>CM059042.1:8167500-9505091 GCA_030279155.1 Forsythia viridissima | reverse complement strand
CTTCATCTGGTTTCCCTTGATTCATAATTCAACTTTAGTTTCCAAGAATTGAATTGTTCACAGTATTATCTCATCTCAATCTCAATCTCAAACTCAATCTCAAATTATAAAACTTTTAATAAAAAAGAAAGGTGAAGAAGAAACTGGGATTCATTATCCTAAGCTCTGGCCATGTGATAAAATATATACTCAAATTAGAAAGGGTTTTCTAGAAAGTGTTGGGAAAATAGTGATTTGTGTATAGAAAACATAAATTACAATATATGGTAAATATAATTTAACAAATAAAATAAAATAAATAAGAGTATGAAATGTTGTCATTTAGAGAGTCATGTTGAAGATGCTCTCTTAAAGTTGTATTAGCTTCTCCTCGTGCAAGTATTAGTGGCTCAATATGATTTTAAGATAAAACTTCATAAGTTTGTAGCAATATTTCTTACCATGTGCACGACCGTATGGAGAAGTCGAACTAGCATTCTTGTTGTTGTCCAAAAACAAGTATGAAATATGAAGTATATATATAAGGCACATTTAAATTCCAGTGTATTCTCACAGTAATCATCATATCCTCTCATCCACTTACATATCACTTGTAAAATTGGAGTTCAAAAAACAAATTAATCTCTAACCAATTTATGTACATATTATATGTGACTCATATTTTAATACACTTAATTAAAATAATTATTATAATATATATATATATATAAGTTACCATGTATATTGAAATCTGATTATATTTCTATTTGAAATTTTGTAACTCAAAATTAAATTAAAATCACATTAACTTGAATGTTTTAAAGCTTTAATACTATTTTCTTATTTTTGACTTCAAATATGAAATCGTAATTGCATGTTTGCCATTATTTTTAATGCTTTTCTTTTATTAAGCCAATGATTGGAATGAACAAAGAATCATTTTAATAGAGAGAGATGAAATATCCATTTTAGCTTTATTAATAAATACCATAAATTTCGCTAGGAAATAGAAATATACATCAATATGTTAACAATATAAAATTTACATTGTTTGATCAAACATATAATGTCCATATTAACGTGGTTGTGAACTTTCAAATTAATAAAAAAAAAAAAAGAGGGGGGGGGGGGGGGGGGGGGGGGGAATTGTACGGAAATCTTCGTCCTATTAATTGCTTAAACATGTCTTCGATCTTTAATTTTTAGTATTTATATCCTTCGGCAATGCTGCAATATTATCAAATCTTGCAATGATATTATTGTATTCCTGATAAGCAAATTTGATACGTAATATTAAACAACTAGATATATCTTGCAATGATATTATTCTATTCTTGATAGCACGTTTGATTCTGACCATTTCAATTAAACATCTTGAATATAAAAACATAATATTTCACAATTAATAGAAAAATTGCAGTGGAAGAAAAAATTAGTAATAATTTATTTAATTATATTAATTATATTAAATTCATAAAAAATTTAAATTTTATAATATTCTATTTATTTACTGCGAGTAAATTTTATCAAAAGTCAATGAAATAAATTGTTAGCTCACTTTTTGTTCTCTCTTTCTTTTGGGTAAAACTATGAATTCCAGATAGCTTGTAGATAAACTTAAAAAAATATTGATACGACTCCTTCTAAAAATATTTTCCAACAATAGATTTTTATCCAGTTCATAATCTCACTTATTACCTTTAATAATTTGTAAATAACCGATTTATGTATCGATGATAAAAACTTTAATTATGAAATTGATTCGAACTGATACCCAATAAATTTCGATTCGATTCGATTCGATTTTCTTCATAATCGAATCAAACCGAATCGCGTTCATCCAATACCATTTGTCATTTCGTAATGTAACAATACAAAAAAAACAATTAAACAAAGCACTAATCAGTATGTTAAAATGACATCTACTGTATAAAAATTAATATAACGACAAGCATAGAAATTAAAAATGACATCCAAATAATATAATTTCCTCTTACCAAACCTTAAACTTTATTAAACAGTAAAGAACTCCAACTATTAACAAACATGTCATTAACCAATAATTCCCACTAAGCATAAGTAAACAAAAACTACCAAACTATTAACAAAGTTGGTTAATCAATTGGCAACCACAATAAATATGGTAGTAGTTGTGTTTCTAACTTTTATTGGACGTAAGTGGAGACTTAAAATTCACACTTAACTTCTAATGGTTTATTTATTACTCAACGTGATTGGCAAATCTAAAATTGTTCAACTAATCGAACAACCAAGGCGAACAAACGTGTATAATGAAAAACAAGAACGAATACAAAGGGACTCTCTTTTGCTGGAGTTTCTTGACCCATTTTTTTTTTAAATAAATTTTTTATATGAAATTTTTTTTCCACATATTATTTCGATCTAAATTTTTTTTAGCCCCGTCTGAATTTATAGAAAAGTTATCATTTAAATAAATAATGTTATGTAGTATTATTAGTGTTTAACATCAGTTTACGTGTTAACATAGTAACAATAAATATAAGTCCAATGAAATTTAAGGATATAAAATCTATTTTATAAATTTATTATTTAATGTTACAGTATTGTGGTGTGACGTAACATTACTCATTTTAAAAGTACAAGGTGTATTAAGGACCTCTATAATAGTGTTTGTATGATGCAAGTGTCAAAAAATATTAATTGATATTTACTTGTGGAGCGCACTCAAATTTTTGGTACATCAAAAGTGGGGGCATGTAGGAAGATTAACCCAGCACATGACTAGCCTATTAACCACGTTGAAATCTGCACTCATATCTCTTGTTATTCGGATAGCTCGCAACCCAAATTTTATGTCCCCACCCGAGTTATTGTGCCATTACCCAAACAACTTGCAAGACATGACAACTGCGAGATCTAAATTTGAAAAATATTATGCACCTTACCAAAACAAGTACGAGAATTATTAGAACTCTTAATTAGCAACTTACGATTTTTACTTTCTTCTCATATTTTCACCATATTTCTGGATTCTATTGTTAGAGGCTCATCGAAATTTATCATATTGTTTATTGAGAATATAAACTTTGTTATATAAATTAAATACTTAGCATAATTCATAAAGATCAAATTTGACAACACATGATCATTAGCACATGCCCAAGTTGCAGGTTGCCAACTAGTTACCAGTCCAAGTTGGTTGCCAACTAGTACCAATTTGATGGATGAATGGAAGTTAGAGAACGCAGAAAATAAATTTCGTGATAATCAAAGTTTAATTAAAAAAAGTCTTCGTTCGGTTCAACTTAAAAAAAGTTTAAATCAAAGTCAACACTAAATTTTAATCACACAACACATGTACAACTTTTATCAACTTTTCAACCACACGTTTCATCGACTTTTATCAGTATCTATTAAAACTTTTATAAAAAACTTTATCACAAAGGCCCTAAAAATCAATTCGATCCACAATATGGTGTGCTGTGTTGATATATAATCAAGGAAGGAGGGGAAGCAAAACAAATTATTAACTTTACATGTAACATAATATTAATTGATGTACTTTCAATTAGTGAAGATAAATACATTGATCTTTTCCTTTGATCACCATTAATTAGTTGGCGTACTAGGAAGTACTTCGAATAGAACTAACCCTTAAAATCGGCTTATAAGAAATGGTCCTATAAGATAGGTGTTTTACGAGCGATCTGAAATACAATTAGATCATTGCAAAGGGGATGAGGATGGAGTGTTCCAAAGCTCTGCAGCTTTAACTTTGGAAATACTCTCCAATACTTGAAAAGGAACAATGTCTCCAGTAACAACCACCATCTTGGTTTCCAGGTCTACTTGATATGAACTCACTCCTGTACGTACGATTTTTGATTAATTTTTAATTAATAATAATAGAATATATTTAAAATACACATAAATCTTGTACGTGCGCACATGTACCTTCCATCTTTGCTATATGTTTCTCGATTTTTCTTGCGCAACCATTACAGTGCATGGAGACTCTCAGAACCACCATCTGCATATATAGAGTAACAAACAAATGAAAACATGAAGAAAAATTAAATAATTGATTTAAATTAATTAAGGCAATTAAAGAGATATATAGTGAAGCTTAATTACTAACATGTTTGGCTAAGATTATAAGTAACTTTTTTTGGAACTTATTTTAACATAGGTATACGTACCTTAGGCTTAAGTTGGAAAGCCAGAGAAGGGGTTCCAGCTATAATGTCTTTGAGTTTCATCAATGGACCAACTACTTCATCACTTTTCGCAATTAGTGGCTTTTTTTCGAATTCTTCCTCTTCTTCTTCGTTCCCATAGTTAGTACTAATGCAGAGACATGAACCCGAGCCAGAGCCAGAGCCAGAGCCAGAGCCAGAAGAAAAACATAAACGGTCCAATACCCTCCCGAAACTTAACTTTCCCATCCTAACCAGTAACCACCCTCTTATTACTCCGAAAGATACTGGAATTTATCACGACCACCGTCGACGGTCCATTTGTGTTCTCTGAATAGCTAGATACCACCTGCAATCCATCATACACAACACACACACATATATATAATATGAGAAACCAATGAAGCTAATGCACAGTAAAAGAGAGGGATGAGTCAAGACCCATTTTCCGAGGGTGAACAATTTGGGATTGGAATACACAAAGGTCACTCCTAACTATAATCTGTCCAACAATATTTTGTATTTTAATGATTTATCATGTCTTGTCGGTTGGAATATATGAATTGAGGGCCCGTCATGTGACAGTAGCTGCCTAAATTATTTTCTAAAAGGGCCATTAAAGTCAACAAAGCGTTTACAAAAATTGATGTCTAAAGTTTCCATTCCAAATTTTTGGCAAATATGTAGTCCATCCGTCCTATTTATACAGTGATTTCATTTTTTCATTCGTATTAAAAAAAATTTAATTAATGTTGTTAAAAAAACAAATTTTACAAAGAATTTTCCTAGTTTATTCTTATTTAAGTATTATTAATTCACATTATGTTTGAAAGAATACAAGTTTATTTGTATTGATAACAAATTAAATTCAATAGTGATACATTAGAAAATGAAAAAAAAATCAAATAAACCCTCAACAAAATAAGTGGACTATAATTTGAGACGGACAAATAGAGAAAATTAGCATATATAAATGGAACGGAAGGAATATTTCATTACAAATAAAAGAAAATGTCTTTTGAGTGCTACGTGCATCTTATTATTTCTATAATCTGCATTAGAAAGATCTATCCACCTATTCAAGATTGAGGGTGGCATCAAGTGGTTCAGTCCGAGTTTCTTGAGAATTGAACTGAACCAACTCCAATTGATAATTGTGAAAATAGAACCTTTGGTTCCATCGGAGAAAAAGGAGTTCGGTTCAACTTGATTCTTTTATGTTTCAAAAATAAATTGTAAAATGTATAGTATTGTGTATGTTTTTTTGTTTCACTTTGACAACTTTTGTTTCAAGCCACACAAATATTGATTATTATGAATAAGTGTTAATTCATGTAAATTCTTGTAAGTTATGATTTAATTGAGAGACGATTTAAAATATGGTTCTATAACTAAAATCGAGAACTTAATCAGAATCAAATCAAGTATAGTTCGGTTCAATTCTGATCACATTTAAGTACTTCTCAATAAGAATGTTCATACATATTTAAGAGAACTAGAGACACTTATCTTTTAAAATTCAAGTATTCACCGTAAGAGCAGTGTTCTCCTACCCCTTGGGGGGCAGGATAAACAGCCCACCTACTGATGTGTCAGCAGGTGGGCTATTTTATAAAAAAAATGTCCCAAAATGAACAAACCACCTGTTGACACATCAGTTGGTGGGCTGTTTTCTCTTGCCCTTTAAACACTGCTCTTCACCGTAATTATATTATATTTATGTTATTTTTTATTTGAATTCACATTTGCATCTAAACGTGGCTTCAATATACATATGCATACACATATAAATTAGCAATTAAGTAGAACACGCGACATGAGAGGAGGAATCTAAGCAAGTTCAACAGTAGCTATAATTTAGACTAATCCACAAATACTTTATAATCACCTGCTCATTTTCATAAATTAAGTCATCTTAGGAAAACATATATTAATCTTGTGGATGAAAGACAATGGGTGGCTCAAGCCTCAAGGTCTGCAGCAATATAATTAAGACTCATATATGCCATCTTATCAAGGAGAATAAATTTCATCTGCGGTCGCTGAACTTTCACTGAAATCTCAATTGGGCTGTTGAACTCCAGTTGAGTTTTAAAATTTAATTTTTCTGTCACATATCGTATCTCATACTGATGGAAATTACTTAGTTGGTAGTTAGCCACACCATAACAGATCTTCTACGAAATTGGTGCATCACATGCTAACTCGCCGCTACGCCACGTCAGAAAAGTATTAAAAAAAAACATGCAATTTAACCATTTAATGTCCAATTGACATTTTCATAACCTTCGTTTTGTCATTTTCACTTCTAGTCATCTAGATGTGAAATAGTCTTTATGGACGGTATGACTGTCAACTAGTAAACTATGTTAGTTTGTGATATGAAAATTGACGAGATGTAATAGAGTGGTAAAATTTAAAAATAAATAGGAGATTGAAAATTTGAAACTAAAATGAAGTTCAATCTCTAATTGATACATATTAAAGTTTGGTAATTTGATTGAGATTTTGTTAAAAATTTAGTGATCGAAGATGAAATTTACATGGATAATGAGGGGGGTAGGGGGTTGAAATTAATTATTGAAGTTCATCTTCAGCTTCATTATTGAATGGTTGAATTATGTTATTTTCCCCAGGTTGGTCCATGTGATGATGCCTCTATAGTCTATAGTAGACAAAACTATAAAGGTAATAGATTATTCGTCATATGCATGCAAGTGTGGCTCCACATGATTATGAACCTTGCTAGCTAGCATTATCAAATTGAAGTTGCATTAAAATGTACTTTTTCATTCTTCTGAGAAAGTAAAAGAAATTTCTATGTCAGATCCTCAGAGTTAATAGTACTACGAGGCCAGCCAAAATTATGTCTCGATATTGTAGTGCCAGTTGTGTTTTTTGCTTTATTAAGGCAAAAAATTAAGAGTTTGTTCAGTGTAATTTTTTTTTATCAAAATAGTTTTTTTCAGTTATTATTGTTGACTTTTTAAATCAAACAGTGATTGAAATGAAATAATGACAATTTGTTCATTTCAACTACCATTTAATTTGAAAAGTCAACAATAATGGCTGAAAAAAACTATTTTGATTCCAAACAACCACACCGAACAAATTATAAGTCGAGAGTTCACGTCACTTTGTATGCATGATTTGTGTCAAAACAAGTTAAGACTTGGGAGTAATTAATTTTATTGATAATATTATAAGTTTTGAACTTGTTTGAGAGAGATTTTTAAAAAGTTTTTATAAAAAATTTGATAAAAAAAATTTAGTTAAAAAATTAATAAAAATTATAAATTAAATAAAATATATAATTAAAATTAATTATAGAAATATTAATCTTGACCAAACACGTACTTTATAATTCTTCATTAAGATGTTTGACTTTTACATGTTGCTATCAATTAAATTGGGAAATAATCATTTTGATTTTAGCATGTATACTATTTGATGTTTTGTCAAATCGATCGAGTGATAAATGCATGTGAATACATACTTGACAAATTGATGATATATAATATGCCACGTGTAAAGTGTAGAAAATGTTCTGATATGTGCACAAAATAATTGTGTCTATACTTTAATATTTTGTATTTTATTATGCCATTAAATAAGTACTGTTTATCTATTTATGTTATTTAAATTATTATTATATATTTTTTATTTAAGCATGTGACTAAGCGCATGTTTAGTTATGTTGAAATTATTTTTTAAGTGCTGAAATTATAAGTTGGTGGTGAATGTGTGGATAAAAAGTAGTTTGTAAGTTGTGGATCATATGAAATGTGTGGATAAGAAGTATGTTTAACCATTTTAACTAGTTGAAATTATAATTTAAATAACCACAAACATGTGCTAAGTGTCTCCAATCACTTCATAATAATACAAGTTGGGTGCTGTGTTGAGAAGCGTAGAAAGACAGTGCTTGTATTACGATTAAGAATTGATTCGTCCTAGAGTGGTGAACAAATGTTAAATCTTTCACATCGCACTTGCACTAGAACATTCCATGTTCTAATTGGGACTAGGTTTGCACGGCTTAAGGGCAAAATTGGTATTATTTGGTACATAATTCAAGGACACAAAACCTTGCTTATAAATACCTCAATGCTTATACATCAGAGAGGTTATGACGCATGCATAAACGTGAAAGGATGAAATAAAACTCAAACATAACTCGTTGATTCCTATGAATATCGAATTAAATTGATTATGATAAAAAAACTCCAGAACAATAATCTTATTCAACAACAACTACTTTAATGAATGAAAAATGACTTTTAAATATTAAAATCTTAATTGATAGGTAAATGCAAAAAAACGAAAATAGACATGACAAATTAAAGATTGCTGTTTTAAACTAACAAGACGACTTCAAACTGCTAAAATCCATCGTCAGCAGTGGCTAAGCGACTTGTGTTGACCAACTCATCGAGAAGATTTCAAAAACATATTATAATAGAAATTCTGAGATCGTATGTGAAATCTATGCCCATTTCTTTGAAAAATCACAATTACGATTCATCGCGTCTAGATAAGCTAAAGCTAGGTCCTCCACACCATTATTTCCCTGGGGGTCAAGAAGATTCGACCTCGAATCGCTAGCCACCTCTTCATCAGACGAGCTGTCACTCATATAAGGCACTAGGTGTTTGACATTGAAAACGTCGGAAGTACGAATATGGTTCGGTAGCTTCAAGCAATAGGCATTGGGATTAATTTTCTTCACAATTTCTAAAGGACCGATTTTGCGGAATGATAATTTATTGTACTCATGGGCCAGGTAACGGTCCTTCATGAGGACGGCCCACAAAATCACCCACCTCAAATTCGACATACTGCCAATGTGCATCAGCTGCCTTCTTGTATTTGTCTATGGCAACCACCAAGTTGGCATGAGTGGCTAAGTGTATATAATGTAGTCTCTCGATGAAGTCAATAGCACACCCATAAACATGGGTAGTAGTCGGCAAAGATAACAAATCCAAAGAACCCCGAGGCATCATAGAATAAACAATATGGAATGGGCAATACTTGGTGCTGCGATTGACGGCCACATTATGAGCAAACTCGGCTTGACTAAGTTGTTGATCCCATGATTTAATATTGTCTCCAACCAAACACCGCAACAAATTACACAGAGACCGGTTCACAACCTCCGTCTGTCCATCCGTCTGTAAGTGATAGGTGCTATTGAAATTCAACGAAGTGTTTGCCAAGTGCCATAAACTATGCTAAAAGTGACTAAGTAATCGGGTGTCACGGTCTGACACAATAGAAGATGGCAAACCATATAGACGATAAATCTCATGAAAGAATAGTCGGGCCACATGAATAGCATCAGCAATACGTTTACACATAACAAAATGGACCATCTTAGAAAAACGGTCAACAATGACAAATATCGAATCAAAACCTCGTTGAGTCCGTGGTAAACCAATCACAAAGTCCATGCCAATATTCATCCATGGTTGAGTCAGTATAGAAAGGAGCTGATATAAACCAGAATTGGTCGCAGTGTCCTTAGCCACATGGTACGTGTGCCAGCGTGCTACATGCCGCGAAACGTCACGCCGCAAAGATGGCCAAAAGAAAGTACGGCTGACCATCTCCACTGATCGATCGCGACCAACATGTTTAGTGCCATGGAGTTCAGCTATGATTTTATATCGCAGAGTGCAATCAAGAATGCAAATATTCTTGTTAGGATTTAGGGATAAAATGGAGCCCCTTAAGTTTAAAGTAGGGCATATTGATCATTATCACTTTTGTCTATTTTCTAGATGATTTTTGTATTTTTTCTAGACATCTTCTACCTTTTTTTTTTTTTTTTTTTGCTATATAAGCATTTTAAGATCCACGGTTGCATTGAAAATACTCTAATAAGCTCTTTAAACATAAAATATTCTTTATTTTAAAGAGTCAACCTTTAAAATTATATCCTACTCTTCAATTTAACTTTTTAAAATAGATAGTAGGTTTAACTCTGCAAATTTGGAGAGTCAAATTCACTATTTATAATTAAATGTATTTAAAGTATTCCAATTTTTAATTCTCTATTTATTGATTGAACTAAATAGAGAAAAATCAAAGGAAATTATATAAAATTATGAGAGAAGTATGTCAAAATAAAAGATAGAGAAAATTAATAAATACTTAGAGTATGTTTGGATTAGTTTTATTTATATTCTTTTTTTCTCAAACTTTTTTTTCAACCACATATTTTATGGAACCCACAACTTTTATCAACTTTTCAACCATACATTTTACTAATTTTTTCAAAATCTCATACAAAACTACTTTTAAACTCCATCAAACATACATTTATTGGAATAAGTAAAATAAAGTGTTAAAAATAAATAAATTATTGAAGCACTTCAAAAATTTTAGGAGTTTTTTCAGAAATAACCACAATAAATAAAATATTTCTTCAAATACTGTCATATTTTTTTATTTTAAAAATACTATTTTTTTTTTAAATTTTTGTAACACTTGTTGTTACATTTGTAATTTTAGTTATAATAAATGTATTACATTTGTTATTAACAAACATAACAAGTGTAACAAGTGTTACAAAAATAAAAAACAGTATTTTTAGAATTAAAAAAAGTTAAATAATATTTTTTAAATTATTTTATATTTTGTAGTATATGATGAAATTATCACAAAATTTTACTCTTTAAATTTATATATATTCTCTAAAATGTAAAATATACTCTTTATAAATAGAAAGTCTCTTGAAAATGCAAGTACTAGATTTGATCCAATAATGATATTTTAATTTAATATTTTGATTTATTTACTTTTAATTTCCATCACTGTCTTACTTGTATTCAATTTTAAAGCCAAACTCTTAAATAAATTATCTTTCTTTCGTCCCTTAAATATAATTTTTTTTTAATTTATAATAATTATGAGATATTACCCATAAATTTTTCAACTTCATAAATGAACCACGTAATATAATACAATATCACATTTTTTAGGATATTATGAACCTCTAATATTGTCTTAATAGATCTTTGTGACACTATTATTGTTATTGATATCTTCACCTAGAGGTGTCAATTCGAATTAGGCAGGTCGGGTTGGCCCACTTTCGATGAAGTCCGGTGACAGTCCGCATTAGAAAAAGTCTGTGCCACGACAGGTTGCAGGTCGGGTCAACCCGCTCACAAAAATTAAATATGAGCCCGGCTCACCTGTCGGTCCATCTGAGTCGAGCCCATGCGGGCCGCGGATCAACCCGGTTCGGCCCGTATGAATAAATTTTTTTTTTTAAATTACTAAAAAAATTTAGTTACCGATTGTAATTATATAAAAAAATGTTTACATATATAGCAAAAAATGTGTTAAATTACTAAATAAAAAATAAATAACAATGATAAATTTATATTTTTTAATTTTTTAATTCAATTTCTATTTTTTTAATATATTTAAAGACTAAAACATCACACATCTATCACATCTTTCACTTTAAACAGCTCTTTATCATTTATTAAAAAATCAAAATAGGCCAGCGGTAAACCAAACTGCTTGGATCGTGAGCAACCCGCCTGATTCACGGGTCGGCCTGCAGTTCTGGATCGAGACAGGTGGGCCGATACGAGTTCGACCGACCTGCCCGTCTTGACACGACCTCACCTACGTGGGACAAACTATGAATTTACTTGGGGGAATTTCAAATTTTAAAAAAGTTAATGTATAAAAAAAAGTCATAAATAACAGGAGAAGTACAATACCTAATGATGTGGTATCCGACGATCTTATAAGTTGCAACGTCTAATAATTTTTTGGAAATCGTGGAAAGTACAAAGACTACCAAATAAGATTTTGCATACAAATAAGGAAAATTGACGAAAATGGTACCTAACGTATGACATTAGTGTGCAAATGGTCCATAAACTTTTATTTTTGGTGGAGTAGTCCATAACTTATCCATTTAGGTGTGCAATTGGTCATTTTTTACGAATTCCATTTAAAACCTATCCATTTAGGTGCACAAATGATTTCTCTCATTTTATTTATTTATTGGTAAGGTAAAATTGTCAAGGTACATTTATTTTATTTCTTTCAATTGGCGCAAATGGTCCCTAACATTTACCCTTAGTGTGGAAATGATTCCTAATCTTTATTTTTTGGCGCAACAGTCCATAACCTATATGTTTTGGTATGCAATTGATCCTTATTTGATGAAAAAGATAAAAAAACCATTCATTTTAATTAAAGAAAAATGCAATTAGATTTGTAACCTTTGTTAAATGAGCAAATAAGTTTGATACATTTATTAAATAATATTTTATTTAGCATATTAAATATATAATTTATCATATTAAATATATCATTATAGTTGTGTCAATTAAATTTTTCATAAAAGAAAAATATAAAATTATTGCGCTTTAGGTATATGTAATTGCTATGTGATCTGAAAAATTTGAATAAAAATTAAGTTAAATAAATAATAAAATGTCATATATAATTTTATGACATTGAACCAATCTTATTATGTTTTATTAACATAAAAATACTAACAAAAATTAATTTACGCATTATGTGTTCTTTATTTTTGAACAATAAAATAAAATATAAAAAACACAATTTGAGCTCTAATATTTGTAGTTAATAAACGAATAGCTCAATTAAATAAAAATATTTGAGTATCAAGTTTGGACAAAATTATTTTTCTTTTTATGTTGTAACGATAAAATTAAAGTTTGAATTTTAAATAATATGATTACTTAATAATAAAAAAATAATTTTAATTAGTACATTTTTTTAATAATTATGAGTTTAAATTTTAGTTATTTTATAATAGTTTATAAAATATACAAAATAATTTAGGATATTATCAATTTGTTAGTTTCTTTTAATTTTTTGTAAAAATTAAAGTATTGGACCCATTTTCACTTTTTACAAAGGTTATGAATCTAATTGAGAATTTCTTTAATTAAAACTAAGAGTTTTTTTTTTGCCATTAAATAAGGACCAATAGCGCACTAAAACATATAGGTTAGGGACTGTTGCGCCAAAAAATAAAGGTTATGGACCATTTCCACACTAAGGGTAAAGGTTAGGGACCATTTGCGCCAATTGAAATAAAGAAAAGAAATGTAACTTAACAATTTTATCCCGCCAATAAAGACAAAAAAAAAATGAGAGAGACGATTTGAGCACCTAAATGGATAGGTTTTAAATAGAACCCGTCAAAAAGGACCAATTGTGCACCTAAATAGATATGTTAGGGACCACTCCACAAAAAATGAAAGGTTATGGACCATTTGCACAATATTGTCATGCGTTATGGACCATTTGCGCCAATTTTCTTGCAAATAAGTTTATAAGTTTGAATAAAACAACTCTTCATTTAACTTAGTGTATGCAAAATCAACTCTTCATTTAACTTGCTGCTTGCAGATAAGTTTGAATTAAATAATTTTTTTTAATTGAAACTTATTCACACACTAATTGTATTTTTTCCCTTAATTTTTTGAATCAAAACCTAATGAATGTATTTATCTAAATAAGACCTGAAAATGACAAAGTATTTATAATATCATATGGTTTATGGAGGATTATCTATCCAAACAATATCTAGAACTTGGAAAGGAGATAATTTTCCAAGAAAAAAACCTTTCTTGGAAAGGTGATTGCGGATGCAAAATGTAAATGAAAGAAGGATGTGACTCGATTCGGTAGGTCGAAATTCTACCATTCTCTTTTTTGCCATCGCTTCTGGGGGTGTGTAGATGGTTTCTTCAATTTTAGGGAAAATCGCTTCTGCCGAAAACTTGCAATTCCACCATTTTCTGTAAAAAATCGCTTTAATTGATTCATGAATTTTCCATTTTGGTTCAATGCGTCTGGGGTGTGTAGATGGTGCCTAGTGGGTTTGAGTTGGGGAAAACTATTGCTGGAAGATGGGTTTGGAAAGTAAATAGGTAGTGGGCTGGTAAGTGGTTTGGGCTATTTTAAAGAGGTTAATATGGTTTGGATTTGGACAATTTTAAAGGGGAAATTTTCACAACTAGGCCATATTATGTTAATAATTCCATAAATACTGTTACAACTTTTAAATTATAAGAATACTGGGTGAGATAAAAAGATTCCATTTTATAATTTCCGTCAAATTTTATTAATTGGATGTAACCGCCAATTATCACAACAATTACCCTATTAATTAGGAATCTATATTTGGCTAAAAATAATAAAGAATCCTAATAATTTCAATCTCTCTCCTCCATGACAATATAACTGCATTCAACTGCAAAGACGTAACTTTCACATCTCCATTTCCGGCAACAGAATTCCGATAAGAAAACAAAATTTTCATGTTATCTTGTATTCACTCATGTTACAAATATGATTGTGCCTGTGTTACAATTGAAGTTCATTCTATTCCGAATCATTAGACCCATTTGCTATATTCAAAACAACATAGTATAGGGTTTCACAATTGGTTACCCGTGTTTCAGATGATAATCTGTTGCAGGCGAGGGTTGAAGGACTTCAATATCGTTTAAGAGAAAGATTGCACCAAACATTGATACAACTATCTTCAACCGTGAACCTTTTAATAATATGTTGCAACCGTTGTTACATAATATGTACGAATGTCTATGTAGCTAATTTGATGCGCACTTTGTTACAAAATCTGTTTCAGTTATTGTATAGCTAATGGGTTGCAATTGTTTCAACAAAATCTTTAAAATATGTTGCAATTATTGATCCTGATAATAGGGTAATTGTTGCAAGCAATGTTACAAAATTATTTTCATATACTTTGTTACTAATCTTTGATAAGTTGGCTGGAAATAGCTGTTATATTGCATTTATTACTTGGGGTTGCAATCGTTGGAACTAATTTGTTGCTACTAATGTTACGAAATTTGTTAATATCACCTTGTAATAAAACTGTTGCAATCTGTGTTACAAATATGTTTCATCATCTATGTTACTAATATGTTGCAATCGTTGTGACAAATATGATTCCCATGTATGTGATATCACAACAGAGTGTGGTTGGAACTAATTTGTTGCATTTGAAGTTGGTTATTGCCGAAGATAATGGCATTCTCTCACCAACGATTTTCTCTCTCTCTCACTCTGCGAAATATATGGGATCCTTATTGGTATTTCTTTTTTAAATATTATATAATTTAAATATAAATAATAATATAAAATGTTACACAGTATTTTTGGAATAAAAACACAAAAATAGGGAATTTGAAAATATTTTGTATTTACACAGTAATGGATGTAATTTCCTCATTTTAAAGATACTGATTTTAGGGACGTGCGTTGCACGTGTAGCAATTATAATATTGTAGAATTTGGGATAAATAAATAAATGTTAATTTTCATAAAATTGTTTACTGCTATTTATTTAAAATATATGTGTGTTTTGTTTGATGTAAAATTTGTATAATAATGACATATTTGTATACTATATACAATATAAATTATATAATTCAATTGACAATCTACATTTGGATCATATTAACTTGAAGCAATGGTACTCGATTCGAAGTGGGTGTAATAGTAAATATTTTTTATAATTTCACTAACTGGAATATGTTAAATTGTGAAAAACAAATTCGAAAAATGTAAAGAACTTACCTTCGACTGGAGCCTTGTACAATTTGCTTATAAAATCAAATAAAAAAAAACTGGTGAAAAATTGAATGAAAATCTGTCTGCTTGGACGAATGTGTAAAAGAAAAAAATAAGGAAAAAAAATTTGTTTTGTCAAAATGGGATTGGCATGCTTGGCACTTCTGTGTTTGTTGAGATTCTTGACAAACAAAAAAACAAAAAAATTGGTATTTGGATAGTTTCGAGCTTCTCAACAAAAAAAATAAAATAAAGATTTTTGGTCTTATTATACTCCAATTTGTCGAGGTGCTCGACAAATGGGGAATGGAATTTGTCGAGTTTATCGACAAATGCGAGTTGTAAAAATGTCAAAATTGGTCCCAAAAAATTGTGAAAATTTTACGTACGAATCTAAAAAAGAGGACAAAAATGTAAATTTTAGTATAGATAAGGATATTTTGATTCTCCAATCTCCACAACCATTATTGTTCTTCCTGAATGCTACAATATACAGATACACATATATACACTCACATACATATAGATACATTTTTTTGTTAAAAAAAAACTGCCATTGTTTAATTTCCAAACATCCTCCATCATATCTATTTAATAGTATTTATTTAGAATAATCTCAAATAGTAATAAACAATTGAGTAAAAGTTAATAAAAATTTTGAAAAATGTAAAGAATGTACCTTCGACTGGAGATTTCGTAAAATATTTGATAAGATTTTGAACTATTTCTGAGCCTTGCGAATTTGTGGTTGGGGATCTGCAAGTTGTCGTGATTTTGGAGAAATTTCAATGGAGAGAGGAAAATATTTTGTGTGAGTTGGTGGAAAGAAGGGAAAACAAATTCACCAAAATTACGTCATATTGGACGAAAGTTGAGCAGTAAAAAAAAAAAAAAAGACTTATATTATTGTAGGGATTGGTGGAATTTGGGCGGACTCTTGTGCATTGGACCGAATTACAAATTATATGGGTTGGACTACAACTTCATTAAAAAAAAAAAAAAAATTTCCTATGTTTGTTGGATTTGGGCCTGGATTGGATTGGTCCCCCCCTCCCCCGGATCCGCCTGTGCTCCCCTAGTTTTTTTTTTCTTTAAATAAGACGATTTTTTTCATTTGTAAATATGGACGGAACTAGGATTTTTTTGAAAATGAAGCTGCTATTTAAAAAAAAAAAAAAACATATTGTACTTTAAAATAGGACTGCTATTGAAAAAAAAAAAATTACACTTTAAAAATTGATTTTTTTTAGAATCGTATCGGACGGCCCAACCACCTCCCCTGCTCGCAATTGATTTACTTCGGAATTTACTGTGCTTGGTTTGACAAATTATTTTTATGGATCTTGTAATTTGAATGTAATTTGATTGTGGATCTTATAATTTGATTGATCCGACATTAGTGGGGGAAATGATTTATGCCATTGCATATTATTATTGATGTATTTTCCTAGTACAAATTAATCAATAAGAGACTGTCTAAATATTCATGAAAGCTCATGACCAAAACAAAAAACTGCAAACTCACCAGATATCACGTGGTTTCACTTTGGTTTTCAAACTATTTTGTTCTAAGTTAGTCACTGTACTTTAAATTTTATTTCAATTTAAGCATCATGACATGCTGAATTAATAGAAATATAATAGTGGCTGAACAACGAAATCGTCAAACAGCAAAATCGAATTGAAATCGTTTTTCAAAACGGTTAGTTTGGGTCTACATGGATCTGTCAACGTTTTAGTTTTGAACCGAACCAAACCGCTTCAAAGTAGTTTGGTTTATGTTTCAATTTTTCTAAACCGTTTAATAAAAAATAAATAAAAATAAAAAATAAATTAATTTAAATATTATTCAACTCAACTAAACCTAAATTCATCCATTATTCTTAAGACCCAACCCAATTAAACCAAATATTCAACCCAATTAAAATCCACCAATCATCCATATTACCGTTTATTTCTCTACATTTTGTTCTCGATCTCGACCGTCGCTCTCGAAACCCTTGATTCGCTTTCGCCTAAACAACAACCATACCTTAATTTTCTTTCATCAAACTTCTTATGGGTTTTGATGAGTGATTCGATATGTAATTCAGACAAGTTCTTTATTTTCTTTGTAGCGATTTAGTTTTTCTGCCAGATTTGTGGATATTATAAGGAAATGATGGACTACATCATTATTTTCATCAAAAGATGCTATTCAATCTGATAGCCCAAGTCTTTCACAAGCTCCTTTTGGTATTTTCAAATTCATTCCATCAATTTTTAAAGCTAGACTTGTTCGAGAGGCTTAAGCTAAGAACAATGATTTGATAGATTACTTAAATGATCGTTGTGAAGATTTGACCAATGAGCTTTTTGACATATTACTTTAGTGAAAATTAAAAGTAAATAAATACACGATTGTCTCCCAAATTGTCAAAGATGTGTTAGCTATTTAAATATCAACACTTGCTTCTAATTCCGCATTCTCTTCTAGTGATCAAAATGTATTATCGTATTTAGTATTTATATTCATTTTCTTTTATTACTAGCTTTATACTCCCTCCGTCCCACAAAGATAGATCCACTTTTTTTCACATAGATTAAGAAAACTCATTTAATGTAATTGAAATTATAAAAATTTCACACAATTCTCCCATTATACCCCTATTTAAGTTAAATAGAAATAAAAAAGATAGATATGTATATATCTATACTATAGTATAAGTGTCTATGCCATGTTTACTATTCACCCTTCAACCAACACGACGTCGTTTTGATGTTGTATTAGCCTTAATTTTGTCCAAATCTCACCATTTTGTCCTAATCTTTTAACACTTTTTGTATATTAAATTAATATCTTTGGCCGCATTTTTTGACTTCTTCATCTTTTCTTTTCTTTCATTTGTTTTAATATACATATATTAGTGTCTTTTAGCCGCAATTATTGACTTCTTATATATTATAGTCAATATATATTCATTTGTTCCTTAATAAGTCCTCAAATTTGGTGATTTTTTTCCCCAGTTGCTGCGGAGAACAAATGACGAAATACAATTGATTCTTAAAGGTTTTGCTAAATTTCATTTTCTCTAAACTGCAGTTTTTTTTGTTCAACATAAATATTTGCTGCACTTTATACATTAAGTATTTTTACATAATTCCAGTTGGAGACGATATCCCTATGGGTTACCTAACCATTGGATTTGGTTTCACATAATTTCATGTTGTATAACTCAAGGTATGGATATTTTTGTAAACTGCGACAGTATGAATCCGAGAAACTGACTTAGATGTTTTGGTGATCATTTTAGTATGTCGAAACATGCCGTCGGACTATAAAATTTTTATATGTGGTAGCTACATGGGTATTGTACGTTCTTTGAAAATTTCATATTGTTCGGTGATCGTTTTCTACGTCAAATAAATTTTTTTTACTCCATGACCGGGTGAATTGTTTCTCTAAATTGTCTTTCAGTTCACCAACTCAAAAATATGTTGCACCTTATATATTAAGTATTTTTACATAATTTCAGTTGGAGACGATAGCTCTATGGGTTACCTAACCATTGGCTTTGGTTTCACATGATTTCATGTTATATAACTCAAGTTATGGACAATTTTGTAAATTGCGATAGCATGAATCCGAGAAACTGTCTGTGATGTTTCGGTGAGCATTTTAGTGTGTCAAAACATGCCGTCGGATTATCAAATTTTTATATGTGTTAGCTACATGGGTATTCTACGTTCCGTGAAAATTTTATATTGTTCGGTAATCGTTTTCTATGTCAAATAAATATTTTTTGCTCCATGACTGGGTGAATTGTTTCTCGAAAATGCACTTTCTGTTGACCAACTCAAAAATATGCTGTACCTTATATATTAAGTATTTTTACATAATTCCAGTTGGAGACGATAGCTCTATGGGTTATCTAACCATTGGCTTTGATTTCACATAATTTCATGGTATATAACTCAAGTTATGGACAATTTTGTAAACTGTGACCGCATAAATCCGAGAAACTGCCTACGGTGTTTCGGTGAGCATTTTAGTAAGCCGAAACATGCCGGCGGACTATCAAATTTTGATATGTGGTAGCTAAATGAGTATTCTATGTTTTCTGAAAATTTAATATTTTTCGGTTATCGTTTTCTATGTCAAACAAATTTTTGTTACTCCATGACCGGGTGAAGAAATTTTTGTAACAGTGCCCTTATTTTGAAATTTTTGTTCACCTGGTCATGGAGTAACAAAAAAATTTTTGACATAGAAAACGATCACCGAACATTACGAAATTTTCAAGGCACATAGAATACTCAGGTAGCTACCACATACCAAAAATTAGTAGTCCGACGGCATGTTTAGGCATACTAAAATACTTATCGCGAAACCTCCTAGGCTGTTTTTCGGATTTATGCCGTTGGCGTGCCGGATTCGCTATTATAAACCAATCAAAAAACTTTAAGTAGTGTAAATATCTTCTTAAAATTTTTTGGACCTTGGTTTTGTGGTAGTTTTAGTGGATTCCCATGTTTTGGTTACACGTTAATGATGTGAACTTGAAAGATTTTGCTAAACTTCATGTTTTTCTAAGATACAGTTTCTGTTGTCCAACTCAAACATTTACTGCACCTTATATATTAAGTATTTTTACATAATTCCAGTTGGAGACGATAGCCCTATGGGTTACCTAACCATTGGCATTGGTTTCACATAATTTCATGCTATATAACTCAATTTATAGACAATTTTGTAAACTGTGACAGCATAAATCTGAAAAACTAACTAGGATGTTTCGGTTAGCATTTTAGTAAGCCGAAATATGCCGTCGGACTGTCAAATTTTGATATGTGGTAGCTACATGAGTATTCTATGTTCCCTGAAAATTTCATATTTTTCGGTGATCGTTTTCTACGTGAAATGAATTTTTCTTAATCCATGACTAAATGAAGTTTTGAAGTTTTTTTGTCCTCAATGGAAAAGTGACTTTTTAAGATTTTTTTATTTTTTTATTTTTTTTTGGTAGGTGGACTTTTTTATGACAAATATAAAAACAAAAAAAAAACAAAACAAAAAAAAAATTTCCTCCATTCTGCCGAGTAGGCAAAGTGGGGGAATTTTTTTTTTACTTATCCCACTTTGTCGAGTTACTCGGCAAAGTGGGAAAATTAAAAACATTTTAATTTTCCCACTTTGCCGAGTAACTCGACAAAGTGGGAAATATTAAATTTTTTTTTTTTTTTTGTAATTTGCACTTTTAGCCCACATTCTTTTTATTTTATAACAAATTTACCCATAACTTTTTTTTTTTGCTTTGGCCATCCCCGACTTTTAAATTTCGTTACAAATTTTATTTTGTCCACCTATTTAAATAATAAAAAAAAAACAAATAACAACAAAATAAAATAAAAATGTATATGAAGTCCTACAACTTTTAAAAAGTACCCAATTTTATTTTGACATTTTTTAAAAAAAAATGTTTTTTAAATTCTCGAGTTATTCGACATTTTTTTTTTTTTTTTACATTTTGTCGAGTTCCTCGAATTATATATATATATATATATATATATATATATATATATATATATTTTAAATTTGTTGAGTTACTAAACAAAAAAATAAAAATAAATTTTTTTTTTTTTTTTAAATTTTGTCGAGTTACTCGATGTTAAAAAAAAATGTTTTTTTTTTAAATTTGTTGAGTTACTAGCAAAAAATAAATAAAAACATTTTTTTAAAAATTTTGTAGAGTTACTCAAATTTTAAAAAATATATATATATTTTTAAATCTTGTCAAGTTACTCGAATTTAAAAAAACATAAAAAATTTATATATTTTTTTAAAATTATGTCGAGTTACTCGAATTTAAATAAAAAAATTTTTAAAATTTTTATCGAGTTACTCGAATTTTAAAACAAAAGATAAAATAAAATTTTTAAAAATGTTGTTGAGTTACTCGAATTTTTTAAAAAAATAAATTTTTTTTTTTAAAACTTTAGTCGAGTTACTCGAATTTGAAAAAAAAAAAAAAAAAATTTAAACTTTTGTCGAGTTATTCGATTTAAATTTTATTTTATTTTTGTCAAGTTACTCGAATTTAAAAAAAAAAAATATTTAAAGTTTTGTCGAGTTACTCGATTTAAAAAAAAAAAAAAAAATTTTTTTATTTTTTAGTTTTGTCGAGTTACTCGATTTTTAAAAAAAAAAAATTAAATTTTTTTAAATTTTTGTCGAGTTACTCGATTTTTAAAAAAAAAAAAAAAAAAAAAAAAATTAAAGTTTTGTCGAGTTACTCGATTTTAAAAAATAAAAAAAAAAAAAAAAAATTATGTTTTCTTTTGTCGAGTTACTTGATTTTTAAATTAAAAAAAAAAAAAAAAAAATTTCCTTTTGTCGAGTTACTCGATTTTTAAAAAAAAATAATTCTTTTGTCGAGTTACTCGATTTTTAAAAAAAAAAAAAAAAAAAAATTAGTTTTGTCGAGTTACTCGATTTTTTAAAAAAAAAAAAAAAAAAAAAAATTTTTTTTTTTTTGTCGAGTAACTCGATTTTTTTAAAAAAAAAAAAAAAAAAAAAAAATTTTGTTTTGTCGAGTTACTCGATTTTTTAAAAAAATAAAAAAATAAAAAAATTTTTTTTTTTTTTTTGTCGAGTTACTCGATTTTTTAAAAAAAAAAAAAAAAAAAAAAAAATTTCTCTTTTGTCGAGTAACTCGACAAAAATTTTTAAATTTTTAAATTTTTTTTTTTTTTTTTTAAATTCGAGAAAGTTTGTCGAGTTACTATTCAACTCGACAAACTTTTTTTGAGGTGAATAGTAACTCGAAAAAGTTACTGTTCATGTTTTTTTTTTTTTTTTTTTTTTTTTTTAAAATTTGAAAAAGTTTGTCGCTTTTTCGAGGTGAACAGTAACTAGAAAAAGTTACTGTTCATCAAATTTTTTTTTTTTTTTTTTTTTTTTAAAAAATTCGAAAAAGTTTGTCGAGTTACTATTGAACTCGACAAACTTTTGCGAGGTGAATAGTAACTCGAAAAAGTTACTGTTCATCAAGAAATTTTTTTTTTTTTTTTTTTTTTTAAAATTCGAAAAAATTTGTCGAGTTACTATTCAATTCGACAAACTTTTGCGAGGTGAATAGTAACTCGAAAAAGCTACTGTTCATCAAAAAAAAAAAATTTTTTTTTTTTTTGAAATTCGAAAAAGTTTGTCGAGGTGAATAGTAACTCGAAAAAGTTACTGTTCATGAATTATTTTTTTTTTTTACATTTCTAATTTTTTTTTCAATGAAAAAAATCAACAACATATTTTATTTTTTATAACTATTAATTATAACATTCTTACTAATAATGTTACTAATATTTTTTTATACTAACTGCTAAAATAAAGTAAAATATATTGTATTAATTGATTATGATATATATTAAATTTATATGATATATATTCTATTTTACTATATTCTAATAAATGAAACACTAAATAAAATTTTGTATATGCTTTATTTATCAAGTTACTCGACAAATCCAAATTTAAGACTCACGAGTTTCTTGAAAAATAACACCACTAAATAAGAATAAAAAATTATTTAAATGTATGACATCATTTACATAAAAAAGGGAAACAAAATAATGAAAATTTTAAATTTCGTTCGTTCGTCGAGTAACTCCGACAACTCGATTTTCAGTTTGTCGAGCTACTTGAGCTATTGAATAGATTGATTTCGTATCACAATTTTAATCGAGTAACTCGACAAACTTGATTTTGGGTTTATCGAGTTACTCGAGTAACTTCAACAATGCATATTGTTCATTTTTTAGTTTACTTTTTTTATTTAAATTATGTACTACACTAAATTTTTTTTATTTTTTCATGTTATTTTTAAACCAACTCATGAATCTCAAATTTAAATTTGTCAAGTTACTAGATAAATTAGTCATAATAAAAGAATATATAATATATTGTATTAATTGATTATGATATATATTAAATTTATATGATATATATTTTAACAAATCCAAATTTCATGTCAAATATGTATGTGCTTCATTTATCAAATAAGTTAACAAATCCAAATTTCATGTCAACACGTTCATCGAATAATAATATTACAACATTCAAATTAAATAAAATAGTCAATGTATTAAATAATTTCAATAAAAAAAGATTAAAAAAATGAAAATTATGCATTTTATTATTGGCTCGAGTAACTCGGGAAACTCGATTTTAACTTTGTCAAGTTATGCTCTACAATGAATAATCAGTTCTTTTATATCAATAATATTTCATATTCTATAACTTAATATAATATGCTATAATAAAATAGCTATTATAAAATAAAATAAAATCTAAATCATAAAACAAAACAATCTTTTACAATTTATTACTTAAGCAACTCGACAAATTGAAAATAAATTTTGTCGAGTTACTCTATAACCTACATGCTAAATACATATATTTTATATTATAAATTTTTTTTTTTTTTTTTTTTTTTGGTGGCTTTCACAGGAAGCCACCAAATATTTTTTTTTTTTTTTTTTTTTTTTTATTCTTTTTTTACTTTCTCCAGAAAGTCCAAAATTATTTTAATTTTTTTTTTTTTTTTTTACTAATTTGCCGAGTTATGAGGCAAAGTGGGGAAAAATGTAAAAAAAAAATTAAAACTTCGCTTATTCATAGATTAACAAATATTCATTTGTGTTCAATTTGCTTATAAGAAAAAAAAATTAAATAGTAAAAAATTAAATGAAAATCTATTTGCTACTAAATTATAGAAAAAAAAAACACACCAAAAAAATAATAAATAAAGGTCCAAATACGCTCGCCAAATACATACCCAAATTAAAAAATTATAAAAAAAAAAAATATTACTTTAAAATGGGCTAAAAAAAACCCCATTTTTATTGTTTGGGGTGTGTGTTTGTTAAAATACACACCCCCAATATTTAAAAAAAAAAAATTTTAAAAAGTTTCAAAATGGGCTTTTAGCCCATTTTGATTTTTAGTGAAGGAGTGGGTGTTTGTCGTGTAACTCGACAAACACCCACATACAATTTTAAAAAAAAATAAAATAAACAAAAAAGCAAATTTAGGTGTGTGTTTGTCGAGTTTCTCGACAAACACACACTCATATCAATGAAAATGGGCTTAACCTTTTAAGCCCATTTTGACTTTACAATTTATTTTTTTATATAATTTTTTTATTTTAATCAAGAAAACATTTGAATTGTAAAGTAAATTTTTTATATTTTTTTTACAGATTATTCTAAATAAATGCTGCATATGTTTAAGAATCAAATTTATAAAAAAAACAAAAAAATAGTGAATTAGAAATTAACCGTTCACGCCATCGACAACATTATTTTTGAAATATTTTTGACTTTGTGGTATGTGGCATTTTATTCATATAAATAATTGAACAACTCGGCAATCTCAAATTTCAGTTTGTCGAGTTTTTTGATAATTTAAGCACATGCATAATTTTTTTACTCTATCATTTATTATAACATTGTATAATAAATTATATATAATATAAAATTATTATAATATACTTTATTTTAACAATTATAACAACACAGTGGAATGCAAATTTATTATAATAATTATGTCAATTTATTATACTAATTATATAAATTTTATTAAAATAATCAATTTTTAGTATAATTAATAATTATAATAAAACTTAATATGAATTTATTGTAAATAAAACTTTTGTTTTCTAAAGTTGGAGCTGGTGGCTTATAACTGATCGATATATTAAATTATTATAATATATTTTATTTTATTTTATTTTAACAATTATGATAACACAGTGTCAAAAATTGATGTCGAGTAACTCGACCAATTTATTTTTTAATAAATTATTGTTGAATAACTTGACAAACCAAAGATATTAATTTTATTATTAAAAAAAAATATTTGTCGAGTAACTTGATAAAAATCCAAAAAAATGGTCAAATTGGACTTTCAACAAAATTTAAATATTGGGGATGGTCAATGACATAAAAATAAAAATTATGGGTCAATTAGTTAAAAATTTAAAATGTTGGGACCAAAAGAACAATTTAAAAAAAAAAATTTGAACTTTGTCGGGTTACTGAACAAAGTTCTTGAATTTTTTTTTTCCCACACTTTGTCGAGTAACTCGACAAAGTGGTAAATGATGAAATTTTTTTTATTATTATTTTTTGGCCACTTTGTCGAGTTCCTCGACAAAGTGGTAAAGTTGAAATTTTTTTTTTTTTCATTTTTTTATTTTGGCTTTCTCAACAAAGTGAGAAAGAGTTTGAAATATTTTTTTTTTTTTTTTTTGGCTTACTCGACAAAGTGGGAAAGAGTTGAATTTTTTTTTTTTTTTTACTTCCTTGACAAAGTCTTTGAAATAAATTTTTTTTTTGTGTGTGGGCTTTTAGCTCAAATTTTTTTTGTGATAAAAAATTATTTGACATAGAAAACGATCGCCAAACGATACGAAATTTTCAGGGGACATATAATACTCAGGTAGCTACCACATATTAAAAATTGGTAGTCCGACGGCATGTTTAGGCATACTAAAATGCTTACCGAAACCTCCTAGGCAGTTTTTGTAATTCATGCCGTCGACAGTTTACAAAATTGTCCATAAATTGAGTTATATAACATAAAATTATGTAAAACCAAAGCCAATGGTTAGGCAACCCATGGGGCTATCGTCTCCAACTGGAAATATGTAAAAATACTTAATATATAAGGTGCATTAAATTTTTGAGTTGGACAACAGAAACTGCATCTTAGAAAAATATGAAGTTTAGCAAAACCTTTCAAGTTCACATCATTAACGTGTAACCAAAACATGGGAATCCACTAAAACTACCACAAAACCAAGGTCCACAAAAGTTTAAGAAGATATTTACACTACTTAAAGTTTTTTGATTGGTTTATAATATCGATTCCAGCACGCCGACGGCATAAATCCGAAAAACTGTCTAGGAGGTTTCGCGATGAGTATTTTAGTATGCCTAAACATGCCGTCGGACAACCAATTTTTGATATGTGGTAGCTACCTGAGTATTCTATGTCCCATAAAAATTTCGTATTGTTCGGTGATCGTTTTCTATGTCAAAGAATTTTTTGTTACTCCATGACCAGGTGAATAAAATTTTCAAAATAAGGGCAGTGTTACAAAAATTTCTTTCACCCGGTCATGGAGTAACAAAAATTTGTTTGACATAGAAAACGATAACCGAAAATTATGAAATTTTCAGGAAACATAGAATACTTATTTAGCTAACACATATAAAAAATTGATAGTCCGACGGCATGTTTCGGCTTACTAAAATGCTCACCGTAACACCCTAGGCAGTTTCTCGGATTCATACGGTCGCAGTTTACAAAATTGTCCATAACTTGAGTTATATACCATGAATTTATGTGAAACCAAAGCCAATGGTTAGGTAACCCATAGAGCTATCGTTTCCAACTGGAATTATGTAAAAATACTTAATATATAAGGTGCAGCATATTTTTGAGTTGGTCAACAGAAAGTGCAGTTTGGAGAAACAATTCACCCAATCATGGAGCAAAGAAAATTTTTTTCACATAGAAAACGATCACCGAACAATATGAAATTTTCAAGGAACGTAGAATGCCCATGTAGCTACCACATATAAAAATTTGATAATACGACGGCATGTTTTGACACACTAAAATCTTCACCGAAACATCCAAGACAATTTCTCGGATTCATGCTGTCGCACTTTACAAAAGTGTCCATAACTTGAGTTATATAACATGAAATTATGTGAAACCAAAGCCAATGGTTAGGTAACCCGTAGGGATATTGTCTCAAACTGGAATTATGTAAAAATACGTAATGTATAAGCTGCAGCAAATATTTAAGTTGGACAACAAAAACTGCATTTTAGAGAAAATAAAATTTACCAAAACCTTTAGGAATCGATTGTATTTCGTCTTTTGTTCCCCATAGCAACTGGAGATAAAAAAGCACCAAATTTGATGACTTATGAAGGGGAAAAATGAATATATATTGACTATAATATATAAGAAGTCAATAATTGCGGAATAAAACTTAATATGAATATATTGTAAATAAAACATTTGTTTTTTAAAGTTGCAGTTGGTGGCTTATAACTTATCGATATATTAAATTATTATAATATATTATATTTTATTTTATTTTAACAATTATGATAACACAGTAGAATACAAATTTATTATAATAATTATGTCAATTTATTACAATAATCAATCTATTATACACTGGAATAAAACGTTTACACAACAAATCTATAGAACAAATTTAACATAAAATGTTATCAAATTATTTAGAAAAAAAAATAAAAATCAAATGTTATCGACTTAAAAAATTTATTTTTCAAATTGCATGTATACAATTTGTTTATAACATAAAACAAAAAGTTTAAGCATTATCATTAATTGTTGATTTTTTTGGTCGAGTAACTCGACAAATGGAAATTTTTTTTTTTTTTTTTTTTTGCTTTTTTGGTCGAGTAACTCGAGAAAGGTAAATTGAAACAGCATGAATCCGAGAAACTGCCTTGGATGTTTCGGCGAGCATTTTAGTATGTCAAAACATGCCGTCGGATTATCAAATTTTTATATGTAGTAGCTACATGGGTATTCTACGTTCTGTGAAAATTTCATATTGTTCGGTAATCGTTTTCTATGTCAAAGAAATTTTTTTTACTCCATGACTGGGTGAATTGTTTCTCCAAACTGCACTTTCTGTTGACCAACTCAAAAATATGCTACACCCTATATATTAAGTATTTTTACATAATTCCAGTTGGAGACGATAGCTCTATGGGTTACCTAACCATTGACTTTGGTTTCACATAATTTCATGGTATATAACTCAAGTTATGGACAATTTTGTAAACTGCGACCGCATTAATCCGAGAAACTGCCTAGAGTGTTTCGGTGAGCATTTTAGTAAACTGAAACATGCTATCGGACTATCAAATTTTGATATATGGTAGCTAAATGAGTATTCTATGTTCCCTGAAAATTTCATATTTTTCGGTGATCGTTTTCTATGTCAAAGAAATTTTTGTTACTCCATGACCGGGTGAATAAATTTTAGTAACACTGCTCTTATTTTTAAAATTTTCTTCACCTGATCATGGAGTCTCAAAAAATTCTTTGACATAGAAAACGATCACCGAACAATACGAAATTTTCAGGGGACATAGAATACTCAGGTAGCTACCACATATCAAAAATTGGTAGTCCGACGGCATGTTTAGACATACTAAAATACTCTCCGCAAAACCTCCTAGACTATTTTGAATTTTTTGTTTTTTTCCTTTTTCTCCACTTTGCCTCATAACTCGGCAAAATTAGTATTAAAAAAAATAAAAAAAAACAAAAAATAAAAAAATTATTTTCCCAAATGAATTTCTCGAGTTACTCGAGAAATCAAAAAACAAAAATTGATTTTTCGAGTAAATCGAGAAAGTAAATAAAAATAAATAAATAAATATATTTTTTTTGACTTTCTCGAATAACTCGCGAAAGTAAATAAAAAAATTAATTTTTTTTTTTTTTTACTTTCTCGAGTAACTCGAGAAAGTCCAAAAAAAAAAAAAAATTGTTTTCCTTCTTCTCGAATAACTCGAGAAGAATTAAAAAAAAAAATTTTAAGAAAAAAAAAAAAAAAATTTCCCCTTCTTCTCGAGTAACTCGAGAAGAAAAAGAAAAAAAAAATATTTTTTCCCTTCTTCTCGAGTAACTCGAGAAGAAGTAGTAAAAAATATATATATATATTCCCTTCTTCTCGAGTTACTCGAGAAGAAGGAGAAAAAGAAAAAAAAAATATTTTAAATTTCCTTCTTCTCGAGTTACTCGAGAAGAAGAAGAAAAAAAGATTTTTTTTTTTTTTTTTTCTTTTTTTCTTCCACTTTGCCGAGGCAAAGTGTTTGAAAAAGTTCATTTTTTTTTTTTTTTTTTGTGATTTGCACTTTTAGTCTACAACCTTTTCATTTATAACAAATTTACCCTTAACCTTTTTTTTAACATTGGCCATCCCCGACCTTTGAATTTTGTTGCAAATTTTATTTTGTCCTCCTTTCTAAATAAACAAAATAAAAAACTAATAACAACAAAATAAAATAAAAATATAAATGAAGTCCTACAACTTTTAAAAAGTAGCCCAATTTGATTTTGACATTTTTTCATTTTTTAAATTTGCACTTTTGGTCCAAACCTTTCAAATTTATAACTAATCTACTCCAACTTTTTTTTTTTGGGCATTGGCCATCCAACTATCACCCTTTTGTCCTACATATTTGCATTAAATTTTTATAAAATCAGCTTTTGTTCACTTTGCTATTTTTTTTTTTTTAAGATTTGACTTTGGTTTTGTCAAGTAACTCTAAAAAAAATATAATAAAGAAAAAAATACAAAAATTTGTGAGATAACTCAACTTTTTTTTTTAATTTCGATTTTAATTCAGTTTACGTTTTGAATTGTAAGGTAAATTTTTTATATTTTTCACTTTTTTTTTTACATATTATTCTAGATAAATGCAGCATAAAAAAATAATAAAATAAAATAACATTACAAATGAAGTCCTACAACTTTTAATCTTGACGAACGTGTGTGAATAGTAAAAGGAAAAAAATTAATAGCATTTATTTAGAATAATTTGTAGATTTAAAAGGTAAAATAAAAAAAAAATAGTAAAAAATTGAATAAAAATTAGGTGTATAAGATAAAAAATAAGAAAAATAAATTAAAAGAAAAAAATTGCTATCAAAATGGACTAATTTGCACACCCTACAATATATGAATACGAAATACAAAATTAAAAAAGTAAAAGGCACCATTTAAAAAAAAAAAAAAACAACTAACAAAAGTGAAATTGGGCCAAAGCCCATTTTTCAATGACTTCATTGTTAGTGTTGTCGAGTTGCTCGACAACACTAACAAAAATAAAAAATAAAAAAAATTCTAATGGCTTAGTGTTGTCGAGACTAACAAAAAAAACTTTTCCAATGGCTTAGTGTCAACACTAAAAAAAAAAAAAAATTTAATAATTTCAAGCGGCCAAATATTGTCGAGTTGCTAGACAACATTAAAAAAAAAAAAAAACAAAACAAAACAAAACAAAAATTTTCAAACAACCAAATATTGTCGAGTTGCTCGACAGTACTATAAAAAAATATTAATCAAATGTGTAACTCGACAACATTATTAAAAAAAAAAAAAAACTCATTGATTTATATAAACAAAAGTTAATTTATATTTTGTCTTTATTTGTTTTCTTTTTCATAAATTTTTATGCTTACCTAACTATTGGCTTTAGTAAAATAAATTTTTCATACCCACTTTGACGCTTTTTGATCCCCAGTTGCCATGGGGAACAAAGGTCGAAATACAATCGATTCCTAAAGGTTTTGGTAAATTTTATTTTCTCTAAACTGTAGTTTTTGTTGTCCAACTTAAATATTTGCTGCAGCTTATACATTAAGTATTTTTATATAATTCCAGTTGGAGACGATATCTTTATGGGTTACCTAACCATTGGCTTTGGTTTCACATAATTTCATGTTATATAACTAAAGTTATGGACAATTTTGTAAATTGCGACAGCATGAATCCGATAAACTACCTTGGATGTTTCGGTGAGCATTTTAGTATGTCGAAACATACCGTCGGATTATCAAATTTTTATATGTGGTAGCTACATGGGTATTCTACGTTCCGTGAAAATTTCATATTGTTCGGTGATCGTTTTCTATGTCAAAGAAATTTTTTTTTCTCCATGACCGGGTGAATTGTTTCTCTAAACTGCACTTTCTGTTGATCAACTCAAAAATATGCTGTACCTTATATAATAAGTATTTTTACATAATTCCAGTAGGAGATGATATCTTTATGGGTTACCTAACCATTGGCTTTGGTTTCATATAAATTCATGTTATATAACTCAAGTTATGGACAATTTTGTAAACTGCGACCACATGAATCCGAGAAACTGCCTAGGATGTTTCGGTGAGCATTTTAGTAAGCCTAAACATACCGTCGGACTATCAAATTTTGACATGTGGTAGCTAAATGAGTATTCTACGTTCTCTGAAAATTTCATATTTTTCGGTGATCGTTTTCTATGTCAAACAAATTTTTGTTACTCCATGACCAGGTGAAGAAATTTTAGTAACACTGTCCTTATTTTGAAAATTTTATTCCCATGGTCATGGAGTAACAAAAAATTCTTTGACATAGAAAACGATCACCGAACAATACGAAATTTTTAGAAGACATAGAATACTCATGTAGCTACCACATATCAAAAATTGGTAGTCCGACGGCATGTTTAGGCATACTAAAATGCTCACCGCGAAATAAAAAAAAATTCCAAAAGACTTACTACACAAAGTCATTAATAAAAAAAAAATTAATTTCAAAGACTTTGTCGAGGAAGTCAAAAAAAAAAAAAATATTTCAAACACTTTGCCACTTTGTCAACTCGACATGAGACGAAAGGAAAGGCTCCATGAGACGAGGAGGATGAGGAGAGTGGAAGTCCATATCTTATGGAATCACCAACAGCAGTAAAGAGATTTCTATTTCATTCTGAGAATGATGATGCACCAATTCGAAAAAAGAAGAAATTTTGTTAAAGAAGAATAATGTAAAGTCATTCATAGTATGTGTTTAAAGTTGACATTTATTAACATTATTAGCAGTAAAATTTTTATACGGTGCTATCGTTATTAGAAATGCGAGTAACATTTATTTCAAACACATTAACATTCCAAAAATTAACATATAGTTAAATAATGAAGATTATGTTAATATAAAATGTCCATATCTAATGAGTGTTTGGAACAATCATATCTACCATTCATTACCATTAGATGTTATAAATGAAAGGAATGAATGTGTTATCAAAATGAAATAATATTAGAATAACATTACTAATGAGTGTTTAGAACAATTATATTATCATATTTCATTAGACATATTCATAAATATATAAATTATGTTTCATTAGACATATTCATTAGACGTTTATAATAGATGTTCATAAAATTTTATTATGTAAAGAAGTTTTACTTAATATCTCTTTATATTGTTCATGAGTTATGAATTGTAGAATTGTGTTTTACGAAAATTTATGAACATTATAAAATTTTGTTTAGAACACTCATTAAAATAACTCATAGTTATTTATAAATTGTATATTCATTAAAACATAGTTATGAATTGTTTTACAATTTATTATGAAATTGTATGTTTAAAACTATGAACAATATGAATTCATACATATGTTTTAAAGAGATAAAACACTATTTTAATATGTTTTAAACACTCAATTCTACAACTATTAATAAAAACATATGTTTTACAATTTAAAGTTAAAGTTTCATAGTGTATTATGAAACATAGTTACAATTCTATGACTTAACATATCTATTTTAATATGTTTTAAAAACACTATGAATTCATAACTCATAACTATGTTTTACAATTCTATGTTTTACAATTTATTATGAACATAGTTTTTTTATTAATATGTATTTTAATATGCTATGTTTTATTAATAGTTTACTCAAGTTAGAACATAATAGAATTCTACAACTATTAATAAAAACATACAATTCATAACTCATTACTAAACATTTGTCGAGTTACTCGACTTCTTAAAAAAAAAAAAAAAAAAAAAAATTTTTTTTTTTTACATTTGTCGAGTAACTCGACTTCTAAAAAAAAAAAAAAAAAAAAAATTTTTTTTTTTTTTTTACTTTTGTCGAGTTACTCGACGTGTAAAAAAAAAAAAAAAAAAAAAAAAAAAAAAAAAAAAATTTTTACATTTGGCGAGTAACTCGACAAAAGTAAAAAAAAAAAAATTTTTTTAGAAGTCGAGTTACTCGACGTTAAAAAAAAAAAAAAAAAAAAAAAAAAAAAAAAATTTGTCGAGTAACTCGACAAAAATTTTTAAATAAAAATATTTTTTTTTTTTTTTTTTTTTAAATTCGAAAAAGTTTGTCGAGTTACTATTCAACTCGACAAACTTTTTCGAGATGAATAGTAACTCGAAAAACTTACTGTTCATGATTTTTTTTTTTTTTTTTTTTTTTTTTAAAATTCGAAAAAGTTTGTCGAGTTACTATTCAACTCGACAAACTTTTTCGGAATGAATAGTAACTCGAAAAAGTTACTATTCATGAATTTTTTTTTTTTTTTTTTTTTTTAAATTCGAAAAAGTTTGTCGAGTTACTATTCAACTCGACAAACTTTTTCGAGGTGAATAGTAACTCGAAAAAGTTACTGTTCATAAAATAAATTTTTTTTTTTTTAAAATTCTAAAAAGTTTGTCGAGTTACTATTCAACTCGTCAAACTTTTACGAGGTGAATAGTAACTCGAAAAGGTTACTGTTCATGAATTTTTTTTTTTTTTTTTTTTTTTTTATGTTGAGCTTTTACATTTCTAATTTTTTTTTTTCAATGAAAAAAATCAACAACATATTTTATTTTTTATAACTATTAATTATAACATTCTTACCAATAATGTTACTAATATTTTTTTATTATACTAATTGATATTAAATTTATATGATATATATTCTATTTTACTATATTCTAATAAATGAAACATTAAATAAAATTTTGTATATGCTTTATTTATCAAGTTACTCGACAAATCCAAATTTAAGACTCACGAGTTTCTTGAAAAATAACACCAGTAAATAAGAATAAAAAATTATTTAAATGTATGACATCATTTAAATAAAAAAGGGAAACAAAATAATAAAAATTTTAAATTTCGTTCGTTCGTCGAGTAACTCCGGCAACTCGATTTTCATTTTGTCGAGCTATTTGAGCTATTGAATAGATTGATTTCGTATCACATTTTTAATCGAGTAACTCGACAAACATGTTTTTGCCAAAGTGTTGTTTCGAAACCTAACCATGTCCTCCTCGGTTTCATTCTTGTCTCGAATACTTTGTGTAATGTTTTCTGTTTTTCTTCATTATTTTCTCAATATTTAATTAACGTCTAAGAAAATGATAACGTAGATTTGCACTATGAATGACTTTTTATATCCGCATTATATATATACATGCAAAAAGAGAGTTAATAAATCCGTTCCAATTTTTTAATTTATTGAACGTTCCGTTCGATAAGGATACTTCTGGAGTTTTGAGCTTTAGTACACTCAAATTTGAATTCGTTTGTCTTTTTCACTATTGGGGTCCTCCATCATTTTACAAATATTTTCCTTGCATTTGACCCAGGTTTTGTTGTTAATGGTGTAATTAATTTTTCTTTTAGTGATTTACGTGTGGGGTATGTGATTAATGTGTAAGTTTTCAAGTAAACCCAAGGTAACAATTCAAATAATTATTAACATTTTCATAATCCTCTATTTCATATATGAAAAGGAATCAAAAAATCAAGAAATATGCCATTATTCTACAATTTTTATATCAAGTGTACTCAAGAAAAAAATATCAATATGTTTTAAATAAATGGCCGAAAATTAGACAAAACATTTGAAGAAATTTTGACCTTTCTTTATTATTTGTTAATTATTTATTTTTTTGGTGTGTATGAGCAAATTGTACACAATTCGCTCTAAATTTGTTACATTTTTCAAATTTGTTTAAAAATTTAAATTTCATATTTTTTTTGGTCATTTCAATTACATTTAAAATCTAAATTTTTTTCCTATATTTGTCACTTACGTGCAACGCACGGCTTAAAAACTAGTATATATATATATATATATATATATATATATATATATATATATATATATAAAGAGAGAGAGAGAGAGAGAGAGAGAGAGAGAGTTATACGAAAAAAAAAATATTAATGAAGGTTTAGAGAGAGAAAGTTATATAGATAGAAAGAATTACATTGAAAAGAAGAAAAAAGTAAATGAAAGTTTAGAGATAGATATATTTTGGTTGATAACAATGTAAATTAAATAGGGGTATATTAGGAAAAATAAAAATTTAATATATCTTGTATAAAGTAAGTAGCCTATAATTTGGGACAGATAAATAAAGAAAACGGGTCTATCTTTGTGGGACGGAGGGAGTATCATTTAATTATAATTAATGAATACGTTTGCTATATTCCTATCTTTATGCAGAGAATGAATCATGTGTTACAACTAGAGATATTGTGCCAATTAATATCGACTAAGAGACTATTCTAAATTATTGCTATCATGTTATTGTATTATAATGACTAGATTTGAAAGTATAGAACTCTGGTTTGAAATATCTTGTTTTGGTTGACAAAGATGCTAATACATTTTTTTGTCTTTTATTGATACTAATATTTATGTTTTATCGTGATATTGTAGACTAATATTTATGATTTAACTTGTTCGATATATATTTTTTGTTTTTGCTAAACCGTAGTTTTAAACCGAACCAAACTGCAAAAAGTAGTTTGGTTTGGTTTGGTTTGAAAAATTTTCAAATAATTTTAAATGATTTGGTTTGAATATTTATCACAAATTGCTTAAATTGAACCGTTTTCACCTTTCTAGTAAAATTAAAGACGTCGCATGGAAAATACGTTGGTGCATTATTTTCAAATTACACTTTTATTAAGGACAAAATAGTTTTAAAAAAAAAACATAACATGCACTTTTGCCTTGTTGAATGATAAAATGTGAAAATAATTTTTTCATGACACATCATCATTTTTGTGACAAGTGAGTATTTTCGTTAATTTAATAGACGATGTTTGGATGAGATATAAAATTTTATAACTAAAGTGAAACAATACTACAAGTTGGGTGACTGAGAGTCTTTTTAACACAAACTATACTTAGTTACTCGCTTGATTAGGTATTCAAAATTGGAAGTTATTATTTTTTTCCCCTACATTTTACACACGCTATAGGCTATCGTCGGGCCTGACCCTACGAGCCAGATAGACCTAAGTATGGAGGCTAGACAGCCCGTGGACTAGCTCAATCTAGGTATGATTCGATTTGTGGTGTGGTCTTTACGCAAGAGGACCTATCTAGGTTGAACAAATCGGCCATATTTGACATGTCTAATTTGAGATATTAAAATTAAATTTCAAAGTATAAAATTAATTGTAAGAAAATCAGACTTTATGGCTTATCATTCAATTTTTGATATGATTAAAGATTGCGTAGCAATGAGATTAATGTTACAAAGTGGCTTGAACATTTCTACTAATGAAGTGACTAGATTAAATTGATAGGAAACTTCAGTGACTGGTTTGAACAAAATAAACGTTAAGGAGTAACTTAGAATTTCTCTGTAACGTTAAGGACCAAACGTGTATTTAACCCCATTCTGAAATGATATTATAGATATGGGACATGAGGCTCAAAATATATTTCTCAGAAAACCTCACCTTCTTCCACCATTCGACGCGAGCACACACACGCATGCGCTGAAAACGTGAAAATACACACACTTGTATGCGCTGAAATGCAGCTTCTTCACACTCCATCATCTTCCACTTTGCCATTTCACTTCTCGAATTCACAACCAAGAGGAAGTAAGTTTTGCTTTAAGTGTATGTTTACACTGCACATATATTGAATTGAAACTCCTTTTTTATGCCTGAATTTTCATATTTATTATATTCTGATCGATTTGTGTAGTGTAGCCGATGAATCTCTTGTTCAATCTACTGTTAATTACTTGTTTCCATCTCAAGGACATGAAAGGCCTGCATGGGTTTCGTTTAGAGATACAGCGTGGAGCTCAATCACACCTAAAGCTGCTTCTGTTCAAGGTGGACTTTTTCTTCCATACATATTCTAGTAATCAAAACCCATTTGTAGAATTTGAATAATGGAATCGGATTTTATGTACAAGTTTCATATACTGGTTGGTGCTGCATTATGAAGAAAATTTGATGTTACTGCAGAGCACTAAACAAGAATGTAAACTGAAAATATTTTGCATTCAATCTCCTTACAAGTTTGAAGGTTTGTATGATTTTCTACGGCAGAGCTCAAACAAGATTTGAAGGAAAATGGGTGTTAGTCAACCTTTTCTTCCACATAAATTCAATTTTGGTGTTAGCCTTAGTTTCCTTTGTTTACTGAAATAAACATGGGTGTTACTTTCTTCAGTTTGGGCAAGAATGAGGGAAATTTTTTATGGACCCGTATATTAACTTTTCGAATTCTGCTGCTGGACGGTATTGGCATTTCAAAGGATTTTTTTTGAAAAGGCTGTATCTAGATAGAGCTGGAAATTCTTTTCACAGGAATGAGATATTACTATTATCCTATAGAAAATATTAGTTTTAAGTTAGAAATTTGGTTATTTAGTAAGTTCCCAATCTTGTTAGGAATTTTTGCATACAAACAGAACTGCTATTTCTGAGTAGAAGTTACAGTTCCCAGTGATCTTACCAACACATAAAAGATGGTTGGAACTAGTTATGTAAGGCTGAAAGAATTATCAGAAACTCAATCTTAGTACGATTTTATATGTCCAATGAAAAAGTTAAGATACTTAGGAATCTAGACTGGAAACGGAATTGGTTTGATATTTTTGGATATTTTTGGATTGCAATATTCTAAGAGCTGGACCAAGATTTTGACAACTATGTTTAGAGCCTAGCACCTATTTTTATGTGATCGTTACATTAAATGCCTTTGAAAAGCATCATACTATAACAACATTTCTGTGATCAAGCAATAAGTATTACCATTTTTCTTTTCAAGTCATCCAGACCCAAAAAAAAAAAAAAAACCAAAACAAAATGGCCATGTCGCTCATAGCTATGTAGGAGCCCAGTACTTATGTTTGTTTTTGTAAAATCATTACATTAAATATCCTTGGAGAGCGACATATTTTAATTATGTTTTTGTGGTTCAGCCATATTACCATTTTTTGCAAGTCATGCAGACCAATAAGAAATAGCCATGATACTCATAGCTTATTATCTTTCCCACACTTTATATCATTAAGGCATTTTTGGCTTATACTGTTTCTATGTAAAGTTGTTCTTATCAAATTTTTAATTGCAGCTTCTGCTTCAGCAGTATCAAGTCAAACAGCTGAGATTGATGTGCTAAAATCCTTGTCTCAGATCATAGATCCGGACTTTGGTACAGACATTGTCTCTTGTGGATTTGTGAAGGATCTTAACGTGAACAAGGCATTAGGAGAGGTTGTTTAGAAAATCAGATGTGATGAGTTCCATAATAATACATAATGACTGATGTGCTCATTCAACTTTCATACATTTAATCTCAGGTTTCTTTTCGGTTAGAGCTCACAACACCAGCATGTCCAGTCAAGGACATGGTAAATGTCACACCACCATTGTTTTATCAAGATTTGATGTGTGTATCAAGTGGTACATACCCTTTTTTAACTAATTCTTTTACTTACTTTAGCACTTCATCAAACTATATTTTCTTGCACACATTGCACTGAGACTGACTCTGTTTTGTTTGTATAGAGATGATTGTTGTTTTTTGAGTACATTTGCAGCATACCTAATGCCATGAAAAAATTGTATCTCTAGTTTGAGCAGAAGGCTAATGAAGTGGTCACAGCACTTCCCTGGGTCAAAAGGGTGAGCGTGACAATGTCCGCCCGACCAGCAAAACCTGTTTATGCCGGGAACCTTCCAGAAAATCTGCAAACAATATCGAACATAATTGCTGTTTCAAGTTGCAAGGTACAACTTTCTAAAACCTGATGACTCTCTTTGTTCTGTGTCAACATAAGATGTTCTAAAGAAAGCCTGAGATATGTTACCAAAATAAGTTTTGCTTTCCGATATTTTTGTTTGCTTTCCTTCCCCCCCACCCCACTTTATCTTACATTTTGTATTGAAAAGTATAATGTAGTACACAATGATCATTTACCTGGTGAACTATGAATCTCATCTTCTCTGTCATTTTAGGAATTGGGTGTTAACATGCTTGCCGTCCTGGTTGTTTGTGGAAAAGAAAATTTAGTTCATACTTCTTATTATACTGGGATGTCTTGTATGTTGCCCAAATTTTGTCCTGCACTGTTTCAAGAGGGAAAACTATAGCTTTACTTTGTGAAGCAGAGACCAGGCCTGGAGAGAACTAACAATGCTCTTAAGGAGTGGTGGCAGAGTCCCAGCACTACTAACCCATCCTGTTCTATAATTGTGTTATGTTCTTCCATAACACGCCTGCGTGAATATATATATGTTTTCTGTCTGAGATGTAGCAAATTTGCTTCTCACCAGGAATGTATGTCAATGAAACAAAATACATAAATTTTTTGTCCCTTTATTTCCCTGTTTTTACGTATGTTATTACGTGTCATTCAATGTTAATTAATTTCCTGGAACCAGATCAACAGTTTCTTTTGATAAATTAATACTCCTATAATTGAAGGGAGGGGTGGGAAAATCAACAGTAGCTGTGAACCTTGCATACACTTTGGCTGGTATGGGTGCAAGAGTTGGGATTTTCGACGCTGATGTATATGGCCCCAGTTTGCCAACGATGGTCTCCCCGGAAAACCGGTTACTTGAAATGGTAATCTTTCAATTCTTGTCCAAAAAGTTTACAATTCACTGAATCACTTTATAACCTTTGAAAGAGATCTTCTAGAATCCAGAGAAGCGAACCATCATTCCAACCGAATACTTGGGTATTAAGTTGATATCATTTGGATTTGCCGGGCAAGGGCGTGCAATAATGCGAGGTCCAATGGTTTCAGGGGTCATCAATCAACTATTGACTACTACTGAATGGTATGACATGTTCATACATGAATCAGAAAGTTCAAGTAACAATATACAATTTACAGTGAATCGTGTTTTCAGAATCTGTTGATAGTTCTTGGTCATTGGGATCTATTTTTCTGGTCAACCATTTCTTCTTTTATTCTTCTTTTATGATTGTCCGTGATATGCAATTGAAACTACACATGGTAACTTTTAAAGCACCTTGTAAATTGGGCAAAGTCCAGAAATACTCGAAAATGAAGACTGTTCATTGGTGATTTATCGAATGCTTCACTAGATATAGATTGTATCACAATGATCAAATATTCAGAGTTGAAGTGGCTTTGCTTTGATTGAACTTCATGTATATACCAATCATATGGGTTATTGCCACTATATAGGGGAGAACTGGACTATATGTTATTGACATACCCCTATTCTGAACTTGATATCAATTTTATCAGTAAATACAGTTTCTGAGGTGGATGTAGCTTTGATTAGATTTGATTTCATGAATAACAGTCTGATCATGCTTTGTTACTACTATGTAGGGGAGAACTGGACTACCTCGTTATTGACATGCCCCCTGGAACGGGTGATATTCAACTCACCTTATGCCAGGTGTTGTTTTGATGCCTATTTGACGAGTTGATTTCATATAGCCTTTTCAGTGGAGCCCCTTACAAATGTAGTTATATCGTTAAGTTATACTCTTGATTAACTTTGCTAGATTGGATCCACTTTCAGGTCGTTCCATTGACTGCTGCTGTCATTGTTACCACACCTCAGAAGCTAGCATTCATAGATGTTGCAAAAGGAGTTCGCATGTTTTCAAAGCTAAAGGCATGTTTCTTATTCTCTAATGTGCTCTCCTGGCGATTTGAATTGAATTTAATGTGAGACATACAGATCAATTAGGATAGTATTAAGCATGGTTGTCTTTTGAGCTATATCCCAGTAGACAATGTTCCGTTGTTTACATTTTCCTTGTATATCGTGTTAACAGGTTCCTTGTGTAGCTGTGGTTGAAAACATGTGCCACTTTGATGCTGATGGAAAACGCTACTATCCATTTGGTAGAGGGTCAGGTTCTCAGGTTTCCGACTGCTTTCTTGTCTAATTTTTGTTTTGCCTGTCCCACTTTTCAGCCACTACCAGAAAATTTTGCTACAAAAAGATGGACAGTGATAATAAATCATTTATAATAGTAACCAAACAATGTCAAAGAATGCTTTGAGTTACCGACATTTCTGCAGATTTGAACTTCTGTCTTGTTTCTACACACATCTGCAGGTTGTTGAGCAGTTTGGGATCCCCCATCTTTTTGAGCTTCCAATTAGACCAACTGTAAGTTCCATAGATTATATGCTTTGATCATATTTTAGATACATGTTTAACTGGGAGAACTGAGCAGTATAATCAGTCTGTATAAAGTTTGGTTATTTTCATTCTACTGTACTATAATTCAAGAAGACAAGCTTTTTTCAATAAACTGTTGATCGGAGAAAAACTTTCTCATGGTTTAAGGAAGCATCCTCTTACTATCTTTTCCTCATCAAATCCTTTGTGCCTGACCAGTTAATTAAAATTTTGCACAGTGAGTATAGTGCATATAAGTTGTAGATTAAATCGTTTTCTTTCAGAAGTCATTTATTGCACATTAACTGCCAATGCTATTGTATTTATTCTTTCGACACTATATTTAGATTTCTTTGTATCCTTACAATGATAGGAATGTGTAATTGGATAAATATGTGTATTTGAGTATTATCCTTCACTTCACAGTTATCAGCTTCCGGAGATAGTGGAGTCCCTGAAGTCGTGGCTGATCCTCAAGGTGAAGTTGCAAGAACATTTCAAGAGTTGGGCATTTGTGTGGTGCAACAATGTGCCAAGATCTGTCAACAAGGTAGTTTAATCTTCTCTCTTTAGTGACCCGAGGGTAGATTTCAATTTAAAATGTAGGAAAACATAGTTGCCACCTTTATTGAAATGGTACAAGGCTTCATGTTCAGTCCTAATGCTAGCTGAGAACTGCTTAAATTATTAACCATTTGGAATTGTCTTGTATCATTGGGAGAAATTAGTTCTGGAAGAAAAGGGATTGAGGTCAAACTAGAGATCTGTTTTTCACAATATAATCAATTGACAGAACTTGTATATGGGAATAAACCAGCCTCATACATTCGGCTCAAATTTGTGAAGATCTAAAGTTTAAACTCTGGGTGTGAACTTTCTTACAGAGAGTATCTTTGTTTGCTACAGTATCAACAGCTGTGGCTTACGATAGAGGTATGAAGGCAATCAGGGTGAAAGTACCCGATTCAGATGAAGAGTTCTACTTGCACCCCGCAACCGTTAGACGAAATGATCGATCCGCTAAAAGTGTGGTAAGTGGAATAATCTTCGCAATTCAGTCATTAAGATAATAAATAAGATGACTGCTAGTTATTTGTCAGCAAACTGTAACAAGTATGAAATTTGTGGTTGAAACCAGTCAATTTGAAGTACAGACATTAAAATGATTATAGTTACAGAAAACATAAAAATTGATCTTACCAGCACTCCTCTATGGTGCCACTTTATATGCTTAGGTAATTCACAGTCAGAGACAACTATGATTTGGATATCCGATTTGTGAAACAGCCAATCTGTCCAAAATCCCACAGGAAGTGATTTGTCTACATTACTTCAAATATAAAGTCAACTGTGAAAATAGCGCTGTTTTGAAACTGTGAAGTGAGACCTACATGAATTCTAGACTTTTGTGATAAGGAAAATCTCAGAGATGCTCTCTAAGCTGTTGGAATAATTTTAGTCACAAGGATTTGCGATGTAAAATTTATTTGTATGGAAACTGAGAGAGGCCGGAAAATGTGTTTACTACCTTTACAGTTGTTAATATTAGGTGACATCTATTCCCAATATTCTTACGTCCATTTCCATGAACAAAACATCCAGAGTTATCAGTGCCACAGTTTAGATTCTTTTGAATAGAGTAGCATGATAATGGTCAAACCCTGTGCTGAGATTCATAAAAGTGGGTAATGTAGAACTGCATATAGGTCATGCAACTAATTTAGATTTTGGAACCAAAGTAACGAGAAGTTACGTTCTGAAATGAGAACCCTTGACAGAATACCATTTCTTGTTGTAGGGATTTTATTTTGCGTTGAACTGTTAGCTATTGATCCTTACTTATAACCATTTCATTTTTGCTCAAAACAGGATGAATGGACTGGTGAGCAGAAACTGCAGTATGCTGATGTTCCAGAGGACATTGAACCTGAAGAAATTCGGCCCATGGGAAATTATGCTGTATCGATTACATGGGCAGATGGATTTAGCCAGGTACGTTTATCCAACCTGATTTTCCACTGGTAAATGATCAATATTTCGAAAACTATTTGTCAAAGGGAATTCGTGCAAGGAGATTCTAGCTGCTTAGAAATGTTTTGGCACATTATTGTTCAGAGTTTTCTGGTGAACAATATGAAGTATCAGAAATTTGGTAATTGCAACTAAATAGTGGCTACATATCTTTCTTTTGACAATTGACGTAAGAGTTAAATTTGTGCACTGTGAAGTTATGAAATATGCTGCTAACATCCTTGTGGTTTCGAGATTAGCAACACACAGTTACAATTCAATCTACTCAAAAAGCTTTTATTGAAACTGTTAGTTCATTCTCATGATTACATAATAAACTCCCAAAATCATCTCAACGGTAACTTAAAACACAGAATTATGCATGTTGGACACAGTTAAATGCAGGCGGGTGAATATCGTAGGGTGAGAACATAGAAGTGCTTATACCGTCCTTGATATTCCTTACATATACTACATGACAGAACATGCGCATGATGAGCCTTTTCTTCAGGTTCAACTAAATGGTAGTTCGGAGCAAACTTCAGCATTCAACTTTGTGCTGATGATAATTTTCTTACGTTGTTTTTACTGCAGATTGCTCCTTATGACCAGCTGCAAACAATGGAGCGCTTAGTTGATGTTCCGACACTGATCTGAACGGGAAAACAGTTGTTCTGAGGTTATTACATAGATGCCTAAAGGGCCCCATTATCATTTTGTACATTTGTGGGTCTTCTGTTGTATTCACATGCAAAGAAGGAGTATATATTTACAATGAATATAGGAAGAGCAATTTGTATAATTAGTGTTAACCATGCTCTTATTTACCACTAGGTGCAAGTGTTAATGACAACAAAATTAGTGTGCAACCATTAAGAAAACATACACCTCTCTAAAGTGAAAATCCCAATTGACTCACCTCTAACTTAGTCTTCATGTAAGTCTATATACGCACAGCTTAAAATTAAAAATTAATTTTCATTCATTGGATCAACTTTGATATTTAACGCAACTTCCTCGTCCACCAAGTTTGAGGCGATTTAGAGCCCGTCTGAGAGGGTAAAGACATTATCAAGTGGATCACAGTGTAATGGCATTCAATTAGATTATCATGATTTCTAAATGTTACAGGAACAAATTATAGAGATCCCTAAAGGTATTCGGCAAATACATAAACAATCCTTGTAGTTTTAGAAATTACGGAGATGCTCGTGAAATATGTTTTACGCAATAAATTTTCATTTTACCATTTTTTAGAAAAAATATTAAGTCCCAATCTCGTTTCCATTTTAGAGCTTGTTTCCTTATAACCAACATTCCGAGTCATAAACACCAGTTCATTCAGCCATGAGCATAGTTCGGTCCCTAAAAGTCTTTACCTTTTTTGAGCACGAACTAATGGATGAGCCTGCTACCTACATTTCTCGACGTCATTCGAGAGTGAAATTATCTTAATTGGTAGAGTCAAACCCCTGTAAGTCCAAACCTCGTTGGAGCACAAATCATCCTAAGAAGCTAGTTGAGTCTTACAAATCCAACCTTATTCAAACACGAATTATTCATAAAACCGAGGTAAGCTCCTACAAGTCTCAAACTCTTTTGAGTATAAAATTATCTTAAGGACCGAGTCACGCCCCGTACAAGTGTCGAACTGGCCAAGGATAAGAAATCTCAACTCCATTGTGTAAATTGGAATCAATATTAAAGAAATCTTGTACATTATGATCCAACCCTGTATATGAAATAATTGTAGATAGGGAAAGCCCAGCCACGACTTCTCCCGCACTCTCAGACCATTTCCACGTTTACATATTCTTTACAAACTCACCAAAGTAACAAACAACAATCCATGTAGTGAAATCTATATTTGCAATTATATACAAAAGTATAAAATTTTAGCTTAATTTCACTGTTCAAAATTAAAAGTTGTTTTAGAGGGGAAAAAAGGCTAAAAAAGACTAAAATTGTTTATGACATATAAGACTGGCACAAGATCGGAGTCATTTATGTTTTCATGATTGTTTACGAGGAAGCAGAAGTGAGAGCAGATGAAGAAAAAGATGGTATATCAATTTTCTAGCCATTATAATTTTACGTAGGTCACTTTGTTAGTCTCTATATGCATAAAACTTATGAAACAAAGAGCTCGAATAGTAGAAAAATGAGTTGGCTCATGAGGCCTCTATGTCAAGAAGAAAATGTTCCGATGAGTTAATTTTGTTAGTCTCTTGCATGAATTCTATGTTTCGTATTTTGAGTTAATTTTGTTAGTCTCTTGCATGAATTCTTTGTTTCGTATTTTTACGCCACGAAAATTAGCAATGCAATTAACGAAGTGAATTTTAAAAAGTCGAATGAATAATAAAGAAAAAAAAAATTTGAGGTGTATTTAATTTAAATTTTTAAAAAAATATTTTTTAAGTGATTGATTTTTATGAATTTTATTTACTTTGATTGATTCTAATAGAGTTTCATAAACTTTTATAAATTTTTATTTTGGAAGAATTTTTTAGATTTTCAAAGTCTATGAACTTTTATATACTTTTATTTTTTCAATTAAATTTTGAATATAAAAACATAATGTCTCATAGTTTAAAGAAATTATCATAGGAAAAAGTATAACAATAATTTATTTAATTGTATTAATATTGTTAAATTCATAAAATAAAAAATAAAAAACTTTGAATCTATAATATTCTATTTATTTGCTACAAGTAAACTAGGTCAAAAGTCAATGACATAAATTATTATCTCACTTTTTTTTTTTTTTTTTTTGATAAAACTATAAACTTCCCGATGGTTGGTGGACAAATTCAAAAAAATATAGTATGCGAGTCCTTTTAAAAATATTTTCCAACAAAATGAATAGAGAGAACAATATTAATTTTGACTCTTGAGATTGTAAAAGATAAGAAAAATATTGCATAAACAAAAATATAGAATGAAAGATTTTTTTTTTGGTCTTTCAAAGTTTTATGATGAATGAGAGATAAATTATGATATCTTTTATTTATACATTGTAGTAAATATAGAATTTTCTAAAAAATCATTCACATTTTTAATACTTCTGAATTTAGTAGAATTTTTATAAGTGTGAATTGAATACACCATGGTTTTTTAAGACTTTTTAAAAACTTTTAAAAATTTATATTGAATATCCAATTTTTTATTAAATTTACAAATTATATATTAAATAAATATAAGCATAGATTTTAAATTCTATAAATGTCTAATAAATTCTTAATTAAATACAACTCAAGTTGCGAACAAGCACGTAACCTCATGTGATGTAAGTTTTATAAACCCATTTTAGAATATGTTTGGTACAATTTTTTTATAAATTGTAAAGAGTGGATCATACGAAAATATATGAATAAAAAGTGAGTAAAAGTTGTGGATCTTACGAAATGTATATATAAAAATGTATACATAAAAATAATGTTTAACTATCTTATGAATACTTATAAGCAATAACAAACATACTCTTAATTGGAGTTTGGACTCTTAACATGTAAAAGGCCTTTTGCACCTTTGTATAAATTTTTGGAATTTTGGTGTAAATGGTTCTTAACATTTGCTTTCAATATGAAATGGTCCCTAATATGTAGGTTTTGGCACATAAGTTTTTAACCTATATATTTTAGTGCATAATTAGTAATTATTTAATAAAAAAGACTAATATACTCTTAATTTTAAAAGAAAAATTATAGTTGAGTTGCTAACATTTACAAAAAATGAAAATAGATCCAATACTTTTATTTTTTTTTTAATAAAAAAGAAAAAAACTAATGAGTTTCTTTTTTAATTAATACTTTATTGATCAAATTGATAATATACTAAATTACTTTTTATATTTTACGAACTACTATAAAATAACTAAAATTTAAGCTCATAATTATTAATAAACATGTTAAATAAAATTATTATTTTTATTATTATCTAATTAGATTATTTAAAATTTAAACTTTTATTTTATCGTTATAACCAAAAAACAAAAAAAAATTTTTGTCACAAACTTGATACTCAAATACTTTAATTTAGTTGAGCTATATATTTATTAACTACAAATATTAGAAATTCATATGTATTATTAATATTTTAATTTATCATTTTATTTTTATTCATAAATAAAAAATAAATAATGTGTAAATTAATTTTATTAGTATATTTATTTTAAATAAAAATATAAAAAGATTAGTCCAATATCATAAAATTATATACATCATTTTGTTATTTATTCAACTTAATTTTTATTCAAGTTTTACACATCACATAATCACATAGCAATTATATATATTTTAAGCACAATAATTTTATATTTTTCTCTTATGAAAAATTTAATTCACACTATTATAATGATATATTTAATATGCAAAATTAAATATTATTTATTAAATATATTAGACACATTTGCACATTTGTAAAGGTTAGGAAATTCAAATACAATTTTCTCTAATTACGATCGTAGAGAGTTTTATCCGTCACGGAAAAAAAAAGTACTTAAACGTCCGTGTGTCATTACGTTTTCAATTTCTCCATTCACAAATTATCTCCTCCAAAATTTGTTGAGCGCTTCAATCCATTTCCCTGATTCGATCATCTCCTTCAATCGATAATCTCTAAAATCTGCTCACCTCCTTACTCATTTAATTGATCATCTCTCTCCATCGATCATCTTCAAAATCTGTTCACCGCTTCAATCAATCATCATAATAGAGCTACAGTCGAATCTTACCACATGAAAATGGTATACTAGTTAAAATTAATGTCATATTTGTTTTTTTCATCAAATATGTACCAATTGTGCACTAAAAAGTTAGGGATTTTTGTTTCAAAAAATAAATATAAGGGACCTCAGGGACTATTTATACACTGAGAAAAAAGTTAGGGACCATTTGCGCCAAATTCCCTAAATTCCCCAATAAAATGATACGTTCCATTCAAAGCTTCGGATTTTCATCATAAAACTCACCTCTGCTTCAGAACAATACCATTCCCGCACGATTCCCTAATTCTCCACTTCGCGTGATGTCCTTCACCACTTCTCACGTAGTTCAAACAGTTTCTATTCCGTACGAAGAACTTAAGGTGAATTGTTTTGATCACTTAATATCTATTCTGTTCGATTACTTATCCATATACTGATCATTTGTTTGTGCTGGAATTGGTTGATGATAGGATCAGAATGCTGATTTGTCAAAGAAAATCGGAGAAGGGTTTGGGCCCAATGGCCTCGGAATTATATCCATATCAGCTGTATGAAATAGTTTTTCCTATTATTGTTGCGATTTTTATTTTTATTTTTATCTCGTAGGTTTGATAATCAATTTGGTACGCTGCATTTTTTATTTTATATCTAATAGGTATGTTTCTTTGATAATCAATTCAGTATGATTAATTTATTATTCCTTTTATTTTATACAGCTCTTTATTTTCAAGGTAAGTTACTTTTCATGGAAGCAAAAAAACATATTTATAGGACATGCATCGGAACGGCTCTTTTGTGATGTTCAGAAATTCAGCAGGAAATTGTAGTTGTCTTGACTTATTTTGTTTTGCCACTTTCGTTTAGTCATGTTCTCTTCATTCTCTAGCTATCACAGGGATTATTTCACTGAGCAGTCTCTCTGAAAGTTTTTGATACCTTATACGCATGAATTTTTCTTTTCCTTTTCCTTTTTTTTTCATGCACATATAAGCAATACGTGTAATGTTTGACTTTGGTTATACATGGGAATTGCTTTTGAGCTTTGTTGATAATAGGCTATACTATTTATTTTCTTCATGATTTTGACCATTTTTTGCTTTCTTAAATTATATGTTTGCATTTCACTCATTGCATTTCAGGTTCCTGGGTATGCTTCCCTGCGTCGGAATCTTCTTCATCTTGCACCCAGGTATATGCTTTATAAGCTAATCCTGTTATCTCTGTCTATTACATGTGGAGGTACATAAAAAGGGACTATAATTTTTTAATTCCATATGTATTCAGGTTATGTTTGCCTTCTTCTCCTTTCAACTACTAATTACTTTCTTTTTATCAGATTAGCAAGCCTTCCAGGCGAGGTTAAGAGGGGATTAGAAGACCCTAATAGCAGGTAATAGTAAATTATTTCTTGATTATTCATTCAATAACAATTTTCACTTGTTGGTCTTACACACTGCTGCAGTTCTACGCTGCGTGGCTGATTATGTAACTGTTTTGACAACTTCTTGCAATCTGTACAGATTTTCTTCTAGTACACTTGCTTGAAACGTTTTGAAATGATGTTTAGGAAAAAAGCAAAAAAAAGGGGGAAATAGGAGAAAACTCCTACCCTACTTTGTTTCTATTGATATCTGTCTGAATTATGGAGAGAAAATGTAGGTACAACTTTGGATGGAGTCATGGAAAAGAGAAACTCGAGTCTGGAAAACCAGGTAAAAGGATTGGCGCACATTTAAACTTTGAAGATATCAACCATTCTTTATCCTGCATATTTATTTTGTGTTTACATGAGATCGTTGAGTAGGAAATGTGACAGAGATTGCATACATAGCGGTGAAGATTGCACTACTAACGAGGGAGACTCCAATTACAATTTATGCACTTATTTTAGACATAAATTTTAGAAAGTAGATATTTTATTTGTAATAATTACACCATATTTTATGCACTTATTTTATTTAGACATAAATTTTAGCAAGTTGCACCACTTGTGGCAATTTGCTAATAGAGCGACACACTCTCTCGTTTGAAAAATTATAGAAACCTCCCCCTACGAGATACCCCGATGACAGTTTAATGCAAAAAGACGTCAAATATCTAAACATACCCTTAAAGAATAAAAGGGAATCCAAAGCGCCATCTTCACCCCTCTACCTGTTAACACCCCCGGCCACCCCCACCCCCACCCCCACCCCCACCCCCACCCCCACCCCAATCCAATAGTTTTTGTGTTCTCTTATTGTCTTGCGAACTACTCTCAGTTTCACTTTGTTTTGTGGAAAATTTAAATTTATTGTTATGTATTTTTAGGGCTTAATTGGTTGAAATAAATAGATTTAGTCATTGACTAAATCTGGTAGATTAGCAGTTTTATTGTGCATCCCTTGATTTAAGGAATTCTTATTTTTATTTATTTATTTCCTTATTTAAAGAGATTTGTATTTATTTATTTCCTTAGTTAGGGAGATTTGTACATCAGATTTTTCCTATAAGTATCCTTGAATCTTGTACAGAAAATTCATTGAGAATAAAGATTAGACATTCTTTTGAATAATCTTTATGGTATCAGAGCTGGAAAATCTGATTCCACCTCTCTAAAATGGTAAAATACGGTGCTGCAATGATCGGAGATATCTCTGAATCTCCAACTTTTGACCAGTCCCAAGTCCAAGCTGAGACACCTAATCCTTCTTTCATCACTACTCTTTTCGGTAGTGATCTTTCTTCTCTTCATATCACAACCCACAAGTTGGATGGAAAAAACTATCTGCAGTGGGCACAATCTGTCAAGATTGTAATAGGTGGTCGAGGCAAACTTGGTTACATCACAGGTGAGCTTGCTGCTCTCTCACGAATCAGTCCTACCTACAACGTTTGGATGGAAAAAACTATCTGCAGTGGGCACAATCTGTCAAGATTGTAATAGGTGGTCGAGGCAAACTTGGTTACATCACAGGTGAGCTTGCTGCTCCCTTACCAACCAGTCCTACCTACAACGTTTGGATGGCTGAAAATTTTATTGTTCTCGCATGGCTTATCAACTCCATGGAGCCAAAAATTAGTCGTCGCTAACTGTTCTTCAAAACAGCGAAAGAAGTATGGGATGCAGCCCGTACAATGTATTCAGATCTTGGAAATGCTTCTCAAATATTTGAACTTCGGACAAAGCTAAAGGATTTAAAACAAGGTATAAATTCAGTAACTCAGTATTTTTCTGATCTCCAAGATTTATGGCAAGAACTTGACCTATTTACTGATGATTCCGGTTGTGCCGAGTGTATTATCAAACAACGGCGCAAGCTTGAAAGTGAGCGGGTGTATGATTTTCTGGCTGGGCTTAATCGGAATCTTGATGAAGTTTGTGGTCGTGTGGTGGCTCGAGCTCTTTTTCCTTCGACTGAGGAGGCATTTGCTGAAGTTCGACATGAAGAAGGACATCGTAAGGTGATGTTATCTGATGATCCTCCTCCTCACTCATCTAACTCAGAGGGGTCAGCCTTGGCAGCCAAGAACTTTATTCCAAATGGGAGATCCAACCATGATCCACGCATGAACAAGCGAGGTGAACGACCTTGGTGTGATCACTGCAGCAGACCTGGTCATACCCGTGAGAAGTGTTGGAAACTCCAAGGTAAACCTGCAGATTGGAAGCCAAGGGGAACATCAGAGAGTCGTGGGTTTACCTCTGTCGGAGAAACACCACAGCCTACACTTGAGACAAATCTGTTCAGCAAAGGACAGTTAGAGATGCTTCAAAAAATGTTTAGTTCTTCTTCAATAGCACCACAATCCCCTCAACATGATCCTACCGCGAGCACATGTTTGGTGGCACAAAGAGGTAATCCAGCAGTGGCTTTAAAATCACATATGGAGATTTCAACTCCTTGGATAATAGATTCTGGTGCATGAAACCACATGACTGGTAATGCTTCACTTTTCCATACATACAAACCTTATTCAGGCTTTATGGTGAGAATAGCCGATGGATCTCTATCTAAGGTGGCAGGAATGGGTTCGGTGGTCATTTCCAATAACATGATCCTAAAATCTGTTCTGTTGGTTCCCAAATTATCTTGTAGCCTATTGTCTATTAGTAAACTTACGAGGGATATGAACTGTGTTACTAAATTTTTCTCTACTCATTGTGAATTTCATGACTTGGAATCGGGGAGGACGATTGGCAATGCTAAGGAGTGTGGTGGACTCTATCTTCTTAAGACTCCTAGTAATCATGATGAACAAACTCTATCTGCTAGTAGTGTTTCATTTCCTGTTTTGTCCAATAAAGAAAATGCTATTATGTTGTAGCATTATAGATTAAAACATCCTAATTTTCTCTACTTCAAAAAGTTGTTTCCTAGTTTATTCAATAATAATAATGTCAAACACTTTCAATGTGAGGCATGTCAAATTTCAAAACATGTGAGAAATAATTATCCTATCCAAGGTTATAAAACATCTTATCCTTTTTCTATCATTCATAGTGATATTTGGGGGCCTTCTCGGGTCAGTAATATTTCTGGATTTAAATGGTTTATCTCATTTATTGATGATCATACAAGAGTAACATGGGTGTATTTAATGAGACAAAAATCAGATGCAGGTATTATCTTGAAATATTTCTTTAGTATGGTCCAAAATCAATTTCAAGCTAAGATCAATATCCTTAGGACTGATAATGCCACAGATTATTTCAATTCAATCCTAGGAGACTATCTTTCTACTCTTGGAATAATCCACCAGAGTTCTTGTGTGAATACACTCCAACAAAATGGGGTTGCAGAAAGAAAGAACAGACACCCTTTGGAGGTGGCCCGATCCATTATGTACACCATGAATGTCCCAAGTTATTTTTGGGGAGAGGCAGTCCTCACGGCTATCTATCTCATCAATAGAATGCCTTCTAGAGTTATTTATTTTCAAACACCATGGCAAACCCTCTACCAATCCTATCCTCAGGTTCGAATACTTTCCTCTCTTCCACTAAAAATATTTGGGTGCATTGCTTTTGTTCATAACCACCAACCTAACTCTAGCAAACTTGATCCTAGAGCTATAAAATGTTTGTTTCTGGGATATTCCTCCACACAAAAAGGGTATAAATGTTACTCTCGTGTTACCAAGAAAACCTATGTCACTATGGATGTAACCTTCTTTGAGAATCAACCTTATTATGAAAAAACTCACATTCAGAGGGAGAAGTCAAACACAAATGAATATGGTTTTTGGCTACCTAGCACATCACTCGAGTCTATCTTTACTCCTACATCTAATGAGTTGGGAACTGAGCCTCCTTCAAAAGTGTCATCCTATGAGCCATATAGCTCTTCATCTGAGCCTACTACTTTGCCTTCAGTCGAGTCCACCTTGCCTATTCTCACACCTAAAAGTTCAAAAATGCTCCCTAACACACTTACTCCAGAAATCCACAATCAGACTACTACCAACAAAGAGTTACGTGTTTATTCTAGGAGGAAAAGAGTCCAAGAAGAGGAGTCTCCCATACTCCCTGAGCAAACTCAAGAGTCCAATCCGACTAATCCAAGTTCAGAAATTCCAGGTAACACAATTCATAACTCTCATACTGATAATGATTTGGGCATTCCTATTGCATTAAGAGAAGGAGTAAGATCCTGCACACAACATCCTATACAGCAGTTCATTTCATATAAGGGATTGTCTTCACAATATCGTGCAATTGTTACTAATCTATCTACTGTTGAAATACCTAGAAGTGTTCGAGAAGCTCTAGGAAAACTTGAGTGCAGAACAGCTATTGGAGAAGAGATCAGAGCTCTTAAGAAGAATGGCACATGGGAACTCTCCGACCTACCACAAGGAAAACGACCTGTGGGATGTAAATGGGTCTTCAACGTCAAATACAAACCAGATGGAAGTATAGATCGGTATAAAGCCATATTAGTAGCAAAAGGATTCACTCAAACTTACGGTATCGACTACCAAGAAATCTTCTCACCAATTGCTAAGTTAAATACCGTTCGTGTTCTACTCTCACTAGCTACTAATCTTGACAGGCCCCTACATCAAATGGATGTCAAAAATGCCTTTTTAAATGGAGACCTAGAGGAAGAAGTGTATATGGAGGTTCCACCAGGTTTTGAGACCAAGAACAATGTCCACAAAGTGTGCAAACTTCGAAAATCACTTTATGGGCTCAAACAATCACCAAGAGCTTGGTTTGATAGATTCACAAAGGCAGTCAAGCAACATGGATACATACAGGGGCAAGCCAATCATACCATGTTTGTCAAACACTCTACAGGTGGGAGGATTTCTATCCTTATTGTTTATGTAGATGATATAATTATTACTAGAGATTTCCATGAAGAAATTGAAAATCTAAAGAAGGGACTTGCTAAAGAATTTGAAATTAAAGACCTAGGATATCTCAAATATTTCCTAGGCATGGAGGTAGCAAGATCAAGAGCAGGTATTGTGATTTCTCAACGAAAGTATGTCTTGGACTTACTTAAGGAGACAGGTATGTTAGGATGTAAGCCAGCCGATACGCCTATGGAACCAGGTTACAAAGCATGCTTAGAAGAAGATAGTCTACCCGTTGATAAAGGTGAGTACCAACGCCTAGTGGAAAAACTCATCTATCTCTCCCACACTAGGCCTGACATTGGGTTCGCTGTTAGCTTTGTAAGTCAGTTTATGAATGATCCGAAAGAAGTTCACAAAGAGGCAGCAAACAGAATTCTGAGGTATCTAAAAATGTCGCCAGGAAAAGGGTTGTTTTTCAAGAAGAATGCCAACAAAGAGATTGAGATCTTCACTGATGCTGATTGGGCTGGAAACATTACGGATAGAAGATCTACAACTGGCTATTGTACCTATGTTTGGGGAAATTTAGTTACATAGAGGAGTAAAAAGCAGACAGTGGTAGCAAGGAGTAGTGCCGAAGCAGAATTTCGAGCTTTAGCACAAGGAATCTGCGAAAGAATGTGGCTGAAGAGAATTTTTGAAGAATTGAAAATCACAAACACTTCAATGAAGGTATTTTGTGATAATATGGCTGCAATCAATATTGCTAAAAATCCAGTCCATCATGATAGAACAAAACATGTGGAGCTGGATCGACATTTTATCAAAGAGAAGATTGAGGGTGGCATACTTAGTCTCAACCATACTTCAACAAATCTTCAAATAGCTGATGTTCTTACAAAAGGCCTTCCAAGAGTTAAATTCGAACCACTAATATCCAAGCTAGGAATGACTGACATTTATTCCCCAGCTTGAGGGGGAGTGTAGAAAATCTAAATTTATTGTTATGTATTTTTAGGGCTTAATTGGCTGAAATAAATAGATTTAGTCATTGACTAAATTTGGTAGATTAGCAGCTTTATTGTGCATCCCTTGATTTAAGGGATTCTTATTTTTATTTATTTATTTCCTTAGTTAGGGAGATTTGTACATCAGATTTTTTTTATAAGTATCCTTGAATCTTGTACAGAAAATTCATTGAGAATAAAGATTAGACATTCTCCTAAATAATTTTTATGTTTCGTGCTATCACATGTTACCCTCCTTTCTACATCCATATATACATCCATGCATTTCTCTGTGTGTAAGTATGTGCTTGATACCAGTGGTTGTGAGGCACGGTTCACTTGAAGCTTTCATTGAACACCTCGAAACTTACAACTTGAGTGTCATTTGTCAAGTTTTATGCCTCTTATCTAAGTTTTTCTCCTATCACAGACTTAACTTTGTTTCAAAGGCATTTATCAGTAATCTATCTTGTGCGGATGTTCTTACATATGTACAAGAGCTCTTAAAATTCGAAGGTCAAGGAAGTTGTATAGGTGGAATTGAAGGCTTTACACAAAAACAATAGATAAGAATGTGTAATGCTACCCGAAACACTGTGATGTTGGTTTTTCATAGTTAAACAAAAATTCAGTGGTAGAGTAGAGAGATAGAATGCTGGATTGGTTGTTTAAGGCATTTGCTCTTATCAATGGAATAGACCACAAAGAGATATTTGCATTGGTGGCAGATGAATTCTGTACGGTACCATTACCCTTGGTAGCTAATCTAGAGTGACCTATATGTTAGTTGAATGTAAAGAATGCATTTCTCCATGGAGAACTCGAAGGAGTTTATATGGACGTTCCTCCAGGCTTTGAGAAACTTGTGGGAAAGACATATCTCTCTATGGTTTGAAATAATCTCCAAGAGTGGTTTGAAAGATTTATAAAATTTGTTTGTATGGATACACACGCAGGGCTGAGGTGATCATACATTGTTCTTCACACACGTCAAAGATGGTAAAGTTACTATGCTTATGTATATGTTATTAATATCTTGATGGGTGATTATGTGAAGGAAATTGAAAATTGAAAAATCTTCTGGCATGTGAATTTGAAAATAAAGATATATGGTGCCTAAGGTATCTCGTAGGTATTAAAGTTTCTAGAACTAATAAAGGAATGTTTGTGCCTCAAAATTATGCTTTGGATCTTTTGAATGATGTACGTATGCTGGGTTGCAAGCCCACAAAACTCCTGTGGATATGAATTACAAACTTGGGGAAACATTAGAGAAGGACACAAACGACAAGGATAGATATCAAAAGCTTGTGGGCAGCTTATCTATTTGTGTCACCAGACTAGATATTACTCTTGTGGTAAATTTTAGAATATGTTTGGTAAAAAAAAATTTGTAGATTATAAGGAGTGAGTCCTACGAAATGGATAAAAATAATGTTTGATCAACTTATAAGTGTTTACAAGCACTAGCAAACATACTTTTAGTAAGTTTATGCACTTTTACTAGTGAAGAGCATAGTGAGGCAGTAATGAAGATTTTGAGATACCTAAAAAGCTCTCCAAATAAAGGTTTGTTGTTTTCCAAGAATAATCACCTAAACATGGAAGCTTGTTATGACTTAGGCTGGCTCCATCATAGATAGAAGGTTAACTTTGGATTATTGCACTTGCATAGTGCAGAAGTTGAATTTAGGGCTATGGTACTAGGGATTTGTGAGTTAACGGATCTATTATCAGAATTGAAGATTGATACCATCAATCCTATGAAGCTCTATTATGCTAATATAACTACCATCAAAATTGCACATAATACTTATTATGGGGCTACAACATACCAATTTTTCACTCCTTATCAAGCAAACTAGGTATGATTAACACCTTCAAACCAACTTGAGGGGGAGTGTGGCGAAAGTCAACGCTACAAAATGATATTTCCTTTGTTAGTCTGAGATTTGCAGTGTTCATGGGATTAGATCCCCAAATTTATGGGATTTGACCAGTTGTAAATTTGTATATTTACCATTTCAGTTAGGTTCTTGTCGCTAATAGTCATTGTAATTTGATGCTATGAAATGAAAAATGTAAGATAAAGGATGAGAGGGAAACCAGTTTCTTAAAATGTCATTGTGACATTTTTAGTTTTTCTTGTGCATTTGATGTTCTGCATGTGTTGTGATTTGTTAATAAGTCTTCACTTGGTGAAAAAAGATCTATTTAGCCGACCCAAAATTTATTTGAAATAAGACCTAGTTTGTCATTCTAGCATTAACTCTTCATTATTTTTAGTTGTGCAGATTTATTGAAGGGATCCTTTTATGCAAATCCAATATGTGACATTCCTACAGACGATGTATCACTTATCAAACGGTAATAATTGCTACTTCCGTGCTTTCCGTGATTATTTGACATGGATAATATTACACTAAGAAGAATATATTCCTATGACGTTTTGTTGAATGGACGAACAGAAAATTTGATGATTCACTTTTTTGACATATCACTTTTAAACATTTCTTATGTTAAACTGTGCACTTTTCCCTTGTAAAGTTGAATGCACGAGCCATTATTGCTTGTCTTCCTAAAGATTTGTTGGTGTTCTGTTTTGTTAGGTATCCCTCCTACTGTGGGCAAAATATATGGCCACGGGATGCTTTACCAGAACTTGAGTTGGGTATGTGTCCTTAACCGTTTTTCAGGAATTCTAGAAATGCTGTACCAAAGTTCCCATGCAAATGGTCCCTTAAGTTTCTTTTCTCAGTTCTTTTCCCCTGAAACATGTACTGCTTTTGTAGGTTTATGTTTGGTGTAGATAAACTTTGGCCAGTGTATCAGAAAAACTAATGTTCTACCATTCCCATACAAATGGTGTCTCTCCTGAAATTTGGACTGTTCTATATGAGTGTGTTTGCTGTAGATAATTTTTGGCTGGTTTATCAGAAAACTAATGTATTTAGTGTGCTAGATAAAATGTATTTGGCCTAATAAAAATTAGTGATTGAAACTAATTCAGTAAAATCTGTTCTAGAACCAGGTTTGTAGTTGATTGTCTTTGAGTATATTATGGTACCAATTAGAGTATATGATGTTTTATTGAAAAGCAAGTTACCCTCGGTGAACTAAAATAAACATATGGTATGAGAAGATTTTTTTCTTAGTTCCTTTGTAATGTCAATAAGCTATGCTTCCAACAATTGACTGTACTGAGGTAAATTGTGCCATGCAACTGAACCTAGCTTGTGGTGTTCTGTTGGTTTCGGAAGACATTCCATATTTACTATATTTAATTGTCAATGTCAGTTCCTTTTACACCAGTGCTGTTTATTTTGGCAGATTAATTTGTGTCAATTTGTAGGGCATATCTACAGCTTAAATGTTGTGCATGAGAGTCATTGGTGGCCTATTTAGAGACATTGATCTTCTTAATTCTTAAAATTGTTATAGTTTAAGCCTTAAGGCAATGGTCAGTTTAGTACAGTTTCCCTTTGTTGCCTCTGTGATTTCTTTGGTTTCTGTGATTTCTTTGATTTTGGAAGTGTGGTTACTCAACACTCAACATTGTTTTCAACATTCTTGTAGCTTTTAAAGCTCTGGGAAAGCTGATTCTGGATGTTGGGTTGCTTTTGGCATATCACTGTGATTGTTATGGTAAGTACATATTTAAGGTTTGTCTTCTCTGTGATGTCTTTGAAACGACTTCTTCTACTGTCCAGCGGCTTCTACTATCAGCTTTCTTAAATTTCAATTATTAGTTGGTGATGTGCTCTGTGTATGGCTAGGGCTCCTGATGTATTCAAAATGTCATGAAATATGGTAGCCTATTTCCATGAGGTAATGCCTAATAAGAAGTGGTACGTGGCTAATCCTAGCTGTGAGTGTTCATTACATCCCTACATCGCCGTATTCTACCCCTTGAGATTAGCAATGGATTCCTTATTTTATTCTTATACATCTAAGATCACTTCTGATTTCCTATTGTATAGATTATTAGATCACAATTGATAACCTTATTACTAGGAAATTTTCAGAATCAATCCCATGGAATGCATAATGTTAACATACTTCTTTAACTTAGTTTGCATGGATTTAGTTATATGAAAAAAAAAAAACAAACTAACTTTTGTTCCTAATAAATTTAGAGTCGGCTACATTAATCCCTTTACACCACTCGATTTGTCTCATTTCTACATCTTCGTGAATAAATGATTCAATCAAATCCTTTGTAACCAAATCTCCCATGTGCTTTTGGTCTGTCTCTTCCTCATGGTCTTCTAATCTGTTATGTTGGGACCACATCTTTTTTGTGATTGATAGCTTCTTTTGCTCTACGCAAGACACTCCTCGGCTACATAAGGTGTCCTTCCCTTGGTTTATTGTAAATAGGCACCATCCCTACTTGGCAGTATATATTCTCATTTATTATTTTTGTCACTATCGTATGGCCATACATCCACCTTAACATCCTCATTTCCGCTATATTTATCTATGGACACTTTGTCGTTTAACGACCAACACTTGGTACTAAAACATAGATGATCTAATAACCATTCTATAGAAATTGCCTTTTTAACTTTGATGGTATCTACCTACCACATGAATCTCTGTAGCACTTGTCTATTTCATCCAGACTATCCTAATCTTATAATTGCACCACCTTAAAGTCCTTATTTCTTATTAATGATCAAACCTAAATTTCTAAAACAATCTTTGCTATTGTGTTTATTCCTGCTATGGCTAAAAGGATATTTTCTGTGTATGCAAGCTCAGTTCTACTTAACTTCAATTCTTTAGAATTCCGAAGTGCCCCTCCAGAGGGTACGCTATACTAAATATACTTGACGATGGCTCCATACGGGATACAATTGATACTTTATAGCTCTAACTGAGAGTTTTCACCATATGCTCTCAACTAAAATTATGTCTCATATGCTCGTCTGCAAGAAAGGAAAAGATAAGGACTCATGGTGGATACTTGATACAACAATATTAATAGGAAATTCTTTGTTATTACCAGGACTATGTCTTAGCTCGTTCCATTATGCACATCCTTACAATAAGATATATCTATTATATCTAAGGGTGTGTTTGATTGGCACATTTTCCATGGAAAATGTCACATCCATGAATTTTCTTTTCCACCTCTGGTTGTTTGATTGTACATAGAAAAGAAATACATAGAAAAGAAAATTGATTTTCAATGTATAATTACTTAAAGCACATTTTTTTCCACTATCTTGAAAAACATTTTTTCACCTATTTAGTAGATTTTATTTTCCACCTTAGATGGAAAATATTTTCATTTTCCACTATTTTCTATGCACACCAATCAAACACACCCTAATAATAATTCTTGTCTATAAAACTCGCCATGGTGCTTTCCTTGGCACCATATAGGTTTTTCTAAAGATAAAGAAATCATATAAATCTTGTTTTTTTTCTCTGCACTTTTCCATCAATCTCATGAGTAGAGTGACGTCCATAGTAGATTTCCTTATCATAAACCAAACTAGTTTCTGATACCTAAGAATTGCAACTTAACTTATGCTCAATCACTGTCTACATAATTCACATGTGATTGATGAACATATTAATTTGTACCTCCTACAAGCTTAAACATCACCTTTTTGTTATTATAAATAAGCACAAGAACACACTTCAGGCATCTTCCATCTTTTTAACATTTAAGATCTTAAAATCATTTGGTCAACCATAAATTACCCACTTTACCTAGATACTTCTAAAAGAACCCTATGTGGATTAATTGTTTTTCTTACCTTCATCCCGTCTTTCTCACTTTCAAGTCCTCAATTTTTCTAGTATAATTGGCATTTCTATCTAGCATAGAGTTTAACAAATTCCAATATCCACATTATGCATTCCAGTAAATTTATCGAGGGAACTAACTTTTTGATATATATTTTTGATGCCCATCGTGTTAACATTCTTCCAATCATTTAGCTAATCACATCATTTCACATTATGTTACTATCTCTATACCTACATCATGTTTGGCAAACAAGCTCATGGCTTATGAGCCATGTGCACAAATGTTAAGCCATGGGCCCCACAACATTTGTGGTTTATAATAAGCCAAATAAGTTATTTGGCTTATTTGTGTGAGACTCACTCCCACACAATTTTTAACCATACATTTGAGTGTGGCTAATGGCGTATAAGCCATGGGCTTATTTGCCAAACATGCTCCTAATTTCCCTCGAACTTTATCCTTAAAAAATAACTAATTTTTCATCTTGTTAAATGATTAATAATCACATTAAGCACCACCCATCTATGTTGCATAGTTAAGAAATTACCCTAATTATTTCACGAAACCCCATCCCTTTTTGTAGAAAGGATGAAATGTATTTGACCTTACTTTTACCTATTTATATATGGTATTAGGCTTAGCATATGTTAACCACGATCAAATGTAACATAAACAAGAATATATTTCCCATTAATAAGAACTAACTAATGTATATGTTGTCTTAAAAAAATGTCACTTGATTGGCCCTGGGCATACAACTAACACTTATTTGGACTTGTACAGTATCCAGAGGGCTAGAGCATGACGATGAAGGTCTTCAACAAATTCTTCTTCGGTCCCGATGTCATAAAGGTCGACTGCTTTATTATTTTCCTACCCTTCGTAGGTAAATTTTCTATTTCCTCTCTTGCTTTTATAACCATATTTTATGTTCTTTTCCTTGACTATAATTTTCTATTCGTTAGTATATTGGTGCATAATATCGTTACAAATGTATTATTGTTAAATAATATTATGGCTGTAACGTTATGTCGGGGCTTGGTCTGAATCCGGTGGGCTATGGTCAGGGTCATATCATTACAGCCGTATTATTGTTAAATATTTTTTGCAAGTTTCAAGTGCTTTGACTTTAACTGAAATCTTCATTATGTTCACTTCGCACTTTGAATTGCTACCAGCCTTGTGTTTATAAGGGCTTCTTTGATGTTAGTGAATATCCAAATGAGTGCTCTTCTTCATTCATATTTGGATCTACATAGTATGCCTATAAATAGTTTCTTTCTTAATGCAGAGATTTCTCATCAGGAATTGAATTGTGATGTTTTTAAGTTATGTGATTATTTTGTTTGATGTCGTAAATTCTCATTTGTGAAAGTCTTTTTTTAGTAAGGTTGAATGTAGAAAATTATTAACTTCCAAGTTTTGAGTGAATTATGAGGTTTGGATTTCTCCATTGCCATTTGTTAACCAGTACTAAATAACTTTTCTTCCAGTGACTATACTGAAGATGGTGACTCGATGTCATCATGGTGTGGATGGCATACAGATCATGGTTCACTCACTGGTGAGAAATTTGTGGTACATGAATTTAGAAGTATGATAGTTTGGACTTGATAATATACACATCTTCTCTGCAACATGAATAAGCATTATGGTCAACAACAATGAAGGCAATGGAACTCGATAATGAAAAAGTGGTACTTTCATAAGATTCATTCCCAAATAGCTCCAAAATCCAGTTTGGTGACTGCATCGTACTTATATCACTAAAATTTAGTTTTGCAAAGTGATTTAATCATGGTCAAGTGTTATGGGTGTTTGAAAGGAATTGAGTCCTTTCTTATGTTGTATAAGAGAGCCTCAAGTTTGGGAATCAAGAAAAGTTATTTTGCTAGTCATAAAATTAGAATGGTACATAGATGACTTAAATATCAATTGTATTTCTTGAGACAATCAAATACAAGAGTCACATTCACTAGTGAAGCGTGTAAATATATTACATTCTGGTCCAAGTTCAGTTCCTTACTGAAGATATGATTGGGAAAGAAAAGAAATGAAGTAAAACAGAACTTCATTTTCATATATGACCACATTAACATTTGAAAATGGACAGAGTTTTAACTTCAATAATTTTATTTCCATGGGCAGGAGATGTAATGCATGGTTTTGGTTAACTATGCATTTCTGTTTACCAAGAAACTCGAAAATCTGGGTAGAGTTCAATGTGTCTCTTTTTGGTCTGTAAACACGTACTGAATCTTATGGACACTGGACAAAATTTTCTTTATTATTATGATACACTTTAACTTGGTAGTTATCATTTACCATGTTATGTCTGATTGCTGCTTGAACTCGTCATGTAGGTCTTGCATGTGCCATGTTTATGAGGAATGGAGTAGAATTACCTTGCCCTGATAGTGCTGCTGGCCTTTATGTGAAAACGCGCTCCAGTGAAATAGTCAAAGTATATTTTCTTTTGCTCCTAATAATAGTAGTGTAAAAGGAGTATTGGTATTTTACATACTAAAATTTGGAAGCTTATATTTCAAGTTATAAAATGAAAGCTTATTCTAAATTCTATATGCAAGCACGCGGTTTTGGAGAAAGCAATACTATTTTATCTCTTGTATTGATATTGTTAACATACGTGCTATACATGAAGTGGCCTCGAATAAGGAAACGAAAACAAATGGTGAAAGTAAAGAAAACGCCTATAAGGAATTAAATAACTTTCCTAGAATTAGAGGACTTTCCACAGTATATTTAAGGATATGCAGACAATATTTCGTTAGCAGATCATTAGGATATATTTACTGTTAAAAAAAGGTTAGCAGTCAGGATCTGTTTACTGTCAGAAAAATGTCCATGTTCAAGGTGGAATCGAAAGTTTTTCTATTTTTAGCAGATAATTCAATTTCTATACGTTCACGGTGGAGTCAAGATCTGTTTATTGTGCTATTCAATTTCTATATGTTATGTTACTTTTCTCTCTGTTTTTTGGAAGACTGGGTCATAGTTATGCTCTAAGTTGATTGATATTCCTTGGTTATAACTGTTTGCAATACTCTTATTTCTTTAGGTAGTGTATGGGGAAGATGAAATAGCATACCAAATTGGTGAAACAACAGAGATATTGTCAAGAGGTCGGCTTTGTGCAACACCGCATTGCGTCCGAGTATGTTCTGCCATCTGATATATTTGTCTAAATGAAACATATGTGCTTGCAAGTTTAGTCAATGCCTTTTATTGTCTCATGAACTCATCTCACTTTTCTGAATGGGGTTTTTTTTATTTGATTGTATGTCTTCAGAATGAGGGTGCAGGGACAACATGCATCTTATCCTCTCATTTATTTCTACATCAATTGTAATAATGTTTAGTTTATTGACTTTGTACAATATACTGATACATGGTTGTCAATTTACAATTTGAAATACTGATCCCTATTTTAAGTCCAGGAAAGAAATTTAGAGAGGAATACTAATTTACACTATTGTTACAACTACAAAACTTAAGATACAGACAACAGTTTTTGCTCATTACCCATCAATTATTGGAAAGCAAGTATATCTCAAGTGATACTTGACTAAGCTCTCTGTAGTTTGAAGGCTACAACCTTTTGCTCCATTATGCTTTCTAACTTCTTGTCGTGTTTATAATTTGGTCTTTCTCCTCCCTCTCCCTCTCCCTCTCCCTAATAAAAATATACCAAAATCCTGGGTTGTACTTGAAATTTTATGTCCTATTTGTTGAATTAGTAGTGTCAAAAAGAAGTGAATAGGTAAATTTACTCTCTTATAAGTTTTTACTGTCTTTTGAGGGCATATTCAAGTCAATAGTTGGCATGCAGGTGTGGATTTCAAATGACAGCCATCTAAGATGGCTTACAAATAAATATGCACATGGCATAGCCACATCTTACATTGTCATATAGACTGCTTAATAGAAAAATCCAGCGGTAAATATAATAATCCAGCTGAATATTCTGGTCTTGACAGCTGATGACTCTTTAAACAGATAAAACTGTGAAGTAAAGATTTTTCCCAGTTGATGAAAGATCATATGAAATTAATGTGGGTGTTCTGGCCAGCCGAAACAACCAGTGGCAATAATTTTTTCCCTATTTGTATTTGAGTCTTTAACATCTTCTTCTCCATATAAAAGTATATTAGATATGTAGCTTCGTTGGCACTGTGACGATCTCAGGAATACGGGTTTTTGAGGATTGACGTTCGCTCCATGACGTGGTATGACAGCCAATGATACCATTGTGTTGATTGCCATTTGTTGGTCGATGCTTTTGCAGCATGCTTGAATTGAGATTATCCCCTTTCCTAAAATGTTCAATCTAGTAATGGTTAAGCTTCTGCCCTTGTTTTAATTTCGATAATACCTCCTATCAAACAATCAAGTTTCCAGGCAAGACTTTGCAAGCTATTCTATCGCTGAAAACATATCCCACTTGTTGAAATTGTCTGCCAAAAGCCATGAACTTTTCTCTACTGTTGCCTCCCTTTCCCATCCTTTTTGATTTATGTCTACAAACTGAAGGTAGTAGCATACACATAATTAAGAACTAGCAAAATATTGAAGACAAGTGATTATTTATATTGGGAGTGATTCCAATATATTTAGGTCGAAACATGTTTCTACTTAAAGTTCTATAATAAACCTTTTATTGATTTTTCCTAAGAAAAGTTTATCATAATTTGTGTATTTCCAAAATCACCATTATGTTTCTTCAAAATTGAGATGTTTCAAGGAAACATCTTGGAAATTTGGCCGATCCATATGACAGTGAGTGAAGTGAAAGAAGTCATGCTTATGCACTGGTCACACATGATAAAGAATGTCAATGATCCAAGTTTCTTAATAATTATAGTTTGTTTCCTATTATTTATTAGGGCTTAACATGTCTTCATATTGTTTAATATTCTAGAAAGCCCTTGATTTTTCCTCTTTCTGTACTACTTCTGGCCGCATTGTTAGTAGATTGATTTGTGTAGTTAATTATTAGGCACCAAAGGGGGAGGCAGCATCTGGAGTTGACCGTTCAACATTTGCATTATTCATGCAGCCTGATTGGTATGTCTCATAAATCTTTTTACATACTTAGCTGTTCAATTTCAAGTGGGTCTCTCTGGTCATCAAAAGTGCCATAAATATTGCCAATTTGAACCTAGTTTTGAGACAATTGCTAAACAAGATTCTGTCATCAGGTAAGTCAGGATTTTGGAATTCAAAAGTAGTTGTTTGCAAGCACTGTATTGACCTCTTACTGAAGGATAACATTTCACATGGAAAGCAACTTTTATGCTTTAACTAGTAGTAATAAGTGTTGAAATATGGAAATATTTCTTAGTTCTTTGTGATTTTGTCAAAATTTTCAGATCTTGCTTGGCTAATTTCCTAATAGTTTGATTTCATAAGTGATGTAGAATCTTTCCTTTTAAATTAGTTGTAACCTGATAAATAGAGTTATTTTTCTTTGTAATTCTTAGATGGAAGTAGGTTTTCTGTCTCAATCGTATTTTGTATATAGTTATAACATGGTGTGTCTCAATGTTGCGTTCTGTTGTTTGGTGAGTAGCCTTGTATCACTTGTCCGGCCTAAATATGTATAGTTGTTTTTTAGCCATTAGTTTTGCCTGTGTCTTTGGTAGTTGCAGTAGCAGCAGCCTCGCTGCAGCTGTTTGGTTGTTCCTTTGAGCACTAGCTTTTGGGCCTTCAAGCTCATCGTGCAACCGTCGTTGCCTGCGTCGTTTCTCCCCTCTCAGTTACCTTGCTGCTATACCTCAGAAGTTTGGGTCTGTTTCTTTTTGGGTTGTTGGGGTATTCTAGACTAGTGGTGTTGTGGTCGATGTTTGGCAGTTGATGATGGTTACTGCCTCTCTTGTGATGACCACTCCTTTCGCTGCTTGGGTTTTCTAGGAACAGTTTGTTGGTTGCATAGTTTTGTCGCTATCTTGGCAGGGAGGTGGTGGTGTTGTTGGCTGATGGTTCCTCTTCCGTGAGTTCTTTTCCCTTGCTTGCCCATTGTTCTTTTGGTCCCACCAGTGACAGTTTCTGCAAGTCATTCATCACTTTGGAGATTATGTAGCATCTAAAACATTTTAAAAAAGTTTACAACCTCTTGTTAGAATCTTGGATACTTCCTCCTTCTATATAACTTGGGATTTAAATGATTAACACGTTATTGGCACTTTAGTAGTGATAACCGTTGTAATCAGATCAAATACCATCAGAGAAGTGAAAGGGAACTTTGGTCTTCGGGTGAAGGATGGAATGGAGAAACTAGTGAATGCATGCGAGACACTACTAGCATCTGAATTTTTTCCTGTGATCAGAAGCTCAGCAAGTTCTCTAATGTTGCTATTGTTTACACCCATTTTTAGCATGTACGTACTAGTTGAACTCCATATTATATTTATATAAAGTTCATGCTCTTTCTATTTCTGTTTCAGGGATGAGAAGCTCAATTTTCCAGATGTGGTGAATATTCACCAAGAGGTGAGTCTTTTGAATACTTAAAACTATTCTGATAGAGATGTGATACTCGAAAAATACTGCACTGTTTGCTTGCTTTCCGCTAATCCATGAGTGAGACATGAGTGTTAGCCAACCGAAAAAAGAAGAGACTAGGCTACGATGCATGCCAAAAAAACAAATTTTCTGTCCTTTCTGGCATTATATTAGATGCCATGCCTTCCAATTTGCCTTTTAATCAAAGAATTTGTATTCCATGTCTTGTCCTCCAGTTTTTTATATTGCAAAATTATTTAAATTTTCTACCGAGAGAATAAAAAGTTAATCCTAATACCTTTCTTTTTCAAAATTTATTTTCTTACAGTTTCTCCAGCCCAATGGATCTCTTTCCTTTGGAGAGTACACAGAAAAGCTGCTCGACAAGTACTACAACCTTAAATCATAAAAGCTCGAATTCAGTAGCGTACATCTATTTTATACAGTTTACGTGTCAAGAAAATATTAGAATAGGTGGTTTCCTGTTTGCCAATTTATTTGCATTTCTTCAGTAATGCTAAACTCTTTAATGGTTCCAAATATGTGATGCCTGTGTTTTTATTTAGGAAAATTAACAGCTTTGCTGCAACATTGGTTTAGATTGGTTCCTTATGAAACAAAAATACAAGGCAAGAAATTGAATGAGTCTAGCGCAACAATCTAGTAAGATCGTTAATTAGTTATCATAGATAACTTGGACATTATTAATGACCATAAAAATACACAATCATTGGTTTCGATGAACATTCACCAGAATATATGACTCAAAATTTCATAACTGGCTACTGAGAATGTTTCATTGACTTAGACAAATAATCTTCGATTGGGGGGTGTTCTCACTCTTTTAAGTACCAAAATAAACTAGGAAAACTGGTTAATGAAACCAAAACTTCGCTTCTTAATTGAAATTAAATTATTGAATAAGAACCTTAAATAAACATTGCACCCCATGAATCAAAAATACAACGCAAATAGACGAACTAGTCTAGCGCAACAATCCAGTAAGATTGGTAACTAGTTATGACTTAGAAATTATTGGGGTTTATTACACTAATTAGTGATTAATAGTTCTCATTCTTTCAAGTTTGTAACAATATTATTTCTATTCAATTTTTATTCAATTTTATTCGCAAATATCGTTTCTTTCTTTTCATTTATTCGTATAGATAGTCTCCAAATGATTTTTTTGGACAATTTTTCCCACTTAAATTAAATTAAAATGATAGAAAAAAAAAATATAATGAAAAAATTGCAATTGAGACTCTAACCTTTTCAAAAGTACAAATAAATCTTAAACGTTTTTATTTTATTTTATTTTATAGATTTTCACTTAAAATAATAAAAAATGTGTGATTCTGTAATAGACTATCAAGTAATAAATAAACAAACTAACCCAGAATTATAAAATCTTTTTCCTCTATATAGTTTAAGTCGTAAGCTGAGTCTATCCTGTGAGCAAGCCTGTCTTGACCCTTACCCGATGACATTCCCTCCCTCCTCCTCTTCTGAATGACAAAAAAATTATGCCCGTGATCCAAATTCGACCAATTTAACAAAGATAAAATAGTTTATTATATTCTATTATTCAAAATAATTTAAAAAAAAAAAACACCACCCACCATAGAAATCAGGGGAGATTTCTCCTCCCCGTTTTCGGGCCCAAACCGTTGCGGTTGCGGTTGGGGTTTGGGCCGACGGCAATCAAGGAGGAGTTGCGCAAATCTCCCTCGTCTTTGTGAAAACCAGTGCGAAAACTAGACACTGGTTTTTGCGAAAACCAAGGAGAAATCTCCATGGTCTTCGCACAACCGAAGAAGATTTCTCCTCCTCAGTTGTCGTCGGCCCAAACCCCGGCAATTTGGGCCAGCAATGGAAGGAAGAAATCTCCCCAGATTTCTGGGGGGTGATCCTTTTTTGGTTTTTTTTTTTTTTGAAAATTATTTTGAGTAATATAATATAATAAACTATTTTATCTTTGTTAAATTAGTCAAATTTAGATCCCGGGTATAATTATTTTGTCAATTAATAGACCACTGGACAAAATCTGTAGAGACTCCAAATGTCTTTTTGGTGAACATAATTAGAAGTTTTGGAACTTGATGACACATTTTTTATTATTTTATGTGAAAATCTGTAAAAAAATATAATAAAAAAATTTATTATTTATTTGTACTTTTGAAAATGTTAGGGTCTTAATTGAAATTTTTTCATTGTATTTTCTTTTTTCTATCATTTTAATTTATTTAAGTCATGAGCAAAATTGTCATAAAAGTTATTTGGAAATAATCTGTACGAATAAATAGAAGGATGAGAACTATATCTGCGAATAAAATTAAATGAGAATGGTATTGTTATAAATATAAAAGAATGCATCGAACTATTAATATAATTAACCCAAATTATTAACAACCAGAAAATACTTGACGTTGGTTTCGATGAATATTCAAAACAATTACATAATATAGGATTTAAAATTTGATAGCTAGCTACGGAGACTGTTTCGATGACTTTATCAATCCAGTGCCAAATAATAAGGCCGGTAACACTTTTAAGTTTTAAGTACCAAAATATGCCTGGTAACAATTTTAATTACCATCTAATAGGGCTCGTAACACTTTTAATTACCAGATAAATTGGTTTCGGAGATCATTAGGGAAAAAAATAATAATAAATTTTTTTTCATAAAATAAATATATTACATATTTACAAGAAATTTCGTAGACAGCATATAAAAAAGATAAATTAATAATTATGGGTCAGTATATTGAAAAAAATAAGGAAAATCAGGGGAATAATTAAAAAAAAAAAAAAAAATTGAGTCCCAACATCGGAAGCAAAATGGGATTAGAGTGATAAAATTCCAGTGACTTGCAGTTTTAAATAGTGTAATTTATTTTGAGGGCTCCCACCACCCTTGTCCTGGATTCTTGGTAGAAGATGTAAATCACATTATGTGTTTAAATAGTATAATTTCTTGATTTTGGATGAAATGGAGATGAAATTGAAGAACTTGAGATGACATGATAAAGCGTACCGAAACTTTTATTTTTCAAACTTTATTAATTTCTATAAAAAAAAAAAAAAAAATCTTCAAGAAATTCTAAGTTGGCAACGTTGATTTTAATAGGAAACTCAAGGGGCAAGGTTTGGAATCATGCACCATTTAAGAACTAACGCAGCCAGGGGCGGATTTAGGACTGGGTCTCACTGGGCCCGGGCCCAGCCCTATTTTCCACCCCATGTGAAACTTAGTTAAAAATTTTTTTTTTTTTACTTGGCCCAGTGCTATTAAATCAAAGGCCCAGCCACACCCAAGACCCAATTTGAAGACCAATTAACTAGTCCAGATGCCTATTTTCAAATCAGCATTCACCGGCCTAGTGATTACATTCAGCATTTCAGCCCATTTTCCATCATTCACGTTCAGCGCAAGGAAGTCAACAGAGAGCTGAATCCATCAAAGCTGCTGGCTGCACCGACGCCTGCCTGCACCACCGCATCAGCCACCAACCGCGACTGACGATTACATTCAAGTCATTTTCAAATCGCGACTGCCGACTGACGAGCCCTAATTTCCCAATTGCAGTAGGCCTTGTCGAATCTCAATTCCGCGACTGCCGAGCCCTAATTTCCCAAATCGAAGCTTTTATTTGAAATCATCACTTCTTCGGTCCATTCCAATAAGTTTTATCCAACTTGGAATTTTGCTTATGGTTTTTGAATAGATAGAAATGCTGGCGCTGGCCGCGCTGCTGTGCTGTGCACAATTTGAAATCGTAATTCTCATTCATGATTTATCACCTCATTATTTGATATATTTCGAATGCTGCTGCCTGTTGCAATTTCAATTTTGGGAATGCTGTTTAAATCGTATAATTTTAGTGCTAATCATGAAAATTTTCATTTGCTGAGGCCTGATATCTGATACTGCCACTGAATTTATACGGTTATAATTTTTCTGTTGAAATATCGGAATGATTATTTATTCTTGCTGAATGCTGATGATGTTGTTGAAAATTCAGATTGATTATTTATTGCTGAACTGCAACATTGATATTGAAATTTCGGATTGATATATTTATTCCTGCTGAATTGCTGATGATGTTGAAATTTTGGATTGATTATTTTTTCCTGCTGGCTGCTGATGTTGTTGTTGAAAATGATGGATAAATTTGTGATGAAATGTTGAAATGTTAATGGATAGTTTTGTTGAAATTGGTTGATTTTTTAGAATACAAAATGGCCGCACAACCACCTCCTACGAAAAAAGAAAAAACGACATTGCATTCTTTCTTCAAACCAAGAATAGATACACCAACTGAAGATTCAAATCAACATCAACATACTCCTCCAACTCATAATCAACAAACTCTTCCAACTCCATCTTCCGATATTGAGCGGGATCCAGAAAAAAGGATTAACATATATGATTATCCTCTTAATAAAAGGGATGAGATTAGACGAGCATATTTGATAGCTGGACCTTATCAACCTAAACTCCGAGAATATACAGCAAGAAAGTATAAAGATAAAGCTCGTCATTTCCAATATAGTTGGTTTTCGCAATTTTCTTGGTTGGAGTATTCGCCTTCAAATCATAAGGCTTATTGTTTTCCTTGCTTTCTTTTTTGCAATGATGGACGACAGGCTTCTCTTTCAGCATTAGTAACTACTGGATTTGATAATTGGAAGAGAGTTCAAGAAAAAGAGTGTGCATTTCTTCTACACGTTGGTTCTTCAACTTCATCAACTCATAATAGGTGTGTGGCAAACGCTCAAGATTTAATGAGATCGGCTCAACATATTGATAAGGTAATTTATAGAGCAAGCAAAGAGGAAGTTGTGAAAAATCAATTGCGGCTAAAGACGTCAATTGTAAGTGTACTGTGGCTAGCACTGCAGGGGTGTTCTTTCAGAGGGCACGATGAATCTGAAGAGTCATTGAATCGTGGAAATGTAATTGAATTGATTGATGCATTTGGAGAAATGAATGTGGATGTTAGAAACGTTGTGTTGGGTAATGTACCTGGAAATGCCAAATACTCTAGTGGGGATATCCAGAAGGAGATTTTGGGAATTATGGCCAATAGAGTGCGTAGGATGATTCGTGATGAAATTGGAGATGCTTATTTTACTCTTCTTGTTGATGAAGCACAAGATGAATCTCACCGAGAGCAAATGGCCATTATTTTGACGTTTGTAAACCCAGCAGGTATTCTTACTGAACGCTTTTTTGCTATCAAGGGTGTCAGTGAAACTTCTTCAGAGACACTAAAAAAAGAGATATCTGATGTTCTTGTTCAGTACAACCTCTAGGTTCATAAATTAAGAGGTCAGGGGTATGATGGTGCAAGCAATATGCGTGGCCAATGGAATGGACTTCAGGCATTGTTTCTTAATGATTGTCCATATACGTATTATGTCCATTGTTTTGCTCATCGATTGCAATTGACATTAGTTACTGCAGCCAAACAATGTGATCCTATTTGGGACTTCTTTTCTCTATTAGACAATGTTATTAATATTGTTAAATCTTCTACTAAACGCAATACTGAGCTGTAGGCTGTTCAAAGAGTAGAAATTGAGAATATGTTAGCAACAGGAGAACGTGAGTCTGGACGTGGGGCTAATCAAATGACTACCTTGCAGCGATCAGGAGCTACTCGCTGGGGATCTCATTATGAAGCTGTTAAAAGTATGATATACATGTATGTTGCAACTTGCAAGGTGCTTGAAGATCTTCTTAGCAACTGTTCAAATCCAAAGGCTCAGGCTGAAATTCGTGGTGCTTGCAAAAACATCAAGAGCTTTGATTTTGTATTTGGCTTACATTTAATGAGTTCAATTATGGAAATTACTGATTTTCTTTGTCAAGCCTTTCAAAAAGAATCTGTTGACATTCTGGCAGCTATGAGATACGTCTCCACTGCAAAAACTCTTCTTCGAGAATTAAGACAACAGGGTTGGGAGAAACTGCTTCAGGAAGTAAAAGATTTTTGTTCAAGACATGACATTGATATACCCAACTTAGATACCAATATTGGTCGTGGTCACAAGCAAATTACTATTGAGCATCATTATCACTTCGATGTTTTCAATGAAGCCATAGATTATCAGTTGACAGAGTTGGATACAAGATTTAATGAGACATCAGTTCGACTCCTTCAACTTAGTGTGGCTTTGGATCCTAAAAATTCATTTGAATCATTTAATACAAATGATATTTATGATCTTGCTGTGGAGTTTTATCCTGAGGATTTTGAACGTCAAGAGAGAAATGTCTTGTTGACCGAATTGAAATATTATCGTGATAATGTAGTTCGTGATCCTCAATTTGAAGTACAAACGCTTTCAAAATTATGTGAGATGTTGGTTAAAACACGAAGGTGTGAGGATTACAAGATGATAACTAAATTGATTCATCTTGTATTGACATTACCTGTTTCTACTGCGACAACTGAGAGAGCATTTTCAGCAATGAAACATGTGAAGACGTCAATTCGCAGTAAAATGGGTGACGAATTTCTTGCTGATCGTATGACAATTTTTGTTGAGAGAGAGCTTGTTCATAAAATAGATATAGATTCTATTATAGATGAATTTGCAGCTGTAAAAGATCGTCGGGCACAACTTTCTTTTGCTAATTTTATATCTTGAATATTTTTGTGTAATGACTTATTGTAAACTTTTTAAAGATTATGACTTGTTTGAAAATATTATATTCTCATTCTCATTAAAATAGGGTCAAAAAAAATTTTTCGGGGGCAGCCCCCATATAATTTCCCCTAATCCGGCCCACCCCTATGCCATCTCCTGGCTCCGCCCCTGAACGCAGCTACAACAAACGGTGCAGAATAGTATCAACAAGGTCCAGTCAAGACAGGTATTAATATAGGTGATCTGTACTGACTACTGAAACGTCGTTTAATATTTTATTTTGATTCAGTTTTCAACACATCCTTCATGTGCATCTCGGATTTATTATTTTCATCAATCGCTTGAAATATGTAAAATTTTCATAAACTTGTGACTTTTGCGGCTTTGATATCATGTTGTAAATAAATAAGTGTGTCTTCTCTCTATTAAATTTTTTGTCATCTATGAAACATATTTATTTAAATTTAATTTTCAACAATTGAGTGCCTTTTGGAATGAATCTAATGGAACCTGATGTTTTCTTTTGCCATTTCTGCATTCAGACTGTACAACAGATTGAGGAAACCCTAAAAAAGGAAAACTGTTTCGAGTATAAATATGTGAGGACACGTTGTTAATGTCTCATCAATCGTATTGAGAAATCATGTCCAGTATAACGTACTAAATATGTACTTAAGAATATAAGATTTTTTTTTTTTTTTTTTTTTATGTGATCGCTCATGATGTCATGTCATTTTGTTGTGTCAAATCCAGATAGAAGTTTTGCTGGGAAAAGAGGTAAATTTAATTTGACTAAGAGCATGTTCGGAAGCTTATTGCATTAGAGGTAGTCCAGTAAAATAAAGATTGGACAATTTCGTCGCGCCTAGGGTTTTGTTTGTGTCTCGTTCTTCGTACTATCAATAACCATTTATTTTGCTTCTTTAGAATCGTGCATTCTCTGCTTGTTGTCTTGGGAATTATGTTGTACTCTTTTGCCTTGGGATCTGGGTCGGACTTCACATGGACATAGGGAATTGTGCAGCCAACATATTGGGTTTTGAGCCATGACGTCTCCATTATTTTGTGCAGTCCCAATCTCCTGCCCCTTAGGGGCAAAAAAATTTGACCAACTTGCTGAGGTGTCAGCAGGTGGGCCGTCAATGATAAAGAGGAAAATTCGGCCCACCTGATGACACCTCAGCGGTGTCATCAGGTGGGCCGAATTTTCCTGCCCCTAAGGGACAGGAGATCAGAATTCTTATTTTGTGACCTATTTCCGAAAGGGGAATCTAAAAATCTAGACAAATTGAGTGTCATTTGTAAAAATGACAACTTTTAATAATATTTGCAAAAATTGTAACTTCCTGTTACAAATGAACATATATACTTTTTTGTCAAAAAACAGTTCAAACGATTGTCGTTTGAACACTCTAAAATAAGAAGAAGAAGAGATTCTTGTTCTTGTTCGTTTTTTTCCAGACAGTTCAAACGATAATTGCTCAACCAGATATTAATCCATAAATCCAGTTTTTTTTTCTTCTTCTTCTTCTTTATTTTTCTTCCACAATCTTCTTCTCTCCAACTAAACATTAATCCATGAATCTAATCTCTTCCAACAATTTTTGAGCAATTATATTCAACATTTTTTCAGATCTAAAAACTACCAAATTAATCTAGCACAAAACCTATTGAATTTTTGTTCTTTTATAATCTAAATTATTCTACAAAAAAAGTAACTTATTTGAGGTGGGTTAGTTGGTGACGAACAGTGGTGGCGTGAAGGCGGTGGATCAAGATTCGATTTTTGTGAAATAATAGATCTGATTTTGAATTAGAATTGAAGATGATATAGTTGGTGTTTAAGTAATTGTTTGGAGTTATATTTGTCCAAAATAGTCATTTTTCAACTTGTTTTTAAAAATTGCTATTTTTCAAATGTACCACATGCAAAAAAGACATTTGCTATAATATCCTCTTTCCGAAATTGCAATCACAAAATTATGTTTGGTCCGGTGGGTTAGTTATACCGGGCCTATTTGGCCCGGTATTTAATTTAGGCCTGGTATTTAATTCATCAATTTTTTGTTAGGCTGGTTCGGCCCAGAGTCCGGGTTATCTGGGCTAGCCCACTGGCTGGCCTATTTTTGCCACCTCTATCGCTATTCTACTAGGAAGCCACTCATTGATCAGACAAATATGGAAAAGAAAAAAAGATCTAAGACTAGGCAGGTGTATCGGTCTAAGAAGAAACCCGTTACGCTGACTACTCGAGTTTTGAATACTATTCAGTAGACACTTGATGAAAAACAGAAGGTTACTAAGATGATGTTTTAATTTCTAATAATGCTAAGACTACGGTTCTGACCATGGAGCTCGTAGCTGTTCAAAAAAATATCACAACTGGGGAACTTTCCAAGTATGGCAAGGATTGTAACGTCCCAAATTCAAAAGAACCGTAAGAGTTACTAACAATTTCAATTATTGACATCTTCAAGCGGAAATAACTTTAGAAATTTGAGAATTTGTCACATAAAGCATCAAACAATAAGGGAATACCTCATTTTGATTGACCTGGACAATGATAAAAATTTAACAATAATTGCTCAACTTCTTGACATAAACTTGATAATAATTGCTCAACTTGGTAAGGAGCCATGTCAATAGTAGCTTGAAATCTATTATTGTATACAAAGTCCACCAAATGTAGATGTGACTCCCAACTACCTCCAAGATCCAAAATGCATGCTCGGAGCACATTCTCTAGGATCTGAATAGTCATTTCTATAAACTCCTTTCAACATAAACTTTTTCTGTCATAGAGATTTCACTACTCTGACCAACCTCTGACCCCCACCCCTCACCCTATCCCAACCAACTTCTGACCAAATTGGGATAGACAACGATAGACAATGAGATAGATGCGGGCACCAATCCTAACAATGTCTTCGTATGTGGATTTAGTCAAGGAGGTCAGAGGTCTCTCCCACTTTGTGTGTGTGTATCTGTGTTACCTAATGCAAATGGAAATGAATTTCCTTGTTGATTGTAATGATATTTGTGAATTTTATTAAGTTATGTAGGTGCCTTGACATTATTAAGTGTTCTGTTGTATCCAAAAACTCTGGGTGGAGGTGCAGTGTTTAGGTGATGGATTCCATTTAATTCTTCCATTCTAGAGAGAGTTACACCAGATGCACAAAAAAAGGTAATTTCTTATTATACTTAGAGCATCTCGAATGCAACTATGGGTTGATAAAATATTTTTGTTACATATATAAAGTAAATAATTTCTAAAAAAAATTCTTTCCAATGCAAGCTGATAGGACTCTGCCAAGCTAACGTGACAGGAAAAAAAGTAATCATTGTCTAAAAATCCGTCTAGATTCAGAAATTTTGTTGGACGGAGTGACTCGGCAATTTTTCTATTTTTGTTAATTTATTTTAGGAAAAACAGAACTTGCCATATTTTTTAGATTTTATCTCTCTTATTCTTTAATTTTTTTTATTTATTCTAGGGTTAATAAAATCCACATAAACAACAATAATGAGTTGTAGATAAAATCTATTGGAGATCAATTTTGGACTTGACCGTCTATTAATTAGATATCAATGTCATATAGATTGGACGTCTTTCTATTTATATGCCACGTAGACTGCAATCCATACAACATATTGGAGATGCTTTGAAAAAAATCTAGGATGGTCCCGGGCCCGGGAAAAATTATTTTTTATAGTGTAAAAAAATTTAGTGTAAAATTTTATTTTCAGCAACAGTCCGATCTTGAAGTGCAAATTATTTTTTTCATTAACAGTCTGGTTTGTCTAATGTTACAGTTTGACGCATACTGTCTTATTTTATGCTAGTATGATGGTGTCGTGCGAACGGAATGGAGAAATCCCCCACCCCCAGACGAGGTTGGTTAGGTAGAGTAGGGATAGGGTAGAATAGGGTAGGGTAGAGGTGGAGAAGGAGTATCGGAAGAAGAAGATGTCTTCTTTTTGTTTTTTTTATAATTGTTTGAATTAATTGAATATAAAGAGAGAATTTTACACTTTTAAAAAAGTTAGAAACTCCAATTGTAATTTTTTTATTATGTTTTCTTTTTGTTATTTTAATCTATTTAAAGTATGGGCAAAATCGTCAAAAATGACTATATGTGCGAATTAATGAAAAGTTGTGGATAATATCTGCGAATAAAATTAAATATAAATGAAATTGTTACGACCTTGAAATGAAGAAGAGTGAGTGTAATTTAACCCCAAAAAATTATCACATAAATAAAATAGACAATGTCTAAATAATTTCTCTCTAACGCGAGTTGTCAAAGAGACTATGCCAAGCTGATATTGCAAGAAAAAAATAGACAATGTTTAGGCCTCGTCTAAATTTAGAAAATCTCCATTCTTTTTTTTAAGCAGATATTATCTTCATTCTTCCATTTATTCTCACAGATGGTTCCTAAATCACTATTTTTCACTATTTTGACAATTCTATGAAAATTTTACCCATTGATTTAAATAAATTAAAATAATAAAAAAAAAAAAATACAATGAAAGTATTGTAATTGGGCCCTTAATCTTTTCAAAAGTACAAATAAATCATAAACAATTTTATTTTATTCAAATAAGTGTTCTTCTCCAACTCAAAATGAATCATTCTTTCCTACCCGCACCCCCACCCGCGTAGACCAAAACTTAAACCAGGCAAAGGGCATATTCCTTTTGAGGGAAACGGTGTCAAAGCACCGGATTGCCCCGGTTGGAGAAACCATCCAAGGAATGACTTTTTGATTGGATATTCGACAGACAACTAGGAGTCTAGATGCTGTAAATGCTTGCTTGTAAAGATTGCTGAGTCCTGATCCTAAAGAAGGCGTGTCAGCATCGCCTTCAATAACTGATGATATGTAAATGAATCCCTGTGAATTGGAATTTTAGACAACATTAAAGAATTGGAATTTGTGATGCTTTCCAATGTTGTATCTTTAACATTGTGTATATGTAAGATTTAAGGTTTCCTACCTCTTCTGTTCTGCTGATGGCAAAATCGAGCTTTGTGTCAGTATCTTTGATTTTGATTTCTATTGGAATCTCTCTTGCAAGTGGGGAGAACCACATACGAACAACGCGGACAACGCCAATATCTACCCCATGGTAATCCTCAAAACCATAAAGGCTTGTGTTTGCAAGATTGGATAAATCAGAGAGCGAACCAGCATTTACACTAGAAGAAGTTGTCTCTCCAGATATCTGAACCAAAAAGAAAGGATTTTTTTTTTACGAAATTGACAAGAAATATGAAATTGCAATAGTCTTGCTCTTACACTTATCACAAGAAATATAAAAATGCAATATAAGTGTTCTTCCCCTGGCACCTATTGCACTGTTCTTGCTCTTACACTTATTGCAAGCAAAGGATTTATCGCTCTTGACGAACCGTGAACAGCGCGTATGAACAGCGGGGGCGGGGGCGGGGGCGGGGGCGGGAAAAGACGATTCCTTTTGAGTTGGGGAAAAACACTTACTTGAATAAAATAAAATTGTTTAGGATTTATTTGTACTTTTGAAAAGGTTAAGAGCCCAATTACAATGCTTTGTATTTTTTTTTCTATCATTTTAATTTATTTAAATCAATGGGTAAAATTGTCATAGAATTTTCAGAATAGTGAAAAATAGTGATTTAGGACCACCTATGAGAATAAATAGAAGAATGAGGATGATATCTGCTAAAAAAAAATGTGGATGAAATCGTTACAAACCTGAAAGAATGTGGACCATTAGTGTAATTAACCCTATAAATTATTGCTATGTGAAGATTTTTGTAGACTATAAGCAGTGTGTTCTATGAAATGTGTAGATAAAAGTGAATAAAAATTATAGATCTTATAATATATATTAATAAAAATAATATCTGACTGAATTACAAGTGAACATTCTCTTGGGGACCTTGTCCAATGAATTTGTATTACTCTCAAATTTACCATTTAATTTTACCTTTTGGTGGGCATTGATTGTTAATAAATTTCATTGTCTTGATCCCACAGAATCAAATCGCTTTCCCGAGGTTCGCAGTTGAATATATGAACGGCGACGGCATTTTCTTCTTCCCCTCTTTTCAAAAGCACAGATTCCACACTTTCACGCCACCGCCCACCCGTCCGGGTTGCGTAACACGTACATCTGTGCCATTCCATGTACCGATAATTCCTGTGCTGCCGCGCGTTCGAATTCGTTTCACGCTTTGCAAACACGAATACAAGTGTTACAAAAACCCCATTTTGTCTTTATTCCACACCCACCTTTCTTCCCGTCTTTAATGGCTTCTATTAACCCATACCATTCCTAGACCACCCACCAAAAGAGAAAAACGATACAGCGGCGTCCCTTTAACAAAATGATCGAAAATAGAAGCCCATCATGCCTAATTGTGGGTAATTATTGCCATGACATTTTGATTAAAGACGACACCGTGATAGGAGAGTCCCTGGGCGGCGCCGTCTCCTTCATCTCCGGCGTCCTTGATGGGTTTTCCATTTCCTCCACTTACATCTGTAAGGTGGGCACCGACTTTTCATACCCTGTTATCCACCCACCACTAATTTGTCCCTCATCAAAAACCACCGTCTTTCATGCTCATTTTTCCTCTGAAATTAAACGGGAGGACCGGGTCCTGAAACGTGTCTGTGCCTGCGACCCGATAACCCCCTCTGATCTCCCAAACTCGCATTTCAGCTTCGGGTTGGCGGTCGGTGTGGGCGGTGAAATCTTGCCGGAAACATTAGAAAAAATGCTTGATATTTGTGGGATAGTATTTGTCGACATCCAGGCTTTGATTCGGGATTTTGATTCGGTGGATGGAACAGTCGTGCCTGTTGATTTGAGAGAAACCGGGTTCTATCGTTTGCTCCCTCGGATCAGGGTCTTGAAGGCATCGGCTGATGAGGCGCCTTATGTGGATGTAGAGGAGGTGAGAAAGTGCTGTTGCTTGGTGGTAACCAATGGGAAGGAAGGGTGCACGTTGTATGAGAAGGACAGGGCGCAGCAGATTGCTCCTTTTCCAACTATTCAAGTTGATCCCACAGGCGCTGGGGATAGTTTCCTGGGAGGGCTTGTTGCGGGGCTTGTGCACGGGTTGGGGGTGCCTGAGGCTGCATTGTTGGGGAACTTTTTTGGGTCGCTTACAGTCGGGGAAATCGGGCTTCCCAAGTTCGATTTGAAGCTACTTCAGGTTAGTTGAGAACTTGTGGTACTTTCTATTACATGGAAAATATTGTTAATTGTGTTGGAATTGGAGTCTCCTTTCACTTGCATTGCTGTCGAATCTTTTTCCGTGCTATCAGTGAAATGAAAATCTTGATTTTTTAAGAATCTGCTGACTTTTTAGTTTGGGATATCAGGTGGCCAAAGTGCTGCCACAAGTAAACCTAACTGGAATTTATGCATTTGAAACAACTAGATTATGTTCTTGTTATCATTTGATGTTTGTCAAAGTATTTGTTGGTTCATATAACTGTTCAGTAATTGATTACCCGACCTTGAGGAGGCTTTTCGGTGCTGGATGCTCGGCTTTAGTGTAACTGACAAAGGCTAAGCTAGGATTGCTAACACCTAGAACAAATGAAAAGAGATAGGAGTTGATAGCTGCACGTTGACAACTAAACTTGCTGTTCCATAGCCATTCCTTTTATATTTACTTGGAATGATAATGAAATTCTGTTCAGTTTTTATCTTTTCAGTGTGATCCCATTATTTTCTAAAGGCTTTTCGCTTAACATTTGACCGTGTGTATTGAATACTTGGTTCTAAGTTTTTTCGAAAGTTGTATTATCTTGCCAAGCACAAATTTGGGGAGTTGCACTGTATGTACCTTTTGTCACTATTTCAACATTGAGGAATTGTGATATTTTACCATTAGATGATGAGTGATAAGACCTTGCTTCCCTGAAGTAGAGAATATTTTTCAGAAAAGTGAACAAGTACTATATTGTTACCGGGACACCTCACAGAATGTCTTTTGAGTAGACAAGATAGAAGTGGTTCGTTTATATTTCAATATCAAAATAATTAATAAGAGAAATTTTGATTCAAACTTCTAATTTCTAGAGGTTTTTATGTGATCCTTATCATGTCTCGAATGTCACATTGCCGATGAAGTACTCCCTTTTTCTGACTGTCTTCTTTGTTTAGGTGTTCATTCTTTTTCTCTGATTTTTTATGCAAACTTTTGTGTGAGGGTTGTGTGTGAGGTGGGGGGTTGGGGAGTGGCTGTGTGGATCAAAGAAATCCACAAGGTGAAAAAATTACCATGGCTTTAGGTGTGGGAATTCAACTGATCATGACATCTTGATTCTTTTCACTCTTTGGCATGCTATCCTCTGATTCCTTACCATTGCTATTTGAAATCTTTATACATAGCTCATATACTCTTTGATTTTGAATTCCAGAGAGTTAAAGATGAAGTGCAGCAGATGAGGTTGCGATGCACTAGATGTCCTGAAGGCCAAAATGGTGAATTGATGTTTATGAAGTCATCAGATCACGAGCATTTCCGTATAGCACTTGGTGCTGCTAAATTAACTTCCACTTATCCCGTCCAAGATTGTCAATGGGACTTGTCATGTTCGCCTAGCGCAGAACAGTCTATCCACTGCCAGTGCAGCGGTCAACAAAAATCATTATCGAGCACCTTCTACGAAGAAGTAATTAACTCTGCAGATGACATACAACATAATTGAAAACATCTCCTCCTTCCCCACAAAAAATAGAAAAAAAGAAAGAAAGAAAGAAAACGAGAAGTAGGATCCCAAAAGCCTTCCATTTCCTTTGGTGTAAATGTTAAAATAAAGATAGATCTAACATTGGAGTCTGCTGGATGAATATTTTGAAATCCAAAATCATTCAATAGCAGCTTAGTGGTGGCTGTACTTCTTTGCTCGGTAGATTTCTGTAAAACTTAGTTGAAAATGCAGTACAAGTTCTCATCAGTTTTGCAGCGCAGACTGCCAAGTTGTAGGGAGGGAGGGGGGGGGGGGGGGGGGGGGGGGGGGGGTTTGCATTTAGAGGGGGACATTCTCATTTCACTGTATTGAAATAATGGATACTTCGCAAAAGTCAATGAGAAAATTATACAGTTCTTGTTTTATTCTTTTTTATTATTATTATTATATATAGGTTATTATCAGTTTATCACTCTGTTATTTTTTCTTATTTTTATAAATATAAATATTTCAGCTATTTTTCCACCAATTCAGTCTGAAATTTGTTTCTGTGCAGTATTTCGCTCATTTTTTTGAAAAATAAAATGTTTTTTGTCTGTCTAATTATTTAACTGGGGGCAAAAATTAGCTAAATTTGTTACTCGTTCTTTAGTTAATTAGTACAGTTCGTCTAATAACAATTTTCTTTCAAAAAGTCTGTTTAAACTATAAATAAAAAAACAAAAAATGCTTCATCTTCTTTCCTTAGTTTTAATTTGTTTCAATTGACTTTTAACACTGCTCTAAAAAGTTTGTCTCCACGTCTAGTCACGCCTCATGTCTCTCCCTCGTCTTGTCTTTATCTCACTCTCGGCCTATGTTCGAAAAACTTGAAACTCAACCTCCATGCTTAGCCACATTTTACACTTTTAGAACATTGCTTTTAACGACTACACTTTTAATCAATATTTATAAAATTTTGTTCAGAAAATAATTTTAATAAAATCAAACTAACACTTTATATTAATATGTCTTCACGAAAACGCATTTAACTTTAGTCCAGCGATCCTATGCAATTCTTGACTCAAAGTTGGCCATATACCAATTTGTAACAATCTAAACGAAATAGTGTACAGAAATGACGTATACATGCACATCAGAAATTAAATTTACAATTCTTATAATTTGAATCAATCTTGTACTTCGATAGAATTCGTGATAGAAATTTATCTTGATGAATATCGTGGAATATGATTATCTGATAGCTGGATGTACGATTTTCAAGACCACAGCTGTCCAATTGTCCAGCCTCCAATGGTAATCCACACAGCAAGAACAGCTTCCACGATCAAGAGCAGATAAAAGCAGAACTTTGGAAGTAATTGTATTGAGTTCTGTCTCTTGCTTGTGCTAGCAAGTAATGGAGACTAATTCACTTAATCTGTTGTGGCCTTTGTATTTATAAACGATTCTAACCCTAACTTTGTTAGCCCACAACTGACATACTCAATTAATTAATCTAGTTAATTAATTTAGTCCAATAAGTCATTAAGTCTGACTCAACTATGTAAACATTAGACATTAATTCTTACATATAGCTGACTTAGAAAGTGTTCTATGCTAGATATTTTCCAGCAATTCATTAAACAACAGTTTTATTCTAATATCCACGGTGAACATTGTTAAAATATCCCGACCGTGGACAGTAGATCATGTCCACCTTAAACAATTAGTCATAGAGGAGAGACAGACCATACAAGAACTCATCAAAATTAGCAAAATATTGTCACGCTCTTCGTACTTTATTAAAGTCAAATTATCGGGTGCCAAAATCCCTGCACTAGCTTGTTTTAAGTGCTCACTGTCCCATTAAGAAACCAGCCTTCTTGGTGGACAAATGCATAGAAACGAACTTCACATAAACTATTCTTTTATTAACGGAGGCGTATTATTTGATAATTTCCGTTTTATTGTTCTAAAGAATCAATGTAAGAAAATAGCTGTTCAGACCACCTTGTCAATGCAAGAGTGATAGAAAAAGGAAAATATGGTCGTTCTCGAGAATCCACCGTAATTTATAAATCTTATAGGCAAGTTTCTTCTGCGGTGGTTGAATGTTCAACGAAATTTTAGTTGGATCACTAAACTTTAATTTGTCTCAATTAGATGCTAAACTTCAACTTAGTTTCAATTAGATCATTGAACTTCAATTTATTTTCAAATTTAAAAAATTATTGCAAATGTCGCAACCGGTACTTTTTAAAAAATAGCGACTCTTGAAAACAAGTTGAAAATGGATATTTTGGACAAATATACCTACAAACAATTACTTAAACTCCTACTATATCCTAGTCAAACCTAATTCAAAATCAGATTTATTATTTCACTAAAATCAAATATTGTTCCACCATCCACTGTCTCGTGCCACCGCCTTCGCACCACCATTCGACAGTCGCCATCAACTAACTCACCATAGGTAAGTTACTTTTTTTATATATTAATTTAGATTATAAAAGAACAAAAATTTAATAGATTTAATTTGGACTAGATTAGTTTGGTTGTTTTCAGATTTGAAAATATAATGAATATAATTGCTCAACTAAGTCTGGAAGAGAAAAAGAAATTATGGTCAGTCAACTGTTAGTCCGAAAGTTGCCTCAGTGACAACCATACTACAATGAATCTTCCCGTAATCACTGCGTTGTGTACCAACTTATAACTATTTCACGTTATAAAAGTATTAAGATTCAAAACACGTCTTTAAACTATTTAATTTAAAGACATTGATAAACTCTCATTTTACCATTTTCGTTTCATGGTACTATGTAGTCATTACGTGGAAGAACAATTACAGTATAACTGTTAATTAAATAATTTACATCAGTTTGGAGAAGAGTAAGTGATAGAATGTGACATAATTGTGAAATTTGTGAAGTTTATTGACTCATAATTGAGACAAATTAAAAATTAATGGCCCAATTAAGATTTCACTCAATGTTCAGTGACCTGCGGATGAAATTTACCTTGAATCTTATACTTTTTGCATACCCAACAGAAGTTGTTTTCAGTGACTCTTACAAAACGCTTGAATGATAAAAGATAATAAATTGTGAGTGTCGGATAATACGTGAATAAAAAATATGTTTGATAATTTAAGTTTTTGTTTTTGCCAGTGTCTTGACTTGGTGTGCGTGTGTTTGTGTTTTTTTTTTTTTTTTCCTTTTAATTTTCCAACTGTTTGAATTCCTTGGCACAAGGGCCATAGTCTAGCATCACACTTTTTCATGAACTTGTTTTATCCAAAATCAACAAGAAAGCAAAAGTACAAGCAACAGACAGATTCACCATGAAGGAGAAGGAGAAGTAGAAGGAGATCCTAATGAGGATGTTGAAATACAATAATTGTTACTATTTGAATCACTAGCAGTAGTGCATATTGAACGAGCATCTCTCAAAGAAACTGAACATCCCTCATCTGGAAGTTTCTTCATTGGTGTCAATGGAGGTGTTTCAATTGTTTCTTCTAACTGGGAAGGCGACGTATTTGGCGTTACAAATGGCGGCGTATCATAAATTGGATTAGATATGTACACAAACTGCTTCATCGTTGAAGAATCTACTTGTGAATTCTGCTTCTCTAAATCAGTAGAAATAGCAGGGAAAAGAAAATTTCTTGGAGCAGGAAGAACCCCTTGTGAATAGAAGCTACTGAGAGACGATGGTGCAGCAGATAAGCCATTGATCTGTTGCGGAGTAGCTGGGATACTGTTCGTTGGGGAAAATCTTGATTTGTTGCGACGCCGCAAGAAGAGAGAACAGTAAAGCTGGGCTAATAGAATCAAAACGACGGCCAACACCAAGGCAACGACCACGATCATTACAATTGTTGCTCCCATAACTATCTTGGAAGTGCTCTTGATCATCTCTCTCTCAGACTCTTGATCAGTCTCTCACTGTAGTGAAATGTGTTAAGTGAACAAGTGTTACCTTGGCGGGGAAAAAGTACTGGTTTGTCTCGGTGTTCGCCTGTGAGCTGTGGTGGGAATCTTGCAAAGAGAATTGGGAAATGGGAAGTGTGCTTTATTTTCATGCACTTTTAGGCAGGAGGGTTGATAGCAATATATATCACGGTCTTGTTCTAAAGCCGACAAAGACCAAAATGAATATTATTATGATTGGAAATTTATAAAATTACAAATGTAAGAGGTCATTTTGTTGACTGACAGTTGATTTTTTTTTCCCTTCACTAAGAGACATTTCAAGCTGTTGGTTCGGCCATAACTGTCGGTCAAGAGTAAATTTTTTTTTTCTTTTTTGTCGAACAACAACCATTGTAGGTTAAAAAAAAATTCAACTAACACTTAATTTTTCCCTCTCTCGACAATTCAAGCTGTTGATTCGATAGTAGACGTTAGTCAAGAGTATACAAAATTTTGGTCGAACGACAATTGAGGCTGTCATTCGACAGCTTGAGTGTCGAATGTTGTAGGATTTACCTTTTTCACTTTCATGTTCTTCTTCTTCAACCAGACATTAATCGATAAAAATAATCTTTTTCAACAATTTTTCAATAATTATAGTCAACATAAATTTAGATCTAAAGACAACTCAAACTAAATTACCACAAAACATATTGAATTTTTATTTTTTTGGATTAGTTAGGTGGCAGTGGAATTGTAGATATGATTTTGAATTAGCTTTGACTACGTTTGAATGGAAAATGTAGGAATTTTATGTAATTCTTTGAGGGTATTTTTGTTCATCATTTTTGAAGTTTTTATAAAAAGCTATCGTATAAAAAGTACCACCTGCAAACAGACTTTCCGTATAATTTCATTTATTATGATACTCCATCTGTCTCATAAAGATAGACTTACTTTCTTTATTCAATTCTCGTACATTATAGTCAACTTTCATTTGTTGGAAGTATATTTAATTTTTTAATTTTCTAATATGCTCATATTTAATGTACCTTATTATCAACAAATATGAACTATCATAATATTAATGCAGGGGTATATTAGAAAAAAGTAAGTAAAATTTATTGTTTCATCTATAATAATTAGAATTTCTTAATATGTATTAAGTATAAGCAAGCTTATTTTTGTAGGATGGATAGAGTATTAATATTTATAATATGTATTTAGACAATTTATATACTTATATAGTATTTAATTAACAAAATTAAATATTGGGTTAATTTAGCATCGGTTAGTGAAGATTTTTTAAAATTTCAAAATAGTCCTTGAAGTAGTAGTAGTATTTTCTCAATTTTCTAATAATTACACTATAGGTCACTCGACGAGAAACATTAACCTAAAACCTACGTATCAATGTTAAATTTCAACATGAACACAAGTGACGTTAACTAATTCGGCACGTCAGACAAAGTATGCGTTAATTACAGCAAAATAGTAATTGTCAAACACATTTTTTCCTATATTTTTTCGATTTTAATAAGTAATCATTTGGTGAAATTTTACATTTTTGTTAGCATATTTTTGAAGGTGAAACATTTTTGTCTCACATGTCGTACTAGTTAACATCGTTTATGTTCAAGTTTGAATTTAATAGTGACATGTATGATATTAGGTTAATATTTTCAACCGAGTGACCACGTGTGTAACTATTAGAAACTTACATGACAACTATTCTAAGAAAATTACTCCAATGACCATTATTAAAATTAACCAATTAAATATCAAATGATCAAAATCAATACTATGATATTTTTACGTATTAAAATATTGTAATGATTAACATATTAGATTAAGTTAGTATTTTATTGTATAACATGATCATTATTTAATAATAAATTTTGAAAGTATATAATATTTTAATGAACTAACATATATTATTTTTAACTAAATTTTATTTGAATTGTAAAAAATAAATATAAATATTTAACTTCTAGTTTGAGTTTTCTGAATTTATATATATGAAATTTTATTGATTAATATTTAAATTATGTATGCATAATATACAATTACTTAAAAAAATTATTTATTACCAAAATTTTCCACAAATTTTAAATTGAAATTTCTATTGGTACAATATTTAAAGAATGGTGTGTAGTATTAAATTATTATTAAATGGAACAAATTAAATTTCAAATAATTTTAGAATTTTTCATTTTTTATTCACAATGACATTTTAAGTATATTAATATCATTTTATATGAGATATGGCTCGAAAAGTGGTCATATAGTAAATATAATATTCAAAAATAGTAATAGAGAAGATTAATGTGATTTTGTAAACGTACGTGGGAATGTGTTTTTAATATTGTGAGAGTTATAATTTTTTGGACATTATTTCTCAAGTTAATATAAAATAATTTAATTTTTTTTATTTGTCTTATTTCCACTACCTAAATATTTGTTGAGAAATTGGCGCAAATGATCCCTAACGTATGTCAATAGTGCACAAATGGTCTTTAACCTTTCATTTTTGGTAGAGTAGTCTCTAACATATGCGCAATTGGTCCTTATTTAATAAAAATAACAAAAATACCCTCAATTTTAGTTAAAAAAATTGCAATTGTATTTTCAACCTTTGCAAAATGTGTAAATAAGTCCGATACATTTATTAAACAATATTTAATTTAGCATATTAAATATGTCACTATAGTCGTGTCAAATAATTTTTTCATAAGAGAAAAATATAAAATTGTTGCGTTTTAGGTATATGTAATTGCTATGTGATGTGAAAAACTCGAATAAAAATTAAGTTAAATAAATAACAAAATGACGTATATAATTTTATGACATTGAACCAATTTTATTATGTTTTTTTTAACATAAAAATACAAACAAAAATTAATTTACACATTTTGTGTTCTTTATTTTTTAACGATAATAAAACAATAAATTAAAATATAAAGAATACAATTTGAGCTCTATTATTTGTAGTTAATAAACGAATAGCTCAATGAAATAATAATATTTGATTATTAAGTTTGTGACAAAGTTATTTTTTTTATGTTGTAATGATAAAATTAAAGTTTAAATTTTAATGATTACTTAATAATAATAAAATAATTTAATTAATACGTTTGTTAATAATTATGAACTTAAGTTTTAGTTATTTTATAATAGTTCGTAAAATATACAAAATAATTTAGTATATTATCAATTTGTTAGTTTCTGTTAATTTTTTTAAAAATAAAAATAAAATTATCGGATTCATTTGTACTTTTCCAATTGAAAATTTTTCTAAATAAAAATAAAAATATATTTATCTTTTTTATCAAATAAGGATTAATTGTACACTTAAATAGATATGTTAGGTATCGCTCCACAAAAAAATGGACTATGCCAATTTCCCATATTTGTTTGGTTATTCATTAGATAATGGAGCAAATATTTAGAGTTCCAAGGTAAGGTAATTAGTGTGAAAGATATAAGTCATATCTCAAGAATCCAAATAATAGTCTGTAAATAAAGTTAGGGCACGTCATTGTAAAATGTCATATTATTGTCTATTTCACGATTAAGTGATTAGTTTATTTTGATTAACTTCGAAATAAAGATAATAGATTACTAGTGTATTATAATTGTGTTAAAGGGATTTGATCTAATGTTTTCGAAGGATATTGTTATAATGTCTACCGAGACATTTGTTATGCAGTCATTGGATGAGTGTAAAGTAGACATTTGTTATGCAGTCATTGGATGAGTGTAAAGTAGACATTTGTTATGCAGTCATTGGATGAGTGTAAAGTAGCTTTACACTCATTCAATGACTGCATAACAAATGTCTCGATAGACATTATAACAATGTCCACCGGAGACTTTACACTCATCCAATGACTGCATAATAAATGTCTCAATAGAAATTATAACAATGTTCACCGAAGACATTAGATCAAAACCGATTGTATTGAATAGTATGAATAAGTTAGAATCAATAACACACTAACGAAAGACAAATATTCACTTAGATAATTTTTAGTGCTTAATAATTTAGTAAAATATTTGCTAAATTATCTATTCATGGTAAGAATTTGGATCTGTTATTTTATAATAAAAGAAAAATGTGACTTAAGAATTGTTGACCATTAAAATTAAAGTAAATAAATCCTTACCAACCTTTTTGTTTGGAAGAATAATTTAACCATCTTTAATTACTGTCTAAGGATTGAAAATTGAATGAGCAAGAATTTGGCTAAATTTTATAATTGTTATCTCTATTTCTTTGATTTAATTTGGACTATTTATAATTTTTACAAGTATTTGGGCTTTTTGGTATTTTTTCCTTTTTTTCTGCCATATGTCGTCCACTTATTGAACGGTTCATAATACTAGAGGTTTCTATGACACATGACGTGTCATAGCGGGAAGTCATTGATTCAGCCATCTTATTCAACAGATTTTGTGGTTATTATTCCCATACGATCTTTTTGTAACCAACTTTATTACGTGAAGATTCACCATGTAGTTACATGGATATTCTGTTATCTATGATTAGTGGATGATGTGACGGCTATGCTCAGATCCTTCTCCAAGCTTTAGTTAGGCGACGAAGGCAAAATAGATATGTCAAAGTCGAACTTATGTAGCTTGCTGGTTATTTCCTGAATTTCATGCATTTGTTTAGTTTAAAAGATTATCGAAGATTTTAAACGAACTCAAAAGGCTTTGTCCATTCTTGTGGACCGTCCCACTGTTGGGAATTGCGACTCATTCCTTTATTGCCCACAAGATCCTTATTCAGATAAAAATAACGAAACAAAAAAATATTAAAGATAGAGAAAGATTTACGGACTGTCAAAGCTTTCACTATATGAAAAATTGTTACAATCATATAGATTTCACCCACCCAAATTCTCCAAGTATCTCAAGAAAAATAATATCCCTAAACTTTACAACACCTACCAATTTCTACTATTTGTACAACCCACAAAGAGAACAAAAAAAAAAAAACTAGGATGCCAGACTTACAATTTTTTTCTCAAAAACCCTTCCGTCACAACTACAAAGAGAATATACCATGTCAATTTGTAGTTAACGAATGATCTAATTTTCTTCTAAGTTTAAGCTGTCAAGGAGTCCAAGATTTGAAAACTTGTTCAATTTTAGTTGACCTAGATGTCTTCCAAGTTTCGACTACCAAAATGTCCAAGATTAGGAAACTTGTAATTTTAGTTGATCTAGAAGCCTTCCCTCTCAACAATTTGTGCATTTTTTTTTATTTTGGTATGTTTTGAGAAAATATCCCGACACCCACGACATGTAGAGCGCGACATAAGAAGAATTAATGAAATACAATTAGATAAGTAAAACAATTATTTTACCCCGAAGTTGATTGTCCACGTTGGATAGGGATTGATTTTGGTCAAGAAAAACGAATTCTAGCATCTGTATATTTTGGTTTATAAATTTGGGATTTTAGATGGGCTTAGATTCAGTGCAGATCAGAGATTGCAAATACTCTATTGCTGAGGTACACCAACCGAGTATATTTGCACAAGAACAAGATGATGTCTCATATAGTCATATATAATGAAGATATTGTCCTATTTTCTAGGTGTAGTTTGTCTTACATACGAGATGGGACTAACGAAGCATCCCACAAGTTCGCGAAACATGCACGCTCTGTTACTAGGATGCTGTTTATTTAAAATTTACTTTGTTTTTTCTGATAAACATTTACTTTGTTTTTTCTGATAAACATTTTATCTATATTAATGAAAAAAAAAAAAAAAAGATTAAATGCATTGCGAGTAACTGAACTTTCAGTGAGTCGCATTTGAGTTGCCGATCTTTAATTTCGTGCAGTCAAGCACCATAACAATCCAATTAACATATTGCTAACAGCAATTGACAGAGTGGCCAAATTTGCAAGCAAATCAAAATTGAATAGCTTGATTACACCAAATCAAAAATAAGATTGGAACCTTCCAGAAAAGAATTTTTTTTTCTAGATAGTCAGAGAAGGCGTGGGAGCCAAGCCTAGCCAAGCTCAACAAAAATTGATTGGAACATTCCAGACTCATATAAATACGACATATCCGAACTTTCTCGACTCCACCTCCACTATATATATTCAAAATTCAATAATACAACCCCCACAATCAACCCATTTGCATTTAACCTTCATTTCTTCACAATCTCTCAATTACCAATTCTCTATTAATCTCTGCACAAAAAACGTGATTGATCGGCGACCCCAAATGCCAAGCAGAAATCCAGGGGCGATGGCGCAGGACTGGGAGCCCGTAGTCCTCCACAAGGCCCGGCCCAAAGCGCATGATCTCCGCGACCCGAAGGCCGTGAACCAGGCTCTACGAACCGGATCAGGTCAGGTCCAAACGATAAAAAAATTCGATGCCGGGTTGAACAAGAAGCCTGGGGCGACGGACCTGAACGCGAGGAAGCTGGACGAGGCAGCCGAGCCGGCGGCTCTGGAGCGAGTACCGATAGAGGTAAGGCAGGCAATACAGAAGGCTCGGATTTCGAAGAAGATGAGCCAAGCCGAGCTGGCTAAGCTGATCAATGAGCGGCCACAGTTGGTTCAAGAGTATGAGAACGGGAAGGCTGTGCCGAGCCAGGCTGTGTTGGCGAAGATGGAAAGAGTATTGGGTGCGAAACTGAGAGGGAAATATATACAGAAATGATGACTATATCGTGCAGCTTAATTGAATGTTAAAAGTGTTGATTCAGAATAATATCTGTGTGTTGGAATGAGATTAAAAAGGACAAAAACCAAAGAAAAATGTGATGTCTAATGGTCGGGAAGTGGAATTTGAATGAATTGTTTAACTCCTCATGTACTCCAAAATTTCGTGTGTCTTGATATTGAAATTGTTTTTTAAGTAATTACTCTTATGAATATGTGAATAGTAGTGAATAATATATTGTTAATATTGTAAAATGTATGAATAAAAAATATGTTTTTTTTAAATTTTTTTTTTTTTTTTGCATTTATGTCTTGTCCCAATTTTAAATAAATTGTAAATATAATTTTATTTTTTGTCACTAATTTAGAGTATGTTTTGTAAAAAAAAATTTTAGATTACAAGTACTGAATTTTAAGAAACGTGTAGATAAAAAATTGAATAAAAATAGTAGATTTTACGAAATGCATGGATGAAAATAATATTTAGTATATTGAATTAATGTGTTATTTAACTCATTGTGTGAGAGTGGAAGTTAATGGATGTTCAGTAACAGTAACAGATAGAAATATACTTTAAAGAAAACTTATATTTCTTTATTGTAATTTTTATATTTGAATCAAATTTAATTTTATTTCCTTGGTTATGATTTTGTATTGGACAGACTTGAATTATTGATTAAAATTACAACTTTTTCTTACAATTTCTCAAATGTCAGATTTTTGTAGCATCTCAATCCTTGGAGGAAGTTTGCTACAAAGCATTTCAAATTGAAAATTGTTCTATAGGAGAAATGCACCCCACTAGCCCTCTGATTTTCGAGTCTAACTCCTTTTACCCAAAAGTCTGGGGTCACTACTGAGTCTACCTCAAATAATGGAGATATTTTCAAGAGTTCCTACTCGACCAACTACCTTTGGTGCAGATTCTCTTGTATGCCAATCTTATGCCAATCTGAAGAGCTTAAGTTTTGAGATGACATAGTTTGATTACCCCCCCCCCCCCCCCCCGCTTTTTGCCTTGTTTTGTCATCTGAAGAGCTTAAGTTTTGAGATGACATAGTTTGACTCCCCCACCCCACCCCACCCCACCCCACCCCACCCCACCCCAGCTTTTTGCCTTGTTTTGTCATTTGGAATGTTAATTGTTTGCTTTCTTGGGGCAGATTTTGTTGACCTCAAAATCTATCGCGATGAAGAATTCAACAAATCATTTTCATCTCTCTATTTAGATGTTATGAAACATTCCCATTTAGCACCATTAGCTTGCAAAGACAATTGTCCAAAGAATGGTTTGACGGATATTTGTACTTCCACAGTCAAATCAGTTGTTGAAAATTAAGAATTAAGTATGCAAGATAAATAAAATGGACAAAAATTTGATTAAGTGTTTGATTTTCGTATATTTTTCTGAATATATGTTGCTTCATCGTTGTTGATGTTGTTATCAACAACTGGTTTTTATTTGATTATGTTTTGTAGTTTTTAATAGTTTCAACATGGCATTGGACCTTTGGCCACGTGACAGAAAAAATATTATATTGTTCTCTTATTTAGAACAAGAAATTTGGCATCACATAACCTATATTTCGATAGCGTTCATTTAGCTTTGTATGAGACTTAGGAAATTTCTTCCAAAAAAATAGGTATGCCATCCTCTTCGCCTCTGCGGATGGCGAGGATAAAGTTCACCTCCTTTTACATAGTCACGAGGCTTGTTCTAAGGCAAACTATATCAACAGACATTTCTTTGTTAGCGAACCATGTAATTAGCTTTGTCTCACCACAAAGCATATCGAGGTACCTTTGAGTTATCATTGGTGATATAGACTTTATGTAACACGTGACTTCTGAGTCTGATGTGGCTCTCATGTGACATCCAGGTGAGATGAGCCGCAAACAGTTCTTTACAATGTATAATGAAAGAAGAATAATGTGGCAATACCTTCTCCAGCACTTCTTCCTCAGCAGTTCCTCCATCGATCTAAATATATCAAGCCACAAAGGGATGTACAGAAATCCCACAGCCAAATGGTCCAACAGTGAAATAATTAATACACGACTCCTGAGCACCAAAATTAGTAATGCCCGTATCTTAAAGTCCCAAATTTGTCATCAATCAAAATATACAATCATCTAAGATGAGAAATGAAATTGATAAAACTCATACAAGAAAAAAGAAAAAGAAGAACAAGACTTTAAAATCATTCCATTTGTTATTAAAGTAAAAACATTGGAAACAAGAAACATAAATTATCATCTGTAGTAATTGTCCAGTGTCTTCATGAAGTCATTACTAAGACAGTACGATGAAGGAACTAGGATAGTTTTCCTTACACACGTGGTATTTGGAACACAAAACTAGAGAATGAACTGATAAATCTTATATATTACAGGCTATTCTTTGAACTAGATTTCTGCATCTGTAGTAAACTATATGCTCTCACCATGCGCTGCCTGCACAAGGATTATCAACACACCAACCTAAAACCATAAATGAGGAAACCTCCATTAGTTCTGAAGAATGTCGGAAAGTTGAAGCAACACGGTAAAAGTAAAGTGTTAACTGTACGTAGAAAAGGTACCTATATTAAATTTATTTTCCAGTGATAAACAAAAGAAACGCAAAGGCTGAATCATGTTCTATTTTGGATGAAAACTAAAAAATGTGAACACGGCTACACTGTCATCTACTGTGGCATTTCAATGATTGAGACAATTTATGCACGATTCAAGTCGAAAGATCTGAAGATTAAACATCAATCCTAGCAATTAATCTGTACAGTGACAAAAGCTCACAATTTGGAGCATAAAGTTTATGACTAAGCAATAAGAAACATTGCTAGTCATTTAAGTTTCATACACAACAGTAAGGCTACTCCATTGAATATAATGCCAAATCAGAGATGATTCGCTTGAAAAGAACTGGTAACAGTACCAAGGACATTTATCCTGCTAAATATCCCAAATGCAATGCCAACTGTCACCACGAGATTGATTAAGCAGAGCAAGAAATCTGTGTGAACACATGTCTCAATAAACCTATACAGCATACAAGCTCTTTTGGGGCAAATTTATTAGTCCCATGGTACAAATAATAGATCTTTGATGTCTTTTGCCAATCAATTCAATTGTAATCTTGTTTATGGTATTCTAGCCTGGGGGCGGAGCCACATGAGGCAAGTGCAGGCGGATGCTTGCACTGAACTTGGACTGTCTTTTAAAGATTTATTTATGCCTGCACTGGAATCTAGATTGAGTTGGACGACTCCAATGTGTTCGAGTTGCAGAGAAGGAAGAAGGCGTATGCTACAGAAATGAAAAAAACAGTTACGAGTTCCATTTTGCAATTTGTAGGCATGTTTTAATCGATGAATGGCTGCATTATTGACCAATTCTCTTTCTTGGAACTGGTGATGTCTAAAAAAATAAAATTGTCCAAAGTACCTCTCTTTATGGGCAATGTCTATTTGGTTGGGACTTTTGTTGGATTGGATATACATAATCAATTTCCTAATTTTTACTTCAATTCCCCTTCCCCTCCCCCCCCCCCCCCCCCCCCTTTTTTTTTTCACATTACTAAGTCTCGTACTACAAATTTTGAGACCAAGACAACTGTGATAACTCTTAATTTGTATGTTGCAAACGTTTGCAATAAATATCTTTTCTAACATGTGATTCATTTATACACCGTTTATTTATTATTGCCGTTCTCTCTACTGACTGCCACTGCGTTACCAACCGTCAAAGCGTTGCCGCCTCCCAAGATAAAAAACTTGCCTCCGCCAAGCAAACTTCCTACCTTCGCTCCAGCCCGCACTAGAACATTTTCTTGACTCTACCCCTGACTAGCCTTATGGCATACTAAACAGAACATTTTTTATAAAGAAGTCCTTTATAAGCAAATATTAGGAATTTCTTAAGCCGATGCAAACTCATTAATATTCCAACAGTGGTACTTACATATTAAAAAATGAAGGAAAAATGTAAACTAACTATTGCATGGGAGACATATTTCAAACAAATATATATTCTTTCAAAATCAATAAATGGGTATTGGATAATAAATAAATGACAAGATAAAGTGTGGTGAATAAATTACAAAGTATTCCATAAATCTGAGATGCCAATTCCAATTCTAAATGCAAAGGGGAATGGATAAATAGATAACAAGATACTCCTAAAATTTTAGATGACACTTCAAGTTTCATCTCACACAGTTTCTCCATACCTCGAACTGATGCAAAGAAAGTGAAGTAGAACATCATTGTCACTGGGCAATAGTTACAATTTTATGCATTTTGGCAAATGACACAAAAAATACCTCAACTTTGAGCAGGAGCCTCAACATATGAAGTAGTGTTCCCTACCCCACCTAAGTGCAAGTCTCTGTTCTGATCCGGAACAACCCAAGATATGGGATTGACTGCAACATAGAATTATTCCAATCAAGCCTAACTAGCATCCAAATATGTAAGGAAAAAAATGCGGCTGAGAACAAATAACGAAATATGTTAATATAAAAGCAAAGATGCATCTAGTTAGAAATCTTAATACGTCAGCATCAAACGGCAAACCTGGCATCAGAGTCTCACTCATGTCATGCAAAGTAACAGAACGGGCATGACGCTTCCGTACGTAATTTTCCTCCAAAGGTGATGGGATTTGAAACGAGAACTGTGACGCTGTTACACCCGGGTATTCTGAATGTTCGTTGAGGTAGCTGAAGAGAAAACATCATAAAAGACGTTAAATAAATAAAAGCAATTAAAAGATCTAAAATCTAAAATACAGATCCTCTGGCAATTATTCATGCATTTAAAATTAGGGCATAAAAAACCTAAGCAGTTGTTAATGACCATCAAGAGAAGAATTGTACCTCTGAACTTCCGTCATTGATCGTAATCGCTTGCTCGATGGTGTAACATAATACCTGTTAAGAAACATGATACCACCCAATTGAAGTCGGAATGATATTTCCATTGCTCAAAGCCTTAAAGTAATTCTTAATGAAGTAACAAACAATAAATGCATGTTTGGTGTAGTTTAAAAGTAGTTTTTTAGGAGTTTTTGATAAAATTTAATAAATGTTGTGAGTCCATAAATTATGTGGTTGAAAATGAGTTTGTTAAAAAAAGAGTTTAAAAAAAAACTTAGCCCAACATGCTCTAAATGGAATCACATACGTACACATCAGCAAATTTGGTGCCTCCTTTAGCTCTGATTCGTAAAATCCGTTGCCAACTAGGAGGAGACTGAGGAATACTGGGTTTGTCTATTGCCCAACGCCAGCTTCCATCTCGTACAACATCTGGTTCATCATCACAGCTTAAGTCAGGACGCCATTCACGTGCTGTTTCACAAAGGAAAGGTTGTTCTGCTATCCTTTCTCGTATCTCCTCATACTTCTCCTTTGAGGGAACGAATCTCCATTTAGAGCATTTGTCACACTGAACAGTATAAGCTGCTATAGAATCCCAAACCCTTTTTGATGTTTTCTTTGAAAAGGAAGGTCCGTTTCCCGTGGCAGCATTTGATCTATTTCGTCTTCCTTCCATTTCTTTCAAGAACTGTGAATATCAATAGGAACCTTTCTCAACATTACCATCGTGACAATGTTGCATTTCTTTAGAGGATCCATGCCCCAATATCCATCGAAATAAAGCCAAAAAAAAAAATTTACAGCGAAGAGAGAAAAATCCATCAGATGCACAATCCTATCTAAGAAACTCTTACTAACTCAACTATATGAAGTAAAAGAAAATAAACTTAATTCAAATCTTATTACAAGCAAGTGTCCATGTAGAAATAAAATGTATAAGAAATCCATAGAAAGAGCCCAACACGCTGGCATGTTCTTTCTCTTTTCTTTATTGATTTTTGAATAGAAAACCGCCACCATCATGTAATCTCATAAATTAAAGTCGAGTCAAAATTGGTTAGTGTTTTGAGTTCATATTTATGTTGCATAGACGCAGATATGGCAACCCAAATATGAAAAATAAGAACACTAACACAACAATTCTTGAAAAACATTAAACACGAGACAGCAACGTCATGTCAATTAATATAATAATTGATAGGCCTTTTGCAACAATGAATGATTAAAATCTAGGATATGCATACCTAACTCTTCTTTGATGAGAGGAAGCAAATATCTGATATAGTCTCCAATAGTCTACCGTATATATTCTAGAGTGCATCATCAAGACCATAATTCAACAAATAATGGCGAGACTAATTAGTCAAATCAACAAAAAGCCCATCAACTCTGGAATGTTACTATGCATATAATATGTTACGTGAATAATCTCTAATCTTTTTTTTTACACTTTTATTATACGTATTGAAGGCCAGACAAATATATTTATTATTTACCCTTTTACTTATTTGTCAGGCATGTTTTGACATGTTAGGTATGTGCCCATAGAGTGCCCAACAAGTCGTCTCATGTACAATTGTTACACACAGAAAGGACGCACTCCTATAAGCTTTTATGCTACATTGGTTCATAATATTTCAGAAAAAGAGAACGACAACATAAAGACAACTTTCTAAAACACGACAACCAAATCTCAAAAAATTACAGGTTCCAATTTATTTATCATGAGAAACCTCCAATAATGCAGATTCTAAAATTTGGTACCATGACAATTCAAAATAATTTCTTGTATGATTAGAGAATACAAAGCCTTGTTCACTAACAAAAAAAAAAAGAACATAAAATATACATGCACATACTATAGTAGCACAACTTAAGTTGCTCTATCACATGCAACTTTGCAGTCTACGTTAAGGTTAAGGATGCCCTTGACCAACAAATACTACACAATCTCACCAACAACAAGCCAGAGAATAATAAAAATTTTCATTAGTTTCTAAACAAAAAGGATAATTACCCGCGTTAAATTTTGAACTTTTTCTATATTGTACTAAACTACTTGACCTGACGTGAATAGCATGGAGTAAATGAAATTTAACTCCGAGGATGCATGGTCATGCTTTTCATTTTGCCGCCTAAGCACATAAGAACAAGTACGTATCAAATTTCAAACCTAACGTATACCTGTGCGAAAACAGAAGTACCGGGCGTAATCATAAAAATACCGTCAAGACATACGAGACATAGAAATATATAGGTGAAAATACCATCCCCGCAGTTGTAGTCCTTTGCCACAAAAAGGAAATTTGTGACACGTCAAATTTCAAATAGAGACACTCAAATTTGAGAATTACATGGAAGCAGTAGAAAGACACGAATTACATCAATATATATGTGAAAAGAAAAGGCAAAATTCACAAGCAAACAACTCATATCAAAACCAGAAAATTAAAAATAAATAAATATAAAATAAATCAGTTGTCTGAAAGATGAATTATCTATTAAGAAACTAAAACAAAAAATTGAAAGAGCATTTCAAATGTTTCTTTTCCTTCCGTTTTCTTAATGATGAAAGAAGAACGTGCAAATTAAACTTAACCCAGGTCTAAAATCGACGAGAAAAAACAAAATCCTTAACCGTGCACAAAATCTACCGGCATGCATGTCAATCTGGGACTGTTCTATGATATATATACAATTGAACAAAACAGGATCTTGATTCGAAGATCCGCACAACACAATCAATTAAAAAAATATTGTAGAAGCTATACCCTATACAAGAGCTACACATACATACCTATATACATGCATAAAAGAGTGAATGAGTGTGTGAGAGATTGAGAAATTGTCATTGGAGATACCTCTAATCGACCGGTGAAATCAACTGATAGCGAGTGACAGAGAAGGTAGCTTCTTCAGAGTTTTACAAGGGAAGGTGACGTTTATATATAAACTGTAAAATATGGTAAAAGATTGGGGATTTTAGGTAAATTTAAAAAAACAGAAAAAATGATTTGCCATGTACACAGGTAATTATATTCACACTACATTTTTTATTATTCACACTACGTTTTAATTGTAATAAAGATCTTCCAACATTTGATATTTAGACACTTATGTCTCTAATTTTTTTATCATATTTTTTTCATTAATTTTTTTTTTAGTTTTCACATCTTGTATTCGATGAAGATTTTTGTCTAAATATTCTGCTAATGTTCATTGAAATGAGGGAAAAATATTTTGTCAAATTACATATTTGTTATTTATTTTAATTATGTAAAAATATTAGAAGTTTACGCCCTCTAATTAACTTTTTAGACAAAAATTATTATCAAAGATAAATATAAGACAAGCAAATTAATAGGTTAATGATAAAAATTTGCTAAAAAAAGTTAGAGTCATAAATGCAAAAGTGACCAATAGTTAGAAACTTTTATTGCAATTTAGAATGTAGTGTATTTAACAAATAATGTTGTAGTAATATAATTATCCTATACATAAATATGATTTTTTTTGTCAATAAAAGAATATGATTTTACGTTTAGAGATATAATTATTTACGATATAAGGTGTACCAAAATAAATAGTTTATTTGTTAAAGTAAATAATAATAATAATATCGTTATGATTTTTCTTGGAAATTTCTTGAGTTGAAGCTATATTAAATGATTTTTTTTTTTTTAGTATATTGGAGATTTTTTTGAATCACTAGACTACTCAATGATATTTGTTAGTTGTGTGTTCTTACTTTGGCCAGTGTGCTCATCTGTCAAACAATTCACAATTGCAATCCTAGAAACACGTTTTGCTGACACAAGTATTATATCGACATTTACCATTGTTGTTAACATTGTCTCTTCTTTTATCCAATCTTCTGACACATCCTTGTTGACGTTTGTGTCAAGAATGGGTGGACTTTCGTAATCCTCTTGAATACCACTTGTCATCACTCGGGATTGAAAGACACGAAATAGCTATTATCGTCGTCAAAGTCATCATTGGTCGCTTAATCAACAAACACAATTTTTCAATCTCTACTAGTTACATTGACAAATCCATATGTCGCCACAATTTTGCGTTATGGTAATGTAATATACTTTTGCCATCAAAGACTCACGAATCTCAAGATGTAGCCATGCTTTGATACTAATAAGATGCAGCTAGAAGCGGGAAATTATTAATAATGACAAATCCAATCTTGTTGTTTCAAGTAGAATGCCTAGATGAATGGATTAAATTGAGAGAAATCCACCAATTTATGTTATGTCTTCCTAGTATATATTTCACCAAAGGGCAGTTTTGTCCTTATATAAACACTTTGAGATGTTAGTTGTTTTCTTGATTGTTTTGATAAATTAAATAAAATTGGCGGAGTTTCTATCAATTATTTGATCAATACATCTTAATATTCTATGTGAATCAATTCTATGGCAACTTTATTTTTTTCTTTAACTTAAAATTTTTTATTTTTTTGTTTTCTCAAACCCTATCAGATTCAGACGTGCTCTATAAGTTTCTTCATGCTATATTGATATTGTGGAAACTGGGATGTTATATATGCATATCCATTCAGGCACCCGTATCTCGTACATCCCCATCATAATTAAAGCTATTATCAACAAGCTTTTGCTCACATTCGTAAAGTGATAAATAACTTACAATGTTTAATTATCTTGTTTGATATACCTAAGTTGATTGGATATAGAGGTATCAAATCTAACGAGTCAGTCCAAAACCGCTAGGCCCGCTTAAAAATAGTCTGGACTGCAAATCGGCCTGAGCCTGCAATGGTCCGGTCTGGTCTCTTACTTGGGGCCTGGCGGTTGACCTGTGGTCCTTTGATTTTATTTAAAAATAAATAAATAAGTTAATAAAAAGAAAAAGATTCCAAAAGGCAAAAGTTTTGAATTTTGAAGAGAGAGAGACAAACACCTCTCTTGTTGACTTGACTTGGAAAGCAGACTTCAGCCTATCAAGGCGGAAGTTTGCCTTGAAAATACGGAAGGCAATTTTCAAGAATTACCTCGAGTATTTTCAAGGCAAGTCTAATTATTTGCATTCTAAATATCAAGGCAAACAGAATAATTAAGGTTTTTGAATTTCTTTTGAAACTTTCTTTTTAGAAAAAAGGAAATCTATGCGGCTTCATGCAAGTCGAACCGGACCACCCTGCTTTTGGGACGGTCCATTGGACTAGTCTGGTTCGCTAAAAGTTTTAGCAGTTCAGGTGTGACTTGAATCGACAAATCAAACATGCCGGAGCTTAGCCAGTTCCAACCGCGGGCTGGCCGATTCTATTTTGACATGTCTAGCAGGATAAATACAAATAAAAATATGCCTCATGTGGATAAAGCGTGGAATAGGAGTTAAGAGTGAAAAGTACAAATGCAAAATCTAGCGCACCTGTAATAATGCAAAGCGCAAATCATGCTTGAAAAATTGCTCGGTGCAAGTTTGGACGGACATCATAGGTCATTAAACTTATTAATTATCGACTTTGAGAGATAGATTGCGAGAAAAATGACTAATCATTGTGAACGTCTCATGTACATAGCACAATCTTGCACTCCTATATTCTTATATGTCATATGGAGTAATTGATGGAGTAAAATAAAGTGTTGAAGATAAAGAATTTGATGGAGTAATTTAAAATTTTATTCTCTAAATTTATAAGGTCCTGTTTGATAGGGATTATAAACTAAAATTAGTTTATTTCAGTCGATTTTTTACTTTTCAACATTCTTTTAACATGAAATGATTATGTTACTCTTAATCAAAAAAATATTTTTAAAGTAAAAAAATAATTTTATCATTTTACATTAAAATAATTTAAAAAATTAACAATTTCAACTCAAATAAATTAATATTAATTTATAAATGAATTTATAATCTCTTTCAACCGACAATAATTACTCTTAAATTCTACAAAGTAACTCAAGTACAAATAAAATAATCACTAAAAACAATTCTAAGTCTTCACAAATCTGACAATACTTACATATAAACATATGGTGTCTTTTCGTTAGGCTAATTGCGAACCAATCCCGATTAAGGACGTCAAAGAAAAAAAGACAGCTAATTTATCCAGAAGACTAGAAGAGTAAAAGACGGAGAAAATCTCGGGCCAGCGCGTGGGTCCCGCTTTCCTACCGTGCCGCATAATTCTCCACCCATGTGAGCTCACACACTGCGAAGCTGAAGCATATGTATATTATACAAACACAATCACATTTCACACATATATTATACAAACACAATCACACAGGACACATATATACATAAAATGTCATCGCCACCACCGGGAGCCGCGCCATCTCCCACATCAACTCCAGGGCCTCCAACGAGCAATGCCTCACCACCACCCGCAGCTGCAGCTTCACCGCCTCCACCAACTCCAACGCCTCCTCCACCAGCAAGTCCAACACCTCCAGCCTCCTCTCCACCACCATCGTCGTCGCCTTCTCCACCACAACCTCCTTCTTCAAACCCACCTCCGTCAACCTCCCCACCATCACCGCCCTCCTCCACCACCCCAATTCTGTCTCCGCCGTCTGGTTCTACACCCAAACCTCCGTCGCCACCTTCCGGCAGTAAGTCACCTCTTCCATCTGGTAGAAACCCACCGCCGGAGCAGACGGATACAGCCAGATCTCCGCCCTCAACTTCATCATCGGATGGCGATTCAAATGGAATATCGACGGGATCGGTGGTGGGCATAGCCATAGGGGGTGTTGTAATACTTGTAATTTTGAGTATACTTTTTATATGTTGCAAGAGAAAGAAGAGAAGAACGCATTACTATCCGACGCCACAACCACCACCTGAGCCTAAAGGTGAGAATTGTTTAAATGTACAGTTGAAAAGATTTGATTCTTTATATAGTCGAGACTCAGGGTTCGATCGTAACAGTGTACCTTGATACCTTAAGTAAAGTAGTCCAAGCCCGGATTTACCCATTACTTTTATTACTTTAAAATTTGGTTTTGGGTTTAGTTGATGATTTATCAGAACTGACTGTTTTATATTCTTTTCATGGAAATGTATATTGTTCGCGTAATTCATTTGATCTTTTGAGATATAATTGCGGCTTGGTGAAAAATGAGCTCTGACCTGTGTTTAAAGTTAATGAACTATTGGTTCTCTAGAAATTTTATGTTGTTTTCCTTTTCGTATATTGGATAGTGATGAAATTACTTTGTATGTGAATGTGGATCTAATTTCATGGATTCATTTTTGACAGTCAGGGATTGTTATTAATAAGAAATTGATCGTCGGAGTTTGTTGGTTTGTTGGGTATACAATATATTCAGGTTTAAGAAATAGTATAATCACGACAGTGGAGTTTTCACCCCACTCACAAAAAAAAAGACATGTACATCTATCTTCAATTTTTTTTAAAAAAATTTATGTCCCCTCAAATCTCTCATTCTCATTTTTCTTTACCATTTTTCAATTCTCTCCTCTCAACCTTGCTCCTTCCTCATTATTCTTCAACGCGAGCAAACTTTATCGGTCGGATTCCACTAAGCAAGTAGTATACTAGTTTAATATAAAAAATTTCCACCTACATATGCTTAATTTTCATATATTTTGGCTGTGTAAATGTATTGTTACAAGATATGTCATATTTTCTTTAGAAATCTCACCCATGAGGGGAGATACTTTAAAATGAAGAAGATGCAGAACTAGGTCACGAAGGTTAATAAGAAATATTGCTAGAAGTGTGAACATATAAAAATAAGAAAATGCTATTTGTGACCATCACCAGTCTAGGTGGCAGTGAGCCTCCTAACTCATTGTCCAATAGAGTAGTGATGCATTTTAATGCATTGGATGAATGGAATTCCAGATTGAATAGATGACTGACCTACAAAAGGAGGCCAACTAGTCTCTAGAGTGGCGGATTACCTTCGAAACAAAGGTACTGATAATCCTTCTGCATTGGACAAGTGGATAGAATCAATGGCTCACTGCCAACTGTACTGGTCATGATCGCAACTAATGATCAATAGCATTACTCTGAAAATAATCTGCAAACAATGCTGAAGAAGCTTACTTTTCATGAACTCTAGATGTTCCAATGGCCCGTTTTTGTCAATGTCTGCGGCTGATCTCCATACCTTTATTAAACTGCAGTGGGTGCTTATTTTTGGATTTTTTTGGTGTTTGCCAGCTGACCCGTATGGCGGCCCAGGATACCATTGGCAGCATAATGCTCCACCACCTGCGGATCATGTTTTCACTGTACCACCGAAACCCTCTCAACCACCCACTGGTGCTTCACGACCTCCACACTCACCAGTACAAGCCCCTTCACTTGAAAGGCCTTCTCCTCCTCCTTACAACAGTAGCAGTGGAGGTTCTGGTTCTAATTATTCTGGACCTGGAAATTCACTTCCACCACCATCGCCTGGCATGGGCTTGGGGTTCTCAAAAAGCATATTCACATATGAAGAGTTGGTGAGAGCGACGGATGGTTTCTCGAATGCAAATCTTCTAGGGCAAGGTGGTTTTGGTTATGTGCATAGGGGACTTCTCCCAAATGGGAAAGAGGTTGCAGTTAAGCATCTAAAAGTTGGAAGCGGACAAGGGGAGCGTGAATTTCAGGCTGAGGTTGAGATCATAAGCAGAGTGCACCACAAACATCTTGTTTCATTAGTCGGATACTGCATCACTGGGACTCAGAGAATGCTTGTATATGATTTTGTTCCAAATAACACCTTGGAATTCCACTTGCATGGTGAGTATGTATCCACTGATCCATATTTATTGATTTTTCTAATGAATCGTAATAACTCAAAGAAAACTTATCCTTATTGCTTTTCTATTGCTTATCTCCTGTCAAACTTGTCAAATGTAGTTAAGTGCTCATTTCTCCTCATTTTGTTCGGACATTGTTTTGCTATATTTTATGTTTAATACTGTTACACCATTGAATTTCAGAATTTTTACCACCATTTACTCTCTATGATCTGTCTTTGGTATATACCCCAAATTTATCCGTAAATGAGTGATGTTTCATCTGACCATTGAATTTCAGAATTTTTACCACCATTTACTCTCTATGATCTGTCTTTGGTATATACCCCAAATTTATCCGTAAATGAGTGATGTTTCATCTGATAACTAGTAGGTATAATGTATTTCAGGAAAGGGAAGACCTACTATGGACTGGTCGACAAGATTGAAAATTTCTTTGGGGACTGCAAAAGGATTGGCATATCTACATGAGGATTGTAAGTTTAGTTGGTGGACGTGTGTTTATATAAAACTTGGAAACACTTATATTTGGTGCCCTTAAATATATTTGATTCTGAAAGGAAGTGTTTTCTGCACATAGGTTATCCAAAGATTATTCATCGGGATATCAAGGCAGCTAATATTCTTCTAGATTTCAACTTTGAAGCACAGGTATTGTCGTTCATAGACATGGTTGGAGAATAGTTACGATTCCTACAAATGGGTTGCCATTAATTCTCCTTTGTCATTCTCAGTTAGGCAATGCATCTCATAACTCATTTGAAAATGAGTAGAAGGATTTAAGAACTCTATTTCCTAATAAGATAGGTCTATTTAGATTTTCCCCGACTACAATGAAATTAGCAACACAACTCAACTTGAACATGCAAATGATTGATGTAGAAGAGATTGATAAATTTATTTATTTTATTATGCTTATTGATGAGCATCATTTATTGTCTCAGGTTGCAGATTTTGGTCTTGCAAAGTTTACTTCTGATGCTAATACTCATGTCTCCACTCGAGTGATGGGAACTTTTGGGTAAGACTGATTCTTTTTAACAGTTCTTTATTATGATGTTTGAGGTGACTATTAATCAAGAATGCTGTATTATTTTTCATTTAACCTCTTCCCCCTCTGGGCCTCTGCCCTGGTTGGGGAACATTATCACTGCCACTTGTGTTTCTTTGCACTGTACTTCCTTTCTATGTATTTCCCAGTACTTTGTATTGGTCCGATTTCAAACTTTTGTTTCCTAAAGACGTGGTGACCTTGGGGTAATTTTCTACTCCAAAGCTGCATAGTAAACTAGATTTTGTTTTTCACCCAAGTGTAATGAGAAGTTGGAGTTTGGGTCCATTGTTTAAAATCTTTAATTATGTAAAGCAGCTGGATCCCAATTATAGTTTCATGTTGTACAACCGAGACATTTGTTCCTATTAAGAATCAAGCTTTCGTACTACTACAGACTAACATTTCATAATTTCCAGTTACATGGCCCCAGAATATGCTTCCTCTGGAAAACTTACTGATAAGTCAGATGTATTCTCCTTTGGGGTCATGCTTTTGGAATTGATTACCGGACGTCGACCTGTTGACAGTAATCAATCTTTCATGGATGATAGTTTCGTAGACTGGGTGAGTTACTCAAATTATTTTCCATAGTTCCCAAATCATTGGCTTTTTCCTATACTTAGTTACGCATTTGAGAGCACAAGACATTAACTCAAACTATTATGGTGATAGGCAAGGCCCTTGCTCACTCAAGCTTTGGAAGATCAAAATTTTGATGCCCTTGTTGACCCACGATTGCAAAAGGACTATGACCATAATGAAGTGGCTCGCATGGTTGCTTGTGCTGCTGCTTGTGTCCGTCATTCAGCAAGGCGCCGGCCAAGAATGAGCCAGGTACTTTGATAATCTTCCATTCCATTTGCGATTGTCAAGCACTCCAAAAATTTATCTAGTATCATGCACAAGTTTGAAAGGACCCAAGGATTTTATGCTACATTGGAGAAAGATAAGAATAATAGAGATATCTATTGATACAAACTACCATATACATATGGTTTACAATTTGAATTCAAAATTTACATTCCAATCCTTGAGGACTTCGTTGGTGCACTGTACTAGACATACAGTACAACAACCACGATTTTAACTAATTTTTATTTCTTAATCCGGTCTAGTGCAATCCAATACAATGCACCAAACATGCAATAAGTGTTTTTGTTGAGACCTTATAGACCAACTAGGCCATGAAATAATCCAACTGATTGAGCATCTGCTCAACGTATTTGTGATCATGCATAGTGGTAAGGAACAGCATGGACAATCTTCCGTGTCCTGATAGGGTTATCTAAGAATGAATATTCGAGACAGATACTTGAACATAGTTGTGCCAGAGCTATGTTCTAATTGTCACATAAAATGTATATCTAAGCAGGTTGTGAGGGCCTTAGAAGGGAATGTATCTCTGTCTGATCTCAACGAGGGAATTAGGCCTGGACAAAGCTCAGTGTTTAGTTCTTATGGAAGTTCTGACTATGATGCCATGCAATACAATGAGGACATGAAAAAGTTCAGGAAAATAGCATTGGCAAGCCAGGAGTATGGCAGTACGGATCAGTACAGCAATCCGACCAGTGAATATGGCTTAAATCCATCTGTCTCAAGTAGCGAAGGCCAACAAACTAGAGAAATGGAGATGAGAAGGTTGAAAAATGACAGTCGAGGTTTCAGTGGAGGTACTGACAGCGAGCGATTGAAATAGTGGTATGTTTCGTTAGAGTTAGTTGCATACACCTATTTTTCTCTCAATTCTTGTTTTACAAATTATGTTTCTTCCACCCCATTGTATTTACCATGGCTTATAGTAAAATATTCAATTATTTTATACAATGTTTCAGTGTTAACCTTCATATGTTTGGTAGGAATGATTGAATAGTACTAGATACTACTACACGAGAAAAAAGAAGTTACAAATTTTGTTAGTTATAATGTTCAATCTTATTTGTAGGAGATGCACTAAATTTTTGCTGGTGTTTCTGTTTGGGGGCTTGGATTAGCTTTTGACAGCTATAGTTGAAAATGAGTTTGGAAAAAAAAAAAAGTGTTTAAAAAAAATAAGTGAAACATTATCCAAGTTAGTGGATAACTTCCATGCCATGACTTTTTCTGTATTACTTTTGACTTGTTCACATGTTCTTCTTTTCCAGCCACTGTTATATCCAGCTGTATTAGTATATACAATAATGCTTTAGTAGAGTAGAACTAATTGTATGTTACTATACAATATTAAATATGGAAATAAAATTAAAATTATATTCATGTGTATAATACTCTTCAGACCTATATGCCAAACACGTCCTAAAAAGTTACGATTTGGCAAGCGAGTTGAGATCCCTTGGCCCATTTTACTGAATTGTAATAGGCTAATTGCTTTCAAATAGTCGATAGGAATTAAGCACGTTAATGATAAATCATTTTCATTCTTAAGGGATGAATGTTGAAAAGGACACAATTTCAATTAAACCAATTTGTGGTGCACTCTTGAAGACGTCGTTAGTTAATTACCTCTAATGGTAATGGTCTTATCGTACAGTAGACTCGGTCTCCGTATTTCAATTTTTAAGATAAAATGAAATGCTAGGACGTAGGAACAAAACTCAAGTGAAAATTAGTCAGTATCTTACTTTTTGGACAAAGAAGAAGAAATATACCTCTTTTTTATAGTTTAATGATTAATGATTTATAACTAAATTTAATTAATCCTTCTTTTAAACTAACCCACCTTTTTCCTTCTCGGTGTTTATGCAAGTTCAAATTCTAAATTCAATCGTATTTCTTCTCAAAATCTAGGGGGGTGGGGCTTTTTTGGAGATTGGGAGGAGAAGATGAATCCTTTTTTTATTTTTATTTTTAGTGATTTTAAAAAATATATATATAAATTAAAAAATTAAGGTCGAGCTGAGCTAGCCCAGTAAATTATTGGCCGTGTAAAATTGAACCAGAGTCAACTCAGTCCGATTTCATGTGTGGCCGGTCCCATGCCGAGCCAAGCCGGGCCAATTGGCCCATTTTCTACCTTTATCAAATTCCATTCCCATAATTTCAATTCCACCACTATTGTTCACCATCACCATAGTAAACTCTGCCTTTGCCTTCCAAATCGTCGTTGAGTTTCTTCTCATTTTGTTGACTATGTTGTATCCTTGTGTCTAAAAGTCATGAATTCGTATTCGAATAGCGTTCATTGTAATGCGTATTTTGATCATTTTATCAATGTTTGTAATTTTATGATTACGGATTGCATAAGTGTCATTATAAAATACATAAACTCATTCAATTAAATAACGTACAACATTGTGTTTACATCTATCGAATGCCATTAAAAAATAAACTAACTAACAATAAAAAACGAAGATACGAAAAAAAACAATGAACATCAAAAAACAAACAAATATACGAAACACATAAATAGAGGACATTAAAACAAACAAACATATGAAACACGCATAATACACAATAGTAGCTAATTTCAAATGAAACCATCATTCTTTGTCAACACCCGACTCCATGCATAATTGGCCGGCCTCCTTGTCAAAACTAATTACGAATACCGGAGAAAGTGGAAACACATATTTATGTTCATTATTAAAATTTTGCAATATCATATCGACATAGTGAACAGGATTTGTCTGCGTGATTTGTCTTTCAAACCTCCAGTCTTCCGATATTATGTAAGGAAGATCCATCTATAAATATAAAAAATCAAACAAAAATCATCTAACAACACAAACAAGCATTACCAAGAATCACATAAATATATCATGTACATTTCGTACAAATATTTTTGCTTATCATAATTCTAGCATACGGTCAATATTGAAAAATTGTAGAATTCGACATTTATACCTACCTAGGAGTTGTGTAGTTCAACTTTGAAAAATCGTAGAATTTGATATATTTTAGACTTTTTGCGTGCCAAAATCGACAATTAAGCATGAAAATTGACAGATCATACAAAATGTAGAACTTTGAGGGTGAACTATCAATTTATGATAAAAACATGTGTCAATTAGAAAAAAAAATAGACAGTTTGAATTCGAATATCTAGAGAATAAACAGTTAGATGTGATTTTAAGAATGTATGCGATTTTTTGTGCTCGGGATTTGTACAGTTCAACTTTGGAAAATCATATAATTCGACATTTTCCAGACTTTTTGCCTGTTAAAATAGACAATTAAGCAAGAAAATCAACAAATCATATAGACTATTGAATTTGAGCATGAACTGTCAAATTATGACAAAAACACGTGCCAAACTGAAAAATAGATATTTGAAATGTCCAGAAAGTCGATAGTTAAATGTGAATTGTTTTCAAATTGTTCAAATTCAAAATGTGTTATCCTTATGTCAAAAAGTTATAAATTCCTGTTCGATATGATGTCTATATTGATCATAAAAAATAACTGACAGTTAGACGAATCACCTGTCGAATTCGACGAAAATGATTCCCTCAACAACAATAATCAAATGAGTCACAATAATAAAACTTCTTTCAACATATACACGCGCAAAGACTTCAAAAATCTTATGTATTAGAGAAATATTTACCAAAAAATGTTAAAATCAATCAAAAATTAAAATAAAATACCAATATAGAACATAATAAAAATAAAAAGGTTAGGAAACTTATTCCAAACGTTATGGTGGGGTTGAAGACGACCTGATTGTTTCAAATGTGTTTTGATGTTTCTCAAAGAGAACGAAATTTACTTCTGATGTGATGGTGGTATTTCCCCATAAAGCAATTCCGGTGGAAATGAGTCGGAAAGGAGCCGACAATTTTAAAAAAAGAGATGATATAGTTTCAAAACGGATTTTAGGTTTTACGAGAGAGAAAGTGAAAAGTTTGTTGAAAATAAACAAATGAATTTGAAATACTTTTTGAAGACATTTTAGCCATGTTTTTTTTTTTATTTTTTAAAAAAAAAGCTATTTAAAACTTTGAAAAAGTGACCATATTTTAAAAGGTGAATTACACTCATAGTCCATATTTTTTCAGTTTTGTAACAATATCATCATCATTTAATTTTATTCGCAGATATCATCTTCATCTTTTCTTTATTTCGCACAGATGGTCCTAAAATAGTCATTTTTTTTATTGATTTTGCCCATAACTTAAATAAATTAAAATAACAGAAAAAATAACATAAATGAAAATTGTATTTGAGTTTCCCAATCTTTTAAAAAATACAAATAAATCATAAACTTTTTATATATAGATTTTTAATTAAAATAATAAAAAAATGTGTTATCACGTTCCAAACCTTCTAATTATATTCACCGAAAGGACTTTAGAGTCTAAACAGATTTCTTCCAAATGTTCGTTAATTGACAAAAAATCAAGACAATGATCTAAATGCGACCAATTTAACAAAAACAAAGTATCACTTCACATTATATTATTTAAAACAAATTTAAAAAAAAAAAAAAAAAGATTCACCCCACCCCCACCAAACATGAAAAAACATGGAGACGATATATGCGAATAAAATTAAATGCGGATGATATTGTTACAAAGTTGAAAGAATAGAGAATGTGAGTATAATTTATCCTATTTTAAAACGATGAATCAAAAATATACATTTTATATAGGGGTAGACATTTTAACCGGAACCGAAAACCGACCAGGTTCGGATCGGTTCTTGGTTCTTGAACTAGAACCGTGGGTACTCGATTAAAACCGAATTTGTCATTTTTTTATAATTTTTTTTTTTTTTACAATTTATTCATCTTAACTCAATGACCTACGATCCAACAGGACCAACACCACAGTATCAAAGACAAGAGTCTAACTCTCCAAGATCCAAACAAAAATTACAAAACTCGTCACTATTAACTCAAACTCAATTGACCCACTTCTAATTATTTAAATCTTAAATTCTCAATTGCTATTTGCTCAGATACTCAATACAAATATTGTCGTATGTCTCGTACTTTCGTTCAGGTGAATCCTCAATTTTGAGAGATGTAATTTTCTTTTTTCTAACACAAATTTATGTGTTTGCAATTTTAGTGTCTATTCTTCCAATTAATGTTTATATCTTTCACAAATTATTTTAATATCTAACATACTTTAATGGTAACAGATTTGCAATTTTTAATTATTTTTCAAAATATGTTGCCAACTAAAGATATTTTTTTAAAAATGTTATGGCTAGAACCGAACCTGAATCGAAACCAACGGTTTCGGTTCGAGTTTGGTTCCAATAATTACAAGGAACCGAATGGTTCCATTTACTAAACACCTGAACTGTAACAAGTGGTTCCAGATATTGAAATATCCGGACCGCCCCACCCGACACCCAGACCTAATTTCATTATTGACATATAGCAAAGCTATCTTATTTCTATTACTCATTTAACTTGTAGTTCGATGAAAGATATTTGTTTGTTTGATAAAGTTTTTTATAAATTATAAGCAGTGATTTATACAGAATGTGTGGATAAAAGATTGATAAAAGTTGTGGGTTGTACATAATAATAAGTAGATAAAAATAATGTTTCAGTAAGCATAAGCAGTTTTGAGAAGCTTATAAGTAGAATCAAACACGGTATTTTAACAGATTGTAGAATCCCACTGGCCACTGCCCATCACTCCCACCGGCACCACCACACCCACACCGTTTCGCAGTGTACTGTACGGAGGTCCACCGTTGAATTTAACTGCCATTTCAATTTCAACCAGATGATGACTTTGGGGCTCCTCCCTCCATTCCCTTCTCAGAAGAACCCTAATTTCCCCTGTGTTCACTGCTTTACTCCCACCAATAATTTCAATCTTTCATCAAAGTCCCTCCAATTCAGCCACACCCATTTTAAATCTCTCTTTAAGGGCCCCAAGTTCCTGTCATTCAACCACTCAGAAAGTAAAAATGCTCACTCTCAGACCCTTCGTTCTGATAGATTCGAAGACTCCAATAAAGAGACCGTAAAGGCAGTTTTGGACCCGGAGGAAGGGGATGGCAGCGGAGGTGGCGGAGATGGTGGTGATGGAGATGATGAGGAGGTGGACAAGAGTAGCGGGCTCGTGCCAGAATGGCTGAATTTCACTTCAGATGACGCCAAGACAGTTTTCGCGGCGTTGGCCATATCGCTTGCCTTTAGGTCTTTTGTAGCTGAGCCTAGATATATTCCTTCGCTGTCTATGTATCCCACATTTGATGTTGGAGATAGAATTGTAGCTGAAAAGGTAATTATTTAACTCTCTTTCGTATTTTGGTGATTAAGTTTGGAACTTTAACTGCTAAATTATAGTGCAGGTTTTGATATATTAAAGTATTATTCTTCCATCTTGGAGTTGAAAATATGGTCTTGGAGATAATTCCATATACTAGTATACCGCTTATCTTGCGTTGGGGTGGGATCCGACCGTACTTGATCGAAGATCTCGCCCGTGGAGAGTGGAATACTACAGAGCCACCGATCGGAAAGGCAGAGCCGCCTCCTTCATGATAAATATTTTCCAATAATCACCGCAAGAATAACGAAAATATCTTTTAGCCGCTTGTTCATTCTATCTATTGATTAAAACAGTGGGCTATGATTTTACGGTAATGATTGAGGGGTTGAGAAGAATCAGGAGATGATTGATTGAGAGAGGGTTTTAATGGACTGAGGGTTTGAGAAAATCTGCAAATGATTGAGAGAGAAGGGGCTTCGTTTGAGGGGGTTTGATTGTGAAGATGTAGTGACGTTGTGACATACGGACAAAGAACTACTTTTTTCTGCCCGTAGCGAAGAAAACTTTCCTACGGTCGAGATCGAGAATGCTTATCTAAAATGTTTATTTTTATAGTTAGCATATTAACATTTTCAAATTAGCACTAAAATCTGATCATAGAACTGAGTCGAAGACCGCGTCTGCCCTTCCAAAATTCCCACAAATATATGTATATGTGCTTGTGATGCCTGCATAAATTCTATTCCATCCAACAACCGCCTCAATCTCTGTGGTTCTTTTTATCTTCTTTTTTCTGGGTTGGCTGCCGCCTGGTGCAAGAAGGCATTACTGCTTGTATTTTGTCACAAATACAAATATTTGAGGAATGTTATTTTCTCTCCTTAATTTTTGCTATAAGTTGGCATTTTTTATTCTTCGAGTGATTGTAAGTTATTAAGTTAGGGTGTGTTTGATTCATTGCCATGGAAAAGAAAATATTTTCCATGTAAGGTGGAAAATCAATTCCACCAAATAGGTAAGAAAATATTTTCCAACTTTTCCTTCTTAACCATGCTTTAAGTGATTGTACCTTGGAAATCATTTTCATTTTCCATGTGCAATCAAACAGCCAAAGGTGGAAAATATTTTCCACTGATGTGACATTATTTTCCATGGATTAGACATTTTCCATGGAAAATACATGAATCAAACACACCCTTACTGTGTATGTGCATGTGCCCTTGTGCGCTCACATTGTTCAACTAAATTGTAATAATATTGGCTGCTTCCTGCTGAAACCACACCCAGGTTTTTCTCTCTCCAGGATATTATCTAGTTTACTTTTCATTTTTCCATATCCTGATTGTGCTTTGGGACTTTGGGTGTGTGTGTATTGCTAAAATTCATAAATTAGTTGAAGTATGACTGGATAGGCAGCTTGGAAGGAACACATAAGCAGACTGAGGTTCAAGGGTTTCTTCATTGAATAAAGATTGAAGTATATGAATCAAGAAAATGGGTGCTTCCGAATTTATTTCACAAACTAGGAGCTGAAACACGTAAGAAATTACAATAATACACAGTTTTAACTGTTTCTGAAAAGTTATGCACTGCTCCAAGCTTCATATGCTAGAACTCGTCTAGCTATTATTTTTAAATCTATTAGCTATTTCATCATTATAATATGATAAGCTATGCATAACATCTCAGTTGTCTACTACAATTAGAATGATACTAAATGCTTGAACCCTTACATCTGAAATTATATGTTGATGTGCTCCAGTTGTTCAGAATTTACTATTTGAATTGCTATAATGTCCATAGTTCACCGAAAGCTTTTTGTTAACTCATTGAATTGTCTTTTGGTGTACCTGATGTTTATTTCGAATTTACAGGTCTCCTATTATTTCAGGAAGCCATGTCCCAATGATATTGTGATCTTCAAAAGCCCACCTGTCCTTCAGGAAGTTGGATACACAGATGAAGATGTATTTATTAAACGGATTGTTGCCAAAGAAGGTGATATTGTGGAGGTGAGACTTTAAGACCATTTTCCTCCTATTTGTGCTCTATTATCAAAAAAAAATTGTCATCGTGGATCCATTTGTCCGTTGTGCATGATCTGTATCATCCATAAGCTTGTCCCTTTACAATTAAATATGTTATAGGAATAGGAATAGGACTATCCTATAGGTTTGATGAGTTATGGTAAAGTGGCTGGTGCTGGATACAATTAGGTATATATTAAACTTGTAGTAATATAACCCACCCTTGTGATTCCTTTACCCTGATAGATCAAGGAAGAAATGGGACAGCAGGATTAGTAATTTGTATGGCCCAAGACATTGACTATTCTAAGAGAGAGTAAACAAAAACAGTGCATTAGAAACGAACACAGAATCTCCATTTGCTTAGATACCCTGGAATTTTCTACCCCATCTAATTAAAGGATGGAACGTCAAAAAAATATGCGTGCCTTTTCATCTTTTTGGAAACAGTTAAGAATCTCTTTCATCATCCTTACCAGGTGTTTTGTTGTACCATCTTGCTGCAAGCTGAACCTATCAATTCTTATTGATGCCTAATCCCTTTCAGATGCTCATTAACTCCCTTGGATCATTTTTGTTAAGCCTATATATTAAGAGAACTTTATTAACAAATTAATCCACAAGGTTTTATATTTGCTTTTAGGGAATTTATCCTGCACATGGTCTGCTACCATCATATGAGAAATTCTCTCTCTAGCGTCAGCAACATAATTTATTACAGCAGAAGCTATCATCTTTAATTTATTTCTGTTCGTCAAATCATGAATGCAAACTTATTTTTAGATCTCCATCTACTGATTCGTGGTCCAAGTTCTTGGCTTTGATTTTCTTTTCATCATTTGTGATTTCTGCATTGTTTCTAGCTATCTATAAGCATCTTTAGCAATTAGATATGTAATACCCGTTGTTCTTGTGATTCTTTCTAGTGCAGGTTCATGATGGAAAACTAATTGTAAACGGGGTTGTCAGGAATGAAGATTACATTTTTGAAGTACCTAAGTATGAAATGACTCAAATGGTAAGTTCAGTTTTTACACTTTATTGAGCTCGTCTTTTTCCCTCATGTGAGTGTTAAGACCAGGATAAGAAGTCGATAAGATTTATAATCTATTAATAGCAATTAATGATTGAATCCTATGACCTCAAAATCTCTGAGTTGAAGCCTTGCATGGTACTCCGACCACCATACACTAAGATTTCAAAATGGAATTGTTCCTAAATCACATATCATCTGTTTTTGCATTTTGGTGCAGCGTGTGCCAGAGAACTCTGTTTTTGTGATGGGTGATAATCGAAATAACAGCTATGACTCGCATGTCTGGTAATATTTCTTGATGTTAAATTAAAGGTATCACCTGAAGATGATTTACACTTCCTTATATATGAAATTTGTCCTTGATTAGGGGTCCCCTTCCTTCAAAGAATATAATAGGGCGATCTGTATTTCGATATTGGCCTCCGACCAGAGTTGGTGGTACAGTTTTTCCAGATGGCTGCAATATTGAAAAACAGGAGAGTAGTTTAGCTTCTCAATGATACCGCCATCACTATTGATTCTGTTGGAAAATTAGAAGTGCAGTCTTTTGGATGGCTGCACCGTTGACAATAGGAGAGTAGGTTTAGCTTCTCAGTGATACCTTCGTCACTGCCGGTCCAGTTGGAAAACTGAAAGTGCAGGTCATATTTTTCACTCTACTCTGAAATTCACATCCATGCGTTTAGTTGCAAAATCAAATGTGCAGTTTTTATTATTCACTCTCATTTAAAACTTCAATTTAATGTGAATTTGTTATACCAACATTTAAAGGAAGGCAAATGAAGTGTCTCTTACAGATAGCGAAATTCCTTGAGGTCTTCCTCTCATGTATGGCATATTACATATTTTGCTTGTTGCACATTTTATCTGAATGACAAGATTCTATGCTTTGTATGCATGTTTGATAAACAGTTGGGAAGTACAGCTTCTGTAGCTTTTTTCGACCTATCTTTTCATTTCTCCTTGTATGTATTTTGGACTGCTAGAGTTTTGAGGAAACATGCCGAGGGAGTAGGTGGTTGTAGTGCCTTTTGAGGGGAAAATAGGTGAGAATCTTGAACATTTAAGATAGAGAGGTTTTGATTTTGTTTACGGTGGGGGAGGGGTTGGAATGGCTAGGAATGGGGGTGGAGGAGGGGGATTTAGTTGACAGTGAGATATAGGCATTTTGTACGACTGAATTACCATATTTAGAGCTTGTTTGTCAAAGTTTTGATAAAAGTTTTGACAGATTTTGATAAAAGTTGATAAAATGTGTTGTTGGAAAGTTGACAAAAGTTATTCATCATAAAATATGTGATTAAAATTATTTTTTGATTATGACATTAGCTTTTTAGCGAATTTTTTAGTTATATGAAACAAAGGCTTAATAAAAAATTTGGCAGGAAACAAGATATCATTTTTGTAAAAATAAAAATAAAAATTGATTAGTTAGAAAAAATAATTACTTCACATTGCGGGTGCTGATATGACAGAATGGTCGGCAAGTGGTAATCAAACACCATTACGACGAACGAGACCAATCACATTGTAATCCTCGTCATCCCACATTGTAAAGAGATTAAGAGACGAACAAAAAAGAAAAAAGAAGAAGGTAAAGTGGCTTTGAATTTCAACGCACCGTTTATAATTTAATTCAGGTCAGTAACAAAAGATGAGTAACGGTGAAAGAATGTTCTACGATCTAAAGACAGTTTATGTGAAGAGACTCAAAGATAAAAGATAAATATATAGTACAAAAGATGGCTTAATGAAGAGTATTAAATCAACAAATCGTAATTTAGACTACCATATGTTTATAAATCGATATTTAAATAAAAAAAAAAAAAAAAAAAAAAAAAGTAAACTACCTTAAGTTTTTGAATTTTACGTTTAATTTTATTTCCTAGCTTATTATTTCTAGCAATATATTTTATTTTAAATATCAAGGTCCCAAGTTTATTTAGGTTGTACATTATTGTACGTATCCCATGTGCGTAGCCATTTTTCTTTGGTAGAACCTTTACCAAGACTTTTTGATGGGGTCTTCAACATTTGTTAATGCTTGAATCAAAAGGGAACTTGAATTGTGGGCGAACGGTTTTGTTCTAATGCCCACGGTGGACATTGTTATAATATCCGCCAATGTCCACCGTGGGCATTAGAACAGGAGTGTTGTTGCGAAAACTCTTAATTAAATAGGACCTCTTGAATCTCTGTGTATTATCATTATAAATTTATAATTGTAGTGAAAGAATCTAACTCACATGCCACGTCTACAATTTAATTAGAGCGAAAGATTCAAATGTGACCTTAGTCGAGCTAATAAAATTGCATAAATAACCTTGGGTTAGCGCTGGAGTTGGACGATACACGCTAAATCAATAATAGTATAAATAAAAGTAATTCAAATATAGAAGAATAAAATAAGAGAGTCAATTTTTTTTTAGTGAAAATAGAGAATCTGTTACGAAAAACAAATTTTAAGAGAAGTTTCTGTATCTAAAAAAAAAAAAAAAAAGGCCTCTGACATTGTCAATTAGTTGAGTTAGTGTCTCCAATATTATCTCTTATTTTTATTCTTTTTTGTTCGTATGTTCATTTTAAACACGCAATTAAAATAATAATAGAGACTTATGGTTTGAGTCCCTAGCCTATTCAAATTATAGCAATTAAGTTCTCAATCTTTAATTTGCAGCAAGTGAATCCTCATCCTTTCAGTTTTGTGGCAAGTAGATCTTCATTGGACAGATTCTGTAAATGGACTGTAAAACAAAAACTATGTGACTAGCACAATGACTCGCATTTTGACACTTACAACCCAAACACCGCTCCCAACTCCCAGCCAACGCCGCCAATAATGACGTTGCTCCATTGCTCTTACACCACAGAACTCCTCAAATTTATTCCCATTTCTCAAGTGAACAACAATGATCAAAATTTTGGGTAGTAACACTAACTGACATTCAATTTTCCAGCTTGTCAATGGCATCCATATGGTTGTTGTTCTTGGCAGAGAAAGCTAGGTTGGGGTGGCAGAGGCGTCGACCGGGGAGGTGGGAGTAACATTTTGGAAAATCTTTCAAAAAATAATATGATACCATCTAATACAAGTCACAAAATAAGTTTATTTATACTTACTTTTAGATATCCATAATTGGATTTAAAATCAAATTAAATTTTTTAACATTGCGAAACATCTGAAGGATTGAAGAATTCAGCAAAACTATAATTGCGAAAATAGAGTCACTAAGTCTCACGAAAGAGCTACTAAACTAACTCAAAAGTACATGCGAAAAGAATGATCTTTTAAACTACCATTTCTTCTATTACGGAAAACATGAAGCAAACTATATTTCAACACAACCACTACTTTACTACGTTGTACACCGTGATAATGGTTACATCATGTGGTTATAATCTAACACTTGACAATTCAAATAATTTAAATACTAATTGCAGATTAGATGCTGAATCTAGCAAATCATGCGCACATACCATCCATTGACTTAATCTGCAATACATAAAGGTATAGAGAAACCGGTCGGCTGCATCCGATGCCTTCAAACTCAGCTTCTGTTAGATCTACTCCTATCCACTTGAATAGTTCTCGGATCCAAGGTAGAAAGTATCTGGGGCATTGACATGCCACCAGATACAACAATTTCTGCGAGCAAGGAACAAAGTTAAAAGTCGGCAGATGACATCGACAGTACTACTATATATAGTATCAATTATCCACAAGGTACGACATTTAATTTTGTCCACGGTCTCTTGACTCTCTTCAAGCACCGTCACTTTATCATAGACCTAATGTCATAACACTTGCATCTCAATATAACCCCACTCAACCAACAACAGTGTACACAAAATAAAAGAAAACCCAAAATAAAGAAAATTAGTACCAAAAAAAGAGGTACCAGTGAAGAATCTTTATATAATCTGTGGCTAGCGTGTGAAGGCGGAATTGTAGTGAAGACTTATTTGTTCAAAGGTCAAAAGGCCAATTAGGAGGAAAAAAAATTGAAGGACATCCTTTAACAAACAGCATGTAGTCACGGTAAGTCAACAAACGAACTCTTACCAATTCCTTCCCGGACAGACAAGTTTGGTCTTATAACGTCATTGGCATTGACCAAAAAAATGTCACCAATATAAAGATGGTTTGTTGGGACATATACACAGCACAGTTCTTCCTCTGCCGCATAATTCTGAAATGTGAAAAAGATACAAAGAATTCTGAACTCAAAATCAATATTACAATGCAATAAGCAAGCAATGTAAATTCAGCTTCTTCTTTTACATGAGAATCTGGCAGCGAATCAGCTGCCTGTTAACTTGTGTCAATATAGTGCTATTTTACCAAATGTACTTGCATGTTTGATGGGTCAATCAAGTTGTAACTAAAATGTTGTTTTACTAATAGGGCATGCAAGTTTGTTGCTGCAAGAGAATTGGAGAAAGCTTAAAATATTTAGAGTTGTCGTAAAATGTAAAAACTACAAATATGCACCATTTCATTTTTTTTCTTCTCTGGAAACGCTTGAGCCAGTTGACCATGCCTAACACATTGTGCTAGGTAAAACAAATAATGCACATCTATCCAATTGAGTCCTAATACAGAACTATTTGACAAGTAGATATCCAATTGCCCTCGTAAGGTACTTCATATAGACAAATCAAGAACATTTCTACAAAAAATTAGCTAATGTAAAAGATTTATTTAGAATCAAGATTCAGCATAAGAAAGTGAACCAGATAACAAACATGAAGTGCATAACAAAACCCAAATCAGCAATAGCGCAAAATATAATAAAAAGGTTGAGCAACAGATTTTCTAGATGAGGAGATGATATAGAGCATGTTTGGCAAACAAGACCCTTTTTTACAAGCCTTGGGGCCCACAAATTGTGTAGACCAAAATGCACACAACTGTGGATCTCACAGCTTAATTCCCAACTTATTTTGCTTATAAGCTGTGGGAACCACAGCTGTGTGCAAATAGGTCCACAAAATTTGTGGGCCCCAAGGATTATAAAAAAGGGCCTTATTTGCCAAACATGCTCATAGGTCTAGCTAAGCCTAAAAGTTAAAAAGTTTAAGGCTTGCTCTATAGCAAGTTTTGTTGGTAAAAAATGTAACTTTAAAAAAGAAGCATAAAAGTATCATTTACTTCTTTTTAAGCTTAGCCAAACGTTGCATCAGGCATGAAAGCGATGGCACACCTGGAGGGTGACAGACGAAGTGATGAAGCCAAATGCATATTCACCAATACGTGGATGCCTTATAATGGCCACTTCCTTGAAAGCCTGTGTGTTCTGATCTGAAATAATATTGTAAAGAAATATTCACCCATCCATAAGAGGAAATCAATTGAAGAGAAAATTGAAATAGAAAACCAAAGAAGGCAAAAATAAATAAATATATAAAGCAAACCTGGAGATATGGCAGAACTGATTTGCTTGGAGGCATTGTAAATATGACGAACAAATGGCATACGCTTGATGAACCACTCCCCAAGGCTCAAAACAGATGCCCCCAACCACGATGACATGAATACTCCAACCAAGAAAATAAATGTAATAGAAGTAACAAATCCTAGACCTAAATCAGGGAGTAGGAGCAAGTATTAGCCAACAGACAGAGGAAATATAATTGTTGAACAAGACTTTTATCGTAAAGATCAGATATGACAGTCAAACAAACTGTAAAGGGAATTCACAATTATGACAGTTGCAAAAGTAACAAAGCACACATTTTACTTGGATTATTTTGTAATTCCACATGCTCATTTTTTCAAGTCAGCAAAAATGACGATAAATGTCTATTGTTCAAGCTTGAAAACTCTTATAACACAACAAGAATTAAGGACATACTCATACTTTTGGGCATCAGGTGAAGGTGTCAAGAGCTTACCAAAGATGTCAATTCCAAGCTGGACGTAAATTGGTGAGAAAAAGCCATCCACAAAGTGAATAAACCACCATGTTATATAGAATGTGATAGCTATTGGGAAGAGGATGACACTGCAAAACGACACAGTAAGCAACAGCTACAAAAGTAAAGAGCATACAAAGCTGGAAGAGTAAATTTATGAGGAACATAAATTAAAAGATCTTGACAAAAAAATCCATTGATATATGATCTGTCTGGCAATTTTATCATGAAAAACAAAACTGTGGCAACAATTTCAATTTAGAAAATGTGACCTCAGACATTTATGCTGGAGGATCATAGCCATGCAAGGCATGCATAGGAACCTGGTCTTTAATTCATTGCCATGCAAGGCATGCTTAATAGATCATGGTTTACTTTCCTTTTCTAGTATCGTGAATAGACAATGGAATGTGTTCTAATTGCAAGGCATCACTGCTGATACCACTGTGGCAAGCGCTTATCCAATGAAGAAGATGGAATCAAACTGCCCAAAATGTATCCAACTCATTAGATCCATCGCTAAATGTGGGATGTAATCTCCTTTTAGATAAAAATGACAAATTTAGCTCAAAGCCTAATGTCCAAGAATAATTGTCGCAGAACATACTGTGATATCTCATATCTCAATGACTTCTTCAAAAGGCGATCCCCATTTGATACTTTATACATCAAAATTGACAGTTTTATCTACTATATTTGCAATGACTACGGACTTTCTCCTATGACTCTCTCGCCTAGGGGCTATTCCGTGCGCCGTGCGCCGTTCGCTTACATACTGTCCACTGAAGGTTGGACTCCAAACTTGATGTATGTTGCGTCTACAGCTATTTGAACCATTGATCTCCCCGTTAAGAGAAACTTAAGTGAATGCTGCCCAATTCGTATCAGCATTCCACTTAAATTCCTTTCAAAGAAGAGATCAAGAATTCGAATCGTTGGGGATGTAACACAAACTCATTTTGGAGTCCAATGTCTAGTGGATAGTACGTAAGTGTACGGTGCACGAAATATCCCCGGAAGAGAGACCTGTAGGGAAAAAGCCCGTGATCGTTATAATATTAAATACGAACTTGAAAATAGAGCACCAAGACTCTAATCCATAAAAATACAAAGGGTAATCCGCCAAATAAAGAAAAAAAACGACAGATAAAAAAGAAAAAAATATAGTTAAGAGAAAGTTAAAGCTTATTTAAGTTCACTCTAGATCTTCACAATACAGCTGTACCATGACAAGTCTTATCTCCAAATATATCAACCTCCAAAACTTCTTGTAGATTAGTTTATCTCCAAATTTATTGAAATTGTCTTTTTTTATTATTCTCAAAGTTCGCTGAGTCTTTCTCCTCATAGATATCAATACATAGTTTCCTATTTATTACTGTATCAATGTAGTTGAATAGTTGTCCATGTTAAGTGATCCTACTTTATATTACTCAAAGAAAGAGAGACGAGAGAGACTATTCCTAAAAGGGGGTGAGATAAAGCCTGCAAAATTAATAAGAAAGAAAACCAAAACTGCATATATTTAGTGCAGATGGATCAATAAATAAATGGCCATACTTATATCTCAAGCTCAGAATTTAAAGAGCTTATAGCAGATCAATTGAATCATAACTGTGCTCACCAGCCAGTCATAAACTTCTTCGATGCCCAGCTCCTGACAACTTTGTAAAAAGTCTGTAGAGTATCAATGAATTACAGTATTGTTCAGACCACATTAAACATTTAGATGCAACCACTAGGACAAACAATACAATCATATTATTGTTGGAAAGTTTCTGCTTGAAACACCTTCAAGCATAAACTAATAACCTTGGGAAGGAAAATTAAGTAATGTATATGCTTGCAGATAGTAGGATGCCATACATAAGATGACCACTTGTCTGTGCAGGATGATGTTTGGGTTTAGGTGTTGTGCATGAGAAGGGGGTGGGGGTTAATTCAGTGAAAAATCTCGAGCATGGATTATTTTGCCAGGAATTTTACTTAGAATCCAATATTACTGTTTGGTAGGAGTAGGACTAGGAGTTACTAGTTATAGCATTTTTACTTTCCTTAGAAGTAGGAAGTGAGAAGCTCATTTTCTAGAATGTCCGTAACACCTTTAACTTCATCCACTTTCTCTCAGACTTATACCACATCTTCTTCTCTGGAATCTTGTCTCCCAGCAGAATCTTTGACAAAAATCTGGAAGTTCTTGAACACGAGAATATAGGATGCATCTACCAAGAGGGCAACGAAAAACTAGCTCATTGGAGATGGTTTTATCCTAATGGTGTTTGACTGGGTTTAAATAATTGTTAATGGTAGAAGGAATCTAGGATGAAGAGTAGTGGGATGTGATTTTCTTTGATAGGGATAGAGGTTAATGTTAAAGATTCTACTGGCTGTAGAGTTGAGGATGGGTAAAATAAGGAAACTAGTGGTAGGGCAGTCATGGAATAACAATATAACATGTAGGATGAGTCCACGGCTGCACAGGTGGGTGGAGTTTTTAATCCTTTTGTGATTGATGAAAGACATTTTTCAACCGTGGAAGTTTAAAAGTTTCTGGAAATTTGTTATACTTGCAAGCGAGATATTATATTACCTACAGTTTTTGATTGATTACTATTTATTTATTTTTTCTGTTTTCTTTTGGGTCTATAAGCATTAGCAATCCAGTCTCTGTTGATAACATTGTAAATCAATGGAATCTGGTTTTGGATATCGTTGAAGGGATAAATTGAATTCAATTCCTAGACATGGTTCTTAAACTTCCCAAAATTGAAATCCAATCAGTATAATACCATATTCGAGAAATCAGAATACTTCAAACATTTTCCAAATTCAGATTCCTTCCTGGAAAATACAAGGGACCTTGGGGTATAAGTATAACAAAATTTGGATACAAAATTTTTCTGAATATTTTTGGATCACTGTTTTTGGGGTTAATCTGACCTCCTTTCCTATGCATTTCTTAGGGCTTTCAGTTATGTCGTGTCGCATTCCAGAGCACTATTTCTATGGTATTGGGAACTAAGGGTTGGGTGTTAATGTCAATATTAATACAACAAGGCTCATCGCCTATATGTTCATGCAAAAACACATGTACAGAAAGCGGAAGCTAGTATGAGCACATTTGACCAACTAATGAGATAAAGTAATAATAATTATCATCATGAATAATAATTATGATCATGTCACAGGGCAAGAAATATAAATGACCATGGAGCTAAGTTTATCCAATATAACCAAGGAGGCAGGAGCTATAACAAGTAGATAAAATAAGCTAAAAAGCCCTACTACTATGCCACAACCAATGACTTGCATTTATTGCAAAAGAAAAGCAAAATGTCAACATACAAATTGAAATTGTTCCTTTCCTAAATTAGAGTTGTTTCAACAAGATTATGTTTGGTGTTTCTGATTTGTAGAGAACTACAATATCTTCAAGGGGTAATCTATGAGAAGACAGCAAGGTAAGAATGTATTGATACTCAAACCAAACTAATTGTTTCTGAAAGCACAGAAATCGGTCAATTCCATAAAAAATGAACTCTCCCTCGCTCTTAGATTAACCAAATAATATGGAAATAAAATCCTAATCCAGTTATAGCAAACTACCAAACAAAACCCATCATGACCCCAAAATATAATTAATTCTTCAGCAGTCTCAATTCTGTAAATCTAATCTAATATGACCAAAATCCCAGCAACAACCCACCCAACAACAGAAGAACGATTTTACACATAATTCCTTAAAACCCATCAACTAAAAAAAGCAAAAAAAGAAAAACTCCTCGAGTCCTAATATAACCTATGAACACAATCTACACATAGAACTATACCTCGCGGCTCGAGTTATGGTGAGAAGCGGGAGCAGAAGACGAGGGTTTTGACGAGTCATCATCATGGTGGTGATGGTGGTCAATAGAGTCAGCCACTGGTATCAAAAGCTCTCGATCTCTTTCTCTACTGCTGTTCCCGATTACCCCCACCATTATTTCCGATTTCTCATCTCCCATTGGAAGAAATATCACACACTTCCTTTCTGTCTCTAGTCTGCTAGTCCAAGAATTTCAGCATTCCTCTCTCTCTCTCTCTTTCTCTCTCTCTCTCTCTTCCCACCTATGAAATTTCTAGCTTTATTTATTTAATATAAATCCAAATTACTTTTTAATAATTTATAATAATAATATTGTACTGTTGGGTTTTGGGTGTATATGCGAGGATTTCAAGAAAATAGGCGTCGTCTTTTCGTTTGTCTTTTGAATTTATTAAATCAATTTAACGTAAAATTCAACGCTGATGGATTAGAGCTTAGAGGGTCTGGTTTGGTTTAGGGTATGACGATGATGAGTTGGTCAGTGAGCTGTCACCAATTATGAAATGCCAGCTTTACTATTATGTATCTTTTCCTATTTTTAGGGTTTGTTAGTTTTTTTTAGCTATTTTATTGACTTTTTAAATTTTTTTTTGTAGTGTCAAAAGTTTAAAAAATAAAAAATAGTAAACAAAAAAATAAGGTTTTTTGAAAAAAATGATTACCGAACAAGCGTTTAGTATTTTATCTTCCTCTTACATTTTACGAGTTTGTTTTATAAATTTGTGCCTATTTTGTAGAGTTTAAAAGTAATTTTTTAAAAAAATTAATAAAAAATGATAAAATATATTGTTGAAAAATTAATTAAAATTGTGGATCCCATGAAATATATTGTTAAAAATGAATGTGAAAAAAAAAATTTATTTTAAACTCTACCAAACATAATTATATTCAAGCCACAATTTATTTGCTAGATGGTATTTTAATTGTAATGAAAGTTTTTTTATCTTATTTATTGTTATATTTATGTCACTAACTTTTATTATCGCATTTTATTTTCTTTAATGATCAACAAAATCGTTAAGAAAGCATAAAAAACTTATTTATCCCTCATATTTTTAAATAAGAAAAAATACAAGAAATACGAAAGTTAAAAAAAAAATATTTTTCCTTCATCTTTTTTAATAAAAGAAAAAAAAACAAATACAAAATTTTTAATAAAATATTTACCCATCATTTCAAGGCAGGTTAATGATATATATGGACATAAATCGTCATTAAGGTCAAAATGTGTTAATTAATTGAAAGTTAAGAATGAACTCATCATAAAAAAAAAGTTAAAGACATAAGTTCAACAATAAGCAAAATTGGAGATATTTATTGTAATTAAAATATTGTATAGAAAACAAAAACTGTAATTGGGTCGGGGTAAGAGCTCCATTGTTTGCCCTTCGACCTGTATGGCTTAAAATTAGGTCGGGGTCATTTGTTCCATCCATTGGTGGTAATTGGGGCAACGGCCTATGAACCTCTTTAAATTCAACCCAAGCAAGACCTAGTCCCTATATAGGATGGGCCCATGGACAAATAGGACCGGCCCAGATAGATCTCTGGGTCGTGTAGGTATTGAGTCGAAAGCCCTCGATCATATTAAGAGTATGTTTATATGTGTTTATAAGTTAGTCAAATATTATTTTTATCTATACATTTCGTAAAACCTACAATTTTTATCCACATATTCCATATGACTCACTACTTATAATCTACAAAAATATTTACCAAACACATACTAAAACTAAAACTAAAATAAAATATTTATTTATATTTTATGGGCACCATCAAAAAATGGGTCTAGCCACCTGGAGTTTGGCCCTACGCAGCTAGCTGACTTCAAAGTTTTAATTTTAATTTGGGTTAATTACACTAATGGTCTCCATTCTTTCAGATTTGTAACGATTTTATCTCTATTTTTTTAAGCAGATATCATCCTTATTCTTCTATTTATACTCACAGATAGTCTTCAAATCACTATTTTTCACTATTTAAACAATTCTTGGACAATTTTACTCCTTGACTTAAATAAATTAAAATGATAAGAAAAAAATACAATGAAAGCATTGCAATTGAGCCCTTAACCTTTTCAAAAGTAGAAATAAATCCTAAACTTTTTTATTTTATGAATATAGGTATTCTTCTCCAACTAAAAAAGAACCCCTTTTCCACCCCATCCCACCACACCACACCACACCACACCACACCAATACGGAATATGCACATTTTGACCAGATGATTTAGTTTTCTTCATTGTAGTGGTAGATGAAGTAGGCATTACAAAAGTGGTTATGCTCTCAACATTGCTACTAGCATCGCTGTTCTCAAAATAAGTCTGATTTCTGTGTTTCAAATTAATCCATGGCTCAGCAGAGCCAACTGAACCCTCCAGAGGTGAAGAAGTTCTAGACACCTCAAATCGCGCCACTTCCATTTTCTTGATAAAATTTGCAGATCCCTCGAATGCGTCAAACTCAAAACTAGGCAGTGTCATCCCATCCTTCAGGGAAGAGTCGGTAGAAGCTGAAATAGAGCTTTTAGTTGAAGAACCACGCCTAGCATAAGAGCTAGAAGTAACGCTATTCCCACCATTCATCGACAAATTGAAGGAGCCAACATCAATTTCCCCATTATCTACAATCATCCAGTCCCACTTTCACTACTGACTGCATCTTTCTTGGACTTTCACTCGCTTTTGAATTGAATGTAATAATGGTTTCCCAGTCCCAATTCGAATTGAACTCCATCTAAAAAAGGTAACTCATTAAAAAGGCTAACTCAATTTTCCTTGTACATGAAATGCACAAGAAACTGAACCAAGTCTGCAATCAATAATATTATCGCCACTCAAAATATGCTCAAACGAAATGAAATTTATGAAGTAATTTCACAAAAGCATAAAAACCATGGGAAGAAGAAATTAGAACTATCCGTAACACCAAGAGTAGACACACTCTAAGCTTTGAGCAAATCAAGAAGAATTTTTACCTCAGAGATATGAGTATCAACCTATGGGTTTTGTAGTATGAAGGGTGGGGGTGGGGGTGGGGGTGGGGGTGGGGGTGGAAAAGGGGTTCATTTTTAGTTGGGGAAGAATACCTATCTTTATAAAATAAAAAAGTTTAGGATTTATTTCTATTTTTGAAAAAGTTAAGGGTCCAATTGCAATACTTTTATTGTATTTTTTTTCCTATCATTTTAATTTATTTAAGTCAATGAGTAAAATTGTCCAAGAATTGTCAGAATAGTGAAAAATAGTAATTTGGGGACCATCTGTGAGTATAAATAGAAGAATGAGGATGATATCTGCTAAAAAAAAGAATATAGATGAAATCATTATAAACTTGAAAGAATGGGGACCATTAGTGTAATTAACCCTTTTAATTTTGGTTTTGAAGATGTTAAAAATTTTCTTCAATATAAATCATCCATTCGCGTTTCAATTTCTTTAACAATTCTCTCATTTGATCGATTATTCTTCTATTTCCAATTTCTACCACTTAAAAAAGATATCAAAAATCAATTCTATATTATTAATTTTCTTATCATGTTATTTTTGTAACATTTAACATAATTGATTATAAATCATCATCATTAGAGCATCTCAAATGCACGAACTTCTAATTTATGTGACACTACGTCTATTGAATAGACGTTTAAATTAAAAATTCATCTCCATTGAGTTCCGTCTAAAACTAATATTACCGCTTATATTTTGCATTAATTTTTTTAAAAAAAAATTGGTGGATCTTCAATTTTTATTTTTGTCGTCCAACTTTTTTTTTAATAAAATGTTGGATTTCATTCAAATTTGTTGAGTCACCCTGTCTATAAATCTGTCTAAATTTAGACGGACTTTTAGACAGTCTATTTTTTAGTATGTCAAATCAACAAGATGGAGTCTTCATTATTGAATTTTAGAAATGGTTTTTTATAAATTCGTTTACTTGTACTTATGTGACATGTCTAAAAAATAATAGACGGATTGCATTGGAAATACTCTTATTATCACAAAACACACTTAGCCGTTTGTATCAAGAGCGAATCAAAGACAATCATCTTGCTACGTTTCCAAACAAGAAAGAACAAGTAAAGACTATGATCTCGTAAATAATGTATGGTACATCCTAATCAAGATTCATAGTGGATATAGATATTTTAATGACTATGATCTCATAAATAAAATATTTAGTTATTTATTTGAGAGGAATCCCGAATCTGTATCAAAATATATGTAGATTGCTTTTGAATTTATAATGTGCCATCGCTCAGGCTGATGTTTTAAAATAAAGTGTATAAATTACTTTTAGACGTTGACTTGATAAAGAAACATAATAAAATTGGAATGGCTAAAGAAGAAACAATTCGACGACCACTACTATTTAAATCAAAATATCCCTATTTGTCGAATGCTTTACAAAAATAGATTACTAAACTTTATTTCGTTCAAAGTAATGCTGCTGCATTAGGGCACGTGGAAATTGTTGTGATCGTGAGGGGGGAAAATTGAAAATCTGTCAACAGTTTGTGGCTAGAATGAAGGACTCTATTGTCGATAATTTTACTATCGATGTTTTAACGAAAATTCATATCTGTCAATTATTTGGACAGAATTACTGATTAGTGACATACTTTTGTCGTCGATTGACGACGACGATATCGTCAGTGATGTAATCGACAATAACCGAGCTTTGGTCTGATCACCAAAGGATAAGTTATCACTATCATTGATGGAACTTTATTCTTTCTCTACAATTTTTATTTTTTAGTAAGTTACCGATTTGAATACTTATCTTTTTAATTTTTATTTAGATGATTAAGTTGTTTTTTAACTATTATTTATTCCTGGAATTTGTTAGTATTTCATTTTTATACTTTTATTATTTTCTAAAAAATTAAAATTAAATCTATCGATTTATATTTATATTTTTAATATTATAAATTGAAAATCCGTTCATTAGTTTAAATAATTTTTTAATTGTTATTTGATCAGTCATGTTCTCCTGTCCACCATGGGCAGGAGTTATTGTGTTCATTCCTGACGTGACACTTCTACATTAGCAAGCAATTTAGCAGACAAAATAAATAACAAATAAACAATTAATTAGGCACAAATAATTCCGTTTCTTCGAAATAAATAATCATCAACTCCAAAGCGACCGATTTCTAGCCATAATGACCCAACGCTGCCCACGCCGAGAGCTGGGTGAGAGACTGGAAGTGTTTGAAGAGGCCCAAAAATAATATCAGCAAAAAGGAGGACATAGGATGGCGACGGCAGCGGCCAAGGAGGATGAAGAATTGTCGAAAATGATTCAATCAATGCAAACGACGACGTTTTCAACAAAGGGAATAAGGGAGTGGAAGCTCCTCAAAACCACGCAGCATTGACCCAAAGCCTTAAAATCACCAATATTATTAAAGATTAAGACGAGAAGAGAATCATGTAGCCTATTGAAATGGTCGATCGTTTTTGAGTGAATTTTTTTGTTCAAATCTAATCTCATAGAACCTATTTGTACAAACTACATTGTGTGTATGTCTTTATGTGGGACGAAGGAGATGACAAGGATAATGGTGAAGATTCGAACACGTATTTTGGATTGTTTGTTTATACTTAATCATTGACCGTATGGATGGAGTTTTTCAATCCTACTTACGATAAAAAAGACTATACGTTTGTCTTCATCATTTTAGAAAACAATCTCTCATCTTGTCAAATTTCTCCTTCTTAATTCTATTTCTGTTTTATCATTTACCATCAAATCTATCATTCTCAACATTGTTCCTCCTCGTTAATCACTACGGTCACTCATCAACTTTTATTAATCTCTATTTTTCATCTTCAATGTGAGCAAATTATCCTCCTACTCACCCATTTCTATTTTTCAACTGTTAGATTATGCCGATTAAATGATATACTAGTTATTTTATATCTCAAATATTTTATTTTTCTTGTCGAAAGAATACAAAAATATATGGATTGGGGAAAAGGGTCAAAATGATTCCAATTTCTAACTCAATGAGATTTTGTGGGTTTTATGAGAAGATTAAACTGGCTAAAACAAGTCAAATGAGGTAATATTTGGTTGGAGAAATAAGGAGAGTCAAAGGTGAAATTCGGGAACGGAGTTAGGGATAAATATAGGGCAAAAAATGTGGCGTGGGGTGGAGAAAAAATTAATTGTGCTCAATTAATTGTTTATTTGACATTTATTTATGTTTGATAAATTGTTGATGTGAAAGTGCCAAATCAATAGTGGACAAAATAACTCTCGTTCATGGGCAGGAGAATATGACTGATTATTTGATTGCTGAAAAAGTTTATTAAGTATAATATTTAATTTTTATTATTTCATCTAATAATGAAAATTCTTCTGATAAATTTATTAAATTATATTTATTAAGATATTTTTTTAATTTTTTATTATTTCATCTAATAATGAAAATTCTTTTGATAAATTTATTAAATTATATTTATTAAGATATTTTTTTAAAATTATGACCAACGATAAACTCTAATGTTAATGTTAAATTATTATATAATTATCTACAGACATTTTAGTTAGTAATATTTAATTTTTATTACTTTATTAAACGATAAGATTTTTTTGTAAATGAAATTTATTAAAATAATTTGTTAATTACAAATAGAAAAATCTAGGTCAGAGATATTGATAAAACTAGGGGTGGCAAAAAAGTTCGTAGACTCGTGGGCTCGCCAGCTAGGCTCGTAAAAGCTCGGCCCAGCTCGGACTCGGGCTCGTCGAGAGACGAGCACGAGCTAGGGCCGAGCCGAGCTCGGCTCGGCCAAAAAACGAGCCGGCTTGTGGGCTCGCCCAACGAGCCGTCTCGTTGGGCTCGTGGGAACCAGCCCACGAGCCCAAAATCACGAGCCACGAGCCGGCTCAGCTCGAGGCTCGTGCATTACACCATTTTTTTTGTTTTTTTTTTAATTTTTTGTTTTTTAATTTCATTATTTTTTCTATAAATACTCTTATTCTAAGGAGAATGATTTTCAATCTTTAATTTTCAACATAAAAGATACCCGATATTGTATTTTTCTCTCATTTTCAAAATTTTAAAAAAAAAACAAAAAAAAAATTTTGAGGGTCGAGTCGAGCTCGTGGGCAGCTCGGCTCGGCCCATTCGGCCCACGAGCTCGTGGGCCGAACCGAGCTTACATTTTGGGGACGAGTCGAGCTCGGGCTCGGCTCATCCCCAAACGAGCCAAGCTCGGCTCGTCCCTTTGGGCGAGCCGAGCTCGTATTTTATGGGCCGAGCCGAGCCGGCTCGGCCAATTGCCATGCCTAGATAAAACTAGACGTCCAGGGCCACTAGTTACCTTGAACACACGTCGTGGTGCTTGCTAGCGATTGTGGGTGGACCGCTTAGCCTGAACCAAGGAAGCTATGTTAAGCGAGTCACTCTGCAGTAGGGCTGAACAATGAAACCGTCAATCCGTAAAATGGAACCGAAACCGTTTTTTCAAAACCGTTGGTTTGGATACACGTGAATTTGTCAATGTTTTGGGTTTGAACCGAACTAAACCGTTTTGAAGTAATTTGGTTTAGGTTTTAATTTTTTAAAACCGTTTCAAACCGCCAAACCGTTTAAAATTAAAAAAATAAATTTATTTAAATTTAATTCAACTCAATTAAAATTAAATCCATCTATTATCTTTATTAAACCTAACTCAATTAAAATTCATCAATCATCCACATTACAGTTTCTCTCTACAATTTTTTCTCGATCTCGACCGTCGCTCTCGAAACTCTTGATTTGCCTTCGCCTAAACAACCACCATACTCTAATTTTCTTTCACCAAACTTTCTATGAGTTTTGAGGAGTGATTCGATCTGTAATTCAGGCAAATTCTCTATTTTCTTTGTAGCATTTTAGTTTATTTTTTGTCAGATTTGTGGATGTTATAAGAAAACGGTGACTCCATCATTAGCTCCATTAAAAGATGCTACTCAATCTGATAGTCCAAGTCCTTCACAAACTCCATTGGATATTTCTAAACTCATTCCATCAACTTTAAAGATATGCTTGTTCGAGAAGCTCAAACTGAGAATAATGATTTTGTGGATTATTTAAATGATTGTTGTAAAGATTTGACCAACGAGTCTTTCGACATATTGCTTTAGTAGAAATTGAATGCAAATAAGTACAAGACTGTCTCCCAAATTGCCAAAGATATGTTAACTATTCAAATATCACTACTTGCTTATTCTGTACTATTGGTTAGATTATTGATTCCTTTAGGAGTTCGTTGAGTGCAAAGATGGTTCAGGTAGTGATTTGCACTTATAATTGATTGCATAATAACAAGGAACCTATAGTGATTCGTCAATATTTAGATGAAATAGAGATATTAGATGATTCAGAGAAAACTATAGAATGTATTATCATATTTGATATTTTTATTCATTTTCTTTTATTAATAGATTTATATCATTTAATTATAATTAATGAATACATTTGCTATATTCTTATTTTTATGCAGAGAATGAATCATGTGTTACAACTAGAGATTTTGCGCCAATTAATATCGACTAAGAAGTTACTCTAAACTGTTGCTATCATGTTATTGTATTATAATGATTAGATTTGAAAGTGTAGAACTCTGGTTTGGAATATCTTGTTTTGGTTGGAAGTTATGCTAATACATTTTGTCTTTTATTAATACTAATTTTTATGTTTTATCGTAATATTGTAGATTAATATTTATGATTTAACTTGTTCAAAAAAAATTTTTGTTTGCTAAACCGTAGTTTTAAACCGAACCAAACCACAAAATGTGGTTTGGTTTGGTTTAGTTTGGTTTCGAAAGTGAAGTGGTTTGGTTTGAAAAATTTTCAAATCGCTTTAAGTGATTTGATTTGAAATTTTTTTTACAATTCGTCCAAATTGAACCGTGTTCACCCATACTCTTCAGCTTCAGGACGTGTTAACCCACAATTCCACAGGGGACTATCCCACCATTACCCAAGAGGAAATATCTACTGAACCTTTTTTGTAATGGAAGTTCTTAAAATTTGGGGGCTTTTCCTAGGCAATTGTTTCATTTGCCTAAGGGCCTTGGGATTTTTTTCTCCATCAATTTTGAATAACACCATTTATGATTTATTAATTTTTTAGAGTATCAATTTTTGACAGTTTTTAAATCGCTTAAAATTGATGTAGTGTAATTTGAAACACATGTCACAATTCTCATAATCGGTAGTTTTTTGCCATTATTCAATTTTTTTTTTCGATTTTACCCCATTTCAAACAATTATTTTCAAAATTACTCTAAACTTAATATTTATAAAAATAAAAGAATATGTAAAAAAAAAAAAAACACATGCAAAAACATAAATTTAATTTTATATTTTCAATGATAGGTGGATATATAAAAATTTTAAAATTTAATTTAATTTTTTTTTTATATATGGACATATATGTAATTTGATTTTTTTAAAAATATTTTAGAACCGCTAGATAATAACTTCTCAAACATGGATTGGATCGTTTAAAAACCGTTACTAAAAACTGCAAAGTCGCTCCACTCATAAACTTTCAAAATCGGTAATCAAAAACTCTCAAACAACCATTAAGGTTGTATCAGCTCTATTAAGATAGACATGTTGGAAATTAAACCAAATTTGAAAAGTCTATTAATCATTGATACATCTTAGAATATGTGCGCATGTATTTGGTTGTTTTAAGAGTCATTTTATGTATCTAGTAGGTCGAGCGTAATTGGCTCTTCTATGGAGTTTTATATAACTATGTTGTTGGAGTTTAAAAAAAACAAGAAATGTGAGTGTGAAAAACATCATCATTAAAAAAAATTGAAAATCAATAATAACTTCAAACAATATCCATTCTTCCTACACGTTCATTAAATATATAACAACAATGAAACTCGAGTTTGAAAAATTATATTCTACGACACCAAAGTAAAGGGACAATCAAAGTGTTACTTTTTTTCAATAGCAAATAGACAATCGAGCAGAGCAAGTCAACGAAGAAAGCACCGTTGAGGAGAGTCTTATGGAGGAGGCACCAGTTTCATTCATGACATCAACTTTATTGACATTTGACAAACATGACAAAAAATGATTCAATTGAGTTTCAATAGTACCGACCTCTCAAATTGTTGTTGCTCCTCGATTTTTTGGTAGGCTTTCTTATTGAAGATTGTATGGATCCAACGACGAACAACTTTTATATGAATGGTTAGTTAGAAGATTACTAGTCAACTGCAATATATCTTTTCAAATTTGCTGTCTTGAGGATCGCTATTTTGAGAGTGTGGAATGCAATGACCAAAATAGTGTTGAAAATATATTAGAAAATAAATCGAGTTTGAGAAATCTTTGTCATGGATATGGTTATGTAACAAATATTGCGATAATCTTTATTAATTTTGTTAGAATTATTAGAATATTCAAAATAAGCTCGATTATATGGATATAACAAAACTATAATTGAGAAATTTGTGTTTCATACCTATGTATAGTAGCCTACAAAGTGCATTGCATGGAAAAAAATTATCGATTAAAGAAATTATCACCGACCGTAGGAAGATTTACTCCGCTACAAGCACAAAAAAAGTACTTATTTGTCCGTCACTACGTCTTCATCCTCTCAAAACCAAAAACTCATCTCTCTCTCTCAGTCTCTCAATTCCTCAATTTCTCATATTCATCAAAATCAAACCCCCTTAAACAAAACTCTCTCTCTCTCTCTCTCTCTCTCTCTCTCTCTCTCTCTCTCCTCAACTCTTCAATCCATAAAAATCATCTACGATCAGATTCCACCGCAAAGAAAAACGGTATACTAGTAACTTCTTTCTATTTGTCTCTTATTCGTATTCACGTTACTTCTTTTACTCGTTACATTATGTTTTAAAGGTGGATGAGCGTGGGAAAGAGGGACGAGGTAGGGGGAAGGGGAGGGGGTGGTGAAGATTTAGAGAAGTGAATTGATATCTAGAACACTTCAAGCTACTGGAAACATACAATTTTAGGGGTAATCTCAAGTAGGTTATTCAGTAAATGAAAACATGAAGTGCGTGTAAAACTTAAAAATAAAGTATCAACAGAGCAGCAACATATTAAATAAAATGTTTTTCACTTTGATAAACAAAAATTTACAGAGAAATAGGATACATGAAGTTCCACTTGCACATACCCCTTTCTTCCCTCCCATGAACCTCAGTTGTTTCTAATCAAAAAATAATTAGACGAGCAAAGGGATTCATCGGTTTAGAATGAAACAAAACGTCTATCAACTTTGCCTAACTCAGGAAATAAGATCAATATCGAGGCTCGAAGAACTCTAAAACTGATGGTGGATTCCAGGCTTCATAACTACTGTACAAGAATGTTCCTTATCTGCTAATTTGTTGTTATCGACCAACCATTAACTAACTATATTTGAAAATCAATTACACAGCTCCCAAGCTTCTCTGCAGCCTCGAGTTCTGGAAGGATTCCCCACGTAGACGATTGTAAAATAGTTTTAGAATTTGTCTCTGATTCTTGAGGTTCCTGCAGTGTACTGTTGTCCTGGTTGCCATGCCTTGCCGCTGTTAGCTTAACCTGAATTTTCTTCCCGGTACTTGAGTGAGATATGTGTGATTCTGTATCGACACAAGTGTATCAGTGTTTGTTTCCATTTGACTTATGCAATACAAAATATGTACACGTGCTTCCATTTCAAAGTAGAAGTGATGTAACATAAAGATTCTACCACGAAAGTAAGTGTGTGCCACATCAGAGGTCAGGACAAATATTTTTAGCGGGGCAATAAGGTTAGAATCTGTTGTCACACGTCGAGATCAGGTATGTTGCATTATGAGTTACAACACTTATTTTAGAGGAGATGTCATTGTTCAGTGTTGGTCACTGCAGATCTTGAGTAGTGAACAAAAGATGAGTTACCATGGAAGCTAAAAGGTTTATTAATGGCAGTTAAATAGAAAGTGTAGGGTACTAAGGCGTTTTTCCTTCGTGCCTCACCATACACCAAATAAATGTCAAAAAATTATTAAAATTGCAAAATAAGTGCATAAAAAATCATAAACTATCTTCCAAATTCATAACCGAACAATTTAAAATGTCGAAACAACCAAAAGAAAATTTATAAAGTAACCAAAAAAAAACTATTACTTAGTTGGTGGGTTAATGGACTAAGGTGGATTAATCAGAAAACACAATTTTTTTTAATGTTTCAGTAATAACTAGTGGAGAAGTAGGTTAATCCCAAAGTTGGTCAATCAGAATTTTTAATGTTTTGTGGGCACACACCTAAAGCAAAGTAAATAAGTTCGGAGAATTAAGGAGCGCACACCTCACAAGCCTTGAGGCGTGTGCCTCACTCAACTGAGGCTTGCCCCTCCAAAAACAGCCTCACAATCTCTGAGACGGGCCTCAATCGGGAGTTTTTTTAGTCAATGAGCACATGCAGCTGTAGCTTGATATAAGGTAAAATTTTCTTGAGAAAAAAAATTCTCCTTGTATACTGTGCGATATCCGCTTTTGTCACTATAAATTCTATTACTTTTTATGAACTCTTCACAAGTCATGTTGAAACCATATTTTATATAATAAGGAGCCAACCGGCAAAGGGCATCAGCCAGAACAAAAAATGTAAACAACCCTCAAGTTACATTAATAAGTAAAAATTATTTTACAAACTTAAGTTTGGCAATTTATCCCACTCATCTAGTTACATGAAATAAAGTTCATATCAGACACCTGAATCCTGAAGGATACGGTAGGCTCAGCCACTTGAGTGGAGGAAGAGGGGGGATGAGATTATGTTAGATATCCCCAGTTTTGCAAGGCTCCTCGATCATTAGGCCATCTCATAATCAAGACAAACCCCTTTACTGGGTTGCCAAGACAGAACTAAGAAGAGATAAATCCCGAAAATTGCTACTAAAACCGTCTACTGAGAATTTCAATTATGTGTTTTGAAATTATATGCATTTGCGACTTGTATTCTATCCGTTGTAGTTTTAGCTTCTCAAATGTTCTGTATGATTTGTTATTTGTGGAATCTGAAATCAGATTCTGCTATTGAATCTGATGTTAGTGTCATGACTTACAACAATAGCATGAATTACAAGTTTTAGCGGAACGTGATAACAAGCTGTATCTACTCATAATGCACATTTCCACAAGTTCCTAGTCATGGCAAGCATTTACTTTGTGATATGTGGTACACTTGGAGAACCAAGCAAAACTGATTACGTTAGTGTGTGTGTGTGTAATTATCCAGAACAGATTGTAATGCTTTCGGTTAAATCTACAGATAGTGCCAAAATAAGAAACAAGAAGGTTCATTATTGAAATTGTAATAGCATAAACCATTGCTCTTACCTCCATCTTGCCCTGCTGCTAGGCTTGAGTTTGCACGCGTGATGCATAACCATGTTCTTTGATCCTCATGTTCAACTTCTGATACAATTGGAATATGCCAGTGGCCTTTCTCCGACTCCTATCAAGTTAAAGCATCAGTAACATTAGTCAGATTTCAGTAATTCTTTACTTTTTATTTTTCCTATCAGCATCAAGGATATACAGATCCACAAATAGGGCCATTTGATGAGTCTTTCATGCCTGTACAAATCACATTCGAGGATATGATTTTGTCTAAATATTTGCTTCACCTTGTAGTTTGCAATGAATAAAGGTCGTTTGATCTTATGTTTGGTATATTGGATAACTAATCTGACTTCAAAATAGGGAGATTGGAAAAGAATGGGTTTCATACGGAAAACCAAAAAATATGCATATCATTGGCATTCAGGTTAACGTTGAAAAGAAGATACATACTTCTAACTCTCCTTATACAAAAACGAGCATCAAGAATCACCTGTATTACAACAGAACATGGAGGCGGCATGTGGAATACAGGACCAGTTTCAGAAAATCTGAAATGAACCTTCCATTAAGAAAATCAAGATGCCTCGTTAGAACAATTGAAGATCATATAGAGTACAATGCACGTATGATAATTCTCATGATTAATACAGAGAGAACTTAATTGGCAAAGCAAAGATCACGAGCCAGCAGATAACTTACAGACTAATAGCTATAAAATGTAAAATCTTATTCATGATGATTATGCATATCAAAGGGAAAATAAGCTTTGAAAGTAGAACATATTGGTGTACTTTATTTATTTAAATTTTACCTACATGAACAAAATATTAAAAATTAAAACCATGGTACAAACAAATTTATCATGTAATAACTTATATAGTCAAATATTAAAGCTCACCTGATGCCTTTCTTTCCATTTAGGGAAAAAGTCATTTCCCAAAAGTTGAAATAAGTGATCTCTCATTTCGTCATTGGTCACGATTAAGCATCTAAACTTTATAGCTGCATATAACCAGTACCTGAAGAACAAAATAATTTTCACAGCAATCCAAATACTAAAACATCGTAAGGAATTGAAAGTTTTAACGTTGAAATGTAGTTCTCACCAATCATCATTTGATCCTGTAGGTGTTGCATAGAGAGCATCCGCATTTTTCCACTTGTCGATTAGTGCTCTATTGAGGGGTTCATCCATCTTCTCCCCAGTAATGCGCCTATTATGCAAGACGATAAGTGGCCATTTCTTAGAAGGAAGCATCTGCCGGATTCCATTCACAACAGCATTGACCTAGAGATGACATATACTATAAGAAAACAAATAAATACACTGATACACAGAGCATTAAATTGTTCTATACTTCATCATCATACCACTTGCCTTGGATGGTTTAAATCTTCTTTGGCTATAAAGGCCAATATTTGCACCATCCACCACTGCTTCAAATGGTCCATAGTAGTCAAGCCACTTCTGCAATGGAGTGCACCTTTCACTTCATTAGAGATTCATCAGGATTTAATAAATAAATAAAGAATACTTAGGTACTTAACATACTTGAAATTTCTGAAAGCTTGAATGTTTTTCTCTCTGTGCAGCTATAGCTGCCACTGATTTGGCAAAATTTTCAGTTTCTATAGGATCAAGGTCAATAGTGACTAATTTTTCACCGCAACATTTGCATAAGCCATCTGATCCAACAAGTGTGCGAGAGACGGTCCATTTTCCTTTACCCAACCAACCCTGTCCATGCCAGCCACCTCCTCCGTTCTTGATAGCTTCAATAATTAATTCTTTATCCCATTTTCTTTTGCCCACCCTTGTAGCTATTTTGCTCTTAAACCACCATTCAATCAAATCTGCTGTAGCTGGTGAGACCTGCCTTACACTTGTTCTAAGTTTATGCAACAAATAATAGACCTTGTCACTCTTTCCAGCTTCTATACTTACTTTCATAAGAGCCTCCAGTTCAGGCTCCTCTGGATAGACACCATGTTCTAACATGTGTTTTTCTACCATAAATGCTTTATCAACATCTCCTTTACTGCAGAAAACAGCTAGAGCAGGGCCATATGATCTCAGTCGAGGATTTATTCCGAATTCCTTCATTTGCTTGACCATATCAAATGACATGTCACCGTCCCCCAAGGACATAGCCATTCTGGCCACAGATGTAAATGTTGCTTCATTCATCGGAACCTTTTCCATCTGCATCTCCTCATGGATTTCAAACCCCTTCTGGAGCGCCAATCTCTTTATATCCTCACTCACTTGAATTTCGTAACCTGTTCGTTCATCTCTATCATCTTTAATATTTGAAGAAACAGCAGCATTCTTCTTCATCAATTGAACTAATCCATTCAAAGTTTCAGGGTAAATCTGCATAGTCCCATTTGCGTAATTTTTCGCATCCTTTTTTCCACTGAGACTCTTACTTGAATCACCTAATGCTACTTCAACAGGAAAACCATTAACACTTTTTTGCTCTTTTATATTCAATTCAAATCTATCAGAAGTCCTTTTGGCCATTTCTCCCATTTCACTCAAATCTTCAGAACCCGCACTAGCATTCTCCTTAGATAGGTCGATCGGACTCAAACTCCGGCTACCACTCCCACTTTTTGCTGGCTGGACGACCCCAGTAGCAGCTGATGAACAAAGATACAACAGAACAGCATAATGGTACTGGGACAACTTTATTCCATCTCTCCTTGCCAATTCATACAGCCTAATTGCGCCCATGATATCCCCCCTTTTCGAGCACATATCCAGCCCAACTCTCAGTGTCGATTCCGGTGTATCTACTTTAATTTTTCTAGAACCCTTCTCTGTCTTTTCCACTTCCGCCTGATTGCTTCTACCTTTCTTGAATCTTTCACCTATCTTCTCCCCATCCACTTTACTAACAGTCTTACCAGTTTTTCTTGCTAATTTTTTATCTCCAGAGCCCATTTCTCTTCTGTTCTTAGAATTCAATCCAATTTTTGAATGTCTATCCCTAAGTATGACCCTTCTCTCAACAGGTCCATCCACTGTAGAAACAAGGTTTTTCTCAAAATGTCTGCCAACCCTTTTATTAACAGAAGTAAAAGAAGAAACTCCGGAACCCTTTTCATCATTATGACTATTACTAAGGGTGGTTCTTGGGAGTTGTAGGGCTGTGTCATTAGACGAACTGGGTTCCAAATGTGTAGTTATAACTTGTGCTTTAACTGGTGAAAATCTTTGGTGGAGTGTGTGTTTTGTGGGAGAAAAATTAAGAGTTTGAAAAGAGAAGTGGAATTCAAAGTACTTATGGTTAGTGAATGAGGAGAGTTGAAGTTGGGTTTGTTGGTGGAGAGGTTTGAAGGTGAAGGAGGAGGCCATGTGTGGCCGTTAAAAAAGCTCTCTATCACTGTCGGATTGTACATATAATAATAATAATAATAATGGCCAACTTTCAATGACACAAATACCCTTAATCCCGACAGTTCAAATTTAAGCATCCCATTATGAGGATAAGGTGAACACTTCCCCAAAAGTAAGAATGGATCTTTTGTTCACCAGAGTGTTAATAGTCTTGTACCAGTACAATTATTTACCAAACGCTTATAATTAAATAACTAACATACCACTTATTGATGGTTCGATAAAGAAAAATGAATAGAAATTGATATGAAAAATAAAGTTGAGAAAAAAAGATTTATAGAAGAATAATGAAAAGAAAGGAATTGAGAAAGAGAGAACTGAAGAAATTGGGAAAAAAAATTGGAAGAGACGAAAACGTATCGATACACGAATACTTTTTTCTTTTCGTAACAGAGAAAACTCTCTACGGCCGTGACTAACTATATTTTTTAATTTTTATTCATTTCTTCCTTGTTATTTTTTACTTTTTAACTTAAAGCTTTATTAAGGAACCAAATCTAAAAAAATACTTCAAACTAAAACAACACAGCCTGAATAACATTTGATCAGTTCTTGAACACAATTTTTTTTTTTTTAATAAATACTTGAACCTAATTCAAATAGACCCATCTATAATTATAACTAACATGAACAGCTCGTTATTTTAATCAATTTTTTAAATTATAAAATATTTTAGTTCGAATTGGGTTGGATTTTAAAGGATAACCCAAAACCCGACCCAATCCAAATCGACCGCTGTTTTAAAATCTTGAAATCATACATTGAAACATGAAAAACTAATGCAAATCGACCAATTTGGTTATTTTGACCCCAACCATGCAATAACCATCAGTCATCTGATGGATCTAATGAATTTTTTAACCGAAACAAATTTGGCTTGATTTCTTATTGGATATAGCCTAATACCTACCTAATAATGTCTAAAATCTGTGACTCTTAAGTATATTAGTGTTACCGGGACACACCACTATCAGGGATAAACAGAAACCGGAAGGCTCAAAATGGAGATATCGACTACCTTGAGCAGATTACAGACATCAGTATCATAGTTTAAAATCAAAAACCCACCTGGCACCTGTTCGTTGTTGAAGTGATATGGTGTAAAAAGGGTCACATAACCAATATGCAACTCTATGTAGGATACTTGGACAGAATCCATGCAAAAGAGAGAATTTATCGACACACAACTGCAAATTCTTATAGGATGGAGTCTACATTATACATCAGTTAATGACACTGTTGATGACAACGGATGAAAGTTACGAGCCTCTATCGGCATGCAGTTGAGCTGCCACAGATTTTTAAAGCGCTAAGGTCCCGATAACAGCATTTTGAAGCGACAAAGTGTAATTCCAAAAAAAACTTCTGCTTCGTCTCTTTCAAGATAAGTCCATCAACCTTCATTGTAACCTCTTGGAGGGAGGTTCATAATACAAAAATATGAAATAAAAAACAAATGTTGCAATTAACAAGATAAATGAGTTCAGGCACATGTTATTACTAGTTCGCAAAAACATTTGAAGGTTTTGGAGCATTGGAAGTCAGCAAAGAGAACTGTGACCTACAATCGTGTCCATCAGAAATGAGCCCCACAAGGATTGGACCCGAAGATGCTATCATAAAGGCATTGAGATGCCTGCAAAATTATGAAAAGAAAGCATTAATAACACAAATGTTTGAAGTCAATGCATGTTATGCACCACAAATTTGTCATCAGCACATGTAGTAAGGTGAACTCTTATGTTATGATCCAACTATGGACAAAAAAATATAATACAGAGAAAGAAGTCATATGTTAAGAAACTATGAAAATTTAACAGAGTTTATAGATGCAGGAAGCTTCAAATTGCATATTATTTCCTGATACTTGAAGGGTGTTGCAATATTTGTGATGCAACAATTATGAGCATGAATGGACGGGTGAGTCCTATTTTTCTTAATCCTTTTCCTAAAAGAACCCTCCTTTTTCCCTGCGCTTTGGAGCATTCTCTCTTCTCGCCTTGCAGCTTTGGAAGTCTACTCTACTATAATGTGTAGTGCTTAAATGGGCTAACTATTCCATTACTTGGAAGTGAGCATGCCCAAGGGTATTTTGTGACTCGCCTATGAAAAGCCAATATGAAACCGGACTCTCTCTCCTACCTACCACGAGAAAGGAGAAAAGAGGTTCAAGCAAGTGAATGGCCTGCTTGACTTCTTATTCCAGTGGGTGGGTCTACTATCCTACAGTTGTTGCCTGCAGGGTACGCGAGACCCCCACAAGTTGAGTAGTGCTGAGCCAGGAGATCTTTCAAATCATAAGATGATGAAGTGACTGCACCAACGAATTAGTAGTTGTTCTTGTTTCTTTAGTACCTTCAGTGGTTCCTATCCCTGCCTCACAGGCTTTAGATTGGACTATGGAACCGAGTGAAGACCTTTGAGATGGATATTCCCCGGGAGAGTCCACTTATGAAATGACTTTCTTTCTTGGGATTGGGATCTTTGTAGAAAGGCAGGCTGTCACGATTGAATGATAGAGTAGAGTGGGTCGCTTACTTAGCCGCAGCAGGCCGTGGCCAAATCACTAGGTAGCCAGTCTTTACTTAACTCGGCCCAAGCAATGCCCAAAGGCTCCCATGCCTTTCTTCTTCTTCTATGGTAGCCAGTCTTTTTTAGAATGGTTCGGCAACCTTTCGAACTGCTGCTGAATCCATGGACTCCGTCCTGGAATCAGGACCTTCCCTTTCCATTGACCAACGGGTCCTCAACCCGTGAATGTAACATAACTGTCACAAACACATGTAACTGTTCATAAAAAATACTAACATCCTTCATTGTAGAATATATTTGTTATTCATGGAAACTTTTACCTTGGTTCTGAAACTTTTTATTTGTCTACTTGTTCAAAGACTTAAAAACCCAACTCAAGCCTAGTGTTATACGTTCGAGATTCCAAAACAGAGGATAAATAAACATATAATCTTTCTCTAGCTTGAAGCATTATTGCACAGTTTCAGTAAAACATGGGAAAAATTCAGGACTCACTAAACATAAACAGACACTCACAAATGTGACCATGCATTATAACAATGTGAGTGAATGGATGTGCCATGATGAATAATCTTCATAGAAAGAGAGTGTTCACTGGGATTTTCATTTTTAACTAAATGTACTTCACCTATACACTTGTAAGTTGTAACCCAACTCGTGCCCATAGTTGCACGTTTAAGTGTCCAGCGGAGGCAGAAAGAAAACCAGCATATAACCTTGAGTCAAGTACAAAGTTATATTGTTGGGATAGGATTCCACATAAGCCCTTATCTTATCAAACACACATGTTTTATGCTTCTTCCCGTACACACACACACAGTCACGGGCTATATCAGTTGCCTACGAATATGTAAGAACAACCTCAAGGAGAAACTATGGATCTAGACCTGAGAAAGCCATTCAAGCTATAACCGATTAGTTACTAGGGACAACACAAAGGAAAAAATGAAACAAAATAGACTATCATATAGGCCAAATTGAAGATGATGGGTCAAGATCTTTCATATTCCTAATCTAGAAGATATCATTGTATCTATTAGGGATCAACAGAGCCTGTCAACCCTTCATAATGCGTTTAACCCACTGAAAGTGGGGTTTCTGACGCATATAACATATATACAGCTTGGTAAATTACCCAGCATGAAGTTAACAAAGTACCCTCTTCCGTATGAAAAATTTACCCCTTTGTCATAGAAACAGTTGATAACACTGAGGGTAAATTAGTAATATAGAACTTTTCGTCTATGGTTTGAATCCAGCACCACTACCAAGTTTTAACACCATTGCAATTCTGGCACCATTATAAATCCCTGTCATTAGTCCCTGATGCAGCGTAGAAGAACTGAAAAGAATAAGTGTTTTGATAACAACTTTAGAGTTAACACCCAGGGTGAGAGATTAAATATCAATATAGAAGTATCTATTCTTACGAGAGAGAAAAGAAATATTTGACCATCAAGGGGGCGGAATATTACCAACATAAAGGTTTATGTTGATTGGATTGACTATACTCACACATATATGTCGGTCGAGCATCAAATAAGTAAAAATTGATTTTGGTAGCATGATTTAGAAGTTTTTATGAATTGTTTCAAAAACTAGAGGCAAATACAGCAAGCTATCTATTATAATAGATTTTAATATTATTTGTTTGATTGTTTAAGTAAATAGTTATGTTCGAGAACAAACAAATGTTCAAGTTTGGGGGTATTTGATAAGTATCGTTTTATACTTATCTGGACCATCAAAAGTGAACGATTGTAAGTATTCCTAAGTGAATTTCTACTTAATTGTGTGTTGATTTGATTGATTTAGGTCAAAACCCAAGTTCGGATGGAATTGGAGAAAAACAAAGCAAAATAGGCAAAAAAAAGAATGAAAGTGCACGTAAACTTGGAAATGGGGACCAACTTTCAAACATCCAAAAGTTGAAAGACTTATCGTGCAAATAATCAGGGACTTAAGCACAATTCATGACCAGAATTCTAGTTTTCTTATTTTAGTCAAACTCTAATTTGGTAATTCTTTTGGGACAAGTCTTCTACACTAAATTAAGTTTTTAGGTCATATAAATTATTATTTAAAACGAGGATACCGTAGGCAAAAATTAAAGGCAAAAGAGAGAACAAAAAGGAGAAAAATAGGAAGAACGACCAAGATCTTAAAGATTTTGACATGAAGACGACGAATTCTTAGTGCAAGATATTCAATTTTTTCTCATCCCTTATTTAAATCCAATTGTGTATTCCAAACTCTTCATCTTTTCTTTCTCTCAAATTATGAGTAGCTAAATTAATATTTTGGATGAACTATGTAACCTAGTTTAGATTCTTTAATTTCAATTCTCAAATTTTGTTTATAAATTAATTACGTATTGATTTCACTTCTTCTCTTAATACTTGAAATAATTGGTCATTATTTCATTGAATTGTGGATTGTAACAAATTGAGAGATAAATTATTAATCTAGATTACGTATTAATATTCGACAATTAGATAAAAAGTAGAGATACGTTTTTTATTATTGTTGCGGTCTTGAATTGAATTCTTAGGCAATTTAATACATCTAGTTAAAGATTATTCTGACTTCACATAATGAGTTGGCTTAATTCAATAGGACTAATTTGAATTCGAGAGAGGTAAATTAGGTTAAATTCATAAATTCGATCGAATACAACATTAGAAATAAATTTTAAGAAGAGAAATTAGAAATGACAACTATAGTGAACTCGTGAATCTAAATTATTAATTTAGCTACTCATAATTCGAGAGAAAAAAATGAAGAGTGAAATACTAAATACATAACCTAATTTAAATAAGGGATGAGAAAAAGTTGAATATCTTGCACCAAAAATTCGTCGTCTTCATATCCCAATCTTTAAAATCTTGGTCGTTCTTCTTCTTTTTCTCCTTTTTACTCTCTTTTCTCCTTTGATTCTTGTCTATGGTATCCTCGTTTTAATATAATAATTCCTTTTTATATAACATAAAAAACTTAATTTAGTGTAGAAGAATTGTCCCAAAAAAATTACCAAATTAGAGTTTTACTAAAATAAGAAAACTAGAATTCTGGTCATGAGCTGAAGTCCCTGGTTATTTGCACGATAAGTCCTTCAACTTTTAAATGTTTGCAAGTTTGTCTCAATTTCTAAATTTTCGTGCACTTTCAATCTTTTTTGCCTATTTTATTTTGTTTTTCTCTAATTCCATCCGAACTTGAATTTTGACCTAAAGCAATCAAATCAACATACATTTAAGTATAAATTCACTTATGAATACTTACAATCGTTCACTTTTGATGGTCCAGATAAGTGTAAAACAACACTTATCAGTATACATGGGACCTTAGGAATTATTCTAAAGCCCAACACATATTCTAACCCATGCGTGGTCAACAACCCAGATTTCGGTCAAAGCAGTCAGATTTGGACAAATGACCGCTACTCTTCTAAGCATAAACGGGCTTCTGCATAAACTCAGGACCATAGCCCCTAAGCTCTCATTGTTTTTAGGCAAATTCCATCATTTAAGGGGTCAAACACCCATTTTATTATTTTACCAATATTTAGGGATTATTTTTTGGTCATTTTTGTGATTTTCGGATTTCTATAGTAAGTTTCAGAGTTTCTCTTGGACTGTATAAGTAAGTCGGCTAGCACTCCACACACAGGGACATGCATTAAATGCAATCTCCTTGATAAGTTGGATTCCCAAACAAACTCATGATCTCATTTTATCAAGTATGGATAATCATAGAATATAATCAAAAACTTCAGGAAAAGCACCATAAAAGATACTAGTTGTATTAACCCTCCCACAATGTTTTACCATTAATAACAGTACAAAAGATTTATCCAAAACCTACTACAAGCTTTTTGGCTTCTTAGGGAAATATGGGAGCAGAAAGGCAGTTCTTATTCCCAACTCCGGTCCAGTTCTTTCTTTACACTAAAACTTCATTCTGCTCAATGCTGCACTGGATCTTGAAACTCTTAAGTAGTCTTGTAAATTAGATTAATAAGGTGGAGTGGTAATCAATTTTCTTAGTCAAAGCACATAACAAATGGTAAGAAGTCATTGTGTAAACAGGTACTATTATCATTGTAATGATAACTGAATTCCTGAAGGAAAAATAATCCTTTTAAAGTTGGAGCAGCAATCACATTTGAAATCAATCCACGTCCGTCCATTATCTGCAGCTATTAATGGGAAGTAGATGAAAACCACGAAATATTTTCCCATAGTGAAAATCATGCATCCTTGCTCTTATGTCTACAAGTTAAGAGTAACTTTCCCTTCCTCTTTATTTTTCTCCCTCAATCGATAAGTTGCATTTCAACTTCACAAATTAGGCAAAAAACAAACTTCTAAAACCAAATAAAATTAAGAAGCAATAGCATATTCAAGTGACTAAAATTTTGGTGCTTCCATACTTGTGAGGCAACTATTATTTGTTCATATTTATTCCTCGATGACCAAATAGATACCTACATGTTCAGTGCAAGGGTCCTACGATGAGTTCAAACTGTGAAGCATAGGCGATCCACATCGGTATCTTATACATATCATACACTGACAATCCTCAAACGCGTGTCCTAAGTCTTATATCTTATTTTTTATATTTCTGAAATGCGCGGGAAACTTCCTCGACGCGCCCTGGATACATGTCTGAATTCTATATTTTTTTGTGAGATTTGAGGTTTTATTATGGAAATAAAAGGGAACAAAAATGAATATATGACCCATAATCTATATTTTAAAAAGAATTCTAATCGTGTCCCTAATCCCTATCATGTCTGTGGCTGTTTCCAGTATTCCATCTTCATAGATTCCAGCGTAAAGCCATAATTAATTCTGTTCCAGGCAAATTTCATCCCAAAAACTCAAAGTAATGAAAGGACTGCAGGATAATTGACAATAAAACTAATGTAGCTTTCAACACCATGACTGCGTAAAAGATATTTCACATTAGCTACATTACTAATAAGCCACATAATCCCCAATTACTAGGCTCCATTTTTAACTAATCCAAGGTTCATTTATAGCATTTATGACAAACTTAGCCAAATCAAATGCAGTCAGGTAAATCAACGGAGTGCATAATAGTTCTAAAAATCAAATGAGAAAGTAAAATTATAATGGAAATGGCAACAACAAGAACTGGTATATAAGTATTCAACTAAAGCAAACCTTGAGGAACCAAACCCCATTCCTGGGACTCAATCGACAAGCACGACCTCAAACGAGCCGATGCTATTGCACTGTGCAATGGTATCATCGTCTCCACGCAACTCAATTCTACAGGTAACCTAAAACCCACATTTCAAAATGCATTAAAAAACATAAACAAATACAAACATATAGAAAGAAAATGACATATTTGAGTCTGTAGTAGTCGTTTACCTTGAGACGAGAGTGAAGCGCTTATTAACGGAGGATTCTGAGGCGTTTTTGAAGAGTGACGAGTGGGTTGAGACTGGGGAATTCTTGTTGAGTTTTAGAGCAGAAACTTGTAATCTAGAGGATAATCTGGAGAGCACTTTTGAAGAAGCCATTTGGAGAGAGAGGCTGCAAACTGCAAACACAATAGACTCTATGGTTGGATCCACCACAAGGAAGCGGTATACCAGTATATAGTTTATTTGATAATTTTGTATACAATTAATATCTCGGTACAACACTACACACACATTCACATCAGTGTCAACATTACATATCAAGACATCAATACAACTATTCAAGAGAATAATATGTAGAAAAAACTTTCAGAATGATGATTTTGACATAAGCATATTGATTTCAATTCAAGAGATCAAATTGAGAGAGCAAACCACATTCAAGTTCGTTTTTAAAATGCAAGGCATATAGGTTCACTGACCTTTTCAAAAATGTAAATACATCATAATATTTTTATTTTTTATAGTTCTTCACTTAAAATAATTAAAAAATATATAAAAAAAGTTATTCACTTAAAATAATTAAAACATGTATAAAAAAAAGAGAAAATCAAAAAACAAAATTCCCCCTGCTTATTACTGCCCCTTTCTGCTAAAAAAAAAAAAACATAGAAGAACATATTGTTCTCCAAATCTTCACCACTTCTCCCATCCAATCTCAGATCTTTGCAAAATAAAAAGTTTTAGGAAGGATAAAGATGCATACACGTAGAGAAACAGAAAAACTTCGTCGACGGTGAGTGCAGGGGCGGAACTAGAAATTTATATGGGGGGACTTAAATTTTGAAACAAGTCAATGTACAAAACCCTTAACAGCACCCCAAAACCCTTATAAAAGGACAACTTCGCCCACCCCACCCCAACATTGCTTCTCTCTCTACTCATTCACAGAAACTCACATGTGCCTCCAACCAAACAAACCCATCAACATTCTCACCCATCTCTCTTCTCTTACTAAAAAAATGCACTCCATCCACTTCCTACTTTTTCTCACCTTGTACTTTTCTTTATCTTTCAATGTAAGGATTTGTTCTTGTTCTTGAATCTTTTGTTTTCATCTTTGTTGCATAATGTGATTGTGTTTGGTTTAAATGGGTGAATGTATTGTGTTGTGGTGTTTAATGCAGGTGGGAGTGAGTTCCAGTGCAGGCGAAAACCCATTTACCCATTTACTTTTTTCCCCTATTTTTTTGAATCAAAAACCTAATCACTGAATCACAATCAGATCTTTAAACTTACAAATTGTTGGAATTTAGAATTTGATCCATTAACCCAATAATTTACCAGGGTACAAAAATATCAGATAAGAAAAAAAAACCTTTCTTCAATTATTAGGCTTTGGTCGGCTTCAGCAATGCACTTCAGCCATTCGGAGTTCTCTCTTCGCACTTTGCAGGTCAGCTACTCGGTGGCGGCGTGGTGGTGCACTGGCGAGTTCACTCTTCAGCTTCAGCCTTCGCGTTCGCGTCGCCCGGTCGAAGCAGAATTCTTGGATATTGGGTCTTCAATTTGGTGATGAAATCGGTTAAAATGGATTTATGGATTGGAATAAAGCTTTCCGGACAATATGATGAAATGAGTTATTTGATATTTGGGTCAGAAATGGATTAGTTTGGACCGGACTACAATTTATTTGGTACAGGCTGCAACTAAAAGTAAAATAAAATATATCCTGCTTATTGGATTTGGGCTAGAGTTGGAATAAGCTATAACCCAGGCCCGCCCCCCTTGGATCCGCCTTTGGGTGAGTGTAAGAATTGATAAATTTGGAGGGTTTTGAGATAGGGTTATTAAATAGTTGATATTAATGATGATTAAAATCATGTACACACCTTCTTAAGGTCATTAACGTGTATCCATTGTTGTATGATCGAATTTTGGCAAATTAAATTGGAGTTTTTGTTACAATGTAAAGAAAATGAAAGTTTAAATGAGTTTATGAATTTAAAGTGTTAATTCTTAATTATTTGGAGTTTACATATAAAAAAATCGGTATTTTTGAATTGAAGAAAATAAAAGTATGTAGCATAGAATTTTTCTTCCAAAAAGTATTGGTGGGGTGGCGGGGGGTTTGGCGTGGGTGAGCGGGTAGGGATGTTGGGGACTCATTTGAACTTTTGAAAAAATTAGGAACTTTAACTATAATTTTTTCATTTTATTTTCTTTTGACCTTTTTAGTTTATGTAAGTTAAAAGGCATGAAATGATCATATGCATGAATTTAGTGAAAATGTTAGAAATGAAATATGCTATTAAAATTGAATGAAGACAAAATTGAGACAAAATAAAAAGATTTAGGACCTAGAGTGTAATTTATCATTTTATTAATAAAATACTAGAACAAAAAGTTATTTTAGAAACTCTTCTTATGTCTCAAATGTATCGTTTTCAAGTTAGTGACACATTATTCCTACAAATATTTTGTGTCAAAGATTTGATTTTTAAATTTTTATATCAACTCTCCAAGAGAAGTTTGCACAATCAAAAAGATATCTATTAATAAAATAACATAAAATATTAATAATTAAAAAATGAAGAAGTAAAAAAAAATTAACTAGTATACCGTTTTTTCTCCGTTAGGAGAAGAAAAAAGTTGTCAGTGTGTCACTACGTCTTTATTTTCTTTCCTCACAAAATTATTTTTTTTCAAACTTGCTAGAAGCTTCGATCCAACCCCCTGCATCTCTAAAATCTATTCACTTCCTCAATTCATTTCCCATAATTGATTATGTTCCTCCACCGATCATTTTCAAAATCTATTCACCGCCTTAATCTATTATTATAATAGAGCTTACGGTCAGATCCCACCGCAAAAAAAAAAATGATATACTAGTTACATTTATTGTTATTCTAATATAATAAAATAAGGTTTAGTAAAATTTTAATATGAAGTAATATTTTATTGGTTTATTAAAGACATTAAATAATATGTTGACATTTTTTCATTTACTTACGTATTGAGGGACAAGAAAAAGTTATGAACAATCAAATAAGTAGAGCATCGCCAAACGAGCCCTTGTTTACCCACCGTCATTCGAAAACCCTCCAATTCTTAGCTCACTTTCTTTGCAGTTTGCAGCCTCTATCTCCAAATAGCTTCTTCAAAAGTGCTCTCCAAATTATCCTCTAGATTACAAGTTTCTGCTCTAAAACTCAACAAGAATTCTCCAATCTCAACCCACTTTTCACTCCTCAAAACCGTCTCTGAATCCTCTGCTAATAAGCACTTCACTCTCATCTCAAGGTAAACGACTACTACAGACTCAGATGTGTCATTTTCTTTCTATATGTTTGTATTTGTTTATGTTTTTTAATGCATTTTAAAATGTGGATTTTAGGTTACCTGTAGAATTGAGTTGCGTGGAGACGATGATACCATTGCACAGTGCAATAGCATCGGCTCGTTTGAGATCGTGCTTGTCGATTGAGTCCCAGAGATGGGGTTTGGTTCCTCAAGGTTTGCTTTAGTTTAGTTGAATACTTATATACTGGTTCTTGTTGTTGCCATTTCCATTATAATTTCACTTTCTCATTTGATTTTTAGAACTATTATGCACTTCATTGATTTACCTGACTGCATTTGATTTGGCCAAGTTTGTCATAAATGCTATAAATGAACCTTGGATTTGTTAAAAATGGAGCCTAGTAATTGGGCATGGGCTTTAGTCGATTAATAATAATTCTAGTCAATTTATTTAACGTTACAAACTTTTTGCCTCATATATGTCTTGAATGATTTTGTTTTAAAAATACATTTTTATTAGAATAAATTACACTCTAGGTCCCAACCTTTCACTTTGTCTCAATTATGTCATCATTCAATTTTAATAGTATGTATAATTCTCAATATTTCAGTAAATTCACGCAGATAACCCTTTCTTACAATGTTGTCATCTAACTTGAATAAACTAAAACAATAAATAAATAAAATAAAATAAAATAAAACAGAAAAATTACAATTGGGTCACTAACCTTTTCAAAAGTGTAAATACATCATAATTTTTTTTTTTTACAGTTCTTCACTTAAAATAATTAAAAAATGTTTTCACTTAAAATAATTAAAAAATGTATATAAAAAAAATGAGAAAATCAAAAAACAAAATTCCTCTGCTTATTACAACCCTTTTCTGCTAAAAAAAGCATAGAAGAGAGAACATATTGTTCTCCAAATCTTCACTATTTCTCCCATCAAATCTCAATTCTTTGCAAAATAAAAACTTTTAGAAAGAATAAAGATGCATACACGTAGAGAAAAAGAAAAACTTCACCGACAACGGTCAATGTAAGAATTGATAAATTTGAGGGGTTTTGACTTTTGAGATAGAGTTCTTGAATAGTTGATATTAATGATGGTTAAAATCATGTACACACCTACTTAAGGTCATAAATATGTATCCGTGGTTGTATAATCGAATTTTGGCAAATCAAATTGGAGTTTTTGTTACAATGTATAGAAAATGAAAGTTTAAATGAGTTTATGAATTTAAAGTGTTAATCCTTAATTATTTGGAGTTTATTTAATTTCTAGAGTTGGAATTTACATATAAAAACATCGGTATTTTTGAGTTGAATAAAATGAAAGTACGTAACATAGAATTTTCTACCAAAAAGTATTGGTGGATGCGGGGCGGGGCGGGGCGGGGCGGGGCGGGGCGATTTGGCATGGGTGGGCGGGTAGAGATGTTGGAGACTCATTTGAACTTTTGAAAAAACTAGGGAACTCTAACTATAATTTTTTCATTTTATTTTATTTTTGCCGTTTTAGTTTATGTAAGTTAGAAGGCAATAAATGATCATATGCATGAATTTACTGAAAATGTTAGAAATGATACATGCTATTAAAATTGAATGAAGATAGAATTGAGACAAAATGAAAAAATTTAGGACCCGTAGTGTAATTTATCTTTTTTATTAATAAAATACTCAGAACAAAAAATTATTTTAAAAACTCTTCTTATCCTTCAAATGTATCGTTTTCAAGTTAGTGACACATTATTCCTACAAATATTTTACGTCAAGATTTGATTTTTAAATTTTTATATCAACCATCTTCAAGAGAAGTTTGCACAATCAAAAAGATATCTATTAATAAAATAATTAAAAAAGAATGGAATAACTATTGAAAAATGAAGAAATCAAAAAAACAAATAAGTCAGTATAAAAAAAATATTAAAAGAAGAATGTTCTACAATTCTCAATGCTTTTTGAGATAGCTGGGATAGGAATAAACTTTTTTTTTTTTTTTTACCTTATATAAAAAATTGAGTGAATGAGAAAATCTTGAAAAGTTTAAATCAATACATATGAATAAAGAATTTTTAAAATATTAAGAAAATTAATGAGTTACTTTCCAATAAATTAATGAGACCCAAAGTCTCTTCGCCCTGGGAATTGTTCAGTTTTTTATATATTCAATAATCATGGTGAAATCGAAAGATTTGCTCCAAGACTTATAATTAATTACAAATCACTAAATAAAGTACTTCAATCGATTAGATTCCTCATATGAAATATTTGTGCAATACGCTTTGATGCAATTAATTTTTCAAAAATTGAATGACAAAACCTATTTACAAATATTCTAAGGTGTGTCGATTATGTAGCTAGTTTTATTCATAATATTTGTCAAATTTGAGAACAACTTTAAAAAAGACTTAGAAAGAATCGTGGAACCTGGAATGAAAAACATATTAATTGAGACAATTCAAAGCACGTGAACAATAATTTTATACATAGACTTTTCAGTTTCATGTTTAAGGAGCTGAACTGAATGAAATTAGTCGGTTTTGGTTCAAGCTGATTCTACAATACAAAAAAATAATATGTACAAGACAGAAATCAAGATTACTAATAAAAAAATGAGCACAAAATGGATAAATAATAGAAGTCACAGCAAGAAAGAAACAATAAGATCTTGCTTGGCAACTCTTGATGGATTTGGTCAAAGCGAGTCTTGAATTCAACATTGAAGTTCATACTCAATTTTCATATTATAATTTGTGCAGTGCTCCAACCAAAAAGAAAAAGAAAAAAGAGAATCGAATAAAAGTTCTATGTTCTTAGTTTTAACAACTAATAATTATTTAATTTTTCATGGATTGGTCCAGTTACAAATCATTCTATTAAATCAAACTAATGCCAAAACAAACTTATTACACGGTGGTCATATGATCGTGGGATTAATAGTATTGAATTGAAATCTTAGACTAATTATGTGACAACAAGAAGCACCATCAATTGCTAACATACTTTTACACCATTAGTGTTGCCTTCACTATTTTCTTTCTACAAATGGGTCATTTCTAATTGATTAATTCATGCTTCTTCACTTCTTCATTGCTACATTTGGACAAAACCAACAACATTAATAATGCTATGATCAATTTCTTGCAGATGAGAAAAGTTTTTTATTTTTCCCACTTGGCCACTTCACTTGGAAAAGTTTTAATTAGATTGAATATTTATTTTTATATGGTATGAAATGATATCCGATAGCATGCCCATTATTATTGTCTTACATCGATTATTTCAATATTCTCTTAAATTTGTTGAACTCAATATGATTTAGATCATGACTTATCTTGTTTAACTACAACACATTTTTGCGTTAACTTGTTTCAAATAGATTATTCATATGTCTTCATTTTGACTCTAATTGGTTACATGTGTAAAATGTTACCTCATTTATTTTTAATGAATAATAGTACATATTATTAGTAGACATTATCACTAGTTTAGGTGACAGTGATATCCTTTATTTATTGTCCAATGAATTAAAATATATCACAATTTTATTGAACAATGAATCAAGGGGTCCACTGTCACTTAGACTGTTGATAATCTCTACTAATGATACACAATATTAATTAATTTTAATTGAACCATCTTATTTAAAATATAAGCCAGCAGAGATAAATAAATTTATGTACTTGTATGTTTAATATACTCTCTCATATATAATTGAATTTATTTTTCACCAAAGACAAGCCGAGTATAATTTTATAGAAAAGATGGTGACCAAACTTTTTGACAAAAATGAAAAAAAAAAAAAAACAATGTTATGAAACTAAAAAGGTAGAGAGTTAAATAGAAGAAAATTAAGAGAGAGAATATATAAAATTATTATAACAATAACCTTTGTTTATAGGGTTTCAATGGGAGTTACAATCTAACTAAAATATATTCTTTTGAAGTAAATAGATAACTACATAGATATCTAGATAAAATTATATAGTCATTTATCATTATCTATAATTTTACAATATTTCCTATTGAATGACTTATTTACACAATAACTACTTTGTTATTTGGCAAAAATTCAATGAGACAAAAATATCAATCAAAGGGAACAAAATTATCAAAAATTCAGAGTAATCAAATGATGTCTCATTAAAATCTTGTCAGAAAATCTAGTGGGACAAAACCTGAGCGAATGAAAAAGAGTACAGCTACCCCCCTTATTTCAATCAATAAAAAAAACTTGTATCGAGCTATCATTATTTTATGCATCAATGTCTTCAATGCCGTTATCTTTTTAAAACTTGTATAAAACAATTATATTGAAATTTGTTCCATGTTATAACCTCTAAACAATATCATCTTCATACACTATCTTTGGTTGACTGTAGTTAGTATGATGATTTGGTGCAATTATATTAAAAATAGATCTTCTTGTTGTTACCTTCAGAGGTTTCGTATACAATTTATAATACGCGAGAATATAATCATAGAGTTATGATGAGGGTAAATATTTTGTATGTTGTGGACATAATTAACTATAATATTTATACCACTTCAAATTAGACGTTGTTTACAGAGAAAATATGCTTCGTTAAAACCTTACTAGTTTAAACTCCGTGGGAAAAAATCTTAGTGAAGGAAAAAAAATGCATAATTCTTTTAATACGCCATGAAAATTGCCTCATTAAAAACCTTGTCAGGAAAGCCCAGCGGAATATTAAATCCTCCAAGGATTTATATACACAATTTATTAGTCATGACATATGAGTTTGTTATAACAATATTCATTATACGTATAGATGCCATGCATTGATAGGCTAACAAAATATAGACTCGTGATTGCTTTACATAAGCCTTTGCTAAATTCATAATACTAAGAGTTGTGCATTACATGTTATGAATGCATTTTTCTTATTTCATTTTAGTATAAGTATACACCTTCGGGTGTTCGGACTGTAAGTCTAAAAACTCCAGTTTTCTCTAGTAAGTTCAATTTACTTGGATTGCATCATTTTATTTAGCCAATTAATTATTTGATAGTTTTCCTTCAATATCATCGCTACCTTTCATAATACGAAGCGACACATTATGTTAATTGTATAACTTACAAATGAGTTATATGTTGAATTTCTAGTTCGTATTGTTTTGTGCAAAAATCTAGAAAACATAATATGTTGGTATATAAAACTATTAATCGTCATCTTAACTAATATTTATTAAAAGTTTGAAATTTAGGCTCACTAGCATTAACAATAAACAAGTCTTGATTGTATAATCTTGAAATTATGCTCATAATTTAAAATTTGAGCAAGTAATCTCGCAAACTTCAAGTTGCAAATAATAATACCATACAATTATCTAATAGATGTATCTATTAGATACAAATATTATCTAGATAGTCAACATGGAGAGTGACGGGCCCCATATATCAGCCTAATAATTTTCAGAAATGTAAGAAATTCAGTCTCGATTTTAGCTAGTGAATGTCGACTAGTTTATATATCATGAGAACATACGTTGCGTGAGAATTCATTATATTGAAAAATCTTTTGGTTTTCAATAGATATTCTTATTAATAATTCGTATCACATTGATCCGGGGTGGTCTAACCAGAAATTCCAAGCAATAAAAATTTTAGGACATTGAACTCCTGGTTCAACGTAGTACTTGTTTAGTAGTATCAATATTCGCGTAGCAAAAATTAAAATAAAATGAATAACATTTTTTTTTTTATCATTATTGTCTTTTTTCTTGAAGGATTTGTGAGATGTATGTATATACAATATGTACGTGCCTATTGTCGCAATGTCTGAAATCTAAATGATTTAAATAACATGTCAAAACATAAATTTTTTTGAATTAACGAACTTTGAGTTCGCGACAATATTTAATTCAATGATCTTATAATATTACTTTTTCAGGAGCAAGTAATTTTCTACTAAAGTAGAATATGAACATAATATACAGTTGTGCTTCTTCAGGTACAACAACAAAATATTCTTCTAGAATATTTATATGATTACATTTGTATTTTTTTTCCTTTGAAAAACAATAACATAATATTCTTCTATAATATTAATAGAATTGTAAAATTGTGTTTGTTTAAAAAAAGAATAATTAAAAACAAATCTTACAATATACGCTCATGAGAAGCAACAAAACAATATTCTTATAAAATATTGATATGTATAAAGTTTATGATTCTTCAAAAACTACAACATGATATTTTTCAAGAGTATCAACACAATATTTATTCAAAATATGTTCATCAAGAACAATACAATATCTCCAAGAGTATTGGTATATATAAGAACTAATGTTTCTACTAGAATATTAACAAAATATTATTCTAGAATATTGATGTATATAAATGTGTGCCTTCTAATGGTGAAGATCACAATATTCTATTAGAAATTATTTTATGAAACGTTGCGCTTCTCAAAAACAACATGACAATATTCTTCTAGAATATTGATATGTACAAATTTATGCTTCTTCAAGAGCAATCATATATTATTCGTTTAATTAAGCTACGATTCTTCAAGAGCAACAACACAATATTTTTCTAGAATATTTATACTCTGTGTTTCTTCAAGAACAACAATATCATTTTGTTTTAGAATATTAATATTCATGATGTTATATTTTTTCAAGAGTATTAATACAATATTTTTATAAAATATTAATATACCAATAGTTCTTCTTCTTCATGACGAACTCAATTTTTTTTTTAAGACATTGGCATGTATAAATTTTATACTTCAACTGAACAATAACATAATATTTATATAAAGATATTAAATCTTATAAAATTACGCTATTCGGGAGCAATAACTTAATATTATATTTTACAAAATTTAAGCTCTTCGAGAGTGAGTAATATTCTACTAGAATATTAATATAATGTTGTGCTACTTCAGGAGCAACATATTGTTATTTAGAAATATTAGATTATGTAAAAATTTCCTTATCATGAGCAAAAACATAATAAATGTTTTAAATCTTATACAATTATGCTATTCGAGAGTAAATAATATTCTAATAGAATATTGATATTTCTAGAGTTGTGTTTCTTTCAAAATATTATACAATATTCTTCTAGAATATTGATTTTTAATAATATATAATTCTTCAAGAATAGTGATATAATTTTCTTCAATAATATCGATACAAGAAAATTATGCTTATTCGGGAGCAACAACTCAATATTCATCTGAAATATTAAATTTGTAATGTCACGTTATTTAAGAACAAGTAACATTCTTATAGAATATTAATATAATATTGTACTATTCTGGAGCATTAACATATTTATCTAACTTAAACTTGTATAAAGTTAATCTTCATGATTAACTTAATATTCTTCTTGAATATTGATTTGTATAAAATTTTGATTTCTTCAGATATAAAAAAAAAAATATTTTTCTTAAATATTTTTTTAGTGGTGTAATGTTTCTTCAAGAACATCAACACAATTTTGCTTCTTTAAAGTATTTAATTTGTTAAAAAAAATATTTAATCAATAAAAAAATTCACAAATCATGTAAATCTAATCTTATAAAATATAATCAAAAGATTTGTAAGAATAAACTTACTTGAAAAAAGAAAATAGTCATTTGTTGAAATTAGTACAAATTCAAACATTGCCACTGTTTACGCAGCAATATCTCACGAATGAACTATATCTTGATATTAACTGTTGGATTTGAAGAACAATGAGTTTTGAACATTCTGTCAAAATTTCATAACGTTCGGACCATGGAGAGTTGATATCTACAATTGATCACGATTGTGCAAGTTGTCCAAATTTCTCTAACGAATTCAAAATTTGTTACTGTTTATAAGGAGATTTCTCACTAATAAATTGTTATATCTTGATCTCCAATGTTGGATTTAAAGAACAACGAGATTTGAATGTGTTATACAAATTTAACAACGATCGGACCACAGAGCATTAAGATATCAATATTTGATCATAGATGCGTAGACTGCTCAAATTTTGCGAATTTTCTAAATTAGCTCTCGAATTTTCTCTCTATTTTGGATGAGCTTTATCATGCAGATAACATGTTTGGATGAGCTCTATCGTGCATATAATGTATTATAAAACTAAGAAAAAAGAGAGAAAAATAGAAAAGAATTAAGAGAACAAGTGTGTAAATTTATTATAATAATAATCGAATAGATAATTATATAGATATCTAGATAAAACTATATAGTCACTCATTATCACCAACCGTATGAAGGTTTACTCCGCTACAAGTACAAAAAAGTACTTATTTATCTGTCACTACGTCTTCATTCCTTTTATATATATATATATATATATATATATATATATATATATATATATATATATATATTCATTTTCCATATTCTTCAAAATAAAATTCCTTCAAACAAAACTTTCTCTCTCTCAATATTCAACATATTCTTCTTTACTCCTCAATCCATTAAAATCTTCTACGGTCGAATCCCATCACAAAGAAAAGCGGTATACTAGTTATTTATAATTTTACAACAAAAAATAAATTTTTTTTTTTTTTTCACTTTTAAGTTAGGGAGAAGGCTTTTAGAAGAATTATTCATTTGTATTAGAGACTTTGACCGTTGACTCGTGTCTACTACGGAAGTCAATTTGATTAAAGTGCTAATGTTGAATAATTATGGCAGAAAATAAACCTTCAATTTCCGTGTTATTTGTATATAATAAGTAGAGTTTGGCGCCGTTTCTATCACTCCACTGGGAAATTGCCATACGCGGCCCCCCACTCTATACTTGGCCTTCTGTGCCTATTTCGTCGACTCCAAGCCATTTCAGTTGACAAAAATCAAGCTCTCAAGACTCAAGAGATCTTCTTTCCATTTTAATTCAAGAAAAAGAAACAGAAAACCAGAAATGGCGGATGCTAGAGTGACTATGGAGGTAGGAAACGACGCCGTTGCAATCATCACTATTTGTAATCCTCCTGTCAATGCTCTCGCCATTCCAAGTAAGCTACGAAAACTTTACTCCCTAAACATGTATACTCTTTATTCGTGCGAAGAATTAGACAGTACACTACAAGAAATTTCCATTTTTGGTTGAAATTTCTTGTAGTGGACAGTATTAAGACAGGAAAATTAAGTTAAAATATTGTTTGTTATGCTATCTAGTTGTATCGAGTATTGTGTCTAGATGCACTATATGTTAATATGTATTCAAGTGATTTCATTGGTGTTCTTTTTTGTAGTAATTGAGGGGTTAAGGGAGAAGTTTACGGCGGCAATGACAAGGGATGATGTAAAAGCTGTTGTTCTTACTGGTACTTCTCAAAAATAGATTTTTTCCTCATTTAATTGTTTATTTTAGTTGATTTTTACTCAGGTTGAATAAGTTTTAACTCCATAACTGACGCTTGTTCCATAATAGGAGATTTATTTGAATGTTTTAAAGTTCAAGCAAAATAGTTTAGTGTACATACTTGCGCCAAACAATCAATGAAAATTTATGTTCTGCAAATATTATTTCCAAAAGTTAATTAATCTGATTATTAAGGAAACGAGTCCACATGTTTAGTTATTCTCCACTACTGATTTGTCAGGTGCAAGTTTTCCAATTTTCATATACGCGAAATTTCTCCTGAAAATAAATCAATATTAACTGGATGTTTATAATGTTAAACAGATATACATGACTTGCATTGTTTGTGGTAAATTTGTTGAGTTGCAGTGTTCGATGTTGACACTAAACTCCATCAACTATCCAAATGTGTACAAATCTCCTCATTATATTTAATGACTTCGTTCCAAAATCGGACGTACAAACTAAATTGCATCTTAGGCAGCATTGGATGGTAATTAACAAAGGCTCTCCAACGCTCAATTCAATTGGTGGTTTGGATGAGAAGAAAATAAAGCACTCATGGTGCATTACTAGACGTGAAAATATATGTTGAATACTGAACTATGAGATGCGTGGATTATAAATTGATTTGCAACACTCATAAGGTTTTATGTACAAAGAACCATCAAACCCTTATGTTTTATATCTAAAAACATGGAAAGTGTTTTATGTTAGTAACAAAAGTCAAGCTTATGGAATTGTTGATCTAATGAAAATACCTACTCCCACAAGGTTTCATATACTTGCGCATTAGAGTTTGAGAAGATATATATGCTTCCTTATCTCACTAAATTTGGGAGTCCTTGTGCTACTTGAATAGGAAGTCTTGGATAATCGACTTCTGGATATATATTATAAGGAAATCATGTTTTAGATAGGCAAAAAACTTAATCCTCATTGGACGTCCCCCACTCTCGAGTCAGAACACGGAAATAGAATTTTAATGCGTGAGTTCGCTAATCTTCTTGCAATTGAGAGGTTATTTGTCTGCATTATGTCTAACATTGTTTCCATCATTTCTTGTGAAGAGAACTTGTAATTAGTTTAGGACCTTAGGTAGTCTAATCAAGTTGCTTCCTTCAATATTGTCCAAAGAACGTAAAATCTGAAAAGTCATGCTGTTACTAACAAATTCTTTGATCCCATGTCTTGAGAGTTGGATCGACTGTTGCTCGTTGCGTAGTTTTCCCAGTCAAATAGTCTAGTTTCCCTCTACCATCAATTGCTAACTTCATGGATTGAACCCATTCCACGTAGTTCTCACCATTTAACTTATGAACGGTAAGCCATAAGATTAGAGATGGCAAAAATATCCGATCCGCCCCGAACCCGATAGATACCCGATCTGAATGGAGCGAAAAATACCTGATCCGCGGATCGGCGGGGCGGATCGGGACAAATATCTATGATCCGCTGCGGATCTCGGGGCAAATCGGATCGGGGCTGCCCTGATCCGCCCCGCCCCGAATTTTAAAAAAATAATTAAAATATTGAATTTATATTTTGTTTTATATATGATTTGATAATTAAAATATTTTTTGAATAAAAAATTTATTACTTTCGACATATTGTGGACCTTGCACAAGGTTGAGTGAGGAGGATGATGTTGTTTAAACTCTTATAGTATAGTAATAAAGCTTGTTTTAATATATTTTAAATTTTTTAAATGCCAAAAAAAATATGGATCAATATACGGATCAGGACTCTAATCCGCCCCGAAAAATGACGGATCGCGGGGCAGATTTGGATCTCCTACAATTATTGCGGGGCAGATTTGGATCAGGCCGATCCGCCCCGATCCACCCCGTTGCCATCACTACATAAGATAATTCAAGAATTATGGGAAAAATAACCACGAAAAACAATGGCCCCTGGTTGAGGATTTTATGATGAGACTTTAGATGAAGTGGAGTTTCTATTGGCTCCAGCCGTCGCTGTTTTCACTATTGAGAAATATAGATCAAGAACCTTGCTCTGATACCATGTAGGATTTTTGAAGAAAAACTTTATTTATTCTTATTTTTATTTTTCTTAGTATCAGAAAAATACATAGAATAAATAGCAGAGATTGGCAACCATAACTACCCAATCTTAGTGAATTTTAGGAATCCACAAATACAAAAAATCTGGAATATTCTAACAATAAAATCCTAGCTGGATTTCATCCAGTTTTATTCCATAAATAGAAAACTAATAAAGATAAACATAATATCTAGATATTTGACAGTATTAGAACTCGAAGTCTTTGTGCATTTTAATCAAATGTCATGGATAATCATTAATGGAGTCCGCATGTTGTTCGATGTTCGCTAGAAATCTGCAAGTGCACTATCTCGTGGCCAAGTAATAAAGTGTGAGTAGAGTGTTGATTCTACAATGACTGTATCTAGTTATGAATTTAATTAAAACCTATTCACAACCAAATTATCCTAATTTTGAGTGAATTCTAAAAACTAATAAAAGCAATTAAAACTATAACCAAGCAAACTTAGAGAAGATTTGAATATTGAAAAAGCACTAGGATTCCTCCTACTCTACCTATTTTTCCAAGTTTTATTCATAAAATTATGTAATTGACAATATTAACCCATTTTGACAATCGACGTCTTTAAATTATCCGACAATCTCTTTTGAGTAGAGTTGAACTATTCATGAACTTCTCATATTTCTATGAAAGTTTCGAATAGGTAAAAACACATTTAAAACACATAACTATCGCATAGACCATAGCGGTATAACTTTATCCTCTATCGAAGTCTATGTTATTTGTTAATTGAGCTATAATACATATTTCACCTCTTAGAATCAATACGGTTCCCAAAACAATCCTAAAATTGGCCAAATAGTAGGAAAGCAATAAATTTAACAAGAAGTAATCCAGAAGAAGATGAATTTAGAGTCTAAAACAAAATTATAGAATTAAAGCTTCAAAAAATGCTTATATCGTAATTTAGCCTAACATATTCGAATTACAAACACATATAAAAGTGTAGAACAACATGGCCAGGATTTTAGAAAAGAGAAGAAACATTGATAATTGTAGAGTCTTCAAGCATGAACTTGAATCTCTACCCTTGTTTTCCTCTTCTTCTTTGATTTTCTTCAAACCCTTGATGTAGAATTGTGCTTGTATGGTGTTTTCTGTCCAAGAATTCCCTGCTTGAATGTCTATGAGAGTCCCATATATAGAGGAGACTAAAGGGTGTCAAATTTCGTGTTGAATTGTACCAAAAGTCCCTAAAAGACACCTACCAAAATAAGACTTCGGATTTCCCACGATGTTGCTCGAGCGGGCTGCAACTTTAAACGGGCCGCTCGAGCGGCCTCTGCCCCTCCTCGAGTGGCCATAGGTGGCTGTTTTTGGTCACTTCTATCTGCTTGAGCGGGCTTTGGTATGCTTAAGCGCGATATGCCTTATCCAAAATCTAGATTTTCATCTTTATTCTCCTATTTGGTCTTCGGCATCAAATCTACACTTCAATTCTTCATCTTCAATTCAAAACTCCTCATTTTTTTCTCGATTTTCTCTCCTTTCTCGTCAATGTACCTTAATCTTGGGCATTTGTCCTACAATATTAAAACAAAGGAAAGATCAATAGAAATCTATGTCGAATCACTAGTAAAAGCTCAATGTAAAAGCCAAGATAAGTGTACAAATTACACTCATCATCCGACTTCTAGGTAGATATCATAGTGAAATTCTGTTTTAAATGTCAGGATTCTATTATCGAAATAGGAAACTTGGTAAAACTACAATGTATTTATGGTGATAATTGAGAAGCTAGTTGAAGATTCTTGCTGGTGTGGACTTTTGCACTTCACATTTTTGGTTTAATGTGAAAGATCTTTTAGAATGAGGATTGTGGTTGCTCCTATCTGTCCAAGTAGAGTGTGAATCATTGAATTTGATAACATCCTGGTAAGCTAATACTATCAAAATGCTATTTGTTTGAAGTTTGATTTTCACTTTATACATTAAGTCAGTAATACAGTGATTTTCAATTCATTATTTATGATCCATAGCTTTTTGTAATTTCGATGATCCGATAATATTCGTTGCCCTCCTTCGTTTTTAGACGGAGAGATTTGTCTGTTTCTTCGGAATTGACATCTGACCTTTTCCCTTTACTTCATTTAAAGGCAATGGTGGGAAATTTTCTGGTGGATTTGACATAAATGTCTTTGAGAGAATACACAAAACTGGTGTGTCTACAGTCTACAACGATTTATTCTGCGTGTTTCATATAGTTTTGTTTCTAACAATAAAACTGTGTGTTTGAGAATTGACTCAATTTGTTGGATGTGCAGGAGATATTTCTATCTTACCTGACGTATCTGTTGATCTCGTGGTAAATGTAATAGAAGGTCGTTGACTAATTTTACTGTTTGGATTTTTAATTGTTTATGAGATTAGTTTCTTTTCCTACTTTCTCAAAAGTCATGTTTCATGTAAGGTTTTAATACATTTGTCATTCAACTTCTTGTCTTCATTAGATGCAAAGAAGCCTGTAGTCGCAGCTATTGAGGGACTTGCGCTAGGTGGCGGCTTGGAACTGACAATGGTGTGTGTTCTCTTTACGTCATGGCTGGTTTCCCATTAACATGGGAAGTTTTCATTCGACCCATCGTATCTGTTAACTTTATGCAGGGATGCCATGCACGTATTGCTGTGCCAAATGTACAACTTGGTCTACCAGAACTCAGCCTTGGGATTATTCCTGGCTCTGGAGGTACAGCTGCTACTTAACGATCACTTGCATTATAGGATTGAAGCAGTGAAGATTCCTTAATTTTAGTAAAATGACCATGCACTAACCATACTCGCTTGTCAAGGCACACAACGTCTTCCAAGGCTTGTAGGGTTGTCAAAAGCTGTTGAAATGATGCTGGTAAGTTTCCCTCCCAGTAACATGGCAGTGAAGCTAAAAGTTCGGAAACATGTTTTTTCTCTGCGGATCTTTTTAAACTACTGTCATTTTTAATCTCATCTGTTTGTTCACATTTCCTTCACAATTAATACTTTTGTGATTGAGGTTATCAGCTCCTTGTCAATTACATTACTGCAAATTAATCATTGAAAAAACCTATGTGCACTCTTTTCTGTCACTTGTTAAATACCTATAGGGTAAAAAACACAACTGGGCACTGAACTTTGCTCCAAGTTTCATGTTGGGCACCCAACTTCAAATCGATTCATATTGGTCTCTGTCAGTTATCTCTTCGAACAAGAAATCTGTTCCTTTTTAACAGGAATAATTTGCATTTGTTGATGCCATTATTATGTTGGCTTCATATTAATATCAATGCTACACTACGTACTGATTACAGTCATCTAGACCAATAACGTCAGAAGAAGGAAAGAATCATGGTCTTATTGATGCTATTGTGCCTTCTCAAGAATTGCTGAAAGTATCTCGGAAATTGGCATTAGACATTGCTGGCAGTGGCAAACCTTGGATACGCTCTCTTCATAGGACAGACAAACTTGGCTCTCCATCTGAAGCACGTGATACACTAAAGATGGCAAGACAACAAGCCAAACAGACCTCTAAAGATATGCCTCAACGCCATGCATGCCTTGATGTGATTGAAGAAGGACTCATTCATGGAGGATATAATGGAGTTTTGAAGGTAATTTTCCACGTGGAACTTAATTCATTTGATAGGTGTCTCAACCTGTTTCTTCAGTGAAGAAATTTTGTAAGGTTCTACTTTTCTGCAGAATAACATCTGCGTGGTGTGTAGGTAATTGGTTCCGTTTAAATCTTAATTCTTGACTTTGTAAGAATAGAATGTTCTGGCTAGTTTTTGGTTAACAACTTTGTAAAAGCTATGTGTTGAGCCTGTCTTCTGGACTCATTTGGTTCTATTGTTAGCTCAAAGACAAGAATTGTGTGAAGAAAGCACCTGTTCTTGAGCTCATTCTTGTGCAGCCATAAAAGACTTATACCTTCAAATGAATGAAATGATATCCAAATATTTCATGTTCATTTGTGAAACTAAAAGTATCGTATGAAGTAAAACTTACTGTAATCATTATTATTATTTTTTGCAGGAGGCAAAAGTATTTAAAGAGCTAGTCCTATCAGACACTTCGAAAGGTCTTGTCAATGTGTTTTTTGCTCAAAGGGCAACAACAAAGGTATGAATGATCCAAGAAATGCATTACACACTTCATTTGATTGTTGACATTAGCAATAACAACCCGCACTTTTCTTTCCCTCACCCAATAAATATGTAAATGGTACAAAAGATTGAAATGATGTTAATAAATACACATCACATTGAGTCCCATATGGAAAAAATAACTAAGAAACTTGTAAACATCTCCTGAGCACGATTGATTTATACGACAGCTTGTATGCCCCTTCGATAGCATGAACATTCTCAAGAAGGCTTTGTATCCATTTGGAACAATTATCTCTTTTGATCATGTCCGAAAAATAAATCATTAACATCAGACACTTGTGTGACGCTGAATGCTGAGATCAAAGTTGAAGTATGACTTTGTTTTGTAAGAGAATCGGATAGTTTTGTTGATGGGAAGCCGTAAACTTGAATAAATAATATATCCAGCGCTTCAAAATGAATGGCTTGGTTTGAAATTGTTTTAAGGTAGAGTTTTGACTTCCAATATTTTCCATTTTTAACCTTAACTCTTACTGATTTTCCACTTTTAACCTTGAAGCACCTGAAACAAGAACCTGTTTCCCCCTTGTATCTCAAGAATTTGCCACCCACTTTGCCACCATCATTTAAGCAAAAGTGTCGGAGCAGCTCATCCACTATCCTGACTCTTGAACTATCACGACTTCACGAGTCATGACCTGTACCAACCCGATATCAAACACCACAAATGTGATGGTCAGCATTGGGGTGATTTGTGATGTAAATGACAATGGATGTTAGATCTTAATAGGCTTGCATAGAGTGCAAGGGATTCCAGGAACTGCTGGTGGTGCTTTCAGTTGGTGAGAAGATTGTATGTAGAGGATTAGGGCTGAGAAAGAGGAGAGGTACGTGTTGAATATTGAGAGAAAATATATTTTCTTCTTGTATTAATTAATGAATAAAAGATCTAACTTATAGTTAGACCTTATACTAAATATGGAAATCAAATCACCTAGAATCAAATCTATATTAAGAGAAAAGAAATACAATATTTCTATATAATAAAAGAATAATATCTGGGATTTCAATACTCCCTCTCAAGTTGAATGATAGATGTAATCATGTCCAACTTGACAATGAAATTATCAAACGTTTGTCTTGGAAGCCCTTTGGTGAAGATGTCTGCGGCCTGGTCTGTTGTAGGAACATAAGTCATGTAAATAATTCCCGTCTCTACCTTTTCTTTAGTGAAATGTCTGTCTACCTCTACATGTTTGATCCGATCATGTTGCACTGGATTAAGAGAGATTAATAGCTGCTTTGTTGTCACAGTATAATTTGATTGGAAGTTTTACTATGATTTGCAATTCTTCTAAGAGTTTCTTCATCCATAACGCTTCACATATCCCTTGTGCAAGTGCTGTAAACTCAGGTTCAGCATTGCTTCGAGCTACCACGTCTTGTTTTTTACTTCTCCACGTCACCAAATTTTCTCATACAAAGGTACAATACCGTGTAGTAGATCTTCTTCTATCTTCTAATGTGCAATATACAAGAGAACTTAAACTCTGAGAGAGATGTAAGAACACAAACTGACAAGGGAAAAAATACTTGTTTATTCAAGGAGGCCAAGATTAAGGTACAAAGGGAATATCACACCCGAAGCACCAAGAGAATCGGACCTGGTGATCGCTCCAAGTATAATTGAGTTGCCTACTAATACAAGTAATCCTACCACTTATGATATCGATTTACCAATTGTACTTAGGAAAAAACCTCGTTCATGTACACTTCATCCTATTTCCAAATTTGTGTCTTACAGAAATTTGTGTACTGGTTTCATATCTTTACCTCTAAACTTAATAATACAGAAATTCCAAAGAATATTAGCAATACCAGAATGGAAGAATGCAGTAATGGAAGGAATGTGAGCTTTGGAGAAGAATGAAAATTGGGAGACAATAATTACTTCATATTACTGAAAGGAAAAAGGTAAGTTGGATGCAAGTGGGTATTTACAGTAAAATACGAAGCAAATGGAAGTATAGAACGATATAAAGCTTGCTTGGTAGCAAAAGGTATTTCACAAACCTGTGACATTGACTTCACGGAGACATTTGCTCCAGTAGCAGAATTGAATACGGTTTGAGTTTTCTTATCTTTGCCGGCTAGTTCGAATTAGCCACTTTAACAACTTGACATAAAGAATGCATTTCTGAATAGAAAATTAGAAGATGAATTATATATATGGAAGTACCACCAGGGTTTAGTCAGGAAAGTCAAGACAACAGAGAGTGCAAACTCAAAAAATCACTTTATGGGTCTTAAACAGTTCCCTATAGCATGATTTGATAGGTTTACCAGGGTGATAAAAGGGTAAAGATATCAGCAACGACAGTCAAATCGTACTATGTTCTTCAAGCAAGCCGAGAACAAGATGAAGACCATTCTGATTGTATATGTTGATGATATAATCTAAGTGGGGATAATATGATAGAGGGAGAGAGATTAAAAAATGTATTGGCCAAAGAGTTTGAAATAAAAAATTTGTTGAAGATGAAGTACTTCTTGGGGATGGAGGTTGCTAGATCAAAGAAAGGAATTAGTGATTCTCAAAGAAAATATGTCTTTGATCAAGACAGATATCACAGATTAGTTGGTAAACTTATTTATCTATCCCAATACTAGACCAGACATTGCTTTTGCGGTAAGTGTGACAAGTTAACACATGCATTCACCAAATGAAACTCACACAGAAAATTGGGAGGGCGACAAAAAAATTGATTTACGAGTGATATAGTTGGGGGATAGATGCAGCGGTTTTATGTCATTTGGAGATAGTTTGCAGTTAAATTGGGCTTAGTTGAGATTTATATAGAGAGAGCGATATATGGAACAAATTTCTTATAATATAGAAAAAAATTTGGGCTAGCACTTGATTAGCCACATACTCTCCATTTACTGAAACTATGCTCTGTCCTATGGTCTGCCACCATCAGACATCCAGGTCTGGGCTACTTAGGAAGTCCCGATATGCGTGTCGTGTCATGTAGGATTAATTTCAATCCTATTACTCACAGCCTGATTAATGTAGTGGCTCTGTATGCTGCCTGCTTAATGTGATTAGTTCAGTTTGCTGACTGATTCATATGCCTTTACATCTAACTCATACTAATTATGCAGATTATGCATCGTTTTTGTGACTCAAATCACAAAGTTTCTGAGCTTTCCGTTAAGCTGATGACAATAAATGCTTATCACTTAGGATGGAGATATTGGGCACATTGATTGTAGTGACTGAACACCTGATCTCGGAAACTGTTTTTCTGTTATCTCTATATATTATGTTTACTTTTCCCAATACCCAAAATAAGAATACAAGGATCAGGTTATAAAATTTCTATATAAATCCAACCAAATGTTTACTTGGTTAATAAAATAGTCCCTGACACAGGATGATTTTAGGAAAAGTTATCTCCCCATGGAAAAAAATATGTTGCACGGGCATCACAGACATATTCTTAGTGTCACTTAAAATTGGAAAGAAAGATAGGGTTTTGGCTATAGCTAACCAAAACTATGTATTTTATATTGCTAGCTGTCTCAAATGACAGTTGTTTTCCTATACTGCACACAGAATGTTTTCAGTATCTTGCTTGAAAATTTGTTGTTGGCTTCATTTTTATCTTGCAGAGACGCAGTCCTCTGTGTTTACCCTATTCTGTTGCCCTGTGATTTGTTTTGAGAGAATGCAAAGCAAACATTTCACTTATCTATTAAGATATCATGTCGTGGCCACCCTAAAATTATGCACCAAATGATATTTTCGTGCTACGGTATTTGTTTGTCTTTGGTTGTCGTCAGTCACATTGTACGTGCTTTACCGGGTCATCTCATTTTGTTTGACTAAGATTTCAATGTCCTTGATTTTTTTGTGAGAACTTTTTGGTTGAATATAAGCTGAAGAACATTTCCCTGGTTTTCTTTGCCCTAGTCTTTTGACTCCCTACCTAATTTTTGTATCTCTTTTACTGTAAAACAACTCAAGTCTTTTCCAGATGGAGGTTTCAAATTCCTAATTATGACAGGTACCTAATGTTACTGATCTTGGGCTCAATCCAAGGCCTATAAAGAAAGTTGCTGTAATTGGTGGAGGGCTTATGGGTTCTGGCATAGCTACAGCTCTTATTTTGAGTAATATCTATGTTGTTCTCAAAGAAATCAATTCCGAGTATCTTCTCAAGGGTATAAAGGCAATAGAAGGTTAGTTGAGATATGATTTAGGTTCCCGTCTTAACTTTCAGTTTTCTACTCCAACCATGAAAAAAATATGTTCTGGAATATCTGATGACAAATTATTTTATGGGTGGGTTGAGGGGATTAGATTTCTTTAATCTTTAATGTTGTCAATGTATTGTATGAACTCTTTTGTCTCCTTGCCTTGTGTGGCAGCAAATGTTAGAAGTCTGATATCGAGAAAGAAGTTGTCGCAAGATAGAGCAGACAAAGCTCTGTTGATGCTTAAAGGCGTCTTAGACTACTCTGAATTTAAGGACATGGATATGGTCATAGAGGTACGTAGGGAAGAGCTAACATTTCAAACATTAATATTAGTTTAGCAACTTATAGTTTTTATTGGTGGAACATGTTTCATTTAAGCCAAGCTAGGAAGTTGTAATTATTTTTGCTTGTAATTGCTTTTCTTGTTCATATTTGAAAAAAAATGATATTTTGATGGAGACGCTAAGAGGAACGAGAAAAAGCAACTTTAGAGGAATGATTTGTTAAATAATGAGTTAGAAAACAATACTCCAAATATTTCAGGCTCCTTTTCAAATATTTCATAGCCCATATCAGTTCTAAATTCAGTCCATATAGTCTTTTATTGGTTAGCCTTAAATTTGTTTTTTTTCTAAAGTATTCTTTCTCGGGTCAGCAGCACTTGGTGATTATGGAGAAATCTGTAATTTATAGAAACTTTGGAGTAATTGTCTTGAGTTAGGAGCCAAGTAATTCTTTTTGATTATTTTAATGCGAAGTCGAATTTCTAGTTTTGTAGGTAAAGTAAATTACTAAGGGCTTGTTCTGTTTACCATTTTCAACCCATTTTCCATTTTGTGTTTTTGGAAATAGTGAAAACGTGTTCTCTTTCCCATTTTCGACAATACATTTTCCAAAATACCAAAAAAATTTACAAAGAAAACAGAAAATGTCTATTTCATCGTTTTGGGTGTTTTGTGCACAAAACGCGCAGGTATCCAAAACGGCCAAAACGCGCGTTTTGGCCGTGGAGGTCAGGGTTTCGATTCTTGGTCGCACCATTTTCTTTTTTCTTTTTTCTTTTTTTTTCATTTTACGCTGGGTGAAAAAGTGATGATTAAACATTTTCTGCATTTTTTTTTACAAAACGCGGTTTCTTTCCCAAGTGGCCAGACACGCGATTTGCATAGTGGAGGTCAGGGGTTGAATTCCCCTTTCCTTCCAATGTTTTTAATAGTCTTTTAATGTTTTTAATTCTATAATTAAATGGTTTAATTGTTTTTAAATGTTTTTAATTGTGTTTAAATGTTTTTAATTCCAAGTTTAAATTGTTTTTAATTGTTTTTAAATATTTTTAATTCCATAATTAATTGTTTTTAATTGTTTGTAAATGTTTTTAATTGTTTTTAATTCCATAATTAAATGGTTTAATTGTTTTTAAATGTTTTTAATTGTGTTTAAATGTTTTCAATTCCAAGTCTAAATTGTTTTTAAATGTTTTTAATTATTTTTAACTGTTTTTAAATATTTTTAATTCCATAATTAATTGTTTTTAATTGTTTATAAATGTTTTTAATTGTTTTTAATTCCATAATTAAATGGTTTAATTGTTTTTAAATGTTTTTAATTCCAACAATAATTATTTTTAATTGTTTTAATTCCAAGTAAGTCCAAATCTTTAAAAAATTTCAAGTAAACGCGTTTTCGAGTTTTTTGTTTTCAGAAACAATTTTCGAAAATTCCAAAAAGAATGCATTTTCAAAAATCTCAAAACAAACACTCAAAACACAAAACACAAAATGAATTCAAAACTCAAAACACAAAACTCAAACGCAAAGAAAACACCACTTTGAATAATTTAGAATACTAGGAGGTTTGGGGCTTCTTCGTTGCTATATGAAGCCATGCAAATGCAGAATTCGTTGCTAGAGAGTAGTATTGCATTTGCTTTCATAACCTTTTGTCACTGTGATGCTCAAGTTCTTTGTAAAATTATTGTATTCTATAGCCTGTAGTCTGTCTGATTGGAAAGATTTTAGGTTGGATAGAATATTTATGATAATTTTAAATTTTTTTTAAGTACTTAGCAAAAATTGCCGGAATGTACATCCAATGTCAGTGTCTTCAGAACAAACAGAACAGAACAGAGGGTATACCCCCTTAAACCAAGAAATATCAACCTGGTCTAGAAGTCAAACCAGCAATTACAAACAAAATACACCAGCACATTGCACACTAGCTTAAATGAAATGTCACTCCCACTAGTTATTTAAGGTGTCAAAAATGATAAATTCCTAGGTTATGCTACCACATTTTTTCTGCAAGTTGTGGGTGATAAAAATGATTAGTATATGTTGCCCTCTTCTAGTGCTACAAGTTTCTTGACACAGTTATTTTTGTATTGCAGGCTGTTATTGAAAATGTTCCCCTTAAACAAAAATTATTTAGTGAAATTGAGAAGGCATGCTCTCCACACTGTATTTTGGCTTCCAACACATCTACTATTGACCTCAATATAATCGGAGAAAAGACCAGGTCCCAAGATCGGATTGTGGGTGCACATTTTTTCAGGTTATAGAACTTCTTCATGAATTCAGAAAAAAGATCATAAATTTTGTAGCTACCCAAAGGAGAAAATATACCAACCTTTAAATATTACGCTTTACTTGTTCTCAGAACAGATATGGAGTTTTACAAGCAATAACTGGATTGGAAGTCTTTTAACGTGCCTATTCTCTGTCTTCTTAAATTTTATATCTTTTCTTTGGAGTCATATTGATGAGAATCAGTGTCAAAAGTAAGGATCTAGTTGATTTAGATCTTCCATTGAACCGAATGGAGTGGTGGAAAGGAGCTCAGTTTGTTGTTGTTGATGTTGGTTTATTCCATTCCTCTCTATAATGAAGTGGAAATGAGAAGTCTTAAGACATATCTATGAATTAGTAAAACATATTCTAAATGGGAAGAGTGCAAATATCATTCCCTTGTGGTAACCAAGATGTAAAATGATTTTCTTTTGATGTCGTTTTCCATTTCCTTCCTAGTTTCTAGGTTTCATATAATGATTATAATTTTTAATTTGGAGAATTCTTTCTTTTATTTGAAGATGAAAGCAATTCCCCATTTTGTTTCAGCCATGTTTGCTAACAGGGGAGAAGAAGGTAGAAATGAAAGATAGTAGGGAAAGTGTTTCCACCCTGTCTTATATCTTCTGTCAAATTAAAGCTAATTTACCTCGGTATTATGGATAAAAATAAAGTGACATGATCTTTTAGGCATGTCCAATGTGGTTGAATCTATCACAAGTCTATCAAAGAAAATTCACTATCTTATTTCCTTCCATTATTTTCCCTCCCGACCAAATGTGGGAAAACCAATTTCTTTTCGACCCGCTTCACCATCTACACAACAAATGTAAAAATGTTCCTTTCTTCTTTTAATACCGGTCCACCCAACTTGAATGCTGAGCTGAAAAAGGTAGAAATTTATAGGTGAGACTTGAAACATGTATTTTGTAATAATTTTACATTGTGTGCTTACTGTAAAATATAGTCATACAACTTACAAGAAGCTTAATCTTGGAAAGTCTAAATTGTTTTGAATGTGTAATTTCTGTTTAAAAGTGACTATATTATGTTTTAATATGATTTAGCTGTTGACAGCCCTGCTCATGTAATGCCTCTCCTGGAGATTGTACGGACAAATAAAACCTCTCCTCAAGTAATTCTTGACCTTATGACTGTTGGGAAGATCATTAAGAAAGTTCCTATAGTCGTGGGAAATTGCACTGGCTTTGCTGTCGGTAGAACCTTCTTTCCATACTATCAAGGTGCGCATATTTTGGTTAACTTGGGAGTGGACGTCTTCAGAATTGACCAGCTCATCAGTAATTTTGGCCTTCCTATGGGTCCATTCCAGTAATCTTCTTTCCTTTGGTTGTATCATGTATGCACCCACATTTCTTCATTTGCATGCGTGTGAAAAAGGCTGTCTTTTCTTTTCTTTTCTTTCTTTCTTTTCTTTTTTGGATTATCCCTCAGAGATGCGTTACTGGCCCACAATCTAGGTTTCAACTCTATATGGGTTCCTTTTGATTGATTCACTGATGACTAGTAGTGCAGAGCTCACAATTCTTTTGTCAAAGCACGCATGCATGCCTGTGGATGAGAGATATTTAGTATTTACAGATGAATGATTAAGAATCCTTGTTTCGGAATTATGTAAACAGGCTTCAGGATCTAGCAGGATATGGAGTACATGTTGCTGTGAGTAAAGAATATTCTTCTTCTTTTGCTGATCGCACCTTCCATTCTCCATTGCTTGAACTTATTATGAAAAGTGGGAGAAATGGTAAAAATGGATTATTTTAACTGTACTTATTCTTGCTTAGTGTTTAAAGGAACTGACTGGATCTTCAGATGATACTTGTTGATATGTGTGCAGGTAAAAATAATGGGAAAGGATACTACATTTATGAGAAAGGAAGCATGCCAAAACCTGATCGTTCAGTGCTACCAATAATAGAGGAGTCTAGAAGGCTCACCAAGATCATGCCTGGTGGGAAAGTATGCTATGGAAACAGATTTTGCTCTAGCATTTGACATGACACTCATGTTTATATCAAGATTTATAACAGTGATTAATACTCCTGCTGTTAACTTCCTTGCAGCCTATATCTGTAACTGACCAAGAAATTGTTGAGATGATACTCTTTCCAGTTGTAAATGAGGCTTGCCGCATTTTGGATGAAGGTGTGGTAGATCGAGCTTCAGATCTTGATATCGCATCTGTTCTTGGCATGAGTTTCCCATCTTATCGGTAAGTGCCTCCATGATAATTGTTTCCTTTGTATCACGAGTTTCATTCTGTTAGTTTCCCACTGTGATTTTCTTTTCAAAGAACAATCATTGAGTTACTTAAAACCTTTCTTTGCAAAAAGTATAAACATGTTGCATCGTGTAATAATTCGATTTTTGTCTTGTGCATCTGGAAACACAGACATGAATAAAATGGAGAGCGGGGGAAAAGAATTTTCTTTTTCAATAAAGTAAACTTAAATTGAATGCCATAGTTGACTAGAATAAAATAGGAATATTATATAGCAACATTATAAGTGTTGTAATCAGGTAAAATATAAGACCTGGGGGAGGGAGGCAAAGGGAGTGGCTGATGGAAGAGAGGGGGAGAGCGTTGAAAGGATCTTAGTGTGTAGAACTATAAAAGATATTATCCTGAATATTCATGGGACACTCTCACAAGTATGCATTTTTGAAGATTCCCGGTATCCTTAGTTTTGTGATAATTTAATTATCTCCTTTTATATGAGCTTGTTTGGATGGTTCTTTTGAAGAATATTGCAAATTATTAATTTTGAAAAAGATCACCGATGAAGAATGTCTTCTGTGGCAGTGGTGGTATTGTTTTCTGGGCGGACACAATTGGGGCTGACCATGTATATAGAAGTCTCAAGAAGTGGTCAAAACAATATGGTAACTTCTATAAACCATCAAGGTTTTTGGAAGAAAGAGCAACAAGAGGCATTCCATTGGTAAATATTTTGTCAAAGCTTATGATTATAGCATTACACTTCTCTATCTGTGAATCAGCCAGTGGTCATTAACTTAATGAGTCAGTGCTTTCAAGTTTGATCTGCTGTTACATATGTGCGTGAAGACTCATCCACACAATTAAGAATTATTTTCCTCTTAAGTTGCATGCCCTGTAATTTTTAAGTTCAACCTGGATACTATCTCATCAAAGAGACCTGAGGATAGGTCACTGGCACACTGCTGTTGGTCAACTGGTTAGACGGCAATGGCATTTCTTATTAATAAATAATTCTAAACTGGATAAGTTCTGGAATAGTGATAGTTGTACACTAAAATAGCATACTACAATTTTTAGATACGGCCATAGTTTATGAATGGATACAGACCTTTCCATGTCATTGTGACCGTAACCATATATCAATTCTTATTCGTAAATATGTTGTAGGTGAGGCACATGCATGGTACACTACGTCTTACAGATAAAACTGTACATTAGTAGATGTTAATACTTACAGTTAAAGTTTAAGGAAGGTCGGTCACCTGGAAAATATCTGAATCGAGGGTAGTTTTGAAAACTTGAGATTTTATTAGAGTGTCTCGAAAAGATAATTAAATTAACTTTACCTCCTTTTTGGCAGAAAAAATGCATAGCTAACTTAAAAACTCAAGATATAATTGCCAAAAGTGGTAGAAATTTGTTGGATTAGAAACACAGTCACTATAATGGAACTAAAAAACCTGGCTTCTCGGCACCTTGTGTAGTAATATCATTAATTAATAGGTCTCGAAATGTTGGGATTTTCAAGTCTTATACCTACTGCAGATGCCTTCAACTTACACTTGATGAGTCGATTCAATATTTTACATTACTTCCATCCTATCATACTGTTTTTAAAACCTTGTAAATTTATAGCTGGTTGGATAATAGTCATAGATGATAATTTGACTGATCATTTTAACAAAAGAGAAGTTGAAATGTAGATTTGAATCCAAGCATGGAGAGAGTTGTGCTGAAAACTCTATATGCGCGCGTCTGCACGCTTTGAAGATATTATATGTAGAGGACCGATCTACATGTTGCCCACCTACTGAGGTGTCAGCAGGTGGGCAACATGTAATGCCCCCTTGGGGGCATTAGATCATTATTCATTATATGTATTGTATTTTGATTGATAACTTTTTCTTGTGCAGAGTGCACCTGCTTCAGAAATTTCAGCATCGAAGTCACGCCTGTAGATAGTACATATTTTGAAGAGGTTTGTTTAGTTTGCATCCAGATGAACACGCAAAATAGTTTGATTTTGGTTTCATGAATTTGGCAAGAGGTGCCATGCATGTAATTGTTTTTGTCTAAGAGTGAAAAACTTGTGTGTGCCTATAAATACTGGGTCCACTATTTTTTGTGGTTTAAAATAAACAAATTTTGAAATCCATAGAATAATTGACTCCTAATTTATCTACTTGTTCAAAAAACAGTTTTTTAAGCATGACAAAACTAGTAAATAAAAGTCGAAAAAGAAAAATTGATCGTAATTAGAGGTGGCAAAATGAGCCGGTCCGGTGAGCTTGCCCAGATAGCCCAGAATTCGGGCTGGGTTGGCCCTGAAAAATCTAGCCCAAAAAAAAAAAAACGTGCATTTTGGCTCGGACCTATTAGCCAGTTGTCTAATTGGCCTTATTTTGGGCTTGCCCGTTACATTTCTTTTTTTACTTTACTCCAACGCGATGCCAAAACGTGATAACCTTAACTTCAACTTTCCATAAATTCAATTGTTATCAATTTCACTCCATTTCTTTAATTCAAGTTCCAATCTATCGAAATCATCCTCAAAATCCATTAACCCTTCTTGCTAGCTCCATTTATTTTTTTCTCCAACCGACTGAGTGCAAAGTTTGAGTCCACCAAATTGTCTTTGAAGTGTGAAAAACAATCAGTAATTTTTGTATTTTTTTGTTCATTACACTAATTGTCCTCGTTCTTTTAGGTTTGTAACAATATCATCTCTATGTAATTTTTTTAGCAGAGATCATTATCATCCTTCCATTTATTCGCACAAATGGTTCCCAAATGACGTTTTTGAAAATTTTGGCATTGACTTGAATAAATTAAAATGATAGAAAAAAATACAATAAAAATATTGCAATTAAGACTTTTAACTTTTTCAAAAATACAAATAATTTTTTTTTTTTTTTACATTTTCCCACCACCCCAGATGGGCATTACTTTATTGAGCGAAGTAGCTCATGAGTTGCTGAGCTAAAGACTTAATAATATCTTTAATACCCCTATAGCTTACACGAGAGAACTTTTGTTAGAGATTTATGCATCCCCACATCTCATCTTCGTGCATAAACAAATGCCATCTCATCTTCCTACATAAACAAATGCTGCGAAGCCGTTTTTTCTCTGCCATCATCAAGTTGATACTGAAGCCAAGATGCCATCTCATCTTCCTGCATAAACAAATGCTGCAAAGACATTTCTTCTCCGCTCGGTCGGATCTCTCTAATCGTCGACTCTCCCATCAGAATCACTGACGCCTCACTATCACCACTGCCTTCGAATTGTGTTTTCTTCGTTGGTCGTTGGTTCTGGCGAACGACCACTTGGCCGTTCTGCCATAGCATCTCCATGATCTCTTCATAACCTCTATAAACATCAATTTTCTAAACTTGTCAAAATCATCATATATATTAAATAAATTATATGGATTAAGGCAGCCAAAAAAATTTAAAAAAAAATTGTAAAATCTTACATTGCATACTTTTATGTATTGATGAATTGCTGGGAAGATGATGTGGGGTGGGGAAGGTGTAAAAAATAAAAATAAAAATTAGGATTTATTTGTATTTTTGAAAAGATTAAGGTCTCAATTGCAATGTTTTTATTGTATTTTCTTTTTTTTTTCTATCAATTTAATTTCTTTAAGTCAGGGGTAAAATTGTTAAAAAAGTTATTTGGGTACCAATTGTGCGAATAAATAGAATGATGAAAATGATATCTGCTAAAAAAATTGAATGATGATGATATTATTACAAAGTTGAAGGAATGATGACCATTAGTGTAATTAACCCTAAAAACAATGTATTTTCAAATTAAATGGTTAAGTTTTCTCTTTTTTCTTTTGGGGTATTATGATATACTTGTTTCATTCTATTGGAGATTTGCGGCTTTATGTTCCTGATTGGCAATTGTATTTCATGTTTTATTCTCTCTTTTATTTTTAAACTTCAAACCCCTTGCGTTCAGTTCCTTTTTCTATTTTTTTTTTTTTTTTTTTTTTTTGGTTATTCAATTTGGCTTGTCTCTGGCCATTCTTATCTGGGAATTTGGTACAATTAGTATGGTATAGTGTATTATGTTTTTGGTTTTATGAATTTAATTGACAAATTTTAACTAAATTTCTCTCTGCCAATGGAAGGCCTTGTGTTCATGCTAAACTGTTGTTGTTTAAAGTTGCATTTTAGTCTTTTATACCTTGTTTGCACTATACAATTTACTAAAATCAACAGAGAAATAATGTGTTTAAATTTGCAGGTGTTCTTTTTAATGAATTGTCGGATTAGTCTGTCATTTTTTGTGAATATTGTTGATTCCCTCTTCACTTGTTGTACGAAGTTTAGAAGATTGCCTCTCTTTCGTTTAATTAAGAAACACGCATGAAGAAAAAAATTATTTTATTAATTTGCTATCTAAAAACACATGCATGATAAATTATAGAATAAGATATTATTTGGTGATTTCGAGGGCTATAATAATATATAAAAATACAGTAAAAGAAAATACTTGATTAACTTTATGTTCATGATTAAAAGTGAAAAGCATCATCAAATAATATATTAATTAAAACACTACTTATTCGTAAGCAAAATACTTATAAAAGTTTCTTAATTTAAAAGAAAAATTTAAGAAAAATTCTTAAATTAATTTCTCCACCACGGGCTACTATGATCTCCACAAATCCTTAGTACGTTGAAGTGGGAAAACACGAGGGTGAGATAAATCTTAATAAATATATACGTGTTCATACCACATTCATTAACAACTTTTGGAATCATAAAACTTGCATAGAGGAAACACGAAAATTATAACGAACTTATATGATCTTAGAACATACATATGGACCCATAAATAATATTTCAAAAGTAAAGTATAATAAACTCGTATATACTTACAAGAAATCTAACTTGTTAGACTTTCACCTCAATATTTCTTGAATAGTGTGTGTATTATATATATAAATAGGCGTGTGTAATGTGAAATAAGAGAGATTTTGTGGAATTAGATGTCGTACTATAAAGTGGTCTATTTATATGTTCACAAAGAGACCTAGATGAATCTCATTGAAAGTCTTTAAAAGATAAACATCATCAGTCTATGACTCTTATCTATGAGAATCAAACCATATATTAGGTGATAAGTTTTATTATGGTTAACATAATCTCACTGGAACTTTATTAAGAGTCTATTCTAATTTTAAATGATATCAACTATTATAATTGTCACAATTAATTAGTTTAAATGATATGGAAGATTATATCTAATTATTTAATTAAAACAAAATATGTATTATATGGAAAGAAAGTAAATTGCGCTATGGTCTCAAACTATTGGTTAACATTCAAATTGGTTACTAATCTTTCAAATAATAATTCAACTTATAGATTCAAATTTAACGGCTTTCTATGTTGGTTATGGGTTTTATAATCTACTCACCTAAAAAAATTTCATTATTCAACATAAGTTCCTCTTAAAGAGGGATATCAAATATTCGAATCGCTGGAGATGTGAAAAAAATATAATTTGGAGCCCAACTTGTCCACGTAAGTTAACGGTGTACATGAATAGCTCTTGAGTGAAAGACTTGTAAGAGAAAATTCGTGGTCGTTATATATAATAATAATAAAAAATTTCAAGTGAAATTGAATTTATATTTGAAAGTACCGTCAAAACTTTCAAAAGCTCGTATGTTCTAAAAAAAATATCTTCTAAGCTATATAGTGTTCAAGCAATTCCATATGAACAAACCTTTCATGTTGAAGAAAGAGATTCAGTTGTAATGTTCGCTTTCAAATTCCACTTGGCTAGTTAACATTTTCTAAAAAGTTTAATTTATTTGATGACTCAGAAGTAGTGGTAATAAGCAATGTTTGGGAAATCGGACTGAATCGGACCGGTCGGTTCGATCGAAAAAACTGGAAACCGGCCTTAAAATCGGTCCGGACATTGCAAATAACTGTCCAGAGAAGAACCGGACCGGGAACCGGGTTTTAGGTAGTTCAACCGCGAACCGGGTTCGCAATATTAGGCGGTTAAACCGGTCGTGAATTCTTTTGATCAAAGTCAGATTTTTATCCCAAATTTCAGCCGTTTCTTCTTCCTTCTTCTGCTAAGGCGAGGCGATGCGACCTTCTTCTCCTTCTTCTGATCTCTTTGAACCCATGGTTTCTCCTGCGTTTATCAAAAAAATCTCCTACTTTGTGCTTCTTGCTGAACTTAGTTGAAACCCCTCCTCCTCCATAGTCTTTGATGGCTATTTTTGTGGTGTTCTCCATTTCACATTACTCATTTCTTTCCCTCTTGTTTGAAGTTTGAACTGCCCCCACCAGAATATGGAATGATATTAGTCCACTGTAGGCAATTATGGGAGTTTTGCCTGCCATTATTTTGTGAAAAAAATGATGGAAGTGGATACAGAGGTTCATGGTCTTTTCAAGGGCTTATAGACCAGTTACTGCCTAGGGGTCTAGCTTGTTGGATAAGCTTGAAAGTTGGTGTGTTGAACAAGTTACTCGAAAAATTATTTGAATTTTTTCAAATAAATCCATCTCATGATTTCAAATCAATTAATTGTCTATAAATATTGGTTTGGGATCCGATCTGCTGCCCACGAGTGGGCAGCTTATTCGGCCCACGTGCTGACGTGGCAGCACGTGGGCCGTAGATGATAAAAGCAACTTTTATCATCTACGGCCCACGTGCTGCCACGTCAGCACGTGGGCCGAATAAGCTGCCCACTCGTGGGCAGCAGATCATGGCCAATATTGGTTTATTTGCAAATAATTTATTTTTAAGAATTTTGAGATTTATATATTAATTTTTTAAGTTTTTTAATTGAAACCGGTTCAACTCGGTTTGACCTTTTGACCCTTGATCAGTTATCTTTTTCGAGTCGATGGTCGGTCCGATTTTCTGAACATTGGTAATAAAACCAATGGCGTGTTTTGAGAAGAAGTCCTATGCATGCGAACTGATTTTGGTTTTAGTGTTTTAGATGGCTATATTTTGTGGGTTGGACAGTAATCTTTATTTTCCTCCTAAATTTTGTGCCCTTTAAACTGACCCAAAAAAAAAAAAAATCCCTTCTAAACAAATTATTTATATTAACAAAATGTATAAATACATATATAATATATTATATAACTATGGTACCCCTATAATTATGGTGCTATGTGGCGTCCTTTTGCACGGCCTTAGACCGGCCCTCAACCCTTGTTCCTAATAAAATTTGGGTAGCTATATGAATTCTTTTTTGCCATTATTTTTATCAGGGTTAGTTCTGACATTTTGGGGTCGGAGGCGAAATCCAAAAATTAGCCCCCCAAGGCAAATAAGTCATGAGCATGGTTGTTAGTGGGCTGGGCTTTGGGCTTCAATGTTTTTTTTTTTTTTTTTTTTAAATAGTTCAATTCGATTTTGGACCACTACTTAATAATAATCATGGTCCTAATGGAATGCGGTTTGCTTTGTTCGGCTTCAAACTTTGGCACAATTTTTTTTTTTTTTTTTTTGGCAACTCCAGTAATCACAAATAATTTTTGTTTTTTTTTATGAAAATGGCTCCCTTTCGATTTTGAGCCTGAGACGGTTGCCTCACTTGCCTCGGTCCGAAACCGACCCTAATTTTTATTTTTATTTCTATTTCTATATTTACCGAGAGATCCAATGAGATCAAGTATTTTCCAATTACATTAGATCATGTCAATTTGGGTTTATCTATCATATTGATAACTTGTTCTATCGGGATCACATCCGTTTTGAGTTGTTTCTTTTGGGTCTACACATGCATTACCCAACATGCTAAGTCGTCATTCCCTTAATTTATTGTTAATTAGTCACGAACTGGCTTCTTTGTTTATATCTTTATTTATTTTAGTTTAGTATGGTCGCATGTCCATCTTAACATTCTTATTTATGTTATGTTCATATTATTGATTTTATGTACTTTAACAACATAATATTCAAGTCTATAAATCGTTGTTTAAGAACAGTCTATAGAACTTGCTCGTTAACTTGGTATTTAAGATTGTGAAGAATCCCTATATCAGTTTTTTTTTTGGTTCAACCCTCTTTAGTCTCCTATACACATTACATTTTTTCAAGTCCTCATTTGCCAATAACCAAAACTAAAAGCTAGGAAAGTAATCATCTTACATCTAGTTAAACTAAAATTTTTAGTTTTGAATCAAATCAAATATAAATGCTAAAGGGGTAAAGCTTGAAGTTAGAGAGAGATGCTCTCATCCTAGTGTGAGAAACCCCTGGGACGCTTCATGCTTCAGCCTTTCTTTGATTTTAGTTCTTCAATTTTCTGCTTTACATTGTGGGACTTGGATTTATTTTCACGTCAGCTCCCTTTTTCGGATCCGATTTGAGGTTTTTAGTTCGGTGCGTTTGGGTGCGAACTTGAAGTTCGTGATCTTTGGTTTTTGAGTTTCTCCCGTCAATCCTTCAGCTATGGGTAGGAAAAAATCAAGCTTGTTAAATGCTATTCCTTCAACTAGGTTGCTCAGCAAAGTTCAAAATCTAGTGGAAAAGAACTCAAGTGCGATTCAAGGTAATGAAGGTAAAGAAGATAACCTTTCTTCCTCGGTTGTTGAATCTTCAAAGAAGATTGCGTTTGATGTTTGGGATGGGGTGGGTCAGTCTAAATCTCCCTCAATTTCTTGTACATTGGGTGAAAATGATACTGACTCGGAGTACTTTTCAGATAAGCCGCAGCAACCTTCAGCTAATAGCAATGCGCAGCAGGTGTTTGATGAAATTCCCGTTCAAGATAAAAAAAACCTGCTTCTTGGGTCAATCTTTTTAAAGATAATAGGAGTACAGAAAAGGGATTTAAACCTAAACATTTTGTTGATCAACCTGATGAAATTGTGGTCGAACAGGGGGATGTTGTGGATGTTGAAACAGCATGGGATTGCTGCCTCGTTGGTTACATTGCTGGAAGGTTTCCAGGTAAGACTGCCCTTCTTAATTTATGCAACTCTTGGGGAGTTCAATACCAATACTTTGTTCACAGCAGTGGTTGGTTAGTGTTTAAATTCGAGGATGCTGGCCATAGACAGAAAGTATTAGAAGGGGGACCTTATTTTGTATTCGGTCGTCCGCTTATGCTTAAAATCCTTCCTCGCTGTTTTGAATTTGATGACAAAGAAATTAGTCTCCTCCCTGTTTGGATTACTCTCCCAGGTCTGCCACTTGATTGTTGGACTCCGGTTGCATTGGGTAAAATCACTTCCAAAGTTGGGAAGCCTATCACTACCGATAAGCTTACATACACGAAGGAGAGGTTATCATATGCTAGAGTGTTAGTGGAGATTGATGCTTCTAAAGACTTGGTTAGATCTGTCAAAATGAATTTACCGACAGGTTCTAAGAGAGAACAAAGCATCGTTTATGAACATGAGCCAAAATTTTGTTCAACTTGTAAAATTTTTGGTCATATGTCAAAAGATTGCAAAATTATCAACATTTTGGATAAAGTTGCGGCTAAGGTAGTTGATTTAGCAGCTGGTGCTCATGAAGATGGAAATGTGGCCCCTACTATTGTTCAAAAGGATGCAGATGTTGCTATTCAGGCTAATGTGCCTTTTGTGGCCGAGGATTTGACGGAAACTGCTGTTATCTCTGAATCGATTCCCACGCTTCCTCATGCTGGCCATAACGTGGTGGAACCAGCTCAATATCAGCAGATACAGCAAGGTGCAGAAATTGAGAGGGCTTTCCTTGAAGTTGCTAAAAAGAAAACAAAACAGAAATCTAAGACAGTTGGCCCCCTCGCCCCACAGTCGAAATCAGTGGACTTGGCTGCCTCTGGCCGTGATCAGCAGGGGGCCTCAACCTCAACGAAACAGCATTCAATGCAGCTGGAACTCCCTCCTGAGTTAAGTAAATTGGATAAGAGAAGGGGTGAAGCCCTTCCTTTATCATCATGAAGTTGGCTTGTTGGAATATTAGGGGTTTTCACAAGCCCCTAAAACATAATGGGGTCTGGGATCTCATTAATAAGAATAATCTTGATCTAATGTGTATTTTGGAAACTAAGCTCACTTCTGAAAAATTATCTTGGATTTTGCGGAGTAAGTTTAAAGGGTTCTCCCAGGTTAATAATTTCCACACTCATGGAGCGGGGCGTATTGCCATCCTTTGGAACCCGGCTGCTCTTTCTTTGAATGTGTTGGATATCCTGCCACAAATCATTCACTGTAAGATCACCTGGAAGGTAACATCTATCTCCTTTTATATCAGCTTTGTCTATGCCTTTCATTCTATTGTCACCAGGAGACCTTTGTGGAATTACATCACTGATCTAGCTGGTATGAATTCTGAGCCTTGGGTATTGATGGGGGATTTTAATAGCATTCTTTCTTCTGATGAGAGAAGGAATGGTGCTGAGGTTTCATCTTATGAAATCAAAGACCTTATGAATTGCTGCTTACTTGCGGGTTTTGCTGATGTACGCTCATCGGGTTGTTTTTTCACTTGGAATAATCATTCGGTCTGGACTAAACTCGATAGGGTTATGATTAATGGTTGCTGGCAGAATGTGGGTTATTTTGCAGAAGCTCGGTTCCTTCCACCGGGGTGCTATTCTGATCACTCCCCTAGTATTGTAAATCTCTTACAGCAGCATGTCTCTCGGTCACGGCACTTCAAATTCTTCAACATGTGGGCTTCTCACCCTCAATTCAGAGATATTGTTCGGGACAATTGGACCGATCAGGTTTTCGGCAATAAGCAATTTATTTTATGCAGCAAGCTCAAAAGATTAAAGGGTCCTCTTAACCTTCTTAACAAGCTTCATTTCGGGCATATTTCCTCTAGGGCTGACCACGCTAGAGATGAACTCAAGCAAGCGCAGTTGCAGCTCCATGACCAGCCTCACAATCTGTCGCTTCAGTTGGAGATGCCACTTTTAAGGAAAAAAGCTATTTTTCTTTCTGAGGCAGAGAGATCTTTTTATTTTCAGAAAGCTAAGACTAAGTATGTTATCGACGGGGATAGATGTACTAAATTCTTCCATGCTTTGGTCAAAAGGAATGCGAAAAGGAACATGATTACAGCTGTTGCTAAGGAAGATGGCACTATAACTAATTCCCTTCAGCAAGTGGCGGATGAATTCTTAAATTTTTATTCTGAATTATTGGGAATCAATTCCGATTGTGAACCTATTGATCCCCAAGTGCTTGAGGCAGGGCCCTTTATCTCTGCACTTCAAAGCAGCCAGCTTGTGCTTCCTGTCTCGGAACTGGAGATTAAATCTGCTCTTTTTGATATTGGTGACGATAAAGCACCAGGGCCTGATGGGTTTTCGTCCTGTTTCTTCAAAAAATCGTGGGCTACAGTTGGGCCTGATCTCTGTGCGGCTGTCCTAGAATTTTTCCATTCTGCGAAGCTCTTGAAACAGCTTAACCATTCTGCTATTGCCCTGATTCCTAAGTCTAATCATGCGCAATTTGTGGGTGACTTCAAACCTATTTCTTGCTATAAAGTGGTGTACAAAGTCATCTCTAAAATCCTCGCTGCTAGGCTAGCACCGTTGCTGGAAAGTATTACAGATCAGGCACAATCAGCGTTCATTCGGGGCAGACACATGACTGATAATATCCATTTGGCTCAGGAACTGTTGAGGCAGTACAATAGGAAGCGTGTATCCCCGAGATGCGTACTCAAAATTGATTTGAAGAAGGCTTATGACACGATCCCCTGGGATTTTCTTCGGGACGTCATGCGAGGGTTGAAATTCCCTTCCGTCTTCATCGAATGGATTATGGAATGTGTCTCTACTACTTCCTTTTCTATTTCGATTAATGGTGGATTGTTTGGTTTCTTCAAAGGTAGGCGTGGGCTACGTCAAAGGGATCCTTTATCCCCTTTCCTTTTTGTCTTGTGTATGGAGTACTTGTCGAGAGATCTTAATATTAAAACTGCTACCAGTGATTTTAACTTCCATCCTAAGTGTGGTTTGCTTAAAATTTCGCATCTCGCTTTTGCCGATGACTTGATGCTTTTTTCTAGAGGAGATCCAATTTCGATACAAATTCTTATGGATTGCTTATCATCATTTGGATCAAAGTCAGGCCTGCACGCTAATGCTCTTAAATCTGCTCTCTTTACCGCGGGAGTCCACGGCCTGGACCTTGAACAGATTCAGTCTGCCACGAACTTTCCTATTGGCACTATGCCATTTCGCTACTTGGGTATTCCTCTCGCAGCGACCAGATTAAAGGTAATGCATTTTGCTCCCTTCATTGACAAAATCGCTGGATATATCAACATATGGACGAGTGCATCTCTTTCTTATGCGGGACGGGCTGAATTGATTAGAGCGGTTCTTCAAGGTGTTGAATGCTTTTGGCTTTCTATTTTCCCGATTCCGGCAACGGTCATTGATAGAATTCGCAGATTGTGCAGAAACTTCCTATGGGGAAACAAAAAACTGTTAATTTCATGGAAGGTGGTGTGCTTACCGAAAACTGAGGGTGGCCTGGGGTTTCGAGACATCAAGTGCTGGAATACGGTTTTACTTGCTAAGTCATTGTGGAATTTCCATGATAAAAAGGATACTCTTTGGGTTCGTTGGGTCAATGATGTTTATTTGCGAGGAAAGACAATTTGGGACTGGGAGCCGTGTAAATCGGATTCACCTCTTCTCAAATCTCTTCACTCCATAAGGAATCAATTAATCTTATCGGAAGGAGACCATGTGTCTGCTGCCCGTAAGCTGTTTTCGTTCAACACAGGGACTGATTCGTGCTTGTGGACTGCTTATGATCATTTTCGGTTGAAAGGAAATGTTATCTCTTGGGCAAAAGACGTTTGGAATTCCTTCATTTCTCCAAAGCACTCTTTCATCCTATGGTTGGCGGCCTCCTCAAAGCTTCTCACCAAGGATAAATTATTCTATTTAGATATTGACAAGGTTTGCAGCTTTTGTTCTAATCACCTTGAAACCGTGGGACATCTTTTTTTCCAATGCCAATTCACCTGTGTTGTTTGGAATCGGATCAAGTCTTGGTTGGGAGTTTCGAGATCAGCTTCAACTATTGCTAGCTCTCTCAAGTGGATTAAGAAAGAAGCGAGGGGTACCGGGTGCCATAGCAAAGGGAAGAAGATTGGGTTCGCTGCTACTGTCTATCATCTTTGGACGGCAAGAAACAAATGGATTTTTGAAGGTATCACACCGAATCAAGATAGTATTGTCAAAAAAATCAAAACACATGTATACAAATTAATTTTTAGTTTGTATCCTAATGTTTTCATTTCTTTCGATTTTACTATCTAGTGTTGCTTTGCTTATTTTGTGCCATTGTTTGGCCACTTGTAATTTTCTTCTTTGATTGACAGCCCGGGAATGTCCGGTTGTATTTGTACTTTTCTTTGATCTATATATATTTACATTTTCGATCAAAAAAAAAAAAATTTAGTTTTGAAGTATCCCCCTAAAGTTTTAACTTAAAATATATCAAATTCTTACCGTTTTCTGCAAAAACTATTTATCTAGAAAGAGTATTCATATGACCTCGGGTCCTCATCTTTGATGTATCTTGTAAACTCATCCACAAATAAAGCAAAAAGAGAGAGACCTAGAGTACAACTAAATATATCTATCTAATTTTTTTTTTCTAGCACCAACTATTTCACTTTGCCTATGCAACCGATTATACACTTTTTCCAGACCAATGACAATTATGTTTATACTTGTTTCTTTTTTCTAAGCTTTTCTATTTATCTCTTAAGTAGGTAAGTGACTTCCTCAATAGATTTCCCTAATACAAACAAATTGGTTCTAAAAGACCTTTGAATTCTTCCTTGATATATGTTAAATCACACCTCATAATCTCAATACTATTACTCATTAGCTACATGTCACTATAGCTTCTGCCATTTTAATATATCCTTTTTGCTTATCGAATAATTTCACCTACCATAAAATTACCGTGTTGGGTACTCACTTTTATATTTTGCTAGAAATTTGATTGAGAACAATTATTTTTCTCATCTTCATCTTCTTCTTCATAGACTCTCTTACTTTTGAGACCTCCTTCAATACCAGTAATGTTTCTATTTGCAACAGAGTTTGATAGGTCTCCTTGATTTTTGTTGTGTCTTTATACTTGTCAAAATACTTTCTCTTTTATGATCTTATTGCTGTAGAACATAGCACTTTATTTTTATCTCATTACTGAATCACTTTGCTTTCCGTGTAGTTGACTTGTACTTTCGTAAAGCATGTGCATTTTTATATTTCCATTAAGTTTCTCTTACTTTTGAGACCCACGTCTTTCAATTAAGTTTCAAACGTCTTGAATTAATTGTTGGACATTTACTTACAAAAACAAAACTCCCAACTTCTAGTTGGAGTCATGCTATATTACATGTACAAATGTTCGATATACGTTTTATGAATGTAATAACTGCATATATATATATATATATATATATATAGTTCACTTCATAGTGACATATACATAAAAATTCATGAATGATTTAAAGTGCCAGAAGCAAATGATTTATTTCTCAAAACTATGTTCTCAATTAAATTGCAAAAATCATTATATGAATTAAAACAGTCCTGACAAATGTGGTATAATCACCTTATTGAATATTTGTTGAAAGAAGATTTTAAAAACGACGATGTATGCACTTGTGTTTTTGTAAAGAAAACATATATTGGATTTGCAATTGTGACAGTTTATGTTAATGATTTAAACTTTATAGGAACTCTTGAAAAGCTCAACAAACTGCAGATTATTTAAAAATGAATTTGAGATGAAAGATTTGGAAAAAATCAAATTCTGTATTGGATTGCAAATTGAACATTTTTCAGAAGGATTATTTGTTCATCAATCTTTTTATACAGAAAAAGTATTAAAGCGTTTTTATATGGATAAATCGCATCCATTGATATCGCATATGGTCATTCGATCACTTGATGTGCAAAAATATCTATTTCGCCGACTTGAAGATGGGAAAATAACTTTTGTAATTGAAATACCATGCTTAAGTGCAATTGGTGGATTAACATATTTTACAAATTGCACTCGATCGAACATAGCTTTTTTTGTAAATCTCTTTGCAAGATATAACTCTGCACCCATTCAAAGACATTGGAATGGTGTTAAACACATCATTCGTTACTTAAAAGATACTGTTGACATGATATTATTTTATTTACGAAAATTAGGATCGTCTTTAGTGGGATATGCATATGTAAGTTATCTCTCCGTTCCACATAAAGCTAAATCATAAACAGGATATGTGTTTACACGTGAACGAACAGCTATATCATTGAGATCTGTAAAGCAAACCTTGACAGCAATATCTTCAAATCATTATGAAATTATTTCGATCAACGAAGAAAGTCGAGAATGTGCATGGTTGAGGAACATGACATATTATATCCAAACATCATATGTATTAGCTTCAACAAATGATAGTCCAACAATATTGTATGAAGACAATGTAACTTGTATTGCACAACTCAAATGAGGTTACATCAAATGAGACATGACAAAACATTTTTCTCTAAAATTCTTCAATACACATGAGTTTAAGAAGAATAGTGACATCGATGTTCAACAAATTCGTCAAAATGACAATTTGGTTGATTTATTCACAAAAGCATTGCCGATATCCATATTCAAGAAATTGGTGCATAAGATTGTGATGCGTCGACTAAAGATCTTCAACGATTAACATCATGGGGAGTGGCTTTACTCTTTTTCCTTAGTACAAGTTTTGTCCCACTGGATTTTTCTAGCAAAGTTTTAATGAGACAGCATTTTCTTAATACTCCAAACTTTAACAATTAACTGTACTCTTTTTTTCTTTCGTTTGATATTTTGTGCAACTGGATTTTTGTCAAATGAAGTTTCTAATGAGACAGTTATTGTATAAATAGTTATCAAATGGGGAGTGTTGTAAAACTATGAAATAATTATTGATGACTATTTAGTCTTATCATGATAGTTAGATAATTCATACTTGATCTACAATTATGTATCTAAATTAGTTTGTAACTCTATTTGAAACCCTATAAATATGGGTCTATAGTTATAATAAAATTACACAATTCACTTCACATCTCTTATATTTTTCTCTCGTATTCATTTAATTTCATAACAGTCAAAAGAAAATTAATGAATTACTTTCCAATAAATCAATAAAACCCAATAAGTCTCCTAGCCCTAGGAATTGTTCAGCTTTTTATATATTCAATAATCAAAATGAAATCGAAAGAGATGCTCCATGATTTATAATTAATTATAAATCATTAAATAAAGTACAATCTATTATACATCATATTCTTCATAAGAAATATTTGTGCAATAAGCTTTGATGCAATTATCTTTTAAAAATTTGATATGAAGTTAGGATTTTGGCAAATTCAAATTATTGAATTGGATAGGTATAAAACTGTTTAATGTACTATTTAAAGGTTGAACTCCAATATGGAGGAGCCTGAGTGAAGAACATACTAATTGAGACAATTCAAAGTATGCGGACGAGAATTTTATACATAGACTTTTGAATTTCATGTTTAAGGCTAGAACCGAACTCGATTAGATTAGTCGGTTTTGGTTCAAGTTAATTCTATGATAAGAAAAAATAATATGTACTAGGCAGAAATCGAGAATACTAATGCGCAAAAATGAAAAAAAATGAAAAATAGAAATCACAGCAAGAAAGAACAATAATTCCTATCTGATCTTGCTTGGCAACTCTTGAAGGATTTGGTCAAAACCAGTCCTCAATTCAACACTGAAGTTCATACATTCATACTCAATTTTCATATTATAATTTGTGCAGTGCACCGATTAAAAAAAATAAAAAAATAGACTAATTATGTGACAATGACAAGCACCATCAATTGCTAACATACTTTTACACCATTAATGTTGCCTTCACTATTAACTTTCTACAAGTGGGCCCTTTCTAATTGATTAATTCATGATTCTTCACTTCTTCATTGCTACTACACTTGGACAAAACCAAAAACATTAATAATGCTATGATCAATTTCTTGGAGATGAGAAAAGTTTTTTATTTTCCCACTTGGCCACTTCACTTAGAAAAGTTTTAATTAGATTGAATATTTATTTTTATATGGTATGAAATGATATCCCATAGCATGTCCATTATTATTGTCTTACATCCATTATTTCAATATTTTCTTATATTTTTTTGAACTCAATATAATTTATCATGACTTATCTTGTTTAACTACAACACGTTTTTGCGTTAACTTGTTTTATAAAGATTATTCATATGTCTTCATGTTGACTCTAATTGGTTACATATGTAAAATATTACTTCGTTTAGTTTTAATGAATAATAGTATCTATTATTAGTACAGATCATTATCAGTTTAGGTGACAGTAAGATTCTTGATTTATTGTCCAATAAATTAAAATATATCACAATTTCATTGAACAATGAATCAAGGGGTCCACTGTCACTTAGACGGTTGATTATTTCTACTCATGATAAATAACATTACTCAATTCTAATTAAACCATCTTATTTAAAACATAAACCATTATAGATAAATAAATTCATGTACTTGGATTGTGTGTTTTACGCAATCTCTCTCTCATGTATGACTGAATTTATTTTCACCAGACAATTCGAATATTATTTTACAGAAAAGATGACTACTGCCAATCTTTTGACGAAAAGGAAAAATAAAAACAATACATTTTTTTTTTTTTCATTTTTAAGTTAGGGAGAAGGCTTTTAAAAGAATTCTTCATTGTATTAGAGACTTTGACCGTTGACTCATGGCTGCTACGGAAGTCAATTTGATTAAAGTGCTGATGTTGAATAATTATGGCAGAAAATAGACTTTAAATTTCCGTGTTATTTGTTTATAAGTAGAGTTTTTATTTTTTATTTTTATCGCAATCAATAATTCCAAGTTTCAACACTTCATAGATTAATGAATTCGTCATTATTATTGGTTGCTTAATTTTTGTTAAAATTTCTTAAATGTTATATAATAAGCTCGAATTACAATTTAGTTTAAGCGGGCTATAAATATCTGAATTATGATCTGATTTATTTTTATGTAATTTTCATTGGATTTAAATTTTGTAATCTAATTAAAGGATTCAAAAGAAATTTCAAATATTTTAAAAGAATTAAAAAATTATAATTATAAGATAATACATTCCTACATAGCATCCTATATATTTTTATATTTCAAGCTTACTTTGTTATAATCATAATCAAAATTAGATTAGCAAGATGACATTTTGGGCGATTAAAATGTTTGCATGGAAAAAACAAAGTTTAAATGGATATTCAAGGAATTTTACAATTGTTAAGAATAAATTTTACGTGTATTAAAAAATGAAATAAATAAATAGTTTGTACTACTTATCTTAATAATGTTGACTTTTTAAAATAAAATCTTAAAACTCAATAAAGTATCTTAGCCTAACATGTTCAATGTGCAGTTCGATTCATTCAAAACTCAAATAAGCAATCTCATTTCAAAATTCTTATTTTTAAACGATTCACCTTTTTGCGAGATATGTCAAAAGTAAATTTTTTTATCTATTAAAGATGAATTAAACAAACAATATATAAAGATATGGACTACATATCTTAACATAAAATGATTATGTAGATGAAACCTTAAGACTCGATGGTAACTTCAAATTTGACTTTTTTTTTTTTTTTTTTTTTTTTTTTTGCATTTTACTTATTCTGCTACAAAAGATAAGCAAGGTTAGCTTAAAAATCAATACATTTTAACCTATAACTTTTTTACTATATAAAAATTAAATAAATAAACTAATACGAGAAGAAAAAAGTATTTAAACGTTCGTGTGTCAGTGCGTCTTCTATTTTTCCTACATAAAATCATCTCTTCTCAAATTCGATTATCTCTAAAATCTACTCACCACTTCAATTCATCTCTCTCCACCGATCATCTCCAAAATCTATTCACCGCTTCAATCTATCATCATAGTAGAACTTACAGTCGAATCTTATGGCAAAGAAACGGTATAATAGTATAATATACAAATTTTACATTTTTTTTGTCTCTTACTCTTTAATTTATTGTTGAATACAAAAGTTAAATGAATACCAATATTCACCTCACTATTTAAATTTTTAGACAAGTCAAACTTTTGATAAAAAATCTGAGTTACACATGGAATTTATGAAAAATCTCTTAGGTTTCTGTTCTAAAAAGTCCGTTTAAACTTTGTATAGGTTTCGCCTAAGTTTGAAGTTCGGTCTCCAGATTTAGCCATGCATTGTCCATCGCCCTCGCCTTGCCCTTATTTAAAACACGCCTAGACTCGAATCGAAAAATTTGAAGTTCGATCTCCACATCTAACAACGCTTTACGTATTTTAAGAATATTGCTCGTGGGTACACGTGCAGCACACGGCCAATTTGGCCGGTTCTATCACTCTACTAGGAAATTGCCATACACTTTTTCCATTTCCACTTTTCATACATCACACTCGTGCCCCACACCCCGCGGCCCCCCCCCCCCCCCCCCCTCACCACCCCACTCTATATACTTGGCCTTCTGTACCTACTTCGTCGACTCCAAGCCGTTTCAGTTGACAAAAATCAAGCTCTCAAGACTCAAGAGATCTTCTTTCCATCTTAATTCAAGAAAAAGAAACAGAAAACCAGAAATGGCGGATGCTAGGGTGACTATGGACGTAGGAAACGACGCCGTTGCAATCATCACTATTTGTAATCCTCCTGTCAATGCTGTCGCCATTCCAAGTAAGCTACGAAAACTTTACTCCCTAAACATGTATACTCTTTATTCGTACGAAGAATTAGACAGTGCACTAGAAGAAATTTCCATTTTTGGTTGAAATTTCTTGTAGTGGACAGTATTAAGACAGGAAAATTAAGTTAAAATATTGTTTATTATGCTATCTAGTTGTATCGAGTATTGTGTCTGGATGCACTATATGTTAATATGTATTCAAGTGATTTCATTGGTGTTCTTTTTTGTAGTAATTGAGGGGTTAAGGGAGAAGTTTACGGAGGCTATGACAAGGGATGATGTAAAAGCTGTTGTTCTTACTGGTAATAGATTTTTTCCTCATTTAATTGTATATTTTAGTTGATTTTTACTCAGGTTGACTAAGTTTTAACTCCATAACTGACGCTTGTTCCATAATTGGAGATTTATTTGAATGTTTTAAAGTTCGAGCAAAATAGTTTAGTGTTACTTTCGCCAAACAGTCAATGAAAATTTCTGTTCTGCAAATAGTATTTCCAAAAGTTAATTAATCTGATTATTAGGGAAACGAGTCCACATGTTTAGTTATTCTCCACTACCGATTTGTCAGGTGCAAGTTTTCCAATTTTCGTATACACGAAATTTCTCCTGAAAATAAATCAATATTAACTGGATTTTTATAATGTTCAACAGAGATACATAACTTGCATTGTTTGTGGTAAATTTGTTGAGTTGCAGTGTTCGATGTTGACACTAAACTCCATCAACTATCCAAATGTGTACAAATCTCCTGATTATATTTCATGACTTCGTTCCAAAATTGTACCTACAAACTAAATTGCATCTTAGGCAGCATTGGATGATAATTAACAAAGGCTCTCCGACGCTCAATTCAATTAGTGGTTTGGATGAGAAGAAAATAGATCACTCCTGGTGCATTACTAGATGTGAAAATATATGTAGAATACTAAACTATGAGATGCGTGATAATCAATTGATTTGCATCACTCAGAAGGTTTTATGTACAAAGAACCATCAAACCCTTATGTTTTATATCTAAAAACATGGAAAGGGGTGCTTTTACGTTAGTAAGAGTCAAGCTTATGGAATTGTTGATCTAATGAAAATACCTGCTCCCACAAGGTTTCATATACTTGCGCAATAGAGTTTGATAATAAATATGCTTCCTTATAGTTATCTCATTAAATTTGGGAGTCCTTATGCTATTTGAATAGGAAGTCTTGGAATAATCGACTTCTAGATATATATTATAAGGAAATCATGTTTTAGAAGCAAAAACTTATTCCTCAATGGATGCCTCCCACTCTCAAGGTGCGGGGAGTCAGTATGAGAACATGGAAATATAAATTTAATGCGTGAGTTGACACGACCCGTCCCGAGCAATATTATATATCCGAGACGTGACGTGCGCCGATGGTGAATACCAACCAGAGGTTGGACCCACCACCAAGGCTACTATAATTATAACTCATTATTTCTTATTTTTAAGAAAATTTCGGCATTATCTCTTCCGTAATTTAGACAAATCAACATGAAATAAAATACCACATATCCCAACAAACTTATTCATAACTAAATGGGATCATTTGCCCATCCAATACTCATAACAAAACAACACAGAAGAGACTAGCCGAATCATAAAACTTTTACTATTTAATTAACATAAACTGTACATACGGATACAAAATATATTGTGAGCCCACCTAACTATTTACATGTCATGCAAAATGATATCCAAAAATGAACATGCGTCCCAAAACAATGACTACATGTTCTATAAAGTGAGTCATACTAAATAACTCTGTCGTGTGGCTCCGACTTCGAACTCAACAGCCTTATATCCAAAAGCAGCCCAGAAACTCAACCTCTACCTGATAAGAAAAATCATTGTTGAAAAATATATGAGTTGATAGGCTCAGTGAGTGGAGATTTTCGAAAATAATTATACTCTTTTTATTTATAGATATTATCGAAAACGAGCTCACGTCACTTAACAATTCACAATAACTTCAACAAATAATATCAGCTCATAATCGTAGAATATTAATCAACTAAAATATATATCATCATTTCATCATATCCTCATATCACAGTGTAATGGAAAATCTCATCAAATATACTCATTTTGTATAATCTCAGCATGCGTAAACAAACTGCCTCAAATGACTAAGCTTTCTAGTATACGGCCAAGACCCCTCAGTGTATATGATACACGGTCAAGATCCTTCAGTGTACGAATACACGGCCAAGACCCCTCAGTATACTAAAATAATCAATAAATTCATCGGGTACTTTTATGAATTTAAACGTCATCTCAATTCACGTTTAATTCCATAATAGGCAATTTCACAATCTTTAGAATTTACAACACAACATAATTCAATAAACAATTTTAAGAAATCACGTAATTTAACATTTAACGATATAATATCTTATAATTGAAATCTAAACTTTCTAAAACATATTTTTCCACTCACAGAGTTATCTACAAGATTAACTCGGCTGATAAACTGCCGATATTTGAATCGCTTCCTGAGATAACAATAGAATTTTCCAAATCAAAACTCACTTATAATTCTCCTTCTTGAAAAATTCTTGAAAAATTCAATGATTGAAGCTAGGAATTGATCTGCTAATTCTTAACCCACTATAAACACATAATTAAACTAATTCTTAAAATCAAAATTTCTCTTCTTACCTCGTATTGTAGCTTAAAACAGAGCTCTCTAATTCCAAAAGTCTGATAAATCAACTAAAATTTTGGCGTGTTTACTCCACGATTAGAATCAAATTTTGAAGAAGGTAATGGCTGAACCTCCCCTTTTTTTTTCTTGCTCCAAGCTTCCTCTCGGTTTTTGGCTCTCCAATTGATAAGAATGATAAAATTGGGAATTTAAAAGTCTTGCAATGGTCCCCACCAACTGAAGATAAGCCACCGCCTAATCTATCATTTATCCTTTCATTCATTCATTTTTTTTTTTTTATAATTGAGATTTTTGACCAAGAAATTTCTTGCCTTCGACCAAACTTGCAGGATTATTACATGAGTTCGCTAATCTTCTTGCTATTGAGAGGTTATTTGTCTGCATTATGTCAAACACTGTTTCCATCATTTCTTGTGAAGAGACCTTGTAATTAGTTTAGGACCTTAGGTAGTCTAATCAAGTTGCTTCCTTCAATATTGTCCCAAGAACGTAAAATCTGAAAATCTGGCATCATTTCTAAGGCTGTGATTCCAGCAAGAATAAAAAATACCTGTTTAGGTATCTCTGAATACGATACACGGCTTCAAGGTGTTGTTCATAGAGAAAATGCATGAACTGACTAGCTACACTTACTGCGAAAGCAATGTGTGGTCGAGTGTGTGTTAAATAAATCAATTTCCCTACTAACTTCTGATACCGAGTAGTGTGCACAAGGTCACATTCCTTGCAGTATCCTAGTTTTTTATTAGGATCCATAGGAGTGTCTGCACGTTTGCAACCACTCATTCATATTTCTTGTAGAAGATACCACAATTCCCTTTCTTGATCGAGTGACTTCTATTGGAAGAAAGTATCTTAGGAGTCTCAAGTCTTTAATCTCAAATTCTCTTGAAAGACATTGCTTTAGCCTGTTCATTTCTGAATGTGAGGATGATATCGTCCACATACACGATTAACACTGCTATTTTCCCATCACTAAAGTGCTTCACGAACAAAATGTGATCAGCTTGTCCCTGAATCTACCCTTGCTTCTTTATGGATTGTAGGCTCTTTGAGATTACTTTAATTTGTACAAAGATTTTTTTAGCTTACATACCTTTGTACCAAACTTCCTATCAAAGCACGGAGGAGAATCCATATGCACTTCCTCATCTAAATTTCCATTCAAGAATGCATTTTTTGCATCCAACTCTTGTAGACAAGAGGATTCTCACTGTGTTCAACTTTGCTACTGGTGGAAAGGTCCTAAAATAATCAATGTCATATGTTTGAGTAAACTCTTTGGCTACCAAACGTACTTTATACCTGTCAAGAGACCCATCTAACCTGTATTTAACTGTGAACACCCACTTGAAACCAATGGCAGTCTTCCCTTTTGGTAAATTCACCATCTCCTATGTTTTATTCTTCCCAAGAGCTCACATCTCCTAAAAAACAGCCTTTTTCCAATGTGGGACTTAGAGCATCTTGCACACTTTTTGGAATCTCCAATAATGTGATATTTGTGTGGTAAAGGCACGAAAATAAGATGACAAATGAGTATACGACATATAATGAGACATGGGATGTTTAGTACAAGTTTTAGTAGGCTTTCTAAGAGTAATAGCAATAGCAATATCAAAATCATCATTAGGTACTAGTTCTGAGGATGGACAAATTTAGACTGTGTAGCATCAGTAACAGGTTGCAAACAACAGACTCAACTGGGATTTTACCTAGGGAATATGTGAGAATCTTGTTTTGATCAGGTGTGAACTCCTGGTAGTGTAAAGGAGCATCAACCTCCTTTCTCTGAAGTTTGGACTTTCCGAGTAAACTTTTGAGTGGGGTGTTAAAACCCATACATGAGGTCTCTGCACTTATTTCTTGCATGTTGCTGTTAAGATGTTGATAAGGTTTTCACACAAAAGTAGGATCTAAACCGGAGCATTCATTACCTAAAGAACTTGGTTATGTAGGTGTTATAATGATTGGACGATTAAACTGTTCACAATTAGTGGGTGAAGGATTAAGGATTTGATGAAAACTCATGTTTATAGTTGAAAATATTCTAACCCTTCATCTTCATTCTCTCTCCCCCTCTAAAGACGAGTTTCAATGAAAAGTGTTGACTCAAAAAAAGTTCATCCATGATGACAAACATTTTTTTTTTTTGCGAAGGGTGATATATCATTCTATCCTCTGAGTTGTAGCATAACCCACATAAACACATTTCTTTTGCCCTTGGGTCAAGTTTCCCATGGTCTTGAGCATGTATATGTACAAAAGTCGTGCAACCAAACACTTCCAAAGGTAAAAAGTCGACAACCTACATTTTGGATAGAGCTTTTGAAAAATATTCAATGGTGTTTCAAAGCTTAAAAATCTGATGGCATTCAATTTATGAGTTAGGTGGCAGTCAGGATTGCTTGACCCTAAAGATATTTAGGAGCTTTATTTGTAAATAATAGTGCCTTGGCTACTTAAAAAAGATGCTTATTTTTTCGCTTTGCCACTCCATTCTGTTTATGGGTGTCAATGCAAGAACCTTGGTACGCTATTCCCTTTTCTAAGAAAAAATGTCCCAAATATTTATTAAAATATTATTTGTCATTATCACTCCTCAAAACCTGGATTTTTTCTTGAAATTATGTTTGCACCATGGTGTAAAAGTTTTTGACAATGGTTTGTACTTCAAATTTGTCTTTTATCAAATAAATCTTGTATGGTCATCAATAAATGTAATAAACCAATTTTTTTCCGAAGAAGGTCATCAAACATCACTATGAATTAATGAAAAAGGTTTTGATGCCTTGTATGGTTGTGGAGGAAGATGTGTACGATAATGTTTAGTTAGTTCACAAATTTCACACTAAGACACTAATTATCTGATGGATTTTTATTTAAAAATCAACTGGGAAACAAGTACTAAGTATTGAAAATTTGGATGGCCTATCCTATAACATTATTTTACTAATTTTAGAAAGAAAGAGAGACTTACTTAAAACAGGTGCTTTGATCTTGTTGACTCAATTAAGATTCATCTTCAAAGAAATAAAGTCATCCACTCTCTTTAGCATTGCCAAGCGCCCTTCCTGAGGTTAAATCCTGAAACTCGCAATGAGACGAATAGAAATTAGCTTGGCACTGATGATCATGGGTTATTTTACTTATTGACAACAGATTGGAGGATAAGTTAGGGACATGTAGGACATTATGAAGTGTCAAAGAAGGTGAGATTTTGATGGATCCAATTCCGGCTATCGCCGATAAACAGCCATCATCAATCCTATTTTTTTTTCTTGCACAAGGACTGTAAGTAGAGTAAAATTTTGAGCAGCCTGTCATGTGGTTAGTTGCCCCAGAATTAATGGTCCATGGGGCTTGATTTGGTTTGACACTAAGAAGGGCTGCATTGAGGTAATTACTTTTTTGGGCAAAAGAACAAGAAGGGATTATGGAGAGTTGTGGATATTGAAACAATTTATGTAGATGTTGTACCTGTTCTTTTGTGAATGGAGTTGCTTCTGAGTTGATTTGAAGCTCCTGATATGATATCCTTCTGCTGCAGCTTCGAAGGCTCGGCTATCATTACCTTTTTTTGGAGGCTTCCCATAAGCTTCCATCACGTCTCCTTGGTGTGCCATAGTTTCTTGCAATGCTCACACCATGGTTTTTTCTTCTTTTCTCCTTCTCCATTAAATCATCCTTATGTCACAAGGTTAGAACTTTCATATTCTTGGTTGTGGCTACATTCTGGGCTACGTAGCAAAATCTTCTGCCTAGATTACTCCCGCCTGACTCTGTAAACACCCCACGCATGGATGGAAGATGTTTCTTGACAAGGATCCTCCCTCTACTTCATCTAGGCTACGGTTGAGTCCTGTAAGAAACACATATACCCGATCATTTTCTTGCCTTTTCATGTGTCTCGCACAATCATTTGGGCTCTCCCATTTATAATCATAGCACTGGTCTAACTCCTGCCACAGAGTTACTATTTCATTGTAATAATGGTGACTTCACCATCTCATTGCTTAGGTTGCCACAGTCTTGACTTCAACTCAAAAATTTGAGATGAGCTCTTAAAGTTTGAATAACATTCTCGAACAACATCCCACATGTCTTTAGCAGACTGAATTAGGCGAGGTTTGCCGATTGTTGGCTCCATAGAGTTGAAAAGCCATGCTCTTACTAACGAATTCTTTGATTCCCATGTCTTGAGAGTTGGATCGATTGTTGCTCGTTGCGTAGTTTCCTCCGTCAAATGGTCTAGTTTCCTTCTACCATCAATTGCTAACTTCATGGACTGAGCCCATTCCACATAGTTCTCACCATTTAACTTATGAACGGTAAGCTGTAAGGTAGAATTATGGGAAAAATAACCACAAAAAACAATGGCCCCAAGTTGAAGATTTTATGATGAGACTTTAGATGAACTGGAGTTTCATTCATCGATGTTTTCACCATTGAGAAATATGGATCAAGAACGTTGCTCAGATACTATGTAGGATTTTTGAAGAAAAACTTTATTTATTCTTATTTTTTTTAGTATCAAGAGAATACATAGAATAAATAGCAGAGATTGGTAACCATAACTATCCAATTTTGCTGAATTTTAGGAATCCACAAATACAAAAAATCTGGAATATTCCAATAATAAAATCCTAGCTGGATTTCATCCATTTTTATTCTATAAATAGAAAACTAATAAAGATAAACATAATATCTAGGTATTCGACAATATTAGAACTCGGAGTCTTTGTGCATTTTAATCAAATGTCATGGATAATCATTAATGGAGTCCACCCGTTGTTTGATGTTCGCTAGAAATCCGCAGGTGCACTGTCTCGTGGTCAAGTAATAAAGTGTGAATAGAGTGTTGATTCCACGATGACTTGTATCTAGTTATGAATTTAATTAAAACCTATCAGGAACCAAATTATCCCAATTTTGAGTGAATTTTGATTTGAACTAAAAACTAATAAAAGCAATTAAAACTATAACTAAGCAAACTTGGAGAAGATTTCAATACTGAAAAAGCACTAGGATTCCTACTCTACCTATCTTTCTAGTTTTATTCATAAAATTACGTAATTGACAACATTAACCCATTTTGACGACCGACGTCCTTAAATTATTTGACAATCTCTCTTGAGGTGAGTTGAACCTATTCATGAACTTTCTAAAACTCTATGAAAAGTTACGAATAGATCAAAACACATTTAGAACACATAACTATCGCATAGACGATAGCGGTATAACTCTATCCTCTATTGGAGTATATATTATTTGTTATTTGAGCTAGAATACATATTTCACTTCTTAGTATCAAACGGTTCCTAAAACAATCCTAAAATTGGCCAAATAGTGGAAAAGCAATAAATTTAATAACAAGTAATCAAGAACAAGAAGAATTTAGAGTCTAAAATGAAATTATAGAATTAAAGCTTCAAAAGAGGTTTACATCGTTGTCCTAGCTAATTGGAATTTAGCGTAACATATTCGAATTACAAACACATATAAAAGTGTAGAATGACGTGGCAAGAATTTTAGAAAAGAGAAGAAACGTTGATAATTGTGGAGTCTTCGAGCATGAACTTGAATCTCAACCCTTGTCTTCCTCCTCTTCTTTGATTTTCTTCAAACCCTTGATGTAGAATTGTGCTTGTATGGTGTTTTCTGTCCAAGAATTCCCTGCTTGAATGTCTACGAGAGTCCCATATATAGAGGAGACTTTAGGGTGTCAAATTTCGTGTTGAATTGGACCAAATGGCCCTAAAAGACACCCACCAAAACAAGACTTCGAGTTTCCCTGCATGGTTGCTGCTCGAGCGGGCTATAACTTTAAAGGGGCCTCTTGAGCGGCCTCTGCCCCTCCTCGAGTGGCCAGAGGTGTTTGTTTTCGGTCACTTCTATCTGCTTGAGCGGGCTTTGGTATGCTTAAGAGCGATATGCCTTAGCCAAAATCCAGATTTTCATCTTTTTTCTCCTCTTTGGCATTTGGCATCAAATCTTCATCTTCAATTCTAAACTCCTCATTTTTTCTCGATTTTCTCTTCTTTCTCGTCAATGTACCTTAATATTGGGGATTTGTCCTACAATATTAAAACAAAGGAAAGATCAATAGAAATCCAAGTCGATTCACTTGTAAAAGCCTCAATGTAAAAGCCAAGATAAGTGCACAAATTACACTCATCATCCGATTTCTAGGTAGATATTATAGAGAAATTCTGTTTTAAATGTCGGTATTTATTATCAAAATAGGAAATCTGGTAAAAATACAATGTATTTATGGTGATAATTGAGAAGTTAGTTGAAGATTCTTGCTGGTTCTGGTGTGGACTTCAGTACTTCACATTTTTGGTTTAATGTGAAAGATCTTTTAGCATGAGGATCGCGGTTGCTCCTATCTATCCAAGTAGAGTGTGAATCATTGAATTTGATAACATCCTGGTAAGCTAATATTATGAAAATGCTATTTGTTTGAAGTATGATTTTCATTTTATACAGTAAGTCGGTAATACAGTGATTTTTAATCCATTATTTATGATCCATAGCTTTTTGTAATTTCGACGATCCAATAATATTCGTGCCCTCCTTCATTTTTAGATGGAGAGATTTGTTTGTTTCTTCGGAATTGACATCTGACCTTTTTCATTTACTTCATTTAAAGGCAATGGTGGGAAATTTTCTGGTGGATTTGACATCAATGTCTTTGAGAGAATACAGAAAACTGGTGTGTCTACTGGTCTACAACGATTTATTCTGTGCATTTCATATAGTTTTGTTTCTAACAACAGAACTGTGTGTTTGAGAATTGACTCAATTTGTTGGATGTGCAGGAGATATTTCTATCTTACGTGACATATCTGTTGATCTCGTGGTAAATGTAATAGAAGGTCTTTGACTAATTTTACTGTTTGAATTTTTAATTGTTTATGATATTAGTTTCTTTTCCTACTGCCTCAAAAGTCATGTTTCATGTAAGGTTTTAATATATTTGTCATTCAACTTCTTGTCTTCATTAGATGTAAAGAAGCCTGTAGTCGCAGCCATTGAGGGACTCGCGCTAGGTGGCGGCTTGGAACTGACAATGGTGTGTGTTCTCTTTACGTCATGGCTGGTTTCCTATTAACATGGGAAGTTTTCATTTGATCCGTCATATCTGTTAACTTTATGCAGGGATGCCATGCGCGTATTGCTGTGCCAAATGTACAACTTGGTCTACCAGAACTCAGCCTTGGGATTATTCCTGGCTTTGGAGGTACAGCTGCAACTTAACTATCTGTTGCATTAATGGATTGAAGCAGTGAAGATTCCTTAATTTTAGTTAAAATGACCATGCACTAACCATACTTGATTGTCAAGGCACGCAACGTCTTCCAAGGCTTGTAGGGTTGTCAAAAGCTGTTGACATGATGCTGGTAAGTTTCCCTCCCAGTAACATGGTAGTGAAGCTAAAAGTTTGGAAACTTGTTTTTTCTCTGCGGATCTTTTTAAACTACTGTCATTTTTAATCTCATCTGTTTGTGCATGTTTACTTCACAATTAATTCTTTTGTGATTGAGTTTATCAGCTCCTTGTCAATTACATTACTGCAAATTAATCATTGAAAAAACCTATGTTCACTCTTTTCTGTCACTTGTTAAATACCTTAAGGGTAAAAAACACAGTTGGGCACTGAATTTTGCTCCAAGTTTCATGTTGGGCACCCAACTTCAAATCGATTCATATTGGTCACTGTCAGTTATCTCTTCGAACAAGAATTTTTGATTCTGTTCCTTTTTAACAGGAATAATTTGCATTTGTTGATGCCATTATTATGTTGGCTTCATATTAATATCAATGCTACACTCTGTACTGACTACAGTCATCTAGACCAATAACGTCAGAAGAAGGAAAGAAACATGGTCTTATTGATGCTATTGTGCCTTCTCAAGAATTGCTGAAAGTATCTCGGAAATGGGCATTAGACATTGCTGGCAGTGGCAAACCTTGGATACGCTCTCTTCATAGGACAGACAAACTTGGCTCCCTATCTGAAGCACGTGATACACTAAAGATGGCAAGACAACAAGCCAAACTGAGCTCTAAAGATATGCCTCAACACCATGCTTGCCTTGATGTGATTGAAGAAGGACTCATTCATGGAGGATATAAAGGAGTTTTGAAGGTAATTTTCCAAGTGGGACTTGATTCATTTGATAGGTGTCTCAACCTGTTTCTTCAGTGAAGAAATTTTGTAGGGTTCTACTTTTCTGCAGAATAACATCTGCGTGGTGGGTAGGTAATTGGTTCCATTTGAATCTTAATTCTTGACTTTGTAAGAATAGAATGTTCTGGCTAGTTCTTTGATTAACAATTTTGTAAAAGCTATCTGTTGAGCGTGTCTTCTGGACTCATTTGGTTCTATTGCTAGCTCAAAGACAAGAATTGTGAGAAGCAAGCACCTGTTCTTGAGCTCATTCTTGTGCAGCCATAGAAGACTTATAACTTCAAATGAATGAAATGCTATCCAAATATTTCATGTTCGTTTGTGAAACTAAAATTATCGTATGAAGTAAAACTTATTGTAATCATTAATTTTTTTTTTTTTTTTTTGCAGGAGGCAAAAGCATTTAAAGAGCTAGTCCTATCAGACACTTCGAAAGGTCTTGTCAATATGTTTTTTGCTCAAGGGGCAACAACAAAGGTCCGAATGATCCAAGAAATGCATTACACACTTCATTTGATTGTTGACATTAGCAATAACAACCCGCACTTTTCTTTCCCCCTCACCCAATAAATATGTAAATGGTCAAAAGATTGAAATGATGTTAATAAATACACATCACGTTGAGGCCCACATGGAAAAAAATAACTAAGAAACTTGTTAACATCTCCTGAGCATGATTGATTTATATGACAGCTTGTATGCCCCTTTGAAGCATGAACACTTCCAAGAAGGCTTTGTATCCATTTTGAACAATTATCTCTTTTGATCATGTCCGAAAAACAAATCATTAACATCAGACACTTGTGTGACGCTGAATGGTGAGATCAAAGTTGAAGTATGACTTTGTTTTGTAAGAGAATCGGATAGTTTTGTTGATGGGAAGCCGTAAACTTGAATAAATAATATATCCAGTTCTTCAAAATGAATGGCTTGGATTGACATTGTTTTAAGGTAGAGTTTTGACTTCCAATATTTTCCATTTTTAACCTTAACTCTTACTGATTTTCCACTTTTAACCTTGAAACACCTGAAACAAGAACCCATGTCCCCCTTGTATCTCAAGAATTTGCCACCCACTTTGCCACCATCATTTAAGCAAAAGTGTTGGAGCAGCTCATCCACTATCCCGACTCTTGAACTATCACGAGTCACGACTTGTACTAACCCCATAAATAGTCAGCATTGGGGTGATTTTTGATGTAAATGACAATGGATGTTAGATCTTAACAGGCTTGCATTGAGTGCCAGGGATTCCAGGAACGGCTGGTGGTGCTTTCAGTTGGTGAGAAGATTGTTGGTGGAGGATTAGGGCTGAGAAAGAGGAGAAGGTATGTGGTAGATTGGCAATGGGAAAGGTGACAAAAAAATTGATGTACGAGTGATAGAGTTGGGGATAGATGCAGCGGTTTTATGTCATTTGGTTTCCAGTTAAATTGGGCTTAGATGATATATATATATATAGAAAGAGACCTTTTGAAACTATGCTCTGTCCTATGGTCTGCCACCATCAGACATCCAGGTCTGGGCTTCTTAGGAAGTCCCGATATGCGTGTCGTGTCATGTAGGATTAATTTCAATCCTATTATTCAAAGCCTGATTAATGTAGTGGCCCTGTATGCTGCCTGCTTAATGTGATTAGTTCAGTTTGCTGCCTGATTCATATGCCTTTACATCTAACTTATACTAATTATGCAGATTATACGTCGTTTTTGTGATTCAAATCACAAAGTTTCTGAGCTTTCCATTAAGCTGATGACAAGAAATGCCTATCACTTAGGATGTAGTTATTGGGCACATTGATTGTAGTGACTGAACACCTGATCTCGGAAACGGTTTTTCTGTTATCTCTATATATTTATGTTTACTTTTTCCAATACCCAAAATAAGAATACAAGGATCAGGTTATAAAATTATAGAAATTCTATATAAATCCAAACAAATGCTTACCTGGTTAATAAAATAGTCCCTGACACAGGATGATTTTAGGAAAAGTTATCTCCCCATAGAGAAAAAATATATTGCAAGGGCATCTCATATATATTTTCTTAGTGTCACTTATAATTGGAAAGAAAGATAGGCCTTTGGCTATAGCTAGCCAAAACTATGTATTGTATATTGCTAGCTGTCTCAAATGACAGTTGTTTTCCTATACTGCACACAGAATTTTTTCAGTATCTTGCTTGAAAATTAGTTGTTGGCTTCATTTTTATCTTGCAGAGACGAGTCCTCTGTGTTTACCCTGTTCTGCTGCCCTGTGATTGGCTTTGAGAGTGCAAATCAAACATTTCACTTATCTATTAAGATATCATGTAATGGCCACCCTAAATTTATGCACCAAATTATAATTTTGTGCTACAGTATTTGTTTGTCGTCAGTCATATTGTACGTGCTTTACCAGGTCATCTTATTTTGTTTGACTAATATTTCAATGTCCTTGATTTTTTTGTGAGAACTTTTTGGTTGAATATAAACTGAAGAACATTTCCCTGGTTTTCTTTTCTCTAGTCTTTTGACTCTCTACTGAATTTTTGTATCTCTTTTACTGTAAAACAACTCAAGTCTTTTCTCGATGGAGGTTTCAAATTCCTATTATGACAGGTACCTAATGTTACTGATCTTGGGCTCAAACCAAGGCCTATAAAGAAAGTTGCTGTAATCGGTGGAGGGCTTATGGGTTCTGGCATAGCTACAGCTCTTATTTTGAGTAATATCTATGTTGTTCTCAAAGAAATCAATTCCGAGTATCTTCTCAAGGGTATAAAGGCAATAGAAGGTTAGTTGAGATATGATTTAGGTTCCCGTCTTAACTTTCAGTTTTCTACTCCAACCATGAAAAAATATGTTCTGGAATATCTGATCACAAATTATAATAAATTATGGGTGGGTTGAGGGGCTTAGATTTTTTTATTCTTTAATCTTATCAATGTATTGTATGAACTCTTTTGTCTCCATGCCTTGTGTGGCAGCAAATGTTAGAAGTCTGGTATCGAGAAAGAAGTTATCGCAAGATAGAGCAGACAAAGCTCTGTTGATGCTTAAAGGCGTCTTAGACTACTCCGAATTTAAGGACATGGATATGGTCATAGAGGTACGTAAGGAAGAGCCAACATTTCAAACATTAATACTAGTTTAGCAACTTAGAGTTTTTGTTGGTGGAACATATTTCATTTAACCCAAGCTAGGTAGTTGTAATTATTTTTGCCTGTAACTGCTTTTCTTGTTCATATATTAGAAGATATTTTGATGGAGACACTAAGAGGAACGAGAAAAAGCAACTTCAGAGGAATGATTTGTTAAATAATGAGTTAGAAAACAATATTCCAAATATTTCAGGCTCCTTTTCAAATATTTCGCAGCACATATCAGTTCTAAATTCAGTCCATATAGTCTTTTATAGGTTAGCCTTAAATCTGATTTTTTTTTTTTTTCTAAAGTATTCTTTCTTGGGTCAGCAGTACTTGGTCATTATGGAGAAATTTGTAATTTATAGAAACTCTGGAGTATTTGCCTTCAGTTAGGAGCCAAGTAATTTTTTTTTGATTATTTTTATGCGATGTCATATTTCTAGTTTGGTAGGTAAATTACTAAGTTTCTGAAGAATTTAGAATACTAGGAGGTTTGGGACTTCTTCGTTGTAACATGAAGCCATGCAAATGCAGAATTCATTGCTAGAGAAAAGTATTGTACTATCATTTGCTTTCATAATCTTTTGTCACTGTGATGCTCAAGTTCTTAGTAAAATTATTGTATTCTATAGCCTGTAGTCTGATTGATTGGAAAGATTTTAGGCCGGATAGAATATTTATTATAATTTTATATTTTTTGAAAGTATTTAGCAAAAATTGCTGGAATGTACATCTGATGTCAGTGTCTTCAGAACAAATAGAAGAACAGAGGGCATACCCCCTTAAACCAAGAAATATCAACCTGGTCCAGAATTCAAACCAGCAATTACAAACAAAATACACCTGCACGCTGCACACTAGCTTAAATGAAATGTCACTCCCACTAGTTATTTAAGGTTTCAAAAATGATTAATTCCTACGTCATGCTACCACATTTTATGTGCAAGTTGTGGGTGATAAAAATGATTAGTATATGTTGCTCTCTGCTAGTGCTACAAGTTTCTTGACACAGTTATTTCTGTATTGCAGGCTGTTATTGAAAATGTTCCACTTAAACAAAAATTATTTAGTGAAATTGAGAAGACATGCTCTCCACACTGTATTTTGGCTTCCAACACATCTACTATTGACCTCAATTTAATCGGAGAAAAGACCAGGTCCCAAGATCGGATTGTGGGTGCACATTTTTTCAGGTTATAGAACTTCTTCATGAATTCAGAAAGAAGATTATAAATTTTGTAGCTACCCAAAGGAGAAAGTATATTGACCAAACTTTAAATATTACGCTTTATTTGTTCTCAGAACAGATAAGGAGTTTTACAAGCAATAACTGAATTGGAAGTCTTTTAACGTGCCTATTCTCTGTCTTCTTAAATTTTATAGCATTTCTTTGGAGTCATATTGATGAGAATCAGTGTCAAAAGCAAGGATCTAGTTGATTTAGATCTTCCATTGAACCAAACGGAGTGGTGGAAAGGAGCTCAGTTTTTAGTTGTTGTTGGTTTACTCCTTTCCTCCTTATAATGAAGTGGAAACGAGAAGTCTTAAGACATATCTATGAATTAGTAAAACATATGCCAAATGGGAAGAGTGCAAATATCATTCCCTTGTGGTAACCAAGATGTAAAATGATTTTCTTTTGATGTCGTTTTCCAATTCCTTCCTAATTTCTAGGTTTCATACAAGGATTATAATTTTTAATTTGGAGAATTCTTTCTTTTATTTGAAGATGAAAGCAATTCCCCATTTTGTTTCAGCCATGTTTGGTAACAGGGGAGAAGAAGGTGGAAATGAAAGATAGTAGGGAAAGTGTTTCCCCCGTCTTATATCTTCTGTCAAAGTAAAGCTAATTTCCCTCCTCCTGTTTGGTATGATGGATAAAAATAGAGTGACATGATCTTTTAGGCATGTCCAATGTGGTTGAATCTATCACATTTAAACTATCAAAGAAAATTCACTATCTTATCCTTCCATTATTTTCCCTCCCCACCAAATGCGGGAAAACCAATTTCTTTTCGACCCGCTTCACCGTCTAAAGAACACATGTAAAAATGTTCCTTTCTTCTTTTAATTCCGGTCCACCCAACTTGAATGCTTAGCTGAAAAAGGTAGAAATTTATAGGTGAGACTTGAAACATGTATTTTGTAATAATTTTGCATTGTGTGCTTACTGTAAAATATAGTCATACAACTGACAAGAAGCTTAATCTTGGAAAGTCTAAATTGTTTTGAATGTGAGATTTCTGAAATACCAGCAGCTAATTTCTGTTTAAAAGTGACTATATTATGTTTTAATATGATTTAGCTGTTGACAGCCCTGCTCATGTAATGCCTCTCCTGGAGATTGTACGAACAAATAAAACCTCTCCTCAAGTAATTCTTGACCTTATGACTGTTGGGAAGATCATTAAGAAAGTTCCTGTGGTCGTGGGAAATTGCACTGGCTTTGCTGTCAATAGAACCTTCTTCCCATATTCTCAAGGTGCGCATATTTTGGTTAACTTGGGAGTGGACGTCTTCAGAATTGACCAGCTCATCAGTAATTTTGGCCTTCCAATGGGTCCATTCCAGTAATCTTCTTTCCTTTGGTTGTATCATGTATGCACCACATTTCTTCATCTGTATGCATGTGAAAAAGGCTATATTTTCTTTTCTTTTTTGGATTATCCCTCAGAGATGCGTTACTGGCCCACAATCTAGGTTTCAACTCTATATGGGTTCCTTTTGATTGTTCACTGAAGACTAGTGGTGCAGAGCTCACAATTCTTTTGTCATAGCATGCATGCATGCCTGTGGCTGAGAGATATTTACGGATGAATGATTAAGAATCCTTGTTTCGGAATTATGTAAACAGGCTTCAGGATCTAGCAGGATATGGAGTATATGTTGCTACGAGTAAAGAATTTTCTTCTTCTTTTGCTGATCGCACCTTCCAATCTCCATTGCTTGAACTTCTTATGAAAAATGGGAGAAATGGTAAAAATGGATTATTTTAACTGTACTTATTCTTGCTTATTGTTTAAAGGAACTGACTGGATATTCAGATGATACTTTTTGATACGTGTTCAGGTAAAAATAATGGGAAAGGATACTACATATATGAGAAAGGAAGCAAGCCAAAACCTGATCCTTCAGTGCTACCAATAATAGAGGAGTCTAGAAGGCTCACTAACATCATGCATGGTGGGAAGGTATGCTATGGAAACAGATTTTGCTCTTGCATTTGACACGACCCTCATGTTTATATCAAGATTTATAACAGTGATTAATACTCCTGCTGTTAACTTCCGTGCAGCCTATATCTGTCACTGACCAAGAAATTGTTGAGATGATACTCTTTCCAGTTGTAAACGAGGCTTGCCGCGTTTTGGATGAAGGTGTGGTAGTCCGAGCTTCAGATCTTGATATCGCATCTGTTCTTGGCATGAGTTTCCCATCTTATCGGTGAGTGCCTCCATGATAATTGTTTCCTTTGGATCACGAGTTTCATTCTGTTAGTTTCCCACCGTGATTGTCTTTTCGAAGAACAATCTTAGCGTTACTTAAAACCTTTCTTTGTAAATAGTATAAACATGTTGCATCATGTAATAATTCGATTTTTGTCATATTGTATCTTGTGCATCTGGAAACAAAGACATGAATAAAATGGAGAGCGAGGGAAAAGAATTTTCTTTTTCAATCATTAAAGGTGGAAGTAAACTTAAATTGAACCCCATAATTGACTAGAATAAAATAGGAATATTATATAGCAACATTTTAAGTATTGTAATCAGGTAAAATATAAGAGCTGGGGGAGGGAGTGGCTGATGGAAGAGAGGGGGAGATAGTTGAGAAAGGGTCTTAGTGTGTAGAACTATCAAAGATTCCTGAATATTCATGGGACACACACACGTATGCATTTTTTAAGATTCTCAGTATCCTTTGTTTTGTGATAATTTCATTATCTCCTTTTATATGAGCTTGTTTGGATGGTTCTTTTGAAGAATATTGTAAAATATTAATTTTGAAAAGGATCACCGATGAAGTATGTCTTCTGTGGCAGTGGTGGTATTGTTTTCTGGGCAGACACAATTGGGGCTGACCATGTATATAGAAGCCTCAAGAAATGGTCAGAACAATATGGTAACTTCTATAAACCATCAAGGTTTTTGGAAGAAAGAGCAACAAGAGGCATTCCATTGGTAAATATTTTGTCAAAGCTTATGATTATAGCATTACACTTCTCTATCTGCGAATTAGCCAGTGGCCGTTAATTTAATGAGTCAGTTCTATCAAGTTTGATCTGCTATTAGTTATGTGCGTGAAGACTCATCCACACAATTAAGAATTATTTTCCTCTTACGATTGCATGCCCTGTAATTTTTAAGTTCAACGTGGATACTATCTCGTCTAAGAGACCTGAGGAAAGGTCACTGGTTTACTGCCGTTGGTCAGTTGCAGTTCTCATTAATAAATAATTCTAAACTGGATAAGTTCTGGAATAGTGATAGTTGTACACTAAAATAGCATACTACAATTTGTAGATACGGACATAGTTTATGAATGGATACAGACCTTTCCTTGTCATTGTGACCATAACCATATATCAATTCCTCTTCGTAAATATGTTGTAGGTGAGGCACATGCATGGTACTCTACTGTCTTACTGATAAAACTGTACATTAGTAGATGATATTGCTTACGGTTAAAGTTTAAGGAAGACCGGTCACCTGGAAAATATCTGAATCGAGGTTAGTTTTGATAACTTGAGATTTTATTAGAGGGTCTCGAGAAGATTATTAATTTAACTTTACCCCCCTTTTGGCAGAAAAATGCATAGCTAACTTAATAACTCAAGATATAATTGCCAAAAGTGGTAGAAATTTGTTGGATTAGAAACACTGTCACTATAATGGAACTAAAAAACCTGGCTTCTCGGCACATTGTATAGTAATATCACTATTTAATAGGTCTCGAAATGTTGAGATTATCGAGTCTTATACCCACTGCTGATCCTTTCAACTTACACTTGATGAGTCGATTCAATATTTTACATTATGTCCATCCTATCATAGTGTTTTTAAAACTTTGTAAATTTACAGCTGGTTGGATAATAGTCATAGTTGATAATGTGATTGATCGTTTTAATCGAAAGAGAAGTTGAAGTGTAGATTTGAATCCAAGCATGGAGAGAGTCGTGCTGAAAACTCTATATGCTCGCATCTGTGCGTGCTGAAGATATTATATGTATTGTATTATGATTGATAATTTTTTCTTGTGCAGAGTGCACCTGCTTCAGAAATTTCAGCATCGAGATCACGCTTGTAGACAATACGTATATCTGAAGACGTTTGGTAGTTGGTATCCTAATGAACACACAAAATAGTTTGATGTTGGTTTGGTGAATTTGGCAAGAGATGCCATGCATGTAATTGTTTTTGTCCAAGAGTGAAAAACTTGGGTGTGCTTTTAAGTACTGGGTCTACTATTTTTTGTGGTTCAAAATAAACAAATTGTAGGACCTACAGAATAATTGTGACTCTTAATTTATCTACTCGTTCAAAAAACAGCTTTTTAAGCCTGACCAAACTTTTAAATAGAAGTTGATAAAACAAAATTGACCTTGATTTTGATCTACCATGTATCAATCCTCAAGAGCGCAAATCACTTGTACTAGTGTAAAATTTGTTGTGACAGGTACAAGAATTGTACTAGACTGGACCAGACAAGTCCCAAGTTGAGCCGTACACGAGGCTACGGGATTCAAATTTACCCTCTTAACACCAAGTTTGTTAAAATTACTAAATATGGACAAATTTGCGAGTCGATCAAATAAAATTTTCCAAGCATGGATAACAAGAAGGAAATTAAAATGATAAGTTTGCATATGAATAGTCATTTCAACAAAAAAATTAAAGGATTTTTTCTTTTATTTTGAAATTTCGATTCATATCATAAAGGTTTAAGTGAGATGGGAAAGGTAAAATGATAAAACATATTAAATTTAAAAACATATTTGATTTTTTCAATTTAAAGATTTTATGATGCCATTTTAGGATTTTGTAAAAATGTACTTATAAATAATTTTACTTATAATAAGTAAGTTCTAAGATAAGTGTTTGTTTGGTTGAGTTTAAAAGTAGTTATTTTTTTTGAGGTTTTGAAAAAAGTTGGTGAAATATGTGCTTGAAAAATTGATAAAATTTGTGAATCTCATTAAATATGTGGTTGGAAAAAAGAAAGAGTTTAAAATAAATCCGGCCAAACATAAGTATCTTTTTACCTTACTATTAAATAAGAAAAAAAAAATTAAATTAGTGAATTATATCTAGAAATATATATTTACTTCAAAATAAGTTTAATTACTTTTAAGCTTCGCCAAATAGGCTCTTATCACTTTTTATATTAGTTATCCATTATTTTTAAGTCACATAGGTTTGTTTGACAAATATTTTATTACAATTTTTAACAAATTTTGATAAAAGTTGAAGTAATATACGATTAAAAAGTTGATAAAAGTTGTAAATCCTATGAAATGTGTTGTTAATATTGAAATTTGACCATTTTAAAAGTTAATTTTATTTTATCAAACATAGACTTAAGTGGTTTATTGTAAAACCATGCTACAAATAAATAAATAATAGTATTGACATCTAGTAATCCGAGAGTAATAATTGTTGATTTTTGTGTTGGCTGAATTTCTCGATAAATAAATATTAGTTGTTTTGGAATATTTAATATGTCTTTTTAATTTATCAATTTATTTAATCATTATATTTCATTCAAAAAATAAAATTTTAATCATATATGTTTACAGTAGAATATAAGATAATAAAACACTCCTATTTAATAGTTAAATTACTTAATATGTTCTAAAATTAACTAATAACTTAGGTACATTTTGCTAATTCTTTTTTGTTCTAATTATTTAATATTTAAATATTACTAATAATAATGTTCACTGATTATTAGACTACTAACACTTTTATTATTTTCATATCTGGATAGTATTTCCTTTAGTGTATAATGTTTATTAATTTTAAAAATTTACATAATAATTCATGTAATAATTTTTACAAATATTATGTAATATTGTTCAATTTAAAAAACCTTATCAACAGACAACAGTAATTTTTGTTTGGAAAGCTTCCACTTGTGTGTTTAAATTTAAAAAGCTTCAAATCATGGTAAAAATTCTTAAAACTCCTAATTTTTTCGTTTTTTTTTTCTTCAGAAAATAGTATTGTTTTGGAACAAAACGATAGTCGTTTTGAAAAACAACTTTTGTCTTTTAAATGATACTATGTCGTTTTGAAAAACAACACTTTATCGTTTAGAAAAACGTTATAAGATGAGGAAGAGCTTAACCACACCAAAACAAATTCAACTTCCTTATAGTTGAAGGAGAGAAATCACAATCGAAAGAGCTTCTAATTGATGACTGGCATATAAGTGTTGACCTAAGCTCCTGGCTGGGCCTGGCTCTCGAACTGTACGTGAGTTACCTCGTACGGCTCTTTCAAAGAATTTGAAGCCCATTTTTCTAAATAGAAAAAAAGAAATGCATTTACAAGACAAAAAATACTTTTTCAAAAAGCCTTCACCCTCCTATCAACATGGCTTGAGTGGTGCATGAAGGAATAAATATTCAACAAGAGAATTTGTGTAGAATGATAGAGGCAAGAGAGAGTATGAGGTCGGTACTCAAAGAAAGTAGTATTTGGAAGAGGGTCTAGAGACGCCAAAAAGAGCATATGATCAAACAGAAGGCAAAGCGCTATAAAATCTATGATGTGGATAGATCGAGCTCGGAATCAAACATCTCGGAACTACACTTTGCCATTTCGAAAAATGATGCTATACCGTTTCAAAAATAAAAGTTTAAGAAAATCAAATCAAAAGGTAGAAAAAAATTGTACAAATCAAAATAAATACATAAATAAGAAAATAATAGCATATCCTCTCTTTAGAATTGTAAGTTTTTTAAGAAAAGAGATGGAGCGACACTATTTAATTGATAATATTACAAAACAAAGCAAAGAAGTAAAGAAAATTAGCACAAAATGTCCCTAATATGGACATAGTTACCCAAAAAAAAAAATTCAACTATGAAGAGCCGACGACCTAAAAAATCAAAAATGAAAACTAAGAACTGATATTGGCTTCGTACTATATCGTTCCCATTCAGAGTTCCCAATCCCCACCATTTCAAGATGAAGCTCAAGCAGTTGGAAAGTCTCATTGGCTCTCTTGACCAGTTCGAGAACCCTAAGGTCTTCTTCTACGCATATCCTTTACTCTCTCTGTGTGGTTTTTCCTTCTATTTGTACTTCCACTTTCTTTATCGTCACTAAAAGGAATGATTCTGATGATGCAACAGATTGAATTGGAACAATATCCAACTGGGCCCCATATTGCATCTCGATTGCTGTACACTGTAAGTCTCTATATTCGATTCGCCTCTTTTTCTACTTTTCAGAGATACCCTTTTCCTCAAATGGATTTTTATTTTTATTTTTTATTTTTTATTTTATTATAGTACTAAATGTATGTTCTGATGAGAAATTGAAATGATTTGTGGGAATTCTGTTTTGGGATTTTAATGGTATTTATTTAAGCATTCATTTAGGCAGAGAATTCGTTTGAGGATGTGGAAAATAAGACGGTGGCAGATTTTGGTTGTGGGTGCGGTACATTAGGACTTGCAGCTGCTCTTTTAGGAGCTGAGTGAGTACTTATGATCTCTTTTATATGCTTCTGCTTACTTGACCTGTTTGTTTAACTTTAATGTATTTATTCAAGTGCGAATTCTGAGGGTTATCAATGCTTGTTTGGTTTGACCAGGCATGTTATTGGGCTTGACATTGATACAGATTCTCTTGAAATTGCATCCTCAAATGCCACTGATCTTGATGTACGTGTTTTTCTTAAACCTTGCGATTCTTTCTAGAAGCCTTGATGATAATTTTTATCTGGTGTCTTTCATATTTGGTTCTCCGTGAATTGCACTTGCAGCTAGACATGGACTTTGTTCACTGCGATATCAGGAACTTAAAATGGCGAGGTAGCTAAAATATTTGATTTATATTTCTGCAAATGAAATAAATTAATTCAAAGAAAGATAGTATTAGATTTTAGAAGTATAATAATGTAGTTTCCCTATGATGAACAAGGACAGCATTGTACTAATTCTATATGTTGAGAAAATATGGCTCTCTGTCTTTTTTTTACTGTACATCTGGATGGAGAGAAGCTTAAAATATTGATTAATGCTCTTGACTTCTACATAGATCGAATTGTTGATACAGTAGTAATGAATCCTCCATTTGGTACGAGGAGGAAAGGTGCCGACATGGATTTCCTTTTCGTGGCTTTGAAGGTAGATTCATGAACTGCACTATGGTTCATTCGTATCCCAGTTTTTAGTTTTGTTTGTTTTAAAGGGGTCTTAGTTCTCTCGAAATTCCCATTGTATCAGGTTGCTTCTCAAGCTGTCTATTCCTTGCACAAGACCACGACCAGAGATGTAAGTTTGTAGTTATTTCGAATCCGAGATTGTTTGTGATGGTAAAGCTTTTACTTGGACAGTCAAATGTTTGGCCAGGATTAAGCCAAAACTTGTATCTTACTTGTAGTATGAGGTTTTGTATGATACAATCATGAATGGATAATAGGAAAAAACAGTTGACATATTTATTTCACTACATATTTTGTACATTCAAACCTCAGAAACTCTATTATACATAAATCTATTTAATGTTGAATTCCCGAAACATTCTAAATATTAGTATGTTTTGTCAGATATATTATGACGTGAATATTTTTCTTGGAACCATTTTCATCAATTCAAAATATTGTTTAGAGAAGTAGATCTAACACAAAAACTGAAGTGGAAATTCATTTTCTAATGTAGGGAGTATTACTATAGCTTTTTGGTCTCATGTTTTGTTTCCTTCTTTTGAATTTAATTTTTAGAGTTTTTGCCTACATACCTGGTTTTGAGTTTGTAATATAGTTAGAGATAGTTGGACTCAGCATCTTAACCACAAGAGGGATCATGTTCAGCGGGCCCCATAGATGCTGCACCACATGCTTTGAAATACTATATTTATTGGAAGGAATGTTTCGTAAGTTTATAATTATCAGGTCATCATAATTGACTTCTACATTTCTAATGTTTTATTTTCTTAAAAAATGTTCAACATTGACCCCCTAACCCCCCCTATAATAACAACCACCACCTAAGCCCTTGCAGGGCCGACCTTGAAATTTTATGTGCCTCCCTCTTTCATTTAATTAAGAAACACGCATGAAGAAAAACTATTTTATTAATTCGTTGAACATATAGCTATTGCATAGTAAATATATAACACTTTTTTTTTTTTTTTTTTTTAATTTTACATATGATATAAGACCCGGAACCAATATATGTAGCTGTTAAATTTGAATCTATGTGTTGGATTATTATTAGAAAGATTAGGGATCGATTTGAATGTTAACCAATTGTTTGGGTCCATAGCGCAATTTACCTTCTTTTCCCCATAGTACTGTTTTTTTTTTTAATTAGATAATTAGATATAATTTTGCATGTCATTTAAACTAATTAATAAATTAATTGTGATAATTATAGTAGTTTACATCATTTAAAATTTGAATAGACTCTTAGATAGAGTTCTTGTGAGATTATGTTATCTTTGATGAATCTTATCACATAAAATGTGATTGGATTTTCATAGATAAGATTCTCAGAGAGATCATGCTTATCCTTTAAAGACTTTTAGTAGGTCTCTTTGGGAACTTATAAATATCTAATTATCTAATTAAAACAAAATCTGTATTCTGTGGAAAGAAAAGTAAATTGCGATATGGACCCAAACTATTGGTTAACATCCAAATCGGTTCCTAATCTTTCAAATAATAATCCAACTCATATATTCAAATTTAATAGCTACCTATGTTGGTTCCAGGTATTATAATCTGCCCATCTAAAAAAATTTCAGCATTCAACATAAGTTCTTCTTAAGGAGGGAGGTCAAGTGTTCGAATTGTTAGAGATGCGAAAGAAATCCAATTTGGAGTCCGATCTCCAGTCGACAGTACGTAAGCTAATAACGCATAAAATAGTCCTTGAGCGAAAGGCTTATAAGAAAGTTCATGATCGTTACACATAATAAAAAAAAGGTTTCAAGTAAAATTGAATTTATATTTGAAAGTACTGTCAAAACTTTCAAAAGCTCATATGTTCTAAAAAAAAGTATCATCCAAGCAGAGCAATGGTGTGTTTTGAGAAGAAGGCCTATGCCTGTGAACTGATTTTGGTTTTAGTCTTTTAGATAGTTATATTTTGTGGGCTGGACATTAGTCTTTTATTTTCCTCCTAATTTTTGTGCCCTTTAAATTACCCAAAAAATTAAATAAATAAATCTTTCTAAAAAAATTCTTTAAATTAACAAAAAGTATAAATACATATATAATATATTATATAACTTGGCACCCCTATAATTATGGGGCCCTGTGGCGTCCTTTTGCACGGCCATAGGGTTGGCCTTGTGCTCTTGTTCCTAATAAAATTTAGGTAGCCATATGAATTCTTTTTTGCCATTATATTATTTCTATTTCTCTTTCTATATTTACTGAGAGATCGAATGAGATCAAATATTTTCCAATTATATTAGATAATGTCAATTTGGGTCTATGATAACTTGTTCTACCGTGATCACATCGTTTTGAGTTGTAAGTTTTTTAGGTCTACACATGCATTACCCAACATGCAAGTTGTCATTCCCTTAATTTATTGTTAATTAGTCAAGCATTAGCTTCTTGGTTTATATCTTCATTTATTTTAGTGTAGTATGGTTGCAGGTCCATCTTAACATCCTTATTTATGTTGTGTTCATATTATTGATTTTATGTACTTTAACAACATAATATTCAATTCTATAAATCGTAGTTTAAGAACATTCTATAGAACTTGCATTTTTACTTGGTATGTAAGATTTCAAAGAATCCCTATATCGGTCCTTTTTTTGTTCAACCCTCTTTAATCTCCAATACAGATTACATTTTTTCAAGTCTTCATTTGTCAATAACCAAAACTAAATGCTTGAAACAATTACTCTTTGGAATAGGTATGCAATCATCTTACATCTACCTAAACTAAAACTTTTAGTTTTGAAGTGTCCCTCTAAAGTTTTAACTTACAATATATCAAGCTCTTACTGTCTTCTGCGAAAACTATTTATCTAGAAAGAGTATTCATATGACCTCGGGTCCTCATCTTCGATGTATCTTGTAAGCACATCCAGAAATAAAGCAAAAAGAGAAAGACCTATAGTACAACCTTAATAATATAAATATATCTGATTTTTAATTTTTTTTCTAGCACCAACTATTTCACTTTGCCTATGCAACCGATTATGCACTTTTTCCAGACCAATGGCAATTATGTGCAACCTTGTTTCTTTTTTCCAAGCTTTTCTATTAATCTCTAAAGTTGGTAAGTGACTTCCTCAATAGATCTCCCTAATACAAACAAATTTGTTCTAAAAGACCTTTGAATTCTTCCTTGATATATGTTCAATCATCTCTCATAATCTCAATACTATTACTCATTAGCTTCTTGTCACTATAGCTTATGCCATTTTAATATCTCCTTTTTTCTTATTGAATAATTTCACCTACCATAAAATTACCGTGTTGGGTAGTCACTTTTATATTTTTCTAGAAATTCAATTGAGAACAATTGTTTTTCTCATCTTCATATTCTTCATAGACTCTCTTACTTTTGAGACTCACATCCTTCGATACCAGTAATGTTTGTATTTGCAACAGAGTTTGATAGGTCTCCTTGATTTTTGTTGTGTCTTTACATTATATACTTGTCAAAATATTCTCTTTTATGATCTTATTGCTGTAGAACATAGCACTTTATTTTTATCTCATTACTGAATCACTTTGCTTTCCGTTTAGTTGACTTGTACTTTTGAAAAGCATGTGCATTTTTATATTTCTGAAATCAAAAAGTAAGAAGAGAAATTGGGCCATTTAGAGGCCTTGTTAGCGACCCATCATTCTTCCCTAAGCTGTTAGAGTCTGATCAAAGCGAGCAAGAGATCAATTAAGTTTCTCTAGTATTATCCTTCAGCTATACCCGCCATCCAAATCTTCTCGTTCTACTATCACGCTTCCTCATTTGCTGGAATTATACCCTTCAATAGGTTTTGCAATCCTAAAACATACACGCCAGAAAAATGGAAAATGACTAAAAGGGATTTGTGTGTGACCCTTATGGAATATTTACATAAACTCTGCTCCGAAAGAAATAGCAGCACCAAAGTGGATGTCTGAGCACAAGTTAATCTCTCCTTTCTATCGCATTGGTCGGTTCTGGACTTCGATGGCATACTTTTTTTCTGATGTTATGTGCAATTATTCCTGTTTTTCACATCTTAGCCAAATGCTATGTGAAGCTTTCTTCTTATGATTTTCACCTGTATTCCCTCTAACTTTATTTCTGTGTTTTCAATGCAAAGATTATTTTGGAGATATTGCTGTATATCAAGTGATTTAGTTAATTTTTTACCTTGCTTACTTATTCGATGATAGCAGCATGTTAAAAGGACTGCCTTGCGAGAGTATAATGCTGCCAGTGCTGAGGTTCTATGCGAGGTACATATCGCAGAGTTAGTTTTATTGTTCCGTTAGCATTCCAAAGTAGCTAGCCTACTACATTGTTGGTATCCTTTAGACACAGTGGTTTTAGCATTAAGTGGAAATTAGTTGTTGATATCTTTATAAATACTTGTTATGAAAGATCTGACTTGCTTCTCTTTATCTAGCTTCGGTTTGATGTTCCCCAGCTGTACAAATTTCACAAGAAAAAGGAGGTTGATGTAGCTGTGGACCTCTGGCGGTTCGTTCCTCAAAAAGATCGTGAAAAACATTTGTAACATTTATCATAAAGAATTTACTCTACCATAGAATGGAGAACAGAGTCTCTGTAAGATTAACTTGTTTTAGGCCTGTGCTAGGATCATTCTATTATCTGAATAGATTCCTTTCGGTTTAGTGCCTACCATGTGATTAATGCTTCTCATTCTTACATGTCGATTTCCTTCATTTATCCATTTGCCCTTTGTTTTCAATTCAGTTTGAGCACAGGCTGACCCCGCCCCCATACCCCAGGACTTGTGGTTGTTTCGGGTTGGGGTTGGTTGGTTTTAGAACAAAGCATTTTGTTTGCCCATATATGGACGGGTGGCTCTCTTGTTTTCCGGTTTGGTATTGTTAATGGCCGGATGCGACCTTTTGGTGATACCATTATTGAAAGGGCTTGGCTGAGCCGCTCCTTTTGACACCTCTATTCGTTTGTGATACCGCGAGTTTCTTTCCAATATTAACTAGCATTAAGCGGTGGAAAGAATCATATGGTACTTGTTGGAGGATTGCGGTTTACAAAGTATCAATTTCTTGACATTTTTTTAGGCGGGTAAAGAACTTTGTAGCTGATGGAGCTTTTCAAAGAAATTTTGTTGTCACAATTTGCTTAGTTAGTAAAAAGTAAAAACGCTATTGATGGAGACGCATCGACAGAAACATGGCACATTATTAATGTGAGGTTTAAAATTAAAAATAAATAAATAAAGAAGTCATAACTTTTTTCTGCTTTTTTTTTTTTTTAAATTTACGTGCCATCTAACAAACTATTTTTTTTTTTTCATTGACTTGTTCTTTTCCCAGTTACCACCTACACGTGCAGATGAGTCTTAATGTTTTATTTTCACCATCGAGCTTTCAGTTTAGAAACGATCACATCAACAACACTCAAATTGTAAATAAACTTAAAAAAGTAAGTTTAATCAAGATTTTTTTATGGAAAGAAAAAATAATAAACTCTTAAAGTATTTTTTGTATGGAAGGAAAAATCTTAAGGCAAGCACGTCTATGTACCAATAAATTACTTGCATATGTCCTTTCATCACACCTAAGCATATCTCTGTTAGTCTCTTGCACGTCATCTTTCCTCCTTCGCGTCCCAGCTGGGCTATTCTCATTTCACTTGTTATTTAATTTTCATTTTATAAAACCTTTTTCGAATAATGCTCGTCTCTTTATAAACATTTAAAAACGTGTTTTAAATATGATCAAGTGTGCTAAAAGGATGGAAAAAAAAAATTAAATTTTTCTAAATTAATTCGCTGAACTTCAATTTAATTTGAAAATTCTAACATTGCATTATTTACTATCCCCAAACTAACAAAAATTACTTAATTAGTTGACAGTCGTACCATAACTGGTTTTCCTTGTAGTCGCTACGTGGCATCCTAAAAAATGGTAACACAACAGTTATAATAATGCCTTTAGATTAAAATGTTAAAAGACATTATTTTTAAAACTTTTATAGCGTAACATAGTGATAAAATAGCATGCCAACAAGTGATTACGTGGAAAATCTATTGCTCTATAACTGTTAATTAAGCAAGTTTTATCAATTTGGGAGACGGTAGGTCAGAATGGTGAAGTTTGAAACTAAATTAAAGTTCAACAATCTAATTGAGACAAAAAAAAGTTTAGCGATTGAATTGAGATTTCGTTGAAAGTTCAGTAACCGTAGACGATTTTATTCCTAACTATCGGGTATTAATTAAGTAAATGATTGAATTGGAATTATATATAACATTCTCGTACCAATTATATATAACTAAATCATTAAACTATGATTTCGAAATTCAGACATGATAGAAAACTATATATTATATTATGACATACAAACAATAAAAGGGATCATCTCGGTAAGGCATTAATTGTTTGTTACAAGCTATATAAAGACAATATTATTACAATATCGAACCTACAAGACCAAGGCAAACAAACAAAGAATCATTTTTTTTTTTGGGGTCAAAATGACAAATTTTATGTTTGTGTCCTTGGCTTTGTGCATCTCTGTCGTGGGATTCCATTCAAGTTTAGTTGATGGGAATTTCGTGAAGAACATGTATTTAAACTGGGGTACTCAACATTCTGCGTTTCTGGGCAGTGGCGACGATGCAGTGCTCGCCTTAGATCGAAATTCCGGTTAGTGAATTCTTCCTTTCGTGTATGTGTACGTGTATAACGTAATTACTCACCAAGTCGACCCACATCAATGCTGACCACCTAAACCGTACGATAGGTTAAACATGGACGACCTTGCATTGGGTTTCTTGTCTAGAAAACTTAAACTATTAGAGAAAAACCGTGTGTATTTATTTGGTCTCTTTTTGGATTTTAGGTTCCGGCATGCAGTCAAAGAGTTCATTTCTATTTGGAAGCATTGAGATGCTAATAAAGCTAGTACCTGGGAGTTCAGCCGGAACAGTCACAGCGCACTACGTAAGTGAATTACCTTTCAACTCAATCACAATTGAAAGTGTTTGATTTTTAAAATATAGCACAGGACACGGCTATAATGTCACACAAAGAAAATGCCCGATTCATAATTTATTTATTTATTTTTCGAAATTTTGGCAGCTATCTTCGACTGGTGACAAGCACGACGAGATCGACTTTGAGTTTCTAGGCAACGTATCAGGACAGCCCTACACTGTCCACACAAACGTATATACACAAGGAGGTGGAGGCAGAGAACAGCAATTTTATTTATGGTTTGACCCATCTGCAGATTACCACAACTACACCATACATTGGAACCCAACCGAGATTGTGTGAGTTCAAACTAATTCTCAAAAATATTTGGATGCATGCACTCCATTCCCTAGACTTCCTGCCTACATTTGTTACATGTTTTGATGTTCAATAGGGGCGAATACACGGGAGCTCCCTTTTGCTGGAGTCCCCCTCAACTCAAAATTTTCTCTATTTTAAGTATAGGAATTTTTTTTCCCCACATATTAGATTGGTCTAAATATTTTTTTAGCTCCAGTATAGATCCACCCTTGAATTAGCTTCTTTTTTTTTTTAATCAATCCTCCTTACAAACACTCATTTAGTGCATTTTTGGTAGTCAATATAATGAACGAAACATTTACTATTTTTAATCGACAATATTAGATTGGATGAGATACTACAATTAATCAAAATTTAGCCCTTATTTAGTTTAACTTAAAAAGTTACAAAAACGTTGTGGTTAAACTGTTATGGGACTTACAATTTTTATCAAATTTTCAATTTTTCAACTACACATGCACTTATCAACTTTCATTAAAATCTGCTAAAACTTTTAACAAAAGCTTTGTCAAACAAGTTGTTAGTTTTTTTTAATACTGTTCAATCCACACCTTAGCCGACGAGCATTTGTGTCTTTGTTTTCAGGTGGTATGTCGATGGTGTGCCATTAAGAGTCTTCCGAAACTATCAAAGTGAGGGAATTCCTTATCCAAACCAACAAGCAATGAGGGTTTACTCGAGTATTTGGAATGCCGATAGTTGGGCAACAAGAGGCGGGCTCGATAAAATTGACTGGAACGAATCCCCGTTCGTTGCTCGATTCCGCAGTTTTCGTCCAAGGGCTTGCAAGTATGATGGACCAATTAGTATCACTCAATGTGCTACTCCTACACCTGCCAACTGGTGGAACTCTCCTGTATACAGCCAACTGAGCAGTGAAAAACAAGGTCAAATGAACTGGGTCAGAAATAACTACATGATTTATGATTATTGCAAAGATACTAAACGATTCAATGGGTGGCTGCCCGGTGAATGTTTTAAGCCACAATTTTGAGAAAACATCAAAAAGAAAAAGTCTTAGCCGGCATATGTTTACTTTGGTCAAATAATGTTTTAGTATTGCATATATAGTATCCATGTTGAAAATTGGTTAATGGTCAACTTTTTAAGAATGTGAACTTTGGCATTTTGAGTACATACGTGAATTAGTAGTATTATTTGTATTGTATTTCAAGCTATATATACGAATAAATGTACACGATAATGTTTGAAATTGTAGAAATTGTGTGATTTTATGATGTTTGGACCAAGGTATATTCGTAGTATATTACAATGAATAGATTGCCTGGTAAGGCTGCATTATTTGTAGTGTATTTCAAGGGCTTGATTTACGTTTTCATACTGGTATAATGATGATAGGGTTTTATTATGTTGAAACTGTTGGAAATGTCTTTATACTGGCTGCGATTATGGTCACCACAGTGGCGTCATTGTGAAGGAAATGTACCCCTTTGTCAAATAGAATGATAGTTTCTTCCCAGATGTTGTTGATCTGTAAAATTTTCCGGGCATTCAGTTGATCCCACACGGAAGTTCTTTCGTGTACAATCCTTGTCTTCTGTGCTGATCGACTATCACGCATGACGGTCCTCCCGCTATCACTCCACCAATGGGAGGGTTATTTTCTATCTAATCTCTTCTTCCAGGTGGGTTGCTCGGTTGCTCCAGGGTGAGTCTTGAGGGGAGTTTGGAGGTAGAAATCGGCCTCTTTTACCTTTTGTTTCCCAAGGTCTTTGAACAAACTGGTCTAAATGGTCAGCGCGAATCAAACATTTCACTTCAGTTTGATGTGTGTAGCCTTCGTGAAAACCAGCAATACCCTTCTTTTCCAGTACGTTTATTGTCAATCCGAAGGGGCTTAGGCCATGTGATCACCCTTTTCAGTATTATTATTGCCATCAGCGCTTCCAGCCACGAGGTATTAAGGGGAGTATATCGAGAGTATTGACCGTGGGATTCTCGCAAATCAGTATTACAAACAGTCCTAAAATTGCATGTTTTGACAAAATCTTAACTCTTAACAAGTACAGCATCACAACTTTTTTCATTCAATCTTAACTCCAAATGTTATTAATAGTATGGCATATATATGAAACCCGAATAATATTGTGATTTTTTCATGGGGGCAAATATGATATTATAATAGAAAACCCTAACTCAAAAGAAGTCTAGCAACTCAAATACTTCGAAAGAGTAACAATATATCGAATATTTTCAACTAAAGTACAATACATGATAACAAATCTAAACAACCTATTACAATCACATGATCAACAAATGAAAAACAAAGAAAAAATAAACGACATTAATGATAAAAATACAAGTATCTCAAATACTTCAAAAATAGTAACAGTGTCACCAAAATTAAAGAAAAAATTACCTTTGCCGTTGAGATTTTACGGTGAGAGTGGGAACAAATGTTTATAGTGAGAGATTTTTTTGTAGTTAGACAGAAAGTGGGAAGCGTATGTTTTACGGTTCCAAAGTACTAGCTTTTTTAATCACATGGGCATAAATATATTTTTGTTTGGTCATGTGATCTAAAACGAAGAATTTTTGAACTGTATAATTTGGAGGTCCAGATAATGAAGATGACCAACCTTGAATTCTCCTCAAAAAAAAAAAAATTGGTCCAATTGCGCCTTCTTTAAATTAAAATAAATAAATTTTTAGGGCCTCTGGCCATCTTCCAAACGTGGCTCGTCACTGTGTTTCCTAGCTAGAAAACTAAAGGTCATGTTTAAAGTGTCAGTTAACCAACCTTCTTGACTTAGTAAGATTATGGGAAGCAAATATCCTATGTTGAGATATTAGCGAATCAACACTCTTGATTTAACTAGATGCGACGACAATTATCTTATGTTGACATGTCATTTATCAACATGCAAGATATAATTAAATTTTGTGACGATAATTCTTTAGGTTGTATGTTTAGGGTGTGTTTAATTTTGATTAAAATCAGATTTTTTATAAAAGTTGATGAAGTGTGTGGTTGAAAAGTTGCGAGTCCATGAAATGTGTGGTTAAAATTAATTATTGACTTTGACTTCAGTTTTTTATCAAAATTAAAATTGATATCGAACAAAGCTTTAATAAAAAATCAAAAAGTGAATATGCTTGTATGATTATACAATGAATGTTTTGTGGAAACGTGTCCAGCACTTAAGCCTTCTTCGAGACGTGGTATATGGAATGTTAATTATGAGGTTATTTGTTATGTATTATGTCTGCCAAATTTGTTTCAGTATTAGATGTAGACGCGTAGTTGACTCCACTTGTTACTTTTTAAAACTATATTGTGATAATTCCGTAGAAGTATAGAATCCGTAATTACTTTTAAGTGCAGACCTAGAAACAACATGTCAACATATCCACTAAACAAAGACTTAATTATTCAAAGATTGTATTCCATATGTACATGTTGTGTGAGATTTTCTCATGTTATTATGCAATACTTACATAGTATGGATTACCGTGACCTTATACATGATATTATGCGCATATACATGATAAGAAATGTTTGGCAAGAGACATTTGATTTTAGTCTCAATGAATCGGATTCATACAAACGTTTTTGTCATATGATATGATTATCTAACGTCTAGGTTTGGATCATTTATATATCTTGTGATTCTTGTTCACACATTATTATTCATGATCGATCATATTTACTATATATAAGATGACACTCATGTACATATTGTAGTTGAGTATATATTTTAGTGTATATATGATTTGTTGTCCAAGTTAGAGACTATTGAAATATTTTGTGTTGACTAATAATGTCTTAATGAATTCACTTTTGATACATATTAGTTAAAAACATGTGCTTTGCACGTGATATTGTAATAATATCGTAAATTTATTTTTTTTGTTAAAATTTTTAAATAATAAAAGTTTGATAGTTATTTCTTTATTTTATCTATCCAACCTTCCATCAGTATCTCGGGCCACTTTGATTAAAATTTAAAATATTACAAAAATTGTCAATTTGCTCATAAATTTAAGAAAAATAATGGAGTACTTCAAAAGTTAGGCTTCTTTAACCTCTAAAAAATATAGATGCTCAACTGTCTGTATCGTGATGTTAGTTTTCTAAAGATTCTTTAATTTTAGAGATTAGATATCTATTAGGGCTTGTGTTTTCAATATAAGGTGTAGAAAATCACAGAAATGTAAAGTGTTCAAAAGTTTTCCATTTTACTCACCATTTTCATCATCATTGAAAAAAATCATAAACTTACCGATGATAAAATTCACAATAAAACCCATAATTTATCTTCATTTTCATTTTCATCTTCGTAGGGCAAAACATTTTTTGATGGCATGGCATTTTAACAAATATTGTAGAAGTGATCTCCATTTGACAAATTTTGACAGCACCAAACAATTTCTCCAGCAATTCCTTCTCCGACTGCGCCTCCACCAAGAAATCCACGTCTACTGTAACGCACCCCAAAGCCAGACGCAAAAATTGCGGTGGCAATTGTTGAGCTACCAATATCAACATATATTTTAAGATAATTAGGTCTTTTGTGTTAATAATAATTCAGAACTTTACCTAATAGGCATGCAGAGTAATTTTCCACTTCAGTTTTCATGATCCATTATCCATTCACAATTTTGTCTATGATCTTAAATCTACTGTTGCGAAAAACATCCGACTCATGAATAAATTGATACAATAGTGAATTGGAGTGATGAGTGATAGTTAGAGTTGGAGGCTAGTGTTTTCAATTAATTATATTTCAATTTATGAAATGAAGAGACGATGATAGATGGATATGTGGAGAATTTTTGATGCCTTAATTCATATTTAATTGAACAAATTTTAAAAGGTATTTTAAATTAATTAAGGACTAATTGGAAAATCTAAAATATGAGGGAGGATATTTTTGTTCAAAAATGTTTATCCCTTTTAGAGATATAGTATAGATTAAATATAATAAATAGAGATTTAATCTTTTCAACTTCTAAAAACTATATGTGGTTATAAATGTTAAATTATGATTTTAATTATAATATTAACTCATGGACAATTTAGAAAATATAAAATATTAATGAGAGTATATTTGTCCAAAAATATTTCTCCCTTTAAGCCCCTTTTAGATTAGTACTAGTTAAGAACACGTGCGTTGCATGTGATTTTGTAATAATATTATGATTTTTTTATTTTAAAATTATCGATAAATATAACACTTAAATAAAACTTATTTTCAATCATAAGTTCATCAATGATTATGACCAACTAAGAAATTATATTCAAACTTCTTGGTAAAACATGTGGTTCATTAAAAAATACATGGTCTACGTGAATATTAAGTTTGAAAGATTATTTATATTCTTTTAATTATATTTTAAAGCACATATCTAATGGCATATCAGAAAAGGCAACTTTCTTTTATGAAAATTAGTATCAAATTCTAAAATACATGAAAATAGTAGATATAAGTATAACACAATTTTTCATTGATTTTTTGTATTTATATCATTATAAAAAGCACACGAAAACAAAATATTTAGCATTTTTAGGTAATTATTTCTCAGAAAAAAAAATCTCAAAATTCTTTGACATAAGATAAAGAAGAAATTTATATTGCAATATCCATTCAGTTTTAATGCACCCATAAATTAATGGATTTTTTTTTGTTCTCTTCATACATTCTTTCCCGTAATTCCATATGAAATATTATTAAATTTCAAGAAAATTCAAAACAACCAGATATTTGGACAATGATTTTAACTCATCACATAAAACTACTTATTATGCGATATTTACCTTCACCTTATACATAACATGATTCACTTTATCCAAGTTATGTCTTCTTCAGCCGCGTGCTTGAAAGAGTTAGAGTAACACAAATTCTCCTTGTTCTAACTCGTTCTTCCACAATAAATATACGTTTAATTGCTTACAAAATAACATAAAACATCATTCGAGCTTAAATTCCTTTGTTATCAAGAATACCACAATAATTAACATTTTTACATCGAACAAATATTCTAAATCAAGAAAAAAAGATATAGAAATCAAAATTTAAAATCAATATTACAATTATATATATTCTTAAAATTAGTGAATCATTCAAAGAAAATTAACACATTCATTATTACAACATTACTATCAAACTAATTATCAAAGATTAAAAATTGTCATTGCGAGAAAAAAAATATTCTTGGCATAATAAAAAACAAAGATGGATAACAAAGGGAGAAAGTATGAATGAATAATAAGAAAGTCGAAATACAAAGTCAAATTCATCTTGTTTTGTTATGTTGGTTTTGTTACGTTGATGAAGGAATTTGTTTAAATTCTCGTGCATAATAAAATTGACTATTTGATTGTTTATAATTAAAGATAATAATTTCAATAAATTTAAAATTTTATTAGTATTTTTTTTTCATTAATTACGATATATAATGGAATTTAAAGAGACAAATCACTTTTAATGATCAAAATACAATATTTATATAGTATTAAATAGTTTAAATTAAAGCCAAAATAAATTATATTAATTGAAAGATAATTTTAGGAATTATGAGTTATTTGAGGGGCAATAATATATAATGGAATTTAAAGAGACAAATCACTTTTAATGATCAAAATACAATATTTATATAGTATTAAATAGTTTAAATTAAAGTCAAAATAAATTATATTAATTGAAAGATGATTTTAGGAATTATGAGTTATTTGAGGGGTAATATCGTCCAAAAATATTTTTTACTGTAAAGAATTTTTAGAATTAGTATAGATATAATTAAGGGGGTGTCCCTCAATGAACATTATCCAATACCTTCCATATAAAGCCAGTGTCAATGAACATATATAATAAACTCGTATTTTCTCAGTGACACAAAACTCAGCTCACACATCAGTTCAGAAGTACTGAAAAGTGAACAAAAATTGCAATTTGGACACCTATATTGTCAATTATATACCCGTATGTTATTATCACTGTTCTAAAAAATCCGTCTAAGCCTCGTCTAGGCTTCGCCTAAGCTTGAAGCTCGGCCTCAACGCCTAGTCACGCATCACGCATCGTCCTTGCCTTACCTTTATCTCGCTCTCGCCTAGAACTCGCTTAAGCTCGAAAAACTTGAAACTCGACCTCCACGCCTAACCACGCTTTACGCTTTTTAAAATATTGGTTATTACTTAACACTACATAATAAAGTCTATATAATTTATTTTTATCGTGTAATTAAGTTCATTTCAGTTAACTTATTGAATTAATTTACTCTACTGTTGTGAACCTAATAAACTTAGGGCACCTTAGATATGTCATAAAAATATAGGCATATTCTTTGCGCATAACTACACAACTTGTTCTACCATGTAAAAGCAAATCCTAATATCTATTGAGATTAGGGTAAATTCATCGTAGACACCAGACTAAACCTATTGATTGTCTCCTACGATCTTTGTGCAATTGAGCTCAAACTAACGATTTAGTCCGTTTAAAGCTTAAAAACGAGTACTCGAATTTTAATATTGGTATTCACAAATGAACAATCTGCATCTTGGAAGGACATGTTAATGGTATAATCCACAACTAATTAAGACTGAAATATTAACTAATATATAAGAACCTATATTGTTTATCTTAATAAGATTGACATGTTAAGATCAAACTTGGTTTCAAAACCCATTATGTTCAAACGAATGATTCAGTCTGTTTAAAACTAAAAAACGAACATTTGGATTTCAAGATTGTGTTCTCAATGAGCTAGCTACCATTTTGTGAAGACATGTTAAGAGTAAAAATTAAGTATAAAAATGCTAACCAACATAGAAGGATTTGCGTTACTCATCTTACAAAGATTGACATTTTAAAATGGAACCTTAGTCTAATATGATATCAATATCCATCAAGCTCATATATATACAATCAATTCGAGCTGTTTAAGCTTGTTTGTCTAAGCTTAAATTATCAAATTGATTAAATATATTTTTTTCACACTTTTCGTATACACTTATTATCCACACATTTCATAGAACCCACACTTTACAAACAGTTAAAAATTAATTTAAGCACTATCAAACATGCAATAATGTTGAAATAAACATTTGAATTCCAAGATTGATATATTCAAACTAATCACCATCTTGTAGCAAGCACGTTAAAGGTAAAATGATACAAACATAATATTGACATTTTATTATATATGATGATAATTAAGAATTTTTTAAAAATGTTTAAATGTGTTACAATTAGAAAATATATTAATCGTAAGCACTAGAAGATATCGATGTTATTATTTATTTATCATTTATTGTGAATTATTGTTGAATAATGATTGCTTTCAACGGGCCTATCTTTTAAAATCAAATCTAAAACTGTAATGAATAAAATCTGTGGCAAAAGAAAAAATAATAAATAACTATTAATATATTAAGGAAAATGAAATTGGAACTATTGCTTTTTAATTTCAAAAAATTATGGAATACTTGAGAATGTTTAATATTTCGATTACTAAATGCATTTTTAAATTAGGAAGCCTTAACTTTTAAACTTATGTAATGTTTGTCTTTTATTTTTATTTATAGAGTATTTTTGTTTAGATTGTCAACTGTTCAAAGTGACTCCCAAATTAAATTAGCAATTCACTTACTAAATACAATGTTCAAGTCAATTGTTGAATATGAGTCCGACAAAAGTGAAGCTTAAAAATCTGTCAAAAAATTGGAGTCAATGTCAACAATTAACTTTATCACACATTTTATGGGATCTACAACTTTTAACAACTTTTTAATATCAAATTTCATCAAATTTTTATCAAAATCTATTAAAAAGCTCTACTAAACAAGTGCATAATAATAAGTTTTGAACATATTTATTATTAAGTTGTGGAACTTAATTATTGCTTTTCGCATAATCCTACGCAGATCGATCTAATTATTGCCTTTCATAGAGGACATTTAGAGGACATATTGTTAAGTTGTAGAGGCCGGGTGAGAGAGAGTTTGACGGTTTTAATTTTTCTTGTAAACAACTTTTTCAATAAAGTGAATTATTGTAGTAATGGAGGAGAGAGAAAGTAGTTTTACATTAAGACGAACTTCTATAAATTTTATGTGTTCATGTGTATATATTTTCTTTTACGATACTTTCTTCTCGATCATATAGGGTTAAATTATATAATTCTCAATATATATTATAATAAAGTGATTAGGTGAAATTTACAGAGATATTATTGTTTAAATGGAAAATATAATGAACTGTATCTGAATATTATTTTTTAACTCAATTATAGCGCAAATGGGTGGAAGCTTTATTACTAACTAACTGCCCCAAGTCAACAACATTGGAATTTGGGCCAACCCCTCAATATAATATGTTGTGTGACAGTCTGCGAGTCATATATGATAAGGATTCTGTAGGGACAAAATATCTACTTGACTTAATAACTATTAAATACGTCACTTAAATAATTCATCCACAACTACTACCTCCTGATATAGCAAATATATGCTTATGATAAAAGACAAAAAAGGAAAATAGAAAGAAGATCAGGTAATTGATAATTATAAAAACAGTATTCTAAAATGTTTGTCTAGACGCGTCTAAATTCGATGCGTTTGCAAAACGTGTCGTATTGAACGTATGTGCGTAAAAATACGATCAACTCTTTTTGTTAACTACCTAAGCGCGAATAGATGAGAATATACAAAAATAAACGCAATTAGGTGAGAGCAGGCGCGAATAATAACGCATAACACACATTAGAGCAATCAAGCCTCTTTTTATATTTATTTTCAGATTGGACCAAAATAGACATTTTTTTAAAAATCTACAAGAGGTGCTAAAAATGCTCAAGATGAAATAAGGAAGCCCGACGAAAATGATTTTGTATCGAATGGCACGAAAGTTGAGTTAGATGAAGAAGAAGAGCTTGACTTAGAATTCGATAAAGAGTTAGACAAAAGTTAAGCTATGTTGGTATGTAATCAAATTGTAGAAAATTATTAAGTAATTTGTGTTTATGTTTATGTTTGTGGTAGTTGTAATTTACTAATTTTTGAAAAGTATTAGGCTGTGTTGTTATTTTATAATCTAATTGTAGGCTATTATATTAAAATTAGTCCTGCAACTTTGATTTTGATCCACGTTGAATGTGATATGTTCAACCATGATATGTGCCTTAATATAAATCTAATTTTTCTTTATTGAACATCGTGCATCTAATTTTGAAAACTCGTGTATTTTTTATTTATTTTTTGAAAACTAGGTTTGTAATTTTGTAATCTAAATCAATATATTCTAGACTATGTTGTTAAAATTTAAAAATTGAGTATTAAAAAAAAAAAAAATTTGAAAATGCATTTTGACGTCTAGGCTTCGCATAGGCGCGCTTAGGTCTATAATTTTTGATATTTCACCTCGCCACGTCATCATGAATTACGTATTTTAGAACCTTGATAAAAGGCACTTAAAAGTAATAAATGATTTGAGTCAATTACGCAAGAATAGAAAACTTCCCAAATAATTAAATTACAATTTAGTGAAGTAGCTGGGCATAGTCATCAAGAACTACTGTTAAACTGATATTGATATTTAATAAATAAACATTCGAAATCCAGCATTAATCTTCAATAAATTATATCTATAATCCAATAATAGTATCTAGACATCTTTTCTTTTATTAAAATAATAATAAAATCGCATCTAAACATGGATAAGAAATATAAAAGAAAATATAAATTTTGTTGTGTCGGCATGTGTAATACAACTTATGAATTTAGACAGGACTCTTGACAATATATATTTTTCCTTTTCCACGCCAGCTTGACAGGGGCAAATTTTATTAACCAATCCACGGAAGCATTTGAGATGCTCAAAGTGAAGCACCCAGGCTCAACTAAGTGATTAGGTATTTGGATTAAGGACTACTACTGCTACAAAACTAATAGGTTGGGGACCAAGTTGCTACACAGTTCATAGGTTGAGGACCAGTGATGAAATTTTCCCAATAATTAAAAAAATATTAGGGAGGAGTGAAGCAGCTAGGCCTCAGCTATATAACGAGTTGAAGAGTTGAGTAATTGTAACTTGTAAGTGCATAAATCGGCATTGTTAAAGAGATGGGCCTAACTGGTAAGTTGATTGCCCAAATAGAGTTCAAGCATGGAGGAGATGTATTTCATGAACTCTTTAAGCACAAACCACACCACGTATCCAACATAATTCCTGATAAAGTACAAGGTTGTGATCTTCATGAAGGTGAATTTGGAAAGGTTGGTTCCAAAATCCACTGGAGGTACACCCATGGTATGTGCCCACGTCCACCAACCTAATTTGAGCTTTTTATTATTTATCTTTTTCGACTTCTCATGTCGCAATAAATTTGCGATTGACTACATGATTTTTTTTTTTTTTTTATCATCCTGTTCGACTCGTTGATAAATCTAGTAAGAGATCTAAAACAAAAACATCATTGGCAGATAAATCGCGTAATGTTGATTTTGGTCAACTAATCTCTCTTTTAACTTGTATGACAAAAATTACTTCACCCTCTTAACCTTATTTTTTAGGTGAACCCTTGACTATATTTAACTTTATCTAAAAGAGAGAAATAGTAGCAATTGATGAAGTTAATTTGTGTGAATTATGCACATAAACTAAAAATGAGACTTCAAAAGGTATGAATTCATAACATAACATAAATAGCATAGTAAATTTTAATTAACCACATGAGTTCTTTTTCTCGACTTCGTTATTAAATCTAGTTAAAGATCTAAAGTAACTAGACGTGTTTGTTTTAGTCGATCCCTCTCTCTTGTAATATAGTTTAGTGAGAAAGTGCTATTCTTACAACTATATTATGAGTTTGTAGTTTTGTAATTGATGAAATTAATTTGTGTGGATGACAGATGGAAAGGAAAAGAAGGCAAAACAGTTGATTGAAGCCATAGAGGAGGAGAAGAAATTAATCAAATTTAAGATGCTTGAAGGAGATTTGATGGATGAGTACAAGGACTTCACTATAATTCTCCATGTTGAAACCAAAGGTCACATAGATCTTGTCACATGGACCTTAGAGTATGAGATGCTGAATGAAGATGTTCCACATCCAATTTCTTTGCTGGCTTACTTCATTGACGTCACAAAGGATATTGAGACTAAGCATTGATGTATAAGCTTTCCTATTGTGTACTCCAATAAAATGTGCGCGTGCGTACGTCTATGCTTCTGTAGTGTGTAATTTGGGTTGCGTTTGAAAGTTTCTACTATAATTATGTATTGGTGTATCGGTTAGAAAGATTAGACAATATTATAATGTTTGTTCTGTCCAATATTACTACCTTATATTTATAAGTTATGTTTTTCAAATAATCTATTGACGATCCAGTTGAGGTTACCTATTAATAGCTCGTGTTTCACAAGTGATTTGAATTTTACGTCCCTTTAACATGATAGAAAGCGCACGAATATATATCACAACCATCATGTGGCACTCTCTTATGAAATAGATAAGTACATTCAATGTACTTAATTCATGTCATTTATAAAGCACATGTCAGACTTCAACATTTCTCGAGCACTCTAAAAATTGTACAACACTCTTTTTTGGATGTTCAAAAATTGAAAATAAAAGTAAAAACTCAAAACTTGAACAATGGGGAACACTAGTACCATACAACTTCATGATGCAGTACTCGATTGGCAAAATCATGGGTGGATGTAATGGGGGCAGCAATCTGTAGCTCAGGGCTGCCCAAGCCCATATACTAAATATAATTAATTTACTCTTTCAGTTTTGGGCAAATCATTCCCTTTTATGCCCAATTAAAATTATTAGTAAATAATGTATATTATTTCTTATTTTTAATAAATTAAATTAAAATAGATTTAAGAACATAGATAACAGTTTTATCATGTTCCTACATTCTCGTACACAAAATACAAGATCAACCCCAAAATTGCAGTCATTTTCCTTTTTTAATAGAATCTCCAAACTGCAGGTGTCTTCAATTTTGAAGCATTATACCCAGATTTTTCCTCAAATTTTCAATTGTAAAAATCCTAAAACAGCTCGAACTTCATTATCGCATTCTTCAAGAGTTTGAAGCTTATAATATGAGGAACAAAAATTGCAATAATGTAACCAACTGATTATTTAAACACATGTAACATACAATCAATTCATGATAGTGTAACATCAAATACTAAACATTGAATGTAACAGACATTGCAACATAAGGTAACTTAATATTGTAACATATAATCATGCATGAATTTTGTACAGATTACATCTATTGATACACAATGAACATAGCAGTAAATGCAGAATAATGTCAGAAATTATCATTTAACTGCATTGAATATCATGTAACATATAGACAGATAACATCTAATATTAATCACGGGTTATGAAAGAGTAACAAAAATCATATCATCTTCTTGTATATTCAAGATCACGGAAATGAATCAAAATGAAACTTACCTTTCTGTTATATGCAGCCGTTGAAGATTGTCGTTCAGAGAAGATAGTTTTTTTCTTCTTCTTTCAATAAAATTTACTAATTTCAATAAAATACTAATATCCGTGTGAATTTTTTTTAAAAGAGAATTATTTTTTGGGAACAGGTATATCAAAGTTATATTTGGATTATTGAAAAAGTTATCCCATAATTAAAGTTCCCGCAATCTGAGATTACAATGACTATCGTTTATTTAGCATTTAGTTATTGTATTAAGTGTTATTAAAAAATAACATTACTAATTATAAACAAAAAGACAACACTAGTATTTTGCAATATATGATACATATATGTTTCGTGTAATTGTTATCAAATCGTAGCTTATTTGTGTGAAAATTCCTTGTACTTTCAGACAATCCAAACTCACTTCTCTCTTGACTTCTTCCCCTCCATTTTAAAACCTCAACCCCATAAACCCCTGAAAAACTCTTTTTCTCGCACAAATTACACTATTTATTTTGCATTTTCTTGAAATCTAATCAATTTTTTGAGCTGTAATTCTTGCGTTTCCCCATTGGTAACACATATTTAATTTATGTCAAATTCAATGGCCAATTTGAGAACTTGCAAGCATTTGCATGGATTAGTAGGGCAATTGGTCCCGAGACAAATCCAGATTTTCAATTCAATCCACCATTAATTTGAGGTTAAATTGGATGTATTAGAGCATAATTGAAAAAATCGTGGGATTATGATAAAATTGAAGAGGTTAATTAGAAGAGCCCTAAACAATTTCTTGCAACTGGGTAAGTTAGCAAATTGCATGAACTTTTTTTTCCTTCTCTTTTTTCAAAAAAGAATGTGATAATGACATATATTTGGTGCATCTTTTATTAAAAACCTAAAATACTTTTAAACAACTTTTTCTCTTTAAACATATTTGGGATCTATTCCACAAACAACTAATTGGAATGTCTGTGTTAGATTACGATTTTTTGTGTTAAGATGGTGTGGTGCTGACTTTTGTTTTTGTACTTTGTTTAAGGTAAATATAGATGTAGATTCTATTATAGATGAATTTTGTATTGTAAAAGATCGTCGAGCACCACTTGAATAGGTAATGTCGTATTATGACTTCATCTGTTTGTATATGAATTTTATTCGTACAATGACTTTTTAAAAATTTTGAATCACCCACCCCTCCCAACATAAATTCTTGGCTCCACCCTTGAATAATCAACTCAACTGATAGATATGAGATTATGATAAAAGATTATAAAAACTGTATTTTCTGATATATTTTAGCTATATTTGTGTCATGTGCACAAGTTTTCATTTGGATGAAAGTATAGGATCAATTATCATGACATATATATAGTCTCACCAAGTAACCTGACCATGGAAGACGACACTGGAATTATAATTGGTTGAAGTGTGTATTTTTTAAAATTTGTATATTGATTGTTTTCTTTTGTTTATTCATTTGTTGTAGGTGCATGGTAATTGGTATACCTGGTATGAACTGGTCTGGTGTGGATGGGGATGACTATGTTCTTGTCCTTGATTTGTTGGGACCAGGACTGTCTTAATCCTGGCTGATGATTTGATCAATCAAATTTTTGTTTTGCAGAATCAAAAGTATCTTGAACCCTATCTTATTTGGTTAGAAAACATTTCTTTTCACACTTATGTTGGCCAAAAAAAAGAAGATATGATCAGTTTTTTTTTTTGGCTACCACTAGATAAAATATTAACTAACACACAAAAATTTGTGCTGTGTATCTTAATAAGATTGACATGTTAAGATCAAACTTTGAATGTTAATATATAGTATTAGAGTCTATTAAGCTCAAACGAACGATTAGGTCCGTCTAAAGCTCAAAAACGAGCATTCGAATTTCAAGGTTGTTTTCTCAATGAGCCACCATTTTGTAAGGACATGTTAAAGAGTAAAAATCCAAGATTAAGTATAAAAATACTTACCAACATACAAGGATTTGTGCTACTCGTGTTAATAAGATTGACCTTGTAAAATAGAATGATTAGTTTTAATATGATATCAATGCCCAATAAGCTCAAACAATTAATTCGATCTGTGTAAAACTCAAACGAGTATTCACACTCCAAGATTAGTGTGTTCAAACGAGCCACCATACTTAAAGCTCAAATTAGCATTCACATAAGAGAAGCTATCGATTAATTATTTATTGATGATTCCTATTTTCAATGGGACCATCTTTTAGAGTCAAATATAAAAATGTAATGAATAAAACGTGTGATAAATAATGAGTGTTATGTTCAACGGGTCCATCTTTTGAAATTACATCTAAAATTGTAATGAATAAAACGTGACAAACCAAGTTGCTACACAGTTAATAGGTTGAGGACCAATTATGAAATTTTCCCAATAATTGAAAAAATATCAGAGAGGAGTGAAGCAGCTAGGCCTCAGCTATATAATGAGTCGATGAATTGTGTAGCTGTAACTTGTAAGTGCATATATCTGCATTGTTAAAGAGATGATTAGGCTAACTGGTAAGTTGTTTGCCCAAATAGAGGTCACTGATCATTTAAGTATTTCGTGAACTCTTTGGAAACAAACCACTTCATGAAGGTGAATATGGAAAGGTTGGCTCCATAATCCCATGGAGGTACACCCAAGGTATGTGCCCACGTCCACCACCTAATTTGAGCTTTTTACTATTAATCTTTTTCGAATTTTTCACGTTGCAATAAATTTGTGATTGAATAAGTACATGGATCCATTTTTATCATCTCATTCGATTCATTGAAAGATTTAGTAAGAGATCTAAAACAAAACAATGATGTCGTGTTGATTTTAGTTAACTCCTCTCTCTTTTAACTTGTAAGACAGAAATTACGTCACCCTCTTAATCTTTATTTTTTATTTGAACTCTTAACTATATTTAACTTTATCTAAAAGAGAGAAATAGTATCATTTAATTAAGAGTTTGCAATTTATGAAGTTAATTTGTGTGAATTATGCACATAAACTAAAAATAAGACTTCAAAAGGTATGAAATCTTAACATGACATAAATAGCACATGAATTTTTTTTTGCGACTTCTTTATGTTAGTTGTTAAATTTTGTGAAAGATCTGAAGTAACCAAATCTTTAACAATTACAACAAGGCGTGTTTGTCTTAGTCGATCACTTTCTTCTACTGAGAACGTGCCACTCTTATATTGGATCTTCCTTCTTGTTAACCTTTAACTATATTATGAGTTTGTAATTGATGAAATTAATGTGTGAATGACAGATGGAAAGGTGCAAAACTGTTGATTGAAGCCATAGATGAGGAGAAGAAATCATTCAAATTTAAGATGCTTGATGGAGATTCGATGGTGGAGTACGAGGACTTCACTATAACTCTATCTCCATGGTGGAGTACGAGGACTTCACTATAACTCTTCTTGTTGAAGCCAAAGGTGACATAAATCTTGTCATATGGACCTTAGAGTATGTGAGGCTGAATGAAGATGTTCCTCATCCAATTCCTTTGCTGGCTTCCTTCATTGATGCCAAAAAAGATACTGAGACTAAGCATTGATATATATGCTTTCGTATTGTGTACTCCAATAAAATGTGCGCGTGTGCACATCTATGCGTCTGCAGTGTGTAATATGGATTGTGTTTTATGGTTTTTACTATAATTAATTGTGTATTGGTATATCGGTAAGAAGGATTGGACAATATTATAATGTTTGTCTTGTCCAATACTACTACCCTGTATTTATAAGTTATGTTTTTGAAATAATCGATTGACGATCGAGTTCATGAGGTTACCTATTAATAGCTCATGTTTCACAAGTGATTTGAATTTTACATCCGATTAACATGATTGAAAGTGTACGAATTTATATCACAACCATCATATGGCACTCTCTTATGAAATAGATAAGTACATTCAATGTATTTAATCCATGTCATTGAAGAAGATAGTATGATGTTTGTAAAGCACTCGTCAGACTTCAACATTTATCGAGCACTCTAAAAATTGTACAACACTCTTTTTTAGATGATCCAAAATTGAAGATAAAAGTAAAAACTCGAGACTTGAACAACGGGGAACACTAGTACCACAACACTTCATGTTGCAATACTCGATTGGCATAATCAAGCCCTACTTCACTTTGGATCTCTCGGTGCAACTTCCAGTTCTAGTTCTAATCTAATCAAGTGGATGTATTCACAACAGAACATGCACCACGAAGGCTTGACTCAGTTGGCAAGTGGTGAGTGTCCGCTTAGCTTCGTGGAAAGTGTTCACTTCACCAAGTTTGTACAAAAGTATCTTCAACCAAAGTATACATCATATTCTAGAAACATTCTTCGTTCTAACACTATCGCTTTATTCAATAAAAGAAGGTAATTAGCACATTTCGTCTCTAACGTTTCCTCTTATTGTGCAAAGCGTTCTTATCGTTTGAACTTTGACGTCTAGGTCTCCAAATAAATGTTTCTTTGTAAAAAAGGTCTCTACCACCCATATCTGTTAACATTTACCGTTAAAATTGTCAAAAGGGTTCATTACCGCAAATAAATCAAACTATAAGGAAGATTTGCGCAAAAGATAGTAAACGATAGGAACGTTTTGTGCACACAAATATTTAAAGCCAGATTTTGGGTCTTGTTCTTCCAACAACTATAAAAATTCAAACAAATGGATAAAATCACATATATTGTAATATTACACTCACTATAACAAAATCTCTATTTTGCAACAAAATATTTAAATAAATGTGTATATTTGTAACAATTTTACTGCGATGCAAGAAATTGAAATTTATTGTTATTGAAATTATTATGCAATGAAAATTCATATTGTTACAAAATAATATTTACATGTTGTGAAATAGGATATGCGATATATATTAAAAAAAAATTAAAGAATAAACTGCGTAACAATTATAGTGTTGATGCGACAAATTCTTTGTGTTGCAAAATAAATTCAACTACAAATATAAATTGTCACATAAACAAATATTCATTGTCAAAAAATGGCTTGTGACTATTTTTAAAAATATTTTCCAACAGATTTTTTTATCTAGTTTATAATCTCAATTCTTATATTTAATAATCTATATGTAACATATCATTATTAATCTTCTTTTTCATAAAAAAAAAAAATGGTAATCAATCATGTGTCTTGGGTTCATATAAGGACAAAGAAGAAAATGGGAAAACGGTTAGGAGGATATTGAAAAGAGAAAGAAAATTCACATTGACTAGAGATAGAATATTAATATTCTTTTTTATAAAAATATATTGGTAATTAATCATGGCTACATGTGTCCGTAGTGTGTAATATGGATTGTGTTTAAAGGTTTTGATTTACTATAATTAATTGTGTATTGGTATATCGGTAAGAAGGATTGGACAATATTATAATATTTGTCTTGTCCAATACTACTGCTCTCTTTTTATATGTTATGTTTTTGAAATAATCTACTGACGATTGAGTTGAGATTACCTATTAATAGCTCATATTTGACAAGTGATTTGATTTTTCCTCCCATTAACATGATTGAAAGCCCACGAATATATATCACAGCCATCATATGTGGCACTCTCTTATGAAATAGATAAGTACATTCAATGTAATTAATCCATGTCATTGAAGAAGACAGCCTGAGGTTTGTAAATTACACGTCAGACTTCAACATTTCTCGAGCACTCTATAAATTGTGCAAACACACTTTTTTTGATGTTCAAAAATTGATGATAAAAGTAAAAACTCGAGACTTGAACAATGGGGAGCACTGGTTTGTGCACTTATTTAAACTAAGTTTTTATTTCGTTATTTTATAGATTTTCTACTTAATTTATTTTATTTTATTTTATTTTCTATTTCAGTTTCGAACCTATTTATAAACAAATGGAGAAGAATCGACGGAAAGAGCAACAATTTGGTGAAATCGACGAGTAAATGAGAAGAGATTGAGTTTTTGAAGTGAATATCAAGAGTCAATCATTGGAGGATGTGGAAGAAGATAAAATCAATAAGTTTAAGGTGTGTTGGAGTGACAATGAAGAGTTAAAACAAAGTTTCAAACACCTGAAAGCCAAAGAACCTAATTGAGAAACTATCTACTGAAGCATGTGCGGAAGTTCGAGCACAACTTTTGGTATTAAAATCTCCACAAGGCAAATATTAAATTACAAATCCAACATTTTTTACGGATATCAATTTAGAGTTTTCTACAAGATGTTATTGTCATTTGAAAAACAGCCGTCACAGAGGAAAAATATGAAATTGGGCGAACGCCCAAGCTTATAGCTGGGCGATCGCCCAGCCTCATCCGATGACAGCAGAGACCAATTCATTGCACTGGGCAAATGCCCGTGATTGTTCTGGGCGATCGCCCAGTACATTTTATGCACAGACGGATTTTTCTTGACTTTTTGAGTTCCACTCCAATTAAGAACCTTATGGGATCCGATTTTAATGGTTTTTTTTTTTTTATCTTTTGGGGCACAATTATGGAATTATAAATATGAGTTATTAACTCATAACAAGATAGCCGAATTAGAGGCTGAATTTGGGGAGAAAAACAAGAACGAAGATCAAGAATTACTCTTTCAAGAATTCAACGAAGATCAAGATCAAGATTTCTTCTCTTTCAAGTTTTCTTCCTATCTGGGTGATAGCTTCAATATTTTATTTTTGTTTTTGTTTTCTTCTTCTTATAATATGCTAGGCTAAATTCTTTTAGGGCTAGGATCATGACGAAGCTTGTAACATGATTCTTTAATTCTTTGAACCTAGTTTTTGATATTTAAGCATATTTTTAATTCTGAATAATTGATATTGATTTCTATTTATCTACAATTATGTACTCAGTAGTTGTATGATTGTTGTGGCTAGTTTTACTTTCGAGAGATTGAAAATAGGTTATACATAGTATCAATTGTCATACAGTCCGATAGGGGACAGAGATATACCGCTATGCTTTACGTGATTTTTAAGTATTCACAAATTCTAATACATTCTTGTATGTTCGCATCCGTCATAGAGATATAGTCGGGTCACATATAGGGATATGTTTAATTCTACTCGAGAGAGATTGTTAAACAAATTAGGAATATTGATCTTCATAATTAAATCATGTTATCAAATTCAAAAGTTCGTGTTAAAAGGAATTGGTATAAGTGGATTCGGGATCCTAGTACGATTTTCTTTTTTAATTTTAAAGTAATTCTTCTTTAATTTAATCTCTTATTTGTTTAACTTATAATTATTTATTATTTTTAGTTAAGAATTTAATTAGTTTAAGAAACCAAATTTTCAAAGTTAACACATTCGGTTAAGTTTATTATAATTGAATTGAATTGAATTATCTAAATCCATGTGAGTATGATACTTAGACTCATAATCCACTTTATTACTTGCGCGATCCATACAATTATAGAATATTAAAGACAATAAATTGTTGAGAAATACCACACAACTTCATGATGCAATACCCGATAGGCATAGTCATGGGTGGATGTAATAGGGGGAAGCCCAAGACTATAGCCCAGGGCTACCCCCAGCTCATATCCTAAATATAATAAAAGAAAATTAGAATAAAATTATATGTTAGTTTGCCTAAAACAAACTATTAGTCCAACCTCAGTGCAATTTTCCTTACCCATGTCCAATTACCCACTTTAATTCATTCTTTCGATTTTGGCACAATCATTCCCTTTTATGCCCAATTAAAATTATTAGGAATCTATCCATTATCCCTTCTCATTTCCTGGCAATTGAAATTGAAATTTGGGAAATTTACACCCAGTGCTTGTACTTTTTGAAATAATTTTAATATTACAAACATTGTCTGTTAAAAGTATTGTATATTATTTCGTTTGAAGAGTCAAGGCCAAAGGGAGCGTCTAATGGAAGGCTCCAAAAGTGATCCAATGGCAATACATCCACGTGTTAGTATCCCAAGCCAGAAGCCCACTAAGTAAAGGCGTGTTTTTGGCACATCAATTTAACCAATTTTGGTTGCACTACACGCGTTTTCCAATCAATTCCACCTTGATACCAAGAATTGGTTGATAAAAAATTGTGCTAAAGAACTTCATGCACTCTATCTTCATTTGCTCTTGTAACTCCAAAATTACGAAAAACAAAAAATACAATTAAACAGATTCAAACCTGATCAATTAAAAGTAGTTTCAAACAATTTTTGATAGAAATGATTTTGGTACCCATATCAGGAGGGTTATATTGAGTTGCAATCTTTTTCAATTTCAAAACACCCTTAAATATGATGTACATAATAAAATAATATTTGACATCTATATGTTTTGCTCTATCATGATACATTGGATTTTTACTCAAATGAATAGCATTTTGATTATTAGTAAACAAAACAACATTTTCATCAACAAAACCAAACTCCTTCAATTAGTAAACCACTAAACCTCTTCTATTGTGTACTCCAACAAAATGTGCGCGTGTGCATGTCTATATGTGTCTGCAGTGTGTAATATGGATTACGTTTAAAGGTTTCTATTATAATTAATTATGCATCTGTATATTGGTAAGAAAGATTGAACAATATTATAATGTTTGTCTTGTTCAATACTACTACCCTGTATTTTAATTTAGAATTAATAAGTTATATTTTTGAGATAATCTATTGGCGATCTGGTTGAGGTTACCTATTAATAGCCCGTGTTTCATATGTTTGAGATGTAAAATGTCTAGTTGAATTCTTACTTCTTCTTTTTAATGAGCAAGCATGAGGTGTTAAAAACAAAATGTAAATACCTCCTCTTGGATCAAACATAATACTAACATAAGTGAATGTAAATTTAAAATCGATCAACAAATTTAAGTGAATATAAATTTAATATTTCAATTCTTATTGGCAATCAAAATGAATGCATTGATCATTTCCATTGAAGTTATTCAATCATGCAATTTTGTCACTAATTTCTCTTATGATAAATTTAACTATCTTCTTGGATTGAATGCATCGTATATAGTTGTGTTCGGAAAGAGTTAAGTTCTTGATTTGGCACTCCATTTTTAGTACACCGCTAATTTACTATAAGAACATTTTGCAATGTCTCATTTACTACTAGAAAATATGGCTCTAGAGACATAATTTTCCCTTACTGTAGCCATAGAATCTGCCACTAAATTAAGCATTGCAGCTTTCAAGATTAGCAATATTGTTCACGTCTTTTAACTAAGGTGGTTTGGATTGCATGTGAAGCACCGCAAAACATTATATAGATACATATGTGGCTAATTTGCAAAATCAAGGATTAAACAAAAATTGTCCATTTTCCCAAGGATCAAATTACAATTTTTAAGAAATATGGAAAATACCTCGTTAGGCAAGAAAATATACTTTTAGGACTCATATGGTAAGTGGTAGACCTGGGCGTCGGTGGGTCAGTCCAGGTATTTCAATACCCAGAACCACCTGTTACATTTCAGTATTTCGTAAATAGAACTATTCGGTTCCATGTAATTATTGGAACCAAACCCGAACTAGAACCGTTGGTTCGTGTTCAGGTTCAGTTCTACCCATAATATTTTTTTTTTTAAATCGTGAATTGACAACATGTTTTGAAAACAATTAAAAATTGCAAACTCGTTAACATTAAAGTACGTTAGATATTAAAATATTTTACAAAAGATATAAACATTAACTGAAAATATAGACACCAAAATTACAAACTCACAAATTAAGGTTAGAAAAAGAAAAATTACCTCTCAAAATTGAAGATTCATTTCGGTTATAGAAATTCGCCTTCGCCGTATCACACAGCGTTGAGCGAGAGAGAGATGAGCGAAAGTGCAAGACAGACGACAATGTTTGTATTGAGTATATGAGCAAATAGCAATTGAGAATTTGAGATTTGAGTAATTGGAATTGGGACAATTGAGTTTGAGTTTAAGAGTGGTGGATTTTGTACTTTTGATTTGGGTCTTGGACAATTGGACTCTTGTCTTTGGTACTTTGGTGTTGGGTTATAGGTTGGATTAGGGTGAATAAATTGTAAAAAATAAAAAATATATAAAAAAGACAAGGGTAATTAGCACAAAACGTCCATACTTTTTTAGGTCATTGTGCAAATTGTCCCTACTTTGGAAATTTTGGCATTTTCACCATCACCTACATCTTTTCTTGCGCAAAAAGTCCTTTCCGTCCATTGTCACCCAAAAATTGTCGTTAACCCTCTTCAACAACACGACTCACACCACAAAGGAAGAGTAATTTCGTCCATTTCGTCCATACACTTTCTTCTCTGGCACCAATCTGAAACTAAATACCAAATAATCAAACAAAAAGAACTCTGAGTGATCTATATACAAATAGGTTTCCGAGATTCGTGAGCCAAAAAAGACTACACGCATATGGCTAGGGACTTACGCTACACTGGAGATGGCCGCAGCCGCTTATGACGTAGCGGCGCTTGCCCTAAAAGGGAGTGATCATGCTGTATTGAACTTCTTTGATCATGTCAATACATATCCACTTCTAGCTTCACCTTCACCACCATATATTTGTCATGCAACCGCTGCTGTGGCCGCGTTGATGAAGCCGGTAAGCACTAAGGAGGCCATGGTTGAACCGCTGGGAAATGGTAGCTCTGCGAATGCACAAGTGGACATAGCTAGTGGGAATGAATTTATGGATGAAGAGGCATTTTTTGATATGCCTAATTTGTTGGTGGGCATGGCTGGGAGAATGCTTGTTAGCTCACCAAGAATGAAGTGTCAGCCATCAGATGACTCGCTGGAAAATTTTGATGTCGAAAGCATGTGGAACCATTTACTTCATCAAGAGCATTAGACCCAAATAAATTTATATCATTATCCTCTAGTCTCTGGTGGTGCTACCGAATAGGTGAACCAGCAAAAATATTTTGTTGTGATAGAAGAAAGTATATGGACGAAATAGACAAAATTACCCTTCTTTTGTGATGCAAGTCGTGTTGTGGAAGAGGGTTAACGACAATTTTTGGATGACAATGGACGGAAAGGACCTTTTGCACAAGAAGAGGTATAGGTGAGGGTGAAAATGCCAAAATTTCAAAGGTAAGAACGATTTGCACAATGACTTCAAAAGGTATGGACGTTTTGTGCTAATTACCCAAAAGACAAATTCGGCTCCAATCATATACCTACGGTTCTAGTTCAAGAACCAAGAACCGATCCGAACCCAGTTTGTTCTCGGTTCTCAGTTCCGATTCGTAATTTTATATTTTTGGAACTGGAATCAGAACCGGTTTGGGAGGTTCGATTCCGGCTAAAATGCCCACCCCTAGTAACTAGTCAATAGACCCTGGTAAATGATAAATTTTATACCAATATTTGGCCAAAACAATTGCTCGGATAAACCATGTTATCCTTGAAATGAGGAGAATTTTTATCCTCTAAAGGATGAGCAGAAAATAATTTATCCAGATAATGAATCATAAAAAAATGAAAAGGGATACCTTACCCTTACTAACTTTCCTTTGTTGAACAAGAATTTATTTGGCTCACATCAGTGCAGGTTACTAACTTACGCCATGGGTGGACAATAAAGGAGGTGTAGGAAAAACAACGATGGCAGATGAGGAGGAGAATGAGAAGGCGACAGTGGTAGCAGTAGCGGCGGAGCTATTACTTTCTGTGCAAATTAATTTTGATTAGATTGGGGGTTCTTGAATCAATTTCAATCAAAACCTTCTCTCTCTCTCTCTCTCTCTCTCTCTCTCTCTCTCTCTCTCTCTCTCTCTCTGTAATTCTTTTTTTATTGAGACCAATTCAAAAATGCCAGAAACGGTGCAGAATATTTTGGAACAAGATACTCTCAAGTGGGTTTTCGTTGGAGGGAATGGAGATGTGGGCAAGACAATATGCATTTTGATTATTTCGATCCTACTCTCTGTTATTTTTTTGTTGATTTTGTTTTTGATTTTTTTTGTGAATTGAGCTGAATCTATGTTGTAATATTGTTCAATTTATATAATAAGAAGTGATTTGGAATCAAACATCTATGAGAGGATATCAAAAAAAATACCCAAAGCAAAGCCAGAAAACAAAACGAGTAAAGCTAAAATTTCAAATTTTAGGCCGGGCAATGCAGAGGCTAAATTCTTGTACTGGGGGTTCGCCCAGTACAAATTTTTTGTGACCATTGGTTTTGAATTATGACAGCGTTTTGAAAGATTTTGGTATCTTTTGGCTTGATTTTGGCACCTATTTGTGTATAGGAGTTGATAATCTATAAATATAGATGGTTTTCATATTGGAAAAACAATTATTAACATCAAATACATATACTTGCATCCAAATCAAAGATCAAAACTCAAATTTTATAAAGTGTTCTTCAAGTTCATTTTGCTTGATTTGAACTTGATTTAAAAGGTTTGTTTATTTCTGCAAACTATTTACCGTTAAAGCCTTCAAGCACTTATCTTGGTAGCGGCAAATATTGTTTGAGGACAGCGATTCAAAATTGTGTTCAAACCTTCCCTTTGGTGAATATTTTATCCTCTTGTTTTGTTCTTCATCATCTTCTTTGTTTAACAATCTCAAACGATATTTGGTGATGGAGAACGAGACTACCATGGCTACAATCAAAATGATGAATGAACACCTTGTGAAGCTTGATAGGTTTGATAGAACTAACTTTACCTGGTGGAAGAACAAGTTAAAATTCCTTCTCACCACATTGAAGATCTTCTATATTTTGGGTCTGGATTTGGAACCATTGTCAGAACTAACCTCAAATGATTCTGATGCAATAAAGACAGAAAAGAATAAGAGACAAGAAGACTAGTTATATGCAGAAGACAAATCTTGAATGCTCTATCTGATCGCCTTTATGATCTTTACACTGGCTGATTTACAGCTCCCACTGCCTCCACTCTTTAATTAAAAATTTAGGTTTTGTTTAAAGAAACATTTAAATTTTATAATTTTGCCCCCACATCAAATATAAAAACCATATATTTAGATTAATGCATATAAATAGTTTCTAGCCTAGTGCCATACCGTCCTCTTTATAATGGGGGGTGGGTTTGAGTTCAAATCCTGCTATGTTAAATACTTTCTTTCTTTCTTTTTTTCCCTTTTTTTTTGAGAAATTTGTGCAATTAATCTCCAATTTTAAAAAAATAATTTTTAAATCCCAAACTTTTGTTCCATTTGTATATTTTGTCTTTTTACATAATTCGAAAAACTTTAATCTAATTTCCTCAAATTTTTTGAAAAGTAAAGTTGATAAAACAATACGCTTAAACACCGAACTTATTCTTTGACTTTAACGTTTCCTTGATTTTCAATTTCAAAATATGAAAATAAAATAAAATATCACTTTCTTTTTTATGTACAAATCTCATGAAAATATGGTTGATTTTTTTAATTGTTTTACTTAACTCGAACATAATTTTATTATTTCTTCACTTATCAGGAATAGATTTTTTTGTATTTTGATTACTTTGTTTTTATATTTATATGAACATAAGTAACTATGATTTTCATTTTTTTCACAATTTTCATTTTTTTTATTTTTCAAGTTTTGTTTAATCCAAACTTAATTTTTGTTTAAAATAAAATGTTGATTCTATTTTTCATTTTTTTTTTACTATTTTAATCTATTGTTATATACTGATAATCCAAAGTTGATTACTTTTATAAATGACAAAGTTATTGTATAAATAAAGTAGTTTTATTGTATTCTTCAAATACCGCTATTTCTACCGACTATCGCAGTGTCGCCAACTAGTATAGACGCTACAAGTCATCGTAGTATTCCTACGCCAATACTGTAGCACCACTAATCGACTTGTGCCTCCACAAGCTAAAATTTCTGGCTCCGCCCCTGGATCTTTACACACACCACTTCAGCCAGGGAGATATGGAATGCATTGAAAAATAAATACATGGTCGGGAAGGAAGGTACCAAAAAGTTTATGATTTCTAAATATTTCGATTTCAAATTTTTAGATAACATACATTTGTTAAGACAAGTACATGAGTTACAAGTTATTGTTAACAAAATAAAGTCCGTGAAGATTGAAATTCCTAAAACTTTTCAAGTTGGTGCAATTATTGCTAAGTTGCCATCATCATGAAAATGTTATAGAAATAAAATTCTTCATAATTCCGAGGATTATTTTTTGGAAGGGATTCAAAAGTATCTTCGAATTGATGAAGAATTAATGGCACAAGATGGGAATGAACATTCTCATGAGGGGACTTCCAAAGCCCATGCCATGGATCAAGCCGACAAATCAAACAAGGATTTCGTGAAGAGGAAATCCTCAAACTCCAACAAAGACAACAAGAACAAGAAAAAATTTAAGGTTTCTTGTTATGTGTATGGCAAACTTGGACATTATGCCGAGGAGTGTAGGAATCGCAAACAATCAAAATAAACAGGAAAAGTGAATTCCATTGACACCGAAAATATTGTTACTGTGAGCATTGTTAATACCATCAAAGGAAAAGTTCAAAGATGGTGGTATGATACTTGTGCTACCATACATGTTTGCTATGATAGGTCTCTCTTAAAAACTTATCAAGAGGTGGATGATAAACACATTCAAATGAGTAATGAAGTTCAATCCAAGATTGTTGGCAAAGGAAGTGTGGACTTACATTTCACATCCGGCGAGAAGATTACATTGATAAATGTTTTACATGTACCAGATATGAATAGAAATCTTGTAAGTGGGGATTCGTTGAGAAAACCAAGAATTAAGTTCGCATATGAGTCGGACAAACTTGTACTTTCTCGGAATAGTGTATTTGTTGGAAAAGGCTATTCTAGTGATAAAATGGTCAAACTTTGTATTGTCGAAAATGATATTAATAAAACTACAAATTTGAATTATGTTGTTGAGTCTATTTCTTTATGGCATATTGTTTACTCTACTATAAAAGAATGATAAAAATTGAAATGATTTCACGTGAAAACATAAAACATAATAATGTGAATTATGTGTTAAGTCTAAAATAATTAAGAAACATTTTCATAGTGTTGAAAGGACCTCTAACTTATTAGACTTAATTCATTCTGATATATGTGAATTAAATGAAATGTTAACTAGATGACGTAATAAATACTTCATAACATTCATAGATGATAATTCTAGGTTTTGTTATATCTACTTGATGAAGTATAAGGGTGAAGCCATTAGTATGTTTAAGATATATAAAATCGAAGTAGAAAACCAATTCTTCTCAACTTACTCTTTTCATCCATTCTTCTCAACTTGCTATTAAAAATGTTCAAAACTGAAATATAAAGAAAAATATAATAAATTAAGTAGAAAATTAATAAAATAACGGAATAAAAGCTTAGTCTAAAGGTTCGAATAAGTGCACAAAATGCACTTATCATGTAGCGACCGGAAAAATTTTCGTCATCTAATTTCATAAAAATTTTAACTCTTGGCGTTGCTACGAACTTCCTAGTATGATTTAAAATATTTTGGTCACGTTAAATGCTGCACGTGTTTGCCTTAAAACCTTATTTGACTAATATGAAATATTATATATCACCGAGCGTCATTAAATTTTCTTACATCAAATAATTTTTCTTGAGTTAATTCTTAGATAATTTTTGAACAACCGTTCAATTTAGAAACCAAGAAAAATACAAACATTTTTCTGGGCCCAACTTCAGCCCATTTGTTCACCTTAGTTTCAGCCCAATTTCAGTCCAATTATGCACCCGTATTTAGTCCAAAATCCAGCCCCCCTTGCTGCTGGAAGAACACCCACAATAGCTCCTTATTTCTTACCAGATAAACACCCAAGCAGCCCCTTATTCCCTGCCAGAAAAACACTCCCAAATAGCCCCTAAACCCCAGCAGAAAACCGCCACATTTTTCCCATTTTTCAGCCCACTTTCTTCCCATATTCATCCCCATTATCTCCACCACTCAACTCATTTCAATTCCAGCCAAAACACCTCCCATGTCACCTGAAGAAACCCGTCACCGGCCCCTTATTTTAGCCTTATTTATCCACCATTCAACCCACTTAAATTTTAGTCAAACTGCTCCCATGAAACCTACGGAAAATCGCCCCCAAAACTACTCCATTATCCTTGAAGAAACCTTCCCCTTAAGTCCCATTTTCCCTTATTATTTCAGCCACCAAATCACTAATATTCAGCCCCATAAAGTCCCTAGTTCGCCCCCCTCTAATCTCTTCTAATTCTCCACATTTCAATCACCAAAACTACTCCAGCATTCTCTCTTTTTTTCATTAGTTTTGGCCCCCAGCAGTAGACAATTATCATCCATTTTTGCTCTAATAATTCCCCTTCTTTCCTCCTCATTTTTTGCCCCCAATACCAGCAACAAAGTCCACTTTTCTTCATATGTTTCTCCTCTTTTTTTGTCCAGAAATCTCCCCAGCAGTGTGCTCTTCTTTCCAAAGAAAATCAGCATACAACTTAAAGAAGAACACCCTTTTCCTCGCTTCACAATCCGACCCAGCAATAAGACAATTTATGTTTTTCTTCACATTTCCAACCACAGACTTTATTCCTCTTTAGTTTACAACACGCGGATTTTGGTATAACAAGGCAACTGATGAGTTAATTTGAGGAAACGAACAGCCAATTCAACTAAACGAAACTTCTAAAATTGCAAGGTAGTTTTTATACTACTTAAGCTATGTTTTACAAATTTTACTTTGGGAGATTAATGTGTGAAATGAATGTCATGTTAAATATCTATGAATGAACGTTATGATAGTGATTGTAGGTTATCACTTATTAAAGTTGCGATTGAAGGTATTCACTTAAGAATTTATGTGGTGCCGGCTATCGAATTATGTTATTCCTTATATATGTTTTAAAGTTTTAGCATGTCACATGTATGATTTCGTATGTTTCCCTAATATATTAGTATAATTACTACTGAGTGTTTATTTGAAATACTCATATCCTAAAAATTTTACTCTTCAGGTTGATATGCTTGGCGATGGCACGACAGCGTAGAGTAGCAACAGTAAAAGAAACGAAGTTGTCTAATGTCTTTTATATTTTGGCGTCGATGTGATCGAGCCTTTTATTATGTAAATTATGGTAAAATATTTGAATATGTTTTAAGGTTGTAAATTGGAAGAAACCCAAATTTATGTTCAATTTTCTGTGTCAGAAATTAAAGTTGAAGTTGTAGAAAGTACTAAATTTTTTACCTTTCTATCCATGACTTCAGAATACCTTAATTTTGTGTACTAAGAATTTTTGAGTTAAATCAATTGAGTTTGATATATTTATAAGTTATCTAATAGTAGGATTTGCAATCACATTAAAATCAAGTCTTATGAATTTATTATAACTATTTTCCCGGGCAGCATTAGTGGTACTCGAGCCAATTTTTCAGGTAATTTTGAATATATTTTTCTCATATCAAAAGACTTGGTTAAGGTTTGTATTTTGGATATGTTGTAGCCTAAGATATCAAGTACATACTAGTCAAAAATCATAATTTTTTGAGCACGTTTATCTGGTCAAATAATTATTGGCGACACCTCGTATTAACGTTTAAAGCTATGAAGTTTTGGAAGTCTTTAAGAGTTTTCTTGCGCGCTTGCTATTTTCCGCTACATTCAAATTTTAAAAACCATTCCAGGGCACTGGAAATTGAGATTTAGAGTTGTCAAGTATAATTCAAGATTTTTAAGTGACTCTCCAAGTTAAGAAAATTCGGAACATTACAATCTACCACTAAATTAAGCATTACAACTTTCAAGATTAGCAATAATGTTCGCATCTTTTTAACTAAGGTGGTTTGGATTGCATGTGAAGCACCGCAAAACTTTATAATAGATACATATGTGGCTAATTTGCAACTAAACAAAAATTGTCCATTTTCCCAAAGATCAAATTACAATTTTTAATAAATATGGAAAACGCATCGTTAGGCAAGAAAATTATACTTTTAAGACTCGAAAATTATACTTTTAAGACTCGTTTGGTAAGTGGTCAACGTACATTGATAAATATCAAGGATGATAAAGGATAAATTTTATCCTAACAATGTTTGGCCAAAACAATTACCCGGATAACCATGCTATCCGGTAACAATTTATCCTCGAAAGGAGATGAATTTTATCCTCAAAAGGAGGAGTATAAAATAATTTATCCGAATAATGAATCATAAAAAAATGAAAAGGACCAATGTACTCTTACTAAGAGCATCTCCAATCCATCGCCAAATTGAATGCAATACGCCAAGATGGAGCAAATCTTCTCTCCAACCGGACGCCAAAACTCTGCGCTATGTTGAGATGATGAAACTGTAGCGATGAAGATGAATTTGGCGTGAAATTTTATTCCACATTTACCCCCAACTTGGCTGCAGTGAACAATTAGTTTCCTTTTGTATCTCTTTTGTTTACAGTTTCATTGTCTTTTTTAAGTAATCGGTCCAATTTTTTTATTTTATTATGTTAAATGTTTTTGAAATTGAGATATTTAGTATCATGTTTTTTTTTTTAATGAATGCAATAGTTACGTAAATTTAATTTAATTTTTTATATATATATTTAATATAAAATTATAAATACACTATATGATTAACTAATTTTTGAATTAAATTATTGTTCAAAATTACAAATATAAATATATTATAATAGATACTGTTCATTTGGTGCAATATTTGAAGTAATGGGTTGGATATGACATTTGGATTTGGTGTGAAAGTTGCACCATTTTAGTGCAAAAGTTGCACCAATTTGAAGATATGGGTTGGAGATGGCCTAACTTTCCATTATCGAACGAGAGTTTATTAGACTGATATTAGTGCAGGTTAACTTACGCCATGGGTGGACGGAAAAGGAGGTTTAGCAAGAACAACAATGGCGGAGGAGGATGAGAAGGTGACAACGACATCAACAACGGCAGCGGCGAGGCTACTCTGCAAATTAATTTCGATTAGATTGGGGGTTCTTCAATCAATTTCAATCGAAACCCCTCTCTCTCTATCCCTATGTGTTCTTCTTCTTTAATGGCGACTGATTCAAAAAAACCAGAAGAAAATGTGCCTAATATTTTGAAACAAGATACTCTCAAGTGGGTTTTCGTTGGAGGGAAAGAAGGGATGGGCAAGACAACATGCATTTAGATTATTTCGATTCTACTCTCTAGGATCAATTGGTTGTTACGTCGATTTTTAGGCTTCCATGGCTGTTGCACATAATAATGGCAATCCCATTTTCTATTGTGCCTCTTCATCACTTCTATCTCCGTCCGCCTATGACCACAAAATGGCAGCATATGATTTTAGCCTTTTCAATTATATTATTAAAATATCAATTTTACCCCTAATTAATTACGCTAATACCTTTAGGCTTGGTTTGGTATTGCTGTACTTTTAAGAGAATCAGTTTCTAGTGTGCTGCAGAAAGAATCATCTGTGGAAAGAATCAGATAAATGTTTGGTAAACTCCTGTTTCAAAACTGTTGTATGTTTCAAAAGCAGCATTTGAACGTTTGGTAAATTAAAAGGGAAAATTGGTGCAAATGGTCCCTAACGTATGACATTAGTGCGCAAATGGTCCCTAACCTTTCATTTTTAGCGGAATGGTCCCTAACCTATCCATTTAGGTGCGCAATTGGTCCTTTTTGACGGATTCCGTTAAAAATCCGTTAAAACCTTTCCAAAATTGGTGCAAATGGCCCCTCTTATATTTTTTTGTCTTTATTAGTGAGGGTAAAATTGTCACGTTACATTTTTCTTCAATTGGCGCAAATGGTCCCTAACCTTTACATTTTTTTGGCACAAATAGTCCATAACCTATAATTATATTTTGGTACACAATTTGTCTTTATTTGATGAAAAAAAGACAAAAATATCCTTACTTTTAAGGGAAATTGGCGCAAATGGTCCCTAACGTATCATGTTAGTGCGCAAATGGTCCCTAACCTTTCATTTTTGGTGCAATGGTCCCTAACATATCCATTTAGGTGCGGAAATGGTCATTGTGGACGGATTTCGTTAAAAATCCGTTAAACAACCTTTCATTTTGGTGCGCAAATGGTCTCTCTCAATGTTTTTGTCTTTATTAGTGGGGGTAAAATTGTCAAGTTACATCTTTCTTTCAATTGGCGCAAATGGTCCCTAACCTTTACATTTTTTGGCGCAAATGGTCCCTAACCTATAATTATATTTTGGTGCACAATTAATCCTTATTTGATGAAAAAGACAAAAATATATTTACTTTTAATTAAAAAAATTACAATTGGATTCCTAACCTTTAAAAAAAAGTAAAAATGAGTCCGATACTTTAATTTTTTTATTAAAAAAAATTAAAAGAAAAACTAACAAATTGACAATATACTAAATTATTTTGTATATTTTATAAACTATTATAAAATAACTAAAATTGAAATTCATAATTATTAACGAGTGTGCTAATTAAAATTATTTTATTATTATTAAGTAATCGTATTATTTAAAATTCAAACTTTAATTTTATCATTACAAAATAAAAAGAAAAATAAATTTGTCACAAATAAAATTTTTAATTATGCTCAACCCAACTCGATTTTATACGATCTTATATTTACTGGTCAATCCAACCTACTTTTGAGCCACAAAGAAACTGAACAAGTCTTATTTTAAAATTTAATTTATTTTTGTATTTAAAAAAAAAATTCATCCCACCCCACCCCACCCCACCGCACCCCACCGCACCGGAAGGGAGGGGATTTCTCCCCTCCCCGGGGGAGGGGAGAAATCCCCTCCCTTCCGGTCGCGAAACCAAGGGGACGCAGCGATTAGGGGGGAGAAATCCTCCCTATTCGCTGTGACAGTGTCGCAAAAAATAGGGGGGATTTCTCTCCCCTAGTCGCTGTGACGCGTACCCCCTGGTTTCGCTATCGGAAGGGAAGGGATTTCTCCCCTCCCCGGTTGCCCTCGACGTCGACGGCAACCGGGGAGGGGAGAAATCCCCTCCCTTCCGGTGGGGTGGGGTGGGGTGGGGTGGGGTGAAATCTTTCTTTTTTTAAATACAAAAATAAATTAAATTTTAAAATAAGACTGGTCCAGTTTCTTTGTGACTCAAAAGTGGGTTGGATTGACCCAGTAAATATGAGATCGTATAAAATCGAGTTGGATTAAATATAATTAAAAATTTTATTTGCGACAAATTTATTTTTCTTTTTATTTTGTAATGATAAAATTAAAGCTTGAATTTTAAAAAATACGATTACTTAATAATAATAAAATAATTTTAATTAGCACACTCGTTAATAATTATGAATTTCAATTTTAGTTATTTTATAATAGTTCATAAAATATACAAAATAATTTAGTATATTGTCAATTTGTTAGTTTTTCTTTTAATTTTTTTTAATAAAAAAATTAAAGTATCGGACTCATTTTTACTTTTTTTTTTTAAGGTTAGGAATCCAATTGTAAATTTTTTTAATTAAAAGTAAATATATTTTTGTCTTTTTTATCAAATAAGGATTAATTGTGCACCAAAATATAATTATAGGTTAGGGACCATTTGCGCCAGAAAAATGTAAAGGTTAGGGACCATTTGCGCCAATTGAAAGAAAGGTGTAACTTGATAATTTTACCCCACTAATAAAGACAAAAACATTGAGAGTGACCATTTGCGCACCAAAATGAAAGGTTGTTTAACAGATTTTTAACGGAATCCGTCCACAAGGACCATTTTCGCACCTAAATGGATAGGTTAGGGACCATTGCGCCAAAAACGAAAGGTTAGGGACCATTTGCGCACTAACATGATACGTTAGGGACCATTTGCGCCAATTTCCCTACTTTTAATTAAAGAAATTTGCAATTGGATTCCTAACGCTTAAAAAAACTAAAAATGAGTCCGATACTTTAATTTCTTTATTAAAAAAAATAAAAAAAAACTAACAAATTGACAATATACTAAATTATTTTGTATACTTTACGAACTATTATAAAATAACTAAAATTTAAGCTCATAATTATTAACGAATGTCCTAATTAAAATTATTTTATTATCATTAAGTAATCATATTATTTAAAATTCAAACTTTAATTTTATCGTTACAATATAAAAAAAATAATTTTGTCACAAATAAAAATTTTAATTACTTTCCAAACAGCACGTATCCGTTAAACCAAACAAGATCTATCCATGTAGCCAAACATGAGTCTTCTTCTTCGTTGAATTTTCTTCTTGTCCAAACAACCAACCACCACCGGATAACCCGTCCAAAACTTAAATAAATTCCACCGGAGAAAACCACCGGATGTACGCCGGTCATCTTCATCGCAGATCTACGCAACCGATCCGTGCAAATCTAGCAAAATTTGGCGGGAGCGAAATCTGCGTGATTCCAATCGTGCATATCTGGCTAGATCTGCGTGGCCACCGCGCAGATCCCGTCGGATCTGCGCGAGCCACCAGATCGAAGTCGCTTAGATCCAATGAGATCTGTGCGACCGCGCGCAGATCTATTTGGCAGTGTCCCTTTTTTTATTTCATTTTTTTTTTTCGACCTTCAATCTTCAAGATCCACCGGAACTGTAAGGAAGATGACCGACGTAGATCCGGTGGAATTTTTTTTGAGTTTTTGATGGGTTATCTAGTGGTGGTTGGTTGTTTGGACAAGAAGAAAATTCAACGAAGAAGAAGACTCATGTTTGGCTACATGGATATATATTGTTTGGTTCAACAGATGGTGCTGTTTGGAAAGTAATTAAAAATTTTATTTGTGACAAAGTTATTTTTTTTATATTGTAACGTTAAAATTAAAGTTTGAATTTTAAATAATATGATTACTTAATAATAAAAAAATAATTTTAATTAGCACATTCGTTAATAATTATGAACTTAAATTTTAGTTATTTTATAATAGTTAGTAAAATATACAAAGTAATTTAGTATATTGTCAATTTGTTAGTTTTCTTTTAATTTTTTTTAATAAAAAAATTAAAGTATCGGACTCATTTTTACTTTTTTTAAAAGTTATGAATCCAATTCCAAATTTCTTTAATTAAAAGTATAGATATTTTTGTCTTTTTCATCAAATAAGGACCAATTGTGCACTAAAATATAATTATAGGTTAGGGACTATTTGCGCCAAAAAAGGTACATGTTAGTGACCATTGAAAGAAAAATGTAACTTGACAATTTTGCCCCCCACTAATAAAGACAAAAAAAAATATAAGAGGGACCATTTGTGCCAATTTTGGAAAGGTTTTAACGGAATCCGTAAAAAAGGACCTATTGCGCACCTAAATGGATAGGTTAGAGACCATTCCGCCAAAAATAAAAGGTTAGGGACCATTTGTGCACTAATGTCATACGTTAAGGACCATTTGCGCCAATTTTTCAAATAAAAATGATTTATTGCCGTAACAGTATTAAATTACTAAAAATGACATTGATTATAATAATGTTATTTTATATTATTATTATCACAAGTGGTAAAATTTATTTTTTTCTAGTCAAATATTTTTTAACAAGACAATGAATTTATTATTATTATTATTTTAAAATAAAAATAATAAACACCTAATAAATTTCAAATTTTATAAAAATTACAAAATAAAAGTATAGTCATATAGTGCAAAAATGAATTAAATTTATATTATTTTTTATGCATCCAATTTGCATTAATTCGATTTCTCAAATGGGTATTTAAGGAATTAGGTCCCGTTTGGGATTGATTTTGGAGCCCAACTTCTGAATCTCAAACAATCAGAAGTTGATTTAGGCGTTTAACAAAAATTTTAAAAGTGATTATGAAATAATCTGACTCACCTGGCAGCAGATTTTGAGAAGCAGCAAAATGGCAGCTTTTCAGATTCTGCTTTTAGTTTTTTTATTTATATATTATTAAAATACCTATTTTACCCATTATTAATTAAACTAATTCTTTTAATACCCATTTGAGAAGTCGAATTGATGCAAGTTGGATGCATAAAAAATAATATAAATTTAATTAATTTTTGCACTATATAACTATACTTTTATTTTGTAATTTTTAGAAAATTTAAAATTTATTAGGTGTTTATTATTTTTATTTTAAAATAATAATAATGAATGCATTGTCTTGTTAAAAAATATTTGACTAGGAAAAAAAATAAATCTTACCATTCGTGATAATAATAATAATACAAAATAATATTATATAATCAATTTCCTTTTTAGTAATTTAATACCGCTACAACAATAAATTATTTTTATTAATCAAACGCTCAAATGTTGCTTTTGAAACATACATCAATTTTAAAACAAGAATTTACCAAACATTTATCTGATTCTTCCCACAGCTGATTCTTTCTGCAACACAGCAGAAGCTGATTCTCTTAAAAACACATCAATGTCAAACCAAGTCTTAATTTAATTAATAAGAGGTAGGATGGGTATTTTAATAATATATAAATAAAAAAATTAAAAGCAGAATCTGAAAAGTTGCCATTTTGCTACTTCTCAAAATCTGCTGCCAAGTCAGTCAGATTATTTTATAATCACTTTTAAAAAAAATTTCAAATGCCTAAATTAACTTCTAATTGTTTGATAATCAAAAGTTGGGCTCCAAAATCAATCACAAACGGAGCTTTAATATCCTAGGTTTATTTTCTACGCATTTCAGTGATTTCACGTTATTTGCACTATATGACTATTCTTTTTATTATGTAATTTTTATAAATTTTGAAATTTATTAGGTGTTTATTATTTTTATTTTAAAATGATGATGGTGAATGCATTGTCTTGTTAAAAATATTTGGCAATATTACATATTATTATAAAAGAAAAAAATTATTTTTACCACTCGTGATAATAATAATACAAAATGACATTATTATAATCAATGTCCTTTTTAGTAATTTAATGCCGTTACAGCAATAAATCACTTTTGTTTACCAAACGCTTAAATACTGATTTAGAAGCATAAAGCAATTTTGAAATAAGAGTTTACCAAACACTTATCTGATTTTTTCCACAACTGATTTTTTCTGCAGCACAGCAAAAGAAGATTCTCTTAAAAACACAACAATACAAAACCAAACCTAAGGGTAAAATTGTTTTTTTTTTTTACGAAAAGCTGACTTTTTAAAAGTAACTTTTTCATTCTTATATCTAGCTTAACCAAACAGCATAATAATAAATATGTTATCCGGATAACTATTAACCAGATAATTTTTATCTAGAAAAATAGTTTTATCCACAAACCAAACGGATCATTAGGTTCCAGATGGCAATTGGGCCAAGCCACGTATGTGGGCCAATCGACTCGACCCATTATGGGCCTAGGCTCATCTACGGACAAGTTCGGGCCAAGGCTGAGCCAGGAGAAATAAAAAAGGTCGAGCTGGCTCGGCCCTTAGATTATACAAGTCGACTCGTGGGCTACAATAGTCATTTTTGTGACCATTGGACCGTTGGGACTCCAATAGTCACAAAAGTGACCATTTCAATCCCTTAATTTTTTTTTATTTTATTTTTAAATAACAGTCTTTCTTTTCTATATTAACATCCCTCCCCCCTCCATCCATCCACTTCACTCCACTCCATTCCAATATTTCTCACAAGTTTCAATTACAATCTCAAAATAATATACTCTTTTATTATGGAATTTATAATTTTATTTGCTTATTTTAGTGATTTCTTCTGTTCAAATTCTACATTTTTACATTCTTTATTGTAGACTTCTACATTATTCTACTACCTCTATTGCAAATGGATTACACGCAAGAAAGTGACCACTAATTACAAATAATGATTTCAGTGGGTTGGTATTAGAAATTGATCTCAATTCCTAACAATGACATTAGAGCATTAGGTCCTTTAGAGTATTGGAGCTCAAATACAAGATGGGGAAAATTGACGAAAGAATCAAATTTGTCTTGTAGGAAGTACAGTAAAAAATGTGTTGATCAATGGATTAGACAAGAATTTGGAAGGAAGACTAAGAATTGAGATCTGTTGTCTCAAATTTATTGTCCATTTGGCTATCTCTTTAAAATGTTTTTAGCACATTGGCACATCACATCTTTTTAACAAATGAGAAGACGCGAAAGTGTAATGTGTTAAGGTGTTATATAAATATGTTAGCATCTTTTCATTTGCTAGAAGAGATTAAATATTGAAGTGTCAAAAATATATTGGGAGGACAACAAGTTTGGAACGGTAGATCTAGGCTCATTGTGGGAGAATAATAATTCAAATCATAAACTTAATCCCCTTGAATTCTCAATAAGTGCGACTATATTAATGGTCAACATTCTCAATGTGTTGCATAGTTAATTTTTAAAAGGGATTATATTGTTGGTCAATATTCTCAATACGTAATTAATTTTTAAGATAGTAAGAACATATATTTTTCATAAAGATAGCATACCATGATATTCCATTGGGTTAATATGATGATAACATTTACACAACCAAAACACAAAACAAGAACCCCAAAGAAAGAAAGAGAGTAAAAATTTAGCTACTAATAAACGGATTAGGACATAATTTTTCAACACTTATTTTCATACACATAATCTCCGTTAGAAACATAACATGAGACTTAGAAAAAGATTCATCTTGATTCTAAAGCTAGTGTAGAAAATTTCAAACATGGTCTTTATTTTTAGAGCTATAATTCTCATTATTAATTTATTCCTCTATGATTAAGGACTTGTTCGGTTCCTATTTTTCTCAAGAAAACTCATTTTTTGCATATTTTTTTTTATTTTTCAAATTTTTTACACAATAACAAAGTTTGAAAATTTAAAAAAGGTGGGCAAAAAACTTTATTTTTTGAAAAAAAAAATCTCCACTGATGCACTCATTTATGTTAGCAATTTTGTCCCTTGAACTCTTACGACGTACTGTTTCGTCAATGAGCTATAGCAAGACTCTACTAATTTTGTACGATTATTCTCCTTGGTGTTTGTCTGTGGACTTTTACCCAGTTGATCAATAGTTTTCGAGAGGCTTTCAGTCAAATATTCTCTTCTTCAAATGACCCGTGATTGAACTTCAAAGACATACTACATTAACTGTTATAAGTAATTTAGTAATGTGTATTTCATCTCAGATTTGATCTCTACAAAGAAGTCATTCCAAATCCGTTCATGTTTGAAAGTGTTTTTGAACAAATTTTGATAAACTCAAATTGAAGTTCGAGTAATCGCAACCATGGAGAGTATTCTCCGCTACAAACTTATATATATATATATATATAAAAGTTTGTGTGTCTCCACATTATCTTCTTCAAATGAAACTCTTCTTGCTCTAAACTTTTACTTACTTTTTCAATTCTAAAATCATAACTGCCATAATTCAGATCGTCATTCTCACTCATCTCCATCAAGAACAAATGAGTGACATATTCTCATAGATTCTACGGTTGAATCTCACCGCGATAAAGCGGTATACTAGTTTAAATATTATATTTCCACTTCAAGATATAATTTGCTTTTGGCACGAGGTACAACCCATTTTCCTCGCAGTACAACTGTGCGAGAGTTACAGAACTTCACCTACTCAAAAACGCATTAAAGTTCAAAAATACCCCCAGTCATTATCGCCCACCTGGCAACTCTATCTTCTTCTCTTATTTGCGCGCTGTCCTGTATCGTGACGCAGTAAACAGAGTATATAACTCTTCAAAGCCCTACCTGTGTTTTTGTCGTTGTCCTGCTTTTGACGAAGCACTCTCTTTTGTGTGCGTGTGGATCTTGTTTCTCAGCGTAGATTTGATAGATGATAATTGAGACTGAATCAAATTTGAATTTGAAGCTCTAATGGAAAGGATCGTCGGAGGTAAATTCAAGCTCGGCCGTAAAATCGGTAGTGGATCTTTTGGTGAAATCTTTCTAGGTAAACTACCACAATTGTATACAGTTATATATATGTCTTTATGTGTTATTTATTTGTTGATTTTGATTTTGATTTTTTTGTGAAATTGAGCTGAATCTATTCTTTTGATTGTGCCTTCAATGTGAATATTTTGTTTTGCAGCCACACATATTGATTCATTTGAGATCGTTGCTGTCAAAATCGTAAGTTTCGAAGAAAAAGGAAATGTTTTAATTTACTTTCTTAAACTAGGATTTTTAGTTGTGTTTATTTATGTTCTCTGTATTAATTATAGTATATTTTTCCACGATGACCTGTGTAGATTATGATTTTTGCATGCAACTAAAGTGTCCAGTCAGGAGTATTTATTTGTTTATTTAAGTGAAAATGCATATTTAGAACCTGATAGGTTAATGTATTGAGCATGTTATTTCCACGCATATATGAAATAAATGTGCATGTATACATATAAAATATGTAATTTGTACTTTTCATCACTTAAAGAGCGAATTAAAATTTTCAAATGTTGAGTCATTAAAAAGTTTCAAGTGTATGCTTCCAATGTTAGCCCTTAGGACATGTTAGTTTTGTTGACAATGGTTTGACCCAAGGTGAAATTTCTGGGGCACAAATTGCACTATGGAAGCGATACAAATTGCTTGAATGATTTATATGAATCTATTAGCGTTTGCTAATAAATTGATTTTTTCTGTATCTTGCTTTGCAGGAAAATAATAAAACTAAGCATCCACAACTTCTTTATGAGGCCAAGTTATACAATATTCTTCAAGGAGGAAGTACGTAGTTGTGGAAAATCACAAGTGATTTGAACTGCACAAGTCTTGTATTTTACGTATTCATGAGTATCCCATTAACATGATTGAAAGAACACGAAATATTACCACAACCATCATGTGGCGCACTCGTATGAAATACATTCAATGCATTTAATAAATGTCATTGAAGAAAACAGGCTGATGTTTGTAAAGCACACGTCAGACTTCAACATTTCTTAAGTACTCTAAAAATTGTATAACACTCTTTTTTCGTTGTTCAAAAATTGAAGATATAAGTAAAAACTCGAGTCTTGAACAGTGGGGAACACTAGTACCACAAAACTTCATGTTGCAGTATTTGATTGGCATAATAAGCTGATAGATAGTTAAACTTACATTGTTAGATTATGATTAACGATTATAAAAAATGTATTTTCTAATATATTTTAGCTATATTTGTGTCATATGCACAAGTTTTAATTTGGATGAAAGTATAGGATCAATTATCATGACATATATGTAGTCTCACCAAGTAACCTGACCATGGAAGACGACATTGGAATTATAATTGGTTGAAGTGTGTATTTTTTTTATATCTGTCTTTGATTGTTTTCCTTTATTTTTATTCATTTGTTGTAGGTGGTATACCTGGTATAAAGTGGTCTGGTGTGGATGAGGATGACAATGTTCTAGTCCTTGATTTGTTGGGGCCAAGCCTTGAGGATCTATTTGTGTACTGTGGTAGGAAGTTCTCGTTGAAGACTGTCTTAATGTTGGCCGATCAAATGGTGAGAATAATTTCAGAAAACACCTGCTCCTGAAATCTAGGACTATATTTCTCTGTTTCCTGTTTGTCATAAACTCTTGATTAAGTTCTGCATTCCAAGTTGTTTTTTCATGGATGTATGCATGGTTTTGAACCTAGGATTTGTTTTATACAGATAGCGAGGATTGAATATGTGCATTCTAAAGGGTTTTTGCATCGGGATATTAAGCCCGATAATTTTCTTATGGGTCTTGGCCGAAAAGCAAATCAGGTGATCATAACTACTGTAATTTTATTATTACTTTGCATCCTTCACCCTTTCTTTGTCCACAGTTCTAATTCTAATATAACTCTCTTTAGGTTTATATTATTGATTTTGGTCTTGCTAAAAGATATCGAGACTCAACAACAAACCGGCATATCCCTTACAGGTGTACTTTCTGTCTGGATGTGCTACTGAGGCATTTTGGAATATGAATACCCTCTCCTGATCTGTTTTTTTTTTTCTGCCCTTTTACCGATTTGATCAATCAAAATTTTGTTTTGCAGATACAAAAGTGTTCTGAACCTTATCTTATTTGGTTAGAAAACATTTTCTTTTCACACTTATGTTGGAAAAAAACAAAGATATGACTCTTTTTTGTGGCTACTACTTGAATGATGATATGATTTGTTATATGATTTCATTTTCAACAACAAAGATATAAAAATGAGTATACATTGCTTTATTTTTCTCTATGCAGGGAGAACAAAAATTTAACAGGGACTGCACGCTATGCAAGTTGTAATACTCATCTTGGAATTGGTGAGCTGATAGGCAGTTTTTCTGGCCTTTCTTTTAAGACAGTACTCCTACTCATTTTTTTTTCGTTTAGACCAGGAGAAGAGGAGGATAAATGATGGGTTATCTGCATGATGACACGTGGATCACATTTTCTTGTTTTGCAGAACAAAGCAGGCGTGATGATCTTGAATCCCTTGGTTATGTTCTTTTGTATTTCTTGAGAGGAAGGTGTGCCAATTCTTTCTACTTTTCTTATGTTATATTCTATTTAGCTTTTTGCAAAGTGTTGATATACAATGGTTTCTTTTAACCAACTACTAGTTTGCATATAGCCTTCCATGGCAGGGTTTGAAAGCTGCCACGAAAAAGCAAAAATATGACAAAATATGTGAGAAAAAATTATCAACTCCTATTGAGGTATGTAAATTTATCAGTTTTTGTCTTTACTATTCTCTGATTCTTTTATAAAGTGTTTTATATACTTTATTTTTCTTCTGAAGGTGTTATGCAAGTCCCATCCCGTAGAATTTGCCTCATACTTTCATTACTGCCATTCATTGACATTTGACCAACGCCCTGATTATGGATTCTTGAAACGCCTCTTCCGTGAACTATTCACTCGTGAAGGTATGTCATATTGTCTTGTTATCCTGGCTATGCATTTTATTGTTGCTTCTGCCGCCTACTTCTCCGCGTTAATGAATGATGATGCTCTTAGTATTATAGCTTAATTGGCAACCTAAAGTTATACTAACAAGTTGGGTGAATTGTTGCAGTTTTTACTAGAGTCTTGAAGTATTAAGCAAATAAGTTTCTGTAACTTGCAGGATGTGAATTTGATTACATATTTGATTGGACTATCCTGAAGTACCAACAGGCACAAACAAGTAAAACACAGCAACGGGTATCAACAAATTTTCCTTGTTGTCTATGCTTTAGTTTTAGTGTTTTTTTTTTCATGGTGCCCATATCATGATTTTGGTGAGCTTGCCATGTTATAATTCTATTAGAACTGATGCTTCTTGCTAGAGCTTTCTTTAGTCAGTTAATGTTTGTTGCATGAGCTTGCACTTGTAGAACTTCAATTGTAATTCTGTTAAGTTTTTATTAAACTGGCACATTTGTAGCTATCTTTCTGACAACTTTATAATGTAAATGTTTTGCAGCCTACTCCTGGAGAGAGAAGTCGTGCAGTTCCAATGGACGTGGAAAAACATCAAGGTCAGTAGTTTTCAGTGTCCTTCACCTAATGGCATAACTAAAGCTAACAGAAATTTATCTTCTGCATTCATGAGAATTGGGTGTCATTAGAGAAATAATGCAATATGTGCGGGATCTAATGGAGTCTGTACATAAATGTTGGGAGAGAAAATTGTTTGGTAATGTTGTTCAGTTCACGGATGTGGCCTAGGTTGAAAGTGAACCCAAAAGATCAATTAGCACATAACAAGAGAGGCTAGAGTTGGATAATAAAGGTTAGATAAAAAATGCCAGAAAAGTATATGCACTAGTCAGATTTCTTGATCATTTTTGTCATTTATACATCTGAAAGAAACTAATTGTTTAACTTATCATTTATTCGATTTCTGCAGGCAATAATGCTTCTTACTCAGCTGAGTTGACTGAACATATGAAATTAAAGAATGATACTACTGCTGGTTTCCGCATGCAATTTAAATCACCGTCAAATCGAAATGTGGCTCCTGGAAATCATCTTGATAGAAATGTATGGCATCTTCTTTTGGTTAAATGAAAAAGTACACTTTTCTTTCTTGTAAGAAAAACTGTGTCGGAAGGCAGTCTACATTATGTTATCTAAAATTGTTATTTCATTGTTTTTAGGAGCAGTCATTTCTTTGTAGTTTCTTTCAGTTCAATTGGAATCTTAAACATACTTGTTTTTGCAGACAATGAACAATGCACACATGCCATCTACTTCATTCTCTCCTGCTAACATGTCAAAAGGGAATGCCTCAAGACCTATAGAATCTTCTGAACACACAAATGTTAATCATGGAAAGCACGATGATGCTGGTCCTTCAATTGTAAGAAAAAGTACACTTTTCTTTCTTGTAAGAAAAACTGTGTCGGAAGGCAGTCTACATTATGTTATCTAAAATTGTTATTTCATTGTTTTTAGGAGCAGTCATTTCTTTGTAGTTTCTTTCAGTTCAATTGGAATCTTAAACATACTTGTTTTTGCAGACAATGAACAATGCACACATGCCATCTACTTCATTCTCTCCTGCTAACATGTCAAAAGGGAATGCCTCAAGACCTATAGAATCTTCTGAACACACAAATGTTAATCATGGAAAGCATGGTGATGCTGGTCCTTCAAGTAGTTGGATTTCTTCTCTGCGGCGCATTTCTTCTTCCAAATAATTCATGTGGTACAACCCCCTTCCCTTCTCTTGCTCTACCCCCTCTCTTAATAACTGGACATTCCTGTTACTTCGTCCTGTGACCACCATCGATCTTCTCTCCCCTGCTTGTACTATTCACTACATGTTAATGGACAATGTTCTGTTGCTTAGGTACTTCTTTTCTGTTTCCAGGTAGAAATAAGTCTCAAGTACGTGGTACGATATGTTGTGGACTTGGTACGATATGCTTTGAACCTGGACTAGTTGTGGTTACAAGCTTCTGTGAAACAGTTACAAGGTTGTTATGAGTGCATGATTGATCAGTGTGGACCTTCCATTGTATTCAACAAAATCTGGTGATGCATTGCCTATAGAGGTGTTTGCAGTGCTGTTAAAAAGAATTGCACTATTCCTCTTTGGTGGAAGATCTGGTTACATAACTTTCTCAAGATGATTAGTAACCACCTTGGTTGATCTTTAGCTTGGTTCCTGTCCAATTTATTGATGCAACAATTTAGTTGCTGCTACTTGGATATGTTATGCTCTCTGTTGGAAGACCATAAAGTTTACTATGTGCATATACAGCTGTCGTACAATGTTTCTGGATATTTTGCTTGCATCAACCATCATAGCTTTGTGTCCTTCTGTGACGAGAATCGGTCTCATTTTAAGAAATGTATTGATTATGTAACCAGATTCCTTGATAATGAGGAAATTTTAGAATCTTGATATTTTGAAAGCCATTATTTTATGCTACTTCATTTTGTAAATGATTATGGTGCAAGGCAAATATTCCTTCCATGGAATGGAAATTATATTCGTAGAAGTCCTTTCTTTTTGGCTATATTCGTTTTATCTGGTCATTTGGAAATAAAGGGCTCTTCTTTCAGGAATACCATATGAACACTCACAAAGGAGTTCTGCACGCCGGTACTGATTTGCTCCATAGCCTTACAAGCAATCTGGTCTAACCCCATCCCATTCTGTACCATAATATATCAAACAAGTGCCAACATCTCAGCCTTGTGGAATCTATTATTTTCAATTCTCTTTGTTCTTCAACCACTGATATATTTTGCCATCTTTTTTTTTTTTTTTTCATTTTTAATTATTATCTGGATTCAAACTTGGTATTAATCTAAAGGTATAAAGCTCTGAAACTCTGACTGGTTTGCACTAACATAGGGCAAATCTTCCTTAAAAGATGTGGCTTTTTATGGACTACTTCGTTTCCAATTTATTTGACTTTAGCTATCAATTATCAGTCATATATTTCCAATTTGCAGGAGATGCTAGTTCCAAAAATTTGCTGTCATGGGTGGAACAAAGCAGAGAAATGTCATTAAAGATGTATTGCCACTGGTTGATGTGGCCGGTGCTACAAGATGAGTCTTATCTTTAGTCTGAATAGATATCGATGAGGCAGGAATTATTGATCTTCTTGTTTGATCTTTCAGTAATTTGATGAACTTGTGGAGTGTATATTCATTTGAACAAGAGAAACCTTTCACCTTTTGATTTTCAACAAATTCTTATGATTCATACCAGGGAGGCCTGATCCGTTGCATTGTATTGGCCTATGTATCTTTTCTTTGTGCAAGTAGACAAGGATTTCTTGTATGCTATAAATGCCAAATCCCTGTCATGTTTCCTTCCCCTGGTCATCAGTTCGTCATATGGAGTGGGAATTGAGCAGCCTGCCAAACATTGCAGAAATTGGATTACACTTACAGCACAAGGTATGTCCTCGGGAACTAAAGCTAGCAAAACATTGATTGATTCTCCTCTACCACATACGTTGGTTATTCACAACCGTGAAGGGGCAACTTGCAGGTCAGTGTTTGATGCCTTGTAATTTTTGGTAAAAGGGGCATCGCAGTGTAGTTAAGTTGCCTCTGGATCCCTGTTATGCTGTTGATCATGGCAATTATCTCATTGATCTAGAAGACTTAAATTTTCTTCGTCTAATAGATTGGTTTTGACAATGATATGTCTGCTAGGTAAGCAGATTGTGGAATTTGGTTAAAGAATGCAGCTTTTATTTTCACTTTAACACGTTTTGACTGTGGAATTTGGTTAAAGAATGGAGCTTTTATTTTCACTATAACACGTTTTGTTTTGAGCGTGCTGTGGAGTTATGGCTCGTAATTATGGGATTTTCCATGTTTGGCCAACTCTTTTGATGAGTTGCATCATATGATCTCTCGTGAATAATCATGTGTAGTGGTAAGTATTATATCTGTGCTGTTTGGTGTTGCAATAGTCATGACTTGACTGCGTTTTCATTCAATGGTGGAAGCAATCTCATTGGATTGGTAGTTTGCTACAAATAATTCTTGTACTTCAGGTAGGTTTTACGGCTTAAAGGGAAGTATTCCAGTTGGTGCCCCGGTTTGTGTGGATGGGTTCGTGGGCAATAAATTTATATAAATTTTGTGGAGGTGCTAAAGTTGATTAACAATACTGTCCATAATCTTTTTTGTGGTATGGTGATCATGAACTCACAGCAGCGATCTTATAAATCTTCGTTCTTGTTACTTTACTTGATCGATAATGAAATGAAAGAAGTCTCTTTTATTTGGCATTCATTTTCTTCAGCCATGGTGATCGGCAATACGTGAATTTTTTGTTTTTATTTTTTCCTCAATAGATGATAGACAAAACAAAAGAGTAGAAAATTCAATGTTTTTCATTTTAAAAGGAAGCGAGCATTTGAATTTTATTGCTGTTTCTTTATTTTTTTTTTGGGTCCTCCTTTTAATGCCACGCACTTGAAGAAAACAAGTTTTGTTGTAACAAAAGTAACATTGGCGTGGAATGTCAACTGCGGTGACACTGCCCACGTTATTATGTTCTGCATGCGTTAAAGGCCTTTCGTTTAACTCTACGGAAATTGTACTACTTGGGCTTATACAATAAATGGGTTCGGTACGCAGATGTTAATTTGACGGCAAGACATCTTTGAAATATCACCCTTTCATGAATACATGAAAGAGGATGCACAAGTTCAGAATAAAGTTGGAGCACATGGCATAAAAAACACTTGTACAACTTTCCACAAATAATAAGATGTACAAATGGTTCGTGAATTATTCTACGAAGCATGCTAGAAATATACAAAAGATCACGCTGATAATGCATGCAGGAATGGCAGGATGATGATAGCTAAATTAATCACACTGCTAAATTAATCACACTGCTACCTCTCGCGTAGATGATGATAAATTAATAAACAAACCTCTAAAGAAAATAGGACCAAACACAGAAACAGGTGTCACTGAAGCCGGATTTTGCAAGGGGTTCAAAGTCCCAATCTGTAGTAGGAATCGCCAAAAAGAATGTTACCTGCAGTCTGTCCTGTACTTTCATCAGCAGTAAGTGAACCATTTCAGAGAGAGAGAGAGAGTATAGGAAAGTCCACTTTCATAGAACGTTTCTTTCTGTTCAATACTATTAATGGGGTATTAAAACAATGTTTACCTCGTTAAATTTATCAAACGTCAAGACTCAAAAATTTATAACTTTGAATGAGACAGGTGCCCCATCTACTAGCATCTATACGTCTTCTCCATAGGCGCCAAAACTATTCATTTCCAGAAAGCCAAGATTGGTCTGTTAAATCCAGATTTGCTACCAGATAAGCTGGAAGTTATGTTCTCTACCCTGCGGAATCCAATCTGCAATGACATTAAAGATGAAACATCAACAGTTTTATTGAGAAGATAGCACGCATGAGATTCCCCAAATCTCCATTAGCTGATTTTGAACTTCAAAGTGCTGTATGAAAAATTAATAAAGAACTTTAAGGCCAGATTTACCTTGTCTAGAAGTATATCCTGAAAATCTTCTGGAGGTATCTGAATAGTTTTATAATTAGCTGCTGCTGTCTGCACAATATGAAAAGACCTATTGTCTTAGAACAGTTGGCTTTAACAAACAAAACAATAAGTTAGGTCTAACTACATCCGGAAGAGTTTAATAAATAAGCATCTGACATTGTTGCCCTCACAACAATTAATAAGTTATCATTATTACACGTATTCACCATTTAGCTTTTTATGGTCATTTTAGTGTGATTTCAGAACCGTCCGTGAGAAATACCTCAGATACAAGACGATTATTATGATATGAGCTCCATGGTTGGGGTTCCAAAATGAAAACACCACCCTGCCAGAAGTAATGGATAGTTGAGATATGAATAATAACTCAATCAACTCTATTAAAAATAGAGCTACAAAATAATAGAGATACCGGTTGAAGAAGCCTCCAGACTTTCCAAAACAAAGTGATTAATCCTTCATCACCCCAATTCAAATGTATCCATTTTGTCACGCTTAAACTGGAAAAATAAGAACAAAATCCATTTCATTACCCGAAAAAAAGAAGGCAGAAATAAAAGCTAAGTTTCTACATAAAATTTTATCATTACACACAAGATATGACATCATCAAAACACACGAGAGCTTTCTCTAATCGACCCTGAATTAAATTACGAAAAAAAACAATTCTTGCTCATTTAAGGAGAGCACGATACCCTACTTTTCATTCTTTATACATCTCTTTTTTCTGTCTTTGAAATAGACTTTTCTCCTAATGGAGCTGAAATTACTAACATAAATTTAAGGAACGCATCACAAGATCCAGAACTGTTTTAATTCCTGTTCCAATTTCCAATTGAGGAGCAGAAAATGATTTCTTTCATTTGTAAACATTAAATCAATTAGACATTGAACCAAAAACAAAAGTTCTTACCAAAGAATTGTGTGGTAGTATGTATCTTCAGGTGGCCTCCAATTCTGAACAAAATTTCCTTTCTGAAAAGAGACTCTGTCAAAGAGATCTTTTCCCTGAACAAGAGGAGAATCAACAGACTTCTCCGGTGCCACTTCAGTTGGTGATTTACTTGTATGGTTCTCTAACCCATTAAATAACTCCGCATCTGCTGATTTCGGTGTCTTGCAAGGTAATTTATGAGTACTCATCTTTACAACTTTCCTGAGAGTCCAATGTGCATCCTCAATTCTATCTAGAATATGATGAACCGTGATTAAAACAATTCATTTCATGTTAGAAAATGTGGGCAATGACATATTTTAGAAGATGTGATAAATTTCCGCAAATGCATAATACTTGGGATGACTTGAACCACTGGCCAAAACAAGAACGGATTAGGCAGCCACCAATAATCTACCCACATTCACATGTGAGAGCTTCATCTAGGAAAAAGAATCATTAAGGAAACTCACTTGCTTTCAGCCAAAGGAACAACAATTGTGTAAATTTGTACCGGTGTAATTTATTTATCCTCTTTCCCATAGACCCACTAAAAGTCCACACTAATAAAATTAAATAAGAAACCTTAACTGGCCTTGTAACAATATCACTTGTCCGGAGAAAAAGAAGTGACCATAGCTTGATGTTACCATTTTATACATTCCAATTTTTCATCTTCCTAAAAAAATAAAAATAAATAAATAAAATTCCGTTCATAAATATTTACTGAAAAATCTGAGTCATGCCCAATATACAGTTCAACAGATAAAAAATATGGTAATCAATTTTAAACACAGATTTTTCAGTAAATGTGTATAAATGGAAAAATATAATTTTTATAGAAAATGAAAAATCTAATAAATATATGAAATTTAATCCAATATTTGATTGTTAAGTTTTATTAGTTGTAAATTTGATATAAGTATATACAGATATATCACTTTGATAGCAAGACTATAATAATAGAAAAAATTTCCCTACATGCCCATGGAAGTGTGAATGAAGAATCTGCATGGGTCAACCAAAGATTGTAAAAACCCAATTGTTAATTTTGCAACAACAGATATTCTAGGGGACATCTAAAGTTGCACATAATTTAAACCAACCTAACTTGAAAAAGATCTGGTGTGCAGTTTGTTCTACCATAGAGCTTGTTTGTTTCCAAGCTCAAATAGACACCTATTTCTGTTGGCGTATAATCCAACACATGCCCAAAGAGGTGACACGGTTTTTTCCATATGGGCATGCTGATTAAACCATCTCTCAACAGACAGAAGATATAAAGTAAGTATTTGGCAATAGTTTGTGACAACACTGTTTAATCCAAATTAGCCCTGCTACATATATAAAGGTATATATGCTGTACTACAATGCTAAATAACCTACAACATATGAAGTGGACAATCAAAAAAAAAATCTTTGCACCAGTAAAAACATACATAAATGCACTTGAAAGTTGCAAGAATTGAACATAAATGACAAAGTTCATCTGCTAACATAGTGAGCACAATATGCAGCCCCTAGACCTAGTATGACATCTAACCTAGTTGTTAAGAATTGTACAAAGAAGGGTTAAAAAAGAACTTGGATATACTTACCGCCATCGATGTCAACTCCAAGAATGCTCTGGCAGCAAAACTTTTTCGCTGCAGAAAAGAAGAATCAAATGAACCTCAGTATTCAACATGACAATGGCCACAGCCACTACATTCCAAATTCCCCATGTGCAAAGGGGATCTGACTCAAACCTTATGCAGGTATATGAAATAGCGAGTGGTAAAAAACTTATCATTATGGGTAAAAATTGACATTCAGCCATGAAATTAAAATTGAACTATTGATTACCTATGGCAATTGTGATCAACCCACTGTTGCAGCCAATGTCAAGGCATTTTTTGCCTTCAAACCATTCCCTCTTCAATGCCTTTATTCTAGGATCTTCCTCCAAGTCCTGACCCACCTGACAACACCATAATCACAACATACATATCAAAAATAATTCAACTGTACAAATGAGTCGGCATATACCACTGGATAATTGCAGAAGTTGAAATTGATTATTCAAGATGTTATGGAATTTCTCACAATTTCCACGAACAAGTTTACATCAGTAGGACTTAGGAAACAAGTTCTCAGCTGTATGATTCTATCTCAAATATGTTTTTATTTACCCAAAAACCAGTAAGCTATAAAATCAAAGGCAATGCAAGGGTTGTGACATCTTTGATTCAAAGAAATTAAATAATGAAATATTTTCGTATATTTTATATAAAAACTAATTTTTCTAGCTCTCTAGTCCCACAATAATTGGCACTGGAGCTACATTTACGCTTTTCTATTGATTTCAATCATCAACCATTACATTGAAAAATCCATCACCAAATTCATAGAAAATATCTGTAGTTGATTGAAAAATGAAAACATAATTTGTAGCCACACCACCATTCAAAGTAATATTGAACAAAAGCAGATAGCAAGAAATTTCGAAGTCAATTTAAAATTATCCAATGTTGCGTTTTCTCTTGAGGTGTTGAGTCACACATTTGTGCTCATTCTGAGAGATTCCCTGAAAGGAAAGCAAACAACCAAAGGTGTATGGTTTGTCCTATTATCCTCCACCTAGGCAAATCACATCTAGCTAAGCTTTCTCATCACACTCAGAGGCAGATCATCGCAATACAGAATCGTCTTGCATTTTGGGATTACCTTGATTTTCACAAGCAATGGATGAGAAATTGGATTTAATGTTCTTTGTCTATACCATATGCATGTTAATTTGCATAAGGTCCGTGATTTAGCAATTCTTGTTTCACAGAATTCTTTATTTCTAAAATAAATATTGTTCATTCCCATTGTCTCCGTGAATTGATCTTTCAATCTTAGCTTTCATCTTGCTTTGATTAATCAAAGAAAACGAAAGTCGCGGCATTATTTTCTACAATGATCATGCTAAAACATTTATTAACGAATACAAATATTTAAACCTAAACAAAATATAGAAATCAGTCATACAATCAAATTGAATTGGTGAAATATAAATGAAATATGACAAGAATAGTCGAGAAGAGGGGTACTCTGTATCCATAGTAATTTCTGTAGTTTCCAAAAATCGCAACTTCTTTGCGATTCCGTTTCTTAGAGGATTGTTTAGTCGTACATGGTTTTTCCCTTGTCTTCTTCTCGTTGTTTTTGTTTTCTTCAACCATTTTTCAATGGGGTCGGTTTAGGGTTTTGAGTGGTGGCAACTGGAAATTGAACTGGACTAGCTGCTTTGCTTCAGTTCTATTAAAAAACCTAAATTCGTTTTTCACACCAATCACAGATAATTACTAGTATTTATTAAAATAGCAAAAATTACAATGTGATTTTAGGTAAAAATCTGAATCTTTAGTTCCAAAATCACAAAAAAATAAATAAATAAATAATTACACATGATTACTAAATATGTTATATCTAGATGTTCTAAAAAGCGTAAATCGTAGAGCGTGGTTAGACGTCAAGGCCAAGTTTTAAATTTAGGCAGAGTCAAGGCGCAGTCTATACAAACTTTTTAGAAACAAAAATAAATCTTAATGCTACTTGTGGGCAATTTTATAAAAAGTAGGGAAAATTTCACAAATACGATAAAAAAATTATAAAAATTGAATAATTTTGCAAAAATTAAATTGTTGAAAAATAGTATACATTCTTGGGCTTTGTTTGGTATCATTGTGGTTTTAAGAAGATCGATTTTTGTTTTGCTGAAGAAAAAATCAGCTCTAAGAAAAATTAGTTAAGTGTTTGGTAAATTTTTGGTTCGGAATTATTGTATATTTCAAAATCAACATTTTAGTGTCTGATAAACAAACATGATTTATTTTTGTAATTGTAGATAGTTACTAAAATAGACGTTGAGTATAATAATGTCTTGTAGTTTTATATATACTACTACGATTATCATTAGTAGTATTGTAAAATTTATTTTTATTTTTGTAACAGTATGTAATATTATTAAATATTTATCGAAGATAATGTATTCACTATACTTATTTAAAAAATAAGTATAACAGTATCTATTAAATCTCAAAATTCAATATTGAAATCAAACTCCGACTCATACCATAACTACTACTAACTTCAAAATCGTCGCCACCATCTGAAACAACCAATTAAAGCCAAAAATTGTCATCTATATACTCACCACAACTCATCCACCACCATGTTACCAAACACATGAACACACTCGCTGCCATGATGTTATCAATACGAAATACACGGGTAACACACGTGTTATTTGTTACTTGTAAAGTAACACGTGTGTTACATCTATTCCAAACCCTAACACCATTCTTGTCTACGCTGCTTTCCATCATTGCCGCTATCTTCCACCACTGTCATGCCTCACACCGCGACATATTATATATCACATAAATAATCATAGGACACTTGAAAATAAATTCACATACATATATTATATTAATATATACAATATACACATACTGACACCTTTGATCACACTCGACATTTGAATCTTTTTCTTCTTCCTTCATTAAAGCTTTAGAGATGTTTGCACATATTCTAGTAGTTGTGTTGATGTTGTTTGTTTGCTATAATGGCCGGGTTTCAAAATATTTCCTAGCTCTGCAAAGGATAACGAAGTTCATAATTTTGCAAAATGATTGTTGCTCGATATATGTTAGTTTTAAAAACTTGTTTATTCTAGGATAAGAATTGGAAGTAGCAAATCGAGCTTTGTGTCTAGAATCAGGGTAAATTTATGGAGAACTTTATCAAGGAAAAAAAAAACTCTTGATCAGGCATGTAAACAAACTTGGAAGGTTGATATTACTAATTTTTCTTGATTTTTCATGTAGTAGTGCTCCTATTACAGTCTGAATTTGTAAATAAATAAGAAATTGTTGGATTTAAAAAATAATAATAATTGCGATGATTTAGAAAACAAAATGGTGGATACGGCGATGGTTTAGAATGAAGAAGCCACCACACGAAAGAAGAAGATGGTGATGGTGGAGGTTTAAGACCGCGGCTACTAGGTCAAGATTGGCAATTTGTGGGACGGTCGTTTTGAAGTTTCAAATCTAGATATTTGGGACACATTAGTTACTGCAAACGTGTCTTTCATGTTATTCAGAGATTTTTTGTGTGGGACGATCGTTTTTGAAATTTCAAATCTAAATATTTGGGACACACTAGTTACCACAAACGTGTCTTGCATGTTATTCAAAGTTTTTTTGAAGTCTTGTATAAATATTAATTTAAAATTTTAAGTCAATACTAATTGATAGTTTTATATATATACTAGTTTTTGTTACGTGCGTTGCACATCCATGAAAAATGTGAGGATAACTTTTATGTTGAATATCTAATTCAAATGATAAATTTGTGTTATTTGTCGTTTTCATACATAAAATTGTCTCTCACAATTTATATAAATACTCTACAAAGCATTTACATGTTTGTTTGAGCAAATTAGATAACAAAGATTCACTTACATGAGTACAAGAAAGGAAAAAAGTTAAGATTCGTAAACAACCTTTGGATGTTGGTAAAGTGACCATTTTTATATTTTTATTGAATGGTATCACTTCGAGAATTTGAATTGGACAAAACCCTCATTCTTCAAATTCGGCTCCAATTTTTTTAAATTTTTTACTATTGACTCAAAAATCAAATATTAAAAAATTGTGTACAATTTGCTTATAACGTCAAATAAAAAATAAAAAAAATTGGTGAAAAATTGAATGAAAATCTGGACGAATGTGTGAATAGTAAAAAAAATAAGGAAAAAAATAATAGCATTTTTTTAGAATAATCTGTAATATTATAAGATAAAATAAAAAAATATTAGTAAAAAATTGAATGAAAAGGTGTAAAAGAAAAACAAATAAGAAAAAAAATTAAAGGAAACAAAATTTGCGATTAGCACACACCACAATAATTTCGTCGTCTCTCACTTATCTAAGTAATAAAATTCTATGGGGTGGGCGGGCCGACGGGACGAAGTGGATTTTTGAGGAAGATGAAGTTATTTTGTACTTTTTAAAAGTTGTAGAACTTCATTTACAATTTTATTTTATTTTATTTTTGTTTTTAGCCTTTTTTTATTTTTATTTTTGTTTATTTAAAGAGGATGTCAAAACCGTCAAAAGGACGTGATTTGCAACAAAATTCAAAAATTGGGGATGGCCAATGCTAAAAAAAGGTTAGGGGTTGATTTGTTATAAATTGAAAAGATTGGCGAAAAATTGAATAAAAATTTCGATGAATATGTGAATAGTAAAAGAAAAAATTAAGGAAAAAATAATAGTATTTTTTAGAATAATTTGTAATAAATAATTCAGTAAAAATAAATTATAATTTGCTTATAAGATAAAACAAAAACGATTAATAAAAAAATTTAATGAAAAGGTGTAAAATAAAAACAAATAAGGAAAAAAAAACTAAAGAAAAAAAAATTGTGAAAAAAATTAGAAAAAGGCAAAGGAAATGGGCTAAATGCCCACATCGAGTTACTGTTCACTCGAGGATTTTTTTTTTTTTTTTTGGCCATTTTCTTTGCTAACACTCTTGAATCGGTGTATGATATTTTGAGCCTGACTTTCTTCACTTGTTTCGAATTTTGGTGCTACCAATAAAAATGCTTCTGGTAGCCAGATAAATGAGTTTTTCTTTTGAAGAACTAAAACTATTTACTTTTTGATGGATTTAGTTGTTCCTTCTTATTATTGTAATGTTTACGTCTAGATTCTAAACAAATAAAACAGACAGCTCTTTATGAATTCCCATGGGAATTGTTTGTCTTAAAGCAAATCATAGGGTTGATGATTGCATAGTTTGCACTTCCTTGATCTATTTATGCAAGAGAGTTTACCCAAATCACCAGTCAAAAGAACAATATTTTTCAATGAAGAACAACCATAAAATGTCAAACAAACACATCTACTGAAAATCAAAAATCTAAGTCATGTGTACAAAGACAAAAACCTCTCTGCTCTAGCCTTCTTCTTCAGATCTTCTGATTGCTTTGACAAATTTGATCCGTGCAAGGTAGTGCCAGTGCCAAACCTGGAGTAAACTAATGCAATTAGAGATGTGGACTCGCTAAATATGTCACAATATTCCTCGGGATGAGTAAATAGCAAAAATTGTAATTGGAAGAGTCTAACTCGACAACCAATACGGTTGCCGAGCTACTCAACAACCGTGGCAAACGAGGTTGGCGAGTTAGCTTGCCTAACTCGCCAACCGACTGCTCGACAATCTTGTCCAGTTAGTTTCCAGTTAGTTTGATGTCATCTTGGTCTGGTCAGCTGGTTATGGTAATCAAATATCAATCAAAACTCATTGAAATTTGCTATCAACATTGGTATGAATTAAGTTTTGAACAAATATAACGTAGCACCGAATGTATTATGTATTAGAGAATTCGGGAGAAATGTAAGCTTCAGACAACTTCCACACAAATATTTGATTTGAAATTTCCTAAAACTATGGAAAAATTAACATAGTATAAATAAGAATGAAGTTTTGCTTAAAAATTTTGTCATTGTCATACAGATAATATACACTTACAGAACTTGTTTGAAGAGAACAGTCTGAGTTATAAGATCCAATGGAATAAGTATAGAAAGAGACGAACAATCAGGCAATTAAATTCTAAGCTCCAATGGAATGTAATGAAAACAAATATGGAAAATGAAGATAAAATTGGCTTTCCAAACGGTAGAAGGTAAAAAGGTAGAAAGTAGGTGAGTGAAGTGGGTGAAAAATTAAATGGTAATTGTAAAACGACGGCGTGTTGGACGAAAATTGTACAGTGACAAATTGAAGGCTCTTATATTATTGTAAGGATATATATATATTGTTTATCATGTCCTATACAATGTGTAACGTTGTTATAAAATGTGTAAATATTACATAACCTCTAATACGAGAAGTGGGAAGAAACATTTTTTAATGATAATTTCCTCAGGGATATTTCATAATTACTAATCTTTCTTTTCATTAATATTATTTTGTTCCTTAAAATTCTATATTATCATTTTTGTCCCTTAATGAATTACTACATTCATCTTTTTACATAATTTATGTATGTGACTGGCTAGTATGTGAATCCACTTAATTTCATATGTCTAATTAATAAAGCACATAAATGACTATTAAAATTCTCAAATAGACGAATGCATATAATTAAATTAAGGGTTAATTACACTAATGGTCCTCATTCTTTCATGTTTGTAACGATTTCATCCTCATTTTTTTTAGCAGATATCATCATCATTCTTCCATTTATACTCACAGATAGTTCCTAAATCACTATTTTTCACTATTCTAACAATTCTCGGATAATTTTGCCCATTGACTTAAATAAATTAAAATGATGGGAAAAAGAAAATAGAATGAAAACAGCAATTGAGCCCCTAACCTTTTCAAAAGTACAAATAAATCATAAACTATTTTATTTTATACAGATAGGTGTTCTTCTCCAACAAAAAAAAAAAAAATCTTTTCTCACCCATCCCCACCCCAGGCATATGCTTCATACTACAAAACTCACCTACACTATATCAAAAATCGTACAAAAACCAATGTACACGCATATATTCTCTACTGATCTCAAACCCATACCCCCACCACATTGTAAAGCTTCAATTACATGCACAAATTCCATTGCTCTCTCTTATTTTCCACTGTATCCACAGTGAGCGGCGGCGGAGTCGTGACCACCAACACTAAAGTTAACCTCTATTTCACGGCACCACCACCAATTTGTCGGCGGAAACCACCATACTTGACCAAGTCTGATGCTTCCCATTTTCCATACCGCATCTCCCGACCAACCAGCAAGCCCCAAACCCAGAAGTTTTAGATTGTAAGAATTTGTTCAACTCCATAAAACCCTACCTCTCTTTCCACCACTGCCGCTTATGGTTTTTCCTCTCCGTCGTCCTCCTCCAGCTGCTACTCTTCCTCTCCTTCCCCTCCATCCCCTTGTCCCTGTCAACTGCCGGCACACCCAACCATTATCCCACCATCCAACTCGGGTTTTGGCAAAATCACCACCGAGATTTCCACAGTTGTCCCAAAAAATATAAACACAGCATGACTTTGGACTGACCAATTCTCGACAGAGCTAATTTACCACAATCGCACGTAGAATTATCGGTGTAGAACCTTGGAGCCAGAATTTGCTACTGTTTTTTACATTTCGTTATACACTGGTTTTGGATAAAGTGAAATCCGGAAGAGATGGGAGTTTGAGTGAGAGCCATTTGCATAATATTTATTTCTCTTATGGAATGGCTGGGGAGGGGAAGAACACTTATCTGAATAAAATAAAATAGTTTTGAATTTATTTGTACTTTTGAAAAGATTAAGGGCCCAATTGCAATACTTTCATTCTATTTTCTTTCCTATTATTTTAATTTATTTAAGTCAAAGGGTAAAATTGTTCAGAAATTGTTAGAATAGTGAAAAATAGTGATTTTGGGACTATCTGTAAGTATAAATAGAAGAATGATGATGATATCTGCTAAAAAAAAGAATGAGGATGAAATCGTTACAAACATAAAAGAATGGAGACCATTAGTGTAATTAACCCTTAAATTAAATTTATGTTCCAATAGATATTAGCCAAATGAAATGCACATTGGTTTTAATTTTTTTTAAAGTTGTTTAGAAGTGTTATTTTTTAATATTTGATCAATAGTATGCATAACATATAAATATATTAAATAATAAATAACAAACTTTCATGGAGTAACATTCAACATGATAGAAAAATGCAATCATCATTTAATTCAAGACCTAAATATTTTTTTGTCTTTAAATCACATAAAATTCATTGGCATTTCATATTCACGTTGAGAAATCAAATCATGTTGCCTACATCATAGATATCCACTTTAATAAAGTGTTTATTTTTTATAATCCTTTAAGAGGAATATCAAATGATAAAAGAGCGTATGATACTCAAAAAACACGGAAAATAAAATCTTATCAAAACTTGAAAAGAACTACTACTATTACTTCGTCTCTATACGTCGTCATCACTGATCCAGCCACCATGCACTCTACGAACATTTCGCAATGGGGCCTCATCGAACATGCCTTCGTAAGGTACTCTTAATACGTAGCATGAATGAAATATGAAAAATGCAAAAATAGAACGATTTTGATTGTGAGAGAGAGATTGAGAGATTATGACTGCATTTTGAATTTATGTTTAAAGAAATAGATATATTGAATGAGAAGTCAACATGAAATATGAAAAGACTTATTATCATAGATAGATATGTTGAATTATAAGTCAACATTTACAACCAAATAAATTGAATAGTTCAATGAATGTATGACTTTAAATATAATAATTTTTAATGTTTATATTAAATATGTATTGGAAAACAAAAAATAAGGATATAAGTAGCCTTCAGGGACATAGGTGAGTTGGTAAGACCTGAGGTGACGTGGGGAGAAATCCTCCGGCAACGCAGGTTCGATTCCCGTGTGGGACAGATTTTTACTGAAATATTGTAGGGGTCTGTCCTGGGGGTTGGCATGTTGGCTCTCTCCCTTAGGTCTCTGCCACTCATGTATATCCCTCGATTTACAACTCGCCTGGTCAAGGGGCCTCTGACATAGGTGGGGGGCTTCGCCTTCGGAACTTTCCCCTTATCGAAAAAATAAGGATATAAGTATGATATGGAAATAATCGTCCAAAAAAAGGTTATTAACATAACTACCTATCTTTATTTTGAAAATTGCAAATTTACTGGTTTGAAAAATTAAATTAAAAAAATACTAAATAAGTTAGAATAACATATTTACTAAATAATAAATGTAACTATCATTACTCATCTATTACATTTTAGTTTCAGCCGTTACATTTTAAATGGATGAGTATCATCCCTTAAACATCTCCAAAATTTGAAATTCAAAAATAATATTACCAATTGTCTTCTATATTGGCAGTTTACACAATCGCGTATTTTTGAATCCACATGTGTTTTAGAATATTTTGACGAAACTATGTTCAAAAGATCATATTACTGTTATCTGATCCATTTCCAGGTATTCATATTGATTTACGACCTAATACCTGGTTTAATATATGAGATCGAGGTGAACAATTGTGATGTTAATTATCGTTGCTACTGTATATCATGAATTTTTTTGTAAATCTGTTGTATTTTTACCATTCACCATCGACGATATTTTTCTGATTTTGGTTACTGTTTATTGAATAATTATAAAATGTCATTAAGTTATTGATTATGGATTGTGGTTATGGAGTATCTGGATTTGTTGATGAAAATTGGTATATTAATTTAGAAAAATGAACTATTGAGTAATCCAAATGATACTTCACACTAAACTGTAATGGTGATGATGAATGATATAAGTGTGTATTGATATTTACAGTTAATAACGTATAAATATATGGATTAACGAATAACATAATTATACAAAATACTTTTATAATTATAGACTATGATTTTAGTTTCATCAATTTTAATTTATATGAACCACTGCAATAATGTTGTATTTATACATTTATCCAAAATTGTTGTTGAATCGTTATTAAAACGAAATTGGGTTAAATGCTACAAACTAGACTGCAATGAAAATGGTCCACGATTAATAATATATATTCTGCATTTAGTAACATCATTTACAATTGGTATTGTTTGTCGAAAACGATTATAAAGATATGAATTAGCTTATGGATCAGACAAATTGTGTTAATTGTATAATATGTTTATCGAATTGTCATTTTGATTATCAATGAAACACAACAAAAATTTATATAGTGCATTCAATATATTGCATTCAATATATTAACCTAATTATTACTGAATTAACGTAATTTTTAACTTAATTATTATTGAATTATTTCCTTCAAATGCTAGAAATTAACGTAATTGTTACTGAATTAGAGTAATTGGAACACTTCTATGTGAAGAAACATTGAAAATGGTGAGACTTGGAGGATTTTGGGAAAGATGAGTTAATTACTTATCTAATAAATGGTGATAAAGATTAAGTACTTAAAATTTATCAAATTAGTTATTAATTATATTTAAATTTAAACTAGTTAAATTTATATATATATATATATATATATATATATATATATATAAAGATAAATACACACTTTAGTTGTGTAAGAAAAACCTAAATGGCTAAGCAAAATTGTCAACAATGACGGCTCCCAAACAAGAGTAAAAGTCAATAAAGGCAGTTTTTATGCTAAGATAAACCAATTTACTGTACTAATGAGTGAGATTTGGACCCAGATTAAGATTAACAAAGCATCCAAACGACGGCGTGTTGGTTGAAGGGTGAACAGTAAACAGGTGATAGACACTTATATTATAGTAAAGAAAAGATAAATACACACCTTAGTTGTGTAAGAAAAACCTAAGGTTGTGTTTGATTGCAAGTGGAAAATTTGGGTGGAAAGAAAATATTTTCCATGGAAATGAATTACCAAGAAAATTTGGATTGGAAAATGTTAACAAATTTTCCATGGAAAATAAATGGGTTGGAAAAGGTTAACAAATTTTCCATGGAAAATAAATTCTCCTATCCCACCAAGAAAATATTTTCCTTGAAAACAAAGAAAATATGGCCAAAAGTGGAAAACATGGAAAATATTTTCCATGAAAAATCAAAAGTTCCAATCAAACGAAAGATGGAAAATAAGTGAGAAAATACATTTTCCATGGAAAATTTTGCCAATCAAACAGACCAAAGGTGGAAAATGGGTGGAAAATTTTCATTTTCCATGGAAAATCAAATGAATCAAACACACCCTAAATGGTTAAGCAAAATTGTCAACAATGACGGCTCCCAAACAAGAGTAAAAGTCAACAAAGGCAGTTTTTTTGCTAAGATAAACTAATTTATTGTACTAATGAGTGAGATTTGGACCCAGATTAAGATTAACAAAGCATCCAAACGACGGCGTGTTGGTTGAAGGGTGAACAGTAAACAGGTGATAGACACTTATATTATAGTAAATATATAGTAAAATTAAATGAAAAATAGTAATATTGAAAGAAATTATTACATCAAGTAAATGTCTAAATTTTGAAGAAAAAAAAAAAGTTGGTGTACCTCTTAATTATCTTCAAAGTCTATGCAATTGGGCCAAACCCATCAGCGTGTCTGCTTTACAGGCCAATAGAACTTTTAAATTTTAAATTTAAAAAGCCAACAGTAGTGTCTTTTTTATTTTAAAAGACATAGCCTAATCTCTATAGTTGCAACCTTTCTGAATTTATATATGAAATTCATATACTAGTTGTCAAAGTCATGACCCCAGGATGAATGATCACATAAAGTTTTATATATAGCATTTCAGAATGCATTTGTACACAATTGTAGCCTTGTTTATCATATTAGAACTAGTTGTGACAATGGACATGAAATCCATCCACGTTAAGAAATGTGATCCTTAACTAGTAGACAAGTCATCGGCTTTGAAAGAGATGCAAGGAATGTGTAAACATAATTAGCTAATGCTGGCTATTGGAATGAAAAGAGTTCTACAGAAGGTTTGGTATTTAGAGCTCGTTTGGTGTTGATTATAAACTAGTTTATTTAACTAAAATGGTTCATTTGACCAAAAAACGGTTTAATTGACCAAATTTTTTGTCTTTGTAGCATGATATTTTTTACTATTCTTGGTCAAATAAAATATTTTGATCAAATAAATCAGTTTATAATCAACACCAAACGGACACTTAGGCTACTGAGGATTAGGGTTCCAAACCTTTGCTTTAGTGTCAATCAAAAACTCATTTTACTCTCTCTCTCTCCCCCCCCCCCACCCCACCCCACCCCACCCCACCCCACCCCACCCCAAACTGATCTCCTGCATTAACATTTGTGTCAATGTTCGATGATGAAGACAGATCCTTTGCTCGTTAGTTCCTAGCGTGACTGAGGTGCTACCTTGTAGGAACAAATATCAGTTCTTGGGGATAATTACTTGTAACTTTAAGCAATAGAGAGATTAACTATTAATTATAAGTTATATTTACTATTTTTTATTGATTTAAATTGTCGCTCATGATTATATTTTCCGTAGACATTCTCAGCATCATAGAAATAAGAGGACGAGCATGGCAATTTTAGCTATGTCACAGGCGAGCTAATGCTCTCTTCCTTGACATAAACACGGAGAATTTTTTGTAAGCCAATTATAAATTATCTGCACTTCCAAATTATTTTACATGTCATTAGGTCTAGCAGAACTCAAATATATATATTTGCGTTCACGTGCGTGCATGCAATCTGTTAGTTTTGCCTTCGACAATCTACAATTTAAAGAAAAAGTTACTAAACTTTTTAATTGAAACTCTTAAATATGAAGGGATGTGTTGAAGACAATAAATTTAAACAAATATACATGTAAACCAGTTTAAAATTTTAAATAAAATGATTAACGGTTTGGATAAAAAAGCCAAAGCATTATTTTGAGGAGAGAAACAAAAATATCTGCAGACATTTTCTATAAAGGTTGAAATATTGTCCATGATCATGTTTAAGCTTCAAATGTAGACAAGATGGATTGTGCAGTTTGACACGCTTCCATGTGACTTTCAAGCATCAACCAAGTCACCTTTATAATTATAGGTACATCGCGTCGCGTCCATCATAAAAAGAAAGCAAGTTATAAGCTTTTTCGTGCACATGATTGGTTTCTAAGTTGACGAGATTCTAAGGACTATAATATTTAAATTTGTTTAATTTGTCGAGAATATTTAGATAACTTAGAATTCTTGCAAAATAAAGAGAGTAAAAAGAAAAGAGTATTATTAGAACTTGGAAGAATCGACAAAAAAATTGAAAAAGTGAAAATTATTTAAAAATCTAAAAGTGGTTAACACATTTCACTTTCTCTATGAAAATAAGAGCATCTCCAACCGAGCGCTATTTAGTAGTGAAAACTCCAAAATGGCGTCCAAATCCCCTCTAAACGAGCGCTATTTCTGTGCGCCATTTTGATGGCGCAGCAATGTAGAGATGAAGATGAGTTTGAAGTAAATTTGAATTTCAATTTTACCCTTGTATTGTTGAAGCAAAAATTTGTTTCTACTTTTGTGTCATGAATTGATTTAGATTTTATTATTTGTGTGATATGTTCATTTTAATTTGATTATTATTTGTATTGACACAATAAATTGTATTACGAGTAATAAATAACAACTACTAAATATATTTAAAAATCGTTCTTGTTTTTTTTTTTTTATGTTAAATGTTTTTTTAAATTGTGATATTATTATCACGCCTTTTCTTATTTTTTTAATTAATGCAATAATTACGGAAATTAAATGTATTTGAAAATTTATATATTTAATATAAATATACACTATATAATAAAATAATTTTTGAACTAAATTATTGTTGAAAATTTAAAATATAAATATATGAGAATAGACACTATTCATTTGGTGCAATATTTGAAGCAATAGATTGGAGATGACATATAGATTTGGTGTGAAAGTTGCACTATTTTAGTGCAAAAGTTGCACCAATTTGAAGATATGGGTTAGAGATAGCCTAATCTCTTCGTATAATTTTCTCTATATTATTCAGTGAAGGTGTAATTAAGAACTATATGTATATATACTTTTTTTGTCACTTTTTATTTATGAAATAAAATAAAAAGCTAGGTATTATATATTCTCAATAAATTTCAACGACTATGTGAATTATTTTCCATCATTTATTGACTATCACACGATTTTTAATTTATCCCTCCTTCAATTACAAACAAAAGGTTCTACACAAAGCAGATCTCAACCAAATAAATGTCCCTCACTTCACTTTACTTATTCAAGTTGAAGCAACAACCAAAGTGATAGAAGCGCGTTTGTCAACAAATAACTCTAACCTAAAATGTGGATCGAAAAAAACTCTAAACTAAATTAATTATACATACATTCGTAATGCATACTATTAATTGACACCACGTCCATTTATTAACATACATTCCTAATTTTTTTTATCTTATCATTTTAATTTGACCTCATATCTAACTTATGGCTTGTTCGGTGTAGTTTTTTTTTCAAAAAATGGGATTTTTTAGCTACTTTATTGACTTTTTAAACTTTTTTGTAGTGTAAAAAGTTTAAAAAATAAAAAATAGTAGACAAAAAAATAAATTTTTTTAGAAAAAAGTAGTTACCGAACAAGTCATTCGTATCGATTGTTAGACAAATTTCCTTAGCTAAGATGGCCTACATTGGGTTGAGATGCTTTTATGCATTGAACTAGAAGGAAAGTCCCAAAAGGCAGACAAATCTATATATCAAAAAATAAAGTTGGCCCCATACGGTGGTTTACTTGTCTCAAACTTGTGACAAATGCATCCTCCTTGCCTTTTTGGTACTATACGATATTTAATTCACGCGTGCACTTTGAATACATATTTAATCCATACTTATATTAATTATTTAGAAATGTTCATGCAACTTAACTTTACTATATAATACAAACATTTAGATATTAAAATTATTTTTTGGACATCTTCAATTGAGTGATCCTATTCTTAAGATAATATAATATATATACAAGATGATGAGAATCACTATTGAATTACTTTTAGCCCTTCTTTGGTGGAGTTTAAAAAATTATAAAAATTTGAAGTCAAAATTAATAATTAATTTTAATCACACATTTTATATGATCTACAATTTTTATCAAAATCTACTAAAACTTTTATTAAAATATTTGTCAAACAGCGCCTTACTATTAAGTAGATTGGTTTTCTTAAATTGAGAAAATATCAAATAATACTATACAATTTGGCTCGACAACAGATAAAAATTTTAGAGTTATGTCATGTCGTTTTTATTGAAGTAATAAAAGGGACATGTTGAAAATTAAATTTACATAAATAATATGCCTCATCTTGAATTGTTTAAACTTTTAGATGATAAATATATTTATATAGCATCTTTTTCAATCTCGACGAAATGTATATCTTTCTTTGATTTTCACCCATAAGGAGATGGAACGTAAAATACACACTATGATACATGTACAAACCGTTGGTATATCACTTGTTTAATAAAAATCAATTGATTATTTTGTCATAAACATCAAGTGCTAAACACTCCTAAGGGTTAGCACTTGTTTAGGAATACTTAAATTATAATTATGATTGGTCAAATTGGTCAAACATATTTTTTATCCATATATTTCATAGGACCACAGCATACAATCCACTTTTTATCTACACATTTACCCACAATTTATAATATAAGTACTTAAAAAATAATTTTAACAATATCAAACATAATATAGAATAGTTATGAAAAGTGTGTGCTTACTATCTTGAAAAGTAGGATTAGGTGCCGACCATCTTATAGTGCTAAACAGGAAAATGAAGGGCATTTGCTCCTTGGATTACAAATTCTGAAGGGACCACAATAAGGCTATGTGATCGTGAGGCGGTGATGACATTTCCAACGGAAGGAGAGGAAATTAGGTACATAGGTAGGGATGATAAAATGTACCGTCTCAAATAGGCATAGAGATTCTCTGGTTGTTCAAGAAATAGGAGCGGAGATAAAAATATGGTCATCGCCTTGACTCTTTTTAAAAAGAAAAAAAATTAAACCGTATTTAAAAATATAAAACAAAACAAAACAAAATAAATAAGTAAATAGGAAAACGGGACTAAAAAATGACTTCGTTGCCATCTCTATAGGAATTGTTCAAGATAATGATTGAATATTGTCAAAAACAGAATACTTGTATTTGTGTAACCAAAAATTAATATATTTACAGAGTAGTTTGAATACGAATCTATTGAATATATTGAAATTAAAATTAAATGTTCAAAACGTACTTGTAATTTTCAATTTAATGTGACAATTTATATAGTACAATGTGTAAATTCGACTTGACATGACATAAAGAAAGCAATCAATTAAGACTAAATGGGAATCTACAAGTCCAAATCAATTAAATACAAATACATATTCGATAGGACTAGCCGAGAAGAAGTTGTTACCATAACCCAAATTAAGTTTTAGAAGGCAGAACTCGATCGCCCAAGGCAATGTGCATGTTGTAAGAATTAGATCATATTGTTTGCACATTGAGTCGGTCTAGCTAATCACTAATGACTGTTTTGCCCTTTTGATTATTTTTTCACTTAATCTTGCATTTATACAATAGTTTTTTTTTTTTAATTAAATCAGAATTAATTTATTAATAAATACTGAGTTTAGATTTAATATATTCAATAGAAAATACTTAAACAGATTTAAACCATATTTTAATCCTTTAATTCCGCAATATACTTAATAAGGTATTTCGTGCAATATTGAATTTAACGACGGTGGAAAGTTTCCCAACATTTTGCAATATTGTCCAAAGTACTATTCTATTACATATAGTTTTTCCATAAAGAGAGTATAAATTTCAGTTTGATATTCTTGTAGTACTTTGGAAGATAGTGTGTCCCAATATCATAAATAAGCACATATTTGCATATTTATTATTATGTTTGTGTGTTTATAAATACTTATAAATCGATCAAATATCATCGATGAGATTGATATTCAAATATTTCTCGATTCTCATTTTGATCAACTGCACATTTTTTAGAATTCACAATTTTTATTTACTTTTTATCCGCACATTTTGTAGGACCCACGACTTATAATTAACAAAAATATTTTTCAAACATATTCTTAATTTTCATTGTGTATATTGAGGGATGGCAAATGGCCGCCAGCCTCTTGTGTAGTTCCAGCTGTCCAGTTGATTCAGAAGTTTCAAGCCCCAACCCTGCTCCGCCCATTTCCTTGTTTACTTATTTTTTTATTTTTTTATATATGTTTTAAATTTAGAAAATGAAAAAAAAATAAGAGCAGAGACAGATTTGAAGCTAGGACTATGTTTCTCGTCTCTAACCGAGACAAATGCTTTTGCCCTAGCACTGCTACAACATGAGAAGGGACAAATGGGATTGGGCATTTTGCCATCACTATGAATATTTATCATTACGTCATCATCCCTTCAAATAAAACCTCATCTTTCTCAATCTTATTCTTCTCAACATCTTCAAAATCAACCATCTTCAAAAGAACTCCTCCACTCTCAATCTTCAATAGATCCTTCTCAACTATTAAAATCATCTCTCAATTAATCATCTCCTGATTTTTTTCAAATAGTTGTTTTAATTAATAGATGGAATGAACAAGCAGTTAAAGGGTATGTTTTATTTTTCTTACGGTGATTATTGGAAAAAACTTATCGTGAAAATGAAGATTTTGCACCAGAATCTACATATTCCACCGCGAAGAAAAGCGGTATACTAGTTTTGTTAAAATTCAATTTTTTAACAAATTTTGATAAAAGTTGATTGGAACAGTAAGTTGCATACTCTCATCCACACGTGCATTGTTACGTCTCCCCATTGAATACTCTCCCCTCTACCGGGTCCCCTGTAGCCCCCACGGTGCTCCATCAACTACTTTTCATTCACATCCACTGCAATTTCTTCCCATTAAGTCTCCAAGTTCACTCACTTGGCCACTAATTATCTCTATTTCTGTTCTTACTACATGTTTATAGTTATATATATATAAATACTCTGTTTCTGTATCCAAATGTTTATATAAACTCTTAATGAAGGAGTATACTATGAATTTTTTTCGATCTGAATTGTGGGTTTTTTTCTCCCATAATTAATAGGGAATTTTATTGTTGCTTTGAATAGATAAGATTTGAGTTGGACCCGATTAATTTTCTTGCACTGTCATAGATTTGGCTTCATTATCTTCAGTTTTCAAATAAATGGACTCCAGAGAACAAGTTGGTGGAGAAATTTTGTTCCAGTTAGTGTTTTAGGCGGATGTTTCTGTGGCATGTTACAGAAATTAGAATTGTGTGATTATTTCTTTTGAATTTGAAACCTGATGAATCTTTTGGGAATTATGGCTGGATTTTGTCAAAACCGATTGTTTTGAATAATGGGTTGTGTATATTCAAGGTCTTGTATTGGTGAAATATGTGCACCTAGAGATATCTATGTTAAAGAAACTGAAAATGTGAAACCAGCAGCTGAGATTGCAGTGTTCTCACCTGCTCATTCTGACAGTGAAGAAGGGGAAATCAGAGATGAATTGAATCAGTTAACAAGGGATCATGAAGTTGGCATTACTAGACTGTCCAGGGTGTCGGCACAATTTTTACCTCCTGACGGCTCGCGAACTGTGAAGGTTCCATCGGGGAATTATGAACTGCGCTACTCGTTTCTGTCTCAGAGAGGATATTATCCTGATGCTCTCGATAAGGCTAACCAAGACAGTTTTTGCATTCACACTCCGTTTGGCACAAGCCTGGATGATCATTTCTTCGGTGTATTTGATGGTCATGGGGAGTTTGGAGCTCAATGCTCAAATTTTGTGAAGCAGAAATTATGTGAAAATTTGCTTAGGAATAGTCAATTTCATGTGGATGCAGTTGATGCATGTCATGCTGCTTTTTTGGCTACAAATTCACAGTTGCAGGCCGATGTGTTAGATGATAGCATGAGTGGAACAACTGCGATCACGGTTCTAGTTCGTGGTAAGACACTTTATGTTGCCAATGCGGGTGATTCGAGAGCTCTTATAGCTGAGAGAAGAGGGAACGATATTGTGGCTGTGGACCTATCAATTGATCAAACTCCTTTTCGGCCTGATGAACTTGAACGTGTGAAGCTTTGTGGAGCAAGAGTTCTTACTTTGGATCAGATTGAAGGACTCAAGAACCCAGACGTGCAGTGCTGGGGCACTGAAGAAGATGATGATGGTGATCCACCTAGAATATGGGTGCAAAATGGGATGTATCCTGGTACAGCATTTACAAGAAGTATAGGTGATTCCATTGCTGAGACAGTTGGTGTTGTTGCAAATCCAGAAATTGTTGTTTTGGAGCTCATGACAAATCATCCTTTCTTTGTGATTGCCAGTGATGGGGTATTTGAGTTTCTTTCCAGCCAAACTGTGGTGGAGATGGTATGATATTTTCTCTTTTGTTTAAGTTTGATGTACTCGGAGTGATAAATGATTCATATTCTTTGATATGCATTGATGAAATAGTGCTAGTTATTTACTGCCATTGCTTTCGTCTTTACTTGTTTGAAAATGGTTTTTTTTCCAAATCAAAATATCTTAAGTCAAATCATATGACTTTGGTAATGTGCAACAAACACTCCAAGTCTAGAGTATATGCCTAATAATTTATCTTCTAATGTTGAATTTTAAAAATGCAAGTAGAGAAACAAAACTCTGGTAAACTAGAAAAGAAAAACATGGAAAACAAACAATCATGTTTTCTTTATAACTTAAAAAGGACGAGTAAAGAATTATGCTTCAGTATTAAAGTTAAATGAGAAATATACTATATTCTCTCTCCTTTTCTTTGTGTTTATTCTCTTAATAAATTATTATTTTCATTATTGAAGCATACCAAACACAATGGACCATCAACTTTATAATCTACACCAACTTGACGAAAAGGAAAAGAAGAATGTTTGAGTTGAATATCTCCCATTTAATTGACGCCTTAAATTTAAATTAAATTTTGTTTGGATGAAGAAGAAATAGGACCTGCTGTTTCATAATGGCAATAATTGAGGCATGATGCCCGTAACTTATCTCATGCCGTAGGATTTTATGGTCATTTCAGCAGAAGGGGAGAGAGGGATGTTTGCTCTAAAAGTTGCTATTAGTTTCACCCAGGTTCCTGTTGATTGCCCTATATAGTCTAAACTGATGTTTTATAGCATATGGTAATTGTCTTTGTAATTAATCAGAGATATTGCAGAAACTTATATGCACAGTAGTGGATTTAAACGAAATTTGAAGTAGATGTACCAACATGAACTCAGACATAGACTTTATGGGAGTTACTAATGTTAGATGTGTTAAATGGTTGCAAAATATAGAGGACTTGTTATTGATATATATCATACCAACTGGCAACCTCTATAATTCAATTTTTACCTTGGAAAGAGATTCATACTCCTGGATGGCCTGATTACTGCATGACAATAAACACTTATTGTGGACTAAACTAAATTGATATCTTGTGGCCAATTTCTGAGAATAAACAAAGTGGTGGACATACTTAAGTACTTCGTCTAATTTGTTTGGTTGATGTTTTAGTACATTGCTGTGCTGTGAATTATGCTGCTATTTATTGCATAATAATCTTTTAAAGTTTTCCTTTGAACCATTACATTACAAATAAGTTGGTCTCTCTCCCTCCGACAGATAATTGCAAGTGGGAAAACTATTATCAAGAAACAAGCAGTACATGTAACACATATACACGGGATGGAGTTAGTTGGACTCTGTTGCATATATGTTGCCAGAAAGTTGTTTTCTAGAGAGAAGCATTTTTGCTTGATGTGGGATTTGGTGAGATTGGGCCCTATCAGGTATTTGAGAAGCGGCGAGAGAGAAGCTGCTGGAGAATGATCTATAGGTACTTGATGAATTTAGGATAAACCATGAAAGCACAAGAAAGATATAGACGAATAAAATTTCTAATTGAAGTGTCAAAAAGAGGGGGAGAGAGTATTGACTTCTTAATCAATTAGTGTTTATTATTAATTATTCGTTTTGAAAACACTATCATCTCAAAAAATGTTAGTTCATTGGATATTCAAACAATAAGGAGAAGTGGAGAATGTGTTACTATTTAAATCGGGGAGAACGCAATGAACAGAAGAAAACCTCTCTTGGTTTACATTTTCTATGTTTATAGGGTCTCCTGTGATATATGCTTCTCTTGAGATTGTGCAAATAATATTATGTCTGTTTTCTCTTTTACAAATCCTGTGTCCGCTCCTTTTTTTTCTGGTGGAGAGAGAGAACTGCTGGGACTTCCAGCAGTGGCCGCTGCAAATGGCCCCACCAGCCACCGAATATCATGTGGCCTGAGACTTCATGGACAGTATTGGGCCTATTGGCACATTAGCTGGAATTTATTGGTGTCAAAAAGAAGTGAACCAAATGCCCTTAGGTATTGGAGAACCAAAAGGAGAGAAGCTGTTGGAGAATATACTATCAGAACTTGATTGCTCTGAGAAGAGTAATAAAAAACAAGGAAAAACAAACCAGTAATTTTTTTTTCATTGTTTACTCATGTTTGAGAGAGAGAGTTTGTAAATTGTGATATATGAGTTCTTTCACACCCCCGTGGGCATGTTACTCAGGGAGAATGCCAGGAATAAAGAATGCCTTCTCTTAGGTTACATGTTACCTATTTAGAGGGATGTTAATGTAAGCTTCCACTAGGAATGTGTTATCCATATTGGTTCTATTTTCTCTTCTCCCAGTATCTCTATTATGACTATTCCCGCTTCTTCCACTACTGAATTTCAGGTTGCAAATTACAAGGACCCCCGTGATGCTTGTGCTGCAATAGTTGCTGAATCATATCGCCTTTGGCTACAATATGAAACTCGTACAGATGACATTACTGTGATAGTTGTGCATATAAATGGATTAAATGATGTAAGAACGTTCCTTGATTTAATCTGCTTAGCATTGTTGTGAAAATATTGTTCGTCCCTGTTTCCTTAAACTTATTTTTGGCTATTTATTCAGTGACTCTATCTTTTAATTCCAGGCTGCTTTTGGTCAATCAATGAGTTCTGATACAGTTTTAAGACCCCCTGTCCCTCAAGTTGTAGAAGTATCAGGATCAGAGTCTCCATCACTTATGAACTGGAATTCTAGAAACCACCGAGCAAGGCATGATATATCACGGGCGCGACTCCGTGCTATTGAAAGTTCTCTAACGAACGGGCAATTTTGGGTTCCTCCTTCACCAGCCCACAGAAAGACTTGGGAAGAAGAAGTAAACCCATCTCTTAATTTATGGCTTTTGAACAACTCCTCATTTGCTCTAATTATATGAAGTAGATTCATAACTCCTACATGGCAGGCTCAGATTGAACGGGCTCTGCATGATCATTTTCTTTTCAAAAAACTTACAGACTCTCAGTGTCATGTTTTGTTGGATTGCATGCAAAGAGTTGAGGTTCAAGCAGGAGATATTGTAGTGAAACAGGTAATTTTTTTGTTTTTTGTTTTAAATCTATCATCCTTCCCAAGAGCAATGGAAACTTCTTTATTGGTTTTTCAGATGCATTTTGATATAATTAAACGGCTGTTGTACATGACCTCTGGCGCATAGCTGTTGAAAGTTGCTTAAGTTTAAGTAAAATAATCCTTTTTATTGGATTGGCATATTGTTTTGGCCTTTGAAAGACTCTGATGTGAGTTCAATAATCCGTTACAAAGTAACTCATATCATGATGATGTAAATTGTGTTTCTTCATTCTTGTGTGTTTTTGCATTGTCGTAGGGAATTGCTTTATCTAGACAAATATATACGAACTTGTTGCAAGTCCATAATGTAGTAAATGATGAACCATAGCTGAGTATGTATAAGCTGGATTCTTTATGTAACTGGTTATTGAGGCTAATTTTTAAATTGAAGATCTGATCCATAAAACAACTAGCAAGTCTTTAATTTATTTGATTTAAAGACATTCACTTGATGTCGTTTCACCAGTAATTTTGCAAGCAATAACCCTTTGGTTCCATATGGTAAAACATAACTATAGCAATAAGTCCATGCCTGCTGCATCAGCTTCCATTATTGACTTCTATCTTTAATATGATAACTGAAGAGCATCCCTGTTCATGATTACGTCTGTTTGTTTGCTTCATTCATAAGTTGGATGAGTTTTTTGCTGGAATCTGTTTATGTCTTGTTCTCCAGCAATGTTTGCTGGATATCTGAGGTTGTAAACTTTCTCCTTTCCCATAATATTGCAAGTCTTTGGCTGCATCTTTTAACTATTATTGTATTTTGTAGGGCGGAGAAGGTGACTGTTTCTATGTTGTTGGCAGTGGAGAATTTGAGGTCTTGGCAACTGAGGTGACGATATTGTTTTTTTTTTTTTTCAATATCAGGAGTCTCGTTACTTTTGGAAGAAAATAGTTACATATCGCAGTAGACATCTCTTTGAAGTGTTTCAGTTGAAATAGGCTCATACTTAATTTCGTTCAATTTCTAATGTTTTAGTCCTGACTTGGTAGCATGTATGACAGGAAGAGAAAAAAGAAGCACCTAGGGTTCTACAACGATATACTGCAGAAAAGTTATCATCGTTTGGAGAGCTGGCACTGATGTGAGATATCTGCTTTCACTTTGCCATGCTTAGTTAGATTTAGCATATTCTTCTCTATGCTCAATAAAAAATAATCTAGCATAGAGTGCAGAAGTTTGAGAATATTTGTTAAATATTAAAGATACGTCTTTCCATCTCTGTCCGTCTTGTGCTCAATTTTTTTCCACCACATTTAGTTTATTTCCTTGGGATTGTGTGTGTGGGTGTGGGGGGGGGGGGGGGGGGGTTAGTTCTAATAATATTATCAAATATTCTATTCTTTCTAATAATATGCCATTCTTTAAATATTCTCTTCACTTTGAAGGAAAATATTGGATAGAGATTTGGCACTTGTCAAATCGCGATTCCCCTTTTCTGTTTTTTCTTTGGGGATAGTGCATTGCTGAGATACATCTCTGCCTTGTGTTTCACCCCTTCTAATCTGTCTACTGATGTCAACTATGGACTGTTATTACATTTCATGGCCGATACAATCTCATAATCCATGTTTTTCTTTTTTAACTTTGTTGAATACAGGTACAATAAACCCCTGCAAGCTTCTGTTCGTGCTGTGACCAATGGAACTTTATGGGCACTTAAAAGAGCAGATTTTAGAGGAATTCTTATGTCAGAGTTCTCTAATTTATCGTCATTGAAGTTACTTCGATCAGTAGATCTTTTGTCAAGGTTGACAATCTTACAGCTGAGTCATATTGCAGATTCTCTCTCAGAGGTGTCTTTCTCTGATGGGCAGACAATAGTCAATACGGTATACTTAGTTTGTAAATCTGAATATTCTTTCTTGTTGCTCTGTTCTCTTATTTCTCTTTGGCATGCATGTGCAGGGTGAGGACCTTCTGGGGTTGTACATCATACAGAAGGGAGTAGTAAAAATTACTTCTGACATGGATTCAGTAAAATGTGTAAATGCATCCAGCCTGATGCATAAATTTGAGCAGCATGATGATATGAACAACAATAGTTTCTCAGTGGAGAAGACTGACGGAAGCTATTTTGGAGAATGGACACTTCTTGGCGAAAATATTTCTTCCTTAAGTATTACTGCTGTGGGCAACGTGGTATGCTCCATCTTAACAAAGGAGAAGTTTGACTCAGTTGTGGGACCCCTGGCAAAGCATTCACAAGACGATCATAAGTATGTATCAAATTTCTGTCTATAATAGCATTAAAGAACTCAACTAAATATATATCTAGTTTCCATGGATGATTTCTGGAATTTGTGTTTCGTTGGTCAGCTTTCAATTTTCAGTTTTTATCTTGACTGAAATGTTTGTGCCTGTTAGATTGTTTAGGGCAAAGGACTATACTACTAGTTTCACTACTGAATCTCGCAGAAATTTGGAGAGTTCCACTACTGGGAAGGTCCAGCTTGCTGATTTGGTAAGCAATAACATCGTTCTTCTTGATTACGTTTTCGATAACCTTTAATGGAAGTGAGATAAGCCTAGTGTTATTTTGTCAAGGAGTGGAGAACGCGGTTGAGTTCCACAGACTGCAGCGAGATTGGCCTAGTACTGTTGAGAGACTCAGGTTGGGTTTTCTCACTTTATTATGTACACTAATCTATACTACTTCTAAAATGGGCTTAAATGGAGAAACATTTTTAGACCATTTTACTCTTACAAATTTTTTAAAATTTCATATTCACCTTTAGTATTCATTAATGTATAATTATTTTTTGATATTTTATTATTACTATTTTATTGTTCCTACTTATTGTACATTAAATTTTCAACAATTTACTAAATATACAATTAATTTTTTTTAAACATTTAATTTATTAAATTAAATATGAAGGTAAAAAGATGATCTCAATTTTTTTTTTTTTGCATTAAGTAGTTAAAAGGATTGAGAAATTAGTAAAAAAAAAAAATGAATGAGAAAAATTGTAACTTTGTTTATTACCGCATTAGATTACAGTGATTATGAGCATGTTTGGTTCAATTTTTTTTTTTTCTTAAATTCATTTTCAACTACATATTTTGTGAACCTACAACTTTTATCAACTTTTCAATCACATATTTTATCAATTTTTTTTCAAAATCTATAAACCCCACCAAATATATACTATAGTTTAGAACTAACGTGTGGAACTTTTTTTATTTTTAGTTCAATTTAATATATATATATATATAACGTTCTTCTCATCTTACTTATGTCCGTCAACAATATTCTTACTCTGTCCGTCAACAATATTTTTATAACGTAGACAAGTATTGACACTTCTTTAATTTTTGTTTCTTACTCATATTTATGACATTTTATTTACGTCATCAAATCAAATACGTATAATAAAAGAGAATATACACAAAGAATATTGTTCACAATGAACTATTACTCCAACAAATGTACAATATTATATAGTCAATTATTACATTTTCTCACAATAAAATTAGTAATTATTAATTTATTTCTTTGTAAAATGCAGCCCTTGAGATCATTAATACTATAAGATTTGGTATCAATGGTTCGTCAATCATCAAAGTTTAAATCACCAATAGGTCTTAATTGGGTTCAAGTTATTGTTGATATTATCACTATATAAAACGCATCTCTAATTGTAATTTTACTTAAATGAATGCAATTATCTTTAAATATTTATTTATTACTTTTTTATTGTTTATTATTATCGTACATTAAATTTTTAACAATTTATTAAATGTATATTTAAAATTTGTAAATATTTAATATATTAAATTAAATATAAAGGTGAAAAGACGATCTCAAATTTTTTTTTTTTGCCTTACATAGATGAAAGAAATGAGAAATGGATTTTTTTTTAAAAATGAATGGGAAAATTGTAACTTTTTTTATCGGATTAAAATTCAAATTATAGAGATGAAAAGATTGTTTTGAATATATTGGATTACAGTGATAATAGTTGACAACTAATTTATAAAAAAATTTAATTTTTAATTTAATTAATAATACATCAGACGCACTTAATAAAAAAAGAATATACACAAAGAATATTGTTTATAAAGAGTAACTACTCCAACAAATGTACAATATTATATAATCAATCATTATATTCTCTCCAATAAAATAAATAATTATTAATTTTTTTTTCTTAAAATACAATCTTGAAGATCCCTATTAATACATCATTGATTCCATATGATTTGATATCAATAGTTCGTCAATCATCAAAACTCAAATCATCAAAAGTTCTTCACTGAATTCAAGTTACTATTCATATTACTACTATATAAACTCATATTTGATTGCAATTGTACTTGTATAAATGTAAATATAATATCAATATCGAACAATACAAAACAATATATTATCAACAACCATATTTTTTTTTATCTTTATTGCAATTGCTACTTTAACATTTTAATTATTAACAAATAAAAAATAAAAAATATTAAAATTTTAAAAATTAACCATATGATTACAAAAGCACGTGCAACGCACGCATGTCTAACTAGTATCTTTAAAATTCACCAGTTTTCTGAGGTAGTAGGGAATTGCCCCCAACTTTTCTTGTTGGTGTTTATACTCCGATATGGTTTAGTTCATGTATTTGGTTTATAATAACTTACAGGGAAAGATCCATGGATATCAGATAGAATCTTTTCCCTCTGATCTGCAGATAATTTGCTTAGCTTGAAGAGGTTTTCAAAACAGAAGATTAAAAAACTTGGAAAAGAGGCACAAGTCCTGAAGGAGAAGAATTTAATGAAGCATATAAGGCAGTGTTCCTTTGTGCCTCGAGTTATTTGCACTGCTGCTGATCAGACACATGCTGGCATACTTTTAGATACACGTATTGCTTTCTCATTGACCTCAATAATGCACAATGCACTTGATGAACCATCTGCACGGTTCTGTGCTGCCTCTGTTGTTATTGCCTTAGATGATTTGCACAAGGTAGTATTTGCAAGATCAACTTCAATTTCCTATGTGCCAATGATATTTTCAAAAATTTAATTCAATCTGTCTTTATTTTAATTTCAGATGGGCATTCTCTATCGAGGTGTGTCTCCTGATGTTCTGATGTTTGATCAGACAGGATATATACAGGTTATGCATTATTTATGTTTCTGCGTTCTGAAATCTTTGTATGTGTTTTACGACCGTACACAATAAGGCGAATAGGATAGTTCATTAACATGATTTATTTCTTTATTCATTGTAGCTAGTGGATTTCAGATTTGGGAAGATGTTATCTGGTGATTTTAGTGAGCGAACATATACTATATGTGGGATGGCAAATTCTTTGGCTCCAGAAATAATCCAAGGGAAAGGTCATGGTTTTCCTGCTGACTGGTATGCCACCTTCATTTGCTTTCTGGTTAATTTTAAGTTATACATGCTTAGTAGAGGTATAGTCAAGTGTTCTATATTTTGAGTAACCAATACATATATATGGGAAAGAAAGACCTGTCGATCTGTTACCTGTTGATGGTTCAAGAGTATATGTAATTTACATTTCTGTGGTCGACTTAGCGCATGTTTGGTAGTGTTGAAATTATTTTTTAAGTGCTTATATTATAGTTGTTGGTGAATGTGTGGATAAAAAGTGGATTGTAAGTTGTGGGTCCTATGAATGTGTGGATAAAAAGTATGTTTGACTAGTTTAACCAGCTGAAATTATAATTTAAGCATTTCCAAACATGTGCTTAGTTATTTAAAAAATGCTTTGGGCACACAGAAAGGAAGGTAATCACTACAGAGTTTTACATTAAAGATATGAAACAGCATTGGCAGTGGATAGCTATGGAGTTTAAAGAGATATATTTATAATGTGCTAGCAAAAATTAATATCAATAAACGCAAACCTGATTAGCTTCATCAAGTTTTTAATATATCTTAGTATGCTCAACCCAGATTTCATTTACCCTGGGTCATTAGGTCTTTAATCAAGTACGAAGCAATCAGAGGATGTCATAATTTTAGTCTATTCGAGGACTTGTGAAATCTTAAAGAACAAAAAAATTGTGGAAGGAGGCATTGCCCCCCATGAATACTATATGATGAGTGCGAGATGGAGAATATGATGAAAACATGGTGTAGTTGATTATGACATAGAAGTGTGTACTAAACCAGAAGGTAAAAAAAAAATAGAAACGAGTCTATGAGATGTTTTATGATACCATGGCTTTGGTACAATTTTATGGCTTACTTTTCATTCTGGCTCAGTGCATCTTCTTACTTTTTCTATTGTATATTATAGTACTTTATATCACAGTACTTTATATCTTAAAAAAAGACTATTTTATGGTCAGTCTAATGTTAGTGGAACAAATTTCCCCAAAAAATTATTCATCTTAAGCTACATTTGTTATTCAATTATAAAGATTTGTGTTGCTTGGGGTGCAAAGGATATGTAGTATTGTGATGTCAAATTTGAGTATCTGAGTGGATTACGATGTTAAGTTCTCTAAGGTATAATAAATATTGTCTTCTTACCTCACAATTCCTTGAGAATCGAGTATATTTGATCCTTAAAGCACTATTTGGAACTACAGGTTCTCAGACTGCTACAGTTTCTCTTTGCCATCATATTATATCATTACTTCGGATTCTATAATTGTTTATATGACTTCACTTATTATTTCCAAAACGTAATATTAAAACTGTTGCCTCCAAACAATCACAAACAGACTCATGGTATCTGCCATCTAGTCACTGCAAAATTTCTTGATGTACTAGAACGTAAAGTTGAACATTGTATAGCATATAGGGATGCTACCTCCTAGGCACCCTTAGTTTATCAACGTTCAAATATATTCTTGTCGCTGAGATGGATTCTAAATACTTTTCTACTCAAAATGTTGCCTCCACATTTGGAGATGTTCATCATCTTTGGGAAAGTTCATGCGTTGTTTCTGTAGATGATTTGACCTTCTGCATGTGCTTATATCCATTTTCTACAGTTGAATGGAAGATTATTGTTATTATTAATGCTTTTTTTTTTTCCTCAATATCTGCCATCCTAGAATTTCTTCACTTATTTTAGTTCATTAGGTGGGCATTGGGAACTTTAATCTACTTCATGCTACAAGGTGAAATGCCTTTTGGATCTTGGAGAGAAAGTGAACTTGCATTTGCTAGAATTGCAAAAGGACAGCTAACCCTTCCACAAACTTTCAGCCTTGAAGCTGTTGATCTCATCACTAAGGTGAAACTGAAAGTATGAAGTTATTTCCTCGTTTTATAAAGTTTCACACAGCTCGATTCTAATTTATCATATGGTTCAGTTACTTGAAGTTGATGAACACACAAGACTTGGAAGCCAAGGCATCAACCCTATCAAACGTCATCCTTGGTTTGATGGGGTTGATTGGGAAGGATTAGCACATCGTATGTTTCCTGTTCCCAATGAGATTCTCTTGCGTATAAATAAACACATGGAAAGTTATTCCGAGGACACATCAGCTTCCATGTGTTCCCCACTTGGAGATGTGGAAGAACTTGACACCCCAGAATGGCTTGAAGACTGGTAGAACGGTTTACGTTTGGTTTTGCTTCATTTACCCTATTGATCGATGACTTTGATTGTTGGAATCTAACGTGCACTTTTATATCATGATCTCGTGTACATGTTTTATGTGTGGTCATCGGGAAAGTGGGAGAGAATCTAACCGCGACTCAGCCGTATAACATCTCACAGAGGTTAGTCGATAGATTTTTTCACATTCCATTTATGTGAATAAGTAAATATGTAAATGAATGATTGTTTGCTTTCCATTTTCTTCTCGGCCACTGAATTTTGAATATGTTTCTGTATCGCAATAGCAGAGTAGCTCCTTGGCATTGATTATTCATGATTTTTGTACAAATGGAATTGACAAGTCTTTAATATCTTTGCAATAATACCTCTCGCCATTCTCTTGTGGAACTCTTAAATTCGTTCTACTTTGGATTTCATATTGAATACATGCCAAAATTATCAATTTTCGACTTTACAAGTAGTGCTGAGTTAATTGCAAGCAATGTTTACTGGCCACGGCCAGTCGGAGTAAATTCCCGACTTGTTGATTCTGGTTGAAATTCATTCCATTATTCTTATTTGGACGTCAACTCATTGGACAATAGTAAGAGTTTTAAATCTTTAACCGCAACTCAACTAAAAATTGCAAAAACAAACTGAGTGTTTGTTAGATTTGTAGGTTTTGATTGCTTATTAGATGGGATTTTAACTACTTATTCTTTCCTATCCATTGTAATTCAATCTATCTTACCGAACAAGTATATAGTGTAATATATCTCTTAGATGAAAAGTAAACTAAAGTATTATTACTTCTTGTTGGTTTATTAAAAAGTAACATACTAAACCCTTTTTCTAAACTTGAAGCTCGGGTTATAGAGCCAATGTTAATGGCGGATGCAGTCGGGAGTAAAAAAAATATTTAGATTGAGCTAATATATGAAAATAATAAGATTTTTATATAAAAAATTTGTTTTTCCAAATTTATTTTTCCTATATTAAAAAAAAAAAAAGAAATTTTTTAGCTAAGGACTCCAGTACATGGGAGCTCCCGTATCCTTTGCGAGTATTGATTTTCAAAGACAGCCAACAAATCTCTCTAGACATGAACACGGAAAATAGTAGAGATCAGCTGTTATGTCTTGTTACAAGCTATTTAAACTACTTTATTAAGGACGTCCGTTCTAGAGTGTTCATTCAAAAACGTCCCATAAATTAGAACAATACTGAAAAGATTAGGATGATTTCTGCACAAGTAAGAAATGATCCCGGGAGACAAAATGCTTACCTTTTATATGCCCAACGTGGTCATTATAATGCCATTTCTCACTCAAAAAACTTTAAAACATTACCATAGTCTTTTGTTATTATAAAAAAAAAAAAACCCAACTAACCAAAGTGAAACAATATTACAAGTTCAATGACTAATAGAGTATTCACATTTTTTATTATTTTTTGAGAATTCGAATTTACAAAATCATAATTTTCTACCCATAAGCGTTTTGGGACAACAAAATAATGGGTATAGATTTTTTAGGTGACTCCCGTTAACTTGGAAAATGGAGATACACGGGTGATTGAATATGAGTTCAGTGACTAATTTAGAACCAAAAAAAAAAAAAAATTAATAACCAAAGTAGAACCACTTTATAAGTTCGGTGACTAATATAGTTTTTAAGCCTTATTAATAAGAACATAATATCACTAGGCATAAACCTCAAATTGAAAGGATTTTGGTATTTTCTCACAAATTCTCCTATTTGATATACTTTTCGAAAAATTTACAAGCTGGAACAACATGATACCTAGTTATTAAAAGTACGAAAAATGATCTACTCCCCATAGTCCCCATAGTGGGGAGTATATCATTTCCCTTAAAAGTACTATACTATGAGTAGTTAGACTCGACTACAGATCAAGTGAATTTTTATTTTATGTGACGTATATTTGAAAAAGAACAATTTTCTCGCACGTGAACAATGAGTAGTGTGGGAAGTGATATTTCTCTCCGTTCAACTGTTTTAAAAGAAAAAAATAAAGAGTCGTGGGAATGCATAGCGCTCATACTAATGCTATTTATGTCAGTTAGTCCCATGAGTTAAGAAGGGTAATAATGACATATGTAAATGGGCCTATCTTTAACCCATATGTCAAAGCCCATTGGAGTCGCTGGATATCCACATTCTGTTTTCTGAAAGGAGATGGGAATGATTAACACAAGGGCTTTGGGGTAGTAGATAAACGATTTTAGTCCTCATTTGTCCTTTCATTTTATTAATAGCATGAACCAAATTATCTTCTTTTTTTAGTCTTTCAATGAGTTGATAATCCTATCATGATTGAACTTTACAAGTATACTCTTCTCATATTCAAGAATTGAGTAGAGAGTTGGAAGAGAAGGATATTAGAAAAAATAGAAACTCGACTCATCGAATTAGAAGAGCGAAGGAGTGTAAAATAAGGTGCATAATCTTAATTGTCACGAAGAATCCTTCGGGATGGCTGCACCGCATTCTTATTTATGCATTTCACAGCCTCCGAGAACTTTGTTGCCCTATGTTAGCTAAAATCTAGCAAGTATACTGTATCATGGACAAACAATAGTAGTAGTGAAAAAAGTAAATTAAGAATTTAGTTTTGATTTTATTAAAACCAACCTTAATCGAACACACATAGATTTCAATGATTTTGATGTTTTGAATTAAGTTATTCTATCCATTCTATGAAAGCAAATTAAAATTGTATAGTGTGTTTTAGAGATAATTCAAACATAAAGTGCACTAGGATTCTGATGCTACCAAAAAATCCATTTTAATTCTCAATTTCTCATAATTGAATCAAATCATGCTCATTTTGACAATCAATGATCTTAATTTGATTAGGAGTCTCTTTCGAATAGGATTGAACTTATTTTCACATAATACTCTAAAATGTCTCTCTAAAGGTTTCGATTAATATATACAAATACATTCAACTTCAAGATGATTCAAACAAGAATTGTGCAAAGCATATTGGTATACATCTATAATTTATTATACTCTACGTTATTTACTAAAGACATACTTAGACCTAAATTGAACTACTCAAAAACAAAATAAATAAAAAATACGATCAAATGTTGGTCAAGAATTCAAACAAAATAAGTACTTAATAAATTATTAATATCACATGAATTAAGATTCAAAAACGAGAATTCTTACAAGATTTGCGTCATCATCCTAAGAATGTCACTAGCATGCCCAAAGCATCGTAAATGGATTCTATATCGGGAAGTCACTACTTCTATGACCAAGATAAATCTTCCAATCAAGTTTAAAATAGTCTACAATATGACCTTACAACAATATAAATTATGCATTATATTATTCAAACATAATTTAATTTAGGATTTAATACAACCAAATGTACAAAAAAAATTTCTAATACTTCAAGAGTATGGAGTACTTAGTACTACTTTCACTATTTAAATGACGCGTGTCTTATTTTATTCTTCTCAAAAAATGTTTTAATGCACCTTTGGACCCACTCCAAAAACTCATGTATGTAATTTAATTATCTCTTTCTTCTTATTTATTCTTTGGTACCTATTATGACTATTGCATTTTTTATTCTCTTAAAATATAAACGTGTTATCCTCTCTTGTCATTATGCTTGGATTATGGAATAAAAAAATGAAAAAAGATAAAATTATGTTGAAAATTGTTGTTCAAAATATATTAAACAATGAAAAAAGAAATGTGGGACAAGAAAATAAGTTAAAATAAAATCTCATGAAAAAGGGACTGCGGCCAACATGTCATTTGAATCACATCAAAACTCTCAAAAATATATATTTTTCAAGTGAAAAATTTTGTTCAATCGTGTGAAAACTTCAGTAGAATTTAGTAAAATGAACAAAAAGAATTTTGTGACATAAAATAAAAATATGCTAAAATTATCAAGTTCATCATTACATTAATTACTGATAGAAAAAAGACTAGAAAAACACAAGATATTTAAATTCTGCTTTCCTTCAGCTACTTTCTTGTAAACCATTCTTACTAATGTCATGTTCAACATATAAACATATTATTAATAATATGTTAAATTTTACAACTTAAAGCTATAAACAATTTTTATACGAATCATGCTTAAATTAATAGTTTTCATCCAAACTTGGGTGATTAAGATCCAATTTCATAAATGATGCCTACAAGTATTATCATATATTAATATATTAAAAATACAATAATATATTAATTTTATAAAAATAAAATATAATGATACATTTAAACATATATAATAGAGTTGGAAAATAAACCTGATTAAAATTAGACTTAGACAATGGCATGTCGGCAAAGGGAATGCATGAAGAGGTTTTCCTTTGCTTTAGCAATTCAACATCACTTTGAACGGCACCTTTCAACTCTTGGTTCTTAGCCTTCTCAACACTATCAAACTTTTGATTCCTAGCCTTTTCAATATTGCCAAACTCGTGAGTAGGTTGTATCATTTTCTTGCACTTTCTCATTTTCTTCTCAACTTGACTTTTCAATTTAGCATTTGTAATCTCTTTTGTCCTAACACACGGGGGATCCAACACATGTAATGGATTTTGATTATCAAATTTAATCATTTATTTTTTCTTCATCACCCCCACTATCAATTTCATTTTCTTTAATAATATTGGCTTCCTCAATTTTTATCACTCTAATAACACTTTCAATTTTCTTCAAACCCTTCTCCAATATATCTTCAGCCATTTTGGTAGTTTGAGCAGTTAATGCACCTTTACTAGCAAAATGAATTGCTTTGCACATTATTTGGTTCATTTGCAAATTGATTGCCTTGTTCATAGTCCCAACGACTGAGTTGCAATTGTTGTTGATCCCCAAACCATATTTAGCTCCATTCGTCCACCTCTTTGAGATATATTGAGGAGGAAGAATAAAAATATTATGAAAATTAAGAACTTTCATAGTATAAAGACATAAAATGCCTGTAGATTCAAACTTTTTGCAAGTGCAATCAACCATGCGATCAAAAGCTCTAAAGTTTAGCATGTATTCTTTTTTATCTCTATATTTAACTAGTTTATAAGTGTAACAACTCCCCTCATTACTAACTTGTTTAATTGCCAAAGACAAAGATTCACATAACTCCTCTTCAACTTCATGAAACATTGCGTGAGTGTATTCAATGGCTACAAGTTTGGCCATTCCTCCAATTTTATTTGTCGAAAGAGGTACACCTTGATTAAATTGGAAGTCTTTCACCAACTTTGAACGACGTCTCAGCTCCAAAATCTTCCGGAGAACAAAACGAGTAAGTGACATTGTCTTACTTGTCACACCACGAAAAATATTATTCATACTTTCACTCCATTGATTAGACAATATACTAGCAGAGAAATAATTTTTGCTCAAAGCTTGATACCATTTATGCCATAATTCATAAAGTGTTTTTAGCCATTTGCTCTTGGGCAAATCAATAACTATTGATAATTGATCCCACACTTCTTGGAACTCTTGCTCAGTCTCACAATTGTAGAGACATCTAGTGAATAAAGTTTTGAATTCACGATCCCTTAAATAATAAGCAAGACGTTTAGAAGCATCTTGACCAATATGCCATAAACAAAGTCGATATTGCGTATTTGAGAATGCCATTTTAATCGCATTAGCCATTGCTTGGCATTGATCGGTGAAGATTGTTTCCGGTTGTTTGTTTCTCATAGCTTGCAAAAACGATTCAAACAACCAAGTAAAATAGTTAGTTGTCTCATCGAACAACAAAGCACAACCAAACAAGATACTTTGAACAATAATTTTCATCATAATTTTCCATGAATAATCTTGACATAAAACATTGGAAATTAGCAATAGACGACCATTAACAGAAGGAATCTGAGCCCGTTATCAAAAAATGACAAGAGTGGATATTACATTTACATTTTGAAAGAATTTAAAATGTAATAGTCACGATGGTCCCAAAATATTAATAAGAAGACAGATAATACTAAATTAGATAGATAGGTTTTTGGGGTGGTCCAAAGGTACAATAAGCACATGTTTCCTATTGCTTAATTATAATTTCATCTGGTCAAATTTGTTAAACATATTTTTTATACACACATTTTATAGGACCAACAACTTACAATTTATGTTTTATCCACACATTCACCCATAATTTATAATATAAGTACTTAAAAAATTATTTCAACACTACCAAACATATACTAAAGCAGTTTCTGTGGAGAATAAAATAAGACACGCCTCATTTAAATAGTGGAAGTAGTAATATAAACTGTACAATTGATTAATAGTGCCATAAATAACATATATATTAACCAGAGCATTAAAATGAATTATCTCAACATAGACAAATATCTGAAAATCTGGTCATTTAAATAAAATTTGCAGCTCCCAGTGCCTCATTAATGAAACTAACAAAATCTGACAGACGTGCAGTTCCATAATTTTGTTTAAAAATAAAAATAAAAGTTGGGTATCCCATTAAAGTAAATCTTAAATGTTTCTTCAAACCCTAAACATGGATAAAAATTGAATCCCATAAACATTAAAATTTAGTACATGCAGTAGCTTAATATCATAATATGGCAATAAGGTGTACTCACCAATCAAACTAACTGAACTGAATTAATTACTTCTAGCCTGCAATCTCCTTTATTTCATGTGTAAGGTACTATATCCACGTGTAGGGGTGGAGTCAAGATTTTTTGAACGAGAGACACTATTTTTAAAAAAAAAAAAAACTTTAAAATCAGACTGCTACGGGAAAAAAATAAAAAATTTACACTTCAAAATTTGATTTTTTTTTCAAAGCGAGATTGAACCGCCCCAGGAAATAAGAAAAAACGATACCAGGCGTGAAAATTGAAAATCTTATTTTTAAAAGAAGTGGGACACGACACAATATATATTGTGGGCTTGCACGGCATTATATAGGGTCTCTAGTACACAAGAATTATGGAATGCATTTGCTACTGCACTCTGCACTTTAATGAAATTTAATTTCCAGACAGCTTGTTTGCATGGTGTATGTACATATAAGTATAACATATGGTACATTCCAACTCACATATCTCTCTGGTTTAAATGCAATCACACGTCAAATACAGAGGAGAAGAGGAGGGACCCCCTTCGTCAAATCAATTACAAGCTATCATTAATCTATAAGGTAAAAAAGGACAAATGGTGGTGCCTGAACTTTTAACTACATTTCTTATAGGTACTTAAACTTATATTTCAACTTTCGAATATATTTTGTTCTTAGAGGTACCCAAACTTTCAATTTTCTCTAATCCATATACCTGAACTTCTAATATGTTTTTTATTCATACCTAATTTATGACAACGTTAACTCTTTTAGTTGGGAAGGTTCAAGAATGTTAGCGTTATACCTACACTTGATTGTAGGCTTCGTTGCGGGTTTTAATTAAAGATTGACTTCATTGTAGACTTGAACTGAAATTGACATAATTGCAGTTCATTTCTATTTTCGTTTATATTTCCGTACCACCTAGATACTAAAGATAAATTTGAAATGTAAATACGTAATCTGCTAATTGTTATTTAAACTTTATTATGAAATCGTTATCATTATATGATAGTTATGAAAAATACTTAAATATAAGTATTGTTGTGACTTATTTATGAAAATTATGCACTCGTTTGATTAAAAAATAAATTTATGTAAAATGTATTGAAGTTAAAATTTACCGGGAGAGCATAAAAAAAGCACGTGTACAGAGATTCTGAAAGAAGCATCAATCCCAATCCCAATCCCATTTGTAGTATATTGACCACCATCTCTCGTTAATATCTGTCATAAGTTTCTCTATATAGCAAAAGGAATTTATTATTTTCAATACAGTAATAAATTCATTTATATATACATTATACTGCAACTAAAACCTGGCAAAACATCAACGCCGTCTTTCACTGCCCTATGCTTTCAGATTCTTTTTCCTTCTTACTTGGATCACATTATATATTTAAACTAAGTATTTCGCTTTCTTGTGGTAGAATTTAACCCTAGGTTCTATTATGATGATGAATTGAGACGGTAATCAAATTTTGGAGATGATCGATAGTAGAAGATGATCGACTGAAGAAGATAGACTGAGGAAGTAAACAGATTTTAGAGATGATCGAATCATGGAAATGGATTGAAGCGATCATCAAATATTAGAGAAAATGATTTTGTAAGTGGAGCAATTGAAAACGTAGTGACACACGTGATGATATAAATAATGACAGTTGTTGTATGTTATTTAGCTATGGTGGCACGCCCGCCTCAACGATTCGCCCGCTTCACCAGCTTGCCCGCCTTGTTGGTCTCATGTGTACGCTTCTGACAGATAGACTGCAACAACCCAACTGTCGTCAGGTTAGCCAGGCAGGCGACCCATAGAATGACAGTTACCACCAGTTATTGGAAAAACGAAACATCCCTCATTAACTCATAATAATGAGGGAGATGAAAGAACACCCGTTATCAAACGAGGGAGATGAAAGGACACCCTTATCAAATGAGGGAGATGAAGGGATACCCATCATCAATAACTACATGTCATCCCTATAAATAAAGGCCAACCCCCCAGGTAAAGAGAGAACACACAACTCTTATACACTCCATATTACTATTCAGCACAAATATTTTAATCATATACTGATTATCATATCGGAGTGGACACTGGGGAAAAAAGTCCCGCCATCTTTTGCAGGTCTCCACTACTATCGCCGCTGTGCTCGGATGAGGAGAAAATTATTTATCATCAATTAGCGCCGTCTGTGGGAACCGCATAAGAAGTTATGGCTCGAACCAGAAGAGCTAAGAATGTAACCGCTCCACCAGCCCCTGTCGGGGATATAGGCACCCAGTCCAACACCGCCACTAATCACCCACAACAAGAATTTGCCTCTGTCTCTCAACTTGCGGCACTGCAAGCTCAGGTGGCGGCCTTAACGGCTCTACTCCAAGATCGGAACGCTGCGGTTTCTCAGCTACCACAGGGTCCTAACCCTCTGCCGGTAGGATCTTCACTACCAGGGGCTCTACCCCAGGGTCCTAGCCATCCACCGATAGGGCCCTCATCGCTAGGGGCTCCCCCCCAGACTTCTAACTTTCCAACAATGGAAAAACCGCCAACGATAGCTCCACTGCAGGCTCTAGTTTCTTTAGCTCCACCTTCCGCACCCCACTTCCATTCATTGACATCTGGCCCAAATTCACACTTGGGGCAACTGTCATGGATGCCCACGCCTACGCTGGTTGAGACACCAGTGTTAAGCCTAGAACAGAGATTAGAAGAAATGATGGGTCGCAAAATAGCTGAGGCTATGTCCAATAAAAGTAGTAGGCAACAATCCATGGTGTTGGAAGAAGACCCTTTTTCTCTAGAAGTGATGGAAGTCCATTTGCCACGAGACTTCAAACAGCCAAAGATGGAGAAGTACGACGGATCCTCTGATCTTGTCGATCACCTCAGGTCTTTTGTTGACTTGATGAGGTTACAAGCCACCCCTGATGCAATTATGTGCAGGACTTTCCCGCCAACGCTTAGGCGGGAGGCCAGGGACTGGATAGTCACCCTTTCCCCAAAATCGATCAGTACATTTGATGAGTTTTCCAAAAGTTTTGCTACACACTTTGCCAGCAGCAAACGTGTTAAGAAAACTGCTATCAGTCTGATGCAATTGACACAAGACAAGGACAAATTGCTGAAAGATTTTATTACCCGGTTCAATAGAGCAACGCTGGGAATCAAAGATCTACAGATGTCTGCTGTAGTCTCTGTCATGATGAGTGCAACTAGAAGTCGTCCTTTCAAGATGTCACTCTCTAAAAATCCGTCGGATACGATGCATGAGTTACTCAATAGAGGGGATAAGTATGTGGACGCTGAAGAAGCGTATCTCATTATCAAAAGTATGAAAGATTGAAATGAACCTGAGTCTAACAAAAAGAAGATTTAGGACGAGTCCGAACCTCGAAATAATAGAGGCAAACTTACCCAAGACGAGGCGATCTCGCCCAAGTCGAGGCGAGTCAACCAGGCGAGCTAATCCAGAGAGCCAAGCTAGTTTTAAAAAAAATAAAATAAAATTAAGGCGAGGTCACTTGAGGCGGGCGAGCTTAAAAAAAAAAATTAGGCTAGGTCACTTGAGGTGGGCGAGGTCACTCCAGGCGGGCAAGCTTACCCTGAGGCAGGCGAGCTCAAAAAAAAAAAAAATTAGGCGAGGTCACTCGAGGCAGGCAAGGTCACCCCAGGCGGGCGAGCTTACCCTGAGGCGGGCGAGCTCACAAAAAAAAAAAAATAAAATAAAAATTTAGGTGAGGTCACTTGAGGCGGGCGAGCTCACCTTGAGGCGGGCGGCCTCACTCCAAGCGAGGTGACCTTGCCCAAAAAAAAATAAAAAATAAAAAGTTGAGATGAGCATGTGCGTTAGATTACTTCTACTTTTCATAGACTACTTTTTATTAACGATAGTCTATGAAAAGTAGATGGGCTTATAAGGCCAGGAACAATGACAGCTGCTACTGTGTGAAAAACAAGGTCAGCTGCTACTGTCTGAAAAACAAGGCCAATGAGTCTCTATCCAAAAATCAAGGCGATGAGCCTATATTTAAAAATCAAGGCAGTAGCCATTATTTAAAAATCAAGGTGATAGCCACCATTGAAAAATACGGTGATGAACCTATGTTTAAAAATTAAGGCGATGAGCTTTACTATTTAAAAATCAAGGTAATAGCCACCATTAAAAAATAAGGCGATGAACTTATGTTTAAAAATTAAGGAGATTAGCTTACATTGAAAAACAAGGCGATGAGCCTCTGATTAAAAATCAAGGCGATGAGCCTCTGCCCGATAAACAAGGCGATAAGCCTATGTTTAAAAATCAAGGCGATGAGTCTATGTTTAAAAATCAAGGCGATGAACCTCTGTCAGAAAAACAAGGCGATGAACTTCTGTCTGAAAAAGTTAGAGAATAGCAGGTGCAGTAGATTATTTCTACTTCCCATTGACAATAGTCTATGAAAAGTGGTCTATAAGAAGTAGATAGGCTTACGATAATATAAATAATGACAGTTGATGTATGTTATTTAGCTATGGTGGCACGCCCACTTCAACGACTCGCCCGCCTCACCAGCTTGCCCGCATTGTTGGTCTCATGAGTACGCTTCTGACAGATAGACTACAACAACCCAACTGTCGTCAGGTTAGCCAGGCAGGCGACCCATAGAATGACAGTTACCACCAGTTATCGAGAAAACGAAACATCCCTCATTAACTTATAATAATGAGGGAAATGAAAGGACACTCGTTATCAAACGAGGGAGATGAAAGAACACCCTTATCAAATGAGGGAGATGAAGGGACACCCATCATCAATAACTGCAGGCCATCCCTATAAATAAAGGCCAACCCCCCAGGTAAAGAAAGAACACACAACTCTTATACACTCCATATTGCTATTCAGCACAAATATTTTAATCATATACTGATTATCACACCGGAGTGGACACTAGGGAAAAAAGCCCTGCCATCTTCTGCAGGTCTCCACCACTATCGCCGCCGTACTCGGAGGAGGAGAAAATTATTTATTATCAACACGGATATTTAAGTACTTTTTTTATGGATAATTATATTCACATTATACTTTTTATTATCTACACTACGTTTTAATTGAAATGAAAGTCCTACGACTTTTGATATTTAGATACTTGTGTCTCTAACTTTTTTCATTGTATTTTTATCATTAACTTTCATTTAGTTTTCATATTTTGTCTTCGATAAAGATTTTTGTCTAAATATTCTGCTAATGTACATTGAAATGAGGAAAAATATTTTGTCAAACTTTTACATTTATTATTTATTTTGATTATGTAAAAATATTATAGGAAAAAAAAATTTTTACACCATTTTAATTAATTTTTTTGACAAAAATCATCATCAAAACAAATATAAGATGTGCAAATTAATAGATCGATGACAAAATTTTGCTAAAAAAAGTTAGAGATATAAATACAAAAGTGAACAATAGTTAAAGACCTTTATTGTAATTAAAAATGTAGTGTACTTAACAAATAATGTTGTGGTAATATAATTACCCTTTTTTTTATTCCCGTAACAAAAAAAACTCCCTACAGTCGTAATAATTAGATCTCTTGTTCAAAATTCAAATCATTCTTTTATATCTTATATTATCTCCAACAAGCTCTTTAAATATATATATGATGCTTAATCAATTCTTCAAATTTTGTTCCAATAGACTATCCAATTTAACATTTTAATTTAGAGAGTCCATTCTGACGCAGAACGGAACGTGAATAACAATAAAAACTTCTTGTTCGTAACACACGAATGGGTGTTGATCGAATTTCGTTCGAACGAACGTAAGAAAAATTGGAATCCACCAACTAATGGGAAAACAAAAATATTTATTAATCTCTGATAAAATAAAATAAAATAAAAAGGTGCTGCATCCTCAAAACCTAGACAAGTATTTAAAGTCTTAAAAAAAAAACCTTAATTCGCTAGACAAATTTGATTAAAACTGAAAGGCTACTAAAATGACGAAAATACCCTTAAATTAAATTAAAATATAAAATTGCTAAAACGGACCCCTAAACGATGGAATTTGGCCCTGAAAGTTTGACAACGATGTCACCCAACAAAATTGTGCAGAATCAAAAGACCCTTCCGAAATGTACTCGCTCATCTGAATCTGACACCCAAGCTAAAAGTTACATTTCTTTCTTCTCAAGTTGTTTTAAGATCTTCTCTTCTAACTGTTTCGCATCACACTCTCTATTATTAAATGCATTGAAACAATTTCAATTTCAATACTTGATTGGTTTTAATTAAGTAGTATATACAAATTGGAAGGGAAGCATATGGGGAAAAAAAAAAAAGGAGGAGAGTAAAAGATATTAAATGCTTCTAGAAGTAAATTGAAGAGAATTGAGATAAAAAGGCGGTTGGAATGTTTTAAAAAATTGATCTTTAAATTTATAGATACTCTTTAAATATATAAACCACTAAAGATGCTCATTAAATACAGATAAATCGATGTTGACGCGCTTAATTTATTAATCAATACTTTTCTTTATTTTCCTTCAAGTTTCTCCTTTTCCTTTTTCTTTATAAGCACAATCTTATAATTTTCTTTTTCTAATTTTACTCGTTTTATGATAAATGTTTCCCATGTTATCAATTTGACAAAGCATAGGACGATCCACCTAAAATGTATTAGAATTGAATCAATAAATTTTCACGTTATTTAATTATTATTATTATAAAAGTTGAAAAAGTCTCACTATAATTAAGAAAAAATATAGACTTTGTATTTTCTTTTTTCAAAGTTTATTGCACAAAAAGTAACTCCTTGTGCTACTAAACACATATTTTTCTAGTAATGCTAAACATTCAAGTAGCTTTTACAACTTGTTTGAGAGAGCTTTTTAGCAAATTTTGATAAAAAAAAATTGATGAAATATGTGGTTAAAATTAATTATTACTTTCTGACCACAACTTTTTAACAAATTTTAATCTAGACCAAACAAACACTTAGATTTGATTTGGTATTGCTGTGCTTTTAAGAGAATCAGCTTTTGCTATACTGTAAAAAAAATCAGATGTAAGAAGAATCAGATAAGTGTTTCAGTAAAATAAACTCTTGTTTCAAAATTGCTGCATGTTTCAAAATCAATATTTAAGCGTTTGGTAAACAAAATTGATTTATTGTTGCGACTGTATAAAATTTCGAATATGGACACTGATTATAATGTATGTTGTATTATTATTATCATGAGTAGTATTGTACTTTTATAACAATGTGTAATATTATCAAATATTTTTCCAATACAATATATTGACCATAATTATTTTAAAATGAAAATATAAATATCTATTAAATTTCAAAATTTATAAAAATTACAAAATAAAACACTACAAGAATGTTATACTCTACCTACAAAATTTTAGGAGACAAATTTAAATTTGTGGACGTAGTTTACTTTTCCCCACAAAAACGATATTTTGTATTTTTATGTTTTGCTCCAAAATTTCCAAGAATGAGGGATTTGTGCCCACGAACATGTGCATTTTTCTCGACAAAAAATTCGTCTAATAAGATGTATCTTTCACCGACAAAAAAGAAAAAAAAATCCGTTTGTAGGCTAATAATTAGTAGGCAAAATTTGCGCTTTTTTGTTGTTTTTTAATCCCTACAAATGAAATATTTGAAGGGAAAACATTAACAAACAATAAAAACATTTAATTATACCTTTTCAACAAATAACTCTTTTACATTTTATATATATTTAACAAATCTTAATTCTAATTTCATTTAGTAAATAACATAATCCTAAATTCCCAATTCTCAACAATGCTCTACGAACCCAAGGTGTCCACTGTCTCTGTCAGAGGCGACCATCCTCCCACCACCACCACCACCACCACCACCACTAGCCCTCGCCGTAGCATCACCACCTTCTTTTTCCACCACTACCGCTACTCCTTTTCGCTGCAACCATAACCATCTTTTTTCCAAAGCATAGTCATATTGTAGAAAAATTAATTAAATTTAAATTTAAATTATTTGTAGAAACGCATTATACTTATAATACTAATATATTTAGGACATAAAAAAAATTACTTCAATTAATTAAAGTTAAAATTAATATTTTAATATTAGATAGGTAGAAAAGTCAAAAACAGAATATGAGAAACTACCATATTAAACGGTAATATACACTATTAAAATAATTATTCATTATAATGCTTAGTTCTCTATATATGACCTTTATTCCTTCTCTTCTTGTGCACAATGTTTTGAAAACTGGACTGTATCGCCGGTTTGACCTGAAAAATTGAAAATCAATCAAGTTATTTCTAAAAAATACAAAATACAAAATACAAAATTGTACCAATTGGACTCTTTCATTCTTGACTCTTTATTTTTACAGGATCGATGTCCAGATAGATTTTAAAAGCATTAGTTGTGCAAGGTCATTATGAAATGATGGGTAAAAGGCTGGGGTCGGTTGTGTCGGGTCTCTCTCTCTCTCTCTCTCTCTCTCTCTCTCTCTCTCTCTCTCATATTTGTTGTATTCCTTTCTCCTAGTCTATTTATGCACAACAACATAGAAAACACATGTAAATTTCAATTACACTTCCTTGTATAAATACTTGTTCTCTTCTCTCTAACACTTGCCACTCTTTCTCTATTTCCTCTATAATATTTTCATACAATTTAACAAATTTACACTCTGATCCATCACTTGTCATCAAGCATTGAATCATTTCTCCACCATGGCTGAGCCACCAAACTCGGAAACTCCGTGGAGTAGCTCATTCTCCTTAACGAACTCGAACCCAAAACACCGTCCAAAGCGAAGCAGGAACGATGCCAAGTTGAATCCAATGAATGATGGTGCTAAGAGAAGCGAAAGCAGAAATGATAGTGATGTTAATAGCAAGCATCCAGTGTACAGAGGAGTGCGAATACGGGCATGGGGAAAATGGGTTTCGGAGATCCGAGAGCCCAGGAAGAAGTCTCGGATCTGGCTTGGGACTTTCGCCACCCCAGAAATGGCGGCTCGGGCGCACGACGTCGCTGCCATCGCCATCAAGGGTGGCGCCGCCATTCTAAACTTCCCGGAGATATCCCACTTGTTGCCCCGCCCCGCCACTTCTTCTCCACGTGATGTCCAGGCGGCTGCTACCAAGGCCGCTTACATGGACAACCTCTGCACTCAGCAGACGTCGTCATCTTATTCTTCCTCGTCCCCATCCTCATCATCCTTGGTGAATTCATCATCATCTTCGGAAGATGTTTCAACAATAAATGAAGAGGCCCAGGAGGAGCTGAGCCAGATAGTCGAGCTGCCGAGTCTAGAACCGAGTTATGACTCCACTCGGGAGGATTTCGTGTTCAGAGAATATTCGGAGTGGGACTATAATCGTCCATGGTTGCATAGTTTACAAGATTGTGGATTTTTTGAAGAAAATATGATTGAGAGCATCATATCTGGCAGTATGAAGGCCTTTTATGGTAACATAATTGATGATAATTAATTTTGACAAAAGTGTGAATTTTGTTTTACTTTTTTTTTATCCATTTTAAATATTTACCATTTTAATTTTGAACTTTTGTTATCTTTGAATCAATGTTCTAAAAAGTTCGTTTAGACGTTTCAAGCATCGCCCCCACTTAAGTTCAAAAAGTTTGAAACTCGACCTCCACACTTTACGTTTCATATTTTTTAGAACTCTGTTTGGATATTCACTTTTGGTTGGTCCAAACTATGTACTTGCGTTGCATATTAAGTTCTTGGCAGTCAGTGTGGCATTAATTTTTCTTTCTTTTACGAATTTGTGATATTGTGATTGAAAATAAAAAGTTTAATTCTTTGTTTAACACATATTTAAGTATTTGTTTGACAAATTTTGTTGTAGATTCTAAACAGTAGATCTTACGAAATGTGTTGATAAAAAGTAGATAAAAATCGTGGGTCTTATAAAATATATAGATAAAAATAATATTTGATTAACTTATAAATTAGAAATTCTTATAAGTACGGACAAACGATCACTAAGTGGAGTATAGGGCAATAAGACTTTTGAAAGGAGTTAAGATCTGTCGTTGTCTTATTTCTAGGTCCATGCCTTTATGGTCATTTAATACAATTTATTTTATTATTCTCTTTTCATTAGTTGAACAAAATTTTACATATGCAACCATTTTTGGTCTCTCTCTTTTTTCCTTTAGAAAATTTTGATAAGGAATCTTAGATAATCTTCAATAAAATGTTTTCTTTGTCCAAAGTTTTGGGATTATTATTTTGGCGTGTAATTTACAGTCTAATAAGCAATACGAGTAAAACAACCAAGTCTCGCGGTGATGTAGGTAGAATTGAGTGGGGTGAGATATGATCAACAAGATTGATTGTTTTATTGACTCTAAAAAATAGAATCTCTTTAAATAATTTGTACATTAACCAGTCTTAACAACTTCTGAATCTCGATCACGATATCAAAATCTATCAAAACTTGCTTCAAAATGAACGACAATTTATTCACTCCGATCATTTTGTTGCCAACTTGGCCGTTACCAACCACGAACATGTAAGAAAAGGCAAAAGCAAATCATTTGATAAGGATTCTGAGGATTTGTTAGTATTCCATCTGTCATCTTAGTCTTAATCAAGGTTTGTTAGAATTCCCTTAATCAAGCTAAATTTTTATTTAAAGAAAACATGGTTCCTAACAGGTCACACTTGATCATAATTAATATTAGAAATAATTAGTTTTTGGCGTTTCGGCCATGCGTACTGTTTATTAATTGACAATGGTAGTTGAATATATAGTCTTGAGCTATTCTTACCTAACATTTGGCTTCATTTTTTTTCCCCCTAATTAAACGCAATATTAATTTCATTACATCATATATCTCCACATATCACTGTGAGATAAATAAAGAATATAATCAGGAGTGAACTAGGAATTTTTGGAGGAAAGTCTACTACTTAGAAAAAAAAATTACACGTCAAAAATTGATTTTCTCTGAAGAAGAACCAGATAGTCCGATCCCGTACGGCAGTACCTACCTCCGACCATGAATATAATCAAACTAGTAATGAGAAACTGAAGTAAGAGTAGCACAATAATTAAGCATGTGGGCCAAGAGCAAAGCAACAAGAACACAGTTTATATCTACCAATAATAAAAGAGGCTATTCATATTGCCACGTGTCGACTTTACATGTGGCTGTCTTCCTCTTTTTTTTCTTTTATTGTCCCTTTTTTTATTTGAATAATTATATTTAAATCACATATTTTTTAACCACACCACATTTTATATCTTCTATCTACCTATAATAAAAGAGGCTAACTTTCTTACTATTCATGTTGCCACGTGTCGGGTTCACATGTGGCTGTCTTTTTTTTTTTTTTTTTTTTTTTTCCTTTTTTGTTCTTTTTTTGTTTGGATAATTATATTTAAACTACATTTTTTTAACCACACTACATTTTATAATTGTAATAAAAGTCTTCAATAATATCTAATTTTCACATTTATGTCCCTAACTATTTGTTATCACATTTTTTTATCATCAACCTATTAAAGTACTAATTAGTACATCTTATCTTTATCTTTGATAATGATTTCTGTTCAAAAAATTAATTAAGGGGGGCGTAAAAATATTTTTGTTGTCTTTCATATTTTTAAATAAACAAAATAAATACAAAATATAAAAGTTTGACAAAATATTTGTCCCTCATTTTAATGCACATTAAAGTCCTAAATAATATCTAATTTTTACATTTATGTCCCGAACTATTTGTTATCACATTTTTTATCATCAACCTATTAATTAGTACATCTTATATTTGTCTTTGATGATGATTTATGTTCAAAAAATTAGAACCCACAATTTATAACTCACTTTTTATCCACATATTCACTCACAATTTATAATATAAGCACTTAAAAAATAAATTCAGCATTACCAAACATATGCTTAGTATTTTTCAACTTCTACTATTTTGCCTAGTTAACAATTTGAAAACAGTTATGTAATCAACCATAGGTTATTCTGGGTTGTAAATTGTGATTTGTTCAAATAACTGTTTGCTTGTTATATTTATATACAAGAACTGTGTCTTTTGATTATTTATCTTATATTTATTGAGTGCTAATTTTTTTAAATCATTTACTGCAAATTATAATTGGACTATTTTATATCTGTATAGATTACAAATTAAAACACAATAACATAAACGTCCTACAACTAGTCCGGGGAAAAAGTTACAATATCAAAATAAACAGAAGGATTTAGTATCTCACAGTTTATTTTTTTGCAAATAAGGCCTCGAACTATTTGACTCTCTCCTTTCGATCGAACTTTTCATAATCAAGGTTAAACTGACCCTTTGTTTACTTCACAACAGAGTAGGGCCGTAATTAAATGATTGGATGGCTCGAAGAGATTCCATCCCTCTAAATTTTTGAATTTTTCTAATAAAACGGTAAGAGAGTACCCCTTCTATTGAGGAGTATGAATTAACACGTTTCGATAATAAAAGTCTTGGTGAAGTTAGGATGAAATAGGTTTTTTTTTTTCAAAATAGGCCTTGGACCAATGAATTTGTACGAGCAAAGAATAGCAGTATCACCCACCAACAGGGCGGATTTTGGGTGGCTACATCCCCACCTAAATGTGAAATACTTTTTGAAAAATACTATTTATCATTACCAGTAATATCACCCGTTTATGTGCCATTAAATAATAGACTTAATAAAATAAATTTTATATTTCCACATTTCATTGAACATATCAATTAATGTCAACACAGTTACTACATAGACTAGTGATAATCACCAGTAATGATAAATAACATTATTAATAGTTTTTATATATAATTAGCTAAGTTCAAAATATAATTTAGTCCACTCCAAAATAATCTTTTAGCTCTGTCCCTGTCTACTATAATTAAAAGAAATATAATTAGCACAAAACGTTCATACATATTGAAGTTATTGTAGAAAACGTCTATACTTTCTATTTTTTAGCATTTTCACCCTCACCTACTCAAATTTTTCCGCAAAACATCATTCCGTCCAAAAAACTGTTGTTATCTAACCTAACCAACATGATTCGTCATACAACTTAAGGGTAAATTTGTCCGACAATATTTTTCACTTTTCCTCCCCTTTCAAACTGAAATATATGAATGGACGCACCTTCGTATGGAAGTTTCGTCACTGTTCCCAGAAAATCGCCGACGAACTCGTTGTGGGTGGATCATCTTTGGGCTGTCTGCAAATTGGAGGTAGCATTCCTTTTGAAAAAAGATTACTTATCCATAGAGAAACTGAGTTTCTTGTAGACATATATATACACACACAGGGATTTATATATATATTGTGTGTGTGTGTGTGTGTGTGAGAGAGAGAGAGAGTGTGTGTGTGTGTGTGTAGTTGGGGTGTGTGTAAAAATGTCGCATTCTGGGTCGATGTTGGAGCTAGGGGTAGAAAGGCTGACAAATCAGTTAAGGAACACAATGAGCTACAATGAAGATAATGGCGCCAATGTTAACAAGCTCGATTTCTGATAACTTGATCTGGAAACACCAATTTTGCCGCTGTTGACTCGACCGGGTGGACTCACTGCCACTACCGCCAGCAGCAGTTCAAGCTCATATGGGCTCTGGATCTGTTTCAAGCCGGACAACCATTGGTCCCAGTTCTAATATCCCAAGGATATCCGATTCTAACTACAACAGCCACTTCGGCGAGCTTTCAGGCTCTTCGGTGGAGAGTTCACCGAAAACTACCCGTAACTTCAAGCCAGGTCATGGTCGGTCCTATTCAATCGGCACCCATCCGGTAATTTACTCCGATGGGGGATCAGTCAACTCGCCGGCGCTCAATGTGTTTTCCATTGGGAATATCTGCCCACCCGGCATGATTTTGAAGACTGGTATGACTGTGCGGTCTACCAAGAAACTCAGTTTCTCTATGAAAAAGTGAAAACATAGGACAAGTAAAAAAATGTTGTTGGACTAATTTATCTTTAAGTTGTATTTTAAATCGTGTTGGTAAGGTGAGATAACGGCAGTTTTTTGGACGGAAAGATGTTTTGCGCAAGAAATAGAGTAGGTGGGGGTGAAAATGCCAAAATTTAGAAGGTATGGACGATTTGCACAATTACTTCAATAGGTATGGACTTTTGTGCTAATTACTCTTAAAAGAAATTAGAATTCAAATTTGTGAGAAACATAAAATAAATACTTTTTTAAATTCAATAACATGTTAATTGACTACTATATGATATGATCATCAAATATTTACGAAAATCTACGGGTATGAGAATCTCACCCATCATCAAATTCAACTTGTTAGATATTTAAAGAGAAAAAAAATAAAGTAAGCTCCTTATGGTGGATATTGTTCAAAATATTAAACAAATAAATTATCTTATTCCAATGAGATTAATGTTTGGATAATACGACAATGGCGTTAATCTATATTGCAAGCTCATAATTGAAGAAAGACTCCAATTTCTCAATGGTTTAGAACATAGTTTTGAGACTCGACTTAAGCATGACTCGGATGAAGATGTGTGTCACTGGATTAGTAGTTCAATTGTTAATCCGGTGATTGAACTGATAGATCAATTTTTATCAAATATAATATATTTATTTTTACTAAATAATAAAATAGTGTCAGTAATTATCATTCATTAAATTAGTTATACATTATTTTTCAATATTTACTCCAAAACTCAAACAGATGACATATTTTCAATATGAAGTCAAAAAAATCATGTTAGAAAAAATAATTAGCAATGAAAAAAGTAATTAAAAAAAATGAAAGCTAAAACTTAAAGTTGTAAATGACGATTCAAATCTTAAATAAAATTTGAAAAAATTCAATCGGCAGTGACCCAGGTTAATGGATTTAGGTTACCGGTTTTTATTAAAATTTCGGAGGGTTTTCGATTTTCTCTCGAGTCGATCGTAGATCGATCTAATAGAACAACTTGGACCAGAGTGTTGGCCGAGTCACGAGTTTTCCAGTTTAAATGCTGAACCAATTCGAATTTTAAAACACTAGTTCATGGTCATGGAAATATGATGTGATTAAGAATTCCTTTAAAATACAAAACACTAAAATATCAGTGTTCTAAAAAACATAAAGTGTTTCTAAGAGTGAAGGTCGAGTTTCAAATTTTTTGGACTTAGGCGAGGGCTTCGCAAGGACGAGTCGAGAGCGAGGACAAAACGTGATGCGTGACTAGACGTGAAGGTTGCACCTCATGTCTAAACAAATTTTTTAAATCAGTGAAAAATATAATCTCAACCATTTCTAGTACAAGAAAAATAAAAGTGAGCTAAATGAGTTTTGAAATCTTATTTTATTATTATTAAAACGATGTCACGTCTATCTTATCAATAAGAAAAAAGGTGCAAGCTAAAACCTACTCCTTGGAGTTATGCAATCTTTATCATTGCTGAGTTACACACATTGATCACATCTCGATTCTGCTCATTCTTTAGTTCAATCACAATAGAAATTTCTTTGTAAATGAAAACAAAGTTAGGGAAAGCTTTCTTCTAAGTCTCGAGTACATACTTTACTATTATCCGGAATCAACGTTTTTAGCAAACAAGCAATGTATTTACCCTAGTCTTGGTTGATACATATTTGTTTCTTTATTCACTCTTCTATCTCGTTGTCCTCTTCCGTATTTGTTATTTCTTATGACAACTTGAGAAGAGCAGTTAAAGCATACTTGTTATCAACTGAACATAAGGACCCAGACGCTCCCAAATCCCTTCTTTCAAAATATTTTGGAGTGTGCTCACAAAATAGACGGAGTTTACTGCTCGCTTTTGGACATTGTTTGGACTGAATTCACCTTGCAAAATAATAAGAGACTATTGAAATGAATAATAGAACTTCAAATGATCTAAACCATATGATAAAAGCCCAGAGCTAGGGACTAAAATGGTAAAAGTGAAGCAAAAGGAAAATGGTAAAAAATATCAAAATGAAAAAAAAAAAAAAAAAATCGATGGTCTTGGATAGGACAAATTAAGGTCTTCTAAACCTTGGCTTTGGTATAGGTTAAAAATTGTGGCATCAATAGATATTTCCGTCACTGATACAAAATTTGTGGATAAAAATTGTTATTAATAAAAAACAAAAATAAAAATTGACCGACGATTCAATGGATTTTACCAATGGAAATTTGGTTGCAAATCCCTAGCCCTTCAACGATGGATATTCTGTTGATGACATTACATATCATCATATCGGAAGATTTTAAATCCCTAAACATACTTTGCAATAAGAAATGCTAATTTATTTGGTTCTAAGATTAAGTCACTCGTTTGTAATTAAATCCTAAATTGAATTGAAATAATTTTGATAACTCCAATTTTTTTTTTTTTTTTTATTTATCTAACCAACAACTAACTATGTTACAATGAAATCCTAATTCCCTCAAACACATCTTCTGAACCAAAAAAAAAAAAAAAAAAAAAAAAAAAACACATTATGTGGGAGTTTTCGGGTAAATAATACATGTAGATTTTAGATAGGGGGAACCAAGGAGGGTGTATTCAATTGAGACTTTCAAAAACTTTTATAGACTTTTATAAGTGGGTGACTTTTGTGGAATTCGTGGACTTTTAAGTGACTTTTTATAGATTTGTTTGGAATTAATAAAAGTCTTCTTTAAACTTCTATAGACTTTTATTAAAGACTTCTGTAAACTTCTATATACTTTTATTTATTTTTTAAATATTAAGCTAAATTTATATATACTATAATATTATTTTATATGTCCAAATCATCTACAACACATATAATTAAGAACTCAAAATAATAAATTATATTTCTCATTGTTAGCCTGTCATTCTTATTGGTTGTGAAATTAATAAAGTAGGTTAACTTAATGTTATTGTACATATACATAAGTATTGATTGATTCATTCTTTAGTTTCAATAAAAAAAATTCTCTAAAATAATGAGAAATCATAAAAGATTGTATATTCTAGATTCATTTTTTTGGCACAAAATTATTTTAACAATGTTTATAATAATATAAATAACAGACAAATAATGACACCTATTTTGTTGACCTATTAGCCAAATTAATTCTTGGCTAAATTACATTAATAAAATAATCAAAGTAAAACAAAAGATTTCCAGTACAATACCAAACTATTACCATGGAATAATTTTTAATAATTAAGCGAAAAATTTGACTCTTACTAACATTAATCAAAATACTGTAAATTCATCACGTAAAATATCCTCAAGTTTTGACACAAGGCTACTGTGATATCAAAGTTTTGATTACCGCAAATTTTAGATACAAATTACATATAAATAATTGATTACAACAAATTCTTACTTGAATGGAAGAGATACGAAAAAATCCTAGAAGTGAACAAAAATGGACGTTCTTTATTTTGGGGTTCTGAAGTCTTCACAAATCTCACGGTAGATGAGAGACTTTTTTTTAGATTTGCAATATATACTTTTCACTAAAAAATCTCCAAAAGTCTCTAGAAGTCTTTCTCAATTTGAATACCCCATAACTTTAGGGATGGCAAAAAAACACGTCCCCGCCCCGCCCCGCCCCGCCCCGATTACTAAACGGGGCGGGGGCGCCCCGCTCCGCATTCCCCAAACCCGCCCCGAATAGTTTTATTTTATTTTATTTTATTTTTATGTTTTAAAATTTAAATTGTATGTAAAAAAATAAAAAATAACATAATTAATTAATTAATTAAACGGGGTGATAAACGGGGATTTTTTTATACCCGCCCCGGCCCGCCCCCGCCCCCGCCCCCGCCCCCGCCCCGCTGTCCAAAAATCCCCTATGGGGCGGGTATGGAAATGGCCGCCCCGCCCCGAACCCGCCCCGCCCCGCCCCGAACCCGCCCCGTTGCCATCCCTACGTAACTTATAGAGACTCATACAAAGTTTTAATTGAATACCCCGTGACTTTTAAAGACTTTTTAAAAATCTCAATTGAATACACCAATACTTTTATAGATTCTTAAAAAGTCTACATTGAATACTTCTAAACTTTTAAATATTTAAAAGTCTTTAAAAGTCTCAATTTGAATACAACCCCCTAAGAATTTTGAAGACTGGACTGCTACTGGAAAAAAAAAATTACCCTTCGAGATCGGACTGTTGCTGAAAAAAAAAATTACACTATAAAAAACGATTTTTCCCGGGGTGGGACGGGACCCCCTGAATCTGCCCAAGTGCCCATGATTTTAGATTATAATTCAATAAAAATACTTGCTTCTAAGGGTTTATATACTGTACATCAAGAAAATTTATAATAAGAATTAGACTTCCCTTTATTCTATTAGTATTTATTGTGATAATCGACGTGAATACAAGAAAACCCGAATAACTTTATAATTTTCATTCGATTTGTAAGAATATAAAAAAAGTAATGCATGAGAAAACATAAAATATCGTGTTAAATAATGTACAACTACCATAATAATACTAAATTTTCGAAACTACCGGTTTGAGGCTGCCATACACAACTTCAATCAAGTGACAAGCCAACAAGAAAATCACGTTTTTAAGGTTTTAACTTTATGAGGATTTCAAGGATTTTTTAGAATTTAACGAGTCATCTTGGATTCTGAATATTAGACAATGTTTGGCTATGCTCTCTCTCTCTCTCTCTCTTCAAAAAAAAAAAAAAAAAGTAATAGTATTTATTTTGAAACATGTGTAAATATGTTAAATTTTTACTTTAAAATAAAAATTAATTATTTTAAAAATAACTCTTAATTTAATAAGTAATTGGCTTATTTTCAACTTTATCCCATAATTATAAAAACACGTTAGTCATGAGTAACCCTACTTATAAGTACATATTTTAAACTTAGCCAAACATGCTCACAAGGGTTGTTAGAAATTAGAATTCTGTGACTCATTAGAGTCTTAATCAAGGAAAATTTTTTTATTTTTTATTTTTGGTTCCAAGTATTAAAAATGATTAGCCTTTGGCGTTTTGGCCATGCGTACTGTTTATTAATTGAGATTGGTAGTTCAATAATAAGATGGAATATTAATTATTAAATGACTCACATAAGTCATAATATCTAATGTTGTGATATGCTACCAAACATTTGTCTTGTATTTTTAGTCGTCAATTCCCAATTTAAAGACCAATAAGCTGCATTAATTCAAATCTTATATTTAAAAAGGGTCCTACTTCATTTCCAAACTCTTTAGAGAATTTTGGTATCTCACTTTTGGACTGGTCTTATGTTTGGCGGATGCCTCGATGATATCTGTTTCGCGCAGAATGTGTATCTTTTGCTAACAATTAAAGGATTCAGACGATATATAAGGGACGCCAAACCTTTTGAGACAAAGTCCCAACAAGGGGTGTTTGATTTAGGAAGACTACAATAATGGCAGAGGATGAAAAAACAAAACGAAAATGCCTCCAAGGGGCACAAGCACACTAGAATTCACTGTAAAGAAATATTTAAGACTAAATGGAATGAAATTACATTTCTCTGTTTTTTGAGAGTTGGCTTTTTCTTTTTCTTCTTCAATCAATCTCCTTTCTTTTATACCTTGCCAAACGGTTTTATCACACGTTTTCCTTCAATCTTGCATAAAAACTTCTCATCGCCCAGTTTCTTCCTTATCGCCCAGCAACCACCTCGTCGCCCAATAACTGCCCATTTCTTCCATAATGATTTCAACTGTTTGTAACTTCCTCATGATGATTTAACTTATTGTAACTCCTTCATGAAGCAATCACCTCGTCGCCCAATAACTGCCCATTTCTCCCATGATGATCCCAACTGTTTGTAACTTCTTCATGATAATTCAAGTTTGTAACTCCTGACAACGTGGGAACAATGATACGAAAAATGAGAAAAACTACTTATGAACAGTTACTCTTATGCCGCGATTGACCATTCTAATCGCCCAACGTCCTGAGCGTTTTTGATCTGGGCGATGTCCATTTTGGGCCCTTCCTGGCTTGGACAATTTCTATTGGGCCTATATACAAATTTATTTGGGCATCCGTTGGGCCTGACCGACATATTTTCTAAGCCTATATGCTTGAGTATTTATTATGGGCCTACATGTACAATTTTTCTTAAGTCTCTTTTTAGGCCCTTGTTATTTCATATGTCAACAGTTACCCCCCAATATGGCTTAATTAATATAATTGCTTATTTAATTAGCCATATTCACTTGATGACGTTTCATCTTCTGAAAGTTTTTTGGCGTCTTAATTCCGAAATCCTAAGAGCACGATTTATATAAACCCCAAAAAGGCGGCATTACCAATAACCACGTCCAGCCCCCATCACATCATTGTCCCTTTTCTCCCTCTATAAAAAGGACACTATTCATTCATCTTTTCTTTAACTCTCACTCATCCTTCCAGACTGATCGTTTTACTTGCAATCTTCTTGTCCATTTTCTGAAACCATGTCGACGTCCAGAGCTTCCTCCAATAACAGCATTACTTTCGAAGATTTCCAAGACCTCCCGACCAAACCTTACGTAAACCCATCAAATCTTCTACCCTCTAGGCCGGATATGAACGAGTTCTATTTGGGCCCGTCGTTCAGGGATGCAGACTCTATTGGGCGACTGGCCATAGCCCAATTTTTTCCTTGTACCCAAGGACCTCATTTCTTGGACCCATTCTCATTGAAGCCAATCCACGAGAAAAGCATTCGCACATGGCCCAAATCTGATACAACCTTCCGCCTCTGGCATGCGCGTATGATGAAGCATGCCCCTACGAAGGCGCTTTTTGATCGTGCTAGGATTTCTGATCTTTTGGAAATTGCCACACGTCCCCCGCTATATGACCCAGTTCTTTTCCCAATCGCCCTAAGCTTCTGGTCTTCTGAGTACAATACCTTCATTTTCCCCCTTGGCCCAATGTCGGTTACTCTAAGGGATGTTGGTGCTTTGGTCAATCTTCCTCCTCTGGGCGATACCATTTCTCCTGCTATATTGATATCCTCCATCGCTCCAAAGTTTGATAAGAAGTTTACGGACTCCTATTCAGGCATGCAAGAGCTTTATGAAAACACGGGCAAAGATCCCACACATGCAGAGCGTGTAGCTTTCCTCCAAGTTTGGCTGTGTAGGTACATTCTTTGTGTTCCTAATCTTAAACCTTCCATGGCCTATTTGCCTATCGCCCATGAGTTAGCTCTTGGTTGGTCTTTAAACCTCTGTTCTCTGTTTCTGCCCATGAGAATGTGTATCTTTCGCTAACAATTAAAAGATTCAGACGATGTATAAGGGACGCCAAACCTTTTGAGACAAAGTCCCAACAAGGGGTGTTTGATTTAGGAAGACTACAATAATGGCAGAGGATGAAAAAACAAAACGAAAATGCCTCCAAGGGGCACAAGCACACTAGAATTCACTGTAAAGAAATATTTAAGACTAAATGGAATGAAATTACATTTCTCTGTTTTTTGAGAGTTGGCTTTTTCTTTTTCTTCTTCAATCAATCTCCTTTCTTTTATACCCTGCCAAACGGTTTTATCACACGTTTTCCTTCAATCTTGCATAAAAACTTCTCATCGCCCAGTTTCTTCCTTATCGCCCAGCAACCACCTCGTCGCCCAATAACTGCCCATTTCTTCCATAATGATTTCAACTGTTTGTAACTTCCTCATGATGATTTAACTTATTGTAACTCCTTCATGAAGCAATCACCTCGTCGCCCAATAACTGCTCATTTCTCCCATGATGATCCCAACTGTTTGTAACTTCTTCATGATAATTCAAGTTTGTAACTCCTGACAACGTGGGAACAATGATAAGAAAAATGAGAAAAACTACTTATGAACAGTTACTCTTATGCCGCGATTGACCATTCTAATCGCCCAATGCCCTGAGCGTTTTTGATCTGGGCGATGTCCATTTTGGGCCCTTCCTGGCTTGGACAATTTCTATTGGGCCTATATACAAATTTATTTGGGCATCCGTTGGGCCTGGCCGACATATTTTCTAAGCCTATATACTTGGGTATTTATTATGGGCCTACATGTACAATTTTTCTTAAGTCTCTTTTTAGGCCCTTGTTATTTCATATGTCAACGGTTACCCCCCAATATGGCTTAATTAATATAATTGCTTATTTAATTAGCCATATTCACTTGGTGGCGTTTCATCTTCTGAAAGTTTTTTGGCGCCTTAATTCCGAAATCCTAAGAGCACAATTTATATAAACCCCAAAAAGGCGCCATTACCAATAACCACGTCCAGCCCCCATCACATCATTGTCCCTTTTCTCCCTCTATAAAAAGGACACTATTCATTCATCTTTTCTTTAACTCTCACTCATCCTTCCAGACTGATCGTTTTACTTGCAATCTTCTTGTCCATTTTCTGAAACCATGTCGACGTCCAGAGCTTCCTCCAATAACAGCATTACTTTCGAAGATTTCCAAGACCTCCCGACCAAACCTTACGTAAACCCATCAAATCTTCTACCCTCTAGGCCGGATATGAACGAGTTCTATTTGGGCCCGTCGTTCAGGGATGCAGACTCTATTGGGCGACTGGCCACAGCCCAATTTTTTCCTTGTACCCAAGGACCTCCTTTCTTGGACCCATTCTCATTGAAGCCAATCCACGAGAAAAGCATTCGCACATGGCCCAAATCTGATACCACCTTCCGCCTCTGGCATGCGCGTATGATGAAGCATGCCCCTACGAATGCACTTTTTGATCGTGCTAGGATTTCTGATCTTTTGGAAATTGCCACACGTCCCCCGCTATATGACCCAGTTCTTTTTCCAATCGCCCTAAGCTTCTGGTCTTCTGAGTACAATACCTTCATTTTCCCCCTTGGCCCAATGTCGGTTACTCTAAGGGATGTTGGTGCTTTGGTCAATCTTCCTCCTCTGGGCGATACCATTTCTCCTGCTATATTGATATCCTCCCTCGCTCCAAAGTTTGATAAGAAGTTTACGGACTCCTATTCAGGCATGCAAGAGCTTTATGAAAACACGGGCAAAGATCCCACACATGCAGAGCGTGTAGCTTTCCTCCAAGTTTGGCTGTGTAGGTACATTCTTTGTGTTCCTAGTCTTAAACCTTCCATGGCCTATTTGCCTATCGCCCATGAGTTAGCTCTTGGTAGGTCTTTAAACCTCTGTTCTCTGTTTCTGGCCGCCTTCTATAGAGGTATGGCTTACCTTCAACATCAGCTTAGGACCAATGTTTCTCCTACTGGTAGTGGGCCTCTTTGGCTCGCTCAATTGTGGTTGAGAGCATACTTTCCACAACTTGGTGTTCCTTCAATTCCTCCCAGGTCCGTGAGTTGTTACGGGCTAATTATTAACCAATTAGCTCCCGTTGATATGTCTAACCGGGACGTCTTTACATTTTTTTATAATTTAAATTCAATTCCCTCTTTCTTTCCTTTCTCCATTCATCAAGTCCCAGCCTACGTCCAACCTCCTCTTAGTTTGAACGAGGTGAGTAATGTCTTGCCCGTTTGGGTCCAATACTTGACTGGGCGAGAATTGTTTCATGACATTCTCACGGGCACCAATGCCAAGGCTGGGGTCGAGGTCTATGCTCCCCAGTTCTTTGCCCGACAGCTTGGTTTTGGCCAAACTTGGCCCCTTCCTCCTTGTTACTCAAAGAGTTTTCAAGAACGTTTCCATACCATCACCAAAGTGGAAGCCCAAGCTATAGATGAGCGTAATGCTTCCTTAATGAACGGGTTTTCTTTGGCTCCTTTCAATCCCATTTTGGCCGTTCACCCTCTTTTTGAACAGTTTTGGCCTTCGGTGAAACGTAGGCTCTTCACTACTAATGTCAACCAAGCATTCCACATACTTGAGGGGTCAGGGTCTTCGAGAACTTCCATTTCTCCTACTCCGATTCCTATCCCTGCTGTGCCCATATCCGTTAAACAACCTGCTCCTTCGTCTTCTCCTGCAAAGCCTTCGACAATGCGTACTAGACGTTCTACTGCACTCACCATTCAATCCAGTTCTCCTCCCGCCCAAACTGGAGTTGCGAGAGGTACATCCAGTCGTAAACGGCCTGCATCGGACCCGTCAGATCAGGCTGATGATGAAAGTGATGATGATGGTGGTACTCCTCCTCTGATCAGAAGAAAGGTAACCTGATTTTTCCCTCATTTAAAGAACTCTTTAGCATGAATATTGACATTCTCTTTGTATTCTGAACCAGAGGGGAGTCACTTCTCCTTTGAAAGAATCCACATCGCCCGACCCTTCAATTCTTCGATCGTCCGAGTCGACCATAGAAGTGGATTTGCCTGAAAAGGGATTTGGAGACTCGGCTGCTTCAATCGCCCAGGCAGTTGAAGAATCTTCATCATTTCAGGGTGTTTCCCCTCCAGGTGTAGAACCGGATGGTAATATGTGCTTATAGTTGTAATCATTTTTCTAATTCTACCATTTTGACATGGCATTTGACATGGCTTTACTCTTGAAGCACTTATCATCATTCGTCCTTTTGCAGAAAGACCAATTGACTTGCCGTTTGTACCTGAACCAATACGTCTGGTTGTACCTGAGCCATCACGTTCGAATAGGGGTGACTCTTCACAGGCGGTAAAATCGTCCAGTGGCACACTTCCCCCTTCTTCCTCTAAGACCACTGATGAGGTAATTTTTCTTTCGATTTCCCTTACCTTGCTTATTTTCAAAGAAACACTAAGTAATTGTTTTACCTTTACAGGATGCTGATACCATCTTGCGCTCTATTCAGGACTTGTTTACATCATGGGAACAAGTGAAGGCTAGTCAGGCCGCTCGTTCGTCTTCGGCCAGTCGTCCTTCTTCTGCCTCTGGTGCTTTCTCCATGGAAAACATGAACATCCTAAAGCAGGCAGTACTTAAATATACTTCCTTCATGGACATGGATATCTCACATGCTAGTGCTGCCAACCATCGGAACAAATTTGAGCATTTAAGCCACCAAATGGCTCAAGCACTTGAGCTTCCTTCGCTCAAACTCCCCACAGATCTCAAGTTATCGTTGAAAGTCATTCATCAAGAGATAAGTGCATTGCTGGCCAAGAATGTGGAGCTCAAAGTCAAGAAGACTCAATATGTCGAAGCCATGACCGAAAAGGAATCCCTTCACCAGGAAATCGATCAAGCCAAAAATAATTTGAACGAGATTTCTTCCGAGGTCATGGTTGAAGACTCCTTGATGATGAGTTTGGCTGCTCAGATGAAAGAAATCCAAGAAAAGATGGACGACTGTAAGGCCAGGCTGGCAGCCAAGAAGCGCAATGCTTCACAGGAAGTTGAACGGGCTAAATCTTTACTTGAGCGTTATTCAAGTTTAGAAGTGGACGATGGGTTTATGGATGAACTATCCGCCGCTTCTGTTCAACAGCGCGATGAGTGGGAAAAACTTAGAGAGCAAATGCGCTCTATTTGGGGAAGGATGTAGTTAGGATTTTAAAGTTTTAAGGACAACTTTTGTTTTATCCAGTTTCCCTTTTGTAATGGCAGCCACTTATGGCAACCAAATTATCTGATGAAATGAAAGGCTCTATTCGTGTATAGAATTGCATCCCTTAATGTTTAAACCTCTAATCGTTCAAAATCCCAAACTGACGGAACGTACTTCTTTAAATATTTGCCATTAATAGACCTCATGTGCCTCATACCATCCAAATTTTCTAAATGATATGCCCCATTTGGCAACACCTCTTTAACTCTGTATGGTCCTTCCCAATTTGGTGACCATTTCCCAAACTTTGGATTACTACTATCCAATGGGAGTATTGTTTTCCATACCAAATCTTTCGTGCTAAAACATTTGGCTATAACCCTTTTATTATAATATGAAGCCACTTGTCTTTTCTGAATTTGCAATCTATCCAAAACGCTCAACTTTAGTTCGTCCAATTCTAATAAATTCTGAACAAGTAGTTCAGTATGCTCATTTTCATCTATATTATTTTGCAAACGTACTCTGATCGATTGCACATTAATTTCCATAGGCAGCATTGCTTCTTGCCCATATGTCAACTGGAAAGGAGTTACTTTAGTACTAGATCGCGGCGAAGTTCTATAGGCCCATAACGCCCTATTCAAGCATTCATGCCAATTTCTAGCATTTTCGCCTATCATTTTCCTTATGATACTCTTTAAAATCTTATTTGACGATTCTGCTTGGCCGTTGGATTGGGCGTAATAAGGCGTAGAGTTCGCCAACTTGATTCCAAACTCGCTCAGAAATTCTTTCACTTGATTCCCGTTCAAAGAAGTTCCATGGTCCATCACTACAGTTTGAGGTATCCCAAATCTATATACGATATGATCACGAATGAACTCTATGACATTTCCTTGGGAAATTTCTTTTAAGGGTATCGCTTCTACCCATTTAGTGAAAAAATCGGTAGCGACTATTATAAAGGTGTGTTGCTTGGACGATGGTGGGTAAATCTTTCCTATCAGGTCTATCGCCCAACACTTGAAAGGCCATGGTTTAATAATAGGTACCATTTCCCTGGCTGGCACTCTTTGGATTGGGCCATGTTTTTGACACTCCAAGCAACTTTTGGCATACTGAACGCATATCTCGCCCATTTTAGGCCAATAATACCCATTCCTGATGATCAACCACCTCATCTTTTGGCCAGCTTGATGTGCTCCGCACACTCCTTCATGTGCTTCGGCCATAACCACTTTAGCTTCTTGCAAATTTATGCACTTCAAAAGTATACCATCTGAGCGTTTCTTATATAATTCTCCTTCAACCAGCAAATAGTTCAGTGAACGTAATTTTAACTTCCTGTCGTTCTTCTTATTGGGTTCTTCCAGGAATTTTTGTATTTCTTCTCTCCAATCCAATGCGTCTCCATTTTGTATACAATGCACATTAAACCCCTTCGCCCTTCGTTGAAGTACAGGCAATATCGTTCCGTACTCGCACGCAGAATCGTTATTTAACATTTTTGAATAACCTGATGCCATTTGGGCCAACTCATTTGCCAAATCGTTATACATTCTATTAACGTATTGAAGCTCTACTTGGTCGAACTCGTCCAGGAGCTCTTGAGCGATGCCATATTGACTTATGACAGAGTCACTTTGGCATTTAAAATCGTCATTCAATTGATAAATTATTAGTTGAGAATCACCTCGGATAAGCACGTTTTTGGTCCCCAAATCCAATAATAATTCTAAACCGACAATCATCGCTTCGTATTCGGCTTGATTATTAGTACACATTTCAGTCAGGGCGAAAGCAAACTTGTAACAAACCCCTAGTGGGTTTATTAGCACTACCCCTACTCCTGCACCTCTAGCGGTTTTTGAACCGTCAAAGTATAAAATCCAGAGTTTTAGCTCGAACAAATTGACTTCTAATTCAATTTCCTTAGGTACGTCCAAGCATGGATGATCGGCCAAAAAGTTAGCCAATGCTTGATTTTTTACCGCCTTTTGTGGTATGAACTGTATTTCAAATTCTGATAGTGCTAAAGTACAAAGACCAATCCTTTGATGCAAAACAGGACGAGAGAACATGTACTTAACCAAATTTACTTTACAAATTAAGTAAATAGTTACAGGCCGTAAGTAAGCCCTTAATTTAGTACATGTAAAATACAAAGCAAGACATAATTTTTCAATAGCAGAATAATTACATTCACACACAGTAAGTCGTCTACTAAGATAATATATCGCCCTTTCTTCTCCAAACTGGTCGTCCTGGGCGACTAGTCCAGCTATTGACTCCTGCTCGGCCGATATATAAACTTTCATTGGCCGACCTTGGATAGGTGAAACTAATACTGGTGGATTTGACAGATATGTCTTCAGGCTATGGAAAGCCTCTTGATGCTCCTCCTTCCAGACGAAGTCGTCCTGATTTTTCAACTTTAGAAGAGGCGAGAAAGCTTTCGTTCGCCCTGCACAATTAGAGATGAAACGTCGTAAGAAGTTCACTTGCCCAAGGAATCTTTGTAATTCCTTTTTGTTCTTAGGTGGTTTAGCCTCTAAAATGGCTTTTGCTTTATTTTTATCAAGTTCAATTCCTCTTTCATGCACTAGGAATCCTAGGAAATTTCCTGCATTAACACCAAATGCACACTTCAACGGATTCAATTTTAATTTATAATGTCTCATCCGTTCGAATGAACGTTTCAATTGTTGGAGATGGTTTTCTTCTTTCAATGATTTAACCACTATATCATCAACATAAACTTTAACGAATTCTCCTATCATATCATGAAAAATTAGATTCATTGCCCTTTGATAAGTGGCTCCTGCATTTTTTAAACCAAAAGGCATGACCACCCATTCAAAACATCCTAGAGCACCTGGGCATCTGAATGCAGTTTTATGTATATCTTCTTCAGCTATATAAATTTGGTTGTATCCTGAATATCCATCCATAAAAGAGTACATCACATGTCCAGCAGTTGAATCTACTAAGGAATCTACCGTTGGCATTGGATATTCATCTTTGGGTGTTGCTAAGTTCAAATTTCTGAAATCTATGCAAACCCTAATACTACCATTTTTCTTTGATACAGGCACAATATTAGACAACCATTCAACGTATCTGGCCGTCCTTATAAAACCTGCCTTCAACAATCGTTCTATTTCTTTCTTTACTTCGGGCAATACATTAGGAGCAAAACGTCTGGGGGGTTGCTTATGTGGTTTAAAGTGTGGCTTAGTTGGTAGCCTATGTTCTACCAAATTTTTATCTAAACCAGGCATGTGTTCATATTCCCAAGCAAAACAATCTCTATACTCTTTTAACAAAGCAATTAACTGGTCACTTACCTCTTTGCTAAGCATCTGACTGACAAACGTTGGGCGATCTTCTTGTTCATCTCCAATATTTACTTTCACCAAAGGGTCTTGTGCTTGGGCGTGCCCTGTCTTCATGACTCCTATCACATCGTCGTCCAAGCTCCTTGTAGTGATGTCTTCTGCATACAAACAATCCACATTATTCACTTCTCGGCCAATATTCTGTTCTAACTCGAACACTGCTAATTTATCCCTTAAAATTTTTAAAGCCGTTTTATTTCTTATTTCTCCTTCGCACCTTTCGAAAGCCATTGACTTGGCTCCGACATCCTGAAGGCTAGACACCTTCTTCAACATTTATCGAATATCTTTTTTGCCAATCATTGGCTCTTCAAGGGCCACTATGTTTGGCCTCATTTGATCGAACATTTCAGTAAATGCATCTACTGATAATGGCTCCTCGCTCTGCGCGATGATCCGAGTTTCTTCACCATCTTGGACTACTCTTACAGGCCCATAATTTCCTTCATACATGAATTTCTCGATCGAGTTTGCTTCTGTAACAAAAGGTCTATGATCTGCTTGCACCACTTTGGCCTCACCTTTATCATTCCAAAAAACTAGACACTGATGGAGTGACGAAGGTATACAACGATTTTCATGAATCCAATCTCTTCCTAACAACACATTATAGCTAGTCGGCCCGTCTATTACAAAGAATACTGTGGTTTTGGTGATAGTTCCTACCGTCACGTCCAAATGCATTACTCCTTTGGCCGAAGTCACCCCGCCATTGAAGCTCGTAAGAATAACTTCAGTAGGGATCAAGTCGCACTCTGTCTTTGCAAATTTCTTTATCATTCTAGATGGAATGGTATTAATAGCGGCCCCATTATCTATGAGAACTTTGGCTACAGGGATGCCATTGACTAGAGCCTTTACATATAATGGCCTCAAATGTTTGGTTAGATTGGCCGTTGGCTTCTTAAAGATGACCTTTTCAGTCGCCTCTATCTCCACTTCTTGTCTCCCGTCATCATTTGGATCGAAATGCTGTGTCAGGTTTACGTGCAACATTTCGCACTGATCTTCTGTGCAGGGCTCTTGAGCTTCTATGTCGCTCACTTCCTCCCAACCTGTAGGGGGTGGTAATATCGTTGGAGGTGATCCATACTTTTCAGAGCGTGGTACCCTCATTTTCCTCTTGGGCGTCCCGTATAACACGTAATAATCAAAAGATCGCCCAGATGGTTCGCCCAACAAATCTACTTCTCGGACACCTTCTTGATACAGCTGTTTTAGCAAATTGTTATATGAAACTCCTCTTTTTATTCTTTTTGATTCTAAGTCAATCTCTTATTCCACATCTGTCAAGCCATCATCTTCTTCTTCTCCTCCATAGATATCTCCAGAGGTTTGCCCGATTTCTCCCTCACATTCCAATGTGCATGCTTCCTCCCTCTCATCGTCTTGTGGCCCCTCATCCCTTTTGCTTTTAAATTCATTGGCAAGCAGATAATTATTAGCCAATATTGGGGGTAAAGAACCAAACTGAATGGTGATGGATTGTCCAGGATCATCTCCATCTTCGTCTTTGCTGCGTCTTTCAAATTTCGACCTACCAGAAGAATCTTCTGGCAATTCTTCTGTTGAATCGTTCACATTATGTTCCTTCTTGTCTTCGAGATTTTCTTTAGCAACAGTGTTGGAGAAATTGGGCAATTTGGGATGTATCACTTCTTGTTGCTGCCTCATCATTCGTCCATAATTTCTCTGATGACGTCTTTGCTGTGTCCTAGTCATTTGATCAAAGGGTATCACCCTTCCCGCACTGTATTGGAATGAGTGCCATACATTCGATCGATGGGGCTGTGGCCTGAACGTTCTATTATTGAGCATAGGCCTGCCGTTGTACATCGGCCTGCCATCATACATCGGCCTGACCTGTCTTTCAAAAAGAGGCCGTGATACCTTTCGTCCTTGAATAGGTTGGAAATTTTGGGTCACGCTTGGATGATTGTGACGCCCCCATACTTCCATTTTCTCCTCATCTTCATCTATTTCTCTGCTACATCTAGCACACAACACTTTTTTGTTCCTTTCAACTTCTTTACCTTTGAGACGTTCGAACACGCTGGGATGCTGTTCAAGATCTTCGTCTCCATTATCGACTACCAATTTGAATTTAGGTAAACCACTTTTGAAACCTGCTGACAACATATTGACTCCTAGTGGCCGCGGAAAAGGATTCTCATCCACTGCCATCTTCTTTTTAGCTTCAAAAGTAATTCACCCTGATTTGATGGCATCCTGTAATACATGACGAAAAACCAAATAATTATTAGTTGTATGAGACCATGCATTATGCCACTTACAATATTTTTTATCCTTAACTTGCTCAGGATTTGGCAATTTGTGCTTATCGCTCAGTTTTATTTGCTTGTCTTTATACAATCTATCAAATATAGTATCTGCTTTGGTTATATCGAACAAAAACGTTCTAGCTTTCTTGCTTGTATCTCTTAGAGGCTCGTTTTTTGCCGTCATCTCTGAGTTAATTATTAACGGACATTCATAAGCATGTCCTTTAATTAATTCGGCCAAACATATTTCAGTTTGATCATAATACTCATCTACAACGTGAACGTCGAAGTTTGGGTCTCTATAGTAAGTCCCTTTGCTGGAATTTTTCACTTGTTCTTCTTCCCTTATCAAACGCTCATACCTAATCACATTGGCCGTTAATTGGAAGAGATCAGGAAACTCCCTATCCTGAAATTTCTTTTTCAAGTCAAAACTTAAACAACTTTGAGCGATCTTAACAAACTCTTTTTCAGGTAAGGGCACGAAGCATTTACTCCTAGCAGTCTTAAACCTTTGAAGGAAAACTTCCGCCAATTCAGTTGGCATTTGACGTAAATTCGCCAAATCGGCCAAGGTGACTTCAGATTCAGTTTTATAGAATTGGGCGTGGAACAACTGTTCTAATTGTTGCCATGTCTGAACAGAGTTTGCTGGTAAATTAATGAACCATGAAAAAGCTACCCCTGTTAGCGAACTAGGAAACAACCTTATTTTATGATAATCACTTACTTCACCGCATTGCAGTGTAAATCGCCCTACATGTTCCAATGTTGAGACCTCTCCTAAACCAGTGAATAGTGAAAATTTCGGCACTTTATATCCCCTAGGCCACGGATAGGCTTGGTCTATCCAATCGGGATATGGCTTCCTATAGGTCGGCCTAATGAAAGGACGCATTCCAAAAGCCATCTGATCTTGCATTATCTCGGTGATTTGGTTTCTTAAGGCCATGTTTGGATCGTACGGGACTCCTATAGGTTGATTCACAGGTGGAATCATCTGAGGTCTATTGTTTAAACCTGGGTTTGTGGCCAAATTACCATTATTCAAGGTATTATTGCCACTTACTTGGACATTTGCCCCTTCGTTAACACGTGTTGCGTTTTGTCCTATATTTGGCATATTTTCTCTTGCATTTGGGCTACCCCCCAAGTTGGACGATCCCACATTATGACCACTCAAATTGGCCATGTTGCCTCCACCCACATTTGACGTCGATGGTATAAAAGGCATTTCTATTCCTTGACTAGGATTTATAGGGTTCATTGTCGGTGAATTGTGCCCCACAACCGTCCTAGCTTGGAAATGATTCCCTATATTTGACAAATTTGGTTGACATGTCTGGCCTACTAACCTAGTTATAAGTTCATTTAAAGTACTTAATTGTTTAGCCATGTTGTCGTAATGCACATTTCCAGTTTGAACAAATTTTTCCATATCATGAACATTTTGCAAGCTTACCTGTCCCACGACATCTTGCGTGAGTTCGCCAAGTAATGCGCGCATGGTTCGTGGACTCAATTCCGTCATTGGTTCATAACGGCTTTGATTTTGTCCCTCCGTTGCTGGTGTATTTTGCTGTTCTTCATATCGCTCGATCACGGATTGAATTCGCTGGCTTGCTGGTTCCTTATCTGAGTTCTTGTGAGGCATATTGTTCCACCCTCTTGTATCTTCTAACACCAAAAGTGTCCCACCGGGCGTGCCAAATTGTTTCGCGCAGAATGTGTATCTTTCGCTAACAATTAAAGGATTCAGACGATGTATAAGAGACGCCAAACCTTTTGAGACAAAGTCCCAACAAGGGGTGTTTGATTTAGGAAGACTACAATAATGGCAGAGGATGAAAAAACAAAACGAAAATGCCTCCAAGGGGCACAAGCACACTAGAATTCACTGTAAAGAAATATTTAAGACTAAATGGAATGAAATTACATTTCTCTGTTTTTTGAGAGTTGGCTTTTTCTTTTTCTTCTTCAATCAATCTCCTTTCTTTTATAACTTGCCAAACGGTTTTATCACACGTTTTCCTTCAATCTTGCATAAAAACTTCTCATCGCCCAGTTTCTTCCTTATCGCCCAGCAACCACCTCGTCGCCCAATAACTGCCCATTTCTTCCATAATGATTTCAACTGTTTGTAACTTCCTCATGATGATTTAACTTATTGTAACTCCTTCATGAAGCAATCACCTCGTCGCCCAATAACTGCCCATTTCTCCCATGATGATCCCAACTGTTTGTAACTTCTTCATGATAATTCAAGTTTGTAACTCCTGACAACGTGGGAACAATGATAAGAAAAATGAGAAAAACTACTTATGAACAGTTACTCTTATGCCGCGATTGACCATTCTAATCGCCCAACGCCCTGAGCGTTTTTGATCTGGGCGATGTCTATTTTGGGCCCTTCCTGGCTTGGACAATTTCTATTGGGCCTATATACAAATTTATTTGGGCATCCGTTGGGCCTGGCCGACATATTTTCTAAGCCTATATGCTTGAGTATTTATTATGGGCCTACATGTACAATTTTTCTTAAGTCTCTTTTTAGGCCCTTGTTATTTCATATGTCAACAATATCTCATTCTTCTTAAGTTTTTTGTTTAAGCAACAAATAACAATATAACCACTCTCACGAGGAGCTAGAAGTAGGTTGTTTTAACATAGACCTCCGACGACCAATGAAGTTGTAAAAGCAAAGAACAATGTATCACCTACCATAGTAAAATGGAATTAGATCTAATTTGTTCGAGATATATAATGTGATCATGACATATGATACAAAAATAAGACGATTACGAGTTTAAATTTCACCAACATTTAGAGGTATGGTGATAACTCTATGTTCCAGTATTCTGGCCACTGCGCCTAATAGTCAGTGTGGTAATAATATTATCTTCCAATATTCTAGCCACTTAGTCACCTCAGGACATCAACAGGTCTAACATTCGGAACTACGTATCATCATCAAACCCAAGTAGTAGAGTTCCTGAAAGAGGTAACCGCAAGCATGACTTTTGGAAACCACATGTATCACCAAATCTCCATATCGGATCTAAAGGTCAGTAGTAAATCTTTTTTTTTTTTTTTTGTGTTGTAGATGATTTTCAAATAGACAACTGCAAAACATACTTGAAAAATACTACTCATCTCTTTTGGATTCGCTTGGATTCGCTAAACAAATAATTTATTTTTATTGCAAGCTCATAGTAAACAACAAAAAGTAAAAAATTCTCCAATTCGTTTGTGCATGATTTAGTGCATGTTCAGCAATGCTGAAATTATTTCTAAAGTACTTATAAGTTATGAGTTCTATGAAATATATAAATAATAAGTAGATAATAAGTTGTAGATCCTACGAAATGTGTGAATAAAAAATATGTTTGACTAATTTGACTAACTTAAATTATAATTAAAACTTAGCCAAACATGATAAAGCAGTTCTATTACATTTACTAGACCGCTCTAGTTGGGCCGAGGTGAGTGAGGCAACCGCCTCAGGCCCAAAATTGAAGGGAGCTCATTTTCATTAAAAAAAATTATTTGTAATTACTGAAGTAAAAAAAAAAAAAAAAAATTGTGCAAATGTTTGAAGTCCAACAAACCAAAATAAAACAAGCTGGATTCTGTGAGGACTATGACTATTATTAAGTAATAGCTCAAAATCGAGGGAGCCCATTTCGAAAAAAATATATATATTGAAGCTCATCCCACCAGCAATCCTGCCCATGACCAGTGATGGCTACGGAGCGAATTCGGATCGAATCGGCATGATCCGTATCCGCCCCAAATTAATTTTAGAAGATCCAAATCTACGGATTGATCCGCCATTTCTCGGGGCAAATCAGATCCAGGTCAGAGCGGATCACTGTTTTGATCCGCAGACTGATCCGTGTTTTTTTTTTGTTTGTCAATTGTCATTCAAAAAATTAAACAAATATTGAAACAAATTTTACTACTTTATTTTATCTTTTTCTTTCTTTATTCTTCAAATGTGATCCGATCTGTCCCCGCGATCCCCTGGATCACCTCGATCCGCCCCGCTGATCCGCAGATCGAAAATTTTTCTCTTTATTTAGACCGAGTATCCATCGAGTTTGGGACGGATCGGATATTTTTGTCATTCCTACCCATGACTTATCAGATTATGCCTTGAGAACCTAATTTTTGAACTTCGCCTCAGATCTCAAGAATATCTGAATCGGCCATGCAGTCTACACACCGATTCATCAATTTACCAATCGACCGGTTCAATCAGAATCTTAAGACTAAACTAAACAGTACATCAATCCATAAAGGGCCATTTCTTCTAATTAACAGCCAATGAAAACCCTATCACAAGGATTATTAACGTGAAAATTATGACTTGAAAAATATATAGCATTTGATGATATAATTGTAGCAGATAATTCTTGTGCTAGTGCAAGTTCAACTCATTACTCGAGAAAACACATTCGTTTGTATAGTAGTAAAATAATTTTTTGCTATATTTTTTTTTGGGTGGGGGGGGGGGGGGGGGGGGATGGGGAATTTTCAAAAAATGACCAAAAGTAAAGACTGCATTGAGAATATGGCAAATTTTGTTAACATTTGTAAATATGGCTATTTTTAGATTTAAATGTCAAAAATACCTTTATATAAAGATGACCATTTTTTTGTTTACTTAAAATTTCAAGTACTTGAGATTCATAGAACAGTTTTCAAAAGAAACTATAAAAATGGATTTTACAATTACACACAATATATATGAGAATTAATTCAAAGACAAAATATATATCTCATATTTATAATACATTTTTTTGAATTAGGCTAAAACATAAGGTCAATTTCAATTATTGCGAGACGAAATAAATCAACAGTACCCAAAAATAATTGTCGAAACGACAGTTCCACAAGAAAATTTTGACAGTTCCCATTTTCTTTTTTAACTGTCGATTTAAACTATCGAATTTTCTACAATTTTGAAATTATTTTTGGTAACTGTCGAAAATTCAATAGTTGCCACAAAAAAAAAATTTCCTCCTCTTAGAAGAGCTGTCTCGAAGTTGGTGGGTAGTTCCTTGAGTTTTGTTTACTAGTAAATGGATCACCAATTTGTTTTGGTTATGTCTTACGAATTACAATCGTGAAATAATATTTCACTCACTTGTCATTTCATCCATTTTTGCAACGGGGAGCAAGGGTTCTAATAGAAGAGAGGCAGATATTGGAGTGGCAGTGTAGTCGTGTGATAGTAGAGCGTTGTTCAAGATTTATTGTTTCTTGGGAGTGCGGTGGTGGTGATGTTGAGGAGAGACAATGTGGATTTACATATGTGTCGGTAACGATTTGCAATTTTGAAATTTTTTGAAAAAATAGGTTTAAAACATAAGATTGAATTTAGTTAATTGTTTGAGGGTATTTTGTTATGTTAAAAATTAAATGATCATTTCACATCGACATTATAATTTCTTATAAGTGCACTTCATTTTAATGTAGCACTTATATGTTCTTAACTTTTTTTCGTCGAATTCTTATCTTCAACTTTCATTAATTAACACATCTCATCATTAATGATGGTTTCTGTCAAGATATTCTTTTTTGCGTGCTTTGAATTGAGAAAAAAAATATTTTATCGTATTTTTATTTTTATTATTTTTTAACAAATATTATGAAAAAATAATTCGTTTTACGATCTCCCAATGATTTTTTTGGTGAAAATTGTTAAATATGTTAATTAATAAAAAGTTGATGATAAGAATGTGATAAAAAAATTTAGAAACATGAGTGCTATAATGAGCAAAGATTGAAGACGTTAAGTACAATTAAAAAGTGATACATCAAATAAAAAGTGTGATGTGAATATAATTATCATTTGATAAAATATTTTCAAAAGTTGCCATATTTTAAAATGGGTGATGAGAAATAGACATTTTTTATAATTTTTTTTTTTTTTTGTAACAAAACTTTTAATATACCATTGCGGTTCAAGGTGGAACCATCATGGTTAGTAATTCATGTGGATTAAGTACTTAGCTACCGTATGAAACTCTATATAAAACAACTTTGTGTATTTTAGAAAAGCAAATGTTAAAAATAGAAGTTGATTTTCAAAAAATATAATAGTCACGATAAATCTTGAGTTAAAATAAATAGTCGACATAGAAAAATAGTCTATAACGTTTAATAATAACAATTTAAGTATTTTTCAACTATATATAAAGTGATGTGATGCTTAATCTTATATGTTATTTGGTGTATATTAATTGCTTGTTTGCTTAGTTTAAATTATAATTTAAATTAATTAAATCGATAAAAAATATTTTTTATCAATATATTTCGACTAACACACGTTTAATAATACCTATAATTTGTAAGATCTTCAAAAATAATGTTAACACCACTAATTAAACATGTGCAAAATCTTGAATTCGGTTAAAGCTTAAGCATCAATCACGTGATTTGTACTAAAATACTATTTCCCTCTAAATTTAATGCAATTAATATTAATTAGTAAATGACTAATATTTAAAGTCACAATTACATAGTTGTTGTGAATACTGAAAATACGTTTTTCTTAGTATTCACGAGAGCAAATGTTCTGGATTCCTTGCGCTTGCACATGCTCTAATTGACTCATGCTAGTGTTTCTTGCATTAGATAGTTTGATAACCTCCAATTCAACTAACAGTAGCTATTTGTGTTGAAATTATTTTTTAGGTGCTTATAAGTTATAAGTTTCATAAAAATGTGAATAATAAATAAGTAGTAAGTTATGAATCTTACGAAATGTGTAGATAAAAAAAATGTTTGAGCATAGCCAAACATGAGCTTATTGTCGTATGAACTATCATTATCAATATATACTGCAAACAAATATCTTTTTTTTTTCAACACACCATCACATTCTCAGTGTGGTTGTCAAGCCCCCACCACGAAATAATGGGGGGGTTCAGATACTCCAACCACATATAGATAACTCATAAAACATACATAGGAATGAAACAAAAAACATGACTTCTAATCAGAAGAGCTAAAGCAAACAAATAAATGAATAATAATAAAGCAATAAATAAGGAGATATTATCTTTCAAACAATAAGTTCTAAAAAATATATAGACCCCTAATTGTAAGAAGTTCATGCTTATCAATCTGAACTAAGCTGCGGTAGCGCCGCGGTAAGTCCTGAGCGTTGTACTCAATATATCAATGACGATCTCAACTCTCTGAAGCAAGTAAGTCAACCACCTAGTTGCCTTCGCGATAAATATGAGAAATAATATCACGGTCGAAGGTAATGAAATTTTTGATGTGGCGAAGAATGGCCTGAATAGACCAAGGTCATTGATAGCGATTTTATGTCTTTAAAAATTCCGCAAGTGCACGGATCGCTCAAGTAGTAAAATGGATTTTGAGTCCAAGTATCGATCCCACGAGGATTTAGATAATTCAATTTAATCACGCTAACCTTAACCGAATCTAAAGAAGTTTGAAAGATTTTGTGTTTTATAACTAATTGAAAGAGTAAAATAAGAACAATTAAACGACTATTTCTCAAAATAAATGAAAGGTTGAGATTAACAAAAATGAAATTAACTTTTTTTAAAAAGGGAAAAGCACTAGAATTCCAAATCCACTTGTAGTTGTTATTTCGTTTATCTTGATTCTTGGTCTTGACAAATTAATTCAGTTATGAAGATCAATATCCCTAGATTGTTCAACAGTTTCTCTCGAATACTATTAAACCTATTCACATGCATGACTCGACTATATTTCTATGACGAATGCGAATACAAATGAAAGCATTAAATTTCCATGGATAATTAAAGATCACTTAAAGCATAGCGGTATATTTCTATCCCCTATCGGACTTTAAGATAATTAAAATAGCGTCTAGCATGCTTTCGATCTTTCGATAGTAAAACACACCACAACAATCATACAATTACTACGTATATAATTGTAGATGCAAACAAATCAAAATTAATTATTCAAAACCATATTGAAGTAAAGTGTCAAAAACCAAGTCTCAAGATAAAAGAAATTAAACGACAAGTTTCATCGTAATTATAGCGCTAATTAAACTAGCCTAGCATACTAATAATAAGAAAATAAGAAGGGGAAGAACACATGGAATTCATCACCCGGATAAGAAGAAAACTTGGAAGAAAAATTGCTCGTCGTTGATCTCCGTTCAATTCTTCAAAGAAGCAGTCTTGATCTCCGTTTAATGCCTTCGTCTATGTTTTTCGCCCAAAAACTCAACAAAAAAACCGAACAACCCTTGATATGAGTTAATCACTCATATATATACTTACCTAATAGTCCCAAGAGATGCCAAAAAGACCTAAAAAACGTGGGCTCAAAAGTTACCTAATTGGAGTAAAATTCAGAAAAGGAAACAAAATCCCGCAGCCAAAAAATAGCCTGGGCGATCGCCCAGGCAAATCCCAGGCGATCGCCCAGGAGACCTGGTTTGCTCTCTGGTTGTTTGTAAGGTTGCTGGGCGCTCGCCCAGCATTAATCTGGGCGATCGCCCAGCTTGCATGTTGTGCTTCTGCGCGTTTTGTCCTCAACTTTGAATTATGTCTTCTTTGGTCCTTCAACTTTCAACAATGTCTAATCTGGTCCTTCAACTTTCAACAATGTCTAATCTGGTCCTTCAACTTTCAACAATGTCCAATATGGTCCTTCAACTTTATATAATCTCCAATTTGGTCCTTCAACTTCTGATTGAGTGTAATTGGATCCTCATTCTTTCGAAATATCGTCCAATTTATTGCTCTTTTCATCCATTCTTCTCCAATTGCTATTTAACAGGTCCAAAACTGAAATATAGAGATTAAAACACAAAATTAAGTAACAATTCAATAAAATGACGGAATAAAAGCTTAGTTTAAAGGTCCGAATAAGTGCACAAAATGCACTTATCAAACACCCCCAAACTAAACCTTTGTTCGTCCTCGAACAAAAATAAAAATAAACTAGAACTTTAAACTAAGCTAAAAGAATTAACAGAAAGTTATGTAAATTTCTTACCATATGCCTCAAGTTGGAAAATTAAGCAACACGTTTAGAAAGAGATCAGACAACACAAAGAATTTTCACTTATCCAATGCTCGACCTTTAGTGAGTGTGTGATTAGCCAAAAATTGAACTTACTCATGTATTAGACCACGACTCATATTGCGTTGTTGATACTTTTACAATCCCGAACCCCTTTGTAGTCATTTATTCCTTACACCTCTCGTAAATTACACACTTCTTATGTTTTTCTCTCCAATCCCGAGGTGTTCTAGCACATTTGGTTCCTATTGATCAACACAAAGCTTTTTTCAAATAAAGTGGTAAAATTAGAACTTGTATTCTCAGAACTAGGGTGGTGAATGATTTCTAAATTCTCATCTTCAGTCTCTTAGGTTTTAATCTAGCAATCCTTACCGAGCATCTTTAGCACTTTCTATTTATTTTACTCATATAAATGATCTTACATCTTGTGCAATACTTCTCTCATACTAGCTTTCTATGTGACCCTTGTAGCGAGCTTTGGGCCGATGACTCCCAAGTCAGATGACCATAGGGCACCAGGTTTTGAAATACCCTAACATGCTTAATTGCTCGAGTCCCACAGGCTATAAGAGAAGTAAAGATGTACAATTTTTTTTTTTTTTTTTTTTTTGACTCATGTAACGAGCTTTGGGCCGATGACTCCCAAATCAGATGACTTTAGGGCACCAGGTTTTAAAATACCCTAACAGGCTTAATTGCTCGAGTCAGATATTTTATTTTATTTATTCAACAGTAAGTAGTGCTCGGTTTAGATTCCTTTACTATAACCTATTCAACCAAAGATGAGACTCAGAAAGTCAAAACCATCAAAATTCTCAAAACACAAGTAGTACTTTAACACCCCCAAACTGTTCTCAAACAGTTTGGTTACTAGTCTAAAAATTTAGGAACGGAATTTTTCACAATGATCTAAGTCAACAATATCAACACATACACTCAAGTCATGTTTCCAATAAGTGATAAGTCAACAGTGGCTACGTACTTCAAATCTAGTCTAACATGGATAAGTGTTCAGGCAAAAGTACGAATTAAAGTGTTGTCTAATATTCTAACTAAAAATGTACTTAACTTCAAACAATTTTCATCATTGGCAGCAAGATATTCAACAATAACTATGAATTTTTTTTTTTTTTTTTTTTTTTTTTCGGAACCCGAAAAAATAAGCAAACTCAAAATACTTAAGTATCCTGACATTTAACCCACCCCCAAATTAAAACGTTACATTGTCCCCAATGTAATATCAAAATAAAGCAAATAGAGGAAGGAAAGGGTCAGGTACTCCCCGGAGATAGATGTGGAGAAGATGGATCTGGCTGGTTGAAGGTCCAGTTGAAGTGGACTGAAGTGGGACAGGACTCATGTGCCTTGCAAAGAGGGACATCCTGCAATTGACATAGGAAAGCTTTATAAGGGCATTAAATAATAAATAAATAAATAAAAACTAATAAATTAATTAAACTGATTAAAACTACTATATAGAAAGCGAGTAAATAAAAGGGTTAGAAAATGGGTTGCCTCCCATTAAGCGCTTATTTATAGTCGTTAGCTTGACTCAATGTCTGATTGTTCTTCATCTTCCATTTAACAGCTCCAACATGTACTTCAGGGATGACTACTTCAGCTTCAACCTTATGTTCACCAATGGCAGCTTCTTGCATCTGAACAGCCTGTTTACCTTTGTCTTTCATCTTTTCTGGTGGCTTTGTATCCCAAAACTTTTTAAAGAAGTTGTTCTTGAATTTCTTTAAAGTCTCCACTTGATAACCTGTCCAATAAGAAAGAGGTGGTGGAGGTGTTGAATCTTTACCCAACATATAAAATACTTCCCATTCATGCTGAACTCTCAATGTCAATATCCCCCGTGAAACATCAATGAGGGCATCTGAAGTAGCTAAGAAGGGACGTCCCAGGATAATAGGGATTTCAGTATCCTCAGGCATATCCAGAACAACAAAATCAATGGGGAATAGTAACTTTCCCACTCTCATTACCACATCTTCCACTATTCCAAACGGTTTTTTAACAGACCGGTCTGCCAACTGAAGATTAAATTTTGCAGGTTTAACTTCACCAATTCCTAATCGCCTGAAAATAGAGAGGGGCATTAAATTGATACTTGCACCAAGATCACATAATGCCTTGTCAATTACGAGGTTACCGATGGTAATTGGAATTGTGAAGCTGCCTGGATCATGTCTTTTGTCTGGTAGTTGCCTCTCCATTATAGCATTTACTTCCCCTGTAAGTTGTACTATATCCCCTTCTGCCAATTTTTTCTTATTTGAAAGCAGCTGTCTCATATACTTGGCATAGTTGGGCATTTGAGTCAGGGCCTCTACAAATGGTATGTTGATATGAAGCTTCCTTAGATGATCTAGAAATTCTGCACATTGCTGATCCTGCTTCTTCTTCTTTGGATTTAACCTTTGTGGATAAGGAATGGGAGGTTCATATGGTTTGATAGGAACGGCTGCCTTAGCCTGTGGTGTAACTGAACTTTCTTCAATATCTACTGCTTGCTCAGTCTGTTCCACGTGCTCCTCATCAGTGGGATGTACCTGTTCTTTATCTGTAACTGGTCTTTTTATATGGATTTCTGGTAACTGAACCCCACTGCTGGTAGTTATTGCATGTACTTGCTCTCTAGGATTGACCTCGGTGTTACTTGGCAAGGTACCATGTGGTCTACTTGATATAACAACTGCCATCTGACCCATCTGTGTTTCTAAATTTTTAATTGAAGCGCCTTGATTTTGCAAGTTGATTTCTGTCTGTCTCATGAACTGATCAGTTTTTTCTATGAATTTATCAGTCCTCTCGATGAATTTACCGAGTGCATCTTCTAATGAAACTCTCTTTTCTGGCTGTTGAAACTGAGAATATTGTGGTCTGTTGTTATTCTGATTATCCCTCCAGGAAAAATTTGGATGATTACGCCATCCTGGATTAAATGAATTGGAGAATTGATTATTTTGTGGGTATTGACCACCTTGAACATACTCGACTTGCTCTGGTTGCTGTGAGAGAATAGGACATTCTGATGTGCTGTGATTTGCCCCACACTCTTCACATGTTGATTTCTTTGTTTGCATCACATATGCTGATTGTGACATGCTTTCCACTTTGTGTGCCAAAGAGTCTATTTGTGCAGATAACGCCGAGACAATGTCTATTTCATGTACCCCTGCAGGTTTCTTGTGTATGACTCTATCTGATGCCCACATAGCAGTGGTGGTGGCTACTCTTTCAAACAACTCTAGAGCTTCAACAACTGTTTTGGTAGATAAGGAGCCGTTAGAGGAAGAGTCGATCATACTTTTACATGAAGGGAGTAGTCCTGCATAGAAGTACTGAATTTGTTGGCCCTTGCCAATGCCATGATGAGGACACTTCCGTAGCATGTTTTTGAATCTGTTCCACGCTTCATCAAAGGGTTCTGTCTCTGAATGTTGAAATATTGAAATGTCATGCTTCAGCTTCGAAACCTTTGCTGGCGGGAAGAATTTAGTGCAGAATGTTTGGGCCAAATCATTCCAGGTGGTTATGCTATCAATTGGTAGTGAGTCCAGCCACTCAAGAGCTTTGTCCCTAAGAGTATGTGGGAACAAACGTAGCTGGATGGCGTCGTCTGAGATTCCTTGATATTTGAAGTGTTGACACATTTCCAAGAATCTAGAAACATGTGTATGTGGATTCTCTTCAGCTCTGCCATAGAATTGATGACCATTCTGGAATAGATGAATGACATTAGTCTTCAACTGAAAGTTCGGCTGCCCAAAAGGTGGGTAGACAATGCTAGATTGGTTCTGGATAATCTGTGGAGTCAAAAAGTCTCCAACCAGCATATTGTCTTCATCAATCTCCTGTCTCGCCTGAGCAATTTCATTGTTGTTCATTTTGCCTTGCTGTTTTTTGTCTTTTTGGTGTGTCTTCCTTGTCTCTCTTTGCCTAAGATGAAAAGTGCGTTCAATTTCTGTATCAATTGGAATTAGAGACCCGTGTCTCACACTTCGCATGCAATGGCCTGAAAAGAAACAGAGCAGACACTGAAATAACTAAAATAATAATAATAGTAATAAAAAACAATTAAAGCAATTAAATAAGTCCGAATTAGTGTCGAAATAATTGAAAAGAACTAAAACTAAATCCCCGGCAACGGCGCCAAAAACTTGATAGCGATTTTATGTCTTTAAAAATTCCGCAAGTGCACGGATCGCTCAAGTAGTAAAATGGATTTTGAGTCCAAGTATCGATCCCACGAGGATTTAGATAATTCAATTTAATCACGCTAACCTTAACCGAATCTAAAGAAGTTTGAAAGATTTTGTGTTTTATAACTAATTGAAAGAGTAAAATAAGAACAATTAAACGACTATTTCTCAAAATAAATGAAAGGTTGAGATTAACTAAAAATGAAATTAACTTTTTTTAAAAAGGGAAAAGCACTAGAATTCCAAATCCACTTGTAGTTGTTATTTCGTTTATCTTGATTCTTGGTCTTGACAAATTAATTCAGTTATGAAGATCAATATCCCTAGATTGTTCAACAGTTTCTCTCGAATACTATTAAACCTATTCACATGCATGACTCGACTATATTTCTATGACGAATGCGAATACAAATGAAAGCATTAAATTTCCATGGATAATTAAAGATCACCTAAAGCATAGCGGTATATTTCTATCCCCTATCGGACTTTAAGATAATTAAAATAGCGTCTAGCATGCTTTCGATCTTTCGATAGTAAAACACACCACAACAATCATACAATTACTACGTATATAATTGTAGATGCAAACAAATCAAAATTAATTATTCAAAACCATATTGAAGTAAAGTGTCAAAAACCAAGTCTCAAGATAAAAGAAATTAAACGACAAGTTTCATCGTAATTCTAGCGCTAATTAAACTAGCCTAGCATACTAATAATAAGAAAATAAGAAGGGGAAGAACACATGGAATTCATCACTCGGATAAGAAGAAAACTTGGAAGAAAAATTGCTCGTCGTTGATCTCCGTTCAATTCTTCAAAGAAGCAGTCTTGATCTCCGTTTAATGCCTTCGTCTATGTTTTTCGCCCAAAAACTCAACAAAAAAACCGAACAACCCTTGATATGAGTTAATCACTCATATATATACTTACCTAATAGTCCCAAGAGATGCCAAAAAGACCTAAAAAACGTGGGCTCAAAAGTTACCTAATTGGAGTAAAATTCAGAAAAGGAAACAAAATCCCGCAGCCAAAAAATAGCCTGGGCGATCGCCCAGGCAAATCCCAGGCGATCGCCCAGGAGACCTGGTTTGCTCTCTGGTTGTTTGTAAGGTTGCTGGGCGCTCGCCCAGCATTAATCTGGGCGATCGCCCAGCTTGCATGTTGTGCTTCTGCGCGTTTTGTCCTCAACTTTGAATTATGTCTTCTTTGGTCCTTCAACTTTCAACAATGTCTAATCTGGTCCTTCAACTTTCAACAATGTCTAATCTGGTCCTTCAACTTTCAACAATGTCCAATCTGGTCCTTCAACTTTATATAATCTCCAATTTGGTCCTTCAACTTCTGATTGAGTGTAATTGGATCCTCATTCTTTCGAAATATCGTCCAATTTATTGCTCTTTTCATCCATTCTTCTCCAATTGCTATTTAACAGGTCCAAAACTGAAATATAGAGATTAAAACACAAAATTAAGTAACAATTCAATAAAATGACGGAATAAAAGCTTAGTTTAAAGGTCCGAATAAGTGCACAAAATGCACTTATCAGTCATCAACCTCTGGTAATATAGCGAATGGTCAAAATAGAGTCGACATCAATCCATAATACAAACAAATATCTTACTATACAAATAATATTAAATATACGAGAAATGTTCTCCTCTCCACAGTGGGAAAAATAAATCTTCCCCACTATCTATATGATAGTTTTTTATTGATCAGTTTCTATTGTACTAACATTAAATGAGTTTCACTTTACTAATAAAAAATTGTCATGTAGGCAATAAATCTTCTCTACTGTAGAGAGGAGAACATTCCCCTTAAATATACCTACATAGTTCATACACAGTTATTCTTATTGATATTTGTCTAATTGATTGGAGTCCCAATATGTTTGTGTTCTCAATCTAACACCAATTGATATTTGTCTAATTGATTGGAGAGGTCCCAATATGTTTGGGTTCTCAATCTAACACCAATTGATATTTGTCTAATTGATTGGAGAGGTCCCAATATGTTTGGGTTCTCAATCTAACACCAATTGATATTTGTCTAATTGATTGGAGGTCCCAATATGTTTGTGTTCTCAATCTAACACCAATATATATTTCATAATCAATCAGTCTAATGGGTAAAAAATACAGTATAATTTGTCAAATAAAATCAAATTGACAAAAGTTCCCTTGCTAGAGATGATATTTCTCATGCCCTCTAAAATTAGAGATTAAGTTTCAATAAATGCAAAGCAAATTGTATGATTATTAAATAAAATGGTAAATTATACTCACAGTGCTCATTGTTTTAACTTTGTAACAATATCACCACCACTCAATTTTATTCGCAGATATCGTCCTCATCTTTTTATTTATTCGCACAGATGGTCCCTAAATATTTTTGTTGACGTTTTTGCTCTTAGATTAAACAAATTATAATAGCAAAAATAAAAAAACTTAATAAAAAAATTGCAGTTGTGGTCCCTAACTTTTCAAAAATGTAAAATTGTCTCTTTACATTAAAAAAAAAACTCCATCTTCTTCCTCAACCCCCCGTTCGTGTGACCAAATCGGGCGAATTTCTTCTCCCGATGTCTGACCCGAACTCACCAGAATTTGGGCCCGAAATCGGAGGGAGAACCTGATTTGGCGCGAAACCATATCTGCATAGTTCCTCCTTCCTTGGCATATGCACTTGTAATGAAACTCAAAGAAGCAATAAAGAGTCGAAGGTCACTGTAAGTAGATAGTTATACACTTGAACAACTCTATTTGCCTCAAGATTTCTTAAAAAGTTTAACAAGGGGGGGTAGGTAATTGAATTATTTGGTTACTAGTTCAACTGACTTTGAAGATCTTGTGGAGTATTCTTTTGATTTTAAAGGCTATGGGAGGAGTTTAAGTTAAAGCATTCGGACAAGGTTTTGTTTTTAAAGGTAAGCATAGATCATATAGGATACACAATGCTTCTTTTCTATGTTGCTTTTGGTACAATTTTCTTGTCCAGTTAAACCATAATCATGCCATTCTTAGCTAAATCAGATGTTTTATGAAATATTAGAAATGCATGTACATATTGGAGCCAAAGAACTTGGCACAAAAGGTCGTGTATCTGCGCAGATCTGAGGGAGATATTCTCCCTGGTTTTGGACCCAAACTCCAGCAAGTTTGAGTTCGAAATCATAGAGATTTGGTTACAGGGGTGGGGGATGTGTAGGTGGTGGTGTGGAGAAGAAAATTTTTTTTTACTTTAAATAATAAAATATGAAAATACTATTTTGCTCTTGTTAAATTGGTCAAATTTAGGTTACGAGTTTTATTTTTGTTGATTAACGAACATTTAGATGAAATTCATCCAGACTCTATAGATTCTTTTGGCGCACGTATATTGAGGGACGTAGATGTCAGATTAGAAGTTTTAATACTTGATGACACATTTTTTTTTTTTTTTTATTTTAAGTGAAAATTTGTCAAAAATAAAAAGTTTAAAATTTATTTGCACTTTAAAAAAAATTAGGGACCCCAACTATAATTTTTTTATTATGTTTTCTTGTTTTGGCTATTTTAGTTTATTTAATCTAAGGGCAAAATTGTTAAAAAATTATTTAGGGGATCATCTGTGTAAATAAATAAAAGAATGAGGACGATGTCTACGAATTAAATTAAATAAGAATAATATTGTTATAAAACTGAAAAAATAAAGACTGTAAATGTAATTTATCAATCAAATACAAATAGATATAATTCATCAATCAAATACAAATAGATATAATTCAACAAAAGATTACATCACATACACCCAATAATTAGATGATGTAGTCAATGCACAATCTTATCTCAAACAAACTATACATTATTTTGTTGTACAATATTACATTACTATACAACCAATAATTAGAAGATATAGTCAATTCACAACCTTATCTCAAACAAACTATACATTATTTTGTTGTACAATGCTAAATTTTGGACATTTTCCCGTCTAGGAAGTTACGGATTTCTATGAACTTGTTTCTATTAGTGATCGAAGTGTTGATTGAAAAATGAGCATACACAAATCGCATCTTGCAACAATAGTCTTTGGTAACACTAGCAACGAGGTTCTCAACGTGGATGAGCGCCTTACAGATGCATTGAAACTATAACAAAAACACAAAATAGCTTATTATTATAAACGAATATTTTGAATGAGAAGTCGACTTTTACAACGAATCTTCTTATGGAATTGAAAATTTTAGAAATTGTTTCAATGAATGTATAAATATACTTTAAATTACAATTGTTGTAATATTCGTGTTGGTTTCCCTAGTCTTGTTTTACTTTATGTTGCAAACATATCTAAATCTTTTGTACAATTTCAAAACAATAATAATATTTCTCATGTTTCTATTACTATGAAAGATAAATTTAAACAAATGTTTCGTAGATTACCAATGCTATGTGTTCTAGCTAATATATTGGATCCTTGTTTCATATTAAGTGGAGTACAAAATTGTTTATATCTAGTTGAAAATAATCTTGATATTAATTTTGATGTTAGTTGGCATTCGATGTTGATAGGTGAAGATAAAGTTGATCTTCTATAAAACATTTCGTAAACGTTGCATTTTGCAAAATTTAATAAAAGAATAAATTTATTTATTTTTTAATTTTTTTAAAAAAAAATTGTAAACAGAATAAGTTTTGTATATATGTAACTCCACTCACGTTTAGCCTGAGTCGCTCCCAAGCTTGATAGAGGAGGATACTAAAAGATCGATCCATTCGAGGAACATAGGGACTAGTTGGAGTAATGAGCCTCCCGTTATTTTTTCTTTTTCATTTTTTCCTCCCCCCTATTTATCTTGTCAATTTTTAATGGTGAAATTAAATAGACAAAACCGCTACTAGGGACTCAAATAAGATGTGGGGGACCAAAAGCGAGAAAAAAGTTTCGAGAGCTAATTACTAGAGTTAAATATCTCTAAATGTTACTATACTCTGCTAAACGTTCCTAGAATGCTACTGAATTTTTTAAAATGAATCTTATATGTCACTCTATTTTAAAGTACAGTGATATTCCAAAAATATTTAACAAAATATAATAGAATTAGGGGTATTTAACTTCTAAATACTATATTTCACATAGATTAAACCCAAAACTGCCCATTCGAGTGTCATCCCTATCAATATGTCTGCATCAATTAGGCATCACTATTTGTTTCATACTTCTTTTTGTTTTCACTTATTTCATCATGAGGAATTAGACAAATTATTATGAAGCCATTAGTAAAAGGAATGATTTATAATAAACCAAGATTTTACATGTTTTCCACGTTGCATCTTTAGTGAAATATCAAGAATTATTATCATTGCTTTTGTTGACTAACTTAAATTAAACATGCAATATTAAATAACACTACAGATAAGAATAAGCAAGATTTTAATTTTTAATTTTTTTAATTTTTTAATTTTATGTATGTTCAACTTGACTAACTAACAATAACTGCTTGACAGTTTGGCTAAAATTAAATTATAATTTAAGCTGATCAAATATATTTTTTATCCGCACATTTTGTAAGACTCACAACTTACTATCTATTTTTATCCACGCATTCTATATGACCTACAATTTATAAGTATTTAAACAATAATTTTAGTTGATCTGGTTTAAAGTTATATAATTTATTTTGAAATTATAAGGTTTAAAGTTTCAATTTAAATAAAAATCATCTTTCTTCATTTTCTGAAAAAAAAAAAATCGCTTTTTTATACCAAAAGTCTATTATTGAGGTGAAATCTTTTTGGATAAAGATAAAAAGAACCACTATAAACGTTTAACTTATAATTTAAGTTGGTCAAATTGGTTAAATATATTTTATTATCCACATATTTCGTACAATTCACAATTTACTATCTACTTATTATTAACACATTTTATATGACTCACAACTTATAAATAATTAAAAATTAATTTCAGCATCGTCAAACATAACAAACTTAAACATAATAAGAAAGAAAAATACATAGTTTTGAAATTTTTATAGTAAAAAGTTATATTTATTTTGGTCACTAAGGAAGTTTCTCTAATATTTATTAAAAAGATATGATGATGTTTTTCAGTTTAATTTGAAATAGTCATTATTTAAATAAATAAAAAAGACAAAAACAGCTGTCTCCTACAAGTAGATACGAGTTCCATCGTGCATTTATGTCTTTAAAAAAGTTAATGCTATCCTTATTTGAGACAACGATTAATGAACAATGTTTTGTATAAATGTCACAATTCAATTGGTGGGATAACTTAATTACGAGATTAAGACATCATTGTTATGTGATTAGAACATTTTTAATACTAGACACCTTCTAAAAAAATCTATATAGCGAGAGAGAGAAAAGAAATGAGTTGAGAAAGTATGGAAGAAAGAAAGAAAAGGAAAAATAGATGAAAGAGATAAACATAATTTAATGAAAAAATAGGTAGAAAGTGTTTAACAGAATGTCTAAAATTAGACGGTCTGTTGGATATCATTCTACAATAAATGTTGCCACATCAGTTTTGTCCCTCCACCTTATCGCCACATCAGCTAAACATTCAAAATAGAAGGTAGCATTGTAGATGTTCTATGCACTAGTTCGTCTATTGCTTTTTAGACCTGCCATTTAAGCATATATACACAGAGTTATAAAAAAATCATTTCCAATGCATACTGACGAGGACTCCGTCTAGCTAATTTGGCACACCAAAAATAGACTTCGTCTAAATTTAGACGGAATTCTAGATAGAGTGACTCAGCACATTTAAATCAATCTCAGCATTTTATTAAAAAAAAAAAGTCAGACGAAGAAAATATAAATTGAAGACCCGTCAATTTTAAAAAATTTAATGTCACATAAGCGGTAATATTAATTTTAGACGAAATCCATTGGAGACGAATTTATAATTTGACAGTCTATTCAATAAACAATAAACGTAGTGCCACATGGACTAGAAGTCCGTCTATTTTATCTGCCACATAAACTACAATAGACGGAGTGTATTGGAGATGCTCTTAGGATATTAAACTATCATATCCGTCTCAAAAAGATAAGCATACTTCTATTTTCACACAGATTAAGAAAATATAATTATTATAGTTATAATAATAAATTTTACTAACGGTTTTTTTTAATATATTTTTATATTAATATCATTACTCTATAAACTCATACTTTGTTGATAACAAGACATTAAATATGGACATATTAGAGAATTAAGAAATCAACAATACACTCAACAAAGAAAACGGCATATAATTTTGAACGAAATGAAAAAATAAATAAAAAAATTATGAGATGAAGAAGTATTATTTTGGCAATGACTCTCAACTTTGTGACCGGATTGAGACGTCATTAAATTTGACGAGGTTGATTTTTTCAGGGAAGTAACAGGAACAGAATGAATCACTTATTGAATTAAGTTTAATTTAATAATTAAGATGAAAAGGATGTGAAATTCGTAGTTGCACTACTCTGCTAATTTTTCGACAATAGACTTAATTTTTTTCTTTTCCCATACTTGATTGGCTGAAGTAACCATAACAACATGTTTAACGTTTACTTTAGATGTAATTTTGCATTTCTACCAAGTCTATGTTTGTCAAATCTTAAATTATAATTTAAACTGATCACAATAGTCAAATATTCTTTTTATCCACACATTTTTTTGGAATCTGCAACTCATTATCTACGTATTTAATAAGATCTACAACTTATAATTATTTAAAAAATAATTTTATCATTATCAAACATATGCTAAATATCCCAAGAGCCACCCAATTTTGAGCCATATTAGGTTTTAGTAGTTCCTTTGCACGGAAATTGTCAAAGGGACTAACTTGTTCAAATTTCAGTTTTGCATATCTCAATGTCCGTTTTGACACTCTCGACGAAGTTGACATTGCCAATCTCTCATTAATTGCTATGGGTTTGGTTTGAGCTTTAATATATTCATCATTTTTTCCATTTTTCTTCATATTTTCATTTAAGGTAGGGGAGGGAGGGTCTCTCTACTAATAAATTGAACGGGATCTCTTCGTAGTAATGTGAGAATTCTGCTATATGGTTTTTGGATTCAAATTCATATTCTGCAATGAATTTGTTAGTTAGATTTTCTAAAAACAATAAATCAGAAGAAAATTAGAGAAAAAAAATAAAAGAAGAATTGTAGATGGAAAACGAGAACATTTTCGTGTAATCTGTAAGCAAAGTTGACAGGAGGGAAAGACGTGTAGCCGTCCTATGATCGAAAACTTTGGTGACTTTTTTTGGCGATGAACCTTTGCCTGAATTTTTTTTTTTTCTTTGTTAAGTCGAGAAGCCATCATGGGGTTTGGGTTGGTGGTGGATTTTGGAATTTGGGTGGAAGGAGACTTTTTTGTTTGTTATTTTTCTGTTCTTCTTTTTTTTTCTTTTTCTTTTTCTTGTTTTTAATTTTTTTGTTATTTAAAAGGGATGCCAATTTTGTTATAATAACTTAACATGATTATTTCTTAAAACATTGGGGATGTTCGATGCTATATTTAAAGATTATGGGTATATCTTTTACGTTTTTGAAAAATTAATGACCAAATATACTATTTTCTCTTTTTCATATCCTATAATAACTATTAAAACTAATATCTTAATTAAATTATGATACAATTATTTTAATATGTATTATACTATTACTTAAAGATAATTTATTTAAATTAAATATATTATGTGTAATTTTATTATATTATTTAACACATCAACATATATTTTTCATTTTATATAAATATATGAATTGGGTTATATAGAAAGTTTTTTTTTAATGTATTAATAGTAATTTTGTTAATTTTTAAATTTCATTAAATATTGATTGTAACTTTTCGTAAAAGTTCAAAATTTGGGTTCTCTGAAATAATTTTTTAAAGCTTTTATCAGTTAAAAAATGTTTATTGACTTTAGTCAAACAATTCTAAATTTAAATAAAGTACTTTTGTTTTTTAAGAAGAACTTGTCTTTTCAAACACACTAAGAATTAGAAAAAGGACTCCTTGCTCATTAATTGAATGATTAGGGAACCATTGGACGAATTTGCAATAAAGTATTATAATTTCAAAATTGAAACGATTGATTAAAAGTAATATTGTTAACGACATTGAAGAACATATATGCATAAGTGCAAATATCTTTATCGCTATTAATAAAATATTACTAAAAGTTTTTTTATTTTTTTATTTTTTTAAAAGTAACAATTTGTTCTAGTTTTATAGATAGATTTTGAGGTCACAGAGTACACATCGCATCTAACAACAATGAGAGGTCAATGTGCTTCCAAAAAGAGCCTGGGGTCTGTAGAACAGAACATGGCCACAGGTTCCCTACTAGCCTTTTCCATTCCCTAATTCATTTTTCAAGATTTGCGGCTCTCAAAAGGGTCTGTGGAAAGTTGCTTCAACTTAATTATGCAAAAATACACATAACAATCATTATAAGGTGTCGAGGTTCACTTAAATTATAATGTTTCAACATTATTTCTTATCCGCTACTTTGTCTATTTCTATTTGAAAATTGATAATTTCGATGAAGTGGCAAACGAAATCACTACCTTTTCAAATGATCTAGAGTTGTGGGACAACAAACGATGTGAAAATAAAATTAATAGTTGATAAAGAACTTTTAAATTACACTCACCTATTGAGAAACGTTGAAAGATACTATATTTAGAACGTTAAATCAAGTAATATTAAATAAAATAATTTGACAAATTTTATAATATATTATATATTTATCTTTTTTTTAATTTTATTCGATCATATACAATTTAGCGTATGAAACACGTGGTGTTGAAATTTGTATTTAGATTAAAATGATTAAAAATGATATAATTAGCTTCCATTTGGTGGGTTATAAAGTGTCTAATTAAAGCAAACATAAAAGTAAAAATTGCAACAATATTTTGGCCCCTTTCTATCCTTAATTTAATATTGTCAAAGTCATAGGAATATAGCAAATAAACATAATTGTACATTGTAATCTATTGGAATGGACATCACTTTCTAAATTATGTGTATGAGCAAACAATGCCTCAACTATTGGATTCTTTACATAGCACATTATTGTGTCGGTAAGAACATCTACACGCAACAATAATTTAAATTACACTATACTTTTAAGAATATTCGAGATTGGAAAGTAAAATACAAAACATTTTAATTTTTTTTATTCTTTAAGACACATTTTATAAATTAAAATTCTTCACAAACTCTCGAAAACATTTCTAAAATTCCAAAATCAATTGAAACTCTTCAAAACTTTTAAGAAACATTTGGTCATAATATATAAAAATGGTGATTAAAAATTACGCTTGATCGTGGACTACTATTGCAGGGTTTGATTAAGAATTAATTTAATTGACAGATTTCAACTAAAATATAACATAATCGACCAATATTAATAAGCGATTCGAGCTTAAATTAATATTGAATATATTTTTTTCAAAATTAAATATTAAATTGTAAAATATATTGTAATTTTTATTACCGCGTTTGTCTTAACTTTTTTCAAAAATAACATTTTTACGTGTCATGTCGTATTGACTACTTTTTTGTTTCTTTTCAACGTATATTTACTGATTACTGGTTTTATTTACCTCTAAAGGACCCATTAAGATTTTTCATATGATTCTCTACTAGAAAATACAAAAACTAAATAGTAGACTTTATTGTATTCATGCATGTTAGGGAATACGTAAGAAGACATGAAATAATTGTGCATTCGAAAATGGATCACAGCCTTTTTGCTGAACTGGTAAAAGAAAAAAAAGAAAAAATAAATAAAGAAGATTGATTTGTAAAGTTTGATTTGTCTTGTAGAGGAAAATAAGTGGAAGAAGCTTTCACTTGAATCATTGTAGTCAATAACCAATTAATACTCTTTTGCAATTTGCATGCTTTTATTTTAACACATCATTATCAAATTATCAATGCCATTTTGAACTGTCATCACAATAATTTTTTACTCTGTTTCTTTCTCAATAATGTGAGTGAGTGAGTACTATTCAATTTTATTGGAAAAATATGAATATCTCGTATTTTTATATTTATTTTAATTTGAATTATTGATTTTAATATTAAAAATAGAGATAAACGTATACGTTCTGACTGAACACACTTTTGTTAGTTCTAGTTAGCTGAGATGGTAAGTAGAATTTTATTTCAGAACTATGTGCTGCGATTTTTATTCTATTTTCTTATATGATATAATCTGATATCGTGAAGAACAACAACCACCCGTGTATTTTAGGACATGTATATATCTTATTTTCTTAGATTTGTTTAGCAAGAAAATATTTAAGGATAAACTTAACTTTTCTAAATATTTTCCTTCTACAAATTTAAGAAATCTTTTTGTATCTTATACACTCATATTCTTATCATTTTATTGCAGATCTTTAGATAATGTTATTTGTTGATCAAATAGTGATCAGATTAATGGTGTTGATTAGTCGTATTATAGTTTCACGCTTTTGTGCTAATATTTCTGCTCCTTCGTCTGAACCATCGGTTGTGTGGTTTCAATCTGAGTCCTTCATCTGGAGTATAAATATGAATGCCTTAGCACTGTTGACCCTATTACCTTCTTCTGGACGCTTCTTCTTCTCACTCTATGTCTCCGAGTTTAGTCCGTCTACTCCCTTCTCTTTTCTGTTATGATTTCTTGGTGAAATCACACCGTAAATATGGTGATGATACTTCTTTTGTGAGAGTTTTCCTCATCTGTGATTGTTTTGAGGTCAATTGTTGATCGACGCTCGGTCTATAAGAGTTAGGGTTTAGAGCGTGATTCTTTGTGTTGAAGTCTTGTAAATTCTGAGACATACTTTGAATGATCTTGTTATTGCATGAAACTAAATCCACTTTGTGGAGTTTCAACAGAAAGTAGCCAACGGTTGAGTGAATCCGGGTCCTTCAGGACACAAAAACTCTTGGTGTTTTTTACTTTCTGCATTATATTCTTGTTATCTGATTGCATTCGAATATCAAAGCAAAATCGTAACAGTGGTATCAGAGCTTTGTGTTCTTGAAGTGTTTGATGTTTGAAAACTGGCTCTGGGTTTGAATATTGAAACTTCAAAAGGCCTCTGGTGGTTGTTCTTGAAGGGATCTGTAAAAATCCCCAAAGTTAAAGAAGCACAAAAGTTCCTAGGGTAAAAATTTCTAACCCTAGGTTCAGATCTGTAAATCTTGAAATCTCAAATACTGCTGAAAGGGGAAAAAAAATTGTCTTCCTCTTTCCGAGGAAAACAATTCTCTAGCTATTGACCATATACAAAATGAACCCTAAATATATATATTTAGGCACTTAATTTATGAGTGTGCACCATTTTGGTCTCTAATCTTCCTTTTCGTGGGATGAAGATTTAGTACTCAATTTTTGTTTTTACTTATTTCGTTAATCACTTCACTCAATTTGATCATAAAAACTAACATAATGTGTATGTAACTCCAAGAACGAAACTTTTACATAGTATAAACTTAGACGTTAAGTATGAGATAAGTTGTTATCATTTTATTGAAATCGTTTTTACAAATAACCAAACAAAACCTACGTTTTCGGAACTTCGTTAATACAATCCAATGGAGTTATAAATGATGGCAGCTTAACCTTGATAGCTTCTTGTTGGTAGTTAAAGTTTGAATTTATGTATGAATTTTGTCCTCTACATATACATTTCGTTAGTTTTTATTGACGGAATTGAATGAAGTGAATAAAAGTTGAATACTAATTCTGCAAAAAAATTAAAAGTAAATAAAAGTAAATCATTGCATTAAATCAAAATATATATGGGGTGGGGGTGGGGGTGGGGGTGGGGGTGGGGGTGGGGGTGGGGGGTCTTCGGGAAGACCATGACCCCCCAACTTTCTTATTATTATTATTTTTAAATTTTTTAAATTTTTTTAATTTAATAACCAACTAAAAATAAAAAATACTAAAGTCCAAACTCAATAATGAATGAACTAAACAAATAAAGTTCAACAAAAGCTTAACAAAATTAATTCATCTAAGATCACTTCTTTTTAGTTCACGTTCACGTCTTCAGCCTTTGACAAAAAAAAAAAAAAAAAAAAAATTGATTGCGATTTTATTTTCAGCCTTTTTCACTTAAACTGGAATTTTTTTTTCTCGCTATGGTAGAATATTAATTCCACGAAATAAATTCTAACTCGAGTTCAAGTCGTGATTCTTTTGTTGTCGGCGGGTTCTCAAATTGGAAGAAGAAACATAATCATATTGAAAAATTTAGTAGTGCACACAACCTAGCTCGGATTAAGTTAGAATCATTCAATGACCGAGAAGAAAGTATCGAGGCTGGTCTTTTCAAGCAATCAGAACAAATACGAAGTGAGTATCGAATACGTCTAACTGCATCAATGATTGTGTTCGATATCTTCTTATAAGTTTTTTTTTAAAGATTAAAAAAAAACATTAGATTCTCATAAAAATTAGCTTAGTAATTGTAGTTTGAAAAAAAAAAAAAAAATCGAAGGCGCTGCCCCCGAACCCCGAAAGGGCTTTCTCTCTCCTAGCCCATTCCTGTTTAAAGACCCTCCAACTTAAAATGTCTGACTCCGCCACTGTACGAGACATTAAATTTTTATACAATCTAGATATATTTGGTAAGATGAATCACATAGTTTCGAACACCACTAATGATATTCTTTAGTGTTTAATATGTCCATTTAACAAGGTTGACATTTTAAGATACAATTCAAAGTATTGATATGGTATTAGAATCCATTAAACTCAATGAGCAATTCAATCCGTCTTTAAGCTCAAATGAGCATTCGAATTTCAAGATTAATATTTTCGAACGAGTCACACCATCTTATGGGATATGTCAAATGTAAAATTCTACATCGATTAAATATCAAAGTAATAAACAATATATAAGACATTATTCTACTTAACAAATTTGACATTTTTAAATGAAGGGGGGTGTCCTCAACTCAGATTTTAATAGACTTTTTAATATTTATAAATTTTTATAAATTTCATGAAATTTAATAGAATTTGACATATTTGATAAGATTTTAATAGATTTCTAAATCATAGATTTTAATAGATTCTCATGGATTTCATAGAATTTGTAGTCTTTTTATTAAAAATTATATTTTCATCTCCTCAATTGTGTCAACTGTAAATTTTGAAAAAATTTTAAAATTTCATCATAACATTTCAAGTCTATTTTTTTTTTTAAAACCAAACTATGTTTTGACGAGAAACTTGCTCTAAAATTAATGTTGACAAGTAAACTCACCATAAAAGCACAATTTATTTTTTTATTTTTTAAAAATAGACTAATAGCAAAAAAAAAAAAAAAAAAAAAAAAAAAAGACAACTAATTCATAATATATTGATACATATAATTTATATTTTAAATATTAAAAATGAGTATCGAAACGTTTTAACTTTTAAAGAATTCTAAATTATAGAGGTTAATAGAGTTCGTATTTGTGATTTTTTTTAACCATAACCACTTACTGTGCATAAATGGATTTTTTTTTTAAAAAAAGCTAAGAAAATAGTATAATGTCTGACTAGATCACTAAAAAAAATAACATTGTGATTAAAAAATAAAATTCATAACATTATCGTACGTTAAAAGAAATTCCTAACTTTATCATTTTAAACAAAAAATTCATAAAGTTGGAAATATGGGTTTTGAGAAAAATGGAATAAAGACGTGAATAATTACAAATTGGTATAAAAGAGTTTCAGCAAAATCGTATGTGAAAAGTGAGATGTTAGAGAGAGAGAGAAATCAATTGAAATTATGAGGTTTGGAACAAGAATTTTTAGAATTTTTAGTAGTTATAATTATAGTTCTAAATCTATTGAAATATGTTAAAATCCATTAATTAATGAAATCTTTAGAAATTCACTAGTTATTGAGGACACCTAAATTTCTAAAGAATCTATTTAAATTCGAGTTGGGGACACTTAAATTTCAATGAATTTTATTAAAATTTAAGTTGAAGACACCTAAATTTATGTGAATTTTTCAAATTCATTCAAATCTGAGTTGAGGACACCCCCGAAATCTCAAGTTTTGATAATATATTGTACTTTAATCTTGTACTATAAGTACTATACATATGACCAACCAAAGTCATTTGAAACATTCTATATTGATACAGGTGGTTAACGTGATGTTTTATTTGTTGAATTATATTTTAATTTTTTTTTAAATTTTCAATCTTCGTTTATTTTGATACTTATGTCCATAACTTTTTTTTTCATTGAATTCTTATCTTAAATTTTTCATTCTGTTTGTATGCTTTGAAATGAAAAAAATATATTTTGTCGCACTTTTATATTTATTATTTTTTTCAAAAAATATAATGAGAAAATAAGTCATTTTACTATATCTCAACAGAATTTTTAGACGAAAATCATTATTAGAATGCTAATTAATGAAAAAATAAAAATAAAAATACAACAAAAAAAGTTTAGAACATAAGTATTATAATAAGTAAAGATTAAAAACTATAAAAGTAATTAAAATATGATGTAATAAATAAAAACTACAGTATAAATGTAATTATCCTATTGATGCTTATGAATGTCTATTTGGAAATTCTAAAAATGGGGCGGTGGGTGGAGGGCGGTGAGGAACATAAGGGCCTTCTAATATTCGAGTCGTCTACAGAGTCTCAGACAACTTGGAAGGTGGAGTCAATGCACGTGTGCTTCTCTTCTTCATTAGTCGCCAAGTAACATATGACGTCATTCAAAGTGTTTTGATATTTTTGCAGTCCATTCATCCCACCACCAACTAATGTAATAATTTTGAGATTTAGTTAGATTTCATTCATAATGAGAACTTTTTATGCATTTATACTTTATCACTAATGGGTATTGGACTTCTATTTTAAACGAAGAATTTTGTTTAGAAGATTAATTCAAGTCTTTACTTTTAAGACGTTCGCTCGTTAAAAATATTAATTTTGAAATTCGACTATTCTTGTTTGAGATGATTGAAACAATGCTCGTTCTGACATTTTTGAAGTTCAAAACGAAGTCCAAAAATTAGGCCACTAAAACAAAGTCTGACAAGTCATAGACAGGACTACTGGTGGATTGGGTTTCAAATTTTATATTTTAAATGGACTCCTTCGATTTTGGACCACTACTTAATAATAATCATGATTCTTATGGAATGCTGCTTGCTTTGTTTTCCTGGAATTCAAACTTTTGCATAAATATTTTTTTAGACAACTTTAGTAATCACAAATAATAATTTTTCTAAATAAAAATGGGCCTCTTTGATTTTGGGCCCAAGACGGTTGCATCACTCATTTCGATCCAAAATCGGGCATGGATTAAAATATAAGTAATATATACATGAATATGTAATGATTATAATTTATGAACCATAATTACCCAGTAATGAGTAATTAATGAGTAGTGCAAAGTAAAAAGTAGAGGCCATTGAAGCCCTTGTATTATTTTCGACAAGGAAATCACCATTCACAGTTGGACTTGGTTATGGGTAGGTGAGACGACCACGTTTTGGGACATGCATGCATGACCAAAAAGGAAGGACCCAAGATCAATCACTAGGACTTTGCTGCCGACGTACAAAAGTGCATTATATGATTAATTGTAAGTGTTAGGTAATACTTAAAAAAAGGCAGTATGTGGCATTGTCGTCACATCTCCTTTTCAACTTTATAGCAATGCTAACGTAGTTTACTTTTAAAAAAAAATTGTCACATGAGCATAATATAAACAATATTGTTTAAAAAAAAAAATATCTCGATCACTATTTGACAAGGACTCTGTCAAGTTGATGTGGCAATAAAAAAACAGACATTGTCTAGAATTTCTTCTAGATTCAGATATTTCGTTAGATATACTGACTCAACAATTTATTTAATTCTGTTCCTATTTTTAGAACATTTGTTTTTCTCTCTCTTCCTCTCTATTTTAATTAATTTTATTTTAGAATAGATAAAAGACACACATATGTAGTAGTATTGAATTGTCATTAGATATCAATTTTTTATTATTGTTTTATGATTGGTCTTCTCAATACAATATTATAATTTAAAATTTTCAAACGAGCAATTTAATTCCTTTGAAGCTAAAACTAAGTGTTAAAGTTCAAGATTTATATTCTCAAACAAACCACAATTTTGTGGAGTATGTTAAGAGTGAAATTTGAAATTACTTAATATCAAGAAAAGAAGAATCAACACAAAGAATCGTAAGACTCTATGAAAGTGTTATTGGTGGATCAATTGAAATCAAATGGTAAAAAAAAAAAAAAAAAGACAGAAGTCAACTCAGTCAACCATTCCGATTAAAGTCGAGTGAGAATAAAGAGAGTTTTATAGCATGCCTGCTGGAACAAATTGACCCTGAGTTTGTTTCTACACACACAGAGAGAGAGAGAGAGAGAGAGAGAGAGAGAGAGAGAAATTGATTGAAAATGATTTAAACAATAAAAGATTGAATATGGGTGGTGCTAATAAAGAGGTTAGAGCATAGGCATCACAATTTTGTACGAGGACAAGGAAATATGCCGTGGACGTTTGGGTTCGAAGATTAGAAGTTAGAGAGACACTGTACTATTAGGACGGATGAAGTGTAGTTCTTTAATTTTTATATTGTACTAAAAAAAATTAATTTAATTTTCAATATTAATAAAAACATGTCACCTATACTGATTTAAAAAGAAAATAAATAAAAACATAAAGAACGGCATGAGTGGATACCACACATTTGAAACAATGTATTAATAGAGATGGGTCTGAAGATGGGCGGTGGATGGAGGGGCCTTGTTAGATTTGTGGCGTCAACAGTATCTCAGACAAAATTTATCCCCAAGATTTCGATTGTCAACGCACTTTGTGCTTGTTTTATTCATTAATCACTATTTTTGCATCACATAATTCATAATGGTTATGATATTTTTGCAGTCCACGCACTCCAATCACTAAGTTAATTTGAGTTTGATTATTTTTAAATAAAAAAAATCATATACGTTCGTATTTACAAAAATAACAAATTTTTCTTTCTAACTTCCAAAAAAAATATCTATTGTTTTTTCTTCTTCTTCTTCTTCGATTATATATATTTTTAACAAATATTTCAAATGTCGCTTTTTAGAGATGGTTGATCTATCGATCATTTGTAGATCTGCTGATATTTTTATAGTCGTCCTAATTCAACAACATTTCTTCCTCATTTAACCACACGTCAACTAATAAACCCAACTTTCTTCAACAAATTTTTTCCAACCATATTCAAGAAATTTTGAGCATGAGTTATATCTAAAAACAAATTCAATCTAATCTACCACAAACGTTTATAATTTTTGTTCTTTTATAACCCAAATTAATCTATTAAAAAACTAATTTACTTGGGTTGAGTGGTGGCTAGCGGTGGCGAGATGGTTGAATTGAAAGTTTTTTTTTTTTTTTTTTTGTAAAATCTTGTTGTTGATTTGTTTTTTGTTTAATTAGCTTTTGCCTAATAGGATATGTTGAGATTTTAGGTAGTTGATCGAGAGTATTTTTGTTCAAAATGACCATTTCTTTAATTGTTTTCAAAGTTTGTTATATTTCAAAATGACTGCTTGCTGATGAACATTTTTTATAATTTTCTCTAAAAAAATATCGAGTTAATTTTTCAAATGGTCACTTGTTTGTGCTAAATTTTAAGTTGATTCTCAAATTTGATTTTTGATACACTTAGTCATTGAAGTTAATTAATGTTAACACTATTTGATCATTTTCTATTTCAGTCGAAGAATCTTCTACTTAGATTTTCTTTTATCTAATACGTCTTTATAAGTAGAAACTTATTTCGCACAAATTTCAATAAACATTTGTGAAATTAACTCAAAAATTATTTGTGAAATTTTTATAATTTTGAGATTTAGTTAGATTTCGTATATGACGAAAAACATTATATTCATATTTAATAGTCAACTCATAGATTCTAGTTTCGAGATTTATAGTACAATTTGATGTGTATAAATTTATTTTTGGGTTTTACAAAAATATATTTATCAGAAAATAATTCATGTCCAACAATTTTAAGGTATTCTTTTAAAAAATATTTCCGTTTTAATAAACTGAAGCTCTATAAACGGGGAAATTATTAAATGGCTGAAGTGGGAAAAAAATATAAATAACCACAGAGAAACCCTAATATGTGCTTCAACTCTAATGGCCCAGATATTTGGGTCCCTACTCATTTCCTAGTTGTTATGGCCTAATTATTTTTGGGCTTCTTAATGTCTTGAAAGGATTTCTTTATTTATGGGCTTTCAAGCTTCGCCCTTTGAGGAAATTAGGCCCACCACTGTTTGTTGTTTAAGAAAAAGAAAAATTCGTCATTTTAAAAAGTGATAATTTTGCTACATACTTGATTTTCTGTTAAAATTTCACAATTATTTTTTAACAATTTAAACTCTAAAAATAACAAATATAACACATTTTTTATAAGAAATATAATAAACGTAACAAATATAACAACAAGTGTTACAAAAATAAAAACAGTATTTTTAGAATAAAGAAAGTAAAATATTATTTTTTAAATTATTTTATATTTTGTAGTTAATAGTGAAACTATCTCTTTTAAAAACTTCATTGATATTTTGAGCGACTTTTTCTCCGATTGACTCAATTGGCAGTTCCCGTTTTTTTTTTAAAAAAAAAAAAATCGTGAGCTCATAACATGATTTAGAAAAAAAATTAAAAATTGTAAATACATTAACATTAAAATACATTAGATATTAAAATAATTTCTGAAAACATTAACAGTCACAGATATTGCAAACCCATAAATTAATGTTAGAAAAAAGAAAATGACCTCTCAAAATTAAAGACTTGTCACGGATATAGTTACAGAAGAGTTTCGTCTTTATTGTCGCAATGTGTTGAGAGAGAGAGAGAGAGATAGAGAGAGAGAGAGAGAGAGAGATGAGGGATACAAAGATGAGAGAGTGCAAGAGAGTTGACAGTGCTTCTATTGTGTATCTGAACTAATATGATTGCAAATTTGAGATTTAGATATTTGGAATTATGTCAACTGAGTTTGAATTTAAGGGTGGTAGATTTTGAACTTTTGGTTTAGATCTTAGACAGTTGGACTTTTGTCTTTGGTACTGTGGTGTTGAATCGAGTCATTAGGTTATAGTGAATAAATTATAAAAAAAGAAAAATTTGATTCCAAAGTCAGGTACCCACAGTTCCAACCCATATCCGATCAATTCTCGATTCTCGATTTTTAAATATTATTATTTTAGAACCAGACTAGAACCTCCGGTTCCAATTCGATTCCAGTTCGAGAAGTTCATTTCTAGTTAAAATGTCCACCCTTAATTTGAATACAATAAGATGATCTTAATGTAGTTCAATCTAGAGAACCAAACATGTCGTAAACATTTTGTACATTTTCTAATATATTCTAAAGGTAAAATAGTTGGGGGGAAACATGAGTATTTATTTAAGATTTAATTAATTCTTCTTTGTAAATTACATAGTTATTTTTTCTCTCTTAAAAACTGTCTACACGGCAAATTAATATTCAACTCCAAGAGAATAAACTATTTATTGCATGTTTAGTATGTAATATTAAAAGCATTGAATAGATTGCATAAATTTAGTCAAATGAATTCTCAATTCAAAGTAAAATTTCTAGAACATCATGACCACTAATGAAAATTGCAAAATAAACAAGGGGGTGAAAATGTCAGATATGAATTCCACTATATAGATTAATCAGTAGTCCCCATAATATATAAACACTTAATATATATATACACACAAACATATATGAACTGATGTTTCCTACATTATTGTCAAATTAATAAGATGACATTCATTTACTTATGTCCATTTTTAGATTTCTGTCCTCTCAAGATTAATTAAAACAAATCATAAGCTGCACAAGCAAAATATGAATGTATTCATTTGGTAGTAAATGAAAACAAATTTGTCTATAATCGTATTTGTTGAAAAATCGAATTATAATATTTAGTGAGAGAGAAAAAAGAAAATAAATAAAATTATAAATACTAGTATATCACCCGTGCGATGTGCGATGCACGGCACTTGTTTTTCATGATAGTTATTTTAAATTGCAACCTATTTTTCCGTGTATTGATTTTTTTTTTTTTAAATTGTAACCTATTTAAACTCACTATGGGAAGCATAAAAAATTTGTAGAGAAAATAAATCTATTTTTGGAAAACTATTGCATTATTGACAATAGTTCTCGTGCATTGATGTTTCATTTTTTTTTAAAAGACAATTTATTTAAATTCCTCAACCGGTATAAATTAAAAAATCTAAAAAATTGTTGCATATAATATTAAATGTTACAATTCGTTTTTTGCAAGAAAATAGAAAAAATAAATAAATAAACAATCAATGTATAAAACCAATTAAAGAATTTGAAAAGTTTTTGCATTTATCATATATAATATCAAATGTTACACTTTCTTTTTTGCAAGAAAAAGAAAAAAAATAAAATAAACAATCAATATGTGAAATCAATTAAAGAAAACAAATTTTTATGCAGCATTTATGACGGAACTTACCAAATCTAGAAAGAAAAAATGGCGAAAAAATGTGTGCGTGAAATTTTCGACGGCACTTTTGTTTTTATAGATAGATAGATAGATAATATTAAATGTTACAATTCATTTTTTGCAAGAAAATAGAAAAAATAAATAAATAAACAATCAATGTGTAAAACTCATTAAAGAATCTGAAAAATTTTTGTATTTATCGTATATAATATTAAATGTTACACTTCGTTTTTTGCAAGAAAAAGAAAAAAAAAATAATCAATATGTAAAACCAATTAAAGAAAACAAACTCCTATGCAGTATTTATGACGGAACTTACCAAATCAGTGTGTGAAACCAATTAAAGAAAACAAACTTTTATGCAACATTTATAGCAGAACTTACCAAATCTGGAAAGAAAAAATGGCGGAAAAATGTGTGCGTGAAATTTTTTACGGCACTTCTGTTTATATATATATAGATATAGATATAGATATAGATATAGATAATATTAAATGTTACAATTCGTTTTTTGTAAGAAAATAAAAAAAAAAAATTAATCAAACAATGTGTAAAATCCATTAAAGAATTTGAAAAGTTTTTGCATTTATCGTATATAATATTAAATGTTACACTTCGTTTTTTGCGAGAAAAAGAAAAAAATAAAATAAACAATCAATGTATGAAACTATTTAAAGAAAACAAACTTCTATGCAGTATTTATTACGGAACTTACTAAATCAGTGTGTGAAACTAATTAAAGAAAACAAAATTTTATGCAGCATTTATGGCGGAACTTACCAAATCTGAAAAGAAAAAATGGCGGGAAAATGTATGCGTGAAATTTTTGACAGCACTTCTGTTTATATATATATATATATATATATATATATATATATATATATATATATATCAGTGTGTGAAACCAATTAAAGAAAACAAACTTTTATGCAGCATTTATGGCGGAACTTACCAAATCTGAAAAGAAAAAATGGCGGGAAAATGTGTGCGTGAAATTTTTGACAGCACTTCTGTTTATATATATATATATATATATAGATTATTTGGATTGATTCCAATAGATTAATGAGATTGTGGTACATCAATGAACACGTCAGATTTAACAAGAGGACATATGAAGAAAACGATACAAGACAAATACCTAGCAAGGTTTGAATTGAATTAGAATAAAATACTAAAAATTAACTAAAAATAAAAATTAAAGATCATCACAAGAAATCTTAAGGTTTTAGTAATTATTTAGTTGCGCTCATTTCTTATGTGAACCAATCTCCCAACAAGTTTCGGGCTCAGGGACATAAGTCTAGAGAGGCATTTGCCTCAGAATTTGAATCAGTTAGATGAGCTTCAAAAGCTGGGGTTTAAAATAACAAATATAACGTCAAGTTGCCGAGTTTCAGTGGTGGATAATGGCAGTAGCACGGCAAAACTAGGTTTGTTGCAAGTGTAGAGTGGAGGAGATGGCATGTTTTTTTTTTTCTTTCTTTTTAAATTTCTTCATTCATTTCCTATTTTGTTGATTTTTTAAGGGACAAAGCAATTATAGACCTCAAAAAAGAGCTCATGTGTGTTTTTTACAACACTTCAGACAGTTTCAATCCTTAGGTGTCCAATAGGATTAAATCAACAAAAGTGAAAGATTGGGGGATCAAACTGCAACAGACAATAGGTTAGCTTTCTTCAATTGAAGGCACTAAAAAATGCACTAAATGATACCCTCGAAATAATTCTGAAGCAAAGAAAGAAAAACTTGCAATTACGGGTAGAGAAAGGTAGATAGAAAGACACGACCCCATTAAGACTCTCAAATCTATTACAATTACTCTCAAGCTCTCAAGAATTTTTTTAACACTCTCAACTTGTTTAGCAAACTTCTAACTTGTTTACAACTGAAGCTCATTTGCTCTTTTATAGTTTCACCTTCTTTAAATGCACGGTGAAGATCATTTCTATCTTGCAGTTGGTATTGATCATGCAGGCTCTTGCCAAACATATTTACAAGTATCATTTCAGAGAAGATTGTCTTTACAACCTTCCATGAGTTCCCTCATGTATCATTCTAGAATGTGGATCTTCCACATTTGTCTGTCTATATCATTCTAAAATGTTCTAACTAGTCCCTCCCGCGTAATGCTCTAGACTAGGACTCCGCATGGTCCTACATGGTTTTAGAGTCTTCCACAAATTTGTTTTGTAATTTCACTAACCATCAACCCTTTATACTAATATGCCCAACTTCATCCCGCGCCTTCAACCCTTAAGCACCAAACCATCAACTGCCTACTGTGGTACATGTCCCTAGCGCACTATTTGCGTACTCCTAAGAACAAGTGTTAAGACTGTATTTGCAGGTCTTTGATATTGCCACGGCCAGAGCATGGCAATGTGCTATGTTTTGTTGGAGGCTCTCACGTTCCATTTATAATTTTCAATTTTCACATGGGTTAATTTATAAATCAACATCTGGATGAAAGACGACTGTAAATCAACAACTTTGATTTGTTAACCAAAATCAAGTGATCTTAAGATGGTTTAAATCCCCAACTTCAGAAACAAGACAATGTTTTTTGGCAAACAAGAACTCTTCAAATAAAGAATGCAGGAATGTAAGAATTATAGACAAATACATGAGAGATGCAAAATAGTTTTGGAATACAAGTCCCTCGGTCCTCTGCTCCTGAAAAAAGTTCAAAATTTCTTCAATGTAGCAGCTTCAAAATTATCCGTGTTATATCAAGCTTCCTCTCTTTGTATAAGTTCATAGCAAAATTTGTCCATAGGTCAAATCAGAGATACTAAGCAAACACTTCTGAATCAATCTGCTCAACGTTGGGGAAGATTTGTTTCAAAGTAGAAATATAATTTGGAGATTTAGCCTGCAGAGGGCCAAAGAAGCATTAGGAAAACTTGATATGTTCATTTATAAAAAGTAAAAGGGGGAAAAAGTCAAGAGAAGTGAAGAATATTTTTTTATAACAGGCTATGCTATGTGCATTTACTTCAGAAAACAGTTCACATTCTAGCCAGATGATAAAATATAATTCAGAAAACAGTAGTTGCATTCTAGCCAAGTGATTTTAAACAATTAGGATTTAGGAACCTTGGAATCGGGATATAAGTCGGCCAAAACAAAGGATAGATTAATCTAAAATATATTTCAAATTTCTGTCATGGGAGGAAATGTAAGTTATATTTGATATTTCCAGTGTCTTGATAATACAGCATTCAAGCAAAAACTTTAAAGTTTTTGCCTATAATGACTTTCAAGAAGAACCAGAAAAATGTTGATAGATATGAATATGCAATTTGAGATCAAATTTCAATGGGCATATAGTGGTCCTAAATCTTATCTGATATTCTTGGAAAAACTAATTCTTCCTATGCTCATAGTCAATTTCACATAAAAAACTTGGAATCTGAGAAACTTGTGATGCAACTCCAGCAATTCAGCTTCAGCCCCTTGGCTAACTATTCAAAATCAAGTATTATACAGGCAGAGTCAAGACATCACGATACAAGTAGTTCTACGCAACCTAGTGAATACAAAACAACACAAGGACAAGCAGCTTGAGGCATAGTTCATTCACGAGGTTCCCAAAGAACAAGCTGCTTGGAAAAGCGGACACACTGCTGGTGTGCAATTGTTCTAGGAGTAAAGAATGGATTTAGGATAAGTAAGAACAGCTATTCTAATAGAAACACTAATGACCTTATGAAAAGATTCTAAACCAAGAATGAAACTGATGCTGAGGTTTATTGAAAAGATGTTTCCAGTTTGAACAACTAAGGTCCACCAAGAGTCAGATATACGTACACATGGATTGCGCTCAAGGTAAATGGTAGTGAGCTTCTCTCTGGAACCGGCAACTGCCTCTTCAATTCCTTCTAGTGATGTTATTTGGTTGTCATTAAGCCATAGATCTTCTAACCTGCAGAACCGAATCAGTGTGAAGTTTATGGGGATGATTAATACAACTGCATGTGTGAATTAGATATTCATACCGTTCCAATTTCGCAATGTCATTAATTTCTGTAAGTTTATTAGCTGCCACATCCAAGAGCCGGAGATTTACTAATGTTGATAGGCCTTCCATTTTTGCTATACCATTATGGCTCAAGTATAGTTCTTCTAGTGCAACACACTCCTGCAAATCACAAAAGAAAATATTCTGAGGCAGGGTATTGCCTAGAGTTTAGCAAAAAGAATTTTATACGAAAGGACTCAACACTGAATACCTCCAATCCTGTCATGGAAGTTAAACGATTACTCTGCAGGCTAAGCTTCTTAATGCATTTTAACCCACAAAGATTAATTGCTCGAATACGATTCCGCCCAAGCCATAGCTCTTGCAAGCTTGTTAAGTTTTGAAGGTTCTCCATTACCTATACGCAAAGTACTTCAAGTCAGGCAACTATTGTAAAACCAAAAATATATACTTCAAAGTTAGGCAACTTCATAAAACAAGATAAATTGTACATCTACTATTCCTATGTAGAGAGCAGATCTGCTCTAAAGCACATTAAAAGAATGTGAGTATCCATCTTAAAAACAAAAAATATTATTGCATGATGAGAAACATAACCAATTATTGAAAGTTTAAGACAGTAGTTAAATTAAATCCTGACCCGTAATCTGTTTGATCCAAGCTCAAGAATTTGCAGTAAAGGAAAGCGTTCAATCTCCTCCATCTTGGTAACGTCATTTTTAGAAACATAGAGCTCTTTAAGGGTGCTGGAGACATTGGACAGTTCATTAAGGGATGAGATCTCATTGAAAGAAACATCAAACACAAGAAGCTGCTTGAATATGCTAACATCAGGAATTTTCTTCAACTGATTATCCCGGAGAACTAGCTCCTGAAAAAAATAACTTTCCCCTGTTATTTTGACATGACTGAAAATTCTTGAAACACATTATGTCTTACTGAAAATTCTTGAAACACATTGTGTCTCAGGTCCAAAAAAATTCTGTAATAAAAAACTCACAAGCAATATCACGAGTAAAGCTGTTGAACAAGAAAATAAAAAATTAGCACGACAGCATGCATACATAATACAGCCATAAAGAAGCATGTGAACACAACTAAAAATTGAAGGATGATTGCTAAGCTCTATTCTTAGGCATGCATTCATACTATTCGTTTAGAAAAGCAACAGCTGGGGGGTGGACAAAACTACCCAACCTAACCGAGCAGTTCGGTTCAGTTCAGTTTTTCTTAAGTTTAAATAGGATAATAGGTATTACCGACCACTTATGGTTCGGGTATTGGTTCTAGACTCAAACCCGAAGAAGAGAACCGAATCGACCTTATTTTTTTATAATTTTTTCTAAAAATTTAGCCTATAAAATATTTAATTTTTATGTTTGTTATTCTGTATTGAGATGGAACCTTGTGTTCAAAACTTGATGTATTGTTGTTTTATGAATAGATTAATGTTTGAAAATTTTGACTTTTTAGATTATTGTGTTGTTGCAAACAATGAGAATAAAAATAATTGTTAGAAATATCACAAATTTGAAAACATTAATTATGGAACCGAATTAAAACGAGTCGAACGGTTTCAGTATGGTTCCATAATTCAAATTGGAACCGATGGTTCCATTTACAAGATACCCATCGGTTTGGTTCGATTCCGGAATCGAACCAAACCAAATCACGTTCACCCCTAATAACAACTAACCAATTTCAGGAAATTAACCTGCAATAGGTCCTGATTAATGATAAATTTTCTACACTCTAAGGGTCAACTACAATAATAAAGTTATTTGGATAAACTTATTGAGAAAAACCAAAGGGTCTCTGGAAAGAAGAGCTTCATAGAAAACCTCTTTCCTCTTTTTTTTGTGATACATCTATCTTTAATTCATCATGTTTATCATGTAACTCCATAAGAACAGTCGAAGACAAAATTGATAGACTCATACTCTAAGGCAACCAAATGCACATTCACATGTATCTTAAGCAACTGTAGCAAGGACAAGAAAGCTACATAATCAAGTTCATTCATACCATAATTCATACCATAGAACATAAAGTTTTGCATCCAAATTTGTTAAAATATTATCTTAGAAGTCACTTTTTTTAAGCTCAAATCCAGCCACAAATTATAGACATTAACAGTAAGCGTAGAAGGATAGCTAAAAGAATAACATAAAATGAGCAAATTAAAATTGAACAACCTACAAAATTATTCAATCGGAGGTCTATAATTAAACAACCTACAAAAGTAAACAGTTGAATCAACGGGTCTACAAGTTACATTCACTTCCCTGATAATGACCAACTGCCATGGATTTCAAACACTGCAATCACTAGAAATTGTGAAGAGAAACCAATAATAGTAATTCCATTTAAAAACTTAGTCTTTTAATGTTGGAAATTTAGATGTTTATTTCCATTTTTGCAAGATCTGCCATTCTCCTCCTATTATCAAATTTTATTAAATACTTTATATAACTGCATTATCTGTATTGAGGAATTCACACCATAGAAATTAATTGGCGAGTTCCCAAGCCATAAGACACTGATAGCAAGTAACTGACTGGACTGGGAAAATAGGAACATGTAAAATCCACAGGTCAAAGAACTTTATTCCATAAAATCTTATCAATCCATATGTCATTTCATTGCGTCCTAAAAATCAGATTAGTAAAAAGAGAGAGCCAATATATCAGCATTAACTAAAATGGAGCTCTTGGAGATAAAAAGTATTTTAGGGATTACATCAAATTAACCAACTAATATTTCTTCAATGTGCTGATCTTTGAGTTTATTATTCTTTCTCTCAATTTACCATATATCCATTTCAACATGTGTATCTCTATACTCATCTTGTCGAATTCTCGCCTTATACTAGCCTGGGGTTCTAATCAGTAAAGGGGGGCCGGCCAAATATGTAGTATAAACCTATCTATGACACTCCGGAAGCATTGTATCTGCTTGAATCACCTTATCTAAATTCTACTAGCAGCACTCTCTCTAATCTCTTTTGTTCATGTATAGCAGAGACAGGAAACTGAAATTATCACTTCCAGTGTTACTAGACCCACAATTTTAAACCTGTCTCTATTTGTACGGCTAATTCTGTCATGTTGTGTAGCATACTCCAGTGTAGTTATCCTAAAACCTCTAGCAATAATCCTCACTGCAGCTTTTAACTTTCCATAACATCAGCATAAACTGGCAAAATTGAACCTCATCCTTGTTGCATGTAATTAATTTATCTGATATAGGCTTATTGCTGAATCTTTTTGTAAACTTACCGTGGATGTGCATGCACAAATACTTCTTATGGTAATTGCACAATGATAGATGGCATTTACCATATAGAATTTACCTAGTTATAAATTCTTCTTCTATGATACCCAATCTTATTTCTCTAGGATCTACACAAAACATTTGAAAGTACATAAAGACCTTTTCTTGACTTCCAACATTTTTAGCTATTTTTACATACAAATAGCTATAATAGATCAATTAAAGTCCTGTCAGTTTAAAACTGATATGCATAAATAAAAGTGTTTCATGCCTCAATCACAGCTAACCAACTCTCCTAAAGCTTCGTCCTGTCACTCATGTACTCCTTATAATTTCCAAAACTTTCTTATAATCTCTAAGCTACTGTAGGAAATAGTCTCTTTCTGCACTTACCCGTATTTTCTCGGTTAAATATCGTACGAGCAAGATACTTATCTACTCATAACTTATTGAAGATAATATTCAAATGATATACATGCAGCCTTATCTAACAGCTTAAGCTTTTACATCAAGTGGTTTATAACATAGTATCAAAGCAGGCGTCTTAGGTTTAAGTTTTGATACCACCCATTTAATGAAATTGTGCACAACTTAGGCTTTGAAAGGAAAAATCAACCCCACCCACACGTGAGGTTCGTATACATGTGGTCTTATTTAAAAACTTAAAGTTTTACATCAAGTTTTTCAACATAAACATTTCCAAAGTTGGACTAATGCTTGCTAGTTTAGAGTGTAAGAAGTTTCCATCATTTGTAAAGCATTCCTTTGCTTTAAAAGCTGAATTTGAAAAACCATCTATTTCCCTTACTTTCCACTTAATATTTAAGAAGCACGGACACTGACACGCCAACACGTAATTTTTTTAAAAAAATAAATAAATAACGATATGGATACCCCTATATAATTTTTTTAAAACTAGACATTTATTTATTATATCTGTGTTTTTATACTTTTTATTTTTCAATAAAAACACTTATTCTAAAGTGAAATCTTTAGAATCAGAGGAGTGTGTCAAGATGTCACTCGTGTAATAAGAATATCCTGAATGCTGAGCTTAAATTTGTTCCTTCACACACTCGATGCAGCGCACAGGACAAATAGTACCTACATCGCGAAATTTATTATTAGTATTCTATCTCCTTTCATGTAACCACCATAACTTCTTTTCAAACTATTAAAAGTTCTTTTAACTCTTCATTTATGATTTTCATAAGTTGTTCACTAAATTTTAAGTTGTATGATACAGCTTAAGTTTTTTTTATATGCATCAAATTTCAGCTTCCCATTGTATAAGTATTGTGCTATCCTGGAAAATATATCCTTCAACTTCAAGTTTTATGTTCAACTGTCTTATATGTGAAATATACCATCATTTAACATGACAAAAGATCCAAAAAATTAAATATCTAAAATCAAGAATAATTAAGTAAAGCCAAAGTGTCACCACCAAAAGCATTCAAGAACAACAATAACAAAAGTAAATACTGATAGGCCACGCTCATCTTTAGTTTAAAAAACTTCAGGAGTAAACATGAAAACATAAGATTTTTTATCAACTAAACAAGCAACAAATTGATGTTTTTTTATCAATATTTTACAGCAACTAAACAAGTAAATGACAAATACGCCAATTTAAAGCTGGGGGATTAAAAAATAAAAATATAAAGGAGAAGGACAGAATTGGTACTTCGAGGGCAGAAATGGTATGCCAAGTGGAGAGGGGCTGGATTCCATCATCGGTAAAAAGGTTCTGACGAAGAGAGAGCTTTTTGAGATTGGAGAGTTGCGAGATTCGGGGGTCTAACGTCGAGAGACGGTTCGCCGTCAAGTCTAACTCGGTGAGACTCGGTGGAAGCTCCACCGATTCGAGATCGTGGAGTTGGAAACTCGTGAGGTCGAGCACCGTCGGACATAACGACGATTCCTCCTCGTTCGCCGCTGTCGGATCGTTGCCCGGCGGGTCGTGATTGGCGGGTCCAGTCGAAGGGTCCATTTTTTATCGGAGCGCGAGAACAGAATAATATAGAATTTTTGAAGAGATCGAGTTTGTTTGGCAATAATGGCAGAGGTGACAATGAAAGCGGTAGGTTGCCTAGCAGAATGCAAAACACACATTTCTCTAAATTGTACTTTAGACCCTGGAAAAGTGTAAAATTTCGAATTGGTCCCAACCTTGCCAAAAATTGCAATAAGTCTTCTAAAACTCAAATGACGACTTTGAAACTTATAATTACTCTCCAAATACTTTATTTATCAATAAAATGCAAAACGTATCTAAATTGCAATTTGGTTCCTAAACTTCTCAAAATTTGCAACTGAACCCAAATGATTTCTTAAAACTTGTTTGGTCCAGATTATAAAGTTACTAAAGATCTATTGTTAAAATGAACAATTGATTTTAGTCACACATTTCATAAAACCCACAATTTTTATTAACGAACTACAAATTTTATCAATTTTTTTATCGAAATTAGCTAAAAAGATTTCTTAAACAAGCTCTCAATTATTAATTGTCCTCATAAAATCATAATTGAAATTTCATAAATAGATAATTAGCATGAAATATCGGCTTGTTGCAATACTTGTGAAACAACTTTTTCTTTTTCTTCTTTGTGCTTTTCTTTCATTTTGCTCAATTGATCATGAGCTCATATCTAATGTTTCAATTGTGTGTCTCTCTGGTTATCTCACTAATAGAAAATGTACACATTAAAATATACACAATATCAAATAAATACAAATTATACATTTTCTATTGGTAAGACAGTCAAGGACACACAAATGAGACAGCAAATATGGACTCATTGATCATGAAGGTAAAATCATCTTTGTGTGCTAACTAAATAGTCGTTTTTTATGACAGTAGTAATAGCACCATGGATGCCAAAAGTTAAGGGTCTGTTCTCTTTGGTGTTTTTAACCTGTTTTCCGTTTTGTGTTTTTGAAAATAGTCAAAACGCGTTTACTTATCTATTTCCCAAAATGAATTTTCGAAAATACCCAAATATTTTTCAAAGAAAACGGAAAATGACATTTCATACGTTTTCCGTGTTTTGTGAACAAAAGAGGCTTGTTTTCCAAAATGGCAAAAACGCGGAAAATGGTCCATTTTGCTTGAAGGTCGTCAGTTCGATTCACAATCGACTAATTTTAGCTTGGTTTTGCCTCTTCATTTTTTTTTCTTGCCCTGGACCGTGTCTTTCTTCCCTCTCCAGCAGCAGCCTCCGCATTTTCCTCCCTCTCCAGCAGCAGCCGCCGGCCATGGAAGCTTAGGTAAGCTTGTCTCTTGTCTCTTGTCTCTTCATTTTCCTTCCTTCTCCTGATTTTATTTTCTTTCCCTGCACAGTTTTTTTCTTTCTTCTCCAGCATCCCGCAATATTCCTTCCTCTCCAGAAGCAGCCGCCGGCCGTCGAAGCTTAGGTAAGGTTGTCTCGTCTCTTCTCTCTTCATTTTCCTTCCTTCAATTCTCTGATTCCGTCCTTTGAGATTTCCTTTGCAATGGTTTAAAGAGGAATTTGAAAGATATATTGGGCATTTATCAAAGAAGTGTATAATAGTTGAGAATTAGTTATTTGAAAGATATATTGGGCATTTATTTTTCACCTACAGACGATTGTTGGCTTAGGAGGCGCATCAATTGGAGATATATTGGATGATTTTCCGCGTCAAAGATTTGGTACAAATTCTTATGAACGTATTGAAGCTAGAGTTGCCCCCATCCAAGAAGTATGCTGCTGTGAATCGTTTCAACAAGAAGGAATCTGGGCAATTTGTGTTCTTACTAGAAAATAGTGTGGTGCTTCATATTTATTCAGCAAATTGGATGATTATCATGCTGACAGCAGCCCTACATCTGATTCAAACATTTCATCAGAGCAATTGCTTTTGAATTACACTACCAAGGAGCTCATGTCCATACTTTCTGAAAGCTATGAAAATAATGGTTCAGGTTGTATCATTTCAAAAGTTCAACTGGGTGTTGGACATTACAGTATAAATCTTCTCCTACTTGGAGAGGGAAAATTTTAGCTGAAAGATGGAGAAGAGGCTCATGTTTTCTGGAGAAAGCTGTTGGAGGGTAGAAATCCATGGTGGAAGTATTCTCAACTATTATACACTTCATATAAAAACAAATAAAAACTATTCTCAACTCTTCATATATTGGGTGCTCTCTCTTCTTTAACAAAGAAAAACAAATTTGAAATTTTTGAAATACCTAATTGTACATAAATCACAGAACATGTCTGGGTTATTACCGTTTGCTTGGCTCCAAATCTCCATATGAAAATAATTGTTTGTGTACATGTGAGAAGCTAATGTAGAAGCTATGCCATGGATTTTATGAAATTGATTATCCACAATTGATGCTAATATTGTTCAACATTCAATGGCGTAATCATCTTTTCTTTATATTGGATAACATTCACTAACCAGCCCCTTTGCAAATGATAAAGTCTAGTTCGAGTTTTGTCGAGTGAAAACTACCTGAGCTTTTGACTCAACTCAACATTTCCTCGTGTTGTATGAATAACGAACATTCTAGTTTCCTTTGTCTTATGTGTTGTATGTCTTCCAATGCATGATTTTAGCACATTTGAAATTTCGAGCTAGTTCTCTTTATTTCTTAGTTCTATGTATTCCAATTAATGATTTTAGTTCATTGTAGACAATCCGTAGCAATTACTTTAAATCGTGTTCTTCTTTATAAGAGTATACCAACTTGACAAATATAATCCATATGTAGTTTGTTCTAACTCTTCTACTGTTCAAACTTATATGTATAAAGTTATATTTAATAGACAAAAGTAGCTACAAATGGTAATGAAAAAATGAGTTTAGACAAAGATTTCCGAATATGTACAGTAAGAGATACAAATTCATAATGAACAAAAGTTTGAGATAATTATAATATAAAATATTTTTGGACTTGTTTGATAGTATTGTTACTCGTCCTGCAATCTATTAGGTCTCAGATATTGTTTTGTATGGGACTTACTTGAATGAGTTCATAATTTTTACATTGATGAGTTTATAATGGGTCACACATAAGGAGATAAAATGAAAAGGAAATAATTCTCGTATGGTTTCTTCAAAACTATGAGATTCTTGAAATTATTGCTTCCTTGTTTTTATCTTTGTTATAGAACATGGGTGGTCATAGAGGTAAACATTCCAATGTCATGGTCTGATGAGAATGAATACACTTTCATTGAAATTCTTTACGAGAAAGTGAAATCAAACGCATTGCAATGTTCTACATTCACGAGGGACGAATGGGGCAAGATCATTGCAACCATGTTTGCGGCAACAAAAATGGATTACGGCATTGAGAGGTTAAAGGAGAAATGGAACCGCTTACGTAAGGTTCATCGTATGTTCTCTGAACTGTTGGGACATACAAGTGTCACATGGGATCCAAATACCAACAAAGTTAATGCTGCAGAAGAAGTTTGGCAGCACTTCTATACGGTACAAATGTTTATTAATGATTATTTATAATCAGTAGCTGTTTATCCCTATCTTGTTGCACATATTGATAATGATGCTACGTTTTTCATTGTTAGATTAACAAGTCGGATTACAAGATTTTCAAGAGGGAAGGGTGTAAGCACTACCACATTCTTGGGAAGATATTTAGCGGCACTACAGCCACCGGAGGATTGGGGTATGCTTCCACTCAACTTCCTGCAACGTCAGAGGAAGAAAGGCAACTAGAAGATGATTTTTTGAACCGAGGCGTGCATGTACATGTTGAGAATATCGATGACGACGTCGAGGAGATTCCAAAAACTCATAGGCGTGAAGAAATTGGTACATCGGGAGAATGAAGACGTAAAGAACCTAAGTTAAGTAAAAGTGATAAAATTGAGGCTTGCATGGCGTAGTGGTCGTCTACTATTAGTTTGAAGAACGAAGAAACTGAACTACGTACACTATACCTAAAAGAAAAACTTGAACAAATTCAAAGAAAATCATGCAATCAAACGGAGTGTGAAGCTACCAGTCCGGATCCTTATTCAAATATTGTTTGCTTGGACATTTTAAACACTATGGAAGGGGTGTCTAACGAGGTATATATGAAAGCGTTAAAGGCTTTTAAAGATCCAGATTTCAGACTGTCATTTGTCAGGATGCCAGAAGTAAGGAGAGGACCTATATTGGAACTGCTTTGATAAGATTGTTCTTTTCAGTTCTATATTATGCTGTAGCTTGAATTTATGTTGATGACGATTAAATCACTTTGTTATTTTCGCACTTTGACTAAACTTATGTTATAAGTTATGTTGACATTGTTGGTTATTGATATCATGTTTAAATCGATTATGATAATTAATGATTGTAGATATTGGTTGACAAGATGGCTGGTTTATCAAATTTGGTTGATAATGTGAGTACCGATATGTTGAATGATGATGGATCGAGTGATGATGAATTGTTATTTTTGGATGATGATGATGATGAAGATTTTGGGAATGTATTGATGGTTAACTACTTCGTTGCCAACACAGTAAGTACTATCCGTAGGAGACCTTGTAGAACATCATTGCTCACTGGGAAAATGTACATGCTAGAAATTCTTAATGGACATCCAGATGTGTGCTATCGTAATTTTCGTATGTACAAACATGTTTTCATGAATTTTTGTGATACTTTGAAAGATAAGGGGATGTTGACAGATGGGAAAAAAGTGAGTGTCGAAGAAGGTGTTGCTATGTTCCTGATGATTGTAGGGCACACTACACGATACAGTATTATTGGTGATCGGTTTCAGCATTCCAATAACACCATACACAAATGGTTTAAACGAGTTTTAAGGGCTGTTTGTAAATTTGGCACTGAGATAATCCGCCCCACAAATCAAGATGTTGTTCATGAGCGGATCTTGCACAAATATCCTTTCTTCAAGGATTGTGTAGGTGCAATAGATGGAACACATGTTGCGGCTTGGGCACCTGCGTCGAGACAAACATCCTTTCGTGGAAGGAAAACAAATATAACGCAAAATGTGATGTTGGTATGTGATTTTGATATGAAATTCTCATTTGTTTTCATTGGATGGGAAGGTACTGCTAATGATTCACGAGTATTGGTAGACGCAGTCACAAAAAGATCGAACAACTTTCCAATGCCACGGGGAGGTATATTTTGAAACTTAAAAATTATTTGTCGAATATACTTGAAATATTGTTAAACGTCAAATGATTTTCCAACTAGCCCTATGACCTTTCATATGTTTGACTCTTGTATGAAGGCCAAATGAAAGATTGGATGACCAAAATTAACATACAAAGAAATTAGGAGGTCAATAGTGGAAGCAAAAAATATGTATTGGGCGATCGCCCAGGAATTGGCTGGGCGATCGCCCAATACATGATTTCGTAAACAGAATGTTTACATCTGACCTAGGCGATCGCCCATAGTTGCACTAGACGATCGCCCAGGCCAAATCCAGGGCGATCGCCCACGATTGCATGTTGATTTCAGAAACATTTTTTGAAGCCTGGGCGATCGCCCAGGCTAAAGTTGGACCAAAATGATTTTTTTTCCCCATTTCCGTTTACAACTATATTGTGATTAGCTTCTAGTTATATTTTAAAATTGTAGTAGGTTTGCACAAATTTTACTATTTACGTAATTTTCATTGTTAACAAATAATAACTTTGATTTATTTTAGAGAATCAATGCTCAATTTTACCTTGTTTCATCAATGTTCTACATATAATAAATTTGTTTTTTTGCAGATCAATTTTACCTTATCGATTCTGGATATCCAAACATGCCTGGTTTTCTTGCCCCTTATTGAGGTCAAAGATATCATTTGCGTGACTATGTTGGAAGGGGAAGACTGCGTGGAAAAGAAGAACTTTTCAACTATAGACATTCATCGTGTCGTAACATTATTGAACGGTGCATTGGAGTTTTAAAATTGATTACAAATTATCCACTGACTAGGCAAAGACAAATCCCTACTGCATGTTGCGCAATACATAACTTTATTCGGCAGGAGCATGCTTTAGATAAGTTGTTCGCTGAATATTCAGGGGAGAATATGGTCTTTCAAGATATACCGGAGTCAAGTCAAGATCAAGAAGCGATACATTTTGATGCTAGTCAAACAGCTCAAATGGGACAAGTTAGAGATCAAATTGCTACGCAAATGTGAAATGACTACTCAAGGAGTCGTACATGATTCAATGAAAATATTTTAAATTTTGTTTAGTTTTTTATATAGTGTTTTGGTAGTAAAATATGCAATTGTATTAGCATTAAAATTGTTTGAGAAACTATTCTAATGTATTAGCATTATATAGTATATTTTGTTACAATTTTCATACTATATTAGCATTAAACTATTACAATTTATTGAATAATCAATTTTTTTGAATAAAATATTATACAAAATAATTTTTACAAAATTTCAAGTAAACGCATTTTTGAGTTTTCTGTTTTCAGAAACCTTTTTGGAAAATTCCAAAAAGAACGCATTTTCAAAAATCTCAAAACAAACACTCAAAACACAAAACACAAAATGAATTCAAAACACAAAACACAAAACACAAACGCAAAGAGAACACCACCTAAGCTTTGGGGACAACAATGTTCAAGAAATAGAGGTTGGGAACGAAGACAACAATTTTTCCTATTTTTTTTTTTATTATTGTAGAACAATTTAAATTAAAACTTTAATATAGAAATATATTTATATGAAATTATTTTGAAACACTATCATACATATATATTGTCGTTTTATGTCTTTTTTTAATCCTTTTTGTTGTATATGTTGTATTTAAAAAGTGTAGCTATCGTCATATTTTGTCGTGTCGTTTTATATTTTCTATTTTTGTTTAAAAAATAAAGATTGGGATCGAAGGGAACAATTTTTCCTAATTTTTTTAAAACTTTAATATAGAAATATATGTATACGAAATCATTTCGAAACACTGTCATACATATTTATTGTCGTATTATCTCTTCTTTTTTTTATCTTTTATTCTTGTAAATGTCTTCTTGTATTTAAAAAGCGTAGCTATTGACATATTTTGTCATGTTATATTATTATTTTTTATTTAAAAAATAAAGGTTGGGGATGATTGACAACAATTTTTCCTAAATTTTTTTATGTTTGTGGAACAACTTATTTTAAAATTTTAATATAGAAATATATTTATATGAAATCATTTCGAAACACTATCATACATGTCTGTTGTCGTATTATGTCTTTTTTTATCGTTTTTTTTTTTGTCGTATATGTATTCTTGTCATTAAAAAGTATAGCTATGGTCGTAGTTTGTCGCCTGATATTATATTTTCTATTTTTGTTTTTGTGGTACGTAGATTCAAATTTTACGGCATACATCAAATCAAACCTAACAAAGATTCTTCCTTCAACTTATTTTCAAAGTGCTACATAGAGAGATGAATAAAAGACAATATGATGGAAGCAACTTAATTTATTTTTTCTGGTAGAAGAAAAAACGAGTACACAAAGAGGCGAAAAATAAAAAAATAAAAAATAAAAATAAAATTTAAGCTGCTTCGGATTGGACCGTCATGTTTACACATGTGTTGATAGTGTTTCCATGCATGTCTATACAAGTGTTGATACCATCTATGAATGTACTTCCAGGGATTGAAGAAGAAGCTAAACTCAAGACTGATCCATTTTGTAAATTGCCATCTATAGTCAAAGGATCATAATTCTCCTTCATAGTACCCTTGTCTTCGCCAGCAGATAATTGAAGATCAGCTTCTTGTTCTTCCTCTAAATTCTCATCAATATTGTCTGTCTCAAAATACTTAAGATTCAATATCAAACGCCCATCTTCTCTAATGGATTCAAAGTACTCGTAACTTTTCAAAGTTTCGTGCTGAAGAATAAGCCTATCATCGAAATAGTTTCTGGAGAGATCAAAGCCTGGCTTTCGGCTCGAAATTGGTGGTGGATAATCTTTCTTCTTTTCCATTTGCCTTGTTTGCTTAAATTTGTTAGACCTTTTTGTTTCTTTTGGAAAAATATCTGTGTCGAAGCTTGTCATGAATACACCGCTATCAGTCCCAAGTAGATCACCACTGGTGGAATTGGCCCACAATAAATACGATGCAGATGATGACGACGACGACGACGATAGTTCTGGTAGAGAATTTGGTGATGATTTGTAGAAATGAATGATTCTACCACCCTTTTGAGTCATCTTTTGAACTTCATCTTTGATTATAGAAGGCAGCCTTATCACCCAAATGAAAACCCAATGCATAACTGAAATTAGAACTGGGAAAAAACTCAGAATGCTATCCATATTCAAGCCTATGTTTTAGTTTAACAGTGGGATCGAAGAGCAGTTTACAGTAGTGACCATCTGAAATTTGTATTCCTTTCATATATACAAAGAATACAGCTTGACAGCTTCAGAACATGCCAAAAACACAAATGATGCAGACGAAAGTTTAGGAGTGAGATTTTGGAAGTATCAAACAATGCACCGATATGTGGCATGGTTGATGTAATTCTTGTTTTATCATCCACCATTTGTCAGTTTCAATTCTCTATTGCAAAAGTTCTAAAATTACACTATAGTTTTGCTAATATATCACTACTAAGTATAACTGGTGGAGATTCTACAATTTGATCTTCAGAACCTCTTAATACACTGTCAAAATCGTGATATGCCAATCTGAAGTGAATACGTTTAATACAGAAATTAGCATGTTTAGTACGTTGAACATGAAATTAAGAGATGTGATAAATTTTGTTACATATCTCTCTTTCTTATGTGTCTCGTGTTGTTTGTTATGTCATAAAAATATATGGACTCCGTCGTGTTCATGGTATAATAAATGTAATACATCTTTTAGGCAGCATCCACTTAAATAGTCATACCTACCAAATACCAATGCATAGATTAGAAATTAGATTCTACGACAGACGTCCCATTTTTAGATAGATGGGCGATAGACTTATAGCTAGTTCATGGTCTGGCCTCGAATTCAAGGCGAGACATTCAAATACGGGTGATTGAGAATGTGAGTTCAGTTCAAGTGAAGTTGTTAATGTAATTAGCAGGAAATTACAGGTGCTATAAAACTTCAATTTGGGAATAGTTGCGCGTTTAGATTTCTCAAACACGAGATATCATTTGGAGGATGATCTTATTAATTGCAATTTTTGACAAGTCTATGGTCAATTTGCAATTTTTCACTTTTAAGGGACTTAAGTGTACTTTCTGGAAAATATATTTTTGCAGTATGAGATGTGGACAATCTAGCTTATGAACCCGTTTGGTATAGTTTATAAACTAGTTTATTTGACCAAAAATTTGGCCATATCAATCTGATATTTTTTATTATTCTTGATCAAATAAACTATTTTGATTAAATAAATTAGTTTATGAACTATATCAAACAAGTACTATATTATGTGTTTTGGTTGTTAGAAATTTAAAATGATTTTCCGAAATTAATTGGGTCGAAAAGGGCTTCATTCACCCATTGAACCCAGCTCAAGCCATTCTAGTACAGTCAAGGGGCAATTGTGACGGAAAATTGGCCAGCCCAAATGCCCAATGTATGTTAGGAAAATCTGAGTTTTGTTTTCATGAAAGTCAATTTTTAATTCGAAAGAGAAAGACATGATTTTCGAAAGTACAATTATATTCACACCACAATTTTTTGTCAATCACATTACATTTTAATTGTAATAAAAGTCCCTAACTATTACTATTTTTATATTTATGTTCTTAATTATTTTTTATTACATAATTTTTATCTATCTATTAATTTCACTTCTTATATTCATCGTTGATGACGGTTTCTGTCCGAAAAGTTAATTAGGAGGGTTTAAATTTTTTTTTTTTGCCTATCGTACTTTTTAAATAAGCAAAATAAATAGTAAATTTAAAAGTTTGACAAAATATTGGTCCCTCATTTCAATACACATTAATAGAATATTTGGATAAAAATCGTTATCAGAGACAAGATTTGAAAATTAATGATAAAAATGCAATGAAAAAAGTTGAGAACACAAGTACTAAAATGTCAAAGGTTGGAGGACCTCTATTGCAATTAAAACGTAGTGTAGATAATAAAAATTGTAGTGTGAATATAATTACCCATTTCAAAATTCAAACGTAGACCGATCTTTTAGCAATTAAATTTCACTTTTAAACTTAAAAATCCGATTTCATGAAGATATTTTGGGTCAATATTTTATAAGAAGAGTTAGGGATAAAAGATTTGAGTTGTTGGGATATATAACCCAACTACTTTTCAAATATTAAGCTAAAAAGACAGGACCCACGTAAGATAAGTGTTTATCTAAGTATTCATTTCTTACTGTCAAAATGGACCCCCACACTGTAAAAGGGCAAATTATGCCCGGTAATTTTTATTTAAAAAAATTGAAAATTATGCTTAAAATATTAATTAGTTAAAAAATATTGTATGTGACTTTTTACTGAAAAATTGACACTATATGTAACTTTTTAACAAATGAACTTAATTGACATTTTAAGTAAAAAGTGATAAAACATGTCGCTTTATAATATAGAACATTGACTAACATCCAATAAAATATGAAATAAAAGTAAGAACTAAATATTAATTTAAAATATTCTTATAAGTACATTGTAAACTTATCAAATGCCAATGGTGTAAAATTTGAAAAAGTTGGATTTATCAGATGTCTTCGTTCAAGCGACGATGTTTACAAAAAATAAAATATAGTGAGAGATCGGGTTCAGAAAAAAGAGTTGAGTCAATCAAGTTCGACAATGAGACAAACAAAATGAATGTAGTGTTAAAAATAATCAACTTATACATGATGTGACTTTTTAATTCAAAATTGACACATCATAACACTTTCTAATATAGAATCTTAATTTACATCTAACACAACAAAAAATAAAACTAATAGTTAAATATTAGTTTATGAAGTTCTTATAATAAATTAGCCAAATGTATTCTACTAGAAAAACTCAAACATTTGCGTGTGACATTTTAATTAAAAAATGACGAAGCATTTCATTTTATAATGCAAAATCTTAATTCTTATCTAAGCACAATGTAAGTTTAGGTAAATATGTTCTATAATAAAATTTAAAAAAAAAAAAAGGTCAAATTTCACTGTTTGTGACATTTTAATTAAAAAGTGATGTGTCACTTTCTAGCTCTTATCATTTTTACATTTATGTACATTTAGTGAACTAAATATTGACTTGTACATTTTCACAAACACATTATGAGTATCTTTTCTGATTGATTTTCACACAACCCGTAATGTCCAAAATTGTGACAACCGTGGTCACACCATCTAACTCAACACTATTGACTCAAAGTTGAATACTTTGAATACAAGATTATCAATAGAACAAAATCCTAAGTGCATAACATAAATGATTAAAGTGAAAGTCAACAAAGATGAAATCAAGATAGTTCATATAAAAATAGATGGGTATGCAAAAACATTTTTTCTATAGCCCAAAACCAAATAAAATTTAGTCACATAAGCTCATATAAACTTTCAAAACAAACACAACCCAATATACTTGTAATTGTAAATTTAAATATCAGTTCAAAAATTTTATCAACTCATTGTAAGCATAAGCAAACATGTCCATTAAAAAAAAAGTCCAATTACACACTGTGTGGCATTTTAATTAAAAAGTGTCAGAGTATATCATTTTCTAATGCAAAACATTAATTCATATTCCACACAAAAAATTGGCTGGTACATGTACACAAATACTGTGTGCATTTTGAATCTTGCTCATTTTCTCCTAACTCTACAACAAATATTAATCCAAAAAATTTCCTAATTCATATTGATTTTTTACATACTACCTCCGCGTTGTAGTTTCCACAAGATATTTCGAAGGAAAATCCAACTACGTGGAGCAACCAATTCCAGAATATGGTCACAAAACATATGGAAATTTCTTAACCACGAAGGTGAAAATAGGGCTGAATTGCAATTCAGTCCATATGGAGGGAGAATTGACGATTTCTCAGGATCAGATAGTCCTTTCCCACATCGAACAGGATCCACTATGGAGTGAGCCGGAGTGAAGAAGAGAATGCAAAATTCCAAAGACATATAAATTGGATCCTAATAACATCTCCAATGCAACTGTGGATTGCACTAAAAAGTGTGTCACGTCACTCTAAATTAGTTACACAGCAAAGAAAAAAGTAGAGAATGTCTAGTACACCGTCTACATTTGAACGGTATACTACACAATTCGATAGATATTAAATAAGTGGAGGATGTGTAGCATACCGTTCAAATGTAGACGGTGTAGCATCCTCCACTTATTTAATATCTATCGAATTGTGTGTTAAGTTTCTTTTATTTTTATCGAAATGTGTGTTAATAATTTTTTAATTAATTTTTTTAATTTATCTACCAATATCTCTTATACATGTAGACCTCAATTTTTCTAATCCACATCTCTATTGGATATGCTTTTCTCCCCGTCTCTATTTTATTTGACACATATACAACAATTCACAATACTGCATTGGAGATGCTCTAAGGCTTTACAGTTTTATGGCTCGTTATGTTTCAAAATCTCCAAAAGCTGCATATTACCTGAAATTAAAGAATGAACAGGTAGAATTAAATCAATTTTGAATCTCGATTGGAACAAATTGAAGAAGAAGAGCATTTGGGAGTTTGGGCTAAGTTTTGGGAACTTTAATATAACCGTTTAAGAACCGTGATTAATACGGTATTTATTTATTTTTAATAGTATATTTATATTTTTAAACATCTTTCATAATATATTAACCGTCTCTCTAATAGAAATTTTACACATTATCAATAACAGCAAATTTAAATACATTAAATGTTGTCTATAATAATTCTTTTATCTATTTATTTATTTGATGATAATTAAAATTTATATTCAATGCTAGACATCTTCTAAAAAATCTACGTGGAAAGAAAGAAAAGAAATTAGGAGAAAGAGAAAGTAGAACGAAGAAAGAGAAGAAAAATAGATGAGAGAGAGACACAATGTGACAGTATTTATTGTAGAAGGTTTCTAGCAAACATCTAAAAGTAGACATCCTGCTGAACAACCTTCTATAATAAATATGCACTCAATGAATTGTGGTTGACGTGGCAATTAAATAGACGTACTTCTAAATTATGTAGAATGAATACACGGTGAAATCAAAAAAATTTCTCCAATAGATTCCTTCTACAATCCAATAATGTTAATTATGTGGCATTTTTTTTTAAAATTAAAAATAATAAAACTAATCAATTTAACATAATTTTAAAAAATTAAGTCAAAAATTAAAAAAATTCTGATTCATCTAATCTCACGGAGCGTTTAGATATAGAATGAGTACTTCACATCTTCTATTTTTACTGGTGTCATGTCAGCTTCACATAGTATTTCATTGTATATTGGAAAAATAATGTTAATACATATTATTTATTTGATGATGTGGCACATCATTTTCACCAATCCATTAAATCCATTGGAGATGCTCTTGTTTAGGAGACTATTTATCTGTACATGCATTCATTAACATTCATTAACATAATTATCTATTGAACTCCAAATGCAAGTCAAACGAAAGCATGAAGTCCCTTAATTCTTACCTCCATAAGCTTTCCAGAGCCCAAAATTCCAACAATTTAATCATCTCTTGCCATCTGAATCACTCTCTAGCCCAGAGCATTCTACCATTGTTGATCACAGGGGAGAATCGGGGGTCAGTTGATCCCAAAACAATAACAGCCCAGTTATCAAATTGCACCAATTTAAAACAACTAAACCAATTTCATGCTCATATAATTCGAACCCGTTTCCTTGAATTATACCCATTTTCATTCCATTACAATGTTGTCATCAGATCATACACTAGGCTAGATTCACCTGTTAAAGCACTACATGTTTACGTTGCCATGTCTCGTGTTGGTGTCACGCCGGATGAATATACGATTCCAATTGTTCTGAAAACCGCGAGCCAAAATTTGGATTATGCGTTGGGAAAACAAATTCATGGGATTTCAATGAAATGTGGGTTGGAAACTAATATGCACTGCGAGAGTGGTTTTATTAGTTTGTATTTTAAGGCGGGCAAACTTGAAGATGCACTTAAAGTGTTTGAGAAAAATACTGACAGGAAACTGGGGTCGTGGAATGCTGTTATAGGAGGGTTATCGCAAGGTGGACGTGCTAAGGAAGCAATACGGATGTTTGTGGAAATGGTGAAAAATGGAATTCAGCCTGATGATATCACTATGGTTAGCTTGACATCAGCTTGCGGAAGTATAGGTGATTTAAATTTGGCTCTCCAACTGCATAAATGTGTGTTTCAGGCGAAAAGTTTGGAGAAGTCAGATATTCTGATGATGAATTCGCTCATTGATATGTATGGCAAGTGTGGTAGAATGGACTTAGCTTCTAAGGTGTTTACCAGAATGGAGGTGAAGAATGTGTCATCATGGACGTCAATGATTGTTGGTTATGCATCACATGGACATGTGGTAGAGGCGCTAGAGTGCTTCTGTCGCATGAGAGAATTTGAAGTAAGGCCTAACCACGTGACGTTTGTTGGGGTACTAACTGCGTGTGTGCATGGTGGGACAGTTGAAGATGGAAATTATTATTTTGACATGATGAAAAATGTATATGGGATTATGCCCATGCTACAACATTATGGGTGCATGGTGGATTTGTTAGGCCGGGCCGGAATGCTGGACAAGGCCAAGGAGATGGTGGAAAATATGCCGATGAAAGCGAATGTTGTGATATGGGGGTGTTTGATGGGTGCCTGTGAGAAGTATGGGAATGTAAAGATGGGGGAGTGGGTGGCTAAGCACTTGATAGAATTGGAACCTTGGAATGATGGAGTATACGTGGTTTTGTCAAATATTTATGCAAGTAATGGTATGTGGAAAGAAGTAGAGGGGATTAGAGACATTATGAAGAATAGAAAACTTGCTAAGCTTCCTGCTTATAGTTTGCCTGGAGTTGAATCAGGAAACCATTAAGTTGGCAAGAATCCAATGTAGTTGTAAGGTCTTATCCTCTTAGGGAAATGAGGTGGAGGAGATCATTTCCCTATCTCCTTATTAGTAGCCGAAGTGTAGGCCGGCTGATTAAAGAAAAACTAGAACATGTGCATAGGAAGACTAGAACATGTTATACAAGCCTACCTCCGGAGGACTCGAACTGAGGATGCCTTTGATCCAAATGCTTACAAACTTCTCGCCAAGGCTCGAAACCTCAAGACTCAACTAGATTAGGCAAATTTCTCCTGAGATTACTGGTCATTTTTTGGTTGTTTTATCGAAAAGGGTCGTCGAGAGACGACTTTTCAAGACATAAGTTTTCATTGTTAAAAGTGAAATCTCTCGTAGTACCTATCTATCCGCACGTTGTTGGGTAGGGCTCCTTGGATCGAAACTTTTTACAATTTCCATCGACGAGCTTTCCTGCAGTCCCTTTGGTCCAATTATCTGTTTCGCAACAGTGTTGGCGCCTAAGGATTGGTCCTTCACTTGCTGATCATTCACATTTATATATTGTGTGGTAGGAATGAATTCCAATTCTGAAACTGATTTTCTCCGGCAAAACAAAATTGAAGCTTTCTAGTGTAAATTTTCTTAGTGTCTCCAAACTGGACCATATGTTAGTGCAAGTAATACTTGATTGTTCATTCCATGAGAACGAATATTGTACTATTTTAGTTGGGCTTGGACCAACTGATTGGGCTCAATAGATGCTACAGATGCCTTCAGTTTTATAGTTTTATAGAAGAGAGATGGACACAAATGGCACCGGTATGATCGCTTGACGATTCTTGTGAATCTTTTATCTACTTTGATCGTAAAACTTCTTTTATTTTTTAGCATTATTTGAAAGTGAGAAATGATGATATTCCAAGTTGCACCCCAATAGTTGTGTAATGTAACTTTTCAGCGAGACAATTATTACATATATTGTTACTATTGAGTTTTTTGTAAAAATTGATGAAATGTGTAGTTGAAAAGTTGTAAAAAGTTGTGGGTCAATGAAATGTGTGGTTAAAATTAATTGTTAACTTTGACTTCAGTTTTTTATCAAATTTTTAATTGATTTCAAACGAACCCAGTTTGAATTATCTTTTTAGCAAGACAAATATTTTGCCAATGAGTTAAGAAAGTATATTACATCCTCACTAGTGATTCTTAGTACCAACTTTCATGTTGCTGATGTTCGGGAAGCACTTCCTCACTAAGCGTCGAGTGAAATTATTCATTTGATTATGTGAAAACGGAAACTAAACCTCCAATCAAGTTAATGTAGATTTTTTTTATTTTTTTATTTTTATTTGGAAATTTGACCACTAATAAATAACCCATAGTGAAACATTCAAATCGAATGTCTTTGCTGTTAATTTGGCATATAACATCTTTGTCTCAAGATATCATCATCGAATACTTAGACTTAGTATTTGGTCTATTCTTATCTAGGGTCAGTCACACATAATATATAATTTAAATTGTTCCATAGTTATATATTTTAGATGAATGTTTTGATTCCATATATCATGAAACGTGTAATGATCGGTAATTATCGAAACAAAAATACTGTAACTTTTAAAAATTTGAGTTGAAGATGCATTCTTAATAAAAAAAAACTTACTATTTCCTACGTGGATTCATTTTCAAATTTACATTGGTACCAAAAAAATTATTTCCTACCAATAGCCAATAGGGATAAAATTGACCTCGGAACCATGTCAAACTCCCTACGTAAGGCAATATATGTTATCCCATGGGATAATTTTTGCACGCCAACTATTAAATACTCGACCACTCTATTAAAATCGTGTTGAACAAAAACCTCATAAATTGAAACAACGATTATCCACTAAAATCGAATTTATTTATATTCTCCCTGGAGTTTTTATTAATAAAATTTGACGATTAAGTTAATTAATTAAGTCTTAAGGGTGTCACCTTCAACTCAATCATTCCTAATAATGAAAGGTGCATGGTTGTGCCACGTGGCCTTTATAAGCTCTTCCTCAAAAATTGTAAGAAAAGTATTTAATTAAGAGAAGAGTTGTTCAAATGGTGATAAGAAAGCATTAAAAGAGAGTTAAGTAATTTGAGAAATAAAGTGAATGACACAAAAAATACTTCTCTACGACACATCTTAATTGGACCACCAATAATTTAGAACTTAAATATCTATTAAGGAGAATGTTCTCCTACCCATGGTGGGTAAGAGTGAGGTGGCAGCCTCTAATTGACAATTAATGACTTCATACTTATTTTTTTTTTTATGAATTGTCAATTAGAAGCTGTCATTTGTGCAGTGGGTAGGAGAACATCGCCCTATCTATTAATCCCTCTTTTCAATATTCTTCAAATGTTGTTGGAAACGTGTAAATATGACCTACTTGTGGGGTTCCATTTAGCATGTTTCAATTAATTGCGATCGACTAAGAAACTTCAAGAGTTTATAATCATACTGATTAAATTATAAAATACGATCAAATAACGATAACTGTAGGTATCAAACATGTGATCGTAATTCATTACAAATTATTGTTTTGAATTTTCAAACTAGAACTTTGACAAGAGGAAAAAATGTAACATAAATATAGGAACAAATGTTAATACCCGATTGAGTGATCACTCTAAATAATTTTGTTTTAGATTCATCATTATGTATCATAAACAAACTTAAAGCATGATGGCGTTGGTCTATATAGCCCAACAAATATGAATAATTTTATGTAGCGCTAGTGGTGGTGTTTAGCCACATCGACAGTTTACTTATGCAACCAGACAGACGCCCATGATGAAGAGTTCAAAATTAAATGAAATATATATTTTGTTCATAATTTTGCCCAGAAGATGAAAATATACGTAAATGCTTGCAACTTATAAAAACTAGTGTCACCTTGGGTTCGATTAAGTATTACTTAAAATAATACATTAAGAGTATGTTTGGTTTTAAGTAGGGTTGACAAAAATATTCGATCCATCCTAAATCCGATGAATATCCTATCCGAATGGAGAGAAAAATTTCCGATATATGGATCGGATCATGTCCGTCCCGATCCGATCCACCCTATTTGAAAAATAAAGAAAAAAAGATAGAAAAAAGTAGTAAAGTTTGTTTCAATGTTTGTTTAATTTTTTGAATGACAATTGACCAAAAAAAAAAAAATTATACGGATCAATCCACGAATTTGAATCTTCTAAAATTGATCCGGAGCGGATACGGATCAGGCCGATTCAATCCGAATCTGCCCCGTTGTCATCACTAGTTTTAAGTTTGAATTTCATTACCACAAATTTAAATAGAATTGTACAAATATCAGGCTTTGATGAGACAAAATTAATTTAAACTATACGTTAAGAAATATATTGAAAATAAATAATCATATAAACGTGACTCTCTCTAATTTGTTACAATGAAGAGACTAGTGGACTCCTTTTTTGGCCACTCCTTTTCGTAGGGTTTAAAATAAAAGAATAATTATTATTTTTTTCTAATTTTTTGTTGAATCTTCTCTTCTTTATTGGGACCTATAAATAAATACATATACCTCTCTCATTTCTATCTTCTAAACCAATCATCTCTCTCTCTCTCTCTCTCTCTCTCTCTCTCTCTCTCTCTCTCTCTCTCTCTCTCTCAGACACAAGAACAAGAATGGAGATTGAACCTGCAAGCCCACCAGCAGTAATAGCCAAGAAATTATGGTACATCATAAGAACAGCTTTCTACACGATGAGAAAAGGCATATCAAAGAGCAAACTAATGTTTGATCTTCACATGATGCTTAAACGAGGTAAAATAGCAAGCAAAGCCATAGGCAACCTACGGCTCCACCACAACTACTACTCCACCTTCACTTGCCGGTCGGACGACGTGCTAACTTCATTCATATCGCCTCGACCTCGAGAATACGAGTTCAGCTGCAGCAATAGCCCTGTGATCAAGCCCAAGAGCCGTTACAAAGTAGCAGAAGAAAAATATTTGGTTCGAAAAGTGTTTGATATTTTAAACCAAGAATCGTCTCCATTGATGACGCTCCCAGGTTTCGGAAATACACCATTAGTTCGCCAATTGAGGGTGACTGACTCGCCGTTTCCATTACAAGATGCAGAAGAGAATAACCTGCAAGTGGACAAGGATGCAGAAGAGTTCATTAACAAGTTCTATAAGAATTTGAAGCAACAAAAGAAGATGGCTGCTGCCTTTGAATCTGCATCACCATACCATACATGGGCTATATGAAATTTATATTCAAGAAAAATTTCTAAATATTGGAATAGGGTTCGTATGGAGCAATACTATTTATCATTAATAGATATCACCAATTTATGTGACAGTAGGTCTGATTATTCATTGTCAAATAAAGTTTTGTTGAATTTTAATGCATTCAACAATAAATCATGAGCCTACTATCACTTAGATTGATGATAATCTCTACTAATAATATTATTCTTCCATATATGGTTAATTAGGCCTTGTTTGACACAGATTAAAAATCCATTTTGGTTTTTTTCAACCGTCATTTTTGACTTTTCAACCCACTTTTAACATGAAAAGTCAACAATTTCAACTTAAATAAACCAATATTGGTCAAATAAACCAAAAATTGGTTTATAAACTAGTTTATAATCTCTGTCAAACGGGCCCTTAGTAAGTTAGCACGCAGTTGTTTTATTTAGTTACAACCTTGGACATACCGACATAGTCCCGTCACTTGTCCATGACAAAATAATTAGTATTGTTTTTTGGGTGGTTTTTTTTTTTTATATATATATGCTGGCATTTATATCAAGCAAAAATCTTTCCAAATTTGATTCTGACTTGGGATATATCTGGATTTTCTTTCCTTTTTTTTCTTCTATTCTTGACTTTTTGTTATTTTAAATAGATGTTATTGAGACAGGGTATAATATCAAGAACTTGTACACTTTGTAGTTATGAAATTTGGTTGTTATTAATGACGAAAAAGGTAAAAACAAATGTATTATATATTATGAGAAATTCATGACTTGTCTTTGCAAAGGTTCCATTTTTGTTTTTACTTTACCTCACGGTCTATGAGTTGTGTGCAGGTCATTTTGGAGTCAACATGGTTGCGAACCCATTGATTTTGGGTCAGCGGTTTTTAATTTTTCAATTTTTAACTTATAACGAGATTGATTCTTTGTTTTTATTAGAGTGATTGAGCTAATGAAGCTTGTTTCTAAACTACTTCATTTGTGCGCTGAACGTGAACTAATTAGTGTCACAACCAACTTTCGACAAAAGAATTACTATATCTAACAGTATTGGAGCAACTGGGGATAGAAAAGACAAGTTCTTCAATTCACCTACCACTCGGGTGACATCACATTCTACAATATTAACCTGGATATCCCGTTATTTTTATCGAAGTAAGGCCTTTCCCACAACTTGTTTTGCCATTGCTGCCACTACGAGACCTAAATGATCCCTAATGACAGCCCCAATCCCAACGAAACTGGATTCAAACCGAACAACTGCATCAGTGTTTAGTTTGAGATTCCCCGCCGGTGGTGCCTGCCACAACATTGAGAAAAAATAACAATTATTATTATTATAAATAATATAATAGAATAGTTTGACGAATAAATATATATATTGGTGACATAAATGATTAAGAAACAAAGTATGTAAGTCTGGAATATCTAAAAAAAATTCACATCATCGACCGATTTTTGGGCATCAGTCACAATATATAATCGTCGCTAATGTAATTTTCATTAACTATTCATACAACAGCTGATAAACAACTAATTTCCCTATCAAAATCTCAAAATTAATTTACAAGTGAATAAATCAATTTTTCTGAATATATCAGCTAGAATAATTCTAATCAAACTCAATCAATTCATAATTGTAGGGTTAATTTCAGCAATTGTTATTGAAGTTTGTTAAAAAAATTAAAATAGTCGTTGAAGAAATTTTCTTAAATTAATAGTCACCTGAAAATGTTAACATAAAATCCTACTTGTTAATGTTAATTTTCAACATACTAATACGCCACGTCGGACAAACTCGTTTTAATTGCAGATCATAAAGGCGTAATTGTCAAATACATTTATTTCATATTTATTCGATTTCAATAAGTAGCATCAATTGATGAAACTTCGCATTTTTGTCTCACATGACAAAGTTGTTTGTGTTAATGTTGGAATTTAATAGTGATTCAAGTAAGATTTAGATTAACATTTCTAGTCAAGTGATGATTAGTATAATTGTTAGAAACTTGAGTGATTACTATTGTAAAAATATTATTTTAATAACTTTAACGACTGTTGTTGAAATTGACCTGATATATATAATTGTACATTAAACTTCAAGGAAGTATTTTTATTATTTACTATAATAACAATCATGAATTTAATATTGTGCCTGTTGAAAAGAGTTATTCTAGAGTCGGGTAAATAATCATTTGCAACGTGACAATTTAAAATAGACTTTTCAAGTGAAATTCATCTTTTGACGAACTTCGACTTCTCCACAAATACGACGTGTCATTGCAACTAACTACAAGTTGACATAATAAAGAGTATGTTGGAAGGTTTATGTGGCTTTAAATGGTTAAGGCTCCATCAATCATTAAGGAAGAGTCTCTCTCAGGCATTTAAAGGTGCCTTAACGCCGCTTTGCTACTCCACAAATTCTATCCTCGACTGCCAAAGTTCTAATCATATAATGTATACTTATCCACCATTTTTCTAGTATCAATTGGGACGTTTTGGGAGTACATTTATATATTTGACATGGAAAATTGTTTCACGTAGCTACGTACATATATTCAAGGCCAATTCTATAATTTTTGAGGTTTGAAGCGAATTCTAAAAATTAGGTCCTCAATGAAAATTATAGTATGCAGTCAAAATCCACAAGTTTTTTACAGAATTATTTGTTAACTTAAAAAAAAAAAAAACAAACATGGCCAAAGTAATAAATATGGGCCACCTTTAATTAAATTAATTTTGGTCCATATTTGTACAAATAATTTTTTTGAGCCAACTTCAATAATCACAAATAATTTTATTTTATTTTTAATGAAAATAGACCCCACTCGAATCGGCCCAAAACCAGCCCAGCATATATTTCGCACTTTTCTAATTTTACCTTGTAAGATTATTATAATTTTGATTTTGACTACAATTGGTAATGAAAAAGAATTCATGAAAATTTTAATTCTCCGATATATATGTAATATGCCATAAGATGTGGTAATATTATGTATTAAGAGTGGCATAGTTGATAGTTTTTTGGATTTCCTTTCCAAAAATAATAATTTTGTTTTCAGAAATTGAAGAATTTTATATTTTCAAAGTAAATTCTACCTAATGGAAAGAACATCAATTGTTCAATATTTTTCAGTTTAAATTAACAATAAAAAGAATTCTTTTGTTTTAGCTTATGAAAATTATTAACACTAAATGTTTTTTTTTTTTAACTAAACCACTCGGAGTGGTTCCGAGTGACATGTTTTATTAAGGAAAAAAATGCATAAAGTAAGGCAAAACAATACAAAGAGTATAAACTAAGTGCATGTTTGATTTTGTTAAAAATCAAATTTTTAGCAGAATTTGATAAAAGTTGATGAAATGTGTGATAGAAAGTTGTAGATCCCATAAAATGTATAGTTAAAATTAATTATTGACTTTAAAACAAATTTTTTTTTTTTTTAACTTTTTAAATAAAATCAAACAAAGGCTAAATTTCATACCATTTTTAGGTGTAATTATTACAATCGTCACCTCATATACATTTTATTAATTATTATAATATATAATCAATCAAGAATCTCTTCACGATCCTCACAAAAGATGGACCATGAATCAATAAGCATTAAAGTAGCTAAATTAAGAATTAAGTTCATAAACCAGAAAACTACCTATAAGGCCACAGCTTCTTTTATTTATCTTTTTCAAGCACTATTGTGACTGTGAATGTTAACAATCGACGATCCTTGCCTCTAAAACTAGTGCTTTAAATTTTTATGTGATTAATTAGAATAATTGTAATACATAATAGAAACTTCGGATACAGAGGAAAGTTAAAAAAAAAATAAAAAAAAATAGACCGAATTAATATATTAAAAAAATAAATTTTTTTTTTAGCAACAAGGTATGAGGTCCTTGTACATCAATATATGTGTCAATGATAATAACTTGTGAAATCTACAATTTTAATCGTTATTGAATTAATAATGGAATCCTGTTACAAGTGTCTTTGTAAGATACTGATAATTATTGTTACATACATTCAAAAACAAATAAAAACTATGGAAATTGAAAAGACGTCTCTACTTGATTGATGTTCATAAACGATAACAATAAAATTATTATAGAAATTGATCTAAATATATATCGTAACATAACAATAAATAAAACGAGAACAATTTTTAATTAAGATGCAGATTGAAGTATAAAACAAATCGAGACTATCTACTACAAAAATTATTTACTCATACTCAGCCCTAGATCATGTACTACAAGAATCACCAACGGACACTTAGTCTACTTCATCTACTATAATAATCAAGTACTAATACTTAAGAACATGTTTGGACAAGTTTTTTTAAACTTTTTTTTCCAAACTCATTTTAAACTACATATTTTATAGGACTCACAACTTTTAATAACTTTTCAACCACACATTTCACTAACTTTTTTCAAAATCTCCTTAAAAACTAATTTTAAACTTTACCAAACAAACACTAAGCTAGATCATTTACATTGAAAATCAATGAATCATGCATAGCCTTTCAATGTATTATGGTACTTAATATTGGACAACAATGCACAAAATAATGATTTTATTTTTTCATTAATCATGTCTCATATTGTAACAACCAATAAACCAAACATATAGATCCCTCAAGACTCCTTAGCACAGTAAATTTCGATCTTAAAGTGTTAACATCCCATCTAAGCCCAACCTCGATATTTTTATTGAGTTTCCTCTTTTCGAGAATAAGTTGTCTTCAATTATTCACGAGTACAAAACTACCAATATTCTATCGTTTCCCGCTCTGACCATGACACCATTCAAGACTTGTTTAGAATGGCCGATACTTGAACCCAAAATCCTTGAGAAGTGCGCGAGGAACGTATTACCTCAAACAATGGGCCGTAGGTAGGATGACGAGGTAGCCAAAGGCTAGAATAGAAGTTGAGTGTAGCGTGGAGTGTGGGAGATACAAAAGGGCCAAAGGCAAGACACCTGGGGCTTAGCTAAAGACCAAAAATGGGGGACGCTATAAGCCGTGGCCTACAAATTTGGCAAAATTTGAAGAAATTTGCTGAAGACTAGAAATATGCAAAACTTTGTGGAGAAAGTTAATTCTAGAGCATTTCATGGGAGAGACACTTATAACAAATATTTAAGAAAGCTAAACCTTCACCATAATTTAATTTAATTATGATTTAATTTTCAGTTTTTAATTTGGTGGTTAATTTTCCATTACAAGATCTCAAACACTAGTGTAATTTCATATTCTATTGTTACCTATAATCTACATTTACAATATAATAATAATAATAATATATTATTATTATTATTGAATTAATAAATATTTATATAAATCCTATATATATATATATATATACACAAGATAAATGTGAGGGATAGGAGACACACTTCCTTATTCTATGTTAGAGTGTTTTGAGTATAAAAATTAATATACACTTGCCACTCTAAAAGTACAATTTACATATTCTAATTGCTACTTGCTAGTATATATTATATTTCATATTCATAATTTGTATTTGTATTTTGGCAATAAGAAGAAGGTGCGTTCGACTTCTCTTTATAGTCATGCACATGGTAAAATATACTATTGCGAGCTTAAAATAGATTTTATCTAAGAACAATTTTGAGTCGATAATAGGTGCAAAATGGTCTCTGTAGCTTTTTTTAATAACAAGGGTTGGGTTATGAAGCGATGTTCACTAGTTACTGTGGCATGCATGTTGACAATGTGAATTGGTGGAATCTTTGTTCAAGGCCAATGCAGTATTAATGCACCATAACTTTTGCAATTAAAAATTTTAATAGGCGCATAATTGAACATTATTTGAAATTATTAAAACTTCAAAATAAATAGATAAAATTCAAAACCCAAGTTTCGGCCAAAAGTAACCATTTAGCAAATATTATAAACGATGAAACTTGAAATATGGAACATGACGAGTTTTTCAATGTAGTAAAATATTGGTACAACATAACTTTTGCCTCTTTCTATATTTGTTATTTGACGAGTCAATTATATTTAAATTTTATAAACTTTATTACATATTACCTAAATTATTTTATAGCTTCTTGTTTGCTTGGCAATATGCCATTCTTTTAATTAACCTTCATTTTAGATGCATTTAATATTTAGTAAAGCAATATATAAACCACTGTTCTAAAAAATCCGTTTAGACTCTGTCTAAGCTTAAGGGCCTAAGCTTCAGGCGTGGCCTTCTCACCTAGCCACGCCTCATGCCTCACGTATTGCTTTGGCCTTCTCATTATCTCACCTTCGCCTAGGTCTGACCTAAGCCCGAAAAGTTTGAAGCTTGGTCTCTACGCCTAGCCACGTAAAACTTAGGCCCGAAAAGTTTAAAATTTGGTCTCTACGCCTAGCCACACTGTTATACGATTTAAATCCCGCAAGTGGACGGATCGTTTACAAGTAATATAATGATGTGTAGAGTGTCGAACCCAAGATGACCATATATTAATTTAACCAATTAATTTATAATTCAAATTCTAACAATAAAACGAAACACATATTTAATTTTGATGTGTGACTCTAAACTAATTTAACTATTTTAATTAAATTAAAAACAACAATAAGCAACTTTGAAAGATGAGAATGAATTCGAATTTTACCAACACTAGGATTCACAAATCCACCTACATGTTTTATAACCAATTATCCGTTAACCACGTTTTAGCTTTTAATTACTTTGGATTGAAAATCGGCGTTCCCAAATTAATCGAAAGCCTCTCTCGATAGTCAATCAATTCTATATGTTATGCGAACCTAATTATCTCTAATTAAGCTTCGAACATAAACACATACATTAAAATCTGAAGAACACTTACATGGATTTCATAAAGCATAATAATAATCTCTATCTATTATTGGACCCTATGTTATTCAATACTACGTGCTTAATCTATATTGAATCTCTCGACTTCAATATATATCACAATATATTCTAATGGTGATCAAGCATTAAAATAATATAAAAACTGAATAAAGAATAATCAACCCGATAGCAATCAATTACTAAAAAAGAAAAACTTCTAATTAATTAAAAACGCGAGGTTTCATCGTTCATCCTAGAAATAAGTAAATTAGCCGGACATGATTTCGTCAATTATGTCAATAATTGACTTCATCATGATCCGGCGAAAGATAAAGAAGAAAAAATAAATACAACCCGTGACTCCGGCTGAAGAATCTTTAATCCCGTGCCTTGATCTTCGATTCTCCTCTTGTATCTTGTTCTCAAAATTTGTCTCCCCCAATTCTGGCTATTATCTGCCTTATTTATAATGTTCTCCAACCCTCTAAGACGTGTGTTTAAGTTGTTGTTTTATCTTGGAGTTGTAGAGTTCTAATCCCATCAGAAAATTGTCAAACTGCTTCCCGATATATCCATGCGATCGCATGGTTCTATGGTTTTAAGTTCTGCAGTTGGAATTGACCTCTTGCGATCGTATCATTGGATAACCATGCGATCGCATGGTTATCTTGGACGCTTTCTTGGATTCTTTTTTTTTATATTTGCATGACAAGTCCCTCACGTCTCTTTATCTGTTCAATTAAGTCATCTTTTCTTCCGTTTGGTCTCTTTTCGCCAATTCGACTCTTGACTTTGATTATTTTCTAAAATAACAAGAAAACAACATGCAATTAAACTGAAATCAAATAATATGACTCATAATCGTCCTTTTTTGTGAGCCCCAATAAGTACAAAATTGTACTTATCACACACTTTACGTTTAACACTGATGTAAACTCATAAATATTATGATTTATTTTTTATTATGGCTTGACGATCTTTGATCTTAGTAATCTATTCAAGATATTATACAATAAAATATATATATTTTTTTCAGGTTTTATAATAGTTAATATTGATATTTGAGCAATGATTTTCATTAATGTATGAGTTTCTTTAAGTAATCAATTAATTTAAGCACGTAGATTAGTGATAAACTTAAGGATTTGAGATTGATAAACGAGTCAAGAGATAATCTTTACAAGATACTTTCCTCTACAAAGATACAATGAATTCCAAATTTTTCGAACATATTTAATATATTGAATCGAATATGATTCAAACTTATTAGTTATTGTGTCCAATTTTATTCGATCAAGTTGCAGACACTAAATTTCGATTCCCGATCCGGGTTTGAACATACAAGTAACATTCTAAACTGGATACTGGATATGGTCGACCTAGTTTGACACCTTTAGTGATAAGTAAGCCAGAAAACAGGGACTTTTGGCATACTCTTTATACTGTGGATGCCTAGAAATGTTAAAACAAAAGTTATTTGTGTCGTTACTTTGTGGGGACAAAGATGCCTAAGATTGTGACTTTTTAGTTTCCTCGAAATGCAAGTTGTGGTGACTCAGATATGGATGTCTTCAAAATCTAACCTTATCCTATTTTCTAGTAGAATGACATGGCTAAGAATTTCTAACCACATGAAGATGACAATGACAATTCTAAGGATACACCACCATGTGGAAAACACTATAAAAACTAATCATAACCCTCCAAGGCTCCAATATCCTTCATTAATAGCCTTATAATATTCACCAGAAAATTAAATATTTTCACGTATATTTATATACTCCCTCCAATGAAGCCTGTCTAAGTACAAAGTCTCTCACCTTAGCTTACTCCATTGCCCTTTTTCGTTCTTTTCTGCTCGTTTGAGTATTGCAATTGTCGACTATTACTGGAAATAAGGCTTAATTTGTTGTCAATATTGTTTGAGTGTTGCAAGTAATGGGTGAATCAAAGCAAATTTATGAAGACGTGGGCTTCAAGAAAAATGATAAGAATGAGTCGCCACACATTTCATGGTCGATCATGGAAGGTGGGAATCATAGCTGTGAATCCGAATCCATGGAATCGTCTTCATCAGACTGGGGAGAAGATGCATCGTCGTCACCATCTTCATGGCCTTCACACGGGCCTCTCTATGAATTATCTGACCTCATGACCTATCTTCCTATCAAGTAAGTCGGGTTTTGTACTTGCTTCTTACTATAACAATATAACATCAACAATAGACGAGCGTTAAAAGATGGGTCGATTTCTACCATGTAAGCCTTATGATGCTCAAGTTCAAAGTAACAAGAAAGTCAATAATATGAAATGATAATCAAATACCAGAAGAAGTTGTTAGTTCCCATTTTGGATAGACCATTTACTAGATACAAGCAACTCTAGTTAATACTTAGTTAACAGCTATCTTCCATTTATAGCCATGTTGAGTTAGTGGGTTTACGATATAGAAAATAATCAGTTAACCCTAGAAATTGGCATGATTAGAATACTATACAAGAAATTCACTTTTTAGGATCGTTAAAAGTGAAATTTCTTGTAGTTAGTAATAAGTGCTTCGACTTAGTCATTTAATGGGTGTTCTCTTATGAGCAATGCATATATACATATTTATGTGCATAGGTATATATATTTATATATGTTTTGGGCATGTGCAGGAAAGGTCTTTCAAAGTATTACGAAGGGAAGTCACAGAGTTTTGCATCTTTGGCAAGTGTGATGAATCTTGAAGAGCTTGCAAAGAAAGAGATTTATTATAGTAAAAGGTTGAAATCATGTAAAAGCTATGGAGGGATTTTGGATGGTAGAAAATATGGTCCCAAGGCAACCATAGCAAAGAAAGAGGTCTTGAAGAGGCACTTTAATTAGAGCATGTTTGGTAAAAAAAAATTTGTAGATTATAAGTAGTTGGTTTTACGGAATGTGTAGTAAATAAAAATTGTAGGTCGTAATAATGTTTGACCAGTGCTTATAAGTACTAACAAACATGCTCTTATAGTTAATTGTTAATGAACACCTTTTTGCTCTAAATGATAATTTATAATGTTCTAACAAGCCAGCCACATTGTACTTATAATTTTCATTACTGTCTGAATTTTTAGTTCAATTTTAAATTGAATTTTCAAATTATTGCAACCCACTTTGAATTCCATCTATCAAAGTTAAACTGTGCAAGGTCATGAAAATGTACGTTTCTTCAACCATTTAATAAGTTAAATCTCTATGACCTTAAAGAAGTCAATTGCATGGTTCAATATTGTGGTGTCTTAAGCATAGAGGGACTACAACAATCCATCTCGGGCTTAGTGGTTTCGATTGCAGTTGCGATGACGATATTGTAGAGGAAGTCCTACAGAAAAATAGCTCGACGTCAAGATGATCAAAAAGCTTAACACCTCTCATTCTTATTCACTTTTCATGAAAAAAAAATGAAAAATCAAAAGATCGTCTTATTCAAAACTCCAGCATCCTTTCTCTTCCACTTCACAAATCACGTGTAATCTTAATCTTGAGAGATCAAATTGTAGGATTAAATACTTAAAATATCAACAAATATGATTTTGTTAACTAATATTGTCAATTGCCTAAACATTTTAAGTGATACATGTGTTGGGGTACAACAATATTGTCGACTTTCTTAAGTTCATGGTCACTGAGAACTCAAATGATGCCGATTGAATGCCATAAAAGATTTAATCTAATACCCTCGCTAGACGTCAATTAGTTTTCATATTAAATAATTGTGACAATAATTATTTTTGATATAGAAACCATGACCTCTTGGGGGAGATATATGATATTCCAATGAGTTGATTTGGTGGACATGATCATTGAATCCATGGTCATGGTAATTTTAATAAATTAAAGACATTTATCTGATAGCATTTGTTCGTATATGCATTAGGAACCTGCACTCACAAGGGACAATACATATGAAGATAGTAGGTAAAAGGCATAATACAGGGAGTTTAAATAAAATAATATGCATCTAAAATGAGAATTAGATTTTCTTAATTGCATTGAAAATCGACCAATTCTAATTTATTAAATTTCAATATTCTTATACGAAATATAGGGAGTTCAGAAGAATTATAAAATTTGGAAATCTAGATTTAATTCAAAAAAAAAAAAAATCTAAAAATCAAAACCAATTCGACCAATATGGGAGGGGTTGGAGTGATTTAAATCTTAATCCTCTTAAATTAATTGAGATTACGAGTTTGCAAAAAAATCTGACTAGTATACCAGAAGCAAGTGTATTATTTTCGGGCAAGAGAGGAGAGGGAATTGGAACCCGGCCATTTTCAAATACAAACATGAGGCATCTCGTTTCTTATTTACTTGGGTGTACTGTGTTTTCAAATGCATTATGTCGAACCGACTTCTATTTCAATCTTGAGATTGAGCCATATGATTTCTCTAATCTCAAACTAATGTTTACCTCAAAAAATATAGATACAAAGAGAGCATGAGGTGGTCGGATTTGAGAAAAACAAAATATGCACTACTTACACAATATTTTTCCACAAAAAACAACATTTTAATAGCTTGGGACTCTAAAAATATATGTATTGAGGTGCATAAGTACACGCCATTGTTGATTATAGGCTTATAGGGTAGGAAGAAACTTTAAGTCTGTGGTCTTCGTTAGGTATAATCATAATTTTCCTCCGTGTTTTATTAAAATCATTAATCTAGTTTAGTCCAGGAGGACAATAGTTGATGTTAATAAGTAGAGAGCTGTGTGTTTAATTATCATAGTAGGATTTTTGCATGTCGTGACCCTTGTTTTGAAGTCATGAAAATCATCCACGCGCATGGTCATAATGTTATTTTACTATTCGACTTTTAAAGGACATAATTTAATCTAAGATTTTTCACCAGTTTTAACATATTTTTAATTAGCTTTTAGGATTTGTTCGATTCCCATTTTTTTGCCTACTTTTTTTGACTTTTCAAACTTTTCACACTACAAAAAAGTTTGAAAAGTCAAAAAGGTGAGCAAAAAAACCTATTTTTTGAAAAAATAAACTACATCGAACAAGTCCTTAATTTCTATAAAATCTTATGTAAATTTCGTTGATTTCCAAGTTTGAACAATCTAACTATCAACAGATCTCATCATCTCTTTGTCCATATGTGAGTTATCGCCCACTAGGACACCATGCGAATGCAAGATCGTCCCACTAGGATGATTCATATACTTTTTCCACTCTAATGGTGAAGTCAAATGCTAATATGTAAGTGAGAAAGATAAATGGACAGTTTTGCTAGAATTTATGATATTGTATACTTTTGTTCGTGCAAGTCTAGGGTATAAATAGGAGATTTGGTTTAGGGATATTTCTAACCTTTTGACGTACGCGGCTGACAACAACTATGTCACATTCATTTCTTTGATCTTGTACTTCTTGTAGTCGTTATTGTACACCTAAAAGTGGACGTTTTGCTTAGTCATCTCAAGTATGTCAGAATGTTCACTAAGTTTTTCTAATTAGGGAAGGGTCTGCGGCGAAGTGCAATATTGACAGAAGAATTTTTTTCTATCTGGGAAGATCTTGTGGGTCCCCCACTGCTGTTATTACCATAATAGGTATGAGAGGAGAGAAAGAGATAGGTGATTTTCCCAAGATAGGGAACTCGTCGTTTTGCCTAGTAATAATATGGCTAAGGTCGGGATTTTCCCTCTCCGTTGAGCCTAAGGTTTGCTACATGGTGAGCCTCCAGGGCGGGTCCCCTTAATTATCCCAGTGGGGTGAACCTCGATTTAGCTGTCAATGATTTTGTGGTTTGCCTTTGCCTCACAACGATGCTTCACCCCATGTGAGGCTTCTACATTGTTCGTCGTCAAGGGTGGGGTGGGGTGGCGTGGGGTGGGAGAAAAAATGGTTTATCCCAACCCAATTTGTTAATTCATTTTCTTTCTGGGGTCAATTAAATGCCCACATGGCCCACATTAATTTATTTGTTAGCCCAAACCTGGACAATTTGAGACCAGTACTTCCCAATTCCACGAAGGGTGTGTTTGATTGGCACATTTTCCATGGAAAATGTCACTTCCATGGAAAATGTTGTCAAATCCAAAACTTTTATTTTCTACCTTTGTTGTTTGATTACACATGGAAAAGAAAATAGATTTTCTAGGTACAAGCATTTAAAGCACATATTTGCCTACTTTCTTGAAAAATATTTTCTTACCTATTTGGTGGAATTTTTTTTCCACTTTACATGGAAAATCTTTTCTTTTCCATGGCAATGAATCAAACACACCCGAATTGCAATTGAATTTCAGAGAGTTCAAAATTCGAAAACCCTTATCCCAAGTTTCCAACACACGCCGTCAACGGTCAACACTAATTTGTAGAAGATATTTGGAAAATTTCATCAATAAGCCTTATGTTAATATTTATAAAAATACTGTTACCTTTTTTAAATTACATGAATACTGAATGATGTTGATTTTTTTCTTTTTTTATTATTTCAAATCTAATTAATTATAATCAAAAAACGCCATATTTAACTCTTAAGTACCATCTTAATTAGGATTCTATATTTGGATAAAGATCATTTACAATTCTAATCATTTCAACATCTATCTAAGATTACAATAAACTACAAACTCGTTTCTGCCAAATGTAAAGCGTCTTCTTCATGCCAAATCGTGTCCGACGATAACATCTCCATATTTATAACCGAAACAGATTTTTATAACATCGTATGCAACAGATTAATAACAGAGACAACAAAACAGATTTTTATAACATCGTCTGCAACAAATTAGTAATAGAAACAATGCAAACTGATTTTGTAACAACATTTACAACACATTAATAACAAAGACAACAAAACAGAATTTTGTAATATCGTCTACAACAGATTAATAATAGAGACAATGCAAACTAATTTTGTAACAATGTTTGCAACAAATTAGAAACAGGAACAATGCAAATTAATTTTGTAACAATATTTGCAACAGATTAGTAAGCACATCTTCGCTGTCAACTTCCTTCAAAATAGGTTTCTCTATACTTTCATTTTTGTGCGATTCTTTCAACGAAAACGAACTCATTCGTCGGCACGACTTCCTTCAATATGTGCATTTCTGTTTTTCTCGTTGTGTGATAAACCCTAGAGATTTAGGGGATTAAATGATACGGTTGGCGGCAATTTCAGCTAAATTAATGAGTCAGGCCAAAAATTAAGCCGGAAGCACTTCTTAAAAATTAGAAATTAGTAATACAGTCTTTCCATAAATTTTGTTTGTTATATTTTTTTTCCACGTTAACTAAGAAACAGTTAAAATTAGTTACAATTTACAAAATATATATATAAATACACAATCTGACTGTTAAATAAAGATATGAAAACATATTTATTTGATTTAAACAAATGATAAGATATAATCTGATATTGTAATTGAAAAATCAATCCATCTAATAATATTTGTGTCGATTATTAAAAGAACTTATGTATGCATACCCGAATTTATTTTTCAACTTATAATAGAAAATTACTCAATAAGTTTAAAATTACTCAATAAGTTTAATATTATATTATTTATATTATATATTACATAATATTAAAGTATTTACATTATATTTTATAATAATGTTATTATTATTCATATTTACACAGAGTTAGCAAAAAAAAAATTATTAAATCAAATGACAAAATTTTAATATTTTATAATATTAAAATTTAATTAATTAATTGCCCAGCTTCTTGTAATTAATAAAAAGTATTTCAATATAAATAATCAGTATTCCAATACAATTTAATTAGAGCTTTCCAATAATTTAATTTTCTATGATACTCGGTTAAAATGAATAATTTTAAGAATTAACAATTAAACAAAATGCACATCTTCCATAACAAGATAAATTCACTTGAAAATACAAAACATATGATGTTATGTGTTCCAATGTCTTAATTTATACCCGTTGAGAAATTTAAATAAGTTATGTTTTCAAAAAAATGAAACTTCAATGCACTGGAACTATTGACAATAATGCAATAGTTTTTCAAAAATAGATTTATTTTCCCTACAAATTTTTTGTGCTTCCTATAGTGGATTTAAATAGGTTGTAGTTTCAAAAAAAAAAACATCAATAGACATAGAACATATAATTACATTATATTATCAAAGCATTTGATTTATTGATTAAAAATAATAAGTCGATTAAATTAATAAACTATATTTGATAATTTCAAAATTAAATTTATACGATTCAAAGTCCGCCTCAATTCGACTACAAACGTGATTTTCAAAGAGATATTTCAAAATCTGAATTAGTTATATTGTTTTTTTTTTTGAATATCAATGAGTAATCAAATGTTATTTATATTGTACTTTTTTTATTTGAATGCAATAAATAAACAATATATTCTTAGAATATTTTAAAATCACTATCATAAAAAAACAAGCGTTGTGCATCGCATGGTTGATATACTAGTTTAAAATAAAAAATAAGAAAAATTACACTTGGAATCCTCAACCTATTAAAAATATAGCAAGTAGATCATCAACTTAATATTGTGGCAGTTCGATTCCCAACCTTTCATTTTTGTAATATTTGAGTCCCCCAATTTAATATTTTAAAATTTGGAGTATCTTCAAGAATCTCTTTATTTTTAAAGAACATCTTTAAATTTAAATAGTAAAAAAAAAATTATACACTCCAAGATCACTCTTTATTTTACTTTTTTAAATAAACATTTATTATTTTTCTTAATCTTTAATTTAATATATGTTTTTTTAGAGAATGAGTTTCACTTTTCAAATATGGATAGCCAAATCCACTCTCTATTTATTTTGAAAGAGAGAGTGCATTTGAACTTTATTTTAAGCATTCTATCTTTAAAATAAAGAGAATCTTACCTTTATATAGAGTCTCTATTGGAGATGCTCTTATATTTGGTTTGTATTACTTCAAATTTAGATTTTAAGACAACCAATTTTAGTTGGGTTGAAAAAATAATCAAATACGGAAAGAATCAGTTAAATATTTGAAAAATATTTATTTTAGAATTATTTTATTTTTCAAATTTAGCATTTGAACATTTGGTAAACAAAATTGTATTATTATTATAAACGCATACAACTACTAAAATTGACATTGAATATAATAGTTTCCTTATGCATTTTTATCACTAATCATATTGTGAAATTTGGTCTTACTTATATAATAACATACAATATTATTATATATTTATCTAAGATAATACATTAATAGTAGTTATTTTAAAAGGAAAAAAAATCAATATTTGTTAAATCTTGATTTGATATTGCTGTGATTTTAATAGAATCGATTTTTACTGTGCTGGAGAAGGAATCATTTGTGTGAAGAATTAGTTAAGTGTTTGACAAACTTTTATTTCAGAATTATGAATTAATTTAATTAATTAAAATTAAATTTGATATTTTAACTATATACTAGTATATCACTTGTGCGATGCACGGTATTTATTTTTCATGATAGTTATTTTAAAATATTTTAAGAGTATATTATTTATTTATTACATTGAAATAAAAAAAATATCATATAAATAACATTTGATTACTTATTGATTTTGACAAAAAAACAACATAGTTAATTCAGATTTTCAAATGCCTATTTGAAAACCATGTTTGTGGTCGAATTGGTTGACACTCCACCCCTATAACAAATCAACATCATCAATCCCGTATAATTTGTAACTCTAGATAATGCAATATAAAGTTGTCCATGACTAAAAACTGATTTTTTTCAGATATAATCTTACGCGAGAGAAAGATTGACACAGACTCTTATTGATAGTCATAGCGTATGAGATAATTAATTAATTTTTGGCGCAGATAAATTATAATTTGAAAATTAATTTTCTAAATTGTAAAGATGCAGATTGCGTTAATAATAGGGTAAATAGCACTGGGGTCCCAAACCTTTGGACCTTATAACGACGGGGTCTCGAACTTTCAATGTCTAGCACCCCGAGTCCTTAACCTTTAAAAAACGCGCGATCAAGATCCTTCGATTAAAAAACCGATAATTTGACCGTTAAATGGTCAAAATTTTCTAAAAATGACCAGATTACCCTATTTTCAATTAAAATAAAAGAATAGAAAAAAAAAAATTCTCAACCCCACCCCCCCCCAATTGCAGAATTCTCTCTCTCTCTCTCTCTCTCTCTCTCTCTCTCTCTCTAACACATACACAAACAAAATCAAAAATTACATGAATGAGTCCCATTTCTCTCACCTATAGATCTGATGAATCCATAAACATATATATCCTATTTTTCATTTTGCAAATCATGTAGTGGAAAGTCGAATGCATTTCTGGCAATGAAATCCATAAACAAAAAGAGGCAAGAAGAAGCCCGGCTTAAGGGAAATCAAGGAAGAAATAAATTGAAGAATTGAATTCCGTTTAATTTTTTCTACTCGAATAATACGGGGTATAGATGATGTATTCAACTTGTAACGGATTAAACTTCGAATTAAACCATGCGAACTTCTTCCAGCAAGATTTTTTTTTTTCCTTCACTTCAAATCCAAAAAATTATTCTTTAAGCTAGGTTCTTTAAAAATCGGAATTTAGAACACATGGCAAAGCTAATATATCATCACCAACCACTTCTTGATCCACATGTAATATTTGACAATTAACCTTCCTCACCACAGCAACCATCTCTTTTCCATTAATGGAATTTGGAGTTTGAGATTCTGCAGGAATAATTGCGTTGGGAAAAGATTCTTCAATGTTTCAATTTCCCAATTATTATTGCGATAAAAGGGGATGGAAAATGAAGAGTTTTTTGTGTTGTGGGAGAAAGTTGAGGAGAATGGAAATTGTCATTTACATATCCTGCTTTTGGGTTTTTATTGGTGTTTCCGAAAAACAAGAGTCCTATAAGGAGAGAGACTTATGGGAAAACCCAAAATCACATGACACCAACATATTTCTTCTTCATTCATAATTTAAAAATCGAAATTTAGAACACATTGCAAAGCTGATATATCATCATTAACTACTTCTTGCTCCACATGTAATATTTGACAATTATTCAGTGGCCGACGACGGTTTTGGTGGGTGGTGGCCGATGGTTTTGGAGTAGGGTTGGGGTGTTGATTGTAATTTTGTTTAGTTGATTGGAGATTGGTTGGAGAAAAGAAGTATGAGACGAGATTTGTTATATTTTTTTTTCCTTATGTTTTTTTGTTTTAATTCAAAAGAGGGTAATCTTCTCATTTAAAAAAAAATTGACTATATAACGATCAAACTAACGGTTTTTTAACAGAAGGATCTTGATCGTGAGTTTTTTAAAGGTTAAGGACCCAAAGTGTTAGTCATTAAAGGTTCGGGACCCCGTCGTTATAAAGTTCAAAGATTCGGAATCTCAAGTGCTATTTACCATTAATAATATTATGCAAATTTATTATTTTTCTATTTGTAGATAATTACTAATATTTACATACTCTAAATCTTATATTGATTAATCAATGTAGCATTCAAATTTGTTAATAATAATTGAAGTGCAATATTGATAACTAATTAATTGAAGTTGGACAATTACTTAACAAATGAATAATTGGTAATCTCATCCGGGCTACATTATATTATTGTTTTATAAGCGTTCTTTTGCTCAGTTGTAAGATTAGAAACAAAATTTTTTTTTCATTATTCATCCAGAGCATTTTTATCATAATGCAATTCATCATTTATAAGTCTATTATTGCGAATTGAAACTGTTGACGTTGGAAAATGGTTTGCACTGATTCCTAGCCAACTTGAAGATAAGTGTTGAGGTCGGATATGACCGTAATGAGTGGCAGATAGGTAAATATATGTAGGAAGACCTGATTGTATAATCTTTGTAAGAGTGCTTTTATTAAGCAGTTGAATGTTCGAACTGTTGGACATTTATGCCTCCTATTTATAGGAAAATATGTGATGATTACATGCATTAAATGCCAAGCTAGGCATTTAATGCTTACATGACATCTCCTTTATAGAAATTCAATGTAAAGTGACATCTCTGTGATGGACGGCTGATCTGACGTCTGACATTTGGAAAAACGTGCCATTGATGACAATAGCATAATATTGGTTGACTGTTGTTTGACGTCCGACCTAAAATAGGTCGAGTAAGAACTGATGAGGTAGGACCTCATATGTAGGACTTTCCTGGTAGGACCTTCTTCAATAATTCGGTAAGACCTCCACGACGGGCGTGAAGAAATATTGGTTGCCATGAGAGGTTAGGTCTGAAGTCTGACATATGAGAAGACATGCCATACTGATGACGTGAGCTTAACCGCAAGACCTGGATATGAGGTCTTCCAACTTGGAGTAAAACCTGGATGGGAATGATCTCTGACCTGGAGTAAGACCCTTATTGAGATGAAGTCCAACCTGGAGTGAGACCCACCTGAGAATGAGGTTCGACCTGGAGTGAGACCTGCTTGGGAATGAGGTCCGACCTGGAGTAAGACCTAATTATGGATGAGATCCGACCTGGAGTAAGACCTTTCTTGGGATGAGGTCCGACCTGCTATTGTAGCACCGGTAAAGAATTACTTAGCTGATATGACAGATCGAACTGGATATCAACAATTGCCCCCAAGGCCTGCTCTTGACTTCAGTCATGGGTGGTCTTCAGTTTGTTTCATAGCTCTGGGCCGTTTTGATCTGTTTCGCGTGATTCGGTAGGACCTGAAGGAGTAGGACTTCTCTGATAAGGGAACCCACTCTCCATAGAGGATGGATAGGACCTCCCTCATGTGATTCGGTAGGACCTGAGATATCGAGGTAGGACCTGATATTGAGGTAGGACCTCCTGGGCAAGGATGTCCATCTTCGTGGAAGTTATGTAGGACCTCCCTTTTGGAGTTGGGTAGGACCTGAGATATTGAGATAGGACCTGATATTGAGGTAGGACCTCTTGATGAGTGAACCCCCTCTCTATTGAGGTTGGGTAGGTTCTGTTGTAGGTAGGACCTCCCTTATGTGATTCGGTAAGACTTGAGATATCGAGGTAGGACCTGATATTGAGGTAGGACCTCATGGGCGAAGATGTCCCTCTTCGTAGAGGTTATGTAGGACCTCTCTTTTAGAGTTGGGTGGGACCTGAGATATCGAAGTAGGACCTAATATTGAGGTAGGACCTCTTGATGAGTGAACCCCATCTCCATAGAAGTTGTAGGTAGGACGTCATTCGTGTGATTCAGAAGGACCTGAGATATCGAAGTAGGACCTGATATTGAGGTAGGATCTCTTGAACTATAGTGTCCCTCATCATGGGGGTTAGGTAGGACCTGATATATTGATATGTGTCCTCTTGGAAGATAGTGCCCTCTTGGTTTGTGCCCTCTTCATGATGTCATGTAAGACTTCCTTCTTGAGAGTTGGGTAAGACCTGAAGGGATAGGACCTCTCTGACGAGGGAACTCCCTCTTTATAGAGGTTGGGTAGGACCTATTGGAGGAAGGACCTCCTTCGTCTGATTTGGTAGGACCTGAAGTGTAAGACCTCCCTAACCAGAGCATCTCTTCTCCATGGAGGTTGGGTAAGACCTGTTGTAGGTAGGATATCATTCGTCTGATTTGGTAGGACCTGAAGTATAGGACCTTCCTTACCAGAAAATCTCTTCTCCATGGAGGTTGGGTAGGACCTGTTGTAGGTAGGACCTCCTTCGTCTGATTTGGTAGGACCTGAAGGAGTAAGACCTCATGGGCAAGGATGTCCCTCTTCGTAAAGGTTAGGTAGGACCTCCCTCTTACAGTTCGGTCAGGGGTGGCCTTTAGTCATACTATTGCTTTGATCCATTATGAAGATTCTCACATAGCTGATATGACATTACTTGGCAAACTTCCAGAGGATGAAAGAAGAATGTTGGAAACCTCTGGTTGACCCGGATAAGGAAATGAGGCTCCGCTTTGAGGCCGTGGAGGAACTAATTGAGACTGTTGCGGAGAAGTATCGAGACTGAGATGTCCAGTTCTTGAAGGACGAGCTCAAGAAAAACTCCAAGTTCAATCCTCCTTATTCTAGAGAGGAATGTCAGCCTGAAGGCCAGGACTGAGCTTGACCTTTTTTAGCTTACATATCTGGATCAAGTCCCACCAGGAGATGAGGTCTGACCTGGAGATGATGAAGGAAGAATGTCGGAAGGCTCTGGTTGACCTGGATAAGGAAATGAGGCTCCGCTCTGTGGCCGTGGAGGAACTGGAGAGAAAAGATGAAGAGCTCACCGTGAAGGAGTCCGAGCTCCAGCCTTTGGCATACCAAGTGGAAGAAGAGAAGATGGGAAAGTCCGAGCTGGAGGCTTTATTTGAAAAGATCCAAGCGGACCTTCGAGCTTCTGTAGAGAGGTCGTGGAATAGCTAATTGAGACTGTTACAGAGAAGCATCGAGACTTGGATGTCCAGTTCTTGAAGGACGAGCTGGACGAGCTCAAGAAAAACTCCAAGTTCAATCCTCCTTCTTCTGGAGAGGAATGTCAGCCAGAAGGCCAAGACTGAGCTTGACCTTTTTTAGCTGACATATCTGGATCAAGTTCCACCAGTGGATGAGGTCCGACCTGGATCAAGTCCCACCAGGAGATGAGGTCCGACCTGGATCAAGTTCTACCATGAGATGAGGTCCGACCTGGATCAGGTTCCACCAGGGATAAGATCCGACCTGGTTACGAATGTACTTGGAATGAGGTCGACCTTAAGTTGCTTAGCAAGTGAAGAATTATTTAGCTGATATGACAGATCGGATTGGATATCAACAATTGTGATGTTTGGAGTGGAGTCTGAACTGTGTGGGACATTTGTGTCTAGAGGTTTGTGACCTTGGTCACATCCTCAGTTCGAACGTTGGCTTTTTGAGCTAATGTCAACAGTGCAGCACTTACGCTGATTGACATAGGTCTGAGCTGTGTGGGACCTTTGTGTCCAGAGGTTTGTGACCTTGGTCACATCCTTAGTTTGGACGTTGGCTTTTTAAGCTGATGTCAGCAGCGCAGCACTTATGCTGATTGACGTGGGTCCGAGCTGTATGGGACCTTTGTGTCCAGAGGATCGTAACCTTGGTCACATCCTCAGTTCGAACGTTGGCTTCTTGAGCTAACGTCAGCAGTGCAGTACTTATGCTGATTGACGTGGGTCCGAGCTGTGTGGGACCTTTGTGTCCAGAGGTTTATGATCTTGGTCACATCTTCAGTTCGGATGTTGGTTAGATTTACTAACTTTGTAGCTGTTCCAAGAGTGCGGGAACAAGAAGCCCTCCATGTTCTGGAGCTAGTATGCCCCATTCTTTAAGATTGGTAATTTTTTTAAAGACCTTCCCAATTTTGGGCTCTACTTTGAAGGCTAGTGAGAAAGACGTCTATTCCGTGCTAGAACGACAAGTTGTGCGATAAGACCAAAGTATTTTCGAAAGTTCTTATGCCCAGGCATCCTTGAGTTCATCCAATTGTGCCTTCAGGGCGTGTTTGATGATTTTCAGTTCTTCACCGAACGACCTCAACCTTGGCCAATGGTTCTACTTCCGCTCATTTGGTGAAGTAGTCATCATTGAATATGGCGAATTTGGTCCCGTCTTTTCTCATGGACTTTGGACCAATTAGATCAATCATCTATTTTGAAAAAAGGCCATGGGCTGAGGACTCAGGTCAGCTCTTCTGGGAAAGATCTAGTGATGGAGGCAAACCTCTGGCACTTGTCGCATTTTTGGACAAACTCAATAGAGTCATTATGTAGTGATGGCCAGAAGTATCCCTACCTCAAAGTTTTATGTGCTAGGGGTTCCCCCAGCATGATTGTCACATATTCCTTCATGAACTTTACTGATGGTGTATTTGCGCTTTGTCTTCCCTTAAACATTTGAGTATTGGAAGTGAAAAGCTTCTTTTGATCAGGATGCTCTCTAGTTCTTTTTTTCCTTCACTGGTAGTGAGTCGAGCTACGGCGTCAACGAGGCTATTTTGTGTCCTCGAAGTTTTCTTTTACTTAGCTTCCAGCTTGGCTAGGCGTTGTTTAGCCCGGCGATCTTCAGGTCGGTTTCTAGCTGGCGATTGCTTGTGAGTTTGAGATGCATCTAGAGGTGGCTTGATTCTTTTCAAGCCATTTGATAACATGAGTTATGTACTCCAATCGTTTGTAGGACTGTTTTTCTTACGTGGGCACAGGCTAGAGCTGAGGTTTCTCTGGGATGTCTTCGGTGGAAGCCTGGTAGGAGATCAATATGTTGACTCTCTTTTCTTTCGTGGTTGTGAGTTCTTGAGTCATGGTTATGACTTAGGTTGAATGCGTTTTAGGGATGAAGTGTTTAGGTATGGTGGGAGAGGCTTACTTTGTTGAAATCAAATGCTAATATTTTTTTGTGAGCTTCTGGAATATGGAGAGTCTTTTTAGGGAGACCGCCCTTCTTCTAGCGCCAAACTGTTGACGTTGGAAAATGGTTTGCACTGATTCCTAGCCAACTTGAAGATAAGTGTTGAGGTCGGATATGACCTTAATGAGTGGCAGATAGGTAAATATATGTAGGAAGATCTGATTGTATAATCTTTGTAAGAGTGCTTTTATTAAGCAGTTGAATGTCCGAACTGTTGGACATTTATGCCTCCTATTTATAGGAAAATATGTGATAATTACATGCATTAAATGCCAAGCTAGGCATTTAATACTTACATGACATCTCCTTTATAGAAATTCAATGTGAAGTGACATCTCTGTGATGGACGGCTGATCTGACGTCTGACATTTGGAAAAACGTGCCATTGATGACAATAGCATAATATTGGTTGACTGTTGTTTGACGTCCGACCTAAAATAGGCCGAGTAAAAACTGATGAGGTAGGACCTCATATGGTAGGACCTCATATGTAGGACTTTCCTGGTAGGACGTTCTTCAATAATTCGGTAAGACCTCCATGACGGGCGTGAAGAAATATTGGTTGCCATGACAGGTTAGGTCTGACATCTGACATATGAGAAGACATGCCATACTGATGACGTGAGCTTAACCGCAAGACCTGGATAGGAGGTCTTCCAACTTGGAGTAAGACCTGGATGAGAATGATCTCCGACCTGGAGTAAGACCTAATTATGGATGAGATCCGACCTGGAGTAAGACCTTTCTTGGGATGAGGTCCGACCTGCTATTGTAGCACCGGTAAAGAATTACTTAGCTGATATGACAGATCGAACTGGATATCAACATATAATATAAATGACATAATATTAAAACTTATTAAGTAATTTGCTATTATAATTTGAAAAATAATTTTTGGGTATACATAGATAAGTTTTTTTAATAATCGAAACAAATATTATTAGATAGATTGATTTTTAGTTACATAACAGTTTAAATCTTATAATTTGTTTAAATTAAATGAATGTGTTTTCCTATATCTATTTAACACTCAGATTGTGTATTTATATATATTTTGTAAATTACAACTAATTTTAACTGTTTATTAGTTAACGTAGAAAAAAAAAAGAATTTAAGGAAATGCTTGATTATCATTTTCTAATTTTTAAGAAGTGCTTCCGACTTAATTTTTGGCGCGGCTCATTAAATAAGCCACTAATTTTTATATTATAATTTGAAAATTGATTTTCTAAATTGTAAAGATGCATATTGCGTTAATGATATTATACAAATTTATTATTTTTCAATTTGTAGACAATTAGTAATATTTACATACTATAAATCTTATATTGATTAATTAATATAGCATTCAAATTTGTTATTATTAATATTTAAAGTAAAATTATCTTGTTTTGGAAGATGTGTATTTTTTAATTAGAAATATCTTCATTTTTATCGAGTATCATAGAAAATTCAAAAAATTGAGAAGCTCAACCAGCTGAATCATTGAGAATCTCATCTAGACTGCACATTAAATCTGATTATTAATTACTTGATATTGTGTAATTAATTAATTAAATTAAATACTTATTCTATAATATGTTAGAGACGTTTTGGATAGAAAAATGTATTGACTTTTACTGATAATTATCCTCCTTTTATATATATATATATATATATAAAAGATAATTAGAGAAGCCAGAAACAAAACATGAAAATTTATAATTTTGTTACTTTTCAAAATAAATTGTTAGATGATATAATTTTTTTCATAAATAAAGTTTTATTAAACTTAACAAATACCTATAATAGTTTTGATTGTTTGACAATCAGAATTTGAATCCCTAAAAAAATCTCAAAGAGCTTAATTAATAACTCAATTTTTGTTAAAGATACAACTTTTACATTATGTTTAATTAAACAACTGATAAATAAAATAATAAAATAAAATAATAATAATAATAAAAATATCTATTTAATCTCTAGTGTCACTCCTAGCTCCCAATAAATAAGTTTATTCTTCTATTTATTTTCTAGAATTTTTTTTTTCGTTTAACTAGTGATAATGTAAAATCTTTTTTATTAAAAAAATGGGATAATTGCATCAAAGGTCCCCAACGTTTCAAAATCGTTGGGGGATATGCCCCTAACTTAAAAAAATAGCACCACACATCCCCAACATATGAAAACTTTGGCGTGGTATGTCCTTTATGACCAAATTGCCATTCTCTTCAAATAAATAAAAAAACAAAAAACAAGAAAAAAGAAAAAAGAAAAACAAGATTAAAAACTAACCAAATGTACCCAAAAAAAATAAAAAGTAAGAAATATACCCAAAAAAAATAAAAAATAAGGAAGAGGTCCATCTTCTCAAAAAACTCAAAATCCAACCCAAAATTCATTCTCTTACAATCCACACAAATGAGGAATTTTGGGTTTTCAGCAATTTACAACGTATCCACAATTAGTATTCAACCCACAATCAATCCCGTCGATCCCCAACGTATGAAAAGGGCCCACAATCCAACACATCCCCAAAGATAAAAATAGTATTCAACTTTTCTGAAAAATCCATTCTGTTTCGTTTTTTTCTCATGTTTTTCATTATTTTAGCATTTGATATATCAATATATTGAAAATTGTGTGTCTTTTGAATTTTTGTTTGAAGGAAAAAAATGGTGAAATAGCTGTTTGAAGATTTCTGTTTCTTCTCGTTGCTGGAAAATATCAACATTGTAACGGGCATCGAAAAATGGGCCAAACCCTCATCGGCGATTATCTCCACCAGTGGAAAGTCGGCTCTGGCGATGCCCAAGAAGCTGCCGGAACTCTGGCCATCGATGGTTTCTAGAAGGCCGTTCGTTTCTACTCCTCAATATTCCAAGATCTGATTTCTGAGGGCTTCTTGGGCCCTAGTTCTAAGGTCATTTGCGTCGAAACACAGATAGGTGTCGACGTTTTTCCGTTGAAAGAAATTGGGGTGGAGGATTCGATAGGGATTTTCAAGAAAGCATTCAAGCCTTTGGTAATTTCAGGGCAGGGTTTTAAGCAGCCTTTCAAGAATAGTACTTTCGATTTTGTGTTTTCCTGTGGTGGTATGATTGAGAAGTCTGCGAAGTTGGCAGATTTTGAGATGGAAATTTCCCAGACCCTGAAACCCGAACTTCTGGTGGTCCACACGGGCACGAGAGATAATTACAGTCTCAATTCATTTCTTGATTTGTTTCACTTTTGTAAATTGCTGAAAACAAGGGACATCGACGGGATTGATTCCAAAATGTCATTCATTCGTGAAATTGTCATGAAAAAAGTGAGTGGATTGTAAGAGGATGAATTTTGGATTTTTGGAGAAGATGGACCACTTTCTTACTTTTTATTTTTTTTGGAGTATATTTCTTACTTTTTATTTTTTGGGGTACATTTGGTTAGTTTTCAATCTTGTTTTTCTTTTTTCTTGTTTTTTTTTATTTATTTAAAGAAAAGGGCAATTTGGTCATAAAGGACCTACCACACCAATATTTTCATACGTTGGGGATGTGTGGTGCTATTTTTTTAGGTTAGGAACATATCTTCAACGATTTTGAAATGTTGGAGACTTTTGATGCAATTATCCCTAAAAAAATTGAGTTTTAAGCAAAGGTAACCAAAAAAATGTTTATAAGGAAGTCGTGTATTACAAAATCAAAAGATCAAAAATAAATCCGAAAAAATAATATACTGATGATCTATATGCTACATATTCAGAATTATTAGTGTTTATAAGTATTTATAATATGGTCAAATATTATTTTTATCGTAAGATTTAATTTTATCTATGTATTCCATAATCTATTCTACTAATTATAATCTTAAAAAAAAATAAAAATTACCATAGTTAGTCAATAACTCGGGGGAACCAACAGTAATTTTCCTGGTTCAACCTCGATGATACCATGGAAAATTACGCGTCCCTCAAACTCCATTTTATTTCTACTCCATTCCCCTCTTCTTGAAAAGTTTCAATTCCATCCCACTCTCAATTTCTCAAGCTCATAAACAATGTAGAAAACTGAAAATAATCCTCACAACACAATACTTTACTAATCAAACAATACCGAAAGGTTTTTCTTTTGCTGAATAAGGAATAATGGGTAACAAGATCGCGCGAACGACCCAGGCTTCGGCGACTGAGTACTATTTGCACGATTTACCATCATCGTACAATTTGGTGTTGAAGGAAGTGCTGGGAAGGGGCCGGTTTTTGAAATCGATACTGTGCAAGCACGATGAGGGGCTAGTGCTGGTCAAGGTTTACTTCAAGAGGGGTGACTCAATTGATTTGCGGGATTACGAACGCCGCCTTGCCGAAATTCGCGATAAATTCTCCAACCTTGATCACCCACATGTCTGGCCCTTCCAGGTTCCCATCACCATTTTTCTATCAATTTGCTTTTCTGTGACTAATTCAAGGATTGGAGAAAGTTATTTTATATTTGACAGTGGATACAGTTTATAATATTTTTCATTGACAGTGGATACAGTTTGTAATTGCTTTGTACAAAAATGGTAGGGGAAAATAATATTTGTGTGGGGGGTGGTCTTGTGGTCTTTAATGGTATTATTATGAAGAATGTGATTACTCAAGTGTTTAGGGAGGCAATATCTTAGTATAGTGATTTGCACTAGTTAATTTTATTTCGTTAATATGGAGCTGTCTTTGATATTCGTTTATTGTTATTTTTGAGAATGTGAACGCTAAGCAATCCATGTGTGGTAATTATGCTGGTTCAAAATGTAGTTCGGCTGTTTAGTTTTTTTTTTTTTTTGGGGGGGTGGGGGGGTTTGGCCTAGTTCTGTAATTACTTCTTTGTTAGTACAGAGGGGAATGCAGATGCTAAACTATAAGCAAGCTTCACATCGTCCCTATAGATTAAGGTAATTTGTCTGTGAGACTTCATCCAAATCCACTACTCATTGGTTGGTTTTAAATTCCTTTTACAGTAATTAGCACCTTTCAATTTTTAATTTGGTAATCAAAATGTGGTGGGAAGATAGCGTAAAGGACCGGCTGCTATAACTTTGTTGTCATTTTGTAATTACTTTACTGTGATTGCATGGAGGAATCTAAATGCTAAATATAGGCAATCTACGAATAATTTGAACTGGGAATGAATATGACCAGCACATATTGTGTATTGGAATATTAGGTCAAAAATGTACTGTCTAATCAACTATGTTTGCTATGATTGTTTTTATATGTATTCAGTTGTTTATAATATAATAAGGAATGTCAGTGGAATTATTTGGGGTATTAAGCATAAAATGGTTCAGAAGATTGTACAGACTGGAATCTTCGGTAAGGTACAATTGATTTTCAATATATGACAATTCTCTGCTTTACGTGTAAAAGAAATTTAATTTATTAGAATTTGGCACTTGGGGATTTTATGTTCTCCGCTCAACTGAACAAAGTATAATCCAGTATATATTTGGGGTTAGGCATCCAAATCTTATTTTTTGTCCCACCTCTATAACTGGCAGTTTCCATAGTTAATCTGAAAATGCTCAAATGCATTTTAAGCTCCTCATTCCATGTAATTTAGATTGACTTCCTCTACGTTTACCATTAGTACTACTCCGGTCACATTTCTTTATTGGTTCGTTTAGCAGCCTTCCTAAAATGTTCCCAAACCTTCTTAACTGGTTCTTCAGTAGCTTATCTACAATTGGTGCTTTCTTAATCAATTCATGACTATGCTCATTCTATCTCTTTTTGCATTTATTGTAGATAAATTTAAGAATATGCATACAATCTGGGAGTGATACATAAAAGATTACCAATAAGTTAATCACAGAATTATTTTTAAAAGTAGAGAGTTCACTGGTGTAGAAATATCTGGGTTTGAAGCTTCATATTCTAAAATATGTGAGCACAACAAACATTTCTATCAATGCTGAACTGTTAGTACATTTTGCAGTTCTGGCTTGAAACCGATAAAGCTGCTTATTTGTTGAGGCAATATTTTTTCAATAACCTTCATGATCGATTGAGTACTCGGCCTTTTCTTAGTCTTGTAGAAAAGAAGTGGCTGGCTTTTCAGGTTCTTCTCTTCCTCTTTTTGTTCACCATTTGTTGGTGAGTAGGAATTGGCATCTCACAAAGTCTTGGTATTGCAGTTGCTTTATGCAGTGAAGCAGAGCCATGAGCATGGATTGTGTCACGGTATAATTTATACATGAAATAAGTTTCCACATATTTATAAAGCTTCTTATATTCAATTTCTTGAAAAAAAATTAAAATTGTTGCAGGTGATATTAAATGTGAGAATGTGCTGGTCTCTTCCTGGAATTGGCTTTATCTTGCTGATTTTGCCTCATTCAAACCTACATATATCCCACATGATGACCCGTCTGATTTTTCATTTTTCTTTGACACTGGTGGAAGAAGACGTTGTTATCTTGCTCCTGAGGTTTGTTTTCTGTTTGTCGGTTTCCTTCTTGAATATGGGTTCAGCAGAGCTTAATTTAATGTATACTTACAATCAAGGTCTTCTATGCAAGGAGAATTGATACCATCACTGTAAAAACAATTGATATCTGTAGTAGGCCTTATGGAGAACACTTGTGACAAAAGTTAATTGAGTCGATGCTACAGATGGATGACTCAGATTCTTGTGGTGGTACTGGTACCAATCTTTTTAGCGACTAAATGCACATGTAGACATAGTGACTTGCATCGCGTGTTGGATACCTGGATCTATCATTAAGTCCTTTCATCCTTCATTGGTCTTCTGAGATCGATGTTCTTTCTTCTCCGCCGTGGACAATTGCTGGAAGCCTGGAACCTTTCTATAAGAAACATTTAATGCACTTCACTTAATTTTGTGGAATTGCAATTTTACTACCTAATAATTAATATTTGTATCCTACAAATTCAATTCTTAAAATGCACTAACAAAGTACTCTTGAGGTTGTGTTTGAGTTTGATTAAAATCATATTTTTTGTGAAAGTTGATAAAAGTTGATGAAACGTGTGGTTGAAAAGTTGTAAAAAGTTGTGGATCTTATAAAATGCGTGGTTAAAATTAATTGTAGACTTTGACTTCAGTTTTTTAGCAAAATTTTAATTGAAATCAAACAAATCCTAAATATAGAAATTTGATGGATATCTGATATAGGAGAAGCATGAAGTCATTTTTAATAATAATTAATCCAAAATTCAATTATGGATAGCAGAACAAATAGGATTCCCGCAACTGATTTTCTGCAGTTTTTGTGGCACAAAAGATGAGGAATATGGCTTCGAGGGGGTTTAAAAATCTATTGGATGGGTAAAGAATTGATGCTTGAAAGATGCATGAAGGTACTACTTTTGGGGACAGATTTGAGCCCTCTGAAAATATGTGAGCACAAAAATAACAATAAACTAAATCTATTCTCTATATATTTGAGGTTGGCTGCACAAATTGGCTTTCTCTTTCCGTACAGTTCATGTAATATGGAAGGTTTGTGGTGATTGGATCTTTAGCAATCGCAACAATCGATGTTAGTTTTGGTCTATCACTCCCTATTCTAACACGTGAGATCGCATCACTCTTGTGAATATGAGTCTCTTTAGGTTTGCACGAGATTCCCAATCACCCAAGTGGTCTTTCTGCTAATTTATCATTAATCGGTCCCACCTCTACTTGATAGCATCTATTGTCATTCCTTATCTTATCCATTCTAGTTTCGTCATCATTTCTGCAATGTTCAGGACGTTTTGTCCTTTAACAACATAACACTCTGTAACATAGAGCATAATTATGCTAATCACTGTTCTATAGAATTGACCTTTTAACCTACATGGATCTTCATATGTAATTCCATAAGCAATTTTCCATTTCTTTCGATGTGCTTCAATCCTATGCATTAAATCATCTTCAATTCCTCTTTCCCTGATGGTAATCGAACCTAATGCCTAAATCAATCACTTTTTTGGGACAAATATCTCTATAGTTACTCCATTATTGTTGTTATTCCTAGTATTATCAAAGTGGTGCTGCAACTGTGTCTTATTTCTACTTCATCTAAAATCTTTAGAATCCAAAGTTCGCATTTTAAAATATATTCCATCAGCTCATCCTTGACTAAACCGGAAAGATAAGGACTCAAGGTAGAACCCTGATGCCTATAGTGATAAGGTATTCTCCACTACCACTGCAGTCACTACATCTTAAGTTCGTTACTCTCCGCCGTGCATATCTTTAATAATATTGATCTATCTGATAGAAATTCTTTTTCTTTTTAACACCCACCACAGCACTTCCTTATGTCCCCTATCATAACAGTTATCTAAATCATGAGAATCATATGCAAAGGTTGATTCATTTTTCTGTACTTCTCCGTAAATCTCCTAAGCAGATAAATGGAGGAAGTACCTATTTATAAGAATAATGGAGATGTTCAAGATTGTAAGAATTACAAAGGTAATAAGCTCATGGCCATGCTATGAAATTATGAGAGAGGATGGTTGAGCATAGTTAAGGTGTAATTCTAAGGTCACTGAAAATTAGTTGACTTTTTGTGCCAGAAATTTACTGTTGAAGATCAAATTAAAGAATGATTGATGGTTTGGTTTTGAAGGTTTTTGTACGATTTAAATTACTGAAAATCAATGGGATGGAGAAATTGAGAGAAGGATGCAGAGAAGAGGAAGGAAAATTAGGCAGCCACTTAAAATCCTTCTTAGCACACCTAGAGTTTATTGCACCACGCAATCTCAGGAAAGATTCAAAAGCTATAAAGTCTCTGTTAATTGGGCACACTACATTTAAATTGGAATACAAGAGTTTTGAACTCCCAACTTTCCTAATTCTAGAGGACCCACAACATGTGATTGGAAACTGGTGAAAGTATCTGCCAAACTAACTTCAAACCATCTTGAAGTATTAAAAATGCGAGTCTCTTAGAGGAGTATTTGAAACTTACAATGATACAGGATACCTTTCAATTGAAAATACTACTAAACAACAGACTAAATTTAAATGCTAAAGATTCTTAATATTGTTTTGTACATATCAAGCACAAACTGGAATGGAAGGGATTCAATCAGGAAGGAAAATAATGAAAAGAGAAAAAAAAAAAAGAAGAACAAAGGGAAAATATTGTCAATTTATTCGTTTTTGGATAATGGGATGGAAAACATAGACGGAAAATACACTCTGGTGCTAATTTCTTTATTTGGAATAAAAATAAAATCAGAAAAGAAAACGCAAGACCTGTCTCCTTCATCTCTGATTTCTCTCTTCTGAGATGTACATGCCACTACCAAAGCCTCCTCTTCATCTCCTTCTCATCGCCCTGGTTCCCTCATGTTAAATTAGCCCAATGTGGACTTTAAATTAGCCCAATGTGGACTTAGTTAAGGGCCAGTTTAGGCTATAAAATACATCAAAGGAATATTTCATTATTGTCCAAAATCTTCTCCTCAATAATTATCTCAAGCCTTATTGCTTTCACACTATGTGCATATTTCCATGTTCAGTTCATATATGTCATGTGTTCATCAGCACTATGTATTCATGCCCTTTAAGTTACACTCATGTAGGTAAACGAGAATGCTTCTTTTATTAATCAGTCAAAGATAAATATTTTGACTTCCATTAGTCTTAGCACCACGTTTACTACAAAACTTGTGGTTTTTTAAGATGAAGAATGGAGAGGAAAATATATGTTAACGTTTTTCCTTTTCTTGTTTGATCTCATGTGCATGCAAGGAAACTTTTAGGGTTGTGGGTGGTAAATACAAACTTAGTTCTACTTATGGGATTCTGATCATCAAGTACTCATTCTACTTAACAAATATTAATACTCATCCTTACCGAATAAAAGTGTCGCACTAATGAAAAGCAGAAAGTTGAAACATATGTGAGATAGCTCCGAGTTGTTCCAAAATACCAAACGAGGACCAAGTTATGCATTATTCTTCATGTGACAGAAGTTTTTATTTTTGTGGGCTGAATTTGAGAGTTGATTGCAATGTAAAAGATCTCAACAAAACCTTTTTGAAGTATGATATTTATTTTCAGGTATACAGAGTGGATAGTAATAATACTTGATCAAGTTTTAGCAGATCCAGTTAAGAAGAAATTGCAATAAGAGTAATCAAATAGGAAACTAAGTAAAACATTTGAAGTACTGACTCTTATTGGAGAGATTTACCTCTATTCAATGCAATAATTTTTATTTTTTTTATAATAAGTAAAATTATTTGCAAAGGTGCAGCTATTGATCAGCTCTGTTTTTATTCATCTTCAGAGGTTTTATGAGCATGGAGGTGAGACGCAAGTTGCACAAGATGCACCTTTAAAACCCTCTATGGACATCTTCGCTGTAGGGTGAGCATTTTCCTAATTAGAGTGATTATCTTGGAAGAAAATTCTAAATGTTTGATTATTAATGTAACTGAATATTGGTGTCATTATCATTCGTTTATTTAGGCAAAAACAAGAAGAGCCCCATAGGGTACGGGTGAAATGACAAGGTCTTCAGGAGACATGGATGTTTTGGTTATAGTTCCCCTTCCAACGAGGGGCAAGCCTTTCCATCTTAGACAAAAAAAGAATCAATGAAAAAAAATAAGAAAATAAGTGTAATTAAGCTTAATCAAGTATAAATTTTAAAGTTAGTCCAGATGCCATATTTTCTTCTTCTTCCTCTTCTTCTTCTTATTTCTTGTTTTTGTTTTTGGGATGGCTGAGCTAAAAGAGTTGTGCAAATAACGTGATTACATTGTATGTGCACTACATCCCACGTAACTTCTGAAGCATTAAGCTTCTGTAGCTCTTTGTGCCTAATTTGCTGCCATCATTGTTAACGTATCTACTACCCCATCAGTTAACCATGCTGACTTTTAACAACTTCATTTTTTTTCTTCAGCAGCTATTTCTGGTTAGCGGATATGCATTATTTAGGTTCAAAGCAGAGAAGTATTTCTGCAGACTAGTCATTGTTTTTGGATAGTAGCTGTATCAGTCTGTGTCTCCTTTCAGAGCAATTAATTCAAATTCTTGCCTATTCTAAGAGATTGGAAGAGAAGCTTATTGATCAGTGCCCCTTGCCAAAGCAATTAATTCAAATAAATCGAATGCTTGCCTGCCTTTAATGGAAACATAAATAAGATATCTGATGCATGCTTGTCGTCTTATGTTCTTTTTTTGAAGAAAAAATTTAAATGATATAAATTTGGCCTTATCTAACAGCTTAAACTTTTAGATCAAGTTGTTCAACAGGGTATCAAAGCGGGTAAATGTCTTGTGTTCAAGTCTTGTCCCCATCCATTTATTAAAAATTGTGCACATGTAAGGCTTTAATGAACAAAAAAAATCCTGCTTACATGTGAGGGGGCGTGTTGAAGGTAAATGATATATAATTGCCCTTATCTAACAATTTAAGCTTTTGGATCAAGTGGTTCAACACTTGTATTATATTTATGCTTTATTTATTTGATCAATTATTCCATAATTCTCTTTTAAAGTGATACAACCAATGACAGTATATTTTGTCATATGCGATTAACTTTCTCTTGCAATGCCCCGTAGCCATGAAATTATATTTTATGGTGTTTCATGCATTATGCATTCAGATACCTAAATTTTACAATATTTTGTCTCAGGTGTGTGATTGCTGAGCTTTTTCTTGAAGGTCAGCCTTTGTTTGAACTCTCTCAACTGCTTGCATATCGAAGAGGACAATACGATCCTAGCCAACATCTGGAAAAGGTTTGTATCTCGGGAACTATGTTCATATTAGTTGTTTTTTTAACTTAAAAAGGTGTCTTGTCAATAGTTTTGTCTAGTGCTCCTTCAATTGAAGTATTTTCTCAAGTTTTTAGATTCACCTGAATAATAAGTGATTAATTTATCAAACTGCATGAGTGCAGATTCCAGATTCAGGAATCCGTAAGATGATTTTGCATATGATTCAATTGGATCCAGAGTCACGATGCTCTGCTGAAAGCTACCTGCAAACCTACGCAGGTGTTGTGTTCCCAAGTTACTTCTCGCCGTTTCTTCACAACTTCTATTCCGTGTTGAATCCTTTAAATTCTGATGCAAGGGTAAGGAGCTTGTGAAAGTTCTATGTTCTTGTTGATTGCACTCCAATATTTGTTATTAATATCTAATGACTGCTGTAGGTACTACTATGCCAGACCTCTTTCCAAGAAATACTGAAACAACTGATGGGCAACACGGCAAGCGAGGAGATTGGTTCTGGACCTGAACCCTCTTCAGATAGTGCAAGTCAATTACTTCCGGGGAGGGATGCAAGTCAAAATTTCTATCAGTCTTTGAACACAAGAGAGGAGATAGAGAAGGGCTCTGTTCATGATCGATTTGATCTTCTTGGTGATGTCAGTACCCTGCTCAGAGATGTAAAACAAAATAATTGCCATTCGAAGACAACGCCATATAATGTAGCCAATTCAACATATAACAAAAATCACAAGTGTGGTATGCAATCTCCTGGTGAACTAATTCAAACGATCTCCAATGTGTTCAAGAGAAGTCATCATCCCTTCCTGAAGAAAATCAAAATGACTGATTTGAGCTCATTGATGTTGGATCACGACAATCAATCAGACACTTTTGGAATGCCTTTTTTACCCTTACCTCAGGATGTTATAAGCTGCGAGGGTATGGTTCTGATTGCTTCACTTCTTTGCTCCTGCATACGGAATGTGAAGTTGCCTTTTATGAGGAGGGGTGCTATACTTCTATTGAAGTCTTGCTCCTTATATATTGATGACGAAGCCCGTTTACAGCGGATTCTTCCATATGTTGTAGCATTGCTCTCAGATCCAGCTGCTATTGTTCGATGTGCTGCCTTGGAGACTTTATGTGACATTCTTCCTCTAGTTAGAGATTTTCCTCCCAGTGATGCCAAAATCTTTCCAGAGTATATTCTTCCGATGCTTTCCATGCTTCCAGATGATCCGGAGGAAAGTGTGAGGATATGTTATGCCAGCAATATATCTAAGCTGGCACTGACTGCTTATGGGTTTTTAATCCACTCAATAAGCTTGAGTGAGGCAGGGGTTCTTAATGAAACAAAATTATTGCAAAAGTCATTTGCATCAGCCAATGAGACATCTGGACAGCCTAAGAGTCTGAACAGTGACGTACAACTTGCACAGTTGAGAAAATCTATTGCAGAGGTCATTCAAGAACTTGTGATGGGTCCAAAGCAAACCCCAAATATCAGGAGAGCTCTCTTGCAGGACATTGGGAACCTTTGTTGGTTTTTTGGCCACAGGCAGAGCAATGACTTTTTGTTGCCCATCCTTCCTGCTTTTCTGAACGATCGCGATGAGCAACTTAGGGCAGTATTTTATGGACAGATAATTTATGTCTGCTTTTCTGTGGGGCAACGAAGTGTGGAGGAATATCTTTTACCTTATATTGAGCAGGCATTAAATGATATAACTGAGGCTGTCATTGTCAATGCATTGGACTGCTTGGCTATTTTGTGCAAAAGTGGTTTTCTGCGAAAGAGGATCCTGCTTGAGATGATTGAGCGCTCTTTCCTGCTGTTATGTTATCCCAGTCAATGGGTAAGGAGGTCGGCTGTCACCTTTATTTCAGCTAGCAGTGAAAGCTTAGGTGCAGTGGATTCTTATGTATTTCTTGCCCCAGTTATACGTCCCTTTCTTCGTAGACAACCAGCATCTCTAGCCTCTGAAATGGCTCTTCTTTCATGTCTGAAGCCGCCAGTCTCAAGAGAACTGTACTATGAAGTTTTAGAAAATTCCAGAAGTTCAGACATGCTGGAGAGACAGAGAAAGATTTGGTACAATCCATCATCACAATCTAGACAATGGGAAACTGTAGACTTGATCCAGAATGGTGCCAGGGACTTGGATCCAGTGAAAAGTTGGTCTGACAGACAACATGATGATCAAGGTCACAGAATTATTGGTAGCTCTATGCAACCAATGGGTTTAAGCAATTCTGATGATAACGAGGGTAAGCTGAAATCTATGGGAAGCTTAATACAAAATTCTTCAAGTGCAATGGACACCCATGATCGTGTTGCCTCAGAAAAGTTACAATTGTCTGGTTTCATGTCTCCACAAGTTAGTTGCATGAATAGCTTAATTGATAAATCACCAGAAGGCATACCTTTGTACTACTTTAAAGTTGAAAACAAGCGAACAGCTGGGAATGCTACAACAGCATCTGATTCTTCATCACCATATAAATCATTAGGTTTGAGTTCTTCATCCTTGCCTTGGATGGATCCAATAAGTAAATCATTTAGCTTAGCCAGTTCGGTTCCAGCTCCTAAGCTTGTCTCAGGGTCAATCCACGTTGGTAATGGCTCCATGCAATTGCGGAGAGTTGTGCATGAAGTAGAAGACAGAGAAACTGATCAAACAGCCTATATTAACAGCAAGTTTCGTGAAACGGGACTGTCTGGCAGTACAAAAGGGCATTCTCTCACAACGGAAGATGATTCAACAACCACTGAGGGTACAGAAATGTCATCTTTTGCATGGCCATCAACAATTCCTGATTCAGGGTGGAGGCCTCGTGGGGTGCTGGTCGCACACCTGCAAGAGCATCGGTCTGCTGTCAATGATGTTTCCATTTCAATGGACCACGGATTTTTTGTTAGTGCTTCAGAAGATTCTACTGTTAAGGTTTGGGATTCCAAGAAGCTGGAGAAAGACATCTCATTTAGGTCACGGCTAACATACTCCTTAGGGGGAAGTCGAGCACTGTGTGTGACCGTGCTTCAAGGTTCTACTCAAGTTGTTGTTGGAACAAGTGATGGGATAATACATGTGTTTTCTGTAGACCACGTATCTAGAGGACTCGGCAATGTTGTTGAGAAATACTCAGGAATTGCTGATGTGAAAAAAAGTGGCATCGGAGAAGGTGCTGTAATAAACCTTTTGAACTACTCTCCAGATGGCGGTACTAGCAAAATGATTCTGTACAGCACTCAAAATTGTGGGATCCATCTCTGGGATACAAGAACAAGTTCAAATGCTTGGAATACAAAAGTGTTCCGTGACGAGGGTTATGTATCTTCACTGGTAGCAGACCCTTGTGGGAATTGGTTTGTGTCTGGATCATCAAGAGGCGTGCTTACTCTTTGGGATCTGCGATTCTGTATACCTGTCCACTCATGGCAATATTCTCTTGCCTGCCCAATCGAGAAATTGTGTCTTTTCGTTCCTCCTCCCAGTACATCTTTGTCTGCTGTGACAAGGCCCCTAGTTTATGTCGCAGCAGGTTGTAACGAAGTTTCTCTCTGGAATGCAGAAAATGGGAGCTGTCACCAGGTACATGGGTGTTTATCTTCCATCTATCTTCCAAAAAGGATAATGTTTTCACATCTAGCCCACAAAGTGACGTCATAAATTTGTTTGACAACATTGTGATAATCATGATTATGCATGATCTGACAGCTAAAATATGGTCAAGCATAATGATCTTGTACAAAAAGTATTTGCATTTTGGCTGGAATTCATCCCTTTTTTTTGTTTATTCATTTGGGTGGGCAAAGGTCAACTGCGTCATTGATGGTTTCAGGATGTGAAGGTGATGTAAATTTATACTTCTAATGTAAAACTATAGAGATGTAAGTGGATGTACTAATTTTAGAGCAAATTTTTTGACCTCTAGGAATACCCGAGAATTTAGCATTCTGGGTGAAAATTTATTGGCAATCATAGAAGATGTTGACACGGTAAAGTGAATATGGGATTAATATTGCATCACATACAGAAACACAAAGATCTCTCTTCAAAGGGTAGTTTTGAAGTAAAAGAGACAAATCCGAAAAGCCTCTAGCTACTTTGATATAGTATAAGGTCACAAGTTCACAACAACTTTGGAGGAACAGTTGGCATTGCTGAGGTTCATTCTTAAATCATTCTTCTCTTGTTTGCAGGTATTAAGGGCATTAAACAATGACAGTGATGTGGAAAACTCTGATTCACCTTGGGCCTTCGCCAGATCATCCAGTAAGAATAATACTAAATCGGATCCTAGGCGAAATGTTAATTCAAAGTACAGGGTTGATGAGCTAAATGAACCTCCCATACGTCTTCCTGGTATCCGTGCATTGCTTCCGTTACCTGGTGGAGATCTGTTAACAGGGGGTACTGACTTGAAAATACGTCGCTGGGACCATTCTAGGTTATTGTTTTTATTTTTCCCCATTGATCTTGAGATTTTTGTTCTCTATTTTTTACTATTTACTTTGTTCATGATTTTATCATCTTATTGGCCTTGACGCATAACTGCAGCCCGGATCGAACTTATTGTGTCTGTGGACCAGCTATAAAAGGAGTTGGAAATGATGATTTTTACGAGACAAAATCTAGCTTTGGCGTGCAAGTTGTACAGGTATGTCAGATAACTGAAGCAGAGGTGTGTGCATTTCCTTTGCATAGGTGGTGGAATATAAAAGGTCTTCTTAAAAATTGTTAGAAAAATGGTAAATGCTGTTCCAAAAGAATCGTCGATGTGGAGTCGAGTTCTTATTCTGCTTTCTAGTGGCATAAATGCTGTTGGTGCTTTCACTTGTTTCTATGAGGACTTTGGAGTGGAGACTATTCTTTTCTGCCATTTCTTCACTCAATTGTTGTTCCTCTCTGGACATTGCTTCTGTTATGATAGAGGTAACAGGCCTAATGACTTTTCTTAATTCATCCAACACGTGTCATCCCTCTATGACATCTGATTGTAGAAGTTGGACACTCAATAGTTCCCATGTCATTTTCTAAGATATTCTCCTATCATCCATTTTTTTTCCATCTCTTTTCTCTTCAGTTTCTTCCATTTTGAAAATCCATGATCCTTACGTGAAGGCTTTACATGGTACTTGGTTCTTCAAATGATAAACACTACTGATCTGTTCCATCATAGACTCCTCACAGCCTTATATCCCAACATATGGAATTCCCATGTTTTTTTGCATTTTCTGTATGCTATGAAGTTTCAAAGGAGACCTTCACTATTTCAGATGGAACTTATATGATCCTGAATATTTGAATGAGTTCTTTTCTCATCAAGTTTTGGCGTTTATGAGGAAGGAGGACAAGTTTCTGAGTTCCTTTTATCCTTGTGAACTAGCACATTGGCACTTTTAGGGGCAAGTAGTAACAGATGTATGTGGACGGAGAGGGAGTTGCTGGAGCAAGCTTGGCTCATAATTACTTTTTTATTTTTCTCTTATGTAATCGAGGGCATCTTGTGTCCACTTTTGTTCTATTCTTAAATTTCTTCAACTGGAGAAAAGTGAGCTGGATAAGCAGATTTAGTTGTCATTTGATGATTATTAGGGAGGAACTAACTGATCTTTTACTGTTATTCAGATTGATAATTTTATTTTGACCCATCTGTGTCTGCTCGACAATGCAGACTCTTTTCACCATAGGGGTTGATTAGTGCCACAAACATTAAGTTGGATGCTGTTTCATCTAGAGCAAGATGATAGATTTTCTTGTTGAGAGAGTCGAACCTCAAACCCATCTGTTAACATACATGGCCTAATTTTTCAAGGTTACAACTTACAAGTGCTTGTGTTTATTGGAAAATGTGTTGTTATAAATTGGATAGGGACCAACTTTGAGCAAAATTTTAGTGGACCCTGGAAGTCATTAAAGTGGGACCAAGTTGGTATACAATCTGCTTCGCGAATAGATGGTCATAATATATTTACGTGCTAAAATTGGGTGAATGAGAAATTAAGCTCTAGTGACCCTATTTAACAGGGAGAACTTGAATGTGAGAATTTGGTGGATAGTTTGCATTCCGCGTTTAAAGTGCAAGGATTTACGAATGCTTTATAAGCATTTAGTTTGATTTTTGGTTTGGGCTCCTAAGGGCACTCAAATGTGTTGATTGGGAGAGGACCTAGCAAGATGCAGGTTTAGGCCACAGCTCGTGTGCACGAGTGATGCCCCCTGTTGTTTGGCTCGACTTGGCATGGGCAAGGGTAAGGACTTGAGCCTCGGCCTCGGCTCTGGGCTGTTCTTCTTATGCATGATGGACAGAAAATAATTGACTTTTTATCTTCCAATGAAGTATAGACATGTTGAATTTGATAACCAACAAGGCGGTGTGTGGTGGAATTGTGATCAAACCAGAAAGTATCACATGACTTAGAGATTTCTGTGGACAGTTTTGTCTCTAATAAGACACGTCTCCATACGTTTATGTTTCTTTTCGGAAAATTTGTGTGGCCTTACAAATGTGCCTGTTTGAACAAAAGGTTGCCTACCTTTAAACTTGCCTTTTCCTGGATGGACATGTAATTTTGGATAACAATTTTCAACTACTCTAGATAAGACCATTCATTCTGCAGAATTTTTGTTCAATTCAGTCTACCAGTCTTTTGCGTTGTGCATTATAGCTCATATAAAATCTCTTTCTGAGTTCTGCTCTCCAATGGAGCGTTTAAATTATTGGTCGGTTCACTGTTCTCAGAAAGAGCCTTCATAATGGTGATCCAACCTGGTTGATGGAGGATCCCAAGATTTAGGTTCAATGGGAATGATTTAAAAGAAGCAGTTACAAGATTAGTCCTAGTTATTCCTATTATAGAAAAGTGTTGTCTGCAGCTTGAGTTAGAGCAAGCTATACTGCCAATTATTCCTATAGAAAAAGTAATTGGACTATGACAAGATATCCCACATCCGAAAACAAAGGGTTTATGAATATTTTTATGAGCATTTAATTTGGCTGTTGGGTTTTGTCTCTGAGGGGCATCAGAATGTGTTGATGGGGTACATCGACTGACTGATTGGGCACAGCCTGAACCCTGACTCTAAGTTTATGCGATAAGCTTCACAATCGGACGGTCTTCGTAATAGAGAAGACATTAGGCGATAAGCTTCACAATTGGACGGTCTTTGTAATAAAGAAGACATTAGGTGATAAGCTTAGGTTTGTTTGTAGGGAGCCCAACTTACAGCAATCGTTTGATGTGGACCTACTTTGCTAAGAGAAAAGAGAGAAGAGAAAGACAGACAACATAAATAAATCCCCTCCGCTCGAGCTTAGAGTTGGGCTAGGGCTTCACTTGGCAGTGGCATGTTTGTCTTAAAGTTAAAAGGAAAATTATTTTGTAGAAAATAATTAATTTTATCTTTCAATAAATTATATACTTGTTGGTTTGATATGAACTAGGTGTCGACGTGTGGTGGAACTGTGATTAAACTAGATAGCGAATGGCGTAAAATTTATTGGACATAGTTTTGTTTGTAAAAAAGACTTATTTTTTTCTGACACTCTCTTTTTCGACAACTGCGTGTAAAAAGACAAGGCATTCCAGACAAATGTGCCTATTCGAATAAAAAGTTTGTCTACATTTAGACGTGCTTTATAGACAGATATACTTTTTTAAACAACTATGAATAGGATCCCGGTTATGCAGAATATTCAATCAATTCAGTCCATCAATTTGTATTTTGTATTAATTTTTTTCGTATTCTAGCCTACATAAAATCTTTGCATTCTTTTTGAGTTCCATTTTCTGTAAGAGAGTACAAATATAATTCGGTTTGTTCTTGTAATTTGGATTACTATATGAGAAGTGATTGTTCTACTTTGTGATAATATGTGTGCACTAGTGCGGGGGCAAATTTGTATTTAGAGAAAGAGTTAAACTCTTGCATTGATCAAACAATTTTTTTGACATCCAATGTGTTCTCGAGTTACATTTTGTATTATTAAAATGTGTTGTAGTAAATTAAAGAGTCAGTAATTTTATTATAATTTATAATATTCTAACAATGTTATCTAATGCTGATTAGCATCACTTTTTATATTATTTTTTTTTTGTGTAAGCACAAATTTATTGATGAATGTCTCAAGTAGCTCTGGTATTTATCAATCAAAATGAGTTGCATGTATCACACTCGTGCTCTAGCATTTGAAATCTTATTCTCATTCTGATGTTAATGCGGAACGTAGGGATGGCAACGGGGCGGGACAGAGCCGGGGCTCGGGTGGCCATTCTCGTCCCTGCCCCGTCGGGGAATTGCTATCCCCATACTCGCCCCGTTCCCCATTTAAAGCGTGGTGGGGCAGCTTCCTACCCCGTTAACGGTTTTTATTTTTATTTTTTTATTAGTACGAATGTTTTTTTTTAACAAAACAAAATGAAAAAAATGCAAATCAAGAAGTTGTGATGTAGTGGTTAGGATTTGTAGATTAATCTTCCCGTTCCAACACCTCGGATTAGACTCCTTTTAGTCTCATTTCAGCAAAACAGTTTTTTAAATTTAAAAAAATAAAAAAAAAAAAAAAATTGGGGCGGGTGTCCCGAGGCAACTTTCCCCACCCCGAAACCGGGGCAATCCTAAATGGCGCGGGTCATTTTGCCATCTCTCCTAGAATGTTGTTCTTTTACTAATAAAACCCATGATAAAATTTATTAGTTTTCAGTTTAAGAACTACTGTTTAGAAATGGACTTTCTTAGCTCATTTGTTCTTTTGAAAATTTGAGGAAGTAATGTTTTGCATGTGGTTAGGCAATTCTTCCAAAGCTGCCTTGCCAAGGCCTTAGATGACTATCTTTCAGACAGAAACTTAAACGTTGTATTTGTATTCAAAATATTACATAATTTACATAAAGAAACTTCAAATCGGCTTCCAAGTTCTAATCAATATTTCTTTTACTTCTTTTAACTCTTCATTTGAGATAAGTTCCTCCATTCACTTGGCAATAATATATTTCTTATAAAATTTAGTATGGGTGGTGGAAAATCTTATATTATGATATTCTGTGATCGTTCGTTGCATTGAAGATTACTGGACTGATAATTTGAGTTCCTTTTTGAACAAACAGGAAGCAAAAAGACGTCCTCTGGCTACCAGTGTAACTAAAAAGGCAATTCTTGCAGCTGCAGCCACCGACTCTGCAGGTTGTCACCATGATTCTATCCTGTCTCTGGCTTCTGTCAAATTGAACCAGCGACTTCTGATATCGGGCAGTAGAGATGGAGCCATAAAGGTTTGGAAGTAGTGAACTGTAACATTGTAGCAGTTTAGTGTACATATATAATTCACACACCAGTAAAAAATGTACATTATAATTTGGGAAATAGAATAATTAATGTGAATCGCCTTTTACATTTATAATTACAGCTATTTGTACAGTTACTGCAATATGTGAGAATGCTGTAATCCTCACTGAACTTTATTTGCGATGCTGTTACAGTGACGTGTGTTTGTTTATTTTTGCAATTGATATGCTTATAATTATTAGAACATGTTGAGGCAGTAAAGTCCCCAAGTGAGTAGCTTATCTTGGTATGAAATGCTGCATAGTAGCTACTCTTACTCTCGATAATTTGAGAAGGAGAAAACAAATTTCTGTTGTTTGGTGTTTTATGCGTAAGAGATCTGGTGTGTATGTGAACTGCCTCTGTTACATTGTGAACTGTCCGCATGTCTGTGGAATGCCGTTTTTGGATTACTGCAGCGTTTCCGTAGTTCTTGGGGCTTTGGGAGTGCGGGGTGGATACATAATGGGCATGGTAATAGCAGGAAATGGAGCTTGATTCCTCAATTTTTTGATGTCGGTGGATCTTTTCAGTTTGTTTTCCGCTGTTTTCTTCTGAAGTAGACAGGGCCATTCCTAGTTGTATAGATTCCTGGCTTGTTTTTCAATGATAAATTTTCTGCATCGGTTGTGCATGTACCCCAAGTTTTTCTGAAATATAAGTTGTGGAGATTTGTGGAAGAAGATGTGTATCTTGTCTAGTAATTCTCATTAATTATCTTCATCAGTATTTGCCTATTTGGACTTCAATTCTTTATGGTAATGCTTGAGGGATAGTGAAGCTTATTTATTATCATTTTTGTACTTTTTTGTTAACGTAAATGCCGGCTCTGCCATCACGATTAGTATCATAGTCTTTTTATTGCTCTAATCTTGTGCCTAGAAAATGAAAACTGAACTATGTTTCTCGCCACTTGTTTGAATGCATACTTTGAATGGCCGTGTTTGGTACTCGAGACTACATAAATACACATTACAACACATAAAAATGTTTTAACTTTTCATCCTCATAATCTAGCACTTTCGTGTTTAACATACATAAAGGACGTCCACAAACACTTAACAATTTTAAACGTCATATTAGTATTAGATGGTGTTAGTTATGGAATCTCTTTTTGGTTCCCCATATTTCATCTTGTCAAGGTATTCTATATTTTAGTGCATGCAAATGTTGAAAACATGATCTGATGAAATTTTAATACTATCAAGTACCAAGTTACACTATTAGCACGACAACATAAGCTATAAAATTATAACTTATAGGGGTAACAAATTTTGTAACTTCTCTAAGAGCATATGTGGATTGCTAAACAAAATTTGTCACATAAGTAAAATACAATACAATACACCTATAAGAATTCCCCTTCAATGCAATTGATGAACTGAATCAATATATTATTTTTAAAATTTTAAAAAAATTTATCTTATAGAAATAAAATGTTTTAATTCTATGTTGTTATTTTGTATTGAGATAGAATCATGTTTTCAAAACTTAGAGCCCGTTTGACAGAAATTATAAACTAGTTTATAAACTAATTTTTGGTTTATTTGACCAATATTGGTTTATTTGAGTTGAAATTGTTGACTTTTCATGTTAAAAATGAGTTGAAAAGTCAAAAATTACGGCTGAAAAAAATCAAAATGGGTTTATAATCTTTGTCAAACAAGCTCTTAATATATTGTTGTTTTATTAATAAATTAATGTTCGAAAATTATAATTTTTTAGGTTATTGTGTTGTTTCATACGAAGGGAATAAAATACTTGTTAGAAATATAACAACTTTGAAAATTTTAATTATGCAACTGAGCGGTTCGGTTCCATAATTCAAGTTGGAACCGATAGTTCCATGTACAAGATACTCAGTGGTTATTGGTTTGGTTCGGTTCTCTTCAGAACTAAATCAAATTGGACCGCGCTCACCCCTAATTGAAACTATAATCAACATAAAAAAATTTGAGTTACTCTTCTTGACAAAATTAATATTTTAATATGGAACCCAATCTTAATAAAAATTACAAAAAGAATTCCCCTATAAACAACTGAAAAATATACCACCATAGAGGGCTAGAGGCTGCCAACTCTTCTATTAATAGTATAATGAGATTAGCATTAAGCAGAGGTGAGCATTTTCAAGAATTCGTCCGTCCATATTAATCAAGAAAACACGAAGAAAAGTGAGAAAATTCTCCGGCCACCGGTCAGTATGTGTAATCCAAACACCACCAACAAACTCACCATTTCTATGACTGATCACTTGTCACAACCGCCGCCTCCGCCTGCCAATCTCTATCTTGATCTAATATCAGTCCCCGTAAAACACAAAGAACAACATATCCCAAAATTCTCTGAGATTATCAATGAAACCAAAGCATTATTCAACCTTGCTTTTCCCATTGCACTAACAGCCTTAATCCTATACTCTCGCTCTATGATTTCCATGCTTTTTTTAGGTCATTTTGGTGATACTGAACTTGCTGTAGGATCTTTAGCCATAGCATTTGCCAACATAACTGGCTATTCTGTTCTATCAGGTTTAGCATTAGGAATGGAACCTCTTTGTTCACAGGCTTTTGGTGCTCAAAATCCAATGCTTCTTTCTTTAACTTTGCAAAGATCCATTCTATTTCTTCTTCTTTCTTCTCTACCAATTACATTTCTTTGGCTCAACCTTGCAAATATTCTTCTTTTTTTACGTCAAGATCCAAACATTACTCTTTTAGCTCAAACTTATCTACTTTTTTCACTTCCTGATCTTCTCACTAATTCTTTTATTCATCCTCTACGTGTTTACCTTCGTGCTCAAGGTATTACGCATCCACTCACATTGGCTTCACTCGCCGGAACGGCTTTACATTTACCGTTTAACTACTTTCTCGCTTTGCGTCTCAAACTCGGCGTAGCTGGGGTGGCGGCTGCCTCCTCCTTGTCAAACTTGGTAGTGCTTCTGGTGCTTGTTTTCTACGTTTCGGCCAGTGGGTTGCACGTGCTGAGCTGGAAGTGTTTGACTGGTTGGACGCCGCTTATTCGGTTAGCCATCCCCAGCTGTGTCTCCGTGTGCCTCGAATGGTGGTGGTATGAAATTATGATAGTTTTGTGTGGACTTTTGGTGGATCCCGAGGACACTGTGGCATCCATGGGTGTTTTGATTCAGACTGTAGAAATATAAAAGAGATGAAGAAATATAATGGAGAATACGTGTGGAGAAATAGTTCTCTCTGTATATTGATGTAATGTAATTAATGAATGGGGTTACAAGATATATATATAGGTTAATAGAAACCTAATAAGGAAAGAAATAAAAAGAAAAGAGTTCTACCTAGAATAGGAATATTACATATATGATATCCTACTTATCTTACTATATGGTATTCTAATCTAAATGAAATTCTAATACTCCCCCTCAAGTTGGAGCATGTATGTCAAGAGTGCCCAACTTGTGAGTGAAATTGTGAAATACCTCCTTCCCCAATGCTTTAGTAAATAAATCTGCAATCTGATTGTTGCTTGGAACATAGGCAGTCTTGATCTCTCCCTTATCAATTCGTTCACGAACAATATGACAATCTATTTCAATGTGTTTTGTTCTTTCATGATACACTGGATTAGCGGCAATATGCATTGCTGCTTGATTATCACAATATAATATTGCTGCTTGTGGATGATCTACACATAAGTCTTTCAGCAATTGTCTCAACCATATAAGCTCACATGTAATGGAAGCCATTGCCCTATACTCAGCTTCTGCTGAAGACTTGGACACAGTCGTTTGTTTCTTGCTTTTCCATGATATAAGTGCTTTTCCCAAAAATACACAATATCCTGTAACTGAACGTCGTGTAGTAATATCTCCGGCCCAATCTGCATCACAAAATCCTGCTATCTGCAATTTTCCACCAGATGGGAAATATAATCCTCGTCCTGGTGCCCCTTTCAAGTATCGGAGCAATCGGTGAACTGCATCAAGATGGGGTTGTCTAGGTGTCTGCATAAACTGACTGAGTGTATTGACTGAATATGAGATCTCTGGTCTGGTAATGGTGAGATAAATGAGCTTTCCTACCAACCGTCGATAATATGTGGGATCTTTTAATAACTTTCCATCAGTCAGATTAAATTTTAATGACTGCTCCATAGGAAATGCTGCAGGTTTTGATCCAAGTAATCCGGCTTCTTGAAGAATGTCAAGAGTATACTTCCTTTGATTTATTGAAATCCCTGATCTTGAGCGAGCAATTTCTATTCCAAGAAAGTATTTTAATGTGCCAAGATCCTTCAACTTGAATTGAGATGCAAGGAATATTTTTGTAGTAGAGATTGCTTCTCTATTATTTCCTGTGACAATCATATCATCCACATATAATAGAATTGCCGTAAATGAATTACCATTGACCTTTGTAAAGAGTGAGTAATCTGCATATGACTGTTTGAACCCAAACTGAATAATAGCAGATACAAATTTTTGAAACCAAGAACGAGATGCCTGTTTCAATCCATATAAAGATTTATGAAGTCGACATACAACTGGTGTCTCCCCCTGTCGACGAAATCCAGGAGGGGGAGTCATATAGACTTCTTCATCAAGGTCACCATGAAGAAAGGCATTGTGTACATCCATCTGATGAAGCGTCCAGTTACGAATAGAGGCGATAGCAAGTAAGCATCTGACTGTAGTTAACTTTGCAACTGGAGCGAAAGTTTCATTATAATCAATCCCTTCTCGTTGTGTAAACCCCTTCGCCACTAACCGTGCTTTGTATCGTTCAACTGTACCGTCAGAATGAAATTTAATTTTGAACACCCACTTACAACCAATAGGATGAGAATTTGGAGGAAGCGGTACAAGTGACCAAGTATTGTTTTCTTCCAAGGCACGAATTTCATCATTCATGGCAGCGACCCATTTGGGATCCTGACATGCTGCCTCATATGTAGCTGGCTCTATGATATGAGAAATATTATATGTAAAAGCACGATGTATAGAAGAAAGGTTACTATATGATACATACCTTGATATAGGGTGTTGGGTGCTGGATTTGACTAGAAGAGACCCGGCTTGAGTAGGCAGAGTATGATTGATATAGTAATCTTTCAGGTGAAATGGGGTTTGAATTGATCTTGTGGATCGTCTAAGTTGGTCATCTGGAGGGTGAGAAGAGGTAGGTGGATCAATCGTGGTTGGACATTGCTCAACCGGTCGACCGGTAGGTGAAGACGGTCGACCGTTTAAATTCTCTGTTGAACCGGATGAGGTAACCGGTCGACCAGTGGATCGACCGGTTGGACTCTCTGCTAAAGCGGACGAGTGAACCGGTCGACCGTCTGGTCGACCGGTTGGTCCGGATGATGGTTCGGGATCTTCTGGCAAGTTATCCGTTTCTGTTATGTGTTGGTCCTCTGGGTTTGTGAAATATGGTGTTTCAACATCTAGAGGCATAGATTGTGGCAATGGGATAGAGTTGGTTTCATCTTGTTGTTGGGAAGTGTATGGAAATATATTTTCATGGAACACAACGTCTCGGGATACTATTAACTTTTTGTCGGTTAGGTCATATAAGGTGTATGCTTTTTGTCCTGAGGAGTATCCAAGGAACACACACCGTTTGGCTCGTGTGTCAAATTTATGGCTGGGTCTAAGGTTGGTAGCAAAACATAGGCAACCATAGACACGTAAATGGGAATAAGGTGGTGGTTTCTTGTGCAATCTTTCGTAGGGTGTTTTGTGTGAGAGCAATGGTGAAGGTATCCGATTGATAAGGTAACAAGCTGTTTTGATATGTTCCCCCCAAAATTTTAACGGAAGATTAGCTTGAAATTTAATGGCACGAGCCACATTAAGGAGGTGGCGGTGTTTTCTCTCTACCACTCCATTTTGTTGAGGGGTATAAGGACATGACCTATGAAAAATAGTACCATTTTCATCTAAGAATGTTTGCAAAGATAAGAACTCTTGGCCATTGTCAGATCTCATGATTTTTATAGTCAGGTTGTGTTGAGTTTTAACCCAAGCAAAGAAATTTTTAATTATGCTTTGAGTTTCAGATTTGTGACGCATGAGGTGTACCCAAGTATAACGAGAAAAGTCATCAACAATTGTAAGAAAATATCTAGCACCAGAATAAGAATAAATCCTATGAGGTCCCCAAATATCACAATGAATCAAATCAAAAGGTTTATTGCTAGATATGTGACTGACTTTAAAGGGTAGTCTAGATTGTTTTGCCAGATGACAAGTATCACAAATATCGTGGGAATCAAAACTAATACCTAAGATATTTTGTGCTAAGAATTGAAGAGGTGAGACTGAAGGGTGTCCAAGACGTTTATGCCATAGGTTGGTTGATCCACTGGTAGTATGATGTATTTGTGGTTTTTGTGAAAGGTAATATAGGCCGTTACTCTGCCTTCCCAAGCCAATCGTTTTCTTCGTAGTCAGATCCTTCATGACACAAAAATCAGGAAAAAAAGTCACATAGCAACCTAACTCTCTAGTAAGTTTACTGATAGATAATAGATTAACTTTGAATTTAGGAACATGAAGCACATTATCAACAGTCATATTATTTTCAAAGTTAACTGTACCAATGGATTTAATAAGAGCATGACCCCCATTCGGTAATTGCACAGTTTTGTGCATTGGCATGAATTTATTCTCAAGAATCTCATCCTTTGTCACATGGTCAGTGGCCCCGCTATCAATAATCCATGAATTACTCAAAGGGGTAGTAGAGATATTGATACCTGAAGTGTTAACACAAGGCTTGTCATTACCCGACTTGTTGTTTAGAAGTGTCATGATCTGTTCATATTCCTTGGTTGTGAGTGTTTTGCCTTCCTTTTGGTTAGGTGTAGAAGCGGTAGTAGTGTTTGTGAAGCATTTGTTTCGTGGCTTCACGTCTTTTCCATGAAACTTGTGCCCTGGAGGGAAGCCATGGATGAAATAGCAGGTATCAATGATGTGGCCAATCATCCTGCAGTAGGTGCACCGTTTCTGGCCAAATTTCGTCGAAACGGTCGACCGGAATGGTGAAACGGTTGACCGGTTCAGCCGATCGTTATTTTTCCAGTTCGATCTCCAATTGATTGAATTGATTGAATGTTGCCCTTCATGATCGGATTGCTGTAGAGCCATGAGATCCGATTGGGCAATCGTCGTCTTTACGGTGTTTGTACTATAATTGTTTCCATCGAGTGGTTTAGAAACGGGGATGAAGCCGGGATGATCGGATTGCTATAGAGCCATGGGATCCGATTGGGCAATCGTCGTCTCTATGATTTTTCTATCATCGTTTGTGCGAAGAATCGTCGCTCAGAATCGTCGCTTTGATACCATGTAGAAATATAAAAGAGATGAAGAAATATAATGGAGAATACGTGTGGAGAAATAGTTCTCTCTGTATATTGATGTAATGTAATTAATGAATGGGGTTACAAGATATATATATAGGTTAATAGAAACCTAATAAGGAAAGAAATAAAAAGAAAAGAGTTCTACCTAGAATAGGAATATTACATATATGATATCCTACTTATCTTACTATATGGTATTCTAATCTAAATGAAATTCTAATACAGACCACGTCGTTTCTTTATGTGTTCCCGTCTTCGCTCGGGTTTGCAGTGTCGACTCGTGTCGGGAACGAACTCGGAGCGAATCGGCCTGATAAGGCTCGAGTCTCGGCCATGGTGTCTATTTTGTTAGCGGGCTTAATGGGCTTATCAACTATGACATTTGCAACATTGATGAGAAATTTGTGGACTCAAATGTTTACCAATGATGTGAACATCTTAAGGTTGACTTCGGCTGCTATGCCGATCCTAGGGTTGTGCGAGCTAGGAAATTGTCCACAAACCGTTGGATGTGGGGTCGTACGTGGGACCGCTCGTCCGTCCATGGCAGCTAACGTGAACCTTGGTGCATTCTATCTAGTGGGCATGCCCGTGGCAATTGGGCTTGGATTCTTGATTGGGCTTGGGTTTTGTGGACTTTGGATTGGGCTTCTATCGGCCCAAATTTGTTGTGCTGGGCTGATGCTGTATATTGTGGGGACCACAGATTGGAAGTGCCAAGCCCTGAGGGCACAGTTGCTAACATGCACCGGATGTGGCGAAACAACATTGTCTCCTGACTGTGAGGCATTGATTTCTGTTGCCGTGACGTCATGATGATGACGTATCGTTGGCAATATTTGGTTCCGTCTCTTATATCTAATTTTTGCTATTTTAAAATTTTTTTTTTTTCTGATTGTTGTTCAGAATTAAATGGGAATCACTGATTGTTGGTTGGAATTTAATCTATTCTGTACCAAAAAAAAAAAAAAAAAGGAAAACCCAAAAAGTTGTATGAGTAATTTTATTTTAATCTTTTTCAATCTTGCATTAATTTGATGTATTTGTTGGACAGATTTGGCACTGTTTAATGTATATATTGATTTTGATTGAATTTAAATATCAATTTCAGTTATCTTTTAACAAAATATTGGTTATACCACACAACCAGCAAAATAAATACATATTGCTAGAACTAAATTATTACACAAAAAGTGTGGATCGAATGGTTCAATTCTGTGAAGGAGTAGTACATATATAATTAATTTTTATTATTATTTATTAATATATATTACGGTTTGTTTCATTTATTATTTTTATTTTTGGCTCTTCGACCAAGATGGCATGAATTATTTTAGAAAATAGAAACTCAAAGAAAAAAAAAAAATTATATAAGATAAATTAGTGAAATCACCTTATAACATTAGTGGGAGACTTCATACATTGATTCTTTGAACTCTTTTTCTTTGATCCATTACGTTTGAACAAAGGAAGGATTCCAAAGAATTGATGTTTCTTTTAGTTATTGAATCTCTTTGATTGATGAATGTGTGATATTCTGAATCTCATTACTAATGAAAAATTTTCATTTTTCTATTTAGTATTTAACGTAGAGTTTTAAAAGAATTTTATTGACTTTTTAAATTGACGGATTTTTGTGGAACTGTCCTTGAAGGTTTTTTAAACAAATCGACTCCTAATGATACACTACTACATGAACTAATATTGAAGGTAGACCGTTACTTTTATTGATTTTTAAATTTTTTTTACAGAATTAATGAATCAATTAAATACTTTTATATATTTTCATTTGACTTTTACAGACTTCCATTTTAAAAAAATAATCTTGTATATAAATCTTTTGTCTATATTACTTATTGTACGTTCTTGTTTTATTGACTTATTCATTTATGCAGAAACACTACTTGCAAGACCAAATGATGCAGAACACGAGTTAAGAACACATAGTAACAAAATTATATTTCAGATGTCAATAAAAATATTTTTTAAAAGAATATAAAAATATAAATCATAAATAACCAAAATACAAAAATAAATAAATAAATTATATTTCAGTACTCTTTGATGAAAAAGAAAAAGAAATCTCTAATGTTCAATATTATTAATATGTCCAAACCTATAGAATGTTATGAAACTGAACAACTAGCAAATATTTAAAAATTTAATTACGAGATAATCTATTTAATTTATAAAATATTAATTAAAAATTGATCTTTCTTCATAGAAAAATGGGGGGATACAATGAAAAATAAGAGAGAGAAATCTTATACGAATTTTTTAATTACAAATTGATCTTTTTTTTCATAGAAAAAAAAAAGAATCGGGGAAACTATGAAAAAGAAAAGAGAGAAAAATGGGAAGGAGAATACTAAAAAGCAAAAAAAAAAAAAAAAAAAACCATGTTGAAGAGAGATAAACAGACTATTCTTTTTTTTTTTTTTTAATGATGAATCTAGGGTTCGTAGAAGGAAAGATGAAAGAAAAATTCTGAAGGGAAAAAAAAAAATCACCGACTAAAAGATTTTTTTTTTGTTTTGTTTTGTTTTGTGAAAGTCTTCCAAACTCTTGGTAGTGAATGAGAGACAAGTCGTGAGATTTTATATTTTCATGCAGAAATAAAAATATGACATATTAATGAAAATTAGTGCTCAAAATTTTATAGAAGTTTTTATAAGTCATTGACATTTTTAATATTCCATAACTTTTAAAAAGTCTATATTAATGAATACCAAAACTTGTGCGTACGTAGATGTAAAAAGTCTATATTAAATACATCAAACTTTTTAAATCCATAGTCTTTAAAAAGTCAAATTTGAATACATTCTCCTTAATCTAAATGTATTTTGTTTTTTTCCCCCTCTTTTATGTTGAATTTCCCAGTGACTCAAATTAGTCGCAGAAGTAGACATGGTTTTCTAAGCTTATAATGATTTAGTTATTCATAAGATTTATGATTGTGTGTAATTTTGCACATATTCATGGTGATTGTTGTTCATAAGTTTGTCTAAAAAAAAAATATTTGCATGCAATTAAAATTTTGATCTTAAAAATAAAATAAATTGAAATGGAAGTATTTGATTTCGTGTTTTTGTTCAACACTTTGGTGAAATTTTTTACGTCGGTCTGATTTGATTTGGTTTGCATTATAGAAATCAATTGTGAACACTTGCAACTAATTAATGTTTTATTGTGCGATTTTTAGTTAGTTATAGTTATTAATTTGTTATTAAGAATATTTGACGTTTATCTGTGTTTTTAAGTTTTAATTATTAAACTTTACGAAACTCGATCAATCCACTAGATTCTTTCATTGATCCGAGTTAAAATAATGATTCTAAATACCTTGTATACAAGTATATACATATATATGAACCTGAACAATGAACTAACGTAGATAGAGTTTCCAATAGGTGCAAGAGTAGATATTTGTTGTCACTATCGGACTATCATTTTAACTATCTGTCACTTAAATTTTAATACATTACTAACTTTTGTTAGCAAACATAGTATTAGAATTTCATTTAGATTAGAATACCATATAGTAGGATAAGTAGGATATCATATATGTAATATTCCTATCCTAGGTAGAACTCTTTTCTTTTTATTTCTTTCCTTATTAGGTTTCTATTAACCTATATATATATCTTGTAACCCCATTCATTAATTACATTACATCAATATACAGAGAGAACTATTTCTCCACACGTATTCTCCATTATATTTGTTCATCTCTTTTATATTTCTACATGGTATCAGAGCGACGATTCTGAGCGACGATGCTTCGCACAAACGATGATAGAAAAATCATAGAGACGACGATTGCCCAATCGGATCCCATGGCTCTACAGCAATCCGATCATCCCGGCTTCATCCCCGTTTCTAAACCACTCGATGGAAACAATTATGGTACAAACACCATAAAGACGACGATTGCCCAATCGGATCTCATGGCTCTACAGCAATCCGATCATGAAGGGCAACATTCAATCAATTCAATCAATTGGAGATCGAACCGGAAAAATGACAATCGGTCAGACCGGTCGACCGGTTCGTCCAACCGGTCAACCGTTTCGACTGAAATCGGGCAGAAACAGTGCACCTACTGCAGGATGATTGGCCACATCATTGATACCTGCTATTTCATCCATGGCTTCCCTCCAGGGCACAAGTTTCATGGAAAAGACGTGAAGCCACGAAACAAACGCTTCACAAATACTACTACCGCTTCTACACCTGACCAAAAGGAAGGCAAAACGCTCACAACCAAGGAATATGAACAGATCATGACACTTCTAAACAACAAGTCGGGTAATGACAAGCCTTGTGTTAATACTTCAGGTATCAATATCTCTACTACCCCTTTGAGTAATTCATGGATTATTGATAGCGGGGCCACTGACCATGTGACGAATGATGAGATTCTTGAGAATAAATTCATGCCAATGCACAAAACTGTGCAATTACCGAATGGGGGTCATGCTCTTATTAAATCCATTGGTACAATTAACTTTGAAAATAATATGACTGTTGATAATGTGCTTCATGTTCCTAAATTCAAAGTTAATCTATTATCTATCAGTAAACTTACTAGAGAGTTAGGTTGCTATGTGACTTTTTTCTCTGATTTTTGTGTCATGAAGAATCTGACTACGAAGAAAACGATTGGCTTGGGAAGGCAGAGTAACGGCCTATATTACTTTTCACAAAAACCACAAATACATCATACTACCAGTGGATCAACTAACCTATGGCATAAACGTCTTGGACACCCTTCAGCCTCACCTCTTCAATTCCTAGCACAAAGTATCTTAGGTATTAGTTTTGATTCTCACGATATTTGTGATATTTGTCATCAGGCAAAACAATCTAGACTACCATTTAAAGTCAGTCAAATATCTAGCAATAAACCCTTTGATTTGATTCATTGTGATATTTGGGGACCTCATAGATTTTATTCTTATTCTGGTGCTAGATATTTCCTTACAATTGTTGATGACTTTTTTCGTTATACTTGGGTACACCTCATGCGTCACAAATCTGAAACTCAAAGCATAATTAAAAATTTCTTTGCTTGGGTTAAAACTCAACACAACCTGACTATAAAAACCTTGAGATCTGACAATGGCCAAGAGTTCTTATCCTTGCAAACATTCTTAGATGAAAATGGTACTATTTTTCATAGGTCATGTCCTTATACCCCTCAACAAAATGGAGTGGTAGAGAGAAAACACCGCCACCTCTTTAATGTGGCTCGTGCCATTAAATTTCAAGCCAATCTTCCGTTAAACTTTTGGGAGGAACATATCAAAACAGCTTGTTACCTTATCAATCGGATACTTTCACCATTGCTCTCACACAAAACACCTTACGAAAGATTGCACAAGAAACCACTACCATATTCCCATTTACGTGTCTATGGTTGCCTATGTTTTGCCACCAACCTTAGACCCAGGCATAAATTTGACACACGAGCCAAACGGTGTGTGTTCCTTGGATACTCCTCAGGACAAAAAGCATACACCTTATATGACCTAACCGACAAAAAGCTAATAGTATCCCGAGACGTTGTGTTCCATGAAAATATATTTCCATACACTTCCCAACAACATGATGAAACCAACTCCATCCCATTGCCACAATCTATGCCTCTAGATGTTGAAACACCATATTTCACAAATCCTGAGGACCAACACTTAGCAGAAACAGATAACTTGCCTGACAATCCTGGACAATCATCCGGACCATCCGCTTCAACAGAGAGTCCAACCGGTCTACCTACTGGTCGATCGGTTACCTCATCCGGTTCAACAGAGAGTTTAAACAGTCGACCGTCTTCACCAACCGGTTGATCGGTTGAGCAGTGTCAGACCACAATTGATCCACCTACCTCTTCTCACCCTCCAGATGACCAACTTAGACGATCCTCAAGATCAATTCAAACCCCATTTCACCTGAAAGATTACTATATCAATCATACTCTGCCTACTCAAGTCGGATCTCTTCCAGTCAAATCCAGCACTCGACACCCTATATCAATGTATGTATCATATAGTAACCTTTCTTCTATACATCGTGCTTTTACATATAATATTTCTCATATCATAGAGCCAGCTACATATGAGGCAGCATGTCAGGATCCCAAATGGGTCGCTGCCATGAATGATGAAATTCGTGCCTTGGAAGAAAACAATACTTGGTCACTTGTACCGCTTCCTCCAAATTCTCATCCTATTGGTTGTAAGTGGGTGTTCAAAATTAAATTTCATTCTGACGGTACAGTTGAACGATACAAAGCACGGTTAGTGGCGAAGGGGTTTACACAACGAGAAGGGATTGATTATAATGAAACTTTCGCTCCAGTTGCAAAGTTAACTACAGTCAGATGCTTACTTGCTATCGCCTCTATTCGTAACTGGACGCTTCATCAGATGGATGTACACAATGCCTTTCTTCATGGTGATCTTGATGAAGAAGTCTATATGACTCCCCCTCCTGGATTTCGTCGACAGGGGGAGACACCAGTTGTATGTCGACTTCATAAATCTTTATATGGATTGAAACAGGCATCTCGTTCTTGGTTTCAAAAATTTGTATCTGCTATTATTCAGTTTGGGTTCAAACAGTCACATGCAGATTACTCACTCTTTACAAAGGTCAATGGTAATTCATTTACGGCAATTCTATTATATGTGGATGATATGATTGTCACAGGAAATAATAGAGAAGCAATCTCTACTACAAAAATATTCCTTGCATCTCAATTCAAGTTGAAGGATCTTGGCACATTAAAATACTTTCTTGGAATAGAAATTGCTCGCTCAAGATCACGGATTTCAATAAATCAAAGGAAGTATACTCTTGACATTCTTCAAGAAGCCGGATTACTTGGATCAAAACCTGTAGCATTTCCTATGGAGCAGTCATTGAAATTTAATCTGACTGATGGAAAGTTATTGAAAGATCCCACATACTATCGACGGTTGGTAGAAAAGCTCATTTATCTCACCATTACCAGACCAGAGATCTCATATTCAGTCAATACACTCAGTCAGTTTATGCAGACGCCTAGACAACTCCATCTTGATGCAGTTCACCGATTGCTCCGATACTTGAAAGGGGCACCAGGACGAGGATTATATTTCCCATCAAGTGGGAAATTGCAGTTAGCAGGATTTTGTGATGCAGATTGGGCCGGAGATGTTACTACACGACGTTCAGTTACAGGATATTGTGTATTTTTGGGAAAAGCACTTATATCATGGAAAAGCAAGAAACAAACGACTGTGTCCAAATCTTCGGCAGAAGCTGAGTATAGGGCAATGGCTTCCATTACATGTGAGCTTATATGGTTGAGACAATTGCTGATAGACTTATGTGTAGATCATCCACAAGCAGCAATATTATATTGTGATAATCAAGCAGCAATGCATATTGCCGCTAATCCAGTATATCATGAAAGAACAAAACACATTGAAATAGATTGTCATATTGTTCGTGAACGAATTGATAAGGGAGAGATCAAGACTGCCTATGTTCCAAGCAACAATCAGATTGCAGATTTATTTACTAAAGCATTGGGGAAGGAAGTATTTCACAATTTCACTCACAAGTTGGGCACTCTTGACATACATGCTCCAACTTGAGGGGGAGTATTAGAATTTCATTTAGATTAGAATACCATATAGTAGGATAAGTAGGATATCATATATGTAATATTCCTATCCTAGGTAGAACTCTTTTCTTTTTATTTCTTTCCTTATTAGGTTTCTATTAACCTATATATATATCTTGTAACCCCATTCATTAATTACATTACATCAATATACAGAGAGAACTATTTCTCCACACGTATTCTCCATTATATTTGTTCATCTCTTTTATATTTCTACACATAGTCCCCGGAGTTATTACTCCAAGTCCAAGAAAAGTGGTCGTGGCCGCCATTTCATGGTCAATAAAAAATGTGAAGAGGAAGAAAAGACAATAAACAACGTAATCCTAAGCCATCATGCTTCTCACATGCATGGTGCCCTAATAAGCAACTCTACAAGTCCCTGTGTGTGTGTGTGTGCATGTTTTACAGATCAATGTCTCCTTATCTTAAATCTATTTGTACTCTTGTAACTGGTTGCCTTTTTCTTCAGTTCCACAACCCACCAACAACGCCATCATCACTCAACCCTACTCCATTATGCCTGTCTACACACCAAAAGAAGACCTAAAAACTTAGCATCTTTATGTTTTATATATATATATATGTGACTGTTATGTTGCAGAGAAACATTGTAAAATGGTTTTAGGGTTATAGCCCTTAGCCTTTGTCCACCTTGTAAGCAACAATTGACACTCCTCACTACACTGAATATTCTTCTAGACAGCTTTACATGCATGGGGTTTGGAGTTCCACTATTTCCTCGACTTATTGTTTCTTTATTCCTCCAATTGGCATGACATGTTTCCCCAACTGGAGCTCATTCATGGAGTATACACATTAATATGTGTTTGTTTATATGTCTCTCTCTCTCTCTCTCTCTCTCTCTCTCTCTCTCTCTCTCTCTCTCTCTCTCTCTCTCTCTCTACACACTAAGTTCTAAGTTGTACGGAAATGGAATCGATAAACAAAAGGCCACACGATACGATATACATGAAAACACTAATTTTTTTTTCCCAAAAAAGAAGTAGAACACGAAACGCAATGGAAACATTGTACAAAAAATTATGAATTACTATTATAAAGTTAACTATTGAATTATAATAACCACTTGATAATTTTATCGTAGTAGTCTCAAATTATGTAAATCGTTTGTTGAAGTCCAGAATCAATTTACATCTTAGTTAAAGTTCAGAAAAGTCCATAAAAATGTGCAATTATTAATCCAAATTCTTAAATATTTGGTCAAAAGTTTTCGTGAAATTTCGTCAAGATTTTTCAAACGTTTGCAAAAAAAAATTTGAAACGAAAATGCTAACATCTTAGAAGTTTCGTACATGTTATGCTTTACTAATTAATACACGTTTCATTATTGTACTATATATTTCAAGCTTTTTAGGCTTCAATGACTCCTACCATCAACCTCTAGTCTTTGTGAAGTGGACCCATGAAGAACGTGGACGAAGACACCATACATATGCCTGTAGACATAAACTAATGCCACCCCTTTCTTATCCTTTTGAAATAGAGAAATGATACATTAGAGGTGTCAAATATGATTGTTAAGGAATGTTGTTTTCATGATTAAGGTAAAAAATCCAAAGATTAATATTTCCACATCCCTCTCCTCCCCAACTAAAAAAAAAAGAAAAAAAGAAAAAAAAATGGTGAATTAATGACCGAAAAAATTGAATTATTTTTGACCTTTTTCTTTCTCGTGTTTGACAGAAAAGGTGACAAATTAGAGATAATCGACTTTTAGTGGTTGGAGTTTGGTTAACCTTAAGAGAAGTATAAACATGTTATTATTTTGTAAATTTAACTAAAAAAGTTAAATATAAGTCACCTATTTCTAAATTTATTCAATTGATGTCACCTTTCATTCTTTACTTTGAAACCACGGCCCGCTTGCTATATAGTTTTACATCTATCATCACATTATTACACGAAAACATTCAACTCATGAAGGTCCAAGGGTAGTAGCTCTAAGATATAAACTCGCGATGACCGCTCAACTTTTTTGAGTTATGACTATTGAAGTAGGTTCGATGATGTGTTCGTTGTACTGGATGTTATGTGCCAAATGTGTCAAATTGGATGCGTGCATGTAATCGCTCTAGCTATTGTGTATGCTTGGTTAAACTTTTTATAGAATATAAACAGTGAGTCTTACAGAATGTATCGATAAAAAATGGATAAAAATTGTAGATCATTTTGGACAGTGGGATGCCTGTATATAACTACAAACTTTACAAAGCGTATAGTCAATAGAAGAAAATTTGTACTTTGAAATAGGTAGGCTCAAGTCAACGAGTTACTGTACTAAGGAAAGGAATAAAGCAGGTTAATCCACAGTGAATGAATAAGATAATAGAGCCCAATGGCCCAAGATTGTTTAAATTAAAGCAAAGGCCCAGATTGAATGTGTTAGTTTATGTTGTTAGAGCAGTATTTTGTAATAAGCGCCATTTTGATTAATAGTACAATTTAATTATTTACATTTCATATATTTGGATTAATCAAATAATTATAATGCTCCAAGATCACACAAGTAGTTTTATATTGTATGCTTAAGTGGTCAAGTATAGAAAAACAATTTATAAAGTGATCAAAATACATTGTTCAAGAGTCAATCATATCCTTTCCCGCCGTAGATGCAACCGAGTATGAGCTCTAAGACGCTCTCCCAAAGCTGAAAGATGGAGGACAAGCCACAATAGATGAACTAGTATAAGTGAACCTCGGTACATATCAAGAACCTGGGCCTAAGCCACTAAGCCATACCTCCAACTTGTGATGGGTAAATATAAGATCGTATTGTTCGTACTTGGGTTTATCTAGACCCATTAGTAAGAATGATAGTGTATTTGGAACACATTGAATTGGACCACGTGAAAGTCTTATTTGTGACCGTTTGAAATAAAACTTTACTTGATTATCAAACAAATAACTTAATCTTGAGTGAGTAATGAACTTTAATTATGATATAATTTGTTGGAACATTGATTAAATTGATATCGTAGAATCCCTCCGATGACTCAAGTTGAAGTATAGGTGGCAAATTGCAAGTGTTTTGATTTTTCTGGGCCAACTTAGAAATAAGATGATACTTGTGTTTTCGTAGGCCTAGGTAAAGGCCTAAATAGGGAATGCCTATATATCAAATCTAGGGCACAAGTCAAAAAATAGTTTGTGTCTTGAGGGATTTATTGCTCTCTATGAGGTAATCAATCAGAAATCATTAATCACTTATGCTATTGCAATCTGGGAATTCGTCTCATCTACTTTTGGTCATGCTTTAGACAGTTTTAGTAATACTATTACTATGAACTTGTTCTTTTAAGGCAATAAAAAATGGCTATAATCTTGAGTTTCTGGACTGAATAATGTTATTCATTGTCAATCACTACTAGTAATCATCCTACGTGACATTACTTAATTGGATGAATTATTTACTCTAATTGAATAATATATTTATAATCATTAATTATGAATAATTCATCCAATTAAGTAATATTATGTAGAATGACTACCAGTAATGAGCGACTATGAATAACATTACTCGGGCGAAATATATGGTCAGCTAGAAATAAGGCAGTTTTTGAGTAAAATGTGACTCCGGTTCGGCTTGCAGCATATTAACAGAATATACAATTCTTGCACAACAGATGTAATTGCCACTTTTGGATGAGTAGTTTAGATCCAAAAACAGGAATTAATGATAATTAAATATTTATTTTCATAAATTTAATTTACCAATATATATTATTCGCTGAATAAAGTAATAGAAATATAAATATTGATTGGTTGGTAGTTTTTATAGTTACCTTTGCTCGAATTTTCTATTGGCTGCAAATTTTATAAAATTATCCTCGGTTGAATTCTTCTACTGGTATGTAGTTATTGAAAATTATCCATAGTGCAATTATTCTATTGGCCAAAAATTATATAAATAAATAATTATTTTAATTATCATATTTATATTTTTAACCCCAGGATTCGAAAACCATAATTATATTTTTCACCCAAAAGTTTATTAAAAAATATCTAAAATTTTCAGAAAAATTCTGGAATGTGATATATTTTTGTTGGGAAAAAATTGCCAAAACACGCTATGAACTCGCCGAAAATAAAAGAGAGTAGAAGAGGAAAAAAAATACAAATTCATATAGTTTAATGATCACCACATAAGGAGAATCATTTCACTAATAAAAACTTCAGTTACGGTCATTTCGATCTCTCCCTTCACCAGCCACCAGGGGTGGAGGTAGGGGGCTGGATACGGTCCAGCTCTAGAAAATATAATTTTTGACCTACAAATTTTTTTTAATAAAAAAATAGTAATCCTCTCTCCAGAAAATCGTGGCTCCGCCCCTACCCTTCACCATAATAAAATATCCAACGTAGGGTTATGTCCTAGCTTTTTCTTCAGCTATTTTTCTTTCTCCATCCATGTTCGTCACCTAGTCCCTCAAATATATATGGTAACTTTTCTTTGCCCTTGAATTTCTTTTTATTGATATTAATTTTGAGTCAATCTCAACAATTTTTTTTTGGTTGGTTAAACGTAGTCTTCAAACAGCCCCACCCCCACCAAACCAAATATCTCCATGTCCCATCTGTGTTTCATAATTTTTTCAGAAGCAAACATTACAGGCAATATCACCTCGTTGATGATATTTGTCTCCCCCATGTGATTCCTCATTATACATATTTCGAAAGAAAAAACAAAAAGAGTTAAAATGTTATCTATGATATTTTCTACTCATGTTCACTAAGTATTGTCCTTTGCCCCTTTTTTAATTCAAAAATTTGTCCATTCATGCAGAAGTACTACCCAAAGATGAAGGTAAATTAATATTCATATAGTGCATGGAAGAAATATTCAATTGTTAACATTAATTCAGTAAATTAATATAAAAATGAATTGGACAAAAATGATTTTCACGACCGGGCTATAGCCCCCCCCCCCCCCCAAACACCAAAAAAAAACAAAAATAAATAAATTCCGCCCCTGGATGCATATTTTGAGGTATACGTAATAAGCTTATTTTCTTGTTTGAATTTGTAATATTGGTTTGTGTAATTTGATCTTAATTTCATTAAAATAATGAATCCCATAAACTGATAATACATTCAACATTAGGGGTTTTATTTTAAGTTGATTTGATTAGTAGTCGGTGAACTCATACTCGAATATTTCTTCATACCATTAAGTAATCTCATTCTGCAAGTACTTTCTATGAAAAAATTTACAAGCAGAGTATTGGGATGGAGCATGAAAAATTACAATCTAGATATGCATAATTTATATTGTTTAATAGATGCATTTCATCGTAGAAATAGACCTTAATTTCTTAGTATATATCGAATTCAAAATAAGATTTAGCCATTTATGTATTCAAAACAATTTTGTAATTTTCCACAAAAATTGCTCGTGCATTCAGTAACCCCAAGCAAGTAAAAGTAAACAATAGTATAAATTGCACGTGGTAGACACGTGCCTCCATCATATTCATTCTATTTGTTGCTGAGGCCACTATATAGAGTGGTGGTGGAGATAGTCAGAAGTATGATGAATTTATCACATTTCAGGCAACTGCTGTCATTGGGTCTTTTGCATGTGGCCTCGAATCCAGGGTTATGGCCATTTTAGAGGCCGAGGCTTTTCCTCTTCTGTCAAATCTGATTTCCCTGTTGAACAGCAAGAACGAGAGAATGTTACAGATCTTGGTGCACATATTATCATGCATTCATGACAAACAAGTATGGAGCAACATCCATTAAGTGATACTAGAGTTATGACAAAGCTTGTTAGTCTTCTTGAAGGCTCTAAGAAGCCAATATAGAATTTCTATCTATTGTCGACAAGGAAAACCCAGAAATTGTTACAGAGTTTGTGGAGCTCAAAATGGAAGAGAACTGAAAGTTGCAAGTTTGTGACTAAAACTGATCAAGGATAAGTATCCTCAGATGAGATTGCTAGTCTGCACGTATTTGATCATCATAAGAAACGTGTGTACATCTTAGCTTCAAGATGTAGGAATCGAGATTGGATTGGTACTAACCTTACACGAGCTTCTTTGAAGATCCTAGTCAAGTTCGAGGCAAAAGAGGATTTGTGAAAGATAGCAATTGACGCCAATGTTGTTGATAAATTATGCTACCACTTAGATAAAGAACTATTTCAAGCAAGCGCTTGCAAGGAATTTTTTTAGCATTGGCTGATATGTGCTCAAAGTTGAAATACTTTTTTGAAGGCATTGAAATTTATAAAAGATGTGTTGCACATGATAGTGCTCAAGTAAGCATTAAGTTGGTTAAAAAGTTATAGAAACTATTGTTTTTCCTTTTTGTTGGTCTTTGAATTGTACTCACCAAAAACATCAATGAGATCTTATAGCTCTCATTCTTTGTGCAAAAAAACCGATGAAGAAATTAGAAACGCATATATTAAATTGTTTAGTGGATGCATTTCATTGTTGAAATATAAATTATTTTTGGCCAAAGTCTAAAATATTGATATGAATTAGCAAAGATTATATTGCTGCAAAAACATTAACAACTTATAAAAAATGCAAAACACCGGAATTAGTTTCATCGAGGTTCGGCAACAAAGGCCTATATCCCTGTTCGAGCTCTACTAATGAATACGCTCCACTACATTAATACTTCTTCAATCTCAAGTTACAAAGAGTGGAATGTTACAACACGTGCCTACCACGTGCAATTTATACTATTGTTTACTTTTAGTTGCTCGGGGTTATTGAATGCACTTGCCTTGTACATGCAATTTTTGTGAAAAATTACAAAATTGTTTTTGATGCATAAATGGTTAATCTTATATTGATTTCGATACATACTGAGAAATTAAGATCTATTTTCTACAATGAAATGCTTTATTTAAACAACGTAAATTATGCATCTCTAGCTTGTAGTTCCTCATGCTCCATCCCAATACTCTGCTTGTAAATTTTCTTATAGATACTGCTTGCAAAATGAGATTAGAAATATTAGAGTATGAGTTCGTCGACAACTAATGCTCTTTGCTAGTCCGCTAGTTTGCTACTATGTTCAAATTACTAAGAACACTATAGCAATTACCACTGAGGGGGAAAAAAATCTTACACCTTTTTTGAGCTCGTGCTAGCCCCATCTTCTCTCTCAAGTTTTCAAAATTTGGTTTCATTTAGGACTTGATCGCAAGCATGGATATTTCTTCATTTCTACATATTCCTGCAATATACATAAAGCTCATTTTACCTTGGCTTTGAATGGAATTAATTTAGTTAAGAGAATAGAACTACCAAAATTCCAAAGTCTTTTTTTTAATTGCAGGAAATACTATTGCAGAGGATCTACTCTAGTGTTGATATACATCATGTGTCGCTATTTTTTAAATTTAAATATTCATTTGATCATCTAGTTTAAGTCAAAGGATTGTGGAAAGTAAATGTCGAAATAATATTCATTGCAATCACTTGCTTGAAATGGGCATTTCTCTGAGTTGTTGCATAATTTATCAACCACTTTGGCATAATATGCTATCTTTTTTGGAACTTTCTTTCTCAAATTAAACTAGATAACACAAATGGAGCATCATCTCCAACTTGACCAAGATACCAACTCCTTATATCAATATCGATTCATTTCAATATGAAGAATAATTCAAGTGATTCGTTTTTAACAAAATGGAATATATTGGTAATAGATCAACCTAAAGCTACAGCATTTCTATTTTAGACTGGAGTTCAAATTACATGATTGATCACCACGAAGCTCAGGTAAGGTTTGTACCAACCCAGCCTTGATTCCTACATTTTGATGTTAAGATGTACGAGTGTTTCTTATGATAATCAAACACATGTAGCGTAGCAATCTCATCCGACAATACTTATCCTTGGTCAATTCAGTCACACTACAAAAAATGATAATTTCCTAATTGATGTTTGTTAAATGTGATACAAAGAAGGAATAAGTCAAAACAATTTTGTAATTTTTCACCAAAAAAAAAAAACGTGCAATATACATGCATTCAATAACCTCGAGCAAATAAAAGTAAATAATATTATAAATTGCACGTGGTAGGCACGTGCCCTCCATCATATTTATTCTCATTGTTGTTGAGTCCTCTATGCACAATAATGGTGGGGATAGTCAGAAGCTCGATGAATTTATCGCAATTCAGGCAAATGTCGTTCATTGGTCTTTTGCATGTGACCTGGAATCCAGGGTTATGGCCGTTTTAGATGCCGAGGCTTTTTCTCTTCTGTCAAATCTGATATCTCACCCCCATTGAGAAGGTTGTGAATGATGGTGCCCATATTCTTAAATTGATTTATCAGTAAAGATTGGCTCTAAAATTCAGTTTTCTAAAAGTGAAAATCGTGAAATTCCTTATTTCTGTGCTGAACAGCAAGAACGGGAAAATGTTAAAGGTCTTCGTGCATGTACTATCACGCATTCATGCCAGTAAAGTATGAGGAAGCTTGTTAGTCTTCTTGAAGGCTCTAAGAAGCCAATGTAGAATTTCTATCTATTGTCGTCAAGGAAAACCCAGAAATTGTTATAGAGTTTGTGGAGCTCAAAATGGAAGTACTGAAAGTTGTGAGTTTATAACTAAACTGACCAAGGATAAGTATCTTTAGACGAGATTGCTAGTTTGCACGTGTTTGATCATCATAAGAAATACTTGTACATCAAGATGCAGGAATCATAAGAAAAGAGTTCTTGAGCTTCTTGACAATCCTAGTCAAATTAATTGGAGACAAATGAGCAACTGCGAAGATTGTTGATAAATAAAAGAACCATTTCAAGCGAGTGTTGGCAAGGCATATTTTTAGCATTGGCTTATATGTGCTAAAAGTTGGAGTACTTCGCTAAAGGCGTTGAAATTTATAAAAGACGCATTAGCACATGATAGTGCTGAAGTAAACATTAAGTTGGTTAAAAATTTATAGAAAATATTATTTTTCTTTTTGATGGTTTTTGAATTGTACTCACCAAAAACATCAACCCTCGTTCTTTTTGCTAAAAAACCGATGAAGAAATTAGAAATGCATAGATTAAATTTTTTAGTGGATGTATTTCATTGTTGAAATTTAATTTTTTTGGTAAAGTCTAATTTTTAGTATTTTTCATGCTCGAAATAAGATCTAACTATTTATGTGTTCAAACATTTTGGTGATTTTCACAAAAATTGCACGTTCTATGTACGTGCATTCAATACCCTTTAACAAGTAAAAGTAAATAATACTATAAACTCCAGAGCAATAGTGATATAAATTAGCAAAGATTATACCACTAGAAAATATTATCAATGTATAAAAATTGCAAGAAGCATAGGAATTTGTTTCATTGAGGTTTGACAAAAAAACCCGACATCCCTGTTGGAGCGTATCTACTAATAGATACGCTCTTAAGTTACAAAGAGCGGGATGTTATAGCACGTGCCTACCATGTGCAATTTGTACTATTGTTTACTTTTACTTGCTCGAGTTTATTAAATGCACGTGTAATTTTGTGTGAAAAATTACAAAATTGTTTTGGATGCATAAATGGTTAGATCTTATTTTTGTTTCATACATACTAAGAAATTAGACTTTTCTAAAGAAACTAAGATTTATTTTCTAAGATGAAATGCATCATTTAAACAATGTAAATTATGCATTTCTAGCTTTTGGTTCCTCACGCTCCATCCCAATACTCTACTTGTAATTTTCTCGTAGAAAGTACTTGCATAATGAAATTACTCACGTATGAAGAAATACTAGAGTTTGAGTTCATCGACAACTAATCCTCTTTCATAGTCCGCTAGATGATTCTTTTTTGCTACTTTTTTCAGCTGATTAGTAGATTACTAAGAACAATATAGCAATTACCATTGAAAAGAAAAAAAACATTGTTCTTTTTTTGTGCTTTTGACTAGCCCCATCTTTCTCTCTCTAGTTTTCAAATTTTAGCTTCATTTAGGACTTGATCGCGAGCATGGATATTTCTTCATTTCTACATATTCCTGCAATGTGTACTTAAAGGTCATTTTACCTGGGCTTTGAATGAAATCAATTTAGTTAAGAGAATACAACTATCAAAACTTCGAAGTCTTTTTTTTAATTGAGAAAATACTTTTGCAGAGCATTTACTCCGGTGTTGATATGCATCATTTGTTGCTATTTTTGAACTTTTAAATATTTATTTGATCATGTAGTTTAAGTCAAAGGATTATGGCAAGTAAATATCCAAATAATATTCCTTGCAAACGCTTGCTGAAATGGGCATTTCTCTGAGTGGTTGCATAATTTATCAACCATGGCGTCAAAATGCTATCTTTCGTGGATCTTCATTTCTGAAATTAAACTAGATAACACAAATGGAACGTCATCTCCAACTTGACCAAGATACCAACTCCTTATCAATCTCGATTCATTTCAATAAGAACAATAATTCAAGCGATTAGATTCTAACAAAAGAGATTATATTGGTAATAGATGGACCTAAAGCTAAAGCATTTCTATTTTAGACATGAATTCAAATTAAATGATTGATCGCCACGAAGCTCAAGTAAGGTTAGTATCAACCCTGACTTGATTCCTACATTTAGAAGTTAAGATGAACAAGTGTTTTTTACGATGATCAAATACACGCAGCTTAGCAATCTCGTCCGACAATACTTCTCCTTGGTCAATTGAGTCACACCGTATAATATTGACAAAAATGATAATTTCTTAATTGATGTTTGTTAAATGTGATACAAAGAAGGAATAAGTCAACAATTTTGTAATTTTTCACAAAAATTGAACGTGCATTCAATAACCTCGGGCAAGTAAAAGTAAACAATAGTATAAATTGCACGTGGTAGGCACGTGCCCTCCATCATATTCATTCTCTTTGCTACTGAGGCCTCTATGTACATCGGTGGTGGGATAGTCAGAAAAGTACGATGAATTTATCATAATTTAGGAAACTGCGGTCATTGGGTCTTTTGCACGTAGCATGTAATCCCGGGTTATGGTCGTTTTAGAGGCTGAGGCTTTTCCTCTTTTGTCAATCTGATTTATCACCCCCATGAGAAGGTTGTGGATGATGGTGCCCATTCTTTTAAATTGATTTATCAATCAAGATTGGCTCCGAAGTTTGATTTTTTAAAAGAGAAAATCATGAAATCCATCATTTCTGTGATGAATAGCAAGAACGAGAGAATGTTACAGGTCTTGGTGCATCATGCATTCATGTTGGAAAAGTATGGAGAAATGTCTATTGAGTGATGCTAAATTTATGACGAAGCTTGTTAGTCTTCTTGAACGCTCTAAGAAGCCAGTTTAAAATTCCTATTTATTGTAGTGAAGGAAACAAGAAATTTTTACAGAGTTTGTGGAGCTCAAAATGGAAGAGTAGTGAAAGTTGTGAGTTTGTGATTAAATTGGCCAAAGATAAGTACCTTCGGACGAGATTGCTAGTCTGCATGTGTTTGATCATCATAAGAAACACTTGTGCATCTTATCTTCAAGATGTTGGAATCAAGACGGGATTGGTAGTAACCTTACTTGAGCTTCTTGACGATCCTAGTCAAGTTGGAGACAAATGAGGATCTGCAAAAGATATCATTTGATGCCGAGGTTGTTGACAAATTATGCTATTACTTAGAGAAAGAACCATATCAAGTGAGTGTTTGCAAGGAATATTTTTAGCATTGGCCGATTTGTGCTCAAAGTTGGAATACTCTTTTGAAGGCGTTGAAATTTATAAAAGAAGCGTTAGCACATGATAGTGGTGAAGTAATTAAGCATTAAGTTGATTAAAAAGTTATCGAAACTAATATTTTTCTTTTTGTTGGTCTTTCATGAATTGTAGTCACCAAAAACATCAACGACATCTTATTACCCTTGTTCTTTGTGCTAAAAAACCGATGAAGAAATTAGAAATGCGTAGATTAAATTGTTTAGTGGATGAATGTCATTGCTAAAATATAATTTTTTTGGGCAAATTCTAATTCTTAGTATATTTCATGCTCAAAATAAGATCTAACCATTTATGAGTTCAATCATTTTGGTAATTTTAACAAAAATTGCACATGCATTCAATACCCTTCAACAAGTAAAAGTAAACAATAATATAAACTCCAGTGATATGAATTAGAAAAGATTATGTCGCTGCAAAACATTTACAATGTATAAAAAATGCAAGAAGCACCATAATTTGTTTCATCGAAGTTCGGCAACAAATGCCTACATTCATATTGGAGCTCTACTAATGGATATGCTCCATTGCATTAGTACTTCTTCAATCTCAAGTTACGAAGAGTGGGATGTTACAACACGTGCATACCACGTGCAATTTATACAATTGTTTACTTTTACTTGATCGGGGTTTTTGAATGCAACCTTGCACGTGCAATTTTTGTGAAAAATTACAAAATTGTTTTGGATGCATAAATGGTTAAATCTTATTTTGATTTCGATACATACTAAGAAAATAGAATTTTTAAAAGAAATTGAGAACAATTTTCTACGAAGAAATCCATCATTTCTAGTTCTTCGTGCTCCATCCCAATACTTTGCTTGTAAATTTTCTTGTACAAATGAAGAAATATTAGAGTATGAGTTCATCGACAACTAAAGCTCTTTACTAGTCCACTAGCTGAATCTTTTATGCTACTCTGTTCAACTGATTAGTAGATTGTTAAGTACACAATAGCAATTACCATTAAGGGGGGAATTCCTTACTCTCTTTTTTTAGCTTGACTAGCCCCATCTTCTCTATCTAGTTTTCAAATTTTAGCTTCATTTAGGACTTGATCGAAAGCATGGATATTTCTTCATTTCAACATATTCCTGCAATGTGTACTTAAAGCTCATTTTACCTTGGCTTTGAATGGAATTAATTTAGTTAAGAGAATAGAACTATCAAAATTTCGAAGTCTTTTAATCGCAGGAAATACTATTGCAGAGGTTCTACTCTATCGTATGTCGCTATTTTTAAACTTTAAATATTTACTTGATCATACAGTTTAAGTCAAATGATTGTGGCAAGTAAATATCAAAATAATATTCCTTGCAAATGTTTGCTAGAAATAGGCATCTCTGTGTAGTTGCATAATTTATCAACAACTTTGGCGTCAAATGCTATCTTTTGTGGATCTTCCTTTTTGAAATTAAACTAGATAACACAAATGGAGCATCATCTCCAACTTGACGAGGATACCAACTCCTTATCAATCTTGATTCATTTCAATATGAAGAATAATTCAAGCGATTCGATTCTAACAAAAGGGAATATATTGGTAATAGATCGACCTAAAGCTAAAGCATTTCTATTTTAGACTGAAATTCAAATTACATGATTGATCGCCACGAAGCTCAGGTAAGGTTAGTACCAACCCAGCCTTGATTCCTACAATTTGAAGTTAAGATGTACGAGTGTTTCTTATGATAATCAAACACATGTAGCATAGCAATCTCCTCCGACAATACTTATTCTTGGTCAGTTCAGTCGCACTACAAAAAAAATTAATATTTCCTAATTGATGTTTGTTAATTGTGATACAAAGACGGAATAAGTCAAAACAATTTTGTAATTTTTCACATAAAAAAAATGTGCAATATATATACATGCATTCAACAACGTCGAGCAAATAAAAGTAAATAATATTATAAATTGCACGTGGTAGGCACGTGCCCTCCATCATATTTATTCTCTTTGTTGTTGAGGCTTCTATGCACAATAATAGTGGGGATATTCAAAAGCTCAATGAATTTATCGCAATTCAGGCAAATGTGGTCATTGGGTCTTTTGCATGTGGCCTAGATTCCAGGGTTATGGCCGTTTTTAGAGGTCGAGGCTTTTCCTCTTCGGTCAAATCTGATTTCTCACCTCCATTGAGAAGGTTTTGAATGATTGTGACCATTCTTTTAAATTGATTTATCATTAAAGTTTGGCTCCGAAATTCAATTTTCTAAAAGAGAAAATCTTGAAATTCCTCATTTCTCTGTTGAACAACAAGAACGAGAAAATGTTAAAGTCTTGGTGCATATACTATCACGCATTCATGCCAGGAAAGTATGGAGAAACATCCATTGAGTGATGCTAGAGTTATGACGAAGCTTGTTAGTCTTTTTGAAGGCTCTAAGATGCCAATTTAGAATTTCTATCTATTGTCGTCAAGGAAAACCCATAAATTGTTATAGAGTTTGTGGAGCTCAAAATGGAAGAGTACTGAAAGTTGTGAGTTTGTGACTAAACTGACCAAGGATAAGTATCCTCAAACGAGATTGCTAGTTTGCACATGTTTGATCATCATAAGAAACACTTGTACATCTTATTGTCAACGTGTAGGAATCAAGACTAAATTGATACTAACCTTGCTTGAGCTTCTTGACGATCCTAATCAAGTTGGAGACAAATGAGGATCTGCGAAGATTGTCGATAAATTATGCTACCACTTAGAGAAAAAACCATTTCAAGCAAGTGTTGGCAAGGATTATTTTTACCATTAGCTTATATGTGCTCAAAGTTGGAATACTTCGTTAAAGGCGTTGAAATTTATAATAGATGCATTGACACATGATAGTGCTGAAGTAAGCATTAAGTTGATTAAAAAGTTATAGAAACTATTTTATTTTTTTTTGGTCTTTCAATTGTACTCACCAAAAACATCAACCCTCGTTCTTTGTGCTAAAAACCGATGAAGAAATTAGAAATGCATAGATTAAATTGTTTAGTGCATGCATTTCATTGTTGAAATATAATTTTTTTGGGCAAAGTCTAATTCTTAGTATTTTTCATGCTCGAAATAGGTTCTAACCATTTATGAGTTCAAACATTTTGGTGATTTTCACAAAAATTGCACGTTCTATAAATGTGCATTCAATACCCTTCAACAAGTAAAGTAAATAATACTATAAACTCCAGAGCAATATTGATATGAATTAGCGAAGATTATACCGTTGGAAAATATTAACAACATATAAAAATTGCAAGAAGCATCAGAATTTGTTCCATCGAGGTTTGGCAACAAATGCCGAATCCTTGTTGGAGCGTATCTACTAATGGATACGCTCCACTGCATTAATACTTCTTCAATCTCAAGTTACCAAAAGTGGGATGTTATAGCACGTGCCTATCACGTGCATTAATTTGTACTATTGTTTACTTTTACTAGCTCGGGTTTATTAAATGCACGTGCAATTTTGTGTGAAAAATTACAAAATAGTTTTGGATGCATAAATGGTTGAGATTGCCAGTATGCAAGTGTTTGATCATCATAAGAAACACTTGTGCATCTTATCTTCAAGATGTTGGAATCAAGACTGGATTGGTAGTAAACTTACTTGAGCTTTCTTGACTATCCTAGTCAAGTTGGAGACATATGAGGATCTGCGAAAGATAGCATTTGACGCCGAGGTTGTTGATAAATTATGCTATTACTTAGAGAAAGAACCATATCAAGCAAGTGTTTGCAAGGAATATTTTTAGCATTGACTAATATGTGCTCGAAGTTGGAATACTTCTTTGAAGGCGTTGAAATTTATAAAAGATGTTTTAGCACATGATAGTGCCTCAGTAAGCATTAAATTGATTAAAAATTTATAGAAAATATTATTTTTCATTTTGTTGGTATTTGAATTGTACTCACCAAAAACATCAATGACCTCTTACAACCCTCGTTCTTTGTGCTAAAAAATCGATGAGGAAATTAGAAATGCGTAGATTAAATTGTTTAGTGGATGAATCCCATTGCTGAAATACAATATTGGGGCAAATTCTAATTCTTAGTATTTTTCATGCTCAAAATAAGATCTAACCATTTATGAGTTCAAATATTTAGTAATTTTAACAAAAATTGCATGTGCTACATAACATTTAGTAATTTATAGCACGTGCATTCAATGCACTTCATTAAGTAAAAGTAAACAATCTATCTATACTACATATAAAAATTCAAATATGGGAGAAACATTTATGGACGATATTGCCCCTCAAATAACTTATAATTTCTAAAATTATCTTTCAATTATTATAATTTATTTTGACTTTAATTTAAACTATTTAATACTATATAAATGTTGCATTTTCATCATTGAAAGTGATTTGCCTCTTTAAATTCCATTATATATTGTAATTAATGAAAATAAATAAAAATATACTAATAAAATTTTTAATATATTGAAATTATTATATTTAATTATAAACAATCAAAGAGTCAATCTTATTATGTACGAGAATTTAAGCAAATTCCTTTATCTAACATAACAAAATAAGATGAATTTGACTTTGCATTTTGACTTTCTTATTATTGATTGATATTTTCTTCCTCTGTTATTCATCTTTATTTTTTATTATGCCAGGAATATTTTTTTCCTTGTAATGACGATTTTTAGTCTTTGATAATTAGTTTGATAGTAATGTGGTAATAATGATGTGTTAATTTTTCATGAATGATTCACTATTTTTAAGAATATATATGATAGTAATATTCAATTAAATTTTGATTTCTATATATTTTTTTCTTGATTTAGAATATTTGTTCGACGTAAAAATGTTAATTATTGTGGTAGTCTTGATAACAAAGGGATTTAAGCTTGAATGATGTTTTATGTCATTTTGTAAGCAATTAAACGTATATTTATTGTGGAAGAACGAGTTGGAACAAGGAAAATTTGTGTTACTCTAACTCTTTCAAGCAAGGAAGACATAATTTGGATAAAGTGAGTCATGTTATGTATAAGGTGAAGGTAAATCTCGCATAATAAGTGGTTTTATGTGATGAGTTAAAATTATTGTCCAAATATCTAGTTGTTTTGAATTTTCTTTAAATTTATTAATATTTCAAATGAAATCACGGGAAAGAATGTATGAAGAAAAAAAACTCTTAGTTTATGAGTGCATTAAAACTGAATGGATATTGCGATAGAAAATTCTTCTTTATCTTATGTCAAAGAATTTTGAGATTCTTTTTTTTTAGAAATAATTACCTAATAAGGCTAAATATTTTGTTTTCATGTGCTTTTTATAATGATATAAATACATAAAATCAATGAAAAATTGTGTTATACTTATATCTACTATTTTCATGTATTTTATAATTTGATACTAATTTTAATAAAAGAAAGTTGTCTTTTCTGATATGCCATTAGATATATGTTTTAAATATAATTAAAAGAGTATCAATAATCTTTCAAATTTAACATTCACGTAAGCCTTGTATTTTTTAATGAACCACCTGTTTTACCAAGAAGTTTGAATATAATTCCTTAGTTAATCATAATCATTGATGAACTCATTATTGAAAATGAGTTTCATTTAAGCGTTATATTCATCGATAATTTTAAAATAAAAAAATCATAATATTATTACAAAATTACGTGCAACGCACGTATTCTTAACGAGTACTATAAACGTACTCCAGAGCAATATTGATATGAATTAGAAAAGATTATATCGCTACAAAACATTTACAATGTATAAAAAATGCAAGAAGAGCCAGAATTTGTTTCATCGAAGTTCGGCAACAAATGCCTACATGCATGTTGGAGCTCTATTAATGGATACGTTCCACTACATTAGTACTACTTCAATCTCAAGTTACAAAGAGTGGGATGTTACAACACGTGCCTACCACGTGCAATTTATACTATTGTTTACTTTTACTTAATCGGGGTTATTGAAGGCACGTGCAATTTTTGTGAAAAATTACAAAATTGTTTTGGATGCATAAATGGTTAAATCTTATTTTGATTTCAATACATACTAAGAAAATATATTTTTTTTAAGAAATTAAGATCAATTTTCTACGATGAAATGCATTATTTCTAGTTCCTCATGCTCCATCCCAATACTCTGCTTGTAAATTTTCTTGTAGAAATGAAGAAATATTAGAGTATGAGTTCATCGACAACTAAAGCTCTTTCCTAGTCCCCTAGCTAGCTGAATCTTTTTTGCTACTCTTTTGAACTAAATAGTATATTACTAAGAACACCATAGCAATTACCATTGAGGGGGGAAAAAGCCTTACTCTTTTTTTTTAGCTCTTGACAAGCACTACCAGAAATGAGGGAAATAGCGGCGACATTTGTCGTCGCTGAATATCCATAAGTCGTATCTTTAAGGTTTTAGAGACGACAAAGTCGTCGCAATATGTCGCCGCAACAAGTTAGTGTCTCTAGAGTTATAGTGACGACTATACGTCGTCTCTATATAAATTTGTATCTATAGCGACGACAATATCGTCGCAATAGAGTCGTGATCATATCTCGAAAACGGACTTATAGGGACGACATAGTCGTCGCAAAAACCGTCGCTATAGACAAAATAATAGAGACCATTGTCTCGTCGTCATACGTGCATCCATTACAGCGACGACAAAGTCGTCGCTAATACAAATTATGTAAGTAACTATAGCGACGACATTGTCGCCGCTATAAACGTTTTGAATTTTTTTAAAAAAAATTTTTTTGTTTCCAAATAATATAAATAATATATAAAAAAATTCAAAAAATCTACAGACCCTCTAAACCGTCGTCCCCGTCCCCGTCCTCCTCATCCGCAGGTGCAGCTGGTATTTTACTTTTTAGAAGCTCAATTTCACGCTGCATTTGGCGTAGCTGCTCCTCGTACATGGCAAACCGAACATCATTATTCTGGGGGTCTGCAGAGGACTGATGGGAAGTTCCTTGTGGGGCAAACGATGCAGCAGTCGAATCTAGCAAGGGAAAGGTGCCCTTCGAAACCCGACCAACCCCACGGACGTGACCTCGTCGTTCTCCGAGAACCTCATTTGCAATAGCACGCTCGTCTAATGACGCGCTATTGGAGGCGACTTGTGTCTGTTGAGTCTCTCTCAACTCAACAAGTTTATCCTGTTCAGTGAAAAAATAATAATAAATAATAATATCATGCATGTCAGATAAAATTATATTCACATAATTTAAAAATTCTCACATAGTCACCAGCCGCCTGCGGGTTGACCCAATTGCCATCCCGGAAGGTGTGAAACGTCCGGAACGAATCAATAATCCCCGGCCACTTCTGGGTCTCGGGGTCCCGCTACAACAATTTAAACGTGAAATTTAGTATACATTTTTACGTAATGTAGTGAAGATATTTATAATGATATTGAAAATTTATATGTTGTACCTGATCGTAACGCGTGGCAGAGAAGCTCTTCGACCCCTGCACGCTCGGGTATTTAACCTTACCCCGATTGGCTTTATTTTTGGAGAACCGGTCCTGAAGGTATAACATATAATTGATTAGCAAAAAATGTATTAGTTAAAATAGTATATAAAATATCGTAAACAATATATAAACAATATTTACCATGAAAGTAGGACTGATGAAGAAGTCAATGCACTTCTGCCAGTCCTCGGCGGACATCTCGCCGTATGGTCGGCTCGGTCCATGCGCTTTTAAGTGATTATGCGCTTTGAGTTTGTAATCGCGATAACGATCGGCCGCCAGACGATCTACTGCGGCACATACTGCCCGGTACTCGTCGGGCGACCGATCGCCCTGCAGATCGAAGTAGCTCTGCAAGAGTGAAAAAGAATATGTTACTGTAGAAGTCGTAAAACAAGTATTAATGAAGTGTACTAATAACAAAACTAATTTACGTTCGTACCTCGATAATGCTACGTAACCGTGCCCGCTGCTCCTCTAGAACCTCTGTCCATGAAGGGTAGCACGGGGGCACGGTGAATCTCACTTGGTTCCCAACCAAGCGCGTGAAATACTTCGCGTTATTCCCGATCGGCTGCATTGTGCGTTTGACATTGTCGAACGCGATAGGAAGTGGCATCTTCCCATTCGCCTGCCAAACCATCTCAAGATTGATGCCTCGAGATATACCCCGTCGCTTTGACGGAGGTGCTGAAAATGAAAAAATTGTAAAATGTATTAATCATACGATTTTCTTCAACGATATGTATAAAATAATAAATAATTACAATTTGAACGAAACGTCTTACCAGACTCGCATGCCGAAGGGAGCCGGTGAGATGGCTGCTGTGGAGGATCTCCTGCACCATCACCTCCGTACGACATCACATCAGCCATACTAACACATGACATAATTGCGAATATCACGTCAGCCATACTAACTTTAAATGTATGTGAAAATTTGTATGTATTATAGTTTATTTCAATTTGGTCCCTAAACATATTTTATTGCAAATAAGTCCCTAAACTTTAAAATTATGGATAATTTTGAATTCATTATATTTTATTATAAATTGGTCCCTAAACTAATTTTTATTTCCAATAAGTCCCTAAACTTTGAATTAATGGAAAATTTTGAAATAATTATATTTTATTTCAAATTGGTCCCTAAACTACTGTAAAATTGTAAATAAGTCCCTAAACTTTGAATTTATAGAAAAATTTGACATTATTATATTTTATTATAAATTGGTCCCTAAACTTACTTTAATTTCAAATAAGTCCCTAAACTTTGAATTTATGGGAAATTTTGACTTTATTATATTTTATTATAAATTGGTCCCTAAACTTATGTTATTGCAAATAAGTCCCTAAACTTTGAATTTATGGAAAAATTTGACTTTATTATATTTTATTATAAATTGGTCCCTAAACTTATTTTATTGCAAATAAGTCCCTAAACTTTGAATTTATGGAAAAATTTGACTTTATTATATTTTATTATAAATTAGTCCCTAAACTTACTTTAATTTCAAATAAGTCCCTAAACTTTGAATTTATGGGAAAATTTGACTTTATTATATTTTATTATAAATTGGTCCCTAAACTTATTTTATTGCAAATAAGTCCCTAAACTTTGAATTTATGGAAAATTTTGACTTTATTATATTTTATTATAAATTGGCCCCTAAACTTACTTTAATTTCAAATAAGTCCCTAAACTTTGAATTTATTGGAAAATTTGACTTTATTATATTTTATTATAAATTGGTCCCTAAACTTATTTTATTGCAAATAAGTCCCTAAACTTTGAATTTATGGAAAAATTTGACTTTATTATATTTTATTATAAATTGGTCCCTAAACTTACTTTAATTTCAAATAAGTTCCTAAACTTTGAATTTATGGGAAAATTTGACTTTATTATATTTTATTATAAATTGGTCCCTAAACTTATTTTATTGCAAATAAGTCCCTAAACTTTAAATTTATGGAAAATTTTGACTTTATTATATTTTATTATAAATTGGTCCCTAAACTTACTTTAATTTCAAATAAGTCCCTAAACTTTGAATTTATTGAAAAATTTGACTTTATTTTATTTTATTATAAATTGGTCCTACACTTATTTTATTGCAAATAAGTCCCTAAACTTTGAATTTATGGAAAAATTTGACTTTATTATATTTTATTATAAATTGGTCCCTAAACTTACTTTAATTTCAAATAAGTCCCTAAACTTTGAATTTATTGGAAAATTTGACTTTATTATATTTTATTATAAATTGGTCCCTAAACTTATTTTATTGCAAATATGTCCCTAAACTTTGAATTTATGGGAAAATATGACTTTATTATATTTTATTATAAATTGGTCCCTAAACTAATTTTTATTTCCAATAAGTCCCTAAACTATGAATTTATGAGAAATTTTGAATATATTATATTTTATTTCAAATTGGTCCCTAAACTTATTATATTGTAAATGAGTCCCTAAACTTTGAATTAATGAGAAAAATTTGAATAAATTTTATTTGATTGATGAATTAGTCCCTAAGGACACCTCTAAGGACAGTCAATAGGATATGAAATTGAAACAACAACAACTCCAACTTAATTGAGACATGGAATTGAGACAGCAGTTTTCAACCCCTAACATTAGCGTTTTCAACCCCTAACATTAGCATTTGCAAAATCCATAGTGGATCTATTATAAATATGCATATCCACAAGTAATATTCTAATAATCAATTATGTTGAATTAAAAAATCACGTCAATCATTATTTACAAAAAAATTACATTGTCAAATAAAATCAATCAATATTATTACAAAACAACAAATATTGATTAGTACAATGACAACAACTCTTTCAAAAATCATTATTTACAAAAAATTACATTTTCAAATAATATCAATCAATATTATTACAAAACAACAAATATTGATTACTACAATGACAACAACTCTTTCGAAGAGATGATTGAGTAGTTGATAACTCCGGTCTTTAAAATTAGTATAATTTTGATCTTTGAATCCCCCTCCCCTCCCCTCCCCTCCCCTCCCCTCCCCCCTTTTTTTTTGGCTCATTAAGCCTAATTACTTTTTTTTAAAGCTAAAAGTTTACATTTTTTAAAACCACCGCATGAGTGGAAATTTTATCAGACAATATGAACAAAGTACAAAGGAGGAGGACTTGGCCAAAACTTTCCAAAAAGGAGACAACACTTTTAAGATATAATTGAGACCAATTAGGAACCAGAATGAACCTAACTGAATTCAATTATATGCAAACACACACACCAAAAAAAAAAAAAAACGGCTTTAGGCTTCAAAAGAAAATGAACAATCCATGAAAAATTATTCATATGCCAATCTAACACTATTTTGATTTACTTTTAAACAGTATTTGATTTTTAAACGTCTTCTTTGTAATGAGTTAAATTTTGTCATAATCGATTTAAAGAAAAGTAGAGTAATAAAATATTTTCTCAAAAAAACAAAAACGAGAATCAATGTTGAAATGATAAGTCAATTCCTCTCAAGATCTTTTAAATTATCATAACAGTTTTGGCCAAAGAAGATGAACCCTATTGTGCAATATACACTAAAATTGTAAAAGTAGAAAATTTAACACCACCTACCTTTAGAGCTTAGGGTCCGTTTGAGATTGATTTTGATTTTAGGCGTTTGACACTTCGGCGAAGAAAATGCTGGAAGACGGAAGCCGGAAGCGGGAAGCCGGTCCACTGTGACGGCAGTGAACGAAGTATTCGGGAAGAAGAAGAGTCCAAATGAGAAAGAAAACAGTTCAGGCGTTAATTAAAAGGTGAACTCTATAGCGATGACATATGTTGTCGCTATTGTTCCATACAGCGACGACATTTTTTCAGCTTTTAAGAACACGCGCCTAAAAAGTGGCGCCCAATTTTTCAGGATAATAGCGACGACATATGTCGTCGCTATTGACAATACAATACAGAAAATTTAATGTTGATTTCTCAGGGGATTTTTTAATTGAAATAATTTATATAATTATTAATTTTCCCGCTTTTTAATATTATGAAAAAATTTTAATATTTAATGTTATCAATAATTTTTAATATTTAATATTTATTGATATTTAATATTATCAATAATAATTTTTAGTATTTAAAATTTAAAATTTAATATTATTGATATGTAATATTATCAATAATAATTTTTAGTCTTTAAAATTTAAAATTTAATATTTAATATTTATTGATATGTAATATTATCAATAATATTAATTTTTAGTATTTAATATTTATTGATATGTACTATTATCAATAATAATTTGTAGTCTTTAAAATTTAATATTTAATTTGTAATATTTCATATTTATTGATATTTAATATTATCAATAATAATTTTTAATAATTCATATTTATTGAGATATAATGGGAAAATGAAATCATGTTTTTGTACAATTGTAGAACTTTTTTGTTCTACATTATGTACACAAATGTTGAAACTCCTTCCAAACTCGCGTTTTGACCAACAGCAATGATAGTATGAATGACAAACATTCAAGCCGAAAACAGTAACAACAATTTGAACATGCGTTTGTATAAAGTAATTTCATTGCAAATTTAGTGACGCATAATAACATTTCAATCTGATTCACTATCATGATACGATTGATCCACATCATCGTCACTGACGTCCTCATTGATTTCACTCGATGTTTCTTCATCCTCGTATTCTGCATTTGTATCGTCTTCAACATCATCGTCGTTTATAAACGAAGTTTCTCCTGCAGTATCTGACGAGGCTCTCCTGATAACCGATGCTTCGATCTCATCAGCTTCATCAACATCGCGGTGCAAGGATACATGCTCTATGTTGCCAAGATCAACGACTAGAGATAAACCGGAAGAGTAGTTATTGTGGAGCAGGTCAATCTCATGTTAGCTCCCACTGTGTCCCACGTGCTCCTGTGATGGACAATTTGTACTACTCGCCAGTTCGGACCACGAGATGGATCTTCAATGTAGAACACTTGTTGTGCTTGGCTAGCGAGTATGAACTGATCATCCTTGAACGCCTCTGCATTGATGTCAATACTGGTAACGTTATTCTCAGTTACCATCCTTCTCCCATCACACCTAAACCACTTGCATTGGAACAGATAGACTGAAAGTTTCGGTCCATATTGTAACTCCAGTATATCTTGCAGGTGCCCGTAGTAAATCTCACCCCCAGTCCCTGGGACGGACACACCACTATTTTGAGTTTTTCTTCAAATATCACGATCATATGTCACGAACCGAACTCCTTTGACAACACAAGCCGTGTATGACATAACCTGCTGGTAACATCTACTGGCCAACGCAAATAACTCATGAGAAACTTGATGGTTGTGGCTTTGGCGCATTGCATATAGCTGCATGATAAGAATTATTCTCAGTTATTGAAAGCAATTATGTTGAAAACTCGCAATTTTATTCAGTCGATGTTCGTTTACCTTTCTGTAGAACCAACCGTGAAAGTCTCTTCTGTGCACTAGTTCGATGTTTGGACAGCCACTGTTCAGTAGTTCCTGCCTATGTTCCCTGAACAAAGTATTGAAGATCAACGTTCATTAGTTCGTTTCAAATGATAAAGTTAATTCGAGATAAAAGAATAATAATCAAGAATTAACGTCGTCTTACTGCAAGAATGGCTCAACTTCATAACAGTTGTTCAGGATGTAAAAAATTGCTTGATTTCGAACTTGAGTAGGAAACGTCGTTGGTGACTGCTTTCCAAGTGGGTGACACTGCGACTGAAAAATAGAAAGCTGTGTCTGTGGAACAGTAACATCCTCGCTTCTGTCTGGTCGATTGAACCTTGTCCCTATGTCCTGGAAGTACCTCGAACAAAAGGTCAATGCCTCGTCCACAACATACCCTTCAGCTATTGATCCCTCGGGCCGAGCTCGATTTCTGACGTAGCCCTTCAATTTCTTCAGGTATCGCTCGAATGGATACATCCATCTCATATGCACCGGACCTCCAAGGATTGCTTCTTCTGGTAAATGCATTACGAGGTGAATCATGATGTCGAAGAAGGCTGGCGGAAATATCCTTTCCAACTTACAGAGAATGAGTACAAGGTGATCGTGGGATGCTATCATGTCGCTAACCTTTAGTGTTCTTGCACAAAGCTTTCTGAAGAACGTGCACAGTTTAATAATGACCGTGGAAATTGTTTTATTCAAGAACGCCCGACATCCGACTGGTAATAACCGTTGCATGATAATATGGCAATCATGTGACTTCAACCCGATAATACGGTTGTCATTTGGAGCAATATTCTTCTGAAGATTAGAAGCGAAGCCATCTGGATACTCAACCGATCGGATAAATTGACAAAATTTCTTACGATTTGAAGACGACATGGTGTAACATGCGGCAGGCTTCATCCACTTATTTCCGTTCTGATACAAGTGCAACTGCCTTTTGATCCCTAATTGCATTAGATCGCGCCTCGCATTGACTGTGTCTTTTGATTTGAATAGATCGTCCATAATTGTGCCGAGCAAGCTATCACAAACATTCTTCTCTACGTGTATGACATCGATGTTATGTTTGAGCTCTGTAGAAGTCCAATACGGCAACTCATAGAAAATGCTCTTTTTTCTCCAATTGAGCTCGTCATCACTTCTCCGAATTGTAGCGCCACCGTAATTTGGGTGCTTTCCTAGACTTCTATATCTGACACGACTTAACTGTGCTAAAATGTCTGTAGGCGTTAACCGACGCGGAGGTGGTCGCCTATCTGTCCTCCCATCGAAGTCTAAATTGCTCCGAAAATGATGCCTGGATGGCAGGAACCGACGATGACCCACATAAGCTGTCTTACCTATCACACGGACTGAAGGAGTATCCTCGTTGCACGTCGGACATGCCTTGTACCCCTGACCACTCCAACCGGACAAACTACTTCTCGCTGGGAAATCGTTAACAGTCCACAACAAAACTGCACGCAGTCTGAATACCGACTTGCTGTTGGTTCCACCGTCTCCCGTGTCAATCCCATCGGCCCACAATTCCTTCAACTCATCCACTAATGGTCGTAAAAATACATCAATGTCCTTACCCGGTGCTTTAGGACCAGGTATCAACAGAGTATGGATGAGGTATTTGGGCTTCATGCATAACCAGGGTGGCAAGTTGTAAACTATTACAACTACTGGCCACATGCTGTACGATAGACTCATGTCACCGAATGGATTGAATCCGTCTGCGGCCAAACCTAACCTGACATTCCTGATCTCACTTGCGAACATTGGATGTTTCATGTCAAAATCCCGCCATGCCTTTCCATCAACGGGATGCTGCATTTCATCATCGTCCCTAGACCTTCCTATTCTGTGCCACCTCATAAGTTTTGCAGTATCATTCGTCGCGAACATACGTTTTAGTCTGGGGGCCAATGGAAAATATCGCAACACCTTATGCGGAACATTCTTCCCGTTCACTTTCCCAGAAGTGTGCACCCAACGACTTTCCTGGCAAATCGGGCAAGTTTGTCTATCAGCATGTTCACCCTAAAACAGTGCACAGTCGTTCTTGCAGGCATGAATGGATTTGTAACCCAAACCAAGCTTCGACATCAGCTTCTTAGCTTCGTAGTGAGAGTCAACCAGGTTCATATTTGGGAATACTAACTTCAGCAATTTCAAAAGATCATCGACAGACTTGTTTGTCCATTTGTTCATAACTTTAATATGCATCAACTTGACTAAAAAATTTAGGGATGAAAATGATGAAACTCTCGGGTACAGTTCTGAATGGAGAGCCTGAAACAGTTCGTCATAGTAACCATCGGTGCTTGTACCTGCATGCTCATCACTAACTACGTCGTCTATTACATCCATCATCTCATCTTCCACACCATCTCGCTCATTCTGTCTATACACATTCGCAGTACGAACATCGATCTCGCCATGATATATTCAGGTGACATAACTCTCCGCAAAACCATTACGAAATATGTGAGCCTCGACAATTTCCAATGGATGTGTGAGACCGTTTAAACATTTTTTGCACGGACATTTAATTCTTCCTCTGTCGTTAACGTATGGCCTCGCCATGTTTATAAATGCTTGCAAACCGTTCCGAAAATCTGCAGACTTTGTGCGATTTCTAATTGTTGTCCAACTTTTATCAATATCCATACTTGTAAAATACTATATTCTTACAAATACAGTACTGATAATAATTGGAGATGATTATGAAGAAATGGAGATGAAGAAACGGAGATGGAGAAGAATTTATTTTAATTGTGTGTAGTATGCAATACAGAAATACGGAGATAGGAAGAAGATAAAGAAGAGTCTATAGCGACGACACTGTCGTCGCTATAGACATAAGTCGTCGCTAAAGGAGCATTCCCATTTTTCGAGGAAAGTAATTAATCACGCGCCTGCAAAATTTAATCAACATAGGTATAGCGACGACATATGTCGTCGCTATATATAACAATTGGGCGCCAAATTTCCCGCCTAAAATGATGTTGGTATATAGCGACGACATATGTCGTCGCTATAGACCCCATCACACTTTACGAGAAAATTCATGATTCACGTGACTTACATCATCATCCGCATTTCAATTGCGACGACATTTGTCGTCGCTATTTATGCATCAAAATGCCGCCATTAGTTTCCGCCCTTTCCTAATCTGAGTGGCGACGACACAGAAAGACGTCATTATAGCCTCTACGTAACAGCGACGAGATAGGTTTTATAGCGACGACATATGTCGTCGCTATAAGTTTTGTTTGTATTGCGACGACATTTCTTGGTCGTCGCTACTATGTAGAATCAATAGAGGCGACTTTTGGTCGTCGCAATATATGTCGCCGCTATAGACCCTCTTTGTTGTAGTGAAGCCTCTTCTCTCTCTAGTTTTCAGATTTTTGTTTCATTTAGAACTTGATAGTGTGCATGGATATTTCTTCATTTCAACATATTCCGGCAATGTGTACTTAAAGCTCATTTTACCTTGGCTTTGAATGGAATTAACTTAGTTAAGAGAATAGAAATATCAAATTTTCGAAGTATTTTTTTTAATTGCAAGAATTACTATTGCAGACGATCTACCCCAGTGTTGATATACATCATATGTTGCTAGTTTAAGTAAAAGGAATGGCAAGTAAATATCAAAATAATATTCCTTGCAAACACTTGCTTGAAATATGCCTTTCTCTGAGTGGTTGCATAATTTATATATCAACAACTTTGGCGTGAAATGCTATCTTTTGTGGATCTTCCTTTCTGAAATATAAACTAGATAACACAAATGGAGCATCATCTCCAACTTCACCAGGATACCAATTCCTTATCAATCTCGATTTATTTCAATATGAACAATAATTCAAGGGATTTGATTCAAAAAAAGGAAATATATTATTAATAGATTGACATAAAGCTAAAGCATTTTTATTTTATACAGGAATTCAAATTAAATGATTGAACACCACAAAGCTCAAGTAAGGTAGTACCAACCCATGCCTTGATTCCTACATTTAGAAGTTAAGAAGCACAAGTTTTTCTTATGATGATCAAATACGTGCAGCTTAGCAATCTCCGACAATACTTATACTTGGTTAGTTGAGTCGCACCTTAGAATGACAAAAAAATGATAATTTCTTAATTCACGCTTGTTAATGTGATACAAAGAAGGAATAAGTTAAAACAATTTTGTAATTTTTCACACAAAAAAATTGAACGTCCAATGTACGTGCATTCAATAACCTCGAGCAAGTAAAATTAAACAATAGTATAAATTGCACGCGGTCATTAGATCTTTTGCGTGTGGCGTCGAATCCAGGGTTATGGCCATTTTAAAAGTCGATGCTTTTCCTCTTTTGTCAAATCTGATTTCTCTCCCCTATTGAGAAGGTTGTGGTTGATGTTGCCCATTCTCTTAAATTAATTTACCACTCCGAAATTCGATTTTCTTAAAGAGAAAATCATGACATTCCTCCACGTAATCTAAAGACTTAATTAGACATTTACATTATATAAATATTAACTTCAACATGTTGTGATAAATAAATATTAATGAGACTCCTTATTCGGAAACATGTTGTACGTGTGGAGACGACGACACTTTAGTACCACGAAAAAAAAAACCCTTAAATGCAAGACAAGCACACGCCCTAAAGTTCCAAAGACTAGGGGTTTCTAACTCATATTGTGAAGCTCATTTTGCAAGCAAATACGTGCACATATATTCAGCCAAATCAACCCCCCACAATTATGGAGAACTAGATGCAAATATTTAACTAGATCAATCTCAACATTTATGGAACTAAATGCAAGGATTCGTGTACTCAACTTTCCATTCATGATACAACGACACACATTATAAAACTTACTTTTTTTCTTTTATTATCATGTAAGTAACGGAATATGTGTAAAACTACTAGCTTATACGGACAGCAAAAATGGAACAATAGATTCTAGATTCATCAATAAAAAGCATTGCTTTTTTATGGCCGAAATACAAAAATGCACTTGTTATCACTTGTGTGTTTATTATTGTTTCTCGTGTGTTCATCATTCTTTCTCAATTATTAATAACAAACATCAAATAACCATCAGTGAAGTTCACAAAATCAATTCCGGTGCATGGACACCATGTGCAAATATATACTGAATTCTTCCATGGTCTGAAGCTATGTAATAATTGGAGTTCATATTGGCAAAATAAAGAAAAATTTAACAAATATATTTGGGTTTCACCCTTATATGTTAATTGCTTTCTGCAGATCTGCAGTTCATTGCCTTACATTTTTGTCTTATAATGCAGATGCTTCACGAGGTCTGTCACGTATTGTTTTCTTTTTGTTTGAATGTGTAAGAATGATGTTAACCTTTCTTATTTTTCCAGACGTTTTCAACTTTTCTAAATTTCCAGTTCTAAACAACTCTTTGTATGACAAATTTCTGCAACGTGATACAAACTTTTGAGCTGTAATTCTATGCTGGAATAGAACGATTTTCACTTTTAAGTTCATAATTTACTTGTTTAAGAGTTTTTAACTTTTTCTATGGTAGCTTTACTACAGAATAGAAAGAGCCTAGATTCTAGCTGTATACAGTGTTTTGGACTAAGAATCTTCAACTGTGTATGCCCTAAGTTTAAAGGCCTGCCTAAAGTTTTTTCTAGAAATACCCTCTTGCCAACCCATTCTTGAATTCAAGTGAAAATGGGAAGAAAAACAAGGTGGTTGAAGGGTCTTTTTGGGTTTGGAATAACAAAGAAAGAGAAAGACAAAAAAGAAAATTCGAGTTCCGGTGGCCGGGAAATCAATAACCTGTGGATTTCCAGCAACACCACCGGATTGTGTCACAATCCGACAACCATACCACCAAATATTACACCTGCTGAGGCTGCGTGGTTGAGATCTTTCTATGGTGAGTCGGATAAGGAGCAGAGTAAGCATGCAATAGCGGTGGCTGCTGCCACAGCCGCCGCAGCTGATGCTGCCGTTGCTGCTGCGCAGGCGGCGGTTGCAGTGGTTAGGCTCACCAGTCATGGTAGAGGTACAATGTTTGGAGATTGCCGGGAAAAGTGGGCTGCTATCAAGATTCAGACAGTCTTCCGTGGATTTTTGGTAAGTAATTAATCCTATCTTTAATTTGATGGAATTTCGAAACCCCCTTTAGAGACGGAGCGAATACTACACGAGCTCGTAAGTCAAGTACAGAACAAGCCTTGTCTTGCTTGCCTCCGGCAAAGCTTCTAGCATTAGCTTACAACATTTCTATTTTTTGTCTATTGAAAATGGAAAAACAGGCAAGAAAGGCTTTGAGGGCATTGAAAGGATTAGTGAAGCTTCAAGCAGTGGTAAGAGGATATTTTGTGCGTAAACAAGCCGCTGCTACACTTCATAGCATGCAAGCTCTTATAAGAGTACAAGCCACTGTTCGTGCCCATAAAACTCGAGGATTCATCAACACTAGTGAAACTTTTCAGCCTCAATTTCATGCCTGCAAATCTGAGGTTAGTCCCATTGACATATATAGTGTTCATAATAACATTGACATAGGTCAGTACCATAAGTTCGTGTTTTCAATTGCTTATGCAGGAAGATGGGAGGAGTGAGCACTTAATGTCAATCCATAGCCAAAGGGTTTCTGCATCATTTGAGAGTGCCATAAGTGCATTTGATGAAAGCCCAAAAATTGTGGAGGTTGATACAGGCAGGCCCAAATCAAGATCCAGAAGAACAAACTCATGGATTTCAGATGCCGGAAATGATTCATTTGTTCAGGCATTATTGTCTCCACTTCCTACCGGGATTCGGGCACGTTTATCGATACCCGATTCCCCGAATTTCCGGGACCACGAGTGGGGCCTAACTGGCGACGAATGCCGTTTCTCAACAGCCCAAAGCACTCCAAGATTTTCAAATTCGTGTGGATGCTCATGCAATGTAGCTGTCACACCAGCAAAGAGTGCCTGTTTGGAAAGCTATTTCAGGAATGCAAATAATCCAAATTATATGGTGAACACACAATCATTCAAGGCTAAACTGAGGTCCCAAAGTGCTCCAAAACTAAGGCCTGAACCAGGAGCCAAGAAAAGGCTGCCCGAATCAAGAAATAGTTATAGTGGGATTAGAATGCAAAGGTCCTGCTCACAAGCTCAAGAAGCCATAAATTTCAGGAATGCTGCTATAAGAAACCTTGGTAGGTCCATGCACGGCCACTACTATCCTTGATGACAATTTGAAGACACTTCACGTCTTTTAAATAATATTATTTATTTGATGATGTGTAAATTTTTTATTAGTGGGACGACTAAGGAAATATAAATTTAAGACATTAGATCTAGACTCTTTTTAAACTCCTGTGTACCACATAATTCTACAATTCTGTCTTTTAAGTACTAAAGTCGGCCTCTCAAGACTTCCAGCCCTTTGTTAGCTCAAGATTTTAGATTGATACAAACTTCCATTCCAAATATACTCGATTTTTAAGCTTAGCTTGAATTAATTAATTTTTCTTAATTGATAAGAGATCTTCATATTATTTCTCTCTCTCAATCCCCATGCCGGGCCCTATAATAGGGCCGGCCTCCCAAATTTACGGGCCGCATAAGGCTTGGGAGTAAAGGCCACGATGACCTGCCATCCCATTATAAGGCCGGCCATATGTTGAATCAAACCTAGCACTTGTAAATGGTGTCGTAATCCACTGCACCAACAGTAATTCTTGTTAAATACACTCACTCCATGTACACATAACTGTGATTTCTCTGTTAACTTCAAATCTACAAATATAATATAATGAGATATTTGATATGAATATGAATCTAAATTATAATAATATTTTATATTTAGTATATATAAATCTAATATTTGTCTAATTAAATACAGACTTTCTACAAATATTATATAATCGGTTATCTAATATATGTGAACCTAATGTTTCTAATTAAATACATATTTTCTAAAAAACTAATAGAATTAAATATCTAATATATATAAATATAATATTTGTCTAATTAAATAAAGATTTTAATCGTTATGATTTCGTTTTTGTAATTCACGTCTTTCTCAATATATTTACTTGTTCTCTGACTTACCTTTTATTCATATTTTATCTCTTTGAACTCCAAATTCTACAATGATATACTCAATGAGTTTAAATATCAATATAACTAATAACAAATGTTCTGTGACTCAAAAAAAAAAAAAAAAAAAAATTATAAGTACTAAAACAAGTAAATAATTTATGTTTGAGAACCCACTTAAGCATAATCAATTAACAGTTTATTGAAATGCCTTTTATAGGCCAACATTTTTTATACAATTTCCATGATCAATTGTTGGTAAATTTTAAATAAATTATGGATAATATAGTAAATGTGTTGGTCAACCAAAAAATAAGACAAAAAGCATGATGCAAGCGCTTATTGCTTATCATTTTTTAATCAATGTTCTAAACCGTGTGGTAAGACCACCAGGTCCAAACCTCAAAATAGGGGTTGACCACCTTTTTAAGGCCTTCTTCATTTGCATTGCACAATATATTCCTCATGCTTCGCGCTTAGGCAATGTCTTTTAATACTGCTTTTTGTCTAAAAAGTAAGCCATTTTTCAAGCCCAACATGTTTGGGTATTTTGGGGGATTATAAGCCCACCCCAAACATAGCTAACTTTTAAGCCAAAGGAAAAAGAGAAAATTGCTTATAAGTCACATGTAGATGACTTGTTCTAAATTATATCAAAATATTTTTTTAAAAATTATCATTAAGTCATACTTTTCAACCATATTTCATATTAATCCTAAATTTACTTTCGTGATCTATATTTGTCACCCCCATTGCTCTCGGCGTTGTTCTCATCATTTCCTCAAGCACACCACCACCACCACCACCACCACCACCACCACCACCACCACCACCTCCTTCTGCCCCACTTCCAGCTGCCAGTTCACCCACCCATCCCCTCTTCTCTTTTTCCCCAAGGATTGTTGGCATTGTTAATAGATATACTTGTTCTTTGTTAATAGATATACTTGTTCTTTGTGACCTGCTTGAACATGTCTGTGGTACTATTTACAGTGCTAGAATTTTTGATGTATTTCTATGTGATGTTGATTGCTTATTGGCTATCCTTCCATTTTCTGTGTTATTGGTTGATTATGTTTGTTCTTCTATGTTTCCCATTTTTTCCATACACTAGGGATGGCAAAAAAACCCGCCGCCCCGAACCCGCCCCGCGCCCCGCCCCGCCAAGAGCCGCCCCGCCCCGCCCCACGAAGCAATAGGGGCGGGTTTGGGGCAGAAAAATCTGCCCCGGGCCGGGTCCGGGGCGGGTCCGGGGCGACCCCGCCCCGCCCCGCCGCCCCGCGACCCGCCCCTAAAAAAAAAATTTTTTTTTTTTTTTTTTTTTTTTTTTTTGTAATGTTAGCGGGTTTTAGCTTGTATTAATTCCTTCACGTGCTTTCAGATTTAGCAACTTATTTTTTCCTCCGTGGTATTAGGTGGCGGAGTGCTCTTCTTTGGAGGACTTTTTTCACAACCGCTGTTGTAGCTATGGTATTGAGATCTCTCATAGAATTTTGTCGGAGTGGAAACTGTGGATTATTTGGACAAGGAGGCCTGATTATGTTTGATGTGAATTCAGCAATCCCTGCTTATAATACTCCCGATCTAGTTGCAATTATGTTAATTGGGGTTCTTGGAGGCATTTTCGGAAGCCTTTACAATTACCTTGTGGATAAGGTCCTAAGGACATACAGCATCATTAATGAGTATGCCTGTAGATCCCTGCTCTTCTGCACTAATATTATATAACCATACAAATATATTTTTATTTAATGAATCATACTTGAAATATCTTTAGGAATTATGCATTAACCTTTGTTTTTGTTAAATGTATCTTCTCAGTTTTTTGAATGGATATTATTTACCAGATTTAAATCTGCTCTTCTTCCTTGTGGAATAATTTGTAGATATTTTATTCTAGTAATGTTATACTTATCAATTCCGCCACTATAGACTAATCTGGTTTCAGTTTCTTCTGAATCCCATTTTCAATTTTTGTTCATAATCATGGGAGAGATGCATGTTTTGCAGAATCAAGTTTTCTCCAATTCACTTAGATTTCTTATAATCATTTAGTGAAATATATGTTATCCTTTGCTGATAATTAGCAATTACTTGTAGGAGAGGCCCTACTTTCAAGATCCTGCTTGTCATCACCATTTCTCTTCTAACTTCTTGTTGTGCCTACGGCATTCCATGGTTTGCAGCATGCACTCCCTGCCCCGCTGGCTTGGAGGTGCAGTGCCCCACAATAGGGCGCTCAGGCAACTACAAAAGCTTCCAATGTCAGGAAGGGCACTACAACCCGAGAATAAAATTATTTTTCAGTTTATCAAAAAAAAAAAAAAAAAAAAAGTTCGCGGGGCGGTTGGCGGGTCCAACGGCCGACCCGCCCCGCCCCGCGACCCGCCCCGCCCCGCCCCGCCCCGCGAATTCGCGGGTCGCGGGGCGGGGCGGGGCGGGCCAAAAAGTTCGCGGGGCGGGGCGGGGCGGGGCCGACCCGCCCCGGACCCGCCCCATTGCCATCCCTACCATACACCACTTTTCCTTTCTATGAAAATGAGGACATATTTTTTTTTTTTACGTTTTCTAATTGATGGATAGTAGTGCTTTGGTTAGATAACATAGCACATATATATAGTTGGTGAAACCTCTCTTCATCTTAAGTGACCTTTCTGAGGAGTTGAAACAAAAATGGGATGAAGTTTTATATTAAGTTATTTGAAGGTTAAATGTTACTTACAAAAACATCATGATAGTTCTAACTTCCCAACATTAAGAAATTCATTCGGAAAGACTTCTGATGGAGGAGAAAAGACACGATAAATGAAAAATTCATCGAAATTCATAGGAAAAAATTCTAGTACATAAGCAGAAGAGCACATAATCGAATTTGAAATCTGAAAGCTTTTTGTTGATGAGTTGATTGTAGTAGAGAAGTCAAGCCACGGCATGTTGATTTGGTTTGTTTTTGTGTCTTCCATATTAACTTCGTTTCTTTTTCTTCTCTTATGAATATAGTGGCTGAAACATGGTAGGCAATCAAAAAGAGTCCACGAATGAAATACAAAATTCCTCCAATAGACAATAGCTAATGTTGACCTCCAAAAATGGCTGCCAACAGGATCCCCACGCTACCTCTGCCCACGTGTACTTTCCTCTTACTAAGACTGCCACGTGGTTTATTCAACCATGTAGATAATCCTCCGTCCGGATGGAAGGAAAAGAAAAGGTCAATGACACTCTTAAAGCAAAGGTGATAGCCTAAGGGCCTCTCCCTAACAAGTTCCCAGGCGGTTATGGCACTCAAGAATAGTTAGAACGGAGGACTTGATATATGTGTAGTGAGAGTAATATTTTCAACATCCTTTTCTTGTGGAAGCAAGCTTAGTATTTATAGGCAAATTCTACAATGATGATCCCCTTTGATGTGCGACACGTGGTTCCATCCGAGGGATTCTCGAGTCACATCTTAGGTGTCACATCAACGGCATTAATGAGAAAGTTACTTTCGGCCACAAACTAAGAGGCTATGATTGTGACAGGCCGCATTGGCAGGCAGTCCCATCTGTCTTTTCAAGATTGAGTTGAAAGTTTGGCAGATAGGCTTTCTAAGCACGCAACTGGGGTTGGTCACTTGATCTACTCGGCACCCTGAGACTCGGAAATTTACCCCCTCGCCCCTGGCCGCCTCGGAGAAAGGTTAGAGTCGGATTAGACCGCCTCGGAGAAAGGTTAGGGTCGGCCTAAAATGCCTCGGCTAATGCCTGTGTGGCGTTGTGGACTGCCAGGTAGGATTGGTGCGTAACAACTAATGATGTGCTATTCCACAATATTTTCTTGGTTTCGAGTTTGACAATGTTCCAGAAATCTGCATTGTGAATGCAACACCCAATATAATCATGGTCCATAACCACAAGTTATGTCAGAAAATTGTTAGTATCTTATTAAGAATAATATCTCACAATATAGTATCACAAAACAGTATTTTATTAAGAATGGTATCACAGATAAAAATATCTTAATATTTCAGTATTGAAGTACATTATTATACTAATATAACAAGAATATTAGTATAAGTATCTTTGTAAACAATGAAAGTATTATCACACTAAAAATAGAAAATTTCAATCCAACAAAAAAAACAGTATCATAATAAAATTATCTTAATAAAACAGTATCAGAATCACATTTTTATCAATATTGTAATAACAGTATCATAGATAATAGTCTCGTATAGTTAAGTATTAATATAACAATATCAGAAGTACATTAATATTAAGTACATGCTTATATAAACACAAATATTATGTTTTAAAAAAAAACTATAGCACAATATCTAAATAAAATATTATCCTGATAAAACTGTATTATAGATAAAAGTATCATAATTTATCAGTATCATACATGAAAGTATCTTAATAGAAAAACAATATCATAGATTGAAACAGTATCGATCATTTTGAATGAAAACACTATCAATGATCTTGTACTACTAATAGAACATTTTGAACAGTATCATCATTTCAACTAAAAAATATTTAATTTTAAATGTGTGTTTGTTTGGTAAAGTTTAAAAGTAGTTTTTTTTTTTTGGGAGATTTTGAAAAAGCTAGTGAAATGTGTGGTTGAAAAATTGATAAAATTTGTGAATCCCATGAAATATGTGGTTGAAAATAAGTTAGAAAAAAAAAGAGTTATTAAACCTAGCCAAACAAGCTATAACATAATAAAAATTATTGTACAATATTAAAAGTAAGGGTAAATATCACTAGGGGTCCCTAACCTTTTGATATTGTAACGATGGGGTCCCTAACCTTCTATTTTGAACTCCCAAGTCCTTAACCTATGAAACGTTAGCACCTGAAGTCCTTTTTTGACCAAAACTATTAGTTTGACCGTTAAATAGTCAAAATCTTGTTGAATAGACCAAATTACCCTTAAATTAAATGATAAAAAAAGAAAAGAAAAAGAATAATAAAATAAAAATTGCAACAAAACCCCAACAAACAAAATAAAATATTTCAACAAAACCCCCAAATACTTCTTCTCCTCCAAAATACCGCCGCCAACCACCACCCACCGGAACCACCACCCCACCGCCGCCATCCAAAAAATAATTTCAACAACCACAAAATACAAGAAAAAGTACATAGATTTCTTGAAAAACCATGAAAATCGATGGTTTTGAAGGGAACACTGGGTTCCGAGCCACCGTCGGTGATGTTGGGTGTCAAAGGAGAACTGGAATTGGTGGTGGAAACGATGAAAATGAACAGACCCTCAACCAGCTTTTGACAAAAATGGATGGTTTTGAAGGGAACACTGGGTTCCGAGCCACCGTCGAGTACGCTTTCTGGGCTCACGGATCTCAGCCACCCACTTACCCCAGCTCCGCTGCCTCACTGCCTCAGCTCCGCTGCCTTTACCTCTCTTGTTACTCTTGCTGTTATCTCCGACGGTACTGGTGGCACTGTCACTGCTAGTGGTGGTGCTGGTGGTGGCGTGGGAAATTGCAGAAATGGGGTGGCCGCTAGCAGAAAAAAGGCACCAACTGGTTGAATTCTTACGCGAGCACACTGTAAATAATTTTTCCCATGTAAATTGCTGGCCTGAAAATTCGATACAGCAACAAGAATGGTTAATTAAATTAGATGGTGATCATTGTATAATATAGAGTGAGATACAGAGAGGGCGGCCGGTGCCACCATGGGTGGGGGTGGGTATTGTAAATGGGAGGAGTTGCACATCATTTTTGGTTTTTTCTCTTGCGGTGATCTTTTTTTCGGATCTGATTTTTTTCGAATCTGGTTTTTTCGGATCTGATCTTTTTGGAGAAGATGAAACTCACTGGTTTTTTCGGATCTGATCTCCTGCTCCAATGGGTCTCAGCTGGAGTTTTCACCGGTGGGAGGTGGTTGGCGGTGGTTGGCGGCGGTTGCTCAAAAATATTTTCGGTTGGTGGTGGTTGGTGGCGGTATTTTGGAGAAGATTTGGGGGTTTAGTTGCAATTTTTTATTTTGTTGATTGGGGTATAGTTGCAATTTTTATTTTATTATTCTTTTTCTTTTCTTTTTTTATCATTTAATTTAAGGGTAATTTGGTCTATTCAACAAGATTTTGACTATTTAACGGTCAAACTAACAGTTTTGGTCAAAAAAGGACTTCAGGTGCTAACGTTTCATAGGTTAAGGACTTGGGAGTTCAAAATAGAAGGTTAGGGATCCCATCGTTACAAGGTCCAAAGGTTAGGGACCCCTAGTGATATTTACCCTAAAAGTAAAACAGTATCAATCATTTTTCACAAAACAATATCTTTATAAAATTGTATCATAGAAAAACAATATCATAATAAAATAATATTATAGAAAACAATATCATAATAAAAAAAATTATATTTGAATTAGTGATTTTTGCGGGGCACATTGGTCTTTTAGCGTTGAAATGTGACTATAATTGAATTAAATTTGGGTTATATAACTTAAAAGTCCATAAGCGCAGAACAGTGACCGATCATGAATTTACCCAAGGAAAAAATACATAAGAAAATCGATGTTTAAAATCAAATCAAATCGCAAATTGTAGTTTGATTTGGGTGATTGAATGATTTGATATATAGTTAAGATTTTGTCAAAACAGTTATAAAGAGTAATATTATTTATAGTCATTAATTATCGTAGTCAGTCTACGTGACATTACTTGAAATAATTATTTATTCTAATAGAGATGTTTATACTTTTTTGATAAACTAATATTAAAGTACATTAGTTTTTTTTTTTTTTGGTTTAACTAGTGAAATTCACGTGCAAGACACGTGTTGTATTTTAATTAAATATTTAATAGCGTAATCATTGTTAGTGATTTTTTTTAATTATTTTTTCACTTAAGAAGGACTAAATAAAACATATATTAAAACTTATTGAGAAAAGTACGTATTATTTAAAGGTGGGCGATATAGCTTTAATTGATCTTTAACAAAAACGTTATTCATTTTTAGATGATGTAATGAACGGTGTGTAATTCACTAACATAATTGATTAATACAAATCCTATAACTGAATACTTCAATTATGATCTCACAAGATTAATCTGTTGCATTAAAGTTTAAACTTATTCCATATTTCTCCTCATTATGACTTGACTTTGTAATTTATTTCAATTTTTCAAATTAATTTTATTCATTCTAATGTATCAAACATTGAAAAAAGTTTAAATCAAACGAGTGTCGTGAGATATGCATAAGATTTCTTGTGAATTTGCGGTAATAAGTAGTAAGAATGCTTATTATAGATTAGTATAAGTTGTTAATTAGTGATTTTATTTTCATTGTATATTGGATATGGTTGTACTCATAGATATATTTTTTTCTCTACTATTGCAACTTTCTACCTTGAGAGTAATATTTTCTTTCTCTTTTTTCTTGCATAGTGCAAGATTTTGTGCTTGTGGGTAAATTTTCTTGAACTTAATTGTAATTTGATTCAGTAATCGACAGAAAAAATAAATTAAAACTATGTATTTCTTGTAATCTTGATCACTATGTTGCTAACTTAATATAAGTAATTAATTAAAAAAAGTTATTTCAATTGCAAATGATTTTGAAGTTCAATGTGGGTTGTTGCTATGTCTCGGCCTAAGAGGCCGAACCTAGAACCTATATAATTTTATTTCGACAGTTTAAGTTATTAGGAATTTAGATAGCTTTTATTTAGAGAAAAACAAAAACAATATTTGATTAGGTATCTAAAATAATAAAAACATCTACAAAAATTTTGAGCGATTTTTCGAAAGACATGACTAAAGTAGAAAGGAAGACGAATAAGACGACTAAAGAAAGACGAGAAAAATAACGAAACGTTGAAAAAAAATTGGGTTGAAAAAATCTACAACTGAAAAAAATGAAAAGGAAACAAATGATAGGAACTAAGTAAAAGTTAAAAAAATAAAAATAAAATAGTAGCTGAGCACGTATTCTTATGAACATTGCCCACACTCAATTCGCTCTTTTAATATACATGGATTAAGGGTTTGGAATAAGTGCAAAAGTTCTAAGGCCTGATTGAATTTTTAACTAATAGCCAAGTAAGAGAAATATAAACGCAAAAGTTACGGAACATTGTTGAGGTTTAACCAACCAGAGGAACTACAGCTATTAGGCAGATTGAATGAATTTTGGTGTGTTGAATTAGACACGTGTGGATAAAAGATTCTCCAACAAATTATATAAGGATAAAATGAAAGTGGGTCCAAAACGATTCGTACACTATAGAACGTGAAAAAAGATGTGCACACCAAAGTTAATTTGTGAAAAGAAACAAAAATGTATGTGCCAAAGTTAATTTCATTGTACAATTTTTAAATAAATTTAAATTTGAGCATTTTGATATATGCTGTACATCAAGGACATATTTTATGAAATAAAAAATTAAGCATTTGTAATATGCAATCGAAACAATACAATATATTTTATGACGTGACAGATAGTAATGATATTTTCTAGTCGTTAAATTGTCACTCAACATGTCAGAATTGACAAAATTGTCCTCTGTAAAAGTTAGAAATTCAATTAGCCCTTAACTTCTATTCGTGTTTCAAATTTATCCTTTAACTAAATCAATTCATCCTTCGGTCGATATCTACTGACAAATGCTAACATGTTTGCTCAATTGATGTCAAACAAAAGATGGATGAGAAACAAATATTGAAGTAAAAAAATTAATTTAAAATTTTTTTTTTATTTCAATGATAGATTTAAAACACGTGCAAAAGTTGAAGGTGTTCTCAATGCAAAAGTTGGGAAGGGTTTCCCCAATAATTCTCTCATAATCTTGACCGTTGATCTTGGCATTTTGCAAAACATCAATTAGAGATTCGAGTAGAGAATAATAGTAATATATTTGGGTATGTTTGTGGGGAACAGAGTACAGTAATACCAAACAAGATATGCCACAAATAGCTTAAAAGCTGCGGAATCGAGACAAAATTTCTCAACTCCATTTGATAAAATTCTCTCAAGTCCGGACCCCAAACACTGCCTTGCTGACATATTCTGCCCGACACACATACAAAGACACGGTAACTTGGCCCTTCTCCAGAGGCCCTTTACTCCAGAAATAGAGACGTTGCAATTGTTAGTAAAAGGATCATTTCAGAAAATAAAGAAAAATAGTACAAAATCAAGTACAGAAGTTTAAAGTTCATAGACGAAGAGAGGAGAGGAGGAAGATTATTCATTCTGCTATACTACTGGAGAGCAAATGGGAAGTGGATTCACAGTCATCTTTGATTGTTTGTTGCTGCTAATGCTTTTTGGTATGTGCCCACATTCCATATGTGTGTTAGGGTATTCATTGTAGCTATTTGTATTGTTCTGACCATTATTGGTTTATTGTTGTTGTAAAGTTTGAGGTCTCAAGTTATGGAGTATTTTGAAGTAAGGTTTTTCACTTTATAAATCTGACCTAACATAGTAGTAGTAACTAACCTGAATGTTAATTTTTACCTTAAAGTAGTTCGATTACTATGACCCTATTTCTACTTAGCTTCCTTTTTGGGCTTCTGATGAATGTATCTGTTCAAGATTTATACTATTTTACCATGCTTTATTTAGTTTAAACCAGCATTTCTCTTTGATTATCCTTTCTTGTTGGGTAAATCAAATGTCAGCAATTACTTTTTATATTTGGGTCTTTTCCTCCATTTTTTCTGTCTATAATAACCCATATTCTGGCTTTATTAATAAATATTAGAGTGCATGACAGCATGAGTTGGCTGTTTCTCTACAAAACATTATTGTAGTAATTTACTCTAATTAATGTGTAGTGTGTGGCATTACATGAAAATATGTTTATGTACATATAAGCATCCATGTCAGGTAGGTAAGCTTCTTGTAAACTAGGTAGGAACCCGAGCCCGAGTGTATGTACATACATTCATTACAGGACAAGCTAAACAGCATAATGAATGAGATTATAGTTTCATTTTCTTCCTCCGAACTCTCCAATCCTATCTAATCTTCCCTACCAAATATGTCATATTGATTAATTAAATGTGCCCATCAACAATGTGGACATCATGGACATTGATGGTTTGTGATTCTCCAATTCATCTATTCTGCTTAATTGCATTTCTTTGTAAACCTTACTAATTTACACAGATTTGCAACTTCTTTAGAGGTAGAAGATGCTGGAGATGGTAATTTTTCTTTTGCTTGAGTTGGTCGCTTTCTTAAAATTAAATCAAATTTCATTGGACCGGTAGACCTGCTTTTGAAACTCTCTTGGTTGCCTGTAATTCAATAATATATGCATATTGAGCTGTTGGTTATAGAAGTGAGTAATGGTCGGTCCTCGATTTATCCGACGGGAGTTGTGGATAACGAGGCTACCTTCACAATCTTCTCCCTTCTGTCCCTATATGAGGTTGGGTGGTTCACTTGAGTTGCTCAACCGCCCCTTAAGCATATGTCTTTGTGTCGGAATAACGAATCGTGGACCTATTTGGTTGTGTTCCATCTATTTGGACTGTGTATGTTATGTGTAAAGTTTGTTCACGGTATCAAACTTGGAATGTTGACACGAGCTTATAAGTTATCTCTCCTCGCATTATAACTTTTAAGCAGGCATTGAGCTTTAAGTTTATGCTCAGCATTGGGTATCATATTACCGATTGATTTGTAGAAGAATATGGATCTTGGTAAACAATCATGAACATATGGTATACTCATTCTAATCTATAGATGAGAATAAACATTACGCTTAAACATGCCTCTATAGCCGATAAATGATTAATGATTTGACACGTAATGATATTTTCAGAGCAAACGTTTTGCGATCATTTTGGCATTATGATTTACACTGCTATACCATTTCAACTTATGTGATAGGTATCTGCAGAGGCAGCACTGTTGGAGTGTGCTATGGAAGAAATGCTGATGATCTACCTACCCCAGATAAAGTTGTACAACTTATCCAACTTCACAACGTTAAAAATGTGAGAATATATGATTCCAACATCCAGATTCTCAAGGCATTTGCAAACACCGGAATTGAGCTCATGATTGGGATATCCAACTTAGACTTGTTACCATTCGCACAATTCCAATCCAATGCTGATACATGGTTGAAAAATAGCATTCTACCTTACTATCCAGCCACAAAAATCACATATATTACTGTTGGTGCCGAAGTTACTGAAGCCCCCAACAATGTCTCAGCATTGGTAGTTCCTGCTATGCAAAACATTTTCACAGCACTAAGAAAAGCCGGCCTTCATAGGAAGATCAAAGTCTCGAGTACCCATTCTTTGGGTGTTTTGTCCCGGTCATTCCCACCTTCTGCAGGGGCTTTTAACAGCAGCCATGCTTTCTTTCTAAAACCCATGTTAGAGTTTCTTGCTGAGCATCAGTCGCCATTTATGGTAGACATATACCCTTACTATGCCTATAGAGATTCCTCCAACAATGTTTCCCTGGACTATACTCTATTTGAGTCATCTTCTGAAGTTATTGATCCAAACACTGGTTTGCTTTATACAAATATGTTTGATGCCCAGATTGATGCAATTTATTTTGCCTTAATGGCTTTGAATTTCCGAACAATTAAAATTATGGTAACTGAGACAGGATGGCCTTCTAAAGGATCCCCCAAGGAAACTGCTGCTACTCCAGATAATGCACAAACTTACAACACTAATCTGATCCGTCATGTCATAAACGATACCGGTACTCCTGCCAAGCCAGGGGAGGAAATAGATGTTTATATCTTTTCATTGTTCAATGAAAACAGGAAACCTGGTTTAGAATCTGAGAGGAACTGGGGCTTATTTTTTCCCGACCAGACAAGTGTTTATAACCTTGACTTCACAGGAAGAGGTTCTTTGGACACAACTACAAATTCTAACATCACCAGTTCAAATGGAACGTGGTGCATTGCCTCACCTAATGCTTCTGAAGATGATCTTAGAAAAGGACTCGATTGGGCTTGCAGTTCTGGAAACGTGGACTGCTCGGCTATTCAGCCGAGCCAGCCTTGCTTTGAGCCCGATAGCCTGCCATCTCATGCATCCTATGCATTCAACAGTTACTACCAGCAGAATGGAGCTACTGATATTGCTTGCAGTTTTGGAGGAGCAGGGGTCAGAACAAACAAGAATCCAAGTATGTTATCAAATTTCCGCCTTCTGCTAACGCAGTGTGTTGACATTGTTTGTCTACTAACAACTTAATATCCTTATGCATTGTATATCAAATAATTAATCCAGGTATAGACTTTTCATATACTTCATCAGTATGTTGGAGGGGTAGATATAGTACAAATTATATATTAGCATTTTCTTTACACAAAGTGGCTATGAATTTTTATTGTGTGCAAGATGAGTATGTGAATTCTCACACGTACATGAGCATGCATTGACGTATGTTGGCATATGTGAACTTATTATGTATACAACTAAAGTGTGACATGTATCAACTTATTATGTATACAATGTAAGTTTGACATGCATCAACTTACTTATTGTATATATCACATAAGATAAGTGTTGAAAATTATATTGTTAGTAATTGATCCTCTCTTGGAAAACAGACATGAAACAAGAATTCCCAGTAATGCCTGTAATCATATGTAAGATGGTTTATTTAAGATAAAAGAGTTGACAATTTTGGCTATGTCTAGGTGTATTTGTGAAAATGTCTAGATCGTGCAGTAACTAAGTAGAAAGTGAGTGAATTTATGGTTGACAGCATTTGATGATAATAGTCTAATTAGAAGTGCCTTTCGTTGCCATTCTCTTGTAGAATGCACGAGAAATTGAATTAAAAAATCTTTTTCTGCTTGTGCAGGCTACGACAACTGTTTGTATATGACACTTGGGTAAGTCATTAATAAATTAATTCATTTAAAGTTTATATACTAGTGCTATACTTGTTACCAGTTGATCTTTACTTTTGAGTTGCTTCAAAAATTCCGTAGGAGCAACAAAACTGCTGCGAGTAATGCAACAGCGAGTCCTCTGAAATCTCCATCGTCTGTAGGAAAAGTTTCCATATGGATTCCAGGCTGTATTCTGATGGCTTTCCTTCCATTTCTCTAAATCCTTGGCTGTTCTTGGCATAGACAGAATTGTCTTTTGGAAGTAGATTATTTCTTGCAGATAAGAGCAGAATCCCTCTTGACAGAAAAAGAAAGGCGCCTGCCTACCTTCTTCAATTGGGAGTATGTTTTAAAGTTGCATGTTTTGATTGTATAGAAATTAGTCCTCCTAAATTTTGAAAATCTATCCCCCTCCCCACCCCCTACTCTCTAAGCAAAAAAGGGTTAGAGAGTAAGAAAATAAAATTATTTTGTATGATAATTTCTTTTCTTGTGAAGGGGGCACCTAAAAACCCAAATTATTAAGGCGCTTAGTATTGTAGTTGCCAGACTGAATGCTCAAGTTTGAGTAATGACTGAGCTTTCTGTTGTATGATACTTGTTTGCCAGTTTGATGAACCCTTAATTGAGCCAAATTTGATATTTTGAAGTGCAATCTTTCTTGGGTTGTCAAAATTGTGTTATTAAAGCCAGATGGGTACAAATTATACAGTGATTTTATTGATTAAATAATATTAAAAATAAACTCTTTTATGCAGAGTTCCCAAATTTTTTTAGATTAAAGGATTCCTTCGGGGTTCATAATAACGTATATGTGATATATCCTCAAACTTTCCAAATTTTTGCTAGAATATAAGAGCATCTCCAATGTACTCCGTCTATAACTTTTAAGACGTGGCACATAAGCTTTTTTAGACGGAGTTATAAAAAATCATCTCTAATGCACGCTGACAAAGACTCCGTATATCTGATGTGGCACATTAAATTATAGAATCCGTCTAGAAGTCTGTCTATATTTAGACGTACTTCTAGACGGAGTGAGTCAGCAAATTTAATTTTAGACGGAGTGCATTGGAGATGAATTTTAATTTGACCGTCTATTCTATAGACGTAGTTCCACATAAATTAGAAGTCTGTCTATTTTACTTGCCACATAGACTGCAATAGACGGAATGCATTTGAGATATTCTAAGGGCTTGTTGTCTTTACTATTTTCAATCAGTTTTACAAAACACTCAAAACTTGTTTATTATGTTGTTTATAAAAATTTATTTTCGAAAACAAAGTTAAATTTATAACAACACAAAACAAGTTTTATTCAAAATAAGGAAAACAAATTTTTTTTAAAATAAAAATTTTTATAAACAAAAATTTTAAAAATGTCAAATTATAATAAAACAAAAATTCTAAAAAATGAAATTATAAATTCTTAAAAAATAAAATTCTAAAAATATAAATTTATAAAAAAAAAAAAATTATATAAACAAAAATGGCTTATTTGCACAAATGGTCCCTGACTTTTGCACTTACTGCGGGTTGAAGACCTATCTTTTTATTTTTGACAGTTTAGCCCATATTTCAAATATTTTTGGCGTCAATAGTCCTTTTCATTAATTTCCATCAAAATCACCGTGAAATACGGTAGAATTTTTTTTATTTCAAAAGGTCTTATTTGCACAAATGGTCCCTGACTTTTGTAAATGAAAATTTGCAGCAAAAGTCCCTAATCTTTCAAAAAGTGTTGAAAAGTCCCATAACCTTTTAATCCTAACACATATGACCCCAATTTTTTTTGACAATTTTACCCCTAACTTAAATGAATTAAAAATAACCCATAAACATTTTCAAAAATACAAATAAGTCCTAAATCTTTTTATTTTTTTACAGATTTACACTTAAAATAATAAAAAGGATGTCATCAAGTCCTAAAAGTTTTAATTTTGTTCACAAAATGTCATTTAAAATGTGTTTGATTAAAATCAGATTTTTTTAGTAAAAGTTGTTGAAATGTGTGGTTGAAAAGTTGTGGGACCATAAAATGTGTGGTTAAAATTAGTTGTTGATTTTGACTTTAACTTTTTAGCAAAATCAAAATTAAAAACAAACGGGCTCTTAGAATCTCTACAAAGTGGTCCATTAATTAACAAAAAAATTATACCTATGATCAAAATTTGACCAATTTAAAATTTTAATTTATTTTTCATACCAATTTTAAAAAAAGCTGGTGGTGGGCTCAAGATTGTGAAGAATTTTTTTAATTATTATTTAGTAATTGGTAGAGCTGGCAAATGGATTAGATGGACTGGCCCAACCTGAAATTAGACGGGCCACATAAAAGAAATACTGACCCAATTTTACATGGGCTGGTATTTGCTGGGCCAACCCAACCCGAAGTATTTGCTGGGCCAACCCAACCCGATTTTGGGCCACAGGGCCAGTCCAACTTACATTTTTAACTTATTTTTTCAAAATAATTACTTATAATTTTGTAAAAAAAATTAAAAAAATTAAAAAATTTATGTGGCCCGTCTAATTTCAGGTTGGGCCAGTCCATCTAGCCCATTTGCCAGCTCTACCAATTACTAAATAATAATTAAAAAAATTCTTCACAATCTTGAGCCCACCACCAGCTTTTTTTAAAATTGGTATGAAAAATAAATTAAAATTTTAAATTGGTCAAATTTTAACATCATAGGTATAATTTTTTTGTTAATTAATGGACCACTTTGTAGAGACTCTAAGAGCCCGTTTGTTTTTAATTTTGATTTTGCTAAAAAGTTAAAGTCAAAATCAACAACTAATTTTAACCACACATTTTATGGTCCCACAACTTTTCAACCACACATTTCAACAACTTTTACTAAAAAAATCTGACTTTAATCAAACACATTTTAAATGTCATTTTGGTGAACAAAATTAAAAATTTTAAGACTTGATGACACACTTTTTATTATTTTAAGTGTAAATCTGTAAAAAAATAAAAAGATTTAAGACTTATTTGTATTTTTGAAAAGGTTTACGAGTTATTTTTAATTCATTTAAGTTAGGGGTAAAATTGTCAAAAAAAAATGGGGTCATATGTGTTAGGATTAAAAGGTTATGTGACTTTTCAACACTTTTTGAAAGATTAGAAACTTTTGCTGCAAATTTTCCTTTACAAAAGTCAGGGACCATTTGTACAAATAAGACCTTTTGAAATAAAAAAAATTCTACCGTCAAATTTCACGTTGATTTGGATGGAAATTAATGAAAATGACCATTGACGCCAAAAATATTTGAAATAGGGGCTAAACTGCCAAAAATAAAAAGATAGGTCTTCAAACCGCAGTAAGTACAAAAGTTAGGGACCATTTGTGCAAATAAGCCAAACAAAAATTCTAAAAATATACAAAAAAAATAAATTATAAAAAATAAAATTATAAAAAAGTAAAATTTCTAAAAAAATTTAAAATTCTATAAAAATGAAAATTTAAAATACTAAATAACAATTCAAGCCCTTATTGGTTATTTAAATAAAAAAATTAATTTAAATGTAAATTGATTAAAATTCTCAATCCATGTCATTAATTTTTATTAATTTATATTAACATCAAATTGTTCTATTTTACTGAATAATCAAATTCATTTTTCTAAACAAAGTTTCTATTTTCAAAAATAATTTTTCATAATGACAAACCAAACACGTTTTCAACAATTCTAAAATAGACTCTCAAAACTGAAAACTCAAAATAAATTCAAAACTCAAAACTAAAAGACAAAGAAAACAGCCACCAAAACAGGCCCATAAGTAGTCAAGAAACTTCTTTCTTTAAATCTACAAAATGAGGATTAAATAACATCATTTACTAATTTGTTCATTATTTTCCTCTATCGTCAATTTGTTTGCATAACTTGAACATTTGAACTGATTCCCAAATCCATTAATATTATGTCATAATCTTTGGAATTATTTTTCCTCTAAAACATTCTGCCCGACTGTAATTTAGCATATTTGTGATGATTTTTTCCTTTAATAACTTATTTTTGTGATTTGTGCACTTCATCCATAATATGCTTTGGCTACTAGTGGAAAAACAGGTCGGGCGGCCAAGTTTCTAGACGACTTGTTAAAAAATTGAATCCAAACTAGCTTGGCCCAATTTAAGTCGGTTCATGAGTTTGTCTGTCATAATGAACGTGTCATGTTGAGTTTGATTGTCTAGCAAGATTTATTCATAAAATTAAAAAACAATGTAACATGCTAACACATTCTTTTAATCATGAAAATTGACCCGATTTATTAATAAAATGTAATATGCTAATGGGATCTTCATTCTTGTAATTATGATTTAATTTTAAATAGTATTGAATTTCTTAAAAAACAAAAATAAAATATTTAAACCAACCATCTCGCAATATTAGCAGGTGAGTAAAAGATTAACCCGGAGCATATTTTTAGACGAATCAATTCAGTTGACGATGAACCCAAATCAAGTCTAAATACAAATAGATCAATCAGATGCGACCCACTCATTTTAACACCACAATCCAATAACACACAAAACTCAAAGGCCATAAGAATTTTCATCGTTGGTCACTGTCCATAAAAATTTTCATTTAAGGTAGAGAGGCTTGCTTCTTAGAGGTAGAAAATGAGTCCCACCTATTTTATACAAACCTTCAACAATATTAACGTTTTCGTTCGAGAAAATATAACCCGACAATTAAAAACGTTATGAAAACTATTTAAAAGAAAAAATTTAATCTTTCAAACTCTTACTAAAATTCGAAAACTTTAAAGAAAGTTATGATCAAATTTACCAAAACTATAATAACCTGTCATGTTAGCATATTACATCGTTAAATTGATTAACTAAGGCTCGATTTGTTCTCAGTAAATATCAAATTCTTGAAATGGATTCAATTGTTCAATTATATCCAATGTTTTAAAAATCAACCCGGAGATCGACGCGGAAAAGAGAAAAGGTCAAGAGTCGGTGTCCGACCGCCGATTCCCAGTTTTACCGATTATACCTGCCAGACCTAACCAGTTCTAATAACACTGGTTGTATCACTAACAAAAGCCAACAATGCCATTAGAATAGAGGAAAACACGCTGTTGGTAATAATGGGAAACGTAACGACTGAAAACTAATCCAAAGTTAGTAATCAGGCAACAGCCGACAATGAACATAGAAATAATCTGAGCTAACAGGAATTAAAGTATACCACGAGTAATTTTGAGAACTTCCCCACAGGTATACGCTATAATAAGAGATATAACTTTGACATGGTTCATCATTTTCACAAAAATGTCCAGCCAAACAAATATCAATGGACACAGTTGATATGACTAAAGGTTCTAGTTTGGTTCCATTACGTCCAGAAATCACTTTGGAGAGAGAAGTTTCAACCAAAGAACAAGAAAAGCCAATGCCAAGGGAAAGAAGTTTCAACCAAAGAACAAGAAAGCCAATGCCAAGGGATAAAAGCTCATTTCAGTGGTCTCTTTATGCTTTATGGTTTCAATTGCCTGATAAAACATTCTCTCAAGAGTTTTCTATGTTCATTGAGAATAACTTACACACATTGATTAACATTTTTGTCAGCCTATGCAAGTACTAGTCCCAAAAAGAGATATGCCTTGCACGACCATGGTAAGTTTCAGCTAGTCCCCTAATGAACGGAAACTTCACGGATGTTACATGAATCATGTCCCACCTCATTAGTTTTCCTTCCTTGTCCAAGGTTGAGCCCTGAAATTTGGCAACGGATTTAAAAAGCCACCTAACTCTCAATTTCATATAAAACCACAAAATCATATCACATTCTGAACTTGATTCATTTCAGAATTTATTCATACCATAAACTATCTTATCTATATCTAGGCTGCTCTTAGTTAGATGGGGGCCTCAGCGGAAGTCAGAACAGAAGCCATGTGGAAGTAGATAGGGAAAAAAGTCAAAAACCACTAATATGCAGATCAGAAAAGCCAATTACTATATTTGCAAAGATAAATCGGAAAATCCATCAAATAAACTCAAAAATACAAACTTTATTCACATGAAATCGTGATAACAATTTTCATAAGCAGAAAATGCAAAGACAATTCTTGTTGAACTCAGGAACAGATCACATGATCTATCACTTCTCAAACACCAGACTCTATTGGTCATGACAGAGACCCCAAAGCAACATCAGATACTTGTATCAGAGTTTCACTGCAAAAACTCCCAGAGTATACAAATTAACTCAAGGTGGTATAGATGGTAAAGTTCTCTCATTTCAAAAATAAAAGTAAATAAAATGAAAGGTGAAAGAAAATAAGTACGTACCCAGACAATCAAAGACCCTGATCAATAAGATAATCACCAATCTTTTCAACAACCATGTTGCACTGGCCTGGAGTCATAGGCTCATCATAGATACCAATGATTAAGGCCATAGTGGTCTTTTTTACCGTAACTCCACCAGGTCCCTGAATAGAGAAAGGAAAATAATCGTAACAGGTTGTCTAAGACCACAGGGTAAATCTTAACACTTGCCGTAGTTGATAAACTTGCGGGCACGCATGCACATGTATACATATATTAATAGAAGAAAATGCCTAGTTGATATACTAAGGACATGGACCTTGTTCTCAATCCCCAGCAACCAGTCTCAAAATCCAATTTGGATAAAACTGATCTGGTCAATGGAACGCTAAAACCACATTCATCCACAGCTAAATTTTACAAACTCTAGCAGCAATTAGAAATATATTCACAAGCTATAAATTGAAGCAGAAACTGAGACAAAAACAATACCTTCTTCCCTCGGATGACAACCCCTGGCTCACCTTGAATTACCATGTATTTAGTACCGCCAAGGTACAAGCCAGTAGGAGCAAGCGAACCAGGATTTTCAAAGTCATTCACAATAGCACTGATTTCCTCGGGCTTGAACTACACCAGCATTAATCAAAAAGAGAAAATAATTTATTTCTCCCATAAATACATTAAAGTAGAGGAAATATATTTATTGACGTCATTTTCCTTCTGTTAATAAAATTGCTACTCTTATCAATTTCCAGTCATCTTTTGTTGAATATATTCCGATATCACCAATATCATAATATCGGTTGCTGTATCACGCATCATCGGTTGCTGTATCACAGCATCATAAACTCTTATCAGTTATCAATAACACTGATAAAAATACTAATCTGCACAGAGTTTCTACAGTCAAACTCAAAACAATATATACAAATAACTGATTTAATGGATATCCGAAATCAGATCAATCTAATTAAAATTAATCGTTAATAATCAAAACCACCAAAAACATAAATAAAAAAAAAAAAACAAACTGAAAGCTAGATAAAAATGTAAAAGCTCAATCTTAAAAATAAATCAAGGAACAATGTAAATTGAATTACATACAAACAAATAACTGACGTAATGGATATCCAAAATCAGATCAGATCACGTCATCAGCATTCTAACAATCCCCCCAACCCTAGAAAAGGCCATACTAATCGAGAATATAATAAGTACTCAGAAGATCTGAAAATTGAATTGAAAAACGAAAATTAAAAACGGTAAAAAAGAAATGAAAGACCTGAGGGAAGGTGGAACTCTGAGCCCAGACACTGCCGTCATGGCCGAGGATGGCGGCGGCGGCGAGGTGATTACCCTCGATCTCCGCCATCAAGTGATCATCTATGTACGATTGCCACGACATCTTTGATTTGATACTTTTTGTTCGAATATTTTGGTTCTTGTTCTTGTACGTAATGGGAGGTGAGATTTGAGAGTTGGATTAATTTCTCAAAGAGAGCAGAAGGTAATGTTGTGGTGGTCACTCCAATTTTTAATGGTGTGGCTTGCATCTCGATGTGGTTTAATGTCATTATTGCCCCTTCAATCATTTCTACCCTGCCACATAATTGGCGCAAATGATCTTAACATTTGTGTGTAAAAATTATTTGCCTAGAAATCTATAACCTATGTGTTTAGGGAGTCCCGTTCTCCTGCCCATGGTGGGCAGGAGAACAGTTTACCCATGGCTGACATGGCTTGTCCACGTCATTAAATTTGCCATGTCAGCTGTAACCAAAATTAAATTGGTGGATCTCTTTACAGAAATACTCGCCAAACAAACCCACCCAGGGCCCCCACATTACACCAGTGTTTCCTTTCCCCATTTCTGCCCCTGTATCTCTCTCTCTCTCTCTCTCTCTCTCTCTCTCTCTATATATATATATACACACACACACTCATATACATATATACACACACACTCCAGTTCATTGTTGCTTTTACAAAAAATTTACAAAAGTTAGTTCCACAATTAATGCTTCTATCCGTTTTTTTTTAATGATTTTGGGTTTTGTTTTTATCCATTTTTTTTATCGTCCGTTCTTTTGTATGAACTTTTGAATGTTTAATGAATAAAAAAATTATGGGTTATGATTCTATTTTGTTGTTTCCTTGTTGAATCATTTTGCTAATTAATGGTTTTTTCCCCTGTGAATTGATACATAGTGAATCATAGATTTAAGGTTGTTTCCTTGTGGAATCATTTTGCTAATTAATGGTTTTTTTCTCAATGAATTGATACAGAGTGAATCATAGATTTAGATTTCGGAGTTCTCATTGTTTCCAGCAACGGTATGAACCAGGGAACCACGGAAAAAAATTGAATGGACAAACCAGTTCTGAAGGGCTGGCGGAGGCGGCAACGGCGACTAAAAATTCTGGCGAAAAGTAACTTCCGGCATGGATGTTGCAAGGCTGCAAGCAGAGATTTGGGACACAGTGCAGAAACTGAGAAGGGAAACACTGGTGGGGGTGGGGGAATATCTGAAAAGGGGATCTACAAATTTAATTTTGGTTACAGCTGATGTGGCAAAATTTAATGACGTGGACGAGCCACGTCAGCTGTGGGTAAACTGTTCTCCTGCCCACCATGGGCAGGAGAACGGGACTCTGTGTTTAGGTGTATTATGAGTCTTTAAAAGACAAATACGCTCTTAGTTTTAATTAGAAAAAATTGTAATTAGATTTTTAACATTTACAAAAAGTACAAATAGGTCTGATACTTTTATATTTTATAAAAAATTAAAGAAAACTTAAAGAGTTTAATTTTTTTTATTATTACTTTATTGACCAAATTGATAGTATACTAAATTGTTTTGTATATTTTACAAACTATAATAAAATAATTAAAATTTAAGGTCATAATTATTAACAAATATATTAAATAAAATTATTATTTTTATTATTAAGTAATTAAATTATTTAAATTTTAAAATTTTATTTTATCATTACAACATAAAAAAAAAAAAATTTATCACAAACTTGATGCTCAAATATGTTTATTTAATTAAGTTATTCGTTTATTAACTACAAATAGTAGAGTACCAATTGTATTCTTCATATTTTAATTTATCATTTTATTATCGTTTAAAAATAAAAAACACATAATGTGTAAATTAATTTTTATTACTATTTTTTTAAAGAAAAAATACAATAAGATTAGTTCAATAACATAGAATTATATACGTCATTTTATTATTTATTTAATTTAATTTTTGTTCAAGTTTTTCAATCACATAACAATTATATATACTTAAAGTGCAATAATTTTATATTTTTCTCTTATTAAAAAATTAATTAACACGTCTATAGTGATATATTTAATATGCTAAATTAAATATTATTTACTAAATGTACCGGACCTATTTGGACATTTTGCAAAGGTCATGAATTCAATTGTAATTTTTTCTAATTAAGACTAGAGGCATATTTGTCTTTTTTATCAAATAAAGACCAATTACGTATCAAAACGCATAGGTTAGAGATTTTTGTACTAAAAAACAAATGTTATGGATTGTTTTGTACATTGAGTGCAAATGTTATGAATTATTTGCGCCAATTTCCTTATTAATTTAAGCAAAAATTAAGGCTATTCTCATCAAAATTTTAAAATAACTAGCCATCTTTCACCATGCTAATCATAATCAACTTGCCTTATTTTTTCAAATTTTCAGAGAGGATTACCCATCACTTTTCGTGTTTCATATAATGTGATCTCTTAATTATTTTTTTTTAAAATAAATATACTTCTCTTTTCTATTCAACAATATTATCAAATCCTCCCTAGTTTTTTTTTGGGAAAATTTAGAAATCTAGGCAAATGCATTCGTTCGCAAAAATGACAACTTTTTGGTGCAAATAGTTATATATATCATTTTACCGAAAGACAGTTGAACTGTCAGTCATTCTTTTTTTCCTATTCAACTGTTATGTGTAAAAGAAAGAAAGAAAAAATTAAAATTTCAACTGTGGCTTGACAATAACTGTCACTCGACAGTCACAAAAATTTAATAGCTTTTGTGCTAAATTAGTTTGATTGTTTTTATATATGAAAATATATTGAATATAATTGCTCAAAAATTGTTGGAAGAGATTGGGTTCATAGATTAATGTCTAAAAAGAGAAGAAGAATGTGGAAGGGGGGAAAAAAGAACAAGAAGAACGAAAAAAAAAAAATGGGTTCATAGATTAATATCTGGTTGAACAATTGTTTTTTGAACTGTTCAGAAAAAAAAAAAAAAGAGAAGAAAAAATTGAAATGTGGTGAGTCACAACTGTTGGCCTGCAGTTCTTTTTTTTTTTTCCCTTCATCGTGTTCTTATTCTTCTTTTTTTAGATAGTTCAATCTATGAACTCAGTCTTTTTTTTTTTTTTTTGCCCTTTTTTTTTCTTCCACCTTTTTCTTCTCTGACAAGATATTAATCCATTAATCAAATCTCTTCCAACAATTTTTAAGCAATTATATTCAACATATTTTCAGATCTAAAAACAATCAAATTAATCTAGCATAAAATTTATTGAATTTTTATTCTTTTATAATCTAAATTATTATATAAAAAATGTAACTTATTTGAGGTGGGTTAATTGGTGGCAAACGGTGACGTGAAGGCGGTGGGTGGTGGAGCAAGATTCGATTTTAGTTAAATAATAGATCTGATTTTGAATTAGATTTGAAGAAGATATAAATTTGCTATAATTTTTTTTTTCACAAAGTCCTAATTATCTAAACATTCTCATCAAGATAGACAAAGTTAACGACAATTTCTAATTCATTCAGACATCATCTGACGTAAATGGGAAGCATGAAAAATAAGAAACACAAATCCAATCTCATTAATTTACGCAAAAAACCAATATGGATGGATCAATTTACGAGAAAACTTCACGAAATTTTTTCAAAAACAATTAAAAAACAATATAGCTAGAACAAGAGTTTACTTAACATTTGTTTGGTATTGCTTAAAAATTTGCTAAACAATTATAGTAAAAGTCAACAAGTAATTTTAATTTTTAACCATATTTTATTGGGCTTATAAATTTTATTAACTTTTCAATCACATATTTAATCAATTATTAAAATCTGCTAAAAACTAATTTTTGCAAAATCAATAAACGCTTAAACTTGGGATAAAAATCAATAAACACTTAAACTTAGGATAAAAATCCTAACGTTGCAAAAACCTAATTAACCCTAAGTAAATTAAAATATTAAGTACATAAAATAAATAAAGAAACCAAAGTATTCAAATTAATTAAACCGACTTGTCCAATATCATTGTATCATGGTTTTTTCATTTTTGCACCAATTATGAATTATCACATTCTCGTTAAACTAAATAAAGTTAACGAGAGTTTATGGTCTATTTAGACACTATAGTCTTTTTTGTCAACTTTGCTTAGAAAAAATCTATACTACTTCTAAAAAAAACTTAAATGGAGAAATATTTTTAGACCATTTTACCTTTATAAATTTTTTAAAATTTCATATTCACCCATAGTCATTAATGTATAATTATTTTTTAATATTTTATTTATTACTCTTTTATTGTTCATCTTTATTGTACATTAAATTTACAACAATTTACTAAATATATACAATTAAAATTTTAAAATATTTAATCTATTAAATTAAATATTAAGGTAAAAAGATGATCTCAATTTTTTTCTTTTTTTCTTTTTTTTTTTTGCATTAAGTAGATAAAAGGAATGAGAAATGAGTAAAAAATAAAAATGAAGGTGAAAAATTGTAACTTTGTTTATTACCGCATTAAAATTCAAATCATAGTTATTAAAACTGAAATGGAAATAAAAAGATTATTTTTAATACATTAGATTACAGTGATTACGAGCATGTTTGGTTCAGTTCTTTTTTTTTTTTTCTCAAATTCATTTTCAACTACATATTTTTGTGGGACCTACAACTTTTATCAACTTTTCAATCACATATTTTACCAATTTTTTTCAAAATCTTTAAACTCTATCAAACATATATTGTAGTTTAGAACTAACGTGTGAAACTTTTTTCTTTTTTAATTTAATTTAATTATATATATATATATATAACGTTATTCTCATCTTACTTCTATCCGTCAACAATATTCTTACAACATAAACAAATATTGACACCTCTTTAATTTTTATTTCTTAATCACATTTATGACATTTCATTTACGTCATCAAATCAAACACATCTAATAAAAAGAGAACGTACACAAAACTTCAACAAATGTACAATATTATGTAGTCAATCATTACATTTTCTCATAATAAAATTAGTAATTATTAAATGTATTCTTCGTAAAATACAGCCCCGAAGATCATTAATACTATAAGATTTGATATCAATGGTTCGTCAATCATCAAAGTTTAAATTACCAAAATGTCTTAATTGGGTTCATGTTATTGTTGGTATTATCACCATATAAAACTCATCTCTAATTGTAATTGTACTTAAATGAATACAATTATCTTTTAATATTTATTTGTTACTCTTTTATTGTTCATTATTATCGTACATTAAATTTTTAACAATTTATTAAATGTACATTTAAAATTTGTAAATATTTAATATAATAAATTAAATATGAAGGTGAAAAGACGATCTCAATTTTTTTTTTGCCTTATGTAGTTGAAAGAAATGAGAAATGGATTTTGAAAAAAATGAATAGGAAAATTGTAACTTTTTTTTATTACCTGATTAAAATTCAAATCATGGAGATGAAAAGATTGTTTTGAATACATTGGATTACAGTGATTATAATTGACAACTAATATATGAAATTTTTTTAAAATTTTAATTTAATTAATAATACATCAAACGCATTTAATAAAAAGAGAACATACACAAAGAATATTGTTTTCAATGAGTAACTACTCCAACAAATATACAATATTATATAGTCAATCATTACACCCTCCCAATAAAATTAATAATTATTAATTTTTTCTTAAAATACAACTCTGAAGATCCATATTAATACATCATTAATTTCATATGATTTGATATCAATGGTTCGTCAACCATTGAAGCTCAAATCACAAAAAGCTCTTCACTGAATTCAAGTTAGTATTCGTATTACTACTATATAAAATTCATCTTTGATTACAATTGTACTTCTATAAATGTAAATAAAATGTTAACATCGAACAATACAAAACAACATGTTATCAACAACTATTTTTTTCTTTTATCTTTATTACAATTGTTATTTTAACATTTTAATTATTAACAATTAAAAAATAAAAAATTTGAAAATATTAAAAATTAACAATATAATTATAAAAGCATGTACAACGCACGCGTGTCTAACTAGTTTTAATAAAAAGGCACTACCTTTATTTTGTATGATTGAATGATCATATTTAATAAAATTCAATTTCATTCGGGCCAAAAAAGTAGATTAGTTAGCAAAATTTTCCACTTCTAAATTTACTAGTCATAATCAACTATATTTTAAAATCTTGAAAAAATTGTTATTTTCACTTGTTATTGGGAGACTAATAAAATCACAGATATTTTAATAATTGTAAATTAAATATTTTGTTAACAAATTGATAACATTTCTTCGAAAAAGTTAGTAGAGTATATATATAATGTCCGATTCGAGCATGTGCCCGACTCTCACAGGGGTGGGCCCCCTGTGTGGTGGGGCCCACCCCCATGTGAGAGTCGGGCACCTGCTCAAATCGGACAACACATAAGTGCTCTAAGTTAGTATCCACATGAATTAAGATAATGATTTCTTTCCATTTTGCTTACTTTTCGTAATGTACTTTCAAATGTGAATATTCCACTTGATATTGATAGATAGCGACCAACGTTCAATTTATTTTCTCATCTTTTGCAAAGTTCTCACATTCGCTTAGTTTTTGAATTAGCATATTTGTTAGTGAATTGACGACCACATAAATTTGAGATGACTAATATTATTGTTTTAATCGTTTTTTAAACATCGAATTAAGTAATTTTCAATTTACTAACTCTTTTTCTATCTCAACATAAAACATTTCTTCATTGTTGTTTAACAAGTGAACTTCAACAATGGCGAGAATTTGAATCAATCATAAAGTTTTACGAATTAATTTGGGTTATCAATTAATGTTTCATGGACCTATAACAAACTTGTCCAATGTTCAAAATTTCTAGTATTTTTTGGTAAATTTTTGCAAAACATTTTACATAGACATGAGGCAATCATATGACAAATTATTTAATAGATGTGTCCACTCCATTAATCTTATTTGCTTCTTTTGATAGTCTCACAATTTTTAGGCTATATTTTTAAATAAAATTTATGGAATAATACTTTATTATCGAGTCGGACAGATTAACCTACCATAGAACTTTTTCCAATTCTCAAGTGGGATTCACCAAGAAGAAGAAGAAGAAAGAAATTTGCACATGTTCAATAATCTTTCCTTCTCAGAGCTGAGCATCAGAGCATGTTGCTCTTCTTTGACATTCTGAATCTTTAAACCTTCTTCACAATTTTCACTCTTCAACAAAGAAGATCCGAATTACCTTAGAAAATGTAAAATTTAGAGAAATATCATATAGAAATCGTAATGAAACTTAGAGACTTGGGGGAAATAAAATTTTATTTTGGATTGCAAATCGACCATTTCCTAGAACGAATACTTGTACAGGAATTTTCATTATAAAACGTACTAAAATGCTTTTATGAATAGAACTCATCCATTGACATCGTTGATGTACATTTGATCTCCTTATATGAAAAAATAAGGAGGCTATGTTGTTGGAAACATAAAGAAGCATATTTTGAGCAAAATTATTTTATATATACACATGAGTGTTAGATAAATGGTGACATTGATGGTTAACAAATTCGCTCAAGCGACAATGTATCGACTTATTTACAAAAACAATTACGACATTCACATTCAAAATTAGTGCACAAGATAGACATGAGTTGGTTCAAAGATCTTCATTGGTCGACATTAGGGAGAGTAGTTGTAATATTTTTCATTCATCTAAGTTTTGTCCAATTGAGTTTTCTTAACAAAATTTTAACGAGACATCTTTTGACATTTCAAGTTTTTAACAATTAACATTACTCTTTTTTTCTTCGTTTGGTATTTATTTCTCATTGGATTATTTTCAAATAAAATTTTTAACGAAACAATTATTGTGTAAATAGTCATCTAAAAAGAAGTACTCTCAAATAAATATTATTTTGTGAATGAGTTTATTGCCCCTATAACAATAATTCTTGTAACACCCCGAAAGTAACATTTTCAACTTAAACCTTGCTTGTGAAGAATAGAAAGTATAAGAACTTAAGCGAAAACTTTTTATTTCTCTAGGGACTTATGTGCAATTATTAAAAAAATTTACATAGTCAACTTGGACATTAGAGTTGATGATTATTGAGAATTTTACATAAATAGACTAATATTTAAAAATAATTATATAAAAATATATATGTACCATAAATTTCAAATATACTGAATTATTTTTTTTTTAAAATTAATGATGTTATTTTTTAATTACATTATATACAATAACTGAAAGCTAATTAATAGAGAGCCATTGTAATCTAAGATTGTAGAATCTTTAATTATGGAATAATTGTTTCAATCATCCAAATATAACTTTGATATATCTGTTTGAAAAAAAAAATCTCTTCACAAAAAAAATAAATTCTCGACCATTAACCACTTATAATCATCAATGCAATCAGTTAACATAACATGTCAAAAACCAAAAATCTCAACAAGATCACATTTGTAATAGTTCATGCTACATATAGTAAATCTCATGATAATAACATTTGCAACACTTTATGATACATAACATTTGTATCACTTCATCTTACATACTATTTGGCATAAATTGTCACAACGCAATCACTTAACTTATCATAGCAAGACCCAAAAATATCAACAAAATCAGATTTGTAACGGTTCATGTTGTAAATAAAAAGCTCATGATAATAACAGTTGTAACACGTTATGATACATAACATTTGTGGCAATATGTCAATAATCCTACATAATCAGTTGACAATCAGAAATCACACATGAGCACATTTGTTACAATTTGTGATATATATGGTACTATCAATTGAAACACATAAATCCAAAATTGTGACACATCATAATACATATGGTACTATCAATTGTAATACATAAATTCACAATTGTCTGATTTCGTTGTATCACGCCTTTGATTTTTTTAGATTCTTTGGAGGTTGAATATTTGATGCGCTGACGAAGACAACAATAGAGAAAATTATGAATATTTATTTTTTGATTTCTGAGCTTCAACCTCTTGATGAAGATGACAATTGATGAATTATATTGAAGATACCTGTGGTTTTTGGGCTCTATTCAAAAAAGATAAATGGCTGTAATTTATGGATTCATCTTGAATTTTGAAAGATAGATTGTAAGAACGTTGATAAAATTGATTTCTATTTCTATCAAATTATTTTAATTTAATATATTATAAAATATAAAATAATATGTAGTATTTTTAAGATTGAATGTCAATGTTTAAAATATTATAATTATTTTGGGTGTAATTTCCTAAAATTCTACAGGTTAGTATCGTTTCTGGGATTGGGCTTATCTTGGTGTCACTTTTAGCCCAATAGAGTGTCCAGTAGTAGAAGGTCTAGCAAGGCTAGAAGGCTTCAAGTACGACTACAGCAAAACTTCCATTTTTAACACTATGGCCAATGGATTGACTTAATTCTTTTTAAACTCTTTTCATTTAAATTTACTGTCAACCATAATTTTATAGTATCGACAATTTTTATCAAATTTTTTTCAAAATCAACTAAAAAATTATTTTTAAACTCCACAAAACAAGCACTTAAAGTATAATTACAGTTTCAATACCCACACAAGACAGCCCTGTACAAGTCTTTGATCCATTTTAAATATTTACTTTTAGACTTTAAAGTTGTAGCGAAATTTTGAGTCGAAATTAAGTTAGGATGGCTGCTAAAGTGTTTGAGTCGCCTAACAAATTTTGACATTGTTATCCCACACAGCACTCTTTGCTGAATTTAGAAGAATCGAAAAAAGGTGATTGAAGGCATGTAATATTCCTCATTCCACTAAACAATTCCCCCTGCAACTTCTTTAAGGGACCAAATCTGCACAACTAGGTAAACCCTAACTCTGCCAGTACTACTCCTTTTAATAGCATCCAAAATCTTCTTATAAAGTGAAAGGATTGAATATCAACTTTTTAGGGTTGAACACAACATTGCAGATATTTTCTTTTTCTTTTTTTTATCATTTAAAATATTTATCGAAGCGTGAGTGCGTGACATACAAATAAAGTGGGACAAATATGACACCACCCAAAGAACTTTAGTCCTTTGATCCTACCCTTAAAATCACAGATCATTCAGTTTAGTATAGAAATGCATTTGTTAATTTAAGTTATTAATGTTAAAAACTCGGAGTTAAGAGTAATTTCGAGACAAGAATAGATAACTCAAACTCTCAAAGGAACAATTTCTTGATTGACTTGCTTCAAATGCATAGGATTAGAAGCTTTTTAAATTGGAATTAATTAAATTTTATCGGATTGAATCATTAAATATATTTAATTATGTGGGCTATTACACTTAATTTTGGTTGAATTCAAACGGTCTCCCATAAAAAAAAATTACGGAATTGGTGAATGGGTATGATTAATGGATACATTCATTCATAATTGATAAATATGTATGATGAATGGACACATTCATTCAAGATTTAATCTGAACCATTAGATCACATAAAAATATGAAATTATGCAATCTAAAGGCTCAGATTAGTTAGATCAAATGGTGCACATGTTCATAAGAGGCACACATATTCAAAGAGACACTTCAAATTCTATAAATGAGGACCCTCTAAATTCAAATTTTTTTTCTTACCATATCATTTCTGAATTATTGAATTATAAATTCTCATCCCTCTTCAAAATTCTGTCTACGTAGCAAATTTCTGTTCAATTTAGTTTTTTGTAACTTTCTTAAAGTTTGTGTTTTTAATTCCATTCGAAAGAGTACAAGCAATTAATATTTTCGTTCGACTAACAAAGTTGGTATAGTGTAGTTGGAAGAAGTGTTGTATCTTTGGGGACAGATGTCCATTGATTATGTTAGCACATTTATGTTTTAAGGAGATTTGCTACGGCATACCCCGTTTCTACATTTATGTTTTCTGTTTTTCTCGATTGTTTGTCAATTTTGACAACAATCTTAAGACAAATCTGTTACTTTTGGTATGTAATTTATTTACGTTAATTTTTCATCGTATTTATATATTGTGGTTTTATAGTAAATGACTAGTATTGAGCGTACTTGCTAGTGGAACGATTGGACATGAAAAAAAAAATCAACGGCACTAACTTCAAGTGATGGTAATAATAAATGCTATGCTTATGAGTTCTGTGTTACCACAAAACTTGTGAGGGGAAGCAGTTCTAATTGCTAACTTTGATCTGAACAAAGTTATTCACAATAAAATTGGTTTGATACTTTATGAAATATGGAAAGGGATAACATCTTCCTACAAATACTTGAAAGTGTGGGGTGTTTAGCAAAAGTGACTGTTCCACCTCATAAAAGAATTAAATTAAGTCATAAAACTATTGATTGCATTTTTATTAGATATGCAATTAATAGTAGTACTTACAGATTTATTGGGCTTAAATCTGACATAAATGATATTCAATACTATTATTGAATCAAGAAATGTCGAATTCTTTGAAAATGTGTTCTCTAATAAAAGAGATCTTCCAAAAAATACTCAAAAGAGAAGATGTGATACTACTTTTGAAAACAATAAAGAGTCTGAACTAATGAGTAAATGAACAAAAATTGCTGAGTTATTTGGTGTAGACTTTATATCATTTATGATTGAGAACGACCCTCAAACGTTTAACGAGGCTATATATGTTTAGCCCGGGATCCTTATTATGGAAAGAAGCTATAAATAGCAAGATCGAATACATTATGAGTAATAATACTTGACAATTGGTTGATCTTTCCAACGGAACCAAACCAATAGGATGCAAATGAATTTTCAAAAGAAAATTAAAACTCGATGGTTCAATAATAAGTACAAGGCTTGAGTTGTTGCCAAAGGGTATCGTAAAAAAGAAAGGATTGACTTCTTTAACACTTATTCGCTAGTAAAAAGATTACTTCTATCCGTATTTTAATTGCATTAGCTACCTTGTATAACCTGCACATTCATCAAATAGTTCTTGAGATGATATGAAAGATGATTTTACTAGCCAAAAAGGTTGAGTGAATAGTTGCTTTATTTGTTTTTCATGAGTACAAATATTAGTTGGATCGATGCTTCTCAATTGCTTTGATTAATTGATTATAAATTGTAATTATAAAGTGTGTTGATAGTAAATTGGAAAAATAAATGGTCCCTTAGGATTTCAAGAATAGGAAATTAAGGAAAAATAAAAAATAAAAGAAGAATCTTAACAGTTGATTGTAACTTTTAATGTTTTTTTACCACCAAAAAAAAAAAAAGTTTACTTGGTGGAAAAATTTAGAAATATGAAAATTTTAAAATTTTTGTGGGCCTTCCATAACTTCGGGGCCTTAGTCAACCGCCTAATTTGTCTAATGGTTGAGAAGGCTCAAAACAGAACCTCGGGCTTAAGGACAAACAAATTCTAGTGTTGTTTCTTGTTTTTCGTTCCCGCACTATGTTCATTTTCTTTATGCGATTCAAACTCTTATACCTAACAATTATAATACACAAATCACATTGTGAAAATTCTAACAATAATATAAATCAAACTAAGAAAGAGAAAGAAGAACAACTTATTATTAAGCAAAACGATTAATTAAGTTTTACGGTTACAATTACTATATATAATAAAACTAATGAAAAGATACTAAAATTATCGTACACAATATTATTAATATTCTAACATATATTCTAACATACATAACAAGTGGCTCCAAATTTTCCGAACATAGCAATTCAAAGAATCATGAAATATAAATCATAAACTATCAGTATAACTTCAATTCTGTCTAAGCAAAACTACTTGTGGAGGAGTACAACAAGAAAACAAAGTCTCTTTTCACTTTAGCTTGAACCTATAAATTAATTTCATCTTTTTAAAAATAATGAAACAAACTATACAAATTATTATAAGAAGCAAATTATAATTATAATAATCATAATGTTGTAATTCTCTTTGATTTTGGGGGCTTGTTTTTCGTGAGAAAAAGCAGCTTTTCTTGGTTTTCTTTCTTTCCCCTTTCTTGCTTGTCCTTTAGTCTTTTTCTTGCTTTCTTGTAGTTGCACAGTTAGTACAGGAAATGGAAAAAAGGAAAAATCTAGGTATACATATGGTCCATCAGCACTTGGAGAAAGCTTCGAGCACTAATGATTTTGTCTGTGAGTGTAATGTTTTCTGAATCCTATCTTTTAGGTTTTGCTCCTACCCATGATGATCCTGGTTGTCAGGGTCATGCCAGAAGGTGGAGTACTTCAACCATTCTGCTTCTTGTGGATTTGTAATGGATGACTCCTGCAATAACAATATCAACATGTGATAATAAATTTTTCGCTTTTCAGAAGTTTATGATATCACACCAAAACCTTTGTTTTGATTAAAGTCTCGTCGTCACTCATTTGACAAATATTGTGTGAGTCAAGATTTCAATTGAAAATTATGTGGTATATGCACTCAAGACATGTTGATGACAGACTTTAAATGCAATGAGAGGTGGGAAATGAACTTTTCTATGAGACCACACATGAAGAAGAAAAAATGTTAGTGTCACTAGCTTTATTTCTTTTTCTAATTAAAATAATTTTCATTAGTGAGTTTCTTTTTGCATTTGAATTGTAATTAATAGCCAAATGACAACATTATGGGATATAAATACTTTTGTTAGTCTTAATTTATTATATTAATTCTTTTGTATTTGTTGTTAGAATTATACTCATATTAGTAATATTTCAACTTAATAGCTCGATATCTTAACTTTAGTTTTTCAAAAGTAGAAGAAGGAGGATTCTTATTGCAGCTTCCACAATTCATGGCATAAAAAGAAAGAAAAAATTAAAAGGAAACAAGGGAATATGACGAGGAAAATCAAGCTATCAAGCATCTTCCTTTGCTAAAAAGTCTCAAGGCAAATTTGTTAATATAGATTAAAAAGCACTTGAGGTAATTAAAATCTTGTTTATTTTATTGTCTTGCACGATCAATCTTGTGCTCTGTACCAAAATACCATTTCATTCGTAAACGTTATCCTAAATGCGGTAAGCACCCCATATATACAGAAGCAGCTGCATATTATATTGATCAAGCAAGCTATGGAACTTATTTCATTTACTTTTTCATAGTTAAGATATTATGTTTAAACTGAATTGGAAAAGAAAAAGGAGCATAAAGGAAAAGGCTTATAATTGCTCTCTTTAATTAGTTTATGATTCCAATCTTTCTCTTTAATTAAATTTAAATTAGACAAATTCTAATGTACATCTTCCTTTTGTGTTTATTATCAAGATTTCGGAAAAAGTTGCTTGATATCATGCCTTAATTATCCTTTTCAATCTGTTCGTTATCTTTACTTTTTCTACGACTCAGCAGACGACAATTTTACAGGAAAGAGTTTCTGGATTAAAATGTTTTTTACTTACTTCTTTGATGTGATCAGATGAAGTGCAGCCCATAATGACTTCCTCCAATCCTGATGCAGACCTTCTTCCAAGTTTATGATGTTGTTGTTGTTGTTGTTGTTGATGTTGATGTTGCTGCTAAAAAAATGTAGTCATTTAGAGCTAAACAAAACACAATCATCTTTAAGATTATGTATTGTCTGAAAGAGACAACTAGTATAAAGGCAAAATATAATTACTTCTTTGCAACTTAGAACACATAAAATCACCATTGACTCATTTGGCTTAATTAATCATTAGTGCATATTCAGTATGCATTGCCAGATAGGATTGAACAGTACAGAACATACCATTATGATCTTAGGTGCAATCATGCCTAAAAAAGACAGAAATAATCGTATAGGAAAAGCCAAACGCGCTAAAATGTGACTACATTTACAACAACAAACAAAGCCTCGCTCGAAAAAAATTGGAGTCATATCTCATCCGCCTTCCACGTGGACCTGGTATGAACTAAGTCAATGACCCGACCAAGAATCATCATATATATATATATAATGCAAAATTTAATCTTATAATTTGTGTCTAAAGGTTCAAGGAAATGTTGGGTTTAATTACCTGGAAATTTTGGTTTGGGAGAATCATTCTGGGGTCATGGAAGGAGTCCTCATCAAGAATGATAGAGGTGTGATGATGAAAATGTGGTGGAGAAATTATGGTGGATATAGAGAGCGAAGGCCTGCTGATGTGGAATGCTGTGGTTGCAATCTGGTGGTGTTGGTGTTGGTGTTGCTGAGCCTCATGGGTCACGTGAGGTGGTGGCATTTGATGCTCATCGCACGTGCCTGCTGCTGAAACTTCCCTTGCAATTGAAGCTTCTCCAATCCCAGCCTGCAACAAATTAATAATCCATAAACAGTTCGCTAGCTAGCTGGCTAGTCAGTTGTCAAGTTCCTTTTAATATTCTGTCCTTTTCTTTTCTTTTCTTTTCTTTTCTTTCAACATTTTTTTTTTTTTTTTTTTTTTGGATTTTTAGTTTTCAAATTTTCCCTTTTCCGGTGGGTGAACTGCTTATTATCAAGCAAATCTGATATCATTTTCAGGCTTTATGTACAAGCATCCAAATGTATAAAGTGCTGTTATTTCATATTTGTATTGCATGCATGCATTACTTGGATATATTTATTATTTAGCATCAAGAGTAAACTTTAATTTTGGAAAATATTGAATACAGTAACAAAATTCACCATTGAAAGAAAGAAGAATTTTGGAAAAGTATTAAACTTTACTTAAAATCTAGATTAATTTTTTACCACGACGCGGCCTATTAATTTTTTGAATAAGATTTTGAGCAAGATGTGGAAGAAATTAATATGCATATAAATACCTCATCAAAGGGTTTTCTAAATGGAAGGAAGCTGAAATGGTCTGCTTTCAATTGCTGGATATCCAACGCACCATAGCTAGACATAGGAGAGCCACCGCCACTGCCACCCCCACCACCACCAAGGTTGCCAGGCCTGCCATGGAGTTCATCTCTAGGAGGGATTATTTCCTTAGAAGAGCAGATCACAGTATTGCCACTATCTCTATTTGGATCACTGCCCGTTGCTAATTCGACGGCATTATTCGTGTTATTCTTTTCGGACCAATTACATTGCCTTGGTTGAGTCTGATAAAATATCTTAGAAACCACAAGTTCACCTTCTTTTTCTTCTTCATTTTGGCCTACGTGGTATTGATGCATCACCCAATTTGTTTTTTCAGGTTTTCTATTTTTCCCAAAATTTGTGTATAAAACCAAAATTTTCTTGCATCCCTTTTGCTTTCCATTAACCATTACTGGCCTGGTTTTGCCTGTCTTGTGCCACCGGGTTTCTCCTCCCTGTAAGTCACATTCCGTTTGAATTTTTCGTCTTTTTCTCGTACCAGTCGTGTAAGCCTTTGATGGTCTGTGGAAGAAATGCCTACTCAATCCATCCCTTGTTACTCCTGAAAGAACAATGTACAAAATTAATTTTTTCTTCTTTTTTTTTTTTCCCTTGAGTATATATTTAGCTTGCTTCCGAATCGAAGCACTAGAGGAGCTAGTCGTCAGAAGCAAACTTCCTGGACAAAAAGCAATCGGACGAGCGCCTCTTGCGCGAATTTCATTGACAACTAAACCAAGAATGGAGAAAGTTTAAAGTTAACAAAATCAAAGTTAGGTTTACTTAGGTGCAACAAACTATGAGACTTTTAATTAAATTTCAGAAGAAAACAAGTGATAATAAAACAAACCCTAGAATCCTTCTAGTTGTATCGTACAAGAAAGTGCATAACCTAACTCCTTGAATTAAGGAAAAGCAATTTCACACACACAGAGAGTGTATTTCTGATACCTGGAAGCTTTTCTGGGTGAGTGTAGCAAATCCCATCATCACCTTCAATTGTAGGGATGAACTCGTCAATCAATGGATGAGATTTTGATTCTTCTTTGCCTTGTACTTTTGCTTCAAGGTGTTCTATCAATTCTTGGTCTGTTGGATCAAATTTTACTCCTGCTGGTAGACCTACCCAATCCTGCAAATGAATCAAAATTAACTTAATAAAAAAAACCCAAAAATGAGAATAAATTAAAACATCCTTAATTAATTGTTAATGAAAGTCATACCGGCTTCCCTTCGAGCTTGTGTCCGCATCCAGGACACTGCTTGGATCCACATAATTGATGCTCCTCAAGCTTCGAATCAATGAGATCAGAACTGCTGATGGATCCCAATTGAGTCTTATTCATGTCTCTTCAAACGTATCAATTTACAGCTTTTTATATAGTGTCAACTCGGCTGACAAACTTCCATAATTAGAAACCTTAACTTCTACGAAATCTTCTTAAGTTGTCTGAATTGAAGTCTCTACAGTTGAAAAAAACTTTTATATGAAGCAATTCCCCCTGATGAATACATATATTCTGTGGACTGAATGAAGAAAGAAAATAATAGTTCATATGCATGTACAACCAGAAATTCTTACAATTAATCACAAAACCTTAATACTCAAAGTTCTTAGTAAGTAAAGAAAAACCCATAACAAATATTTTCCAAGAAAATTAAACTGATGAGGCCTAGAGAGAGAAGGGGATAACAGGCGAGGGAGAGAGAGAGAGGGAAAAAAGGAAACTGTGAAGGTGAAAGAGAGCTATAAAACCTGCTTTAGGCATGAAAAAACAGCAGAATTCCCTCAGTACACTTTAACGGAAGCCAGTGAGATAAAGAAAAAGGTGTCAAATACGCTATAAACCGCCTTTAACTCTTTCCTAATTTAAGAACAACATATACACGGTTTCTCTCTCTAGAAACTAGAGAGAGAGAGAGATTTTTGTAAATCTCATGGCCACCCACGCCTTTGTTTTGAGTCTCCTTGACTGATAAAGCAAAAGCGAAGAAACAGCCTCCTCACCTGTTAGGCTGTTACTGTTTCATACTTAAATAATCCAGCCATACCATCTAATTGTTACTATTTTCCTAGTAAAATCTTTACATGAATTTCAATAAAGTTACATATTTTCTAGTATCTACTTATTATTCACACATTTTATAAGACTCGCAACTTATAAGTATTTAAAAAATAATTTTAACACTGCCAAGCATGCATTAAAGTAGCAAGAGAAAAGGTAAATATTATATGTTAAATTTCAACACTACTTAATTATTTATAAAAATTTCACGTGTAGACTATTGAGAGAACGTATATTGAAGATATATATATATAACGAAATAATATCTTTTCATTCTAATTTTCAAATTAGATACTAGTGGTGGAGGGAAGGAAAAAAAAAAGAGAAAAGAATTGAAAAAATGATCAGAAGTCACATGAGTATTGAGCTGGAGGACTGATCATGACAAAAAGAGAGGGGTGTGGGGGACAATGTTGCTTGATATGCAAGGCAAATGAGCAGTATACTTGATGGACAACCACCATCTATTCTATTTTAAATTCATATTTAAACAAATAATTCAACACCAAAAACTCAAATTAATTAACTCTTATTAGAATTCAGATGGGGTCAGTCTGGTTTCTATGTGGTCTTTATTTTCTAAATTGTGTCTTTTGCTAGATCTATGTTAAGAACTGAGTCGAGATATAGTGTCTTAAATATATGTCTTCTTAGTTATTTTATTAATAAAAAATGTACACATCATCAAATAAATATAATTATTTAATGTATTCACACTTCCTAAGATTGACTTGTATTTATTTGATGATGTGTACATTTTTTTATTGGTAGGACGACTAAAGAGAGTAGATCTGAACTCTTAAATATTACTCTGCGTTGAACGCATAAAATTTTTATTGGTATCACTTACAATTGACTAACATAATGTTGCAATTACAAATAACATAACAGTAATTATTCACAAATCTCAACACAATAATCATGCCTTGTCATGTTCCCTTAAAATTTGTTTGGAGAATTTTGTTTTTTCATTGTCCCTTCAACTTCTAGGTGTGTGTTTAAAATCTGATTCCAGCCAGCATCCATTGAAATTTATTCCGATTTCTTTTGAGTTCTTTGCTTGTGTTGTCATCCGACATAGTACCATTCGGTATCCCAGCTTTAAATGACCTGAAGAGGATAGAACAATGATGTGCGCCTTCAATTGAGGCCTTGACCGTGCAGCGAAGGCATCATAATGTGGAGTGCATTCGATGGATGAACATCGGTCCGGCCGCTGCAATGGATCCATACTGATGGTCTTGTTGAGATGTTTTCTCAAAACTTGGTAATCAAAACTTTGAAAACATCTAGGTTGACTAAAATTGAACAAGTTTTCAAATCTTAGACACATTGGTAGTCAAAACTTGGAAGACATCTAAGTCAACTAAAATTGAACAAGTTTTCAAATCTTGTACTCCTTGGCAGTCAAAACTGAGAAGAAAATTTGGTCATACGTTAACTATAAATTAACGTGATTTATTCTTTTTTGTAGATGTGACTTGAGGGTTTTTGAGAAAAAAATTGTAAACTTAGCATCCTAGTTGTTTTTCTTGTTCTTTGTGGGTTGTACAAAGAGTATAAATTGGTGGGTGCGGTAAAGCTTATGATATTATTTTTGTTGATATACTTGGGGATTTAGGTGAATGAAATCTATATGATTCTAACGATTTTTCATATAGTGAAAGCTTTGACGGTCTATAAATCTTTCTCTATCTTTTATATTTTTTCTGTTTCGTTATCTTTCTCTGAACAAGAATCTTGAAAGCAATAAAGAAATTGGTTTCAATTCCCAACAGTTTCGTGGCAGAGTTGATGTCGAATAATTTCTCAATTGGCTGTGTTAGCTCAAAGAAATTCTTGTTGAATAAAAAAAAATTATTCTACAATAAAATCTGCCATCATCAATAGATTTTCTCGTCGCTCTCTCGGTCGTCAAATGAATGATCGATAGTCCATCAATGATCACTAATGGAAACATTTTTTAATAGTGATTTGGTGATATTTTATTTTATTTTATGTACTTCATAGTACTAGTATAACAATTATCAATATAAATGAAAAATATATGTGTATGTATATATTAGACCCCACCACATATATCAAAGATCTCATGTGTGGCCCTTAAAGGTAATCAATCATCCATCACCCGATACCCCTTCTTTTTTTTTAAAAAAACCAGACTTGTAGAAAAAAAAAATTATTATCTACGTGACATACAAGTTGAAAAATTTCTCGTTTACGTGGATATCTAATGAATAGACTCTAATACGTTCTATCTACAAACTCTGTCTAGCAGAACTTTTGAATTTATACGGAACTTTTGAAAATGTCTATGTTTTCTTTGTCACATCAGTTTAATAGAATCCCTTTAGATTATATTGGAGATGATTTTTTCTAAATAATATTTATTTTGCTTATGCGGAAAATGTTTTAAATAATGCATTGAAACACTAGAGATGTTCTTATATTCATCACCCCGTGCTTATGCATTCATGTCTATAAATAGTCTTTCGTGTTGTCAAAAATATATGGTTATGAGTATATTGTCCTTCGACTATCTGATTTTCATTTTATTTTTTCAGGTATAGAGAGTTATTAACGTTTTCATTTTGAGTACGTTTCAAATATAAAAACTCTAAAAAATGTTTCTGAAATTCCAAAAAAAAAATTCGTTTTATTTTATTTTTCAATAAAATTTGAAAACTTTAAAGAAACTTTTTCTAAAACTTTTGATCGACATACTTGATAACTCTGATTAGCAATTGCACTTTATAGCGAAGTTTGTTGCAAGCTTCAAAAAAAAATTAACTTAATTTCAAGTTTTAATCGTTACACTACAACAAATGTTGGTCAAAAAGTCACTGCTATATGTTACAGCGACGATTTTGTCGTCTCTATAGATTAGTAGGTATAGTTTTATTGTGACGATATTTTGTCGTCATTATAATCTTTGTCATAGCTATAGGAGTCAAATTTTTAATAATTAAAAAAAATCAATTTTATATACTTAGTGGACCCCTGACCAGGCTTGCATGGGCTTGAAACTCGACCCACCAAAGGCCCGACCCAACTAGGCTTTGTGAAGCATTTTTATTTTAGAGTTGATTGTATTGTAATTTGAACCCTTAACCCAATGGTTGTGAAGTTACAACCAAACCATTAGAAACAAATAAATTCTTGTGATTATATTTATTTTTATAATATATATTAGTCAATAAACAACATTTTCTATAATTGCTTATAAAGTAAAAAAATAATTATTAGTGTAAAATCAAATTCCATACCTTAGATTTTAAAAAAAAAAAAAAAAATTGATTTATAGAGACGATAAATATCGTCACTATATTATAGCGACGACATGAGTTTGACGTTGACGTCGCTATATACGCTATTCTATAGCGACGACGGATAGTCGCCCCTATTATCATCGCTCTTGCTGCTATTTTTTGTTGTGTTATATTATAAAAAATTAACAAGTGATGAGAATTAGAATAAACATTAATTATCTATTTTCAAAATTGAATATTCAATTTACATAAATAAATTATAAATTGTCGTATAATATTTTCACAACATTTTGTTGTCCTATTTTTTCCAGAAATAGAATTTCTTCATTTTGTATCGAGTTTTCATCTCGTGCAAGTCAACAATCTCATACAATTATTTCATAAGCTGGTTATATTGACACTACATTTTTTATTTGTCGCACCATATTTTAATTATATTTAAAGTCTTTAACTTTGTTCACTGTAGCACTTATGTTCCTAACTTTTTTCCATCGAATTCTTATCTTCAACCTTCTATTAATTAACACTTTTCATCCTTAACGATAGTTTTTATCAAAATAGTCGGTTTGCATACTTTGAAATGAGGAAAAAATATTTGTCGCACTTTTGTATTTATTGTTTTTTTAAATATAATAGGCAAATAAGTCGTTTTACGTCTTCCCAATAGATTTTTTGTACATAAACCATTATTAGGGATAATTTGTGCCAATTAATGCAAAGTTCAAAATAAGAAAGCGACACAAAATTTTGGAGACATAAGTGTTAAAATAAACAAAGATTGAGAACTTTAAATACAATTAAAATATAGTGCAATAAATAAAAAATGTAGATATAATTACTCTATTCATATTGATTCAATTAGAATGGAAAAAATTTAGTAACAAACAATCATTCGTTCGAAAGAATATTGAAATATTTGAAACATAGAGAGACCGATTATTAGAATTTGCATGTAATTTTCTACAAAGTAGATATTTAGTGTGCTTGGTAAAGATTTTTATAAATTATAAATAGTGAGTTCTACTAAATGTGTAAATAAAAAATAGATAAACATTGCAAGCCCTACAAAATATATAGATAAAAATAATATTTAATTAATTTATAAGTACTTACAAGCACACACAAACGTATTTTTAGATGGCTCTTTTATTCCAAAGAAGAATTAGAGAATAAAATAAAGAAAAACACTAGGTGACTGACTGACTATTTATCCATTTGTGTTGAATGTTGACTAATCAAGTAGTGGAGCCCACATTGTTTTGTGATTGATCAACACATTACACATGGTCGAATAATCATCACTTGGCATTCCGTGCATGTTATGAATGAAAGAAATGTGTTGTACCAACCAGAGACATTGACAAACACTCCCATCTTTTTTAACCATTCTTTCACCTCTGATTTCACGTTGATTTAAAAAAAAATTATAATATATAAGATTTGAATTAAATAGATATTTTAAAATAAAATTTCAATATTTTATATAGTATTAGAGTTCAACAAATTCAAATGAACAATTCAATTTGTCTAAAACTCTAATAAAAATTCAAATTTCAAGATTGATATTCTCAAACCAACTACCATTTTCAATACTTTTGTTATACTGCAACTTGACAAGCGAATGCAACCCAATTTGCACGCTAGAGTTAGAACTTGTAGAGACAAATTACAGTTCAACAAAAATGATACAATAACAAGCTTCAAGTTTCAAAATAACGTTCGACAAGGGAAAAAAAGAAGACGTGATATCGTAAATAGAATATACTTATACTTCAAAAGAATGGGATCAAGACCAGTGGGTCGATTCTCTCTCGAGTCTCATTAGTGGAGTCTCACCCCAATATTCATTATCCTCTCCCCGACACCATACTCAATAGTCGTAGCTTTTTTTTTTTCATCCTCACTATCTAGGTTAGAGTCGAATCTGGTGGTCAGCTGTCCCCACTACCATATGAGTTGGTCGGAAAAGGCGGATAGCCAGGATCAAATCGCTCTATTACGACACTAGCAAAGAAGATTATTTTCAAAAAAATATAATTTATGTAGGTAGTATTGTTTCTGCATTGACAAATAACATATTCCATTAAATAACTTCACGTATCATATTATTTAGAAGTTGCAATTATATACTATACTATTTCATATGCGTTGATAAAAGACATATTTTGTGATGCCACTAGCAAAAGTTACATAAATAATTATTTTATTTTTACTTATGAGTACCAAGAAGAAATTATTTGTTTTAACAAGAACGTAAATGAATTTAATTTCTTATAGAATCTAAGTATGAAACTATAAGAAATTTCCAAAAAGGAATTTAAATAAACTGTATATACATAACCATTTTTTTTTTCCTCTTTAAAATATTTGTTTTACTTTGTACACTATTTGTTTTTGTGTTCATATGTTAAAAATAATAATAAATTTTACTTATTTGCAATTTTTCCATTTCTTGACAAACTCTGTAACTAATTTGAACAATATAAAGTAGACAGATGTAAATCTTGAATTTGAAAAAACTCAGTATGTGAAGCTTGACTAACCCCCCCCCCCCCCCCCCCCCCCAATGTACAAGTGATTTACCAATATTTCCTATTATTTATCAGAAATTTAATTTAATGTGTTATTTTTTAATACTTAAAACCATAGTTTTTACATTATAAAGACTTAAGATATAAGAGTATCTTCGACAATGCTCTTTATTTTAAAGAGAATACTTTCAATATAAAGAGCATCTTACAAAATTTTCAAAAATAAAGAAGTCCACAACACTCTCATATTTATTCTTTATTTTGTTTTTTTCCCCCATAAATAATGACTCAAACATTCTATTTTTTTATTTTTTTATTTTTAACGTGGCTTCCCTTCAAAGAAGTACATTGGAAATTGTAAATCAGTGAATGTAAGCATTAAAATTAAAGTGGGTTTGACTCTCTACATTTACTCTAAAATAAAGATCGACTCTTTTAAATAAAAATGAAAATAAGTAAAAAACCTCTTAAAGATACTCTATGTACACCGTTTTCCTTCTTTCTTTTGTCATCTCCTCAAATTGTACGTAACATCTAGGAGTGTATATAATACAATTTTGATCATTTTGCCTTGCTCTCTCTTCTGAACAATTTTCGTGACTTAATTTCCAAGTACAACTTTTTAAAGTTTATCACAAAATAGGGTATCAGTGCAGCAATGTCAAGGGACAGATGGGGACAAATATTTCATGAAACTGTGGAAAAGGAAAATGGGATTCAGTTCTGTTTTATACTTTACGGCTATGCACGCACCTGTTTTCTGCCATATGACCCATGTTTCGATCATATCTAATACTATGCATCAAACATGTTTTAAACTTATATGGACACTCGGGCAAAAACATGCGAAAGTGGGATACAAAGGTGTGAAAAGGATAACATAGACAAAAAGTAATATTCAAGAAGTGTAGCTGAATCAAATACATTGTAAGGAAGTTGAAACCTACAAATTACAGCATCTAGATTTTGTTGCTGAGTTGGGTATGACTCAGAGATTGTGTTAGGTTCATCTAATGTAGACCTTAGCTCTCTAGTGTCTAGACCAACCTCTTTCATCACTTTAGACCTTTCTCTGCAAAATTTATCCATTATTAGTTCCTTCTTTACATAGAACAATTAGCACATGTTTGACAGAAATTATAAACCAGTTTATAAATCAATATTAGTTTATTTGAGTTTAAATTGTTGACTTTCCAAACATTTTAACGTAAAATGACAAAATTATCCCTTCTACTTTGAAATGATTTTTTGTTGATTAAAGATAATATCATCATTTCATGTTAAAAATAGGTTGAAAAGTCAAAAATATCGGCTGAAATGAACTAATTTTGGTTTATAATCCCTATCAAACAAGACCTAATTATTGATAATTCCCAATAAAATGACATTAGATGGAAACTATAACACACAAACTATCAAAAATAGGCAGCAAATATGAGTCAAGATTTTGCCCTCTAAACACCTACCATGAATTGTCCATAATTGCACTATAAGTCGTATACGATGTGTCATACAATGCAACAAAGAAGAGTAATAGCTGATAACGAAACTTAAAGGCTTCACCAGATTTATATTCATTATGAGAGAAAAAAACAAATGTTCTTAAATGGATTGTTTCCGAACTTCCAGTTCTGTTATTATACGAGTAGAATGTCTCATTGAGTAACCATCAGGCTTCAGAAGAATAAGCAAACGGGATGAAATTTAGCAATTAGTAGACTGAAAGAGCTGTGGAACCAGAAATTTGGACATGACAAATTACAACTCATATAAATAATGAATCAGGCATGAAAATGCCCCTGGCCAAATTATTGTTCAGATAAAAGAATCTGAAGTTCCATTATTTTCACAACTATTCGGTCAAAAGGCGGACAAAAATTGAGGCAACTGAAAAGGGCTCTGACCAGAGTACGACAATTCCACACAAGGATGTTTTCATTTTGAATGGAACCTCCTGCTAACCGCATCATAACTTGGAACATAAATAACTGCAAGACGGAATTAAATTGGAATAAAGAATTCCGACCATGTCATATGCAAAAAGAAATATCATTGGGGAAAAGGAGTTCTTTTGGACAAAGTAATTACCATCTCCATAAGATGCCATTGTGAGAGGAGATGATAAAAGCTTTTCTGCAGCGGAAGCTAGATCTTTTGCTGTAACTTCATCTACAGCCTTCAAGAAATGCTCGACTGGTTTCCTGAATATGCAAAAGCAAACACATTTTTGGTTACATTTTGTTACTAAAACTTCAGAAATCTTCTAAATAATAATCAACCACCAATATCAAATTGCATTCATATTCCAGAATTTATCACAGAACAGAGTAACCTACTATACAATGATAGACCAAACAGTTTTGAAAATTTAATCTCATTGTTCATAGAAGTAATCTGCCAAACATTGCTAACATCCACCGAAAGAAACCAGTGTTCTAAGGAGTATTTCAGCCAGTCAAAAAGAAATACCCCCAATGCATTCATAGTTTCTCAAAATGCAAAGATAAAATCTCAACTCCATAAGGCCCAAATTTATCGTCTTCGTTTGACTAGGAATAATATTTTAGGCAAGTACTGAAAATGTAGATATTAGCATCGAGACACCATTATTGCCCTTAGCATAATGAATGAGGGTGCGCACACGCATATATGTACCTGCCATCTCCTGTGTCACCACCTAGGTCAACAAAATTACTTAAGAAGTGGAATGCCACGTCATTTTGGAGAGTGAATAGCAACCTCAAAAACTAGTTCATGCTCTGACAAATCTTAAGTCACTTAATTGAACTATAGAAAACTCAAAGCAGAATAGAGTGGTTGCTAGTGGTGTTGGGGTGGCTGTTAACACTGAAAAGTGGCTAGAGGTTTCCACATAAATATCGGTGCTGCTGATGTCACGGACTAGGGGCAAGGAAGTAAGAGCGATTTTAGGCACAAAAGGTATTAAACAGTTTCTTTCCTTTTTTGGGGGGGTGGGGAGAGGGGGGAGAATAATCGTCGGGAAGAAGCCAACAACAGGAGACTAAGCCTTGTTCGAATAAAACATTGAGATTGACTACATGAATCATTTTTCACTTCACTCTTTTTAATTCATGGCTACATCTACTAGAAGATTCAGTGGTAGCAAATGCTTCCAACCAAATATAATCATGTGAATTTTCGTCTAGCTCTCCTCCTTTAGGTACATGGAAGACATGCCCCAGTTTCCCTTTAATTTATCCTCAATTGGCATTGTCTCCACTTTTTTTTTCATATATTCTCATTTTTTATCTTATCCACTTGTATATGGCCATGCATCTATCTTAACATTTTCCATTCCTCTACATTCAACTTGTGACAGTGTCCTTTACAACTAGGCATCAGTGCCATAAAACATAGCTGTTCAATAACCATTCAGTAAAACTTGTCTTTCAACGTTATATTTATCTTCCTATGCCATAGAATCCCTGTTTACTTCTCCATTTCATGCAACCCATTCTGATCCTATGCATTAAATCCTCCTCAAGTCCTCCATCCTGTGAATAATTGAACCTAAATACCTTGTACACTCACTCTTTGAAATAACATGATCCTCTATACTTTATTATCATCCTTATATTTACAATATCAATTTGGGGCGAGATTTATTAAAGGAGAATAAGAAAGAATGATCAAGAATGTTGTACAGAAAGGACTCCGTGTGTCAATCCTAAGGGAACACTTGTGAGTTTCACAAAGGTTCCATGCAAGCTACTCAATTAGATTGGTCATCTTATGACATAATATTTATAATACAGGTTCAAGTAAAATTGAGACAACCATTAGTCACTGCCACAACACCTATGACCCCACTGCAGAAACCAATCATCACCAAAGAGAAAAAGCAGGTAGCACCACCACAATTTTCACCACAAACATTGCCAACGCCACCACCAAAACAGCTGAAACCATAAACATATTAACAAACGCAATCCATCATCATCTTAATAAAAAGTCGTGTTACTATACTGATGCTCAATGCTTCAATCAGCTTTAGCCCACCACAATAAAGCAAAAGCATGCCCACGTCAATAGAAATTCAAATTTTTCGTATCAGAATCCAAGAATTCTTAAACCATGACCAAAATACAGGCATCCACTCATCATCTTCAACGCACTCTCATAATTTAAATTTATTTACTGTTAACTCTCAAATGCATATGTTATTCGAAGCAAATGCCATATAACTGGGAAGGATAGTTAAACACTCAGATTCATTTGATAACAACTAATGGTTGCAGTGGTATAGATGATTCAGCAGACTTCAGTAGTAGACAGTAGATTCAGATGAGTTGAGGCGTCAACGGTAGCAGTAAGTCCTTGTGATGGGTTTACAAATAGTGAGCAGTGGTGTAGGGAGAAACAAATGGTGATATATTTGCTTGCTATGATGTATTTCTGATCCTTGGTGGAGGATCTCCAGAGCCTCCAGGAATTCAATAACACTTCAATCAGTATACGAAGAGAGTCGCTTTTATACATTATTTGTATTGTTTCCATAGAGGGTATAGTGGGAAAGGAAATATCTATTCTATTAAGCAGATATTTCTCGGAAAGCTCCGAAATGGGGGGAAAACATTCAATTTAGGGCTCAGTTGCAATGTTCACGAAGTTCTCCAATTCCCAAACATTTCTACAAGGTAATTATTAATATGAAATTATTTTTAAGTTAACAGTTATTACTGATCTTACCTCCCTCCATACGTCAAAATTTGTTTACCTATGTCTTCTGATGCAACCATCTGCAACAAACATGTAAACAGTAAACACATGATACAATACAAATGATAATTTTTTAGTTTTTTTCTTTCTTTTTTGTTCTTTACTTTCCGGGACAGAATTTAGAGCTAAAAGGATGTAAAAACGTGTTGCATACTCTGGATTCCAGGTTCATCAAAATAGCAGACTTTGTCGATTGTTTAGCACGATTCAGCTGCACCTGGTCAACTGCATGGAGAACAGGAAGGGGGCAAAGAAATTGCAGAAGCAACTTTAGAACAACTTTATACAAATGAGATGTCCAGATTTAATATTTGGAAATATTTAGCTTCCACTTTATAAAGTAGAACCTCAATGTGAAATGCTCATGGGCACATGAGGTGTTGTTTGTATGTGTTGATGGGAAAGAAAAGAGGGGGCTTGAATTATGTCAGGAAGTGTTTCTCAACGAATAAACAAATTATTCATGACACACCAGAATATGAATATGAAGGATGTTAAAATATACTTTCAGCATCAACACCATTAAAATTCAGGAACACAATTATGTGAACAGATAATGAAAATGCTTCAAACCAAAGACGACAGTATTCAAGCTTAAAAGCATATGGCAAACCTTCTCCTGGAGTTGCAACTGCAATTAGTTCTTTAACTGCTATGTCAATGGCTTTTGTTACAAAGTCAGATCCCTGAATCCAAAAGGGTAAGCTTCATCACTAAGCTATCCAATAAATACTCAACAAGGAGAATAAAATGCCATAAACTGAGCAAGTATGAACAGTAAAGGCTAGCATGGTCACAGCACGATGCAATAGATTTTCTCACTCTCTTTTCCCTTAACATTACAATCTACCACTTTTCTATTATACACAATTGCAATAAATAACTAGAACAAGGGGACAACAAATACGCAATAAAAAATATACACAAGTTTATCTCAATGTTAAATCTAAACCCTTAAAATAACTTTCATTAATTTAAAAGGACGGAAACGCAACTGGAGATGGCAATTGTCAGAGGCCATATATATTTAAACCTCATCTACACAGAATTGTGGGATGACCTAAGCAATCGCGTTCATTACAATTTCTGCCATCAAAATTATTTCAAGAATAATTGGAGACAAAATCGACAAATCAGAAACAAAAAGTCAAACTACTCCAATAAAGAGGGCAGTCCACACATCAGCAGAAGCACGTTCACATGCCAAACTAATTCTTGAAAAGCATTAAATAAAGTGATAAACAGTTTCATAACAAAGCATTGCCAATTAATGATGAAAGCATGGAACAGCAAAAGCATCAAAGGAATGGATGAACTGAGACTGCTAACATGGAAATAACAGATCTAAAATCTGTTATAACTTATAGCAGATCATTATATAAAATAGACCAAAAATGGTGCAACATTACCATAAAGAATTCTGCAAGTAAAAGGTGTCTAAAACTACAAAACAATTAAAAATAAATAAACAGGTGCCTTACAGTGGTAGCTTGAATTCCAAATAGTCCGGTATGATTGTAAATACTGTTGAATGCAGAAAAAGACTGAATCTGGGGATACTCGTTCAGGACTCGAAGATCTGCAAATTAGCCAGCAATTAGCAGGTGGTTATCACGACGCAGAAAGAATGAGAGGACAAAGTGCAAAATCGAACTCAGGACTTCTATAATAGCAAGCGTAGATTAATTAAGAGATGCAAATAAGTGTTACTAGTTATTGAACCAATACTAGTCTTTTTAGCTCCTTCAATGTGAATTCAGGCAGATGTCAATTTTCCATATTTATAGTAGAGATGAACATTATACATATGTAGAGGGAAGTTAGTGCTTCCTTCAAGAAACATGGTTAACTACAAGACTGATTGGCTAAAATGAAGGCAACTCACATAGTCTAGAGTACATTCCTTTTCCAGGACCACCAGCTGAGAAAGATCCACCTCCTCCCATAAGCATCTACATGATCAATACAATCAGCATTTCCTTGCAAGATGGCATCCAAACGAAAACAAAATCGTAAAAGAAACGAGAACAAACAATACAGATTAAGCAATCGTATAATCTACGGTTGACAGATGCATTTTATAGAAGAAAGAAATTTAAGCAAACAACTTGTTCAGCAGAGTGACAATCTGTAGTAAATACAATCTGAGTTGGGGTTTAGAACTAGAAAAAAGAAGAAGAACCTGAAGAACTGTCAAAACTATAGCATCCTTTTCCATGACCCAACCACCAGGAAGTTCAAAGGCAAGAGCGAAATGAGTTGTCTGCCACAAATGTGAAAAGAAAATTTATTGTCATGGTTTCAGATCAATGTTCAGAAACATGTGCGCAGCAAAAGAGACGTAAAACGTTGGATAGTTGTGACACTCACCCCTGAATCAGCTTGACGACGATAATCTCCCCCTACATAAACTGGCTTTGGCTCAGCTGGACGTGGCACGTTGGGTAGGTCAGATAGAAGTGGTTCTGCATATTTTAACAGCTCTTCATGGTCAACACCTGATGCAGCAAGGACCATCCGAGAAGCGGTATAATTTTCCTGTACAGTGAGAAAATACCATTCAGGAGAAGAAACGACTGTTAAATATCAATGGACAAGAATTGGAAAGGGGTTGAGTCCCAAACAGTAAAAAGGATGAAAAAGTAAAGGAACAAAAGATCAATAAATGTTTGGGGCTCACAGCAACAAACTCCTCCAAAACTGCACTGTTCAATCTGTTCACAGCAGATTCTGATGCCAAAAGAGCATTCCCATAAGGACCAGAGTAACCAGCTGAATGAACAGCCTCCAAAAGCAAGTGTTGAGGGTTTTTCGAGCATTCAATAACCTCAGCGCTCACCTTGTGGAGCTGTAATGGAAATAACAATATTTATTCACACTCCAAATAGCCAAAAAAATGAGCACTGACTCCCATGTGAGAGAGATGAAATATACCTGTTCGCTAACCTCCCAGTCCAGAAAAGCAGGGTTCCTCACAGAGTCAATGAGGAGCTCTACCATTTGAGGAACATAGGTCTTCAGAGCATCATAGGTGTAACCCATATGTTCTCGAGAGGCTGAAGCCATGACATTGCCACCAATTGCCTCAACTTCTCTAACAACACGCAAGTGGCTCCGGTTTGTTGTACTTTTGAAGGCCATACGTTCCAGGAGGTGTGTGGCCCCAAATGCCGCCGGAGTTTCATATATTGAGCCACAATCAACATATAACCCAATTGAAGCTGCAGGGTTCTGACATACAAACTCAACAATCACCACTTTGTTCAGAGTAACAATAAAAGCAGTTCTTATTTTTTTCAAATGAAGAGAAAAATACGGAGCATGATTGGTTAAGCTAAAAAGGTGTTGATAAGCACCTTTAAAGCTTAGCCAAACATGCTAATAATTATCACATACCGCGGATGTTTCAGATGCAATTTTGAGACCATTTGGAAGTGTCGTTATAGTGGTCTTTCCAGGCTCAACAAAATCAGGTAATGGAGGTGGAAGTGTAACATCCTTAAGTGGGAAGTCTAGAGGAGGAAGTGAAGAGGAATGCTCGCCAGTCAACCAACTAAAGAAACCCCCTGAAGATGTCTTGGTTGCAACAGCACTTGTACTTGCAAATCTAGTCAATCCCCTATTACTTGTTCGGTCCTATCACACAAGTCAATGTTAAAAACCTTCAAATCAATGAGACCATGTGACAGTTGAAATTTCTAGCAAGGATCAGAACATAAGTAATTTCGAATGTCATCCTGCAAAAATCAATCGTCCAATTTAAAAGCATGAGACTCTTCTCTCATACACAGAATTGGATTCTTTGTTATAACATAAATTTCATGTTGCAATATAGCATAGTACATCTCATTGAAACGAAGCCCAAAGTTCCCAGCTTTACAGTTGCAAAGGAACCATACTGAAAGTTAATATGGTAATACAGGACTTTTTCTACCAGCTCCCATATTCCTTAGAATTAAGCATTAAGACAAAATTTCAATTTTACCACAAGCAACAGCTTGTTAATTACAAAGTCACATTAACAAAAAATCAATCATTGAATGTGAAAATCACCAAACTAATCTTTCATAACAGACCACCATCAGATCCAAAAAACAAATAATCGACATATATATATATATATACACACACACACACTAAGAACGTCGTTACAAATAAGCATATGTATGTATATGTTTGGAATGCTAACCTTGAGAGCCCTGAGGCGAGAAGCTGCGGTTCTATACATGGCAACGATTTGATGATCGGTAGGTGAATTGCAATAGTGAGAAAAATGAGGGTTAGGGATTTTTTAGCTCGAGGCTGACTGTGTTTTCTGCATTTGGGGTTTGAGGGAGAAGAGTACGCCGAACGAGGATCCTGTCACGTGCGAAAATTTCTCACCACGCGTGAGGGTTTTTCATCGATTGATCCACGGACGGAGCCTCGTCAATGGCTCGGATCATTTGCGTGAGTTACAAAAAAATTAAAATTTTATTGTGTTGTTATATGGTTGAATTGTATTTAGATGAAAGTATTAAAGAAAATTAAAATTTTATTTATTATATTGTCTTATCAAATAAAATATTGTAGTATCAATTATACATTAAGGGCAGGAGCTGTATTAAATCAGTATATTGAAATGATCTAAAATTTAGAGTTGAATAGAATATAAGGGTGTGTTTGATTGACAAAGGTAAAAAAGAAAAAAATTCATGTTAGATGAAAAATAAAAACCACCAAACCCATAAGAAAATATTTTCTATAGAATTGATCAAAAACAAACTTAAAGTGGTTGTACTCTGTAATTCATTTTTATTTTCTACCTTTGTATTAAACAGCCAAAGTAAAAAACCTTTTTTTTGGATGTGACATTTTCTATGAAAAACTTGCTAATTAAATACACTCTAAGCTTTTATTGTAGACAAAAAAAAAAAAAAAAATTGAGCCAATTTGACGAAGTAAGAAGCAAAAATATTATAGCAAATTTAAGAATTAGTAGAAAAATGAAAAAAAAATTGACCCCAATCTTTAGGCTGGGTTATAGCCCAATTATTTAGCACATAGATTAAGGGTACGATATTTCGATATTATAACACATAGGACTAATGCAAATAATACTAGTATACTCCTTCTTCGCAATAAAATTTGACCGTAAGATATATGAGAACAGATTACTGGTATTTGAACTCTTTTGTTCGTAATAGACTTTTGATGGACAATGATGATGATTTGAGTTCAAGTGGTTATGGTTTTAAAATTGAAGCAGGTATTAGAGAGAGGAATGAAAAAATTGTTTGAGGGTAAGTTTCGTTTGAGATGGAGATTGAAGACACAGTGACACATGGACATATGTATTCTTTTTTTTCTTTCAGTAGTGGAAAAAATTCCATATAGTCGTGATTAGTTATTACTATTGGCGATCTTTACCATATTAGGTGGTAGTGATCCGATTGTCATTTAAATTGGTGATAATCGTTTGTAATGATAAATAGTATTACTCGTACTAAAATAGAAAATATTAAAATGAACTAGTAAGATAGACAATATAGATATTATTTTGTTATAGAGTGCGTGAATATGTTGTGTTATATTTTGTTGACCATTGTAATGTGTTGTTTGGTATAATTTAAAAATGTATCGACCAATTTTTTCCTCAAAATTTTAGTGTGAATATTATTAACATAATTTTATTCTATATATATGTTTGTGTGTTTGTGCGTGTCTCGTATATAATCAATAAAAATATGTTGGCCCGTGTTCGTCAAATTGGCGGGCTCATGGCCATTGTCTTTATTCATGTGTTCTTGTTGTGCTACGAATTATTATACGTCTAGTTAGAACCAGACTCATTCAAGACCCAGTAAGTGCAATTGCCCCCGCTAATTACACCTATTGGGTTTCCAATAAACCAGTTTCCAATAAACTATTTTTCCTAAAGGCCCAATCAATTTATTTTATTAGATTATGTACCTCTTGTCATTTCAAAATTTGAAATATACCTGTAGATATTAATTTTTTTTTCATATTTACACTTAAATTTATATAAATACATTTTATTTCAATATTTTAAATAATAATTAATTTTATTAAATCCATCTATTATAACTGAAATTTCTCATTATCAAGAGATTTGTTCGCATATGAAAATCTTCGTAGAGAAAATCACGCACATTTCCCCTATTATCCATCAATTTGAAACCCTAGCATTCTCTAATCACCATTTCATTAAAAAAAAAAAAATCAAGGTCATTTTCATCTGTATTCTTGAAGTTTGCAACAATGTAATCTAAAAAACATTTTCAGGGAACATGAAGAAACGGTCTGGTAAGAAAACCAGAACAAAGTCGATGAAGAATATATACAATGTTTCCGTTCTTGAACAAACCAATGTAAGTTTCTGTATACTATTTACCTTTTTTATTACTAGACATTATTTTGTTTTGTTAGATCATATTTCTAAAATTTCATTTTTCAATATAGCAGATTTTGTTATTGTGAAAAATATCTTTCATTAATTGATGTTAAGACAGATTGTGAAACCGTCATATGTTAACTGAAATTATTACATTAGTTTCGACGTATACAAACAATAATCGTTACGTATACTACCTTCAGTTACCTCACGTTGTTAACATATCTATATCTATCTATATATTTATATATTATAATAGGATAATTGTCGAAAATTTCACGCACTCATTTTCTCGCCATTTTTTTCTTTTCAAATTTGGTAAGTGTCGCCATAAATGCTGCATAGGAGTCTGTTTTCATTAATTGGTTTCACACATTGATTTGGTAAATTCCGTCATAAATGCTGCATAGAAATTTGTTTTCATTAATTGATTTTACACATTGATTTGGTAAATTCTGCCATAAATGCTGCATAGGAGTTTGTTTTCTTTAATTGGTTTCACACATTGATTATTTTTTTCTTGCAAAAAACGAAGTGTAATATTTAATATTATATACGATAAATGAAAAAAAAAATCAGATTCTTTAACTGGTTTCACACAAATTTGCAGATTTTTATGTAAATATCTGTATACAATTATTAGTAATAACAAATTTGAATGCTGCATTGATTAATCAATATAAGATTTAGAGTATGTAAATATTACTAATTATCTACAAATGGAAAAACAGTAAATTTGCATAATATCATTAACGCAATCTCCATCTTTACAATTTATAAAATCGATTTTTAAATTATACTATAAAAATTAGTGGCAATTTAATGAGCCGTGCCAAAAATTAAGCCGGAAGCACTTCTTAAAACTCAGAAAATGATAATCAAGCATTCCTTTAAATTCTGTTTGTTTTATTTTTTTCCACGTTAATTAAGAAACTGCTAGAATTATTTGCAATTTACAAAATATATACAAATACAAAATCTAACTATTAAATAGAGATAGGAAAACACATTTATTTGATATAAACAAATGATAAGATTTAAACTGTTATTGTAACTAAAAAATCAATCCATGTAATAATATTTGTGTCGATTATTAAAAAAACTTATCTATGCATATCCAAAAATTATTTTTCAAATTATAATAGAAATTACTCAATAACTTTTAATATTATATTATTTATATTATATATTACATAATATTAAAGTATTTGTATTATATTTTATAATAATATTATTGTTATTATTTATATTTACGCATAGTGAGCAAAAAAATATAATTCAATCAAATGACAAAATTTTAATATTTTATAATATTAAATTTTAATTAATTTAATTAATTAATTGTCCAACTTCAGGTAATTAATAAAAAGTATTCCAATATAAATAATCAGTATTCAAATATAATTTAATTAGGATGAATTTTTCAATGTTTTAATTTTGTATGATACTTGGTTAAAATGAATAATATTAAGAATTAACATTTAAAAAAAATGCACATCTTCCATAACAAGATAAATTCACTTGAAAACACAAAACAGATGATGTTATGTGTTCCAATGTCTTAATCTATATCGGTTGAGGAATTTAAATAAGTTACGTTTTCAAAAAAAATTAAACATCAATGCACAAGAATTATTGACAATAATGTAATAGTTTTTCAAAAATTAATTTATTTTTTCTACAAATTTTTTATACTTCACATAGTGGGTTTAAATAGGTTGCAATTTAAAAAAATATATATCAATACACGAAAAACATATTGTGTTATATTATCAGAGGATCTGATTTATTGATTAAAAATAATAAGTCGATTAAACTAATAAACTAAATATGATAATTTCAAAATTAAATTCATACAATTCAAAAAACGCCACAGTTCGACCACAAACGTGGTTTTCAAATAGGTGTTTCAAAATGTGGATTAATTATATATTTTTTTTCAATATCAATGACTAATCAAATATTATTTATATGATACTCTTTTTTATTTGAATGTAATAAATAAACAATATATTCTTCGAATATTTTAAAATCACTATCATGAAAATTAAGTGTCGTGCATCGCAGTGGTGATATACTAGTACATACTTATTACAATACAATGTTAATATATATTTTCCAATGTATGATAACTTTTTAGTGTTTGTTAACAAGTTTTGTTACATTATGTTGGTTACCACGTTATGATATAAAATCCGATATAATTGTGCTAATTTGAGATTATTTGATATTAACACATACATTCACGTAACTTGTGTACTCAACTTTTTTTGTTGCAGTCTATTGAATTCAATTGTGAAGTCTCTAATTCAAATGATATCCGTTATTTTGCAGTAGTGATTGTGGCATCTTCATCATCCAATATGCGTTGGTAAAGCCTTCAAATGTGCCACCAATAAATATTACAGATGAATGTGACTTCCCGAAGAAACGATAGACAGAATTAGCATTGATGAACTCTGTATTTGAAATTTGAAAAGAATAAATTTATGGGATAAAATCTTTATCCGATAACGATATAATTCTGTTATTACATCCATTAATATTCAATATATGTTATCATTTAATGTTACATGTGAAAAAATTAAACCAGTAAATTTCAATTTTCTATTTCAAAGTAGGTTATATGTGTAATTTTCCCTTTTCAAAACCCAAATAATACCAATTCAATTAATTCCTTCCTCAATGACCCAATTATTCCTAATTTCTAAACACAACCTCATCTTCTTTACCTGGCTGCTGCAACTGTAATACTGTGCAAGTGCTGGAGTGCGATTCCAATTTTCAACTGAAATCGACACTCAATATTTTGGAAGAAGAGCTACAGATTGAAGAAGCAAAATTTTGTAATTTTTACTGCTATCTCTCTCTTTTGGAGAACAATTGTAAAAAAATCCGTTGAGAATATGTAAAACGACTTATTTGTCGATTATATTTTAATAATAATAATAAATATAAAAGTGCAACAAAATATTTTTTTCTCATTTCAAAGCACGCAAACAAAGCATTTTGACATAAATGAGCATGAAGGATGAGATGTGCTAATTAATGTAAGTTGAAGATAAGAATTCGACGAAGAAAAAGTTAGAGACACAAATATTATAATGAACAATGATTGAAGACTTTAAGTGAAATTAAAATGTGGTGTGACAAATAAAAATTGTGGTGCAAATATAACCACACATAAAGAAAATATAACGGGGAGACTCCTATATATAGGACTAGAGGTGAAAAAATGGGCTGGGCTGGGCTGGGCTGGGTTGGCGGGCCAACTCAGATAACTTGAATTCGGATCGGGCTTGTTTTTTGTGCGGACTGCCCCGTCTCCATCTCCGTCTCAATTCACCTGCTAATAAATAAATATTTTTTTATAATTTTATTTATAAAAATAAAAATATAAATGTACTAATGAGCTAAACATTAATTAAAAGACCACAAATCCACTTAATGACACGTGCAAATGTAAAGCTCATTATTTATTTAATAATAAGTTGGTCAACCACTATCTTGTATAGACTGCTCTTTCAACACATTAAATTAAAAAAATCAGATGTGAGATAATTCCATACATTTATTGTTTTAAGTATTAGGACTTTACTAATGTATTTTATCTTGTCCCACATCGAAAAATTATCATTGAAGATATGCTTATAAATAATATAATTTTGTGTTATTATTTCATCGTCTTAATAATTAAAGTGTTTCTTTTTTAATAAATTAATTTAATATTTAAAATATAATGATTAAAAATTAAAAAATTAAACGGGTAAATAAACGGGCAAGTTTCCCCACCTCGATCTCTCCTGCCCTGTTGTCATTCTTAATGAAATTGTTTGAAGTATAATTTTCAAATTATAATCAACCAATGATATTTAACAATCAAATAAAAATGATTGAAAACTTGACCACATTTTAAAATTTTAAAAATATTTTAAATCTATAAATATATTAAAATTAAAGTCGAACTAGTCTGATGGTCTAAATATAAAATCAAACATAATTGACTAGAGGGGCGATCTAATGCCCACATGGTGGGCATTATAAAGTGCCCACATGCTGATGTGGCACCACGTGGGCATTAGATCATAATTCTAATTGACTAATAATTTACTAACATGTACAAAACCAGGCTAAATTGGTTCGGCTCAATGCCATGTGTGACCTATGCCAACCCGACCTTGCCGACTCATTTGCCAATTCCATAAATGACTTGACTAACTAATCATATACCTAGTAGAAAACAATAATTACATAGTACAACGCAAATCTTCATTTACATAAGAGACAAACATTTGTACTCTATAGAGGGCACTACAATTCAATTCATAATAAATGTAGGACAATGCAACTGTCCCTACTGGATTTTTAAAGCCGCTGCTATTTGTAGTTCACAATAGAAGCCAGAAGGTTTACAGCTTAAAGGAGAAAGATTAATAAGTTATAATAAGTGCTAGATTATAAACTGATTTATTTGATTAAAATAGTTTATTTGACAAAAAATGGTCAAAAATATCATGTTACAAAGACAAAAATTTTGGTCAAATAAACTATTTTTGGTCAAGTAAACCATTTTGGTCAAATAAACTAGTTTATAATACACATCAAACGGGCACTAACTAGACCAAAATGAAAGTCATATTTACCCTAACTAGTCTAAGGTGGTTGATTTTGATTAAAATTAAATTTTTTGTATAAGTCGATGAAATGTGTGGTTGAAAAATTGTAAAATTTAATTCTTTACTCACTCTATCAGTGTCACTTGTATTAACCAAGGGAGCGGATTATGTGCGTGGTGAAAAAATTATTTGACAACATTGTAACGTTATTATTAGCCCCTCTTATTGAATTTATTTTTCTATAGAAATTATATGTTTAATTTGAATATTTTTCGATTTCAAGTAAATTAGATATACATGAGTTATTTTATTTAAAAATAGAATATCTTATACACTATTACGCCAATGCCAACAAAACGTTTGTTGATGATGATGATGATGATGATGATGATGGAGAATAAGGTTAAAATTTGAAAATGTCGTAAAAGATGGGATTCAAGATATAGAGATTATTTGTGGATTAAAGATAATTTGGCCATTTCAACCACTATTTGGTTGAAAAGTCAATAATTGTGGATGAAAAAAATTATTTTGGCCCAAAAAAATCACATCGAACAAGTCTCATATTTTGATTTGAATAAGATTATAGTTGTTTTATTAGATAAGATTTTATCATTTTAATAGTTGTTATTTTACTAGAAAACTGTTATTTGATGATTCTCATTTGTTTCTCTTTCCTATTTCTATTTCAACATCAAATGATCAACAAGAGGGAAAAATAATAAACGCAAAAAATCGAGCCTTTCACATTAAATTGAGAACAAAATAACTTTACAAATCTTGAAAGATAAACGTTTAACACATGTATTATTTTTTAATTGAACTCTTGAGTTAATTAAGCAAGCACCATATTGCCTTCTCCTTGCCCAATATTTCTTCATGTATTTTGACAAAGTTTTCACCATCTAAGTTTGGCTGGGAAGTACTGCAAAAAGAAAATAATAATAAATAAATAAATAAAAATAGAAACTGCTTCTTAGAAAGGAGAAAATCCAAATGTGAAAATTTGCTCTAAAAATGAATGGCCAAAAGGCACATACCTTTTCAATGAGGGAAATGTAGTATGGCTTTACTTTTTCAACGTCAACACGTACTTTGCTCTTACTGTAAAGGTCATATTTGCTGCAAATAAATATTTAAGAAAAATTCAAAATGTTAAAGTTTATCGATCCCAATATATATACGTACACTATAAGAAAACACGACATGAACGAGTCAAAGATGGTTGCTAGTGTTTTAAAAAGTACATAGAGAGTTTAAGAAAAGGAAATTTACTTGAATATATTAAGCCACTTCAAATTCTCTACATCTTCCTCATTCATCAAGTGTGTATAGGCTCCAGCCTTGTGTAGAGCTGCATTCAATTATTCAATCTCAGTCATTATATTTAACAATTAAATCATATGCTTAATTAGTTTTTGGAAATGAAATTTGACTCGGCACTTACGGTAAAAAGAGTGGTAGCGGATGATAAACAATGCAGATGAAGGAAGGGTCGTTCCATTTTCTTTAGCTACCTGGAAATATTGAAAATGTGGTCGATAAGACAGATTAAGACAATACTAGCTCGACAGTGTATAGAATAGAAATGGAAGGGTTAATTACCAAGTACATGTAGTCATCATGTCCCCATGACATGACAACATTTTCTAGTCCACATCCTTCTTGGTAAATTCCATTCTTAGTGTTGTAATCTGGGTTCTTGGAATCATGATTGTCATTGAAATACTGCAGCACATTAAGAATATTTACATAAGCATTAGCCAATAAGCTCTGGCAATATTTTAGAAGATGGGGTAAATTTGGTCAAGAATTAATTACTTTGTGGTGAATAATGGATTCATCAAATGCACAGCCAAGTGGGAATGTGTCTCCTGTGATGTTATATTTTTGGTTAGTCATTTTGAATATATTACTCGAAATCATCATTCTGATAATGCAACACTCACCAACAACAGCCCATTGAGGGAGCTCTCCGAACTCCGGAAGAAGAAGAACTTTTCCAAGATCTGCAGCCCACAAAAAAAATGATCTTTAAACATGACATGCATGTTTGGTACGGAGTACTTCATGTTACCAAAAAACGGGTCGAATATGTGTAAAGATATTAGTTGGTATATATACCATGAATGAGGCCAGTCAAATGCAACCAATCTTCATTAGGATAATCTTTTCTAATTGCTTCTGCTGTCTGCAACAAATGCTCAATCTGGGGTTCATCCAAATCAGGATCACTATCATCCACAACATTATTCAAAAGTTCGCAACATTCCCAAATGCTCATCTCTATTTTGTCCAGTTTTCCATATTCTTCCCTCATTCTCTTCACCTGCATACAATATTCATAATTATTTCTAGGACTTCTTCAATACCAAAAGAAGTTTGTTGTTTAAGGAAATATTTATTACTTACATATTCATATGTTTGGTTGATGTGTTGCAATCGATAAAACTCCTCGACCTTCTTTTGTCTCTCACTTTCTGCATCATAATCCCTGTCCAAAATTTTTGAATCAGATATATAAAACCCTTAGTTTTCACGAGTTCTTCATTCGTTTTGTAGGATAGTTTAACGAAACATTTGGTAGGCAGTATTAGACATGACCGGACAATAGAATCCTTAAATGGGAAAACCTATGTTGGAATGAAGAAAAAGACATTGAGCAAACCTAAATGAATGACCAAATGAGTTGATTTCAGGAGCTTCAAATCCACATTCTGATTCCATTTTGGGCATGACAAATCCTCCATCCAACACAAGATCATTTGTGTCAGAAAGAATTTCCTCCCCTTCAACTTGAGAGACTGCCAAGAATTAGAAAAACCCGTTACGTCTAAAACACGAGGGTTGCGCTGGTTAACAAAACCGACTACATTAAACACATAAACAACAGAAGAAAACAAAATATACCTAGGTCTGCAGGCTGCTCAATAAGAATAGTCATCTTCTCCTCAAAAAGAATCAAATCAAACTTAACAAATACAAAGAAAGAAAGAATGAACGAAAATGAATGCAATGGGTGAAGGGTTTTGAGAAAATGGAGGTATTTATAGTAGGGTAAATAAGTCCTTAACTGATATTTGGAGTGTTTTATGTCCTCAACTGAAAATCTATTTGGAGTCCTCAACTGAAATATCTATGTTTCTTCCAGTCATTATTTTTCTAAACGCGACTCTTATGGTACTCACGTCCCACCGTAGCGCGTGTCATACAATTTTTTGAGATATATCCGGATCTATCCATCAAGTTAAATTTCAAACCCTAGAATATTCTTAGGGTCATATTGGACTTTGACTTGACTTTTTACAAAGATGAGCATAGATTTTATCCATTTATTGATATTTCTTATCCAAACAATATCCATATATTATTAATGGATGAAAATTTTAAATCACTTTGAGAATTATTTAAAATATTTTATTATTCTATTTTTTAATTTATCCTAATTAATGATTAAATCCTTTAAGGACCTGTTTGGTTTGTAGATTAAATTATTTATATAGATAACATGTTTATCATTATCCTATTTTGTTCAACTAGGTATATGAATGAAAAAAAATTATTGTTAAAAAGTCAGCATTTATAAAAAAAAAAAAAGACAATTCTATCTTTATTTTTAATTAAACAAAAAAAATAAAAAATAAAAAATAAAAATGGGTGAAGTGGCAGAGTGGTATGGGAGGTGGAGGGCAGTGGCGATAGCGGCGAGTGGTCGCAGACGCGACAGACGGCGATTATTCTAAGATATAGATGTCCAAAAATAAATTTGTTATGTATTATAAATTGTATATTCGTTTTTTTTATTAAAAAAAAGTTGATTGAACTTTTATCGTGGTAAAATAAAATTTATTCTTATTTTTGCTTAAATTCTTATCCGATTAAAAGTATATCCGAACATCAATTATGTCCAACACAGAATAATACAAATTTTATTTGTTATCTTTATCTATCGATCATATACCAAAGAGTTCTAAGACGAGTTAGGAGAAACTATATAATATTATTTGCATAATAATTTACAGTTTATAATTTTTTTCAAAAATATAAAATATTTGTTTGATTCTACTTGTATAATTTATACAGGTAACAAAACAGTTCTTAATGAAATAGAATTGAGTCAAACCATAATCACCGTACGGGATAAATTAATTAAATAGAATGCAATTGTGCAACACGCACTCTGCAAAAGAGTGGTGAAATAGGAAGAAATAGTAGGCTGAGTCATCTTAACGTGTTTGTCATATCTGATTTAAATCAAATTCTTGTCTTACTGACGCGGAACTGAGTCATATCCTACCGCATTTTACTTCTTTTTTTTGTTTGCAATTTCAACGGCTGAGCTGTATCTTGCAACTGGACCATATTTATATTTCAATACAAAAGTATGCTCAATGAACGTTCGTTATTTCGCCACGTCATCAGTCAACTTAATGAGTCCAGCGAAAATAGGTTAATTTATAGCAACCGGCACCGGCGCTTCCATTTTTCGCCAATAACCGACATATTTGCCTTTCGAAGCTACAAAAGTGAGTTTGATGGAAATTGATTTTTTTTTAAACAACTTGGAATATAAATTTATATATTTAAATATTTAACAAGAAAAATATTGTTGTATTGCATCATCTTATTGACTATGAGTCGATATGACAAAAAATAAACTTTGTTAATAAAGATGTTCAAAATGGTCCCACAAAATATATAAATTTTAAGCATTTCTATCATGAATAAGTAATATTCCGTAAATAGGATTAGTTGGTCGACTGAAAATGAAACAAAGAATAACAATATGTTTGTCAATATTTATAAATATTTATAAATGGATCAAATATAATTTTTATCAATATATTCGGTAGGATGTACAATTTTTATTCACTTCTAATTATCCATATATTTCGTAGAATCAACTACTTATAATTCTACAAAAAAATTTACCAAACAAGCACTAAAGAGATTCAAAATGACCCCATAAAACTATGTAAAGTTTGAGCACTAGTGCTATGAAATACGAAGACAAAAAATTAGATCAATTTTAGACTTGAAAATTAGTCCAATTTTAAACTTGTAAGTTATAAATTGTCTAATTAGAAATGAGAACAATTTCGATCAACTGATTGATTCAATTATAAAAGCTTGTTTGGTAGAGTTTTTTTTTAAAACTCATTTTCAATAACATATTTTAAAGGTCTACAATTTTTATCAATTTTTCAATCATACATTTCATCAACTTTTATCAAAATCTTCTAAAAATTACTTTTAAACTCTACTAAACAAATACTAAGAGTTGAACAAACTGTTAAAATCACAATACTCGAAACTCATTATTTTTCTTCTTTTTCTTTAATGGGTTGATAAGGACAAGAATGTAGATAGAAGGACAAAAGAAAAAGAAGAGAAGGACTTCCCTTGATATTGCTTTCCAGCTATCAAGATTTTGGCATCACCAAATTTGTTTCCTAGTATAGCATCTAAAAAAATTGAATTAGGGTTCTTAGCTTACCTGTATATTAAAAGTGTGGATATTGGTTTAATATTTAAAATGGTCAATTAAAATTATTTTCTACTTATTTAGTTTTAAAAAATTTGTAAAATAATTATAAAAATTCAAAGATAAATTCATCCTAATTAAATAAGATATTTGTTCACATTTTTGAAATAATTGTATGTAAATTATAATTTTAAAAATTAGGTTTATGTCAATAAATTCAGTATTTTAATATTTTTTTATAGATTTAATAGAACATGAAATACATATGTAATTCTTGAAAATATGGCATGTAAAGTGTAATTTACACTCTTTATACGAAGAATTGGGGAGTATTTCGTAAATTTGCACGTGTAATATTTTTCAAAGTAACATCAATGAATAGAATTTAAAATACATTTTAAAATCCAAATCAACCTATGTAAAATGAAATCCTAGAGGAATTTCGTATGCACCGTTACGCCGGGTATAAGTTTATTAATATGTTTATTGACTTGTTTATTTTTTTACACTTCTTTACCCTATTTTTGCTACAATCTCTGACTTGCATCAAATACATACAACTTTACTAGCATGCTTAATTAATAATTGCAAAGTAATTTATTTACTTTTAGAAATTATAATGTTTTAAGAGTTTTAATTCAATCATGAAACGACTTGATCAATTAACTTATTGATTATCTCCAAAGGCTTATCTAAAGCAAGAATGAAGATTTTTATGAACTTTTTATTCTTTCAATAAACATTGTGATGATCGAATTGGTACACTTATTGAAGAAGCCTAAATTGTTGTTCTTGAAAAACCAAATTTTTGATGATGTAAGCTCAATTCAACATTCTCTTTATCTTTTATATAAGCGCATATTTGATAGTGCTAAAATTACAGGTTGTTGGTAAATGTGTGGATAAAAAATGGATTGTAAGTAGTGGGTGGATAAAAAGTATGTTTAACCAATTTGACCAGCTAAAATTTAATTTAAACAACTCCAAACATGTGCTAAGATAATTAAAAAAAATTGAAATTAATGTGCACATGTTGTTGTAGATACTTATTCTCATAGTCTTATTCTATAACAAATGTGAAATTTTTTAATGCAAAAGCATTCAGCTTTATTTACGTGATTAAAATATTATAAATGAATGAACTCAGGCTTCGAGGATGAATACAAATTCGGAGAAAATTGTACTTAAGAATTGTGATTTTTATGAAGTAAATTTAATTCAATTTTATCATATGTTTGAGTCATCTATTGTAATAAATTTTAATAAACTAAGTTTTAAGTTATAAGCATGCTATTTAGGTTTCAATCGCTTAATTTGTTAATATTTAATTTTTTTTTCCACCTAGATTACCAATATCAAGCCAATTCGTAAAAAAAAAAAGATATAATAAACATTATTATGTTCTTAATTATCGATACATCACGAGCATCGCACGTGTTCACACTAGTACGAATATAAAAGTGCGCAAGTAATGTGAAATGAGCTGCACATTTGACTTAAATTTGTTCATGAGAATATACTATTTTTTCACAATAAATTTTGAGTAATATTATTCGTAATTGTTCACTATCGGTAATGGATCTACGTGGTATTACTTAAACTAGTATATCACCCGTGCGATGCACGGCACTTAATTTTCATGATAGTGATTTTAAAATATTCTAAGAATATATTATTTATTTATTACATTCAAATAAAAAAGAGTATCATATAAATAACATTTGATTAATCATTGATATTGAAAAAAATATATATATATAATTAATCCACATTTTGAAATACATATTTGAAAACCACGTTTGTGGTCGAACTGCGGCGTTCTTTGAATCGTATGAATTTAATTTTGAAATTATCATATTTAGTTTATTAGTTTAATCGACTTATTATTTTTAATCAATAAATCAGATCATTTGATAATATAACACAATATCTTTTTCGTGTATTGATATTTTTTTTAAACTGCAACCTATTTAAACCCACTATGTGAAGTATAAAAAATTTGTGGAAAAAATAAATCAATTTTTGAAAAACTATTACATTATTGTCAATAATTCTCGTGCATTGATGTTTAATTTTTTTTTTGAAAACACGACTTATTTAAATTCCTCAACTGGTATAAATTAAGACATTGGAACACATAACCTCATCTATTCCTCAACTGGTATAAATTAAGACATTGGAACACATAACCTCATCTGTTTTGTATTTTCAAGTGAATTTATCTTGTTATGGAAGATGTGCATTTTTTTAAATGTTAATTCTTAATATTATTCATTTTAACCAAGTATCATACAAAATTAAAACATTGGAAAACTCATCCTAATTAAATTATATTTGAATACTGATTATTTATATTGAAATACTTTTTATTAATTACCTGAAGTTGGGTAATTAATTAATTAAATTTTAATATTATAAAATATTAAAATTTTGTCATTTGATTTAAATATATATTTTTTCTCACTCTGCGTAAATATAAATAATAATAATAATAATATTATAAAATATAATATAAATACTTTAATATTATGTAATATATAATATTAATAATATAATATTAAAAGTTATTGAGTAATTTTCTATTATAATTAAAATAATTTTTTGGTATGCATAGATAATTTTTTTAATAATCGACACAAATATTATTACGTGAATTGATTTTTTAGTTACAACAACAGTTTAAATCTTATCATTTGTTTAAATAAAATGAATGTGTTTCGTATCTCTATTGAATAGTCAGATTTTGTATTTATATATATTTTGTAAATTGCAACTAATTTTAACTGTTTCTTAGTTAACGTGGAAAAAAAATAAAACAAACAGAATTTAAGGGAATGCTTGATTATCATTTTTTGATTTTTAAGAAGTGCTCCCGGCTTAATTTTTGGCACGGCTATTTTGTAAATTGCCACTAATTTTTATATTATAAGTTAATGATATTATGCAAATTTATTGTTTTTTTATTTGTAGATAATTAGTAATATTTACGTACTCTAAATCTTATATTGATTAATTAATGTAGCATTCAAATTTGTTATTACTAATAATTGTCTACAGCCATTTAAATAAGAATCTGCAAATTTGTGTGAAACCAATTAAAGAATCAGATTTTTTTTTGTATTTATCGTATATAATATTGAATATCACACTTTGTTTTTTGCAAGAAAAAAAAACAATCAATGTGTGAAACCAATTAAAGAAAACAAACTCATATGCAGCATTTATGGCGGAATTTACCAAATCAATGTGTGAAACCAATTAATGAAAACGAACTCCTATGCAGCATTTATGACGGAATTTACCAAATCAATGTGTAAAACTAATTAATGAAAACAAATTTCTATGCAACATTTATGGCGAAACTTACCAAATTTAGAAAGAAAAAATGGTGGGAAAATGTGTGCGTAAAATTTTGGACGGTTATATATATATATATATATATATATATATTAAGTAATTATTCATATTTGTTGGTTATAAATAACATTACTCAATTAGAGTAAATAATTACTCTAATTAAATTTTATCACGTAGGTACTATAGATAGTGAGCCACTATAAATAGGTAGAAACTTTCATTCTTTAAGGTAGGAGAAGGTGATACGTGTTAATCAAGTAAATGGCAGCAAGAATAACTTCAATCCATAGATATAATGGTAAATTAGCATTAAAAATCACTGTCAATCTCGTTTCAACTTTCGTCCCGCTACCCTATTTTTCTCGGGTGTTCCTACACAATAGATATTTAGAGTATGTTTGATTTTGATTAAAATTAGTTTTTTTGTAAAAGTTGATAAAAGTTGATAAAATATGTGATCGAAAAATTGTAAAAAATTGTGAGTCAATAAAATTTGTGGTTAAAATTGATTGTTGACTTTAACTTCAGTTTTTTAACAAAATTTTAATTGAATTCCACACTTCTTGACATGATGAAGAAACAAATTCAAACTAAATTCTCTGCAATCATCACATTGGAAAACCTTTATTAGCCGATCAATTGGTTTTCCACTAGTTCATGAAACTCAAGAAAATAGTCAAAAACAATTTATTTTCACTTTAAACGGTAAAACACGAAAAGCAACGAAATCTCTGATTTTAAGACAAAGGAGATGGATTCCAAAGTGTTGAAGGCAAGCAAAAATCTTGAATTCAAGTCTCGTTACCACCCATTTACATCAAATTTTGTGCACATGTAACACTAATGAAAAAATAAATTCCATCTACAAATGAGAGAGCGTGTTGAAGATAATATTTAAATGATATACATATAACACTCTAACAATTTTAACTTTTAGATCAAGTTGTTGAATACAAATATCAGAATGTATCTTTTCAAGAAGAAACTGTGAAATTTTATTCAAACTATTGAATGGCAAATTGAAATTTTCTTTTGATCCCCTCTTGACAACTAAACATACGACGAGAGAGGTTGAGTTATCCAATGCTTTGTTCTCCTAATTTAACAAAGCTAATAGCTTAATGTATACGAAAATGACCAAGATGTAAGATGAGCTACATTTCCTTATTCTATTCACTAAAAGAGCCTCTTGAAAAATACTGTTTATAGCATAAAGTTGTCTCTTTCTATGCCTCCTGGCCCGCGAACGTCCTGAACAACAAGCACATCGTCCAATTTTAAGTTTCTCCCATTAATTAGTAAAGACATAAGAAACAATTAATCTATTCCCATAGCCATAAATCATATTTGTCCATTACTTTTGAACTGTAACAGGCAACATACACTATAAGAAACCGTGGCTTCATAAACAAATTTTTTGTTATTGAAGCCATGAAATCCGCGTCTAATGATCGCTACTGACGGGATATTTTCGACTGTAAATCCGTTTCTATATAATACTATATTAATCTCTTCTAATGCGAATGCAATCTAGTATTACACGAATTTCAATAATAAAATCTTCTTCAATATTCTCTATAACTAGTTGGAATTCATAACCAATTTCTTGTAATTTCAAAACCATGAAATGCTAATTCTGAATTCATAAAACAACTAGAAGTCTCAAATTTTCTCTAAATTTTTTAATTGAATGAGACCTAAAACCAAGAGCAATGGTTGGCACTCCAACTATACAGAATTCCTTTTTAGAGCAATGGTTGGCACTCCACTATACAGAATTCCTTTTTTTCACATCAAGTGAACTAACAATTGTTAGGGTACTGAATGGACGTCTTTTCATATAAAATCGTTTTAGGAGATCCTCTGCATAAGTTGTTTGACAATCAAACAAAAACTAACGATTGAGAAGTCTATTGACTAAATACTCTTATCTAGTGGACATACAACTTTATTATTCAAAGATATTTTCTTCCATATTTATAGTGTTATATGTTGATAAAATTGGTGCATTATTTATATTTTGACAATTTAATCATGTGCATATAAATGAGTAAAATGAAGATTTACAGAAATATCGAGAAATGAAGAATTAAATTGGTCGAGGCAAGAGTTTGATTTTTTCTCTTTAAGACGAAATTGCACGGTTTTTCGGCACACGTCTCCCAAGATGCAATGACGACTTCTTGTAATAGGAGCACTCCAAATTACGAGAATAACGAACCGGATAGCATTTTGTTCTCTCTTTAAATGAAAACTGGACTTGAAATTAATTATGAATAAATTATTTCTATATTAAAATGATTTATGCAAAACGTGTAGAGACATTTTGTTGAAAGTGAAGTGATTTAATTTTCAATCATAAGGGGCCTATTTATAATATTTGAAAAAGTAGTGTATCAAAAGACACAACTTCATAAAAAGGCACGTTCAAAAGACATGTCTTGTTGAAAAAACACATATCCAAAAGACATGGTTCTAAGTTGAAAAGATGTGACTGTTAAGAAATGACATGTCAAAAAAGACACGATTTTTCGTTCAAACGGATTCTAGAATATGTTGCAATATTCTAATCCTATTTTTCAACAATATTCGTGTATTTAAGCGATTCATCTTGAACCTTAATTTGTCATTAACTCGAAATTGGTTTGAGCAACTAAATATACTATGTTAATCTACTCACGTAGTAGAACACGTTTGATCTTACAATTTCCGCACTCAACTAACAAACTCAGCTTAAATAATTGGTCAAAACTAATATTACTAAACAAATTTCCAACATTATATACCCTTAGAGTTTTGTACTTCATATTCTCCTCTTTATAATCTACTTCTTAAAGATTGATTTAATACATTTGCATTTTGTTTAGGGAAATTGGCGCAAATGATTCCTAACGTATGCTAATAGTGCACAAATGGTCCTTAACTTTTCATTTTTGGTAGAATGGTCCTGAACTTATCCATTTAAGTGCCCAATTGGTATTTATTTGATAAAAAGACAAAAATATCCTTAATTTTAGTTAAAAAAAATTGCAATTGAATTTCTAACATTTGCAAAATGTGCAAATAAGTCCGATGCATTTATTAAACAATATTTAATTTAGCATATTAAATATATCACTATAGTCGTGTCAAATAAATTTTTCATATGAGAAAAATATAAAATTATTGTACTTTAGGTATATATAATTGTTATGTGATGTGAAAAACTTGAATAAAAATTAAGTTAAATAAATAACAAAATGACGTATATAATTTTATGACATTGAATCAATCTTGTTATGTTTTTTAAAATAAAAATGCTAACAAAAATTAATTTACACATTTTGTGTTCTTTATTTTTGAACGATAAATTAAAATATTAAGAATATAATTTGAGCTCTAATATTTGTAGTTAATAAACGAATAGCTCAATGAAATAATAATATTTGATTATTAAGTTTGTGACACAATTATTTTTATTTTTATATTGTAATGATAAAATTAAAGTTTAAATTTTAATGATTACTTAATAATATAATTTTAATTAACACGTTTGTTAATAATTATGAGCTTAAATTTTAGTTATTTTATAATAGTTTATAAAATATACAAAATAATTAAGTATATTATCAATTTATTAGTTTCTTTTAATTTTTTTTTAAAAATAAAAGTATCGGACTCATTTGTACTTTTTGCAGAGGTTATGAATCCAATTGAAAATCTTTCTAAATAAAAATTTTGGCATATTTGTCTTTTTTTATCACATATGGACCAATTACACACCTAAATACCTAAATAGATAGGTTAGGGACTACTACACAAAAAATGAAAGGTTAGGGACCATTTGCACCAAATTTTTTTTTTTTTTTTTTCAATATGTTTTTCGAATTTAATACGACCTTAGTTTAAATTTACAATAAATTTTGTATTATGATGAGTGGCCTTGATTTAAAAAACAAAAAACCAAAACAAAAGGGGACATCACCCGCCCCACACAGATTTGTTTGGTTATGCTTTTAAGTGTTTGTATTTCAGATAGTCTTCCTAATTTTCGACAAAGACACTATTATCATGTGTCCACAAAATTAACGGATCTGCCTACGCGCGACATGACCTTTTATTGAGAAAATATTTTAAAAGGATACAAGGATGAAGAAGGGGATTCCGCTGCACGGCGAGACAATTATTGTTCTTGTTTTTTTTGACAAAATGGAAAATCCATGGATTTTCAAACAATTTTTGCATTGATTGCTTGGTGATAAAGAAGATAGTTTTTTTTTTTTTTTTTTTTGGGGGGCGGGGGGGGGGGGGGGAGACCTGTCATATCAATCAAATTACGATAGACTCACGCAGGTCGGGGAATTCAAACCCCTCCATTGGGTCTAGGTGGAAGTCAAAAAATATTTTTACCAAAAAAAAATGTTTGTTACTCTGTCACTTTCTCACTGTACACGTGGGCTTAAAACACTCCCCGTTGTGTTAAAATTATTAAGTGTTTATTAATAATACCGTGTTTCGCAACATGATTTTTTAATAATGGCGCACTTTCTTAAGACAGTTGAGTTGCTTGTTCGATTTCATTCTTCTTGTAAACCAAGTCATTAGATTTGTCTACAGATTCAATTCCTACCCCTCATATTCGGCTTCGGCTTAGTTCAAAAAATAGCCCAATCTCGGAACCAATCATGCTCTCCCAACCAACCCCACAGTCTGACTTATGCTAGTCGTATTGAGTATGCTTATGCGGAGATCTAACTCAGATTTTAACTGTAGGCTTAGTTAGATTTAGATTTAAGGACAAATCAGCTGGATTATGTAATTATATATGTTCAACTTTTAATTGTCTTGATATTTTCTAAGAGTTCAGCAAACCATAAACTCGTATGATTGAATAAATAAGACAAATGTAAATTTTGTTACGTCTCTCTTTTTTTAACCGTAGTCAATTATGTTCATTCCTACGTACCAAACATATTTTAAAAATTTTCAAATAAGTCGCGGCAAATCTCTTGTCATGTTTTCCATCATTTTGTATAAATTATCATGCTGCCAAAAGCTTCATGAATCTACGAAATGAAGTGTTGTAAAACACATGTTATTGATCAACAAGACAAGAGGGAAAAACATTAGAGTGACAACATAAGACCTTGACAGATTTGGAAAAAGATAAACACTTAACACGTGCATTTTCGTCTACATGGTACAAAGTTTATTTAGCAAATACAATAATGCCTTCTGCTTGCCCCATATTTCTTTCACCATTTAAGCTTGGCCGGGAAATACTGCAAAAAAAATTGTTGCAACTTAGCAACGAAAAATATCCAAACGCAAAATTTGATCGATGAAAGATGAATAGCCAATGAATAGCCAAAAGGCGGCAGTTACCTTTTCAATGAGGGAAAGATAGTATGGCTTCAGTTTTTCAACATCAATACGAACTTTGCTCTTACTGTAGAGCTCATATTTGCTGTTGAAAATAAATATGTTCATGTTTATCCACGCTAATATAAATACACACTACTAGAAAACACGGCATTCGTGACTGAAAGAAAAGGAAATTTACTTGAATATTTTAAGCCACTTCAAATTCTCTACATCTTCCTCATTCATCAAGTGTGTGTAGGCTCCAGCAGTATGTAGAGCTGCATTACAGTACTTTTTTGCTGTTATATATATGCTTAGTTTCGAAGAAATTTATTAGAGTGAGCACTTACGATAAAAAGAATGGTAACGGATGATAAACAATGCAGTTGAAGGCAGCGTTCCATTTTCTTTAGCTACCTGAAAATATTGGACAGTTAAGAAAGAAAAACAAGCTATAATGTACACTTATGTATCGTATTGTCTAATACTGCGTACTAGTTGAAGGCTTACCAAGTACATGTAGTCATCATGTCCCCAAGACATTAAAACATTTTCTAGTCCACATCCTTGTTGGTAAACTCCATATTTGGTATTGTAAGATGGGTTCTTGGTATCTGGGTTTTCCTTGAAATACTGCAGGAAAGTATGAATTTACATAAGAATAAGCCAAAGCTTTGGAAATATAGAAAACATGGTAAAAAAAGTTTAATACTTTGTGGTGAAGAATGGATTCATCAAAAGCACAGCCAACTGGGAATATGTCACCTGTGATGTTATTAATTTGGTTAGTCATTTGGTTAGTTGAATGATAATGATCATATTTAATCCAAAACTCACCAACAACAGCCCATTGAGGAAGGTCTCCCATAATGGGATGAAGAAGAATTTTTCCAAGATCTGCAGCCAATACAAACCCCGAAATATTGAACAAGATTGGACAATATAAATGACACACGTCACTAAAGTTGGTATACTAGGTCGCGCAACCTAGTTGGTATATACATACCATGAATGAGGCCAGTCAAATGCAACCAATCTTCATTAGGGTAATCTTTCCTAATTGCTTCTGCTGTCTGAAACAAATGCTCAGTCTGGGGATCATCAGAGTCAGGATCACTATTATCCACAACATTATTCAGAAGTTCACAGCATTCCCAAATGCTCATTTCTACTTTGTCCAGTTTACCATATTCTCCCCTCATCTTCTTCACCTGCATATATATACATACATTAATATTCATTAGGTTAATTAAGTAAGGACTTGTCACTACCCAAATTCTTGTTGGTTTAATTAAGGACATGGTAATTACAAAGTCATAAGTTTGGTTGATGTGGTTGACTTTATAAACCTCCTCAATGGTCTTTAGGCTCTCCCTTTCTGCATCATAGTCCCTGTCAAGATTTTTTGAGTCAGATAAAAAATAAAAAAAAATAAAAAAAATTTAATGTGTCACATTTATTTGTTTGTTTGTTTTAATCTTCAAATAGCTCTTCACTTGCAAGTTAAGTGGTTAAATAGCTAGGTTAACACGTTTATTTAATATTTAGTGTGTCACATTACTCACGTCCATATGAACAATGACTCCCACGAGGAGTTGTGTAAATGAATTGAATATTTGGTAATCAACACTAAATATGATCAAACTATACGGTATAATGAATAACATTTTTGTCTTTCTTTTTTCTTTTTAATTCTATATATCGTCCTATTGGTGTTACAAAACATGTCATAATGGTATCATCAATAATCCTTATTTGGGAAAACTATGTTAAAATGAAGAAAAGACAGTGAGCAAACCTAAATGTATGACCAAATGAGTTGACTTGTGGAACTTCAAAACCACCTTCTTGGACTGATAGAAATAAGAAAAAACCCATTATATTTTCATCACAAGAAAATAACTGCATATATATATATATATATATATTAAGAAATAGAAAAACTAAATAATACCTAGCTCAGGCTTCTCAATAAGACTAGTCATATCTTCTCCCTTAAATAGAATTATAATTAATAAAAATAGAAAAGAGAATGTGAATGGCTTGAAGGGTATTGAGAAAATGAAGGAATTTATAGAGGGTAAAATAAGTCCTTCTCTGATAATTGGAATGTTTGGAGTCCTCATCTGAAAATCTATTTGGAGTCCTTAACAAAAATATCTATGTTTTCTTGTCCATTATTGTTCTTCATTTCAAAACATCTCCAAAGAGAGCAATACAACGTGACTCTCGTGGTAGTACATTCCGGCACCGAGTGACATGTTTATTATAATGTTCAATACAATTCGACAATATTATATTAAAAAAATATTAAAATTTATTAATATTATCCAGTACGATCTGAGTACTAGCTAAGTACTTACTAAATTGAAAAACAAAATCGAAAATTGGAAGAAATAGTATCAAACATTGCATTCATATATTTACTTTCTGTTGGTAAAGATTATATAGCATCACACGTTACATATGGAGCTATACCAACTTCTCTTTTTTTAAGTATTTTTTTATACAATAAAATTTAACCTCATTTGTAGAACAATATGTACGACATCGAGCTTGAGCATCCCAATAATGGGACTAGTACATAGAAATTAAAAAGTCGAAGAAAATTGTAGTAGTAATTTACTATATTTGCAAGGTTCATATATAAATGAATTGTACAAGAAGCACTTGTGCAGAATGTGGTTATGCTTTAAGCAAATACGTACAGGGTCCACTGACACGGCACTAAGTTATGCCCTAGCACGTTTTACTTGAGTGTGCAAAATTAGTTAATTTAACAAAATTTTCAACCGTCCATCCACTGACACTTTTGTAATCGTTGATTTGAATTTATATAGATCTGTTAATTATTTAATTTTGAACAAAATCAAACGATCACGAAATGATTTAGTTTTAGTTTAAATATTTAACTAGTGATTTGAAATTTAAATCGAATTGTTTAAACTCTTTTTATAAAATAAAAATCTATATGACACAAACACGTGTGATCAAGTTTGAACTCGTAAAGTCACAACCAGCCTTTTCTTTTCAATGTTTTTATTTTATTTTTTTAGTTATTTAACTTTGTTATTGCCAATTAAATCATTTATTCCACGATCCTTTAGATTTTAGGTCAATTAACATTGGAATTGATTTTTAAAATATTGATGACATCAATATGTAACAAGGCAACTGGTAAAGTAAAATGAAATGGACCACTTACAAATCATGTGCACAAACTGTCACCAATGTCTCATCCTTATATGGTCCTTGGACATACCTATAGAAGGTGAAACTTTTTGTTTTTTTTTACATTTTTACTTGAATAATGTTATTCATAGTCGCTCACTACTGATAATGAGTCTACGTGGCATTACTCAATTAGAGTAGTTATTTATTCTAATTGACTAATGTATTTATAGTCAACATTTATGAATAATTGCTCCAATTAAGTAATGTCACATAGATTCACTATCGGTAGTAAGCGACTATGAATAGTATTACTCTTTTTACTTGTAGTGTGCAAGATCTGAGAAATTTCTTCAAAGTCCAGATGAAGCAAAAGAATAAAATTGGTGAAATTAAAAAAAATTAACAAAAAGGGGAGGTAAAAGTCAAGAAGACGAACCAACATATTTATGTATTTCACACTCGATCTAGTAAAAAACGATGAAATTATTGTGTCGACACATTTAAAAGTTGGGGGTGGGCTTATTTTTAAGGATTACCGTATTGGCTGTTTCACCAAAGAGGTGCCAAAATAGGAAGTATACAAATTAAAGAACAGTGTTACAATTCGTTATATGCCCCAATATGGTTCTATTTGTTTCAATTTTACCTGCACATTTACCCGAGCAAGTCTTTATTCTCTTGTGCAGGAAAACTTTGTTCTTTTCCCTTATGTGTGGTCAAAGAAAGATAGGAAGAGAATAAATATTAAAGTAAGTTTTTATTAATGTGAGTAGGGGTGGAGTCGAAATTTTTTGGAGAGGAAACTACTACTTAATTAAAAAAAAATTACACTATATGTAAAAATTGAATTTTTCTAGAATGGGACCTAAATGTGTGGTTAAAAGTTTGTCATATCTCATAAACAAGAGAAAATTGGATTTTTCATTCACTTTTCCCTTCTCTCGTTCCCTTTCACCCGACTTTCCTTCTACCAAACATGGCCTAACTCGTGAAGTTTCATGTTTGGCTATGGGAATTTTTAAAATTATGGTACGTGCAGAGGCGGAGCCAGAATTTGGTACAGAGCTAAGCTGTAGTTAAAAATGGACTGAGCCATAACGTAATTTTTTTTTATTTACATGCACATTTTCAGGATAGGGCTGGGCCTGAGCCCAGGCAAACCTAGCCCTGCTTCCGCCCCTGGATGCGTGACTTGGAAAATTATAAGTTTGACTAAAAATATAACAAGAAAATGTCGATTTATATATGTTCTTCTCCAATATTCCTTCAAATCAAATAAGAGAAGCTTTTCTTTTTATTTTCCACTCATTTTTAATTTTCCAACTTTTCCAAGAAAAAATCTAGTCGTTCTTGCTTCTTTTTCTTTTATTTTTTATGGTTGTGTTTCTAGAAGTTCACCATGAATGACTTCTATATAGGACTGAGGACAGGTGGTTGGACCTTTTTACTTTGTGTCCACTGATTTAGCCAAAGTTTATGCCAAAGCTATCAAATATTTAGATGACACCTTGTTCATGTAAGATTTGAAGAACATGGCTTCATAAATGCCATCAAAATTGTCTCTATACGTGTACCCTCTAATACAAATGCTCACTTATTAATCTACAACTTAAATAAATTACTAGGCATAATTTTATATTTAGATGGGAAATATTAATAATAGATCAACTCATCAACAGTACTAACATCAATTATGTTAGATAATTTCAACTTGTAATACGTAGTTATGAAGTAATTATTTATATATTTATATATTATTTCGTAACAATCTTCTACCCTATGCATTCACTATTTTTTGTTATCCTAGTAAATTAGGTCTCACTAAGCGAGCAAGTCCACAAACTCAACTAATTGTCCTAGGAGTCAAATATCAAATTTTAGATCATTCGATTTGTTATTCTGCTCAACATTAATTAATAGTTACAATTGACCCCATGGACTACCAACGTCTGACATGATACAATTCAAGAGCTCTTCCAGGCCAATCAATGTCACGTCTCGTGTTGTATAAGTTCTACAGTGTTTGTACGAAACGTTAACAATTCACTTTACACCTCTATTGTTAAATTAAACAAATAATCAAATTAAAAATGTAATTCAAATAAAACGGGTGTATTATTTTGATTGATCAGAAAACATACAAATTAATTACTCCTATAAATAAACATACAAAGAAGTTACATAGTTTGGCATAATTATAATTGATCCTAGATATTACTATATATTGGCTATATCGATCATGATGTATATTCTAACTAGTCTAAATTTTTTAGCCAAAATTAAATTTGTCTCTCGTCAAATTTTTATTAAATATAAACATTCGGTCGTACAAAATAATTGTAGTGACTTTTTATTAAAATGTCCTCTAGGCAAAGTTGATGTAGAAAACTATAACATCTAAATGAACTAAAAACTCTTCAATTTAATTAGACGAGAATCTCTAGATAGTTCAAAATTCGTTTATAAATAAAGAGAAAAAGTGTCTAAATGAACTAAAAACTCTTATCAACTTTACCTAATTTGAAGAAAATACATGAATATTTCGAAATTAGTACAAAAAAAAAAAGAGGAAGATAATTTGGTAACATTTGTTGAAACAAATATTGTATGTTTTCAAAAAAATTCAAAAACTAGACATTATTTAGAAAACGAAAAATTGTGAAAAGTAAACAAATCCCAATGCATAAATTCCTTGATTATAAGTATTAAACAAGGGGTTGAGAGGATATCTAAGTGACTCTTTAAAAAAGTAAGATATTTTTTAAAGCGTAAATATTTAAAATAAAGATTTAATGCACTATTTTTTAACTTTTAAAATAGATAGTTGGTTTGCTCTCGATGTTTGGAAAATCAAACTTACTTTCTATTTGTATTTTATATATATTAAATATATTTAATGAATAATAACTATATTCACATTATAATTTTTATTATTTACACAATGTTTTAATTGCAATGAAGGTCCTCCAACTTTTTATATTTTAGCATTTATGTCCTAACTTTTTTTCGTCGCATTTTTATAATTAAATTTTAATTAATTTTCACATTTTGTCTCTGACAACGATTCTTATCCAAATATTCTATTAATGTGCATTGAAATGAAGAATAAATATTTTGTCAAACTTTTTTGTTTGTTATTTATTTTTCTTATTTAAAAATACGATAGGCAAAAGATACACCTTCCTAATTAATTATTTTTTGGACATAAATCTTCCTTAAAGACAAAGATAAGACGTGAAAATTAATAGGTTGGTAATAACAATGTGATAAAAAAAAAATAGTTGGGGACGTAAATACAAAAATGAGCAATAGTTGTGGACTTTTATTATAATTAAAATATAGTGTGATTAAAAAAATGTGGTATGAATATAATTACTCTTTAATGAATTACAAGTTGTAATATTTCATTTATTTGATTATTTAAATAATACTTGAATATTTTAATCATTAGCATCTCATTTGTATGTAAAAAATTATATCAAATAAACTATAAGAGAGAAAAAAAATACTGAAAAAAGTAAAATGAAGAACAAAAATAAAAAGTATTGTTAGAGTGTATAAAAAATTTTACTCTTTAAAAATAAAGTTATATATTAATTTGGATATAATTTCACTTCATTTTCATTTCCACATGACTATGTACTTAGAGTCATTTATATATTATTAATTATTAATATAAACAAAACCAGGAATGATCTCTTACTCCCAGTGAACAAGTATTACAATTCATTCAATAGGCAAGTGTCACATTAGATGTTGACAAAATAACACTTGCTTACGAAACAAATATAAATATAAGTTATAGAAAAAAAGAAATTTACCAACTACCACAAAAATTAGTGCAAGTGACAATATGTCAACGTCAGATTATCACTACCAAGTAAAAGTGGTCCAAAAGTTTACATGAGTTGTAAAAAATTTCAATAAATAAGGTGAAAAGAAATGATAGTTTACAATTTTATTAGTAATAAAGGACAAATAAAATGTTGTTTTACGTCATTTGATAGTCTGCTGATAAATTAAAAAACACCGACAACGTCATTTTCGTTCTATCATCAATCGGTAAATTAGGTTACAAACCTCGTTTTTTGGATTTTTGATAATTCTAAAACTAAGATAAAATAATTAGCTTCTTCTTTAGCAATTTCTCTTTAATTCAAAACATTACACGAACTCAACATTGTATCAAAATTATTAGTGAACTCATGAATTTGTATTTCATCCACACATAAATTAATTTCCATCAATCAAAACTAACAAAACAATCTGCGTGCCGACTAAAGCGTAGCAAACAATTGGCAAGTCAACTACGCGAACAATATGTGAACTTTTTCGGTCCGGTGTTTCAAAACCTTACATAAACTCAACTTTGTTTTAAATCATACATCAACTCGCCAAATTGTTTACCATCAATGCATAAATTATTATTGAAAGTATTATTATGTAAGTTATATCATTCCTCACAAACATTTGTTGAAATGTCAAAATGAGGAACAATTATCCTTTGAATTTTATATTTTGATTGAAATTGTTGTTGTAACATTTTTTTGGCACTTTGCAGTGAATCAACGATTGTTGTATTCAACATTTTGTGATGTTAAAGTTTTCGTCTTAAAGTTGTGAATAGTTCTCTTTTATGTCAACTCTTTATTGCTATTGTTCGAAGTTGAGTTGAATTTTTTATTCTAGATAATAAATAGAGGTGTAAAAATTGAAAATGAACTTGATCTCAATATTGTTTATTTATAATATTTTGTAAGTATGACCTCTAAACAAAATGGAATTAGTAAAAACACAACCCCAACTAAATTAGTAAAAAATAAAAAAATAAGGAACTGTCCAAAACTGAAAAAATATGGATCAAGAATTTTTATATGTAAATTCTTATGTACTAGAATGTTAAGCATAATTGTGTTACTGCACAGATTAATTTGATAATAAAATATAAAAGTGGAGTTAAAAAACTGCTCAATCATATATAATCAGAAGATTGCAAGCGATTCACTAGAGAATACCGGATGCAACTAGCATTGCATGTGTCTGACTTCATGATTTGGCCACAAAATATTACAGTTGATTTAATTAAATTTTTGCCTAATGGAAACCAAAAAATTGCACTTAGTAATATGCTATAGTTTTACGCCATTAAGAAAAGTTGCATCTAAGAGAATTTTTTCCATGTATGATTGTGAAACAAAGTTGAGTTCATGTATGGTTTTAAAATAGAAGGTAAAGTTTATGTACCATTTGCGTAATTGACCTACTAATTATCTGTTGGGCAATAGCCACGTTAGCGCGACTTTTGTCACGTGGATTGTTCCATTATTTTTTATTGACAAAAGTTAATTTATGTATAGATGAGAAACAAATTTTCATAAGTTCTTGTATAATTTTAAAACAAATTTTTGTCGGGCTTTTCTACCCTTTCTTTTTAACTCTTTTCAATTTCTCGACAATGTTTGAGTGACAATCTTATTTGATAATAATCAAGAACTTTTTGTTATTTTCTATATATATGTCAATTTTCATCACTCTTAAGAACAATCAAGTATATATAGTATAAAAATCTAGTTTTTATAAAACAATTTAAATGTCACAAATCAAATCTTCTTTGTTTTTATTTCTCAGAAAATTAGCAAACATAATCACACGAGTAAAAAATTTCAACTCAATACAAATACAATATATTCAATTGAATCTAGAAGGTTCAAAATAATAAAAGACTGTTAGCTAGACAAATCAAATAAAAATTAAAAGAAAATGACTTAATCGACCATGGTTGAGTAAGACAATTACAAATATTCTTTATTCAATTAGGGTAGAGCAAAAGTGCTAATCAGTCTAGTCGAGTAACTAACAATTAAAGAAAACTTTAATCACGATCAATAAACATGTTTTACATGTCATCGTATAGAAAGGGAAAAATCGTAAATAAGATTGAGTAACTAAAGTGTAAATTAACTCATGGTTCTTGTAAGTAGTCGAACCTCATGTTCGACTAGAGCTTATATATACTCCATGTTAAATGAGATCGATGAAGATAATGTGTCACTTTATTCAGAAATTATTTTTCATTTGGCAAACTTTTACCTCCTATCAAAACCTCCCTAGTTAAGAAGAGAATCTTGTCCTTTTTATTTTTTAATTTTTTTGAACTTTGTGCATTGATATATTAATTCTAAAGCTAGCAAAAAAAATTGGTGCTACTCTGTGGCCTGTGCAAGTAAAATTTGAAGCACATGCCTTCATAAATCCCCTCTCTACGTGTCCCCTCGTATGGTAATGCTCGATTATTGGGCTATAACTTAAATAATTAGTAGCCAATTAGGTCAACTTATGAAGATCGACCGTGTTAGATAAATTAAAAATTTATTCTTATTTAATTTACGGATTTTTATCACTTCATAATAATATTTGAGTATTCTTTGTATTCATTTCGAGTATTGTGCAAATTAAGTCGCACTATGTTGGCAAGTGCACATCAATTATCATCTTAGACGAACATACTTGTATTAACGACTTTTTATTAAAGATATACAAATTAAAAAATTAGTCAACTATCAAATTTTTAGGCTAGATTGACTATTAATTAAGCCAAACCAGTTCAAAATTTTAGTTCGTGCTATTAGTTTGTGTCACGTTGCACGAAGCATGTGTACCCAAGAAGGAAGTAGAAGTTGGACTAATTATTTATTTAAACAATTTAATGCCTCAACATCACCAGACAATTACAATGTAACAAATAACTATTTTCCTTCTAATAATATACATATTTTGTAAGTGTTAACCTTTTTTTTTTTTTTTTTTTAAATTTCTTTTTCATCGTCTATGTATATATATGGAATAAATTATTGAATTTTTTATTTATTTATACCTAAATCTGTTACGTTGTTTTGAAATAACTTCATTTTGTAAACTAATTGAAGGAATGCCTATTTTGTGAGTAAAATGTAAAAAATAGTATTTTGAAAACTAATTGAAGCAATGTATTTATAGCCATTAATTATGAATAATTCATTCAATTGAGTAATGTTACGTATGATGACTACTGATAGTGAGCGACTATGAATAGCATTACTCTTGTTAAAAATGACCAACTTTGTACGGTTAAGATTGTGATTGTAAATATATTTTGTAAAATTCAGATTTAGTGACTTTCAAAGCAAGCTACATTGTTAGATCATCTCATTAACCAATAGATGAATAAAAATACAATGTGAAACACTATGAAAAAACAATTTTAACACAAATTGAGAATCTTCACGCATAAAGAAAAACACGTGAATTTTTTTTCCCTCCAAAGTAAGTTTTGATGTTAATTATTTCTAATATATATATATGTGAATAGTACAATACTACTTGGTTTTGACTGTTCATATCTCCGTTTTACAAGAAATCAAAAATAAATTAAGGTAGCTTGTCACAAACAAATCACACTACTTTAATTATATTTCAGTTTTGTACTATAATGTCACTCACACTTATTCTATTTGAAATATTAATTATTTAATGCCGAATTCAAATTTTGTGGTGCAAAATAAATCGACACAACTACACTTGTGTCAATGTCCACATTTGTGGACATTGACATAAGAGCCATTGTCAACATCGACAATGGTTGTCAATGTATACAGACAATCAATGTATGTCTAAATAAAAATGGATGTTTTGATTTTTTTTTTTCAATTTGTTAATTAATGAAGTTGTTATGTGTTTTAGATATGGCGGAAATACTTAAATTTGTTGTGACACACGGTGGAGATTTTTTTAAGGTAAGTAATGATTGACAATGGGATCGTAAATGAACAACTTCAATTGAAGTGAACAACAACATTGCTTATACATCACTTATGACGAAAGTGAAGAATAAATTAAACGTAAATAATTCTTTATATGAAATGAAGTTGCAACTCAAAGTTCTATCAATGTATATTCCTCTAGTCGTCCTTCTTGATGATGGGGACTTGAAATTGTATATTTCAATTCATAAGAATACTGCACTGTGTGTAATCTGTGTACCGAGAATGAGAAGTTCTCATCTCACATTGATGCTGCAACAACTCCTATGATAAGTGTAATTTATACACTTATATTGACTCATTAACGAAAAGTTTTCGTATAGTTCTAAGCATTTAAGAGTCGATATCTATTAAATATTTGGTCATTTTTGTGATTGTAGGACAAAATTCTCGAACTCAAGTCACATTGGTGAAATCGGTGAGTAAATGAAAAGAAATTGAGTTATTGAAGTGAATATCAAGAGCCAAACATTGGAGGATGAGAAATAAGATAAAATCAATAGATTTAAGGTGTGTTGGAGTGACAATTAAGAGTTGAAGTAAATGATCAAACACCCGAAAGTTGAAGAAGCGAATTGAGAAACTACTACCAAAACATGTGGAGAAATTAGATAACAACCTTTGGTACAAATATCTCCATAAGGTAAATGATATACCATTGGAAAGACAATTGAAATACGGTTCCAACGTTTTTTACGGATTGCAATTTGGAGTTTCCTACAAGAAGTTATGACCGTTTAAAAATCATTCTCCAATGGACAAAACTCTGTTCGCTTGAGCGGCCGTGGTACCCGCTCGGGCGGATAGATCCATTAACAAGTCGTCAATTAAGTTAAAATCTATTTTTGAAAGATTTTTGGAGACTTTGGACACGAAATTCAATCATAATTGGACCCTTATAAAATAGTAGAACTCTTATAATGATTGGATGGTCGAATTTTGAAAAAAACAAGAAGGCAAAACACAAGATCTTTACAAGAATTTCTTCATTCGGACAAGATTATTAGGATTTCAAATAAAATAAAGTTGGAATTCTTGGGCAATACATTGAAGACATTCAAGAGGGCCAAATTAATCTTCAAAGTTCTTCTTGCAATCAAATATTCTGGGTGATGAATTCTCCATTTACTATGTATTTTTGTAAATCAAACATGGTGGGCTAAACTCTTTATGCTAAGGATGATGATGTAAACCATATATTGAAGTTTTAATTCAATAATTCCAGTTTTTAATCTTGATTTGTGTTTGTTTGATATATATCATGGGTTTAATATCCATTTGAATGATTGATCACCGTTTGAACATATTTGTGATTTATTTTCGTTTCCGAAAGGTTCAAAATAGATTAGCTCATTATGGTTTTAAATACTAAGTTCTATAAAAATTATGAATAATTTCATATGCTTTGTGCAATCAAATTTGATAATCTTGATATTGAATGTATTTTTGTATATTCGTATTCAAAATAGGAATATTTTAGAACTTATATGAAAATAGGTTTAATTCTAGTCGAAAGAGATTATTAGATAACTTAGGATTATCGATTGTTAAGTTGAACATAAATTGGATTAGAACGTGAGATTTCGAGAATTAAAATAGATACTAATTGTAGAGTCAGATTCCTAGCATAACTCCTTTACTTGATTTTTCTCCAAAAACCATATTTGCACTTAGTTAAATTGTAGTTATAGTTTAGAAAATTTCATACTTTCTTGATTCAAATATTTATTGTGTGTATTCGATTTAAGCTCGAATTGGTTGAAATTAAGTTAAAGTCTAAATTTTCGTGGGAACGATACTCTTTTACTTACTTTTACTATTACTTGTCAACAAACCCGTACACTTGCGGGATTTCACCGAACAAGTGTTTCCCCTACATGTAGTTTAGAAAGTGGGTCGATTGGAAGGACAATGTTGAAGTTGATACCTTCCAGCAGCAAAAATTTGCAAATTTTGAGCAGCAACATTTTCAAAATTATATAGCTTCAGATTTTGTGTAGCAGCCTAATAACACAAATAATATAGAGCCAGAATGTTCTATAACTCATCCTACTAATCTCATTCATGTTACACAAAACAATGAGATTTGTTCATAATTGTTTAGCTAATGTGGAAATTGGAGAATTAGATTTGGTAAGATAGAACTGAGTTTGAAGCTTCACAAGACTGCATTATCAAATATATTTCAATTCAAGGTGAAGAAATCTGATCAACGTACTCTTAGTGTTGTTTATGTTGATAGTAATTGCAAGTGGCCGTGTTTTCAAAGAGAAGTCATCTAACATATTTAGAGTTCAAAAATTTGAGAATGACCACACTTGTGCCATGAATTATCAAAACAATGGTTACAAACAGGCAACAAGTATTGTAATTGTCCATCACATTGTGCATCGATTGAACGATTCCAATCAACCATACGTCCCAGCTGAAATAATCAGTGATGTCGAACGAGACTTATGTGTAACTATTAGTTATGAGAAGGCTTGAATAACGAAAGAAAAGGGACTTGTTCTCGTAATGGCCTGGATGAGAAAAGTTACGAACAATTAGAATTATACTGCCATGTACTAAAGTCCGCAACAACAGAACAATTACGTATATTGAAAAAGACGATTAGAACAGGTTATTGTACTTCTTTCTTGTATTCCAAACCTAGCTAGTTGTCCGTTAACTTTAAATCATGCCTCTTATTGGAATGTACGATGTAGAGAATGAATTGATGAATTAATTTACCGCTAAATTGGAGTTGCCTGTTTTGCAATTGTTCAAAATATGCAAAACAACTATCCCCAAAAGTAAATTTGTATCAAAATTTTGCATGATCACTTTGATATACCTTGTGTTATTAAGTTGTGTGATTTGTCCATCAAATCTAAGATTGTTCGCTACAATATATGCATTATCCATCTGCAAATACATCAAATCGAATAATTTGTTCAACTAAAAATGTTCTTTATAATGGAAATGATTGTGAATTATCATCCTAATTTGACATCATCACACTTATATGTATGAATAGTTTCATTTATGTAAAATTATAACAATAACTATGTAAAAATGGGCAAAAAATAGACACTATTACTGGAAAAAAATTGGACAGTTTATGCCCAAAATTGAGCCAAAAATGGGGAAACCCATTTATGTCGATGTGGTTTCCTTCTCAAATGATCTCCTGTGATTTTTTTTTACTACCTTTCGTGCATATTTTTCTTTTGCTTGATTTATTCAATTTCATTTCTGAAAAAATAGATACCCATCAACATAAATATAATGGACAACAAAATATATAAATGTAATAGACAACATAAGAACTTACTTTGCAAATAGGTCTACTTCTTCAAACACTTCTGGCAATATGAGCACAAAATTAAGTGAAAGTCGGGGGAGGCGGCAATGATGAAGATTCAAAGAGTGAAGGTGAAGGGAGGCGACAATAGTGTTTTGTGCGAGGGAGAGACGTATTGTTTAGAGAGAGAAAGAGTGAGTGGTAAAAGACAAAAATTTAAGGGTAATTGTGTCCATATTTTTTTATATTTGGTCAATTGGTCAAATTTTATTAAAAATGAGCATATTTCAAAATACTTGTTTGAATTTTGTTACTTTGTCCAATTCCCTCTACATTATAAAATAAACAAAATTACAAACGATTATGAAAATTTGTCTAATTGACCATAAATCACCGTCAAATTACCAACCTCGTGTAAAAGTGGGTGAAAATGTTTATACTGAGTAGAGTACCATCGATAAAATCCATAAATTTGTTTGCACTTGACATATGGTGATGGTGCTAAAGACGTACGTGTGCCAGTTTAGTTGGATATTTCAGTATACCTACTAATTCTTATCTTCAATAACTGTATACAAAAGAAATATAGGCCAACATGTTGAAAAGAATCCATTGATGGTTCAAGTTTGATAAGAATTTATTGATTTATATTTTGAACATAAGGGTTTTTAGTGACTTTTAGTTATTCTTCATTTTCTTTTCTTGCAAAGATTCCCTTATTCCATTGGACAAATGACAATGTTATTGTGACATTTTAAAGGATGTGTTTATTTATGTACGAATCCTTCTTCAAATTGCATGAAATTTTACAATCATGTTCTTGTCTTAATATTATGTAATTCGATTATATATATATTAATTAAAAGAAATATATAAATATGTGTTTATTTTGATTAAAGAAAACCTTTTCAAATAAAATTTTGTGTTTTAATAATTATATGAAATAGCACTGTCACATACCTATCGTACATTTGACATTTAGTTAAAGTACTAAATCAAGTCTCTCTAAAAGATAAGAGAGAATAAAAGGAGCTAATATTGATATAATGTCAGCATCCGTAAATATGATTGAAGACTTGATATGAATGAGCAAACTATACAATTGCTAGTAAATTTTTTTCTACTAAATTAAAAAAGAACCTTCTAAATTTCAAAATATATATCATCATCGGTACTATACCAATACAAGTAGAATTGAAACACGTACTATATTAAACCAGTAGTTCACTGACAGAAGATTATTATTATTTGACATGACTAGATACAATGATTTTCATTGATTGAAAGTAGGAGGAGTAGCGCATGTACTCTTTTTTATTCGCTCACGTTTTGTTCCACTGTATTTTTATGACAAGGTTTTAATGATACAATAATTAATTATTTTAAATTTTTGATAATTCATGGCACTCTTTTTTTCATCGTTTCGTAACTGAGTTTTGTCAAAACAAAATTTTTAACGAATTAATTATTGTGTAAATAGCCATCTAAGAAGAATGTTGTATAAAATAGATAATGATATACTATTATATGGTTTTATTTTTACTTATTCTAGAAAAGTATTTTATTCAAATTATTACTCATCTTGAAACATTATATATAATATAAGTATTATTGATATAATACATTTACACACTTCAATTTTGATTCTCTTATAGCATCTCAAATATATTTGTAGATTGCACTAAAAAGTGTGTCACATTACTTTAAATTGCTTACATGACAAAGAAAAAAAGTAGAGGATGTCTAGTACACCGTCCATATTTGGAGGTGTGCTAGACATCTTCAATTTATTTTTTAATAATTTATGTCCATTAAAATGTGTGCTAAATCTCTTTACTTAATTTTTTATAATTAATTTCTATCGAAATGTATATTAATAATTATTTATTTAATTTTTTTATAATTTATCTACCACGCTCTCTTGTACATATGTACCACAATTTTTCTTGATCTACAACTTCGTTGGAAGTGATCTTCTTTTCATCTCTATTTTATTTGTTAGTGTACAACAATCCATATTGTTGCATTAGAGTTGCTCTTTTTAATTACGTAATTTCATAACAATTGACATATTTTTAAGGAAAATTAGTGCAAATGATCCATAACCTTTGCCCTTAGCATGTAAATAGTCCATAATTTTTGTTTTTTTGCACAACAGTCCCTAATCTATGTGTTTTGGTGCGTAATTAGTTCTTATTTGATGAAAAAGACAAAAAAATACTCTTAATTTTAATTAAAGAAATTTACAATTGGATATGACCTTTGAAAAATGTATAAATATATTTGATATATTTATTAAATAATATTTAATTTAGCATATTAAATATATCATTATAGTCATGTCAATTAATTTTTTTTTAAAAAAAATGTCAAATTATTGCACTATAGGTATATGTAATTGCTATGTGATGTTAAAAACTTGAATAAATATTAAGTTAAATAAATAATAAAATATCGTGTATAATCTTATGACATTGAAACAAACTTATTATGTTTTTTTAACATAAAAATACTAACAAAATTAGTTTACACATTATGTGTTTTTTATTTTTAAGCGATAAATTAAAATATGAAAAATAATTTGAGTTCTAATATCTGTAGTTAAGAAAAGAATAGTGCAAGTAAATAAAAATATTTGTACATCAAATTTGTGACAAAGTTATTTTTCTTTTTATATTGTAATCAATAAAATTAAGTTTAAATTTTAGACAATATGATTACTTAAAAATAATAAAATAATTTTAATTAACATATTTGTCAATAATTATGAGCCTAAATTTTAATTATTTTATAATAGTTCATAAAATATACAAAATAATTTCGTATATTATCAATTTGTTAATTTCTTTTAATATTTTATAAAAAATAAAAATATCATACTTATTTGCACTTTTTGAAAAAGTTAAGAATTCAATTGAAATTTTCTCTAATTAAAAATAATAGCATATTTGTCTTTTTAATTAAATAAAGATCAAGTACCAAAATACATAAGTTAAAGACTTCTGTGCCAAAAAATAAAAATTAGAGACTATTTTTACATTAAGGACAAAAGTTAGGAACCATTTGTGCCAATTTCCCTATTTTTAACTAGTTTCCTGTTTCTTTAATGCCCTCTCAAGTCCTAATAATAGCCTTCTAAATTCTTTCTTATTTTACGCTCCACCGGCTTTTCGTTACGTTAGTCGGTTAATATGCCAGAACTTAACCCAACTTCTTAAAACGACACGCTTGTCATATAATTCCATCACAACCCAATAAAACAAATGCTACAGCCCCCACAAAATCATACAAAATCTAGTGTCCTTATCCAATATACACGTGTTCGAATATCGTACCCCCTTCTTTACTTAAAAATGAAAGAACATGCTATTACTCTTTAATATAACCGCAAACCCATGTGCATCACCTAACCATAGTTAATTTTACCCTAACCATGGTTCAACCACCCATTCAGTTTATATATAAACTGAACCACTTCGCCAATACTTAAGGAGTCACTAAAATATGATGATCGGAGAAAGAAACCATGATAGGCCGACGGTCCATGTACCTCCATGGTCCTTCACTACGGACGATCCCACCTCCTATAGTATTAGCCCTACTATGAATGTTAACGGCGGCGCCACCGAGGACTACTCTATTTTCACGGCGTTGCAACGCTATTTGCCGTCGAACTCGATTGGGGAAGGGGATTTTCATGTGGACGCGCACTCATGCGATCATTTCAGGATGTTTGAGTTCAAGGTGAGGAAGTGCTCACGTGGGAAGTCGCATGACTGGACGGAGTGTCCGTACGCCCACCCCGGCGAAAAAGCCCGCCGGAGGGATCCCAGGAAGTTTCATTATTCCGGCAGTGCGTGCCCGGATTTTCGTAAAGGGAGCTGTAGAAAGGGTGACGCGTGTGAATCCGCTCATGGTGTATTCGAGTGCTGGCTTCACCCGGCGCGCTACCGTACGCAGCCATGCAAAGATGGGCTTAACTGTAAGAGAAAGGTTTGTTTCTTCGCTCACTCGCCTGACCAGCTTCGAGTCGTGAGTCCACGTACCGAGTCGTACGATGGCTCGCCACACCGGCTTGCATTCATGTCCTCGCCGGAGTCAGGTTCTCCGCCTACTGAGTCGCCGCCGATGTCTCCGATAACCCCTGCCACCGCCACTTCCGTGAGCTCCCTCAGTCGGTCGCTGGGCTCCAATTCCATAAACGAAATGATCGCTTCTTTGCGCCAGCTGCAGTTGAATAAAGTGAAGTCTATTCCTTCTTCTTGGAATCTGCAAGTGGGTTGTTCTTCCTCTGGGCTGGGGTCACCCCGGTTACCGATGACCCAATCTGGATACTTTAGTCTGCCATCAACTCCTACCATGCCCGTGACTCGGGCCGGTTTCGGGTACGTCGATGACTGGGAAAATGATGTTGGATATGAGGAGGAGCCCCCTATGGAGAGGGTTGAATCAGGGAGGGGTTTGAGGGCCCAGATGTTCGAGAAATTGAGCAAGGAGAATCCATTGGGTAGGGTCGACTGCATGAACTGGAACCGAAACCCGGCGGATGAACTGAACCCTGACGTCGGCTGGGTCTCGGATGTGTTAAACTAATCATTGTACATGATGATTCGTCCCATTCTCTCTGCATGTAAATAGTACTGGAAAAAGTATGCTGAGGAAGAAGAGGAGCTAATTGTCATTTTGGGAACAAGAAATTGAAGATTCTGTAAATATTTGAAGTATTTCAGAATTATGTACTGATGGGGATCAAGAGCAAAATCTCTTTTTGGGGCTAAATTTTTAAGAGAATTGCAAGACTTGTATTGGGACAAACATCTAAGGAACAGGTAGCCCAGAATATGTTTTTATTTTTGTTTATCTGTATTAATTAAGGTTGTTTATATTCCTGTTTCTGTTAATTGGAAATATTAATTAAGTGAAGTTTTTATTGTGTTTTGTTATACACATAATAAACAAGTTTGTACAAAAAGGGTAAGTTCTATGTATGTCTGGATGGGAGAGACAAGAAAAGGGAACATATGAGATTTTCTTTACAAAAGTTAAGAGATTTTGTTTTGACCTGGAAACTTGGAGGAATTCCTGGGTTCTTATCTGCTCACGTGGGTCCCACCAATACCTAGATCTTTTAGGGCTACTATTTTTGTTTGGTATTGCTTAATCAAATTTTTAAGTCAAATCAACAATTAATTTTACTTCATATAGACTTAAAATTTTTATCAATTTTTTAATAATATATTGTATCAAGTTTTATTAAAATTTGTTAAAAGGTTGATTTTTAGTAAAATTAATTAGTATATGTTTGATTGTGTTGATATTATTATTTAAGTATTTATAAGTCGAGTGTTTTACAAAATATGTGAATAAAAAGTATATATAGAGTATGTTGACGAAAACTTCGTCTACTGATGTGACACAAAATAATAGATTCTGTATAGAAATTTGTCTAAATTTAAATAGATTTGTAGATAAAGTAATTCAGTAAATTTAAATTTAATTTAATATTTTACTAAAAAAAAGTCGAGGATGAAAAAATAAAAATTAAAGATTCGTTAATTTAAAAAATAATTAATGTTATATAAGCGATAATATTAATTTTGATAGAATATATTAGAGATGAATTTTTAATTTAACAGTTTATTTAATAGATGTAACGTCACATAAATTAGAAGTCCGTAAACTTCAGTAGACTAGACAGAGTCTAGTAGAGATATTATTAGTTTGATGAACTGAAATGGTAATTTAAGTTTAACCAAACATGTTCGCATACCCAGGGGCTACGTCAAAGTTGTAATTATTACTCCTGTCTAACCCTGTCACCACGCAACTACAAGTGGCGGTCATATTAAAGCCAGGCAAAATTGTGCTAATGGTTTACACTTTTGGCTTCAATCATGAATTGGTCCTAAAACAAAAAAGCAAGTTGATTTTCAGTTTTTTTTTTTTTTTTTTGGAATTCCTTCAAACTTCAAATTGAATCCTTTCTAGGAATACAGTTGTGTTTAGTCACTTGACCACATACGATTGTGAATATTGTCCTTTACGTTGTAAATTTCATTAAATTTTGAAAGAACCTTTCAAATTATAAAATTTATTTTGATTTTTAAGGTTTTAAACTATCAGTTATACAAGGTAATGAATATTCGAAATTTTGTATAATTATTTCTAGTATTGGTTATGTGTTCGCACTTTGCTGTATCAACTATAATTTATTGCTTTCATCAATTAAAATTAAGTAACAATTCTTTTTAACATTCAAATCTTTTATAAACTTTAGTTCGAATATTTGCAATTGTTGCAATTACAAAAAAAATCAATATTTGGACTTCTTGTTGCACAGAGTCCCTTTTAGTGTCTATGTCACCATTGATATGAAGATTTGTACATTTTGCGTCAATTGTTGCTAATTATGCGTGAAAAAGATTGAAGGCGGATTTACACTTTTTAAAAAGATAAGGATAAGTTTGTCAATTAAGTAATAGATTGAAGACTAATAGTGCAAATTCTGATTTAAAAGCATAGGGTATTATGATTTTTCCGTACAGTTGATAATTTTGCAAGTAATTTATTAATAGTAGGTACATTTTGTCTGCGCTACAAGTGTGCGGTGATATATGTTCTAACATCACAAAATATTACTTTAAATTGATCGGTTCAACTCATCTGGTGGGTCCTGAGTTTACGAGATCACATGCGTTGTCATGAATTTGTCGTCTCTTTGACTGATTTTCAATACATTTTTTATTTTTCAACATATTATATTTTATTAATAAGTAGACAGAAACGTCAAATTTTTAAATTCCAATTAGAGATAGCAAAAGAATCGGAGTGTTTGCCAGTGAGTGGCCCGGGCCCGACCAGGGGCCGAATCAAGAAATGAAACACGCCTGTGAAGTCCATGGCTGGCCCGTGGATCCAGCTCGTGGGCCGGTCTGTGGACTGGTCCATGGACCACAGACCTGGGACCTGGCTCGTGGTATTTGGTTCAAATGGGACCAAATTGGTCAACAGCTTTAAGCTGGGGACCAAAAGTTACAATTAGCAATTATATTTCCACATTTCTTATTTTCTTTTTTTTAACTTTACAAAAAAAAAAATAGAATTTTACGTGGGTTCGCACATCGGCTCGTGTGGCCCGTAGATCACGTGACGGTCTGAACCCACTTTTTTGTGACTGGCAGTGGACGTAATTTAAAAAGATATGATAAAATATTAAAATTTATAAATAATTTTATTTAATGCATCAAACATGGGTTAAGACTTCCATTAACCTTTGTAGTAGCTAAATAATCGTGCGTCAATAATGTAATCGTCTAATATTATTTTAAACAAAATAAGAAAAATATCTTGTGCTACTATACTTATTTATTTGAACATGTTTGGGTTGTATTGGCTTGGAAGATTAATGTTCACTTATAAACAATTTAAGTTAGTGGTGATTTGATGTTGACAGAGTTGATTAGAATCCATTACTTTTGGATTAGAGGCCGAGAGTTGGATAATTGTTGTAATTATTGTAATTCCCACTTGATAACACCATTCCAATTGATCCACATTCCGGGTTTTCCGCAAGATGATAAGTGTGATTAATTTGTTTTTACCCATTCTAATATTTGACGTTGACACTATTATTTGTTGAACAGATCTTCTATTAGTCACTCGACTTCTTTTTTTAATTTTTATTTTTTCCAACTTTTCAAGCATGGTGAAACATCAATTTTGTCCCAAAATTATGGTCCAGTTGTAAACATCGTGTTTACGTAGTATAAACTATGTTTAAAATTGCATTTCAATAACACAATTTTATTGTTAAATTGCGAGTTCGCATCCATATCAAGCTAATGATCAAATAAACTTCAATAGTCCTACATATGAAAATTACTTAAAGAGGGAACAAACAGACAAACTTAGCAAGGAAACTTTACGGATTTTAAGGACGTTTCCACGTAACATATATGACTTTATATGAACATTCATTTGTTTGACAGAGTACAATATTCAATTACAAGATTAATTTACCTTCCCTAAAATCGACTATTTTGGTGTTGGTAAAGACATAGGCATAAAGCGTTCTTTCTTTTATGTATGATTTATTTCTATCAAGCAATCTTATAGAGATTTAAACTTTAACGTTGCTATGGACATTTCTTCGATTAATAAGTGGAATTCAAATTTGATTGATTGTTGGCTAGTCGAATTCCAATGAAAATGACCCTACATCCTAGTCAATTACTTTGACCATTTTCGAGCATATCATGTATAGGATATAGAGCCACGGCACAGGGTTGCCAACCCTGCCAGCCAACCAAGGTCACGAATGGAAGGGATATATCGCATAACAGTAGAGGCATTTCACAAAATCTATTTACTCCATTGCTAAAACCTGCACAATCTCCTTTGGTGTCACTATTGGAAAACTTGAGACATCAGCAAACTTTAACTCTGCCATAATATCAGTGGTTGATCTGGAATTTTGAGCATTTGCCTCAAATAATATACACTGAATATAGTTAGAACTGAAGTGTCCCAACCACCTGAAAATCCCCGGTTCTTAAATTTCACAATCAGTTGATTGGTAGATCAACTGACCAACACATCTACTTAAATACCTTAAATTCCGCATTAACAAATGACATCAAAGGATTATGGAGCTGACTAAAGAGCCATTTCTGCTTGCAGAGCAGCGAGTTCATCTTCCTCAGGTGTAGGCTTATGAGAAGCAGGGCGAGCCGGTACTCTGCCCGCTGGAACCTGTACTGGAGCAGCGGGGGCGGTGGTTGCAGGCTGAAGAAGTTGTTCCTCCAATTCCGCACCTTCCAACTCTTCAAGCTCCGCCTCCAATTCATCCTGGAATGACCGGAAATATTCACATGTAAGCACAAACATACAAGTACTTGAAATAGTACACAAAACACTGGATGGGCCTTAATTACTCCAATATATAATTAAAGCTTCAGAAACATCAGTAGAATAGGAAAAAGACATAAACCTCATCAAAGTCTGCTGCTGAACCAATGGGGGTAGCCAAAGCTTCCTGAATCATCTTCATGTTCTCTGTCTGTTCGTTTATCTCATCCATTGTCTTGTCCACATCATCAATATTCCTGCAAGTTAGATACCATTTGAAAACTTAGTCACGTATGTAAGTGAAGAGATGGAGAGAGAAGACACACAAAATGTAATTCACCCAATATCCTGCTCGTGTATATAGTTTTACTCAACCAAGATGATGTATATAAAGGTATTCTACCCAATGAAAGCAGAAAAAGATAAAATTTATTCCACGAGACCTAATTTTCTACAAAGTTTACTTCAACAACTTACGTTGCTTTCTGCATCGCTTTCATTGCAGCTGCCCCAGATCTTAAAGCATCAACAGTTTCAGTTGTAGCTTTTGCACCCTCTAATAGTATCATCTAACAATGAAACAATTGACATATGAACTCAAGTGAGACTTCGTCTAAGAATTCATTGATTCTTTGAGAACTATGCAATAACATGCAAATGGGAATTGATGGCTAACCTGATCATGGATGCGTAGTTGAAAATTCCCAAGCTGCTCGATTTGTTGTTCGTATAGCCTCTTCCTCTTCAAACATTGTATAGCCGCTGCACGATAATATGTTTAAAAGTAACATCAGTTGGCTTCTTAGTTTGATGTAAATTCTTCTCATAGTGTTATACTTACAAAGGGGATCAAGAAAACCACAACTACATGAAACAGAACTCGGAAGGCGAAAATAGCCATGGACAAAGATATTTGCACCCGAAACTACAAGTTACAGAGGTTAAGTGATGCTGAAGCTTCTTCTAAGTTACACACGCAGAAAGATATGTTGATAAACATAAAGATGGTGAAGCAATTCTAATGCATTACTTTAATCTATATGCTTCTTCTTCCTTCCCAGTGAAATCATTGAGGGAGGGTGGGGGTGGAAAGTGAAGCTCATCCCAATGGAAAGCCATCCTCAATATTGAATATGAAAAAAAAAAAATATTAAGTTGGTAAATATATACCGCCAAAATCTTGCAAAAGCTTAAACGTTTAAACTTAATTGGCACCAGTAGTTTGACAGATCTATACATGAAAATATCAGTGATTTATTGCATCAAACAACAGGAGAAACTACTACCAGCTGAACCAAGGTGAAAAACTAATTTCACCCCCAACTACATACCGTACAAGAAATATTAATGTTATACCATTCAAATGGATACAGAAAGTAACCATTGCACTACTGCCTGGCTGAAATATGGACTACATAAATGTGAATAAAGTACACTTTCATACCATTTTAGTTAAAAATATGTTAGATAAACAAGTTGACCTGCAAAAAATTGAACTCTAGTATTACTGCAATAGCTAAGCTAGAAATGGACATCTCGAGTTTTTTTCCCCATCTCATTTACTTATGTTTTTTATTTTCGTTTATTATATTTTTTCGGGCGTGATGGGGGTTGGAAGGGGGGCTTAAAGATGTTTCAGATCGTACCTCTTTTGTTTTTGAGTTTTGTGAATTCCTTGGCCTTCTCAACCTCAGCCGAAGCCTTCTTTTGAAGTACTTTTTCCTTTTTCTCAAGCATCTCGAGAGTCTACACAAGGGTAAGAATGAAATAACCAATATGTGGAAACATAGATAACAATCAATACATCTAGGAAAAAATACAATGATTTTTAACATTCAAATGTTTTAAGGCAAAAGTTTTGGAGTCTAACCAGTTCATAAATAGATATGTACGCTAGCATCAACTTAAGCACATAAAGAAATAATTGCTCCACAAAAATTAGGGATATGGTAAAACTCACAATACCTTTCAAAGCCAGGACTCGGGTGCCAAAGAACCCTCACAAGAAAACTAATAATATTTCCATTTGATCATATTTCTTGTTCTCACTTTGTAGTAAGCTATTTTCCAAATGACAACAATAAGATTGAAGCACCCAAAAATGTGTTCCCCTTTATGCATGCCAAGTGCTACTTTTCATGTCATTTTCTGTATAAGTAAATTGCTTATATATGGTACCAAGAGAGGGAGACAAATAAACAATAAGGCTATCCTACTCTCAGATACCAGTATTTTTTATCGAAAATTCTGCTTAAACTAAAACAGGGAGATTCCATTCCACAACAACTGATTATAGATGTGTTCTATTTTAGGAGTATAGATGCTCTTATTAGAGGGCATTGACCAGATGTAACTAAAATAGTAATAAAAGAAACACCAGAAGTTATTTGGTAATCAGATCCACAAACTAAAACATAGACAAGTTAATATGCAGAATATCAGCAAATATCAATGATGCGGTTCCCAATAAATCCAAGTCCACAAGCAAATTGTCAGCTTGGATCACACAGCTTAGTGTCTGATAATCCCAAGCTGAAACAAATTGACATCGTCAAACCAATTCAAGAAACTAACTTTACATCGCTAAACCCAACTTAGAACTGAAACTTGATCCTTTTTGCTCTTTATTTTCCTTTTCCTTTGTTTTTCGTAATTGATGAGTGCAGATTAATACAACTATAGCCATATTCAACGTATCAACTGCCAAGTCTGATTCGCGCTGTATGAATATTTAAAACAATAGAAAACTGAAAAGAATATCAATAACGTAAAAGAATCTAAAACTTCAGATATGTTTGCATATGCACATAAATTACTAACAATATAACATGAAAAATTATACCTCGTTTAATTTGTCAAGAGTAGTGATAGCATTAGTGTCTTGCTTAGGTTTTCCAAACATCCGGGTAAACATCTTTGATTCGGTTCGATTCTGATTCAATAAAAACTATTCTCTCTCCAATATTCCTCTGCAACCCAAAATAAAAAATAAAAAATACAGTAATCGGAAACTTCACACCAAATTTATTTCTGAACTATGATCCCCCAAAAAATAATCAGATTTTTATCAGAATAAATAAATTGTCGTAAAATTAATAATGAAAATATACCGATAATAAGCATACCTGTGAACTGAATTGAGGGATCGGATTTCGGATTAAGCAAGTTATAAAATTGGATCGACTGTTCGAATATCGAAATTGGTAGTGGGCTAAACTTGAGAAATTACGAGGAAAGAAGAAAGACCAGGTTTTCCGGTTTGATTTGGTCGACGTAGCGGGTTGGTTGGGTTGGGGAAATTGAGAATAAAATCGTTTTTTTTTATTTGACACAAATGATCCCTAACTTTACCTTCATTATGTAAATGGTCTGTGACACGGACGAACTCACCTACGTGTTATGTTGCCGATTGTTGTTATTTTTTAGGTAAATTAGGTGTCAAGTTCACTTTTTTTGTTAGTTACGAAATAAGTTTAAAACTCAACTTCAACGTCTAGTTACGTTTTACGTTTTTTAGAATATTGATAAATTATACTCAAGATCCCCAACTTTTAGAAGTCGTCCCCTTTTAATTTTATTTGCAACTATCATTCTCAACCTTTTCAATAATTTGCACAAATAGCTATTTCTAACAATTTTGTCATCCAACTTAAATAAATTAAAACAGTAAAAAAGAAAAAGAAAAAGAAAAAGATAGTTTGCAACAAAAATTCCAAACTGTTCAAAAATATACTATAAAATTTATAAAATCTTAAACTTTCTAATCCGAGCAACTAATTTACAACAAATTCAAACCATTGTGGCGTCTTATGCTGAATGCTTCAGCTAACATATCCATTTCTAATAGAGATGGTAAAAAAACATGTCCCACCCCGCCCCACCTTGCCTTGGAGGCGGGAGCGGGAATCATGGTTCTCGTCCGAATGTTTTTATTTTATTTTATTTTTATATAAATTGTATGTAAAGAAAATAAAAATATATATTAAAAATTAATTAATTAATTAATTAAACGGGATGATAAATGAGTATTTTTCTATACCCGCCCCGCCCAGATCTCCGACCCGCCTCCCAAAAATCTCCAACTGAGCGGGATGATAATGGCCGCTCCGACCTCGTCCCGCTCCGTTATCATCTCTAATTTCCAAAGATGTCTGCGACGAATTGATAATATGGTTGCATTGGGCTTCAAACTTGTAGTAGATTTTTTCTAATAAAGAATTCTATTTGGAGGTGAATATTGTAGAACAAAGTTAAACCTAAGTCCACACTTTTTTGGTTCTTTAAGTTGTGAATATGAATACGTGAATTTGTAAAACATGTACATGTCTAGCATTTGGACTATGTAGGATGTGTGTACAAGTTAGTTAATTAGTGTTGGCGATTGTAGTTAATGTTGGCAGTCATTTTACTTCTATGCACAAATCAAATCGAATTAAAGAACCGTACTTGAAGATTTAATAGCCGTAGTATGTAGGATTAATTTACTTTTTTTATATTCGAATGTTATATTCAAAATTTTACTTCTTGTTTATATTTTGAAGATTGCATTATAACCGTCTTCGACCATTCAAAATTTTATTGTGAATGGGTCTAACATTGTAGGTTCCAATTTTTCTTCTTTTGTCAAAATTGCGAAACATTTTTGGAAACCTTTGAAAGTTTGTGTCATGTTAGTACTTATCAAAACATATTTATTTCTTTTACTCGAAACAAAGGATGGTATTGATACGGTTTAAGACTTGTACGTTGGAAATTGTGAGTATCGTAGATAATACTAATGATATATTTTAAGTCTAATATTTAGAATACATCTGTATGTATATTATTATTACGATATGTGAGATTGAACCGAAAAATAAGATTGATATTTATTGAAGTCTCGTCTCTACGAAGTTTACAATAATTTTCAAATTTGAATTATATTTTTATATTCGCCTTTAACTGATACAGATATATCAGAAAAGGAAAGTTTAGACAATAGCAATTATAACTTTGCAGTTAATTTTGGTAGCCACGACATTGCACTGACTTTACTTTTATTCACATTTAAAAATAAAAAATAAAAAATAAAGATCTGTAGTGAGGATTTTTAATTCTTTTAATTCCTATTTAAAATTAAAATCAAGCAGAAAGTCCATAATAATATTATTATTATTATTTTGTTCCCCGTCCAAAATATAAAGAGAAGTTTGTCTTTTTCATCTTCAACATTTGTAAAATATAACAAATCTATCGTCAACTCTTTTTTTAAACATAACCTATCCACAACTTTTCAATTATATAGGAAAACTCATCATTCCCTATATTTTAGCCATTAAATTATGGATTTTCTCTACGCTTTAAATAAACAAAAATTAAAAAATCAATAAAACCAAAAAAATTAAAAAAAAATTACAAAAGAAGTCTCATAACTTTTCAAAAGGTACATACAAATTTCACTTAAAATAATTAGATATATTTTAACACAAATAAAAAAATAAAAAATAAAAAAATATTTTATCTTTTCCATCCAAGCTCGCCTTCGGCCTCACCAACCTACGAGGCCACCACCCCCACTCCAACAGCCCACACCCACACCCACACCCACACCCACACCCACACCCAGCCAAAAACCACCTCTACAAATGCAATCACGTCGGTGATGACACTACCAACTTAGAAAAATTAATTTTAAAAAAAAGATAAAAATTGTCGGGATTAAAAATCGACAGTCACAATTTGAATTATGTGATTTAAGCTGCTATTTGGTTCTTACAAACATATGGTCAGGAGTTGGTGAAGTGCCCACCATTGTTCTACGAACCAACTTGTTATCATTTTTTTTTTCTTATTTAATTTTTCTAAGGTGGATGTGGTGCCATTGCTGTGATTACATTTGTGGATGTGGTGTTTAGCCAAGGGTGGTGTGGGGTAGGGGTGAGCTTGGTTGGGATTTGGGAAAGATAAAATATTTATTTTTTTAAAATTTTTTGGGTTAATATATATTTAATTGTTTTAGGTGAGATTTATTTGTACTTTTCAAAAAGTTGTAAGATTTTTTTTGCAATTATCTCTTATTATTATTTTTTTATTGTTTTTGTTTAATCATTTAATGGCCAAAATGGAGAGAATGACGAGTTTTGCTATATAATTGAAATGTTGATGATGGATTATGTTAAAAAAAATATTGATGGTAGATCTGTTACATTTAGCAAAAGTAGGGAATGAAAAATGAAAATTTCCCAAATACTGGTACGAGTCATGCAACCGCTTATGAAGATTGATTATATATACATCTCTCTCTCTCTGTCTGATTATTTGCGGATAAATTTAATAAATGATCATCAAACTAATTAGAGGTTACTATTTGCTCACTCAACTTGAAAATGTTTCCAATCGCTCACCCAATTTCTCAAATAGTTTACTATCCATTATTTATTGAGAAAACGTTAAACTGAACGGACAGAAATTACCACACAGTGAATGAAAAGTTGATGTGGCATAATTAAATTGTTAAAATCGTCAACGTAACAAAATTGTAATAGCTAAACACGCATTTAGATTGCTTTAAAAAATATTTTTCCAACTTTGAAAAAATGTATTTAGCTTAGAGAAGTGTCTTTTAAAGCAAAAAAATGCATGTTTGACTATTGTAATTTAGTTATGTGGATGATTTCAACAATTTAATTATGTCACTTCAGTTTTTCGTTTACTATGTAGCAATTCCCGTCCGCTCAACCTAATGTTTTCATAATGAGTAATGGATGGTAAACTTTTGGAAAGTTAAATGAGCAATTGATTTTTTTTTTTAAGTTAAGTGAGCAAGTAGTAACTTTAAATTAGCTCGATGGTCATTTATTAAATTTACCCGATTATCGGTTATAAATTTTTTTACTGTTGTGTTCCTACAAACTTTCTTATGAATTTACATAAGTAATGTTTCTAATATTATGGTGTGTTTGATTGGATTCCATGGAAAAGAAAAAAATTTCCATGTAAGAAGGAAAAAAAACCATCAAATTGATAAGAAAACATTTTCCAACATTTTGGTCAAATGCATGCTTTAAGTGATTGTACTTTAGAATTCATTTTCAATTTCTACCTTCAATCAAACAGACAAAGTTGGATAACATTTTCCTCTGATGTGACATTATTTTCCATGAATGTGACATTTTCCATGAAAAATTGCCCAATCAAACACACCTTTAGTGTACAGTTTTTTTTAATGGGAATGCTACTTAACTGATTTTTTGCTCAGGTCAATTATCTTTCTTATAAGTTTATAAAAGAAAATGTTTTTGTAGTAGTTTACATTTTTGTAATACTGATAATTAAATTCGTTTTTCCAAATTTATCTTTCGATAAATAATGTTATGTGTTATGCCCCAGTCCCACCTGGCGTTCCACGTGGGTTCCACTTAGGCACGGTCAAAGTCAAACTGCTTTGACTTAACCATCTCTCTGAGGCTGTTTGTGCTGAGGAGGTTAGACAACCGAAGCTATTTGTGCCGATAAGTTAGGGTAACCGAGGTTGTCAAAGTCCGACCCTAATTGCGTGTTAACTTATCCCTAACACACTACAAGTCAGACCCGAAAAGACTGATGGGACAGCCTGCAAAAGGCGGCTTATTACCATCATAGCCTCTTAGCTTGTGGTTGAAAGAGACTTCCGCATTAATGCTAATGATGTGACAATCAAGACGTGATTCTAGAGCTCTCTAGATCGAGCTACGTGCCGTGAATCGAAGGAGGGACAATCTAATAGAATTTGCCTATAAATACCAAACTCATTTCCACAAAAAAAAAAAAAAGTATATTGAAATCATTACTCTCACAAAAAATATCAATTCTCCTATACTAATTATTCTTCAAGTGTTATAACCACCTGGGAAATCATTAGTAAGGGCCATCAAACTATTACCTTTACCATAATGTGTTTCTCTTTATCTTTTGTTACCTACCTACCCCGTCCTTGACATATTTACGTGGTTGAATAAACCACGTAGCAGTCCAAATAAGAGGAGAAATACCCGTACGAAGAGGCCTCTCCATCTTTGGAGACGCGTTTATGTTACCTCTCCCACTTGGGAATAGACTCTTCTGCAGCAAGCCTCTCCATCTTTGGATACGCGCTTCTACTACCAAGCCTCTCTCACTTGAGAATAGGCTCTTCTGCAGCAAGCCTCTCTATATTTAGAGAAGCGCTTCTGGCTTCTGCTACCAAACCTCTCTCACTTGGGACTAGGCTCTTCTGCAGCAAGCCTCTCCTCTTTGGAAACGAGTTTATGCTACCAAGTCTCTCCCACTTGAGACTATGCTCTATTGCAACAAGCCTCTCCATCTTTGGAAACGCGCTTCTGCTACCAAGCCTTTCCTACTTGAGAATAAGCTCTTCTACAGCAAACATCTCTATCTTTGGAGACGCGCTTTTGCTACCAAGCCTCTTCCAATTGAGAATAGGCTCTTCCGCAGCAAGCCTCTCCATCTTTGGAGATGCGCTTCTGCTACCAAGCCTCTCCCACTTGGGACTAGGCTCTTCCGCAGCAAGCCTTTCCATCTTTGGAGACGCGCTTCTGCTACCAAACCTCTCCCACTTGGGACTAGGCTCTTCTGCAGTAAGCCTCTCCATCTTTGGAGACGTACTTATACTACCAAGCCTCTCCCACTTGGGACTAGGCTCTTTAACAGCAAGTCTCTCTATTTTTGGAGACTCGCTTCTGCTACCAAGCCTCTCCCACTTGGAACTAGGCTCTTCTACAGTAAGCTTCTCCATCTTTGGAGACTCGCTTCTGCTACCACGCCTCTCCCACTTAGGACTATGCTCTTCCGCAGCAAGTCTCTCCATCTTTAGAGACACGTTTCTGCTACCAAGCATCTCCTACTTGAAAGTAGGCTCTTCCGCATCATGCCTCTCCATCTTTGGAGACGCGCTTATGCTACCAAGCCTCTCCCACTTGGGACTAAGCTCTTCAACCACAAGTCTCTCCATCTTTGGAGACTTGCTTATACTACCAAGCCTCTCCCACTTAGGACTAGGCTCTTCTACAGTAAGCCTCTCCATCTTTGGAGACTCGCTTCTACTATCATGCATCTCCCACTTGGGACTAGGGTCTTCCGCAGCAAGCCTCTCCATCTCTGGAGACACGCTTCTGCTACCAAGCCTCTCCCACTTGGGACTAGGCTTTTCAATAGAAAGTCTTTCCATCTTCAGAGACGCGCTTCTGCTATATATCATTTGGGACTAGGCTCTTCTGCAACAAGCCTCTTTATCTTTGGAGACGCGATTTTGCTACCAAGCCTCTCCCACTTGGAAATAGGCTCTTCTGCACAAGCCTCTCCATCTTTGGAGATTCGCTTCTGCTACCAAGCCTCTCACACTTGGGACTAGGCTCTTCTGCAACAATCCTGAACCACTTCGAATTTTCTCCTCCACTCCAAACTAAACACCTCACATAAATGAGAGAGGTCTTAACCTTGTGGAACTAACTCTTTTCCAATTTTCCAATTGGATATCTGCCATTTTCCAAACGCAATAGTACTGCCTCTTTACCAAGTCTAACACCCCTCATAAATAATAAAAGTCCTGAATTTGGGGGACTATTGTTATGCCACAATGCCACCTGGCGTTTCACATGGGCAGGACAATCCCACTTGGACTCCACGTAGGCACGGTCAAAGTTAACCTACTTTAACTCAACCCTCTCTCTCAGGCTGTTTGTGCCGAGGAGGTTAGACAACCGATGCTATTTGTGCCGATGAGCTAGAACAACCGAGGCTGTCAAAGTCTGACCCTAATTGGGTGTTAACTTCTCCTGACACACTACAAGTCAAACTCGAAAAGACTTATGTGACAGCCTGCAAAAGGCGGCTTGTCACCATCATAGCATCTTAGGTTGCAGCTGAAAGAGACTTCCGCATTAATACTAATGATGCGACACTTAAGACGTGACTATAGAGCTCTCTAGATCGAACCACGTGTCGCGAATTCAAGGAAGGACAATCTAATAGAATTAGCCTATAAATACCAAACTCAATTCTATAAGAAAATGATGTTGAAATAATTACTCTTACAAGAAATGTCAAGTCTTCTATATTAATTATTCTTCAAGTGTTATAATAACTTAGGAAATCGTTAGTCAGTGACCCTCAAACTATTACATTTATTATAGTGTGTTTCTCTTTATCTTTTGTTACCTACCCACTTGTTCCTAAACATATCTACGTGGTTGAATAAACCACGTAGTAGTTCAAGTAAGAGGAGAAATACATGTAGGAAGAGGAAGCGTGAGGTTCCTGTTGACAGCTATTTTTGGAAGTCAACATTATATATCAGTCTTAATGTCAACATTTGAAAATTGAAGTAGGTGAAAAATTATGTTTGACTTGACTGGATGATATCATATAGGAGAAAGAGAGTATTGTTGAAAAGATTCTTCCTCCTTTAGGATTTGAGGTTCTTGGAGCTATTCGTATCTTGATATGGTTGTTGACTCTTGTTCTGAATTTCAATGTAGTCGAACTTATGTACTACAAGATTGAATACACGTAGGGGATGTTAAGTTTAATATTGTTCAAGGAAATATGAGACTTTCTACAAACTTAGTTGTAGCTCATTATACATTTACAATGTGTGTGTTAGAGCCACTTTTACATAGGTACTTCGACGCACTAGTCACGAAAAAAATACGACTAAAATCTTAAAAGTATAAGTATGTCATATGTAGAATAAATTTTACTTTTACCAGTAGACAAGTTCGGTTTTGGGCCGAAGCGAGTGAAGCAACCGCCTATTGCTCAAAATCGAAGGGGGGTCTATTTTTATAAAAAAATAATAATAATTAAATTATTATTTGTGATTAATGAAGTTGCTCAAAAAAATTATTTATGCAAAAATTTAAAGCTCAACAAAAACAAAGCATACTGCATTTCATGAGAATCATGACTATTATTAAGTAGTGTCTCAAAATCAAAGAGGCCCATTTTTTTTTTTTAAATAAAAACATTGAAATTCAAACCACCAACAACCATGTGCATGATTTTCAGACTTTACCTTGGGGCCTAAATTTTGGACTTCGTCTCGAATCTCGAAAATGTCTAAACCGGCCATGCCAGTAGACCTCCTTACATGGTGTGTCTTGAGACTCACGAGCCTCCTTAGTTCACGTATTGGTCTCAGTGACCATGGTTTTTAGAGATCATCTGATCATACTTGGATTGGTCTAAGAAGTACTGTTCCTATCCGGCTATCCCACCTCTCATCAGTGATAATCTGGCGGGGCAGTTGACTTTGATTGGGTCTAACTCATCTTAATTTGATTAAATTTCTAAATGTGGACTGTGTCAGCTTATTATGACTGGACCAACTTATTTTGACTGGAACTTCTTAACACCTACCTCTCTGTAATGCCCCTAGGCGTTGTGCGATGTGCTCTAAATTATGTTTTTAATAGTGTGCATACAAGCTGTTTTTCCCTTTTGTTTAAGTAGCTTGGGCTTTTGACCTCTTGGTTATTTAAGGGAAGGACCTTAGGATTCTCTCACTCCCTTTTGTTTAAGTAGCTTGGACAATGTCTGAAATGTCTATTCCATGTCAAAATAAGAGAATGTTTTGCTTTGCTTAAAAGAAAAAACAGCTTCCTTTGGGTATTTTGTACAATATGACTCTTGACATTGTCGAAGAAAGATGGAAAGAAGCTAGTCTTTTTTGGCGTTTAAGCAAAGCTAAACATACTCTAAGTTGTCCCTTTCAAAATGAAGAAGTTTAGTTAAAATAAGTTGATTTGGATCCGATTAGTTACCTACCTCGTCAAGTCATCACTTTAGAGAAAGTGGAGATGAAATTGGAAGCTGAAAACCTCAAACTTTTGATGCTATTCCAAGCATGATTTCCAAAAACAATAGGCACTAGGCCGCTACCATGAGATATGAGGTGGCGCGAGTTTCTTGACTTGGGCGTCATAGTGCTTACGCTATCCAACATTTTTCTTGATGTGTTTGTGTCGTAGATCTTGAGAGCATAACGAGCTAGAAGCTGAATTTGTGGAATGCCTCATATTTCCTTCAGCAGTTAGCGTAGATGAATAACCTAATGGTAGTAGGATCTCAGCAATAGTTTATGTCCACTATGGTACTGAAATTGTTAGAATATATATTAGAGGATTCTCATATATATTATAAGATTGTCCGAATATATTAGAATATATTTGTTGATTGGTTTATTTAATATAGATTAGGGTTTACCTTATTATATAAACCAGTTGTATCAGTATTTTTCATTATGTCGTTTGCTTAGTAAAATTTGTTCTTCTTTGTTCTTCTCTATTTAGTTTAATTTATATTATTGTTAGAACTTTCACATAGTATCAGAACAAGTTTGATCCGATTTGGTTTAAACTTGAAATCGCTTCCGTTCTCCCACAAGTGTCCTTATGCCACTCGTCCGGCCAAGTCTTTTTCTTTTCTTTTCTTTTATATATTGTCATCCGGTTAAGTTTTATTTTTTAGAGTCTTCTTGTAAATTTGTCGAGTTGTTTTGGTCTTGACTGATTAGATTAGTTGGATTGTTTGGAGTATTTATATCCAAGTCAGTTTAGAATTTAGAATTTGTCCAGCTGTTGTGTTCTGAAATTTGTTTGGTTTTGCATCCAGTATATCCAAGTCAGTTTGGAATTTGTCCAGTTGTTATGTTCTGAAATTTGGTTGGTTTTGCATCCAGGTGATAATATGGATTTTGTTTAGTTTTGTTGACCTGGGATTCAATATTTGGTATTTGCATCTAGTGATTTGGATTTGGAATTTGATTCTAAGTAATCTAAATATGCAATTTGGTATTTGCATCCATTGATTTGGATTTAGATTCTGGTTCAGTAACCTGGAATTTGGTTGGTTTTGTTTCTGGTTAATCTGGATGACCTGTCTCTCCCTTCTAATCCCCTTATTCTCTTCTTCTTTTCTTTCCTTTCCTTTCCTTTCCTTTCTCTTTTTCTTCTTTTCCCTTTTTCCTTCTTTCTATAATTCTAGTTTTTGTACGATTGTCTATCATCAATTTGGTATCAAGTTAATCTAGAATTTTTGTCTTCGAAGTTCACATTCTTTTGATTTGATTACTTTGATATGTTCGATTTGGTGTTATGGCTTTTGTAATGAAATTGCTGACCGTATGAAGCATATTGAGATTGACTGTCATCTTATTCATCACCATATTCAATATGACACTTTTCCTTACCATTTGTTTCTTCATCGTTGCAGCTTGCTGACTTTTTCACAAAGTCACGTCCGGTCCACCATTTTCGTTTCTTGTTTGACACACTCTTGCTGCTTATTGCTGTAGCATTTTGAGTTTGAGTGGGGATAATATATATTAGAGGATTCTCATATATATTATAAAATTGTTCCAATATTTTAGAATATATTAGTTAATTGATTTATTTAATATAGATTAGAGTTTCCCTTATTACATAAACTAGTTGTATCAATATTTTTCATTATATTGTTTGCTTAATAAAATTTATTCTTTTTTTTTTTTTTATTATTCTTTTTTAATTTAATTTATATTATTGTCACAACTTTAACTAAAATGACTAACAGTAATTGTGCCTACAATAATTTTATGTCCACAATTGATGTCTAATCTATTTTTTGTTGCCATTGTCTTCTGCAAAATATCCTCTGTATCCTCTGCAAGACAGTAGCATCACTGTCTACAGACACATTTGCAGAGAATGAATAGTACTACAGGACCATCATTTAGAAGTGTCGTTTTTAATATATGTAATGTTATTGTAACTGTTGTGGATTACAGCACCTTTAAAAAGAAAGCTCCTAAAGCCACAAGGAGATTAGAAAATTCACACAGAAAGCCATGGGTACCACCTATGTCCGTGTGGATGTGAAGCTTAACAAATACATCTGGAGCAGGGGTATAAGAAGTGTCCCAAGACGGGTCAGAGTCCGAATTGCTCGTAAGAGAAATGACGACAAGGATGCAAATGAAGAGCTCTACTCTCTCGTTACTGTTGCAGATATCCCTGCAGAAGGATTGAAGGGAATGGGAACCAAGATCATTGATGATGAAGAGTAGGTCATCGGCGATAGTGATTATACACAAGTCCTTTTCAGAATTCCGACTTGTAAACGAGTGTTCCCAAAGTTTCACAGTCAATGACAACATTGTTTGAACATTTGGTCATCATTATACACATTTAAATCTGTTAAAAAAAAAAAAATTGATACAAGATTGGATAGAAATCAAAATTTGTTATGAAAACCTATCGATTAAATTGATACTATTAATGCGGTGCTAATCCCTCTAAATTAAACAGACACCAGACATGTTTAGTACATTGAATTAAAGGAGACGAGTTCGTGCTAAAATTTATTTCTCATTGTACAATATAGTTTTTGTTTTCCAAACACATGCCAAGTGCCACAATCAATGAACATTGACAAACAGATGGAAAGATAAGAACCTTACTACACTGAAAATAACAAGTACAGGGAAACATAATATAGAGTTGTCTACTTCCATAGACCGAAAACCAAATTCATTATCACCTTTTCCATATTCAATTTTTCTCAAGCAAGTGATGTAAAATTACAAAGTCAAAAGCCTAATGATATTGAAACACTATCGTTCATAAACATCTGTAATCAATTCTACAGATCTGCTCTTCCAGGATACCTGGGGAAGGGAATGACATCTCTAATGTTTTCCATCCCTGTAGCGAAAAGAATCATCCGTTCAAAGCCTAAACCAAATCCACTGTGCTTTACAGTCCCATAACGCCGCAGGTCAAGGTACCACTCGTATGGCTCAAGAGATAGACCCATCTCGAGTATCCTGCAGAAAATCACAACGCCCCAAGAAATTAATCTTACTTAGCCATGAAGCCACTAAAATAACAAATTGTCTATCTACAATACATAGGGAAAAAATTACATTTCTTCATTTATTTAAAGTCAGGGTTAAGAGCTTGAATTATCTAATGTACAGGTAGGGGTCCACCAAACCCCCCATCTAGGCACCAGTGGTATTAATTCAGGAAAAAAAATATTTGTCTGGATTAAGAGAGAGCTCTTTGATGTGTAGCAATATTTATTTTCAGTTGTTACTTTTATTTCATACTTGTGATAAGGAGTTAGTATTTCTGAATTTATAGCTTTAGAAGTTTTTATGCTCTCCTCTATTGTAATTCTGGAGATAAGGTGGCATGTTTCCCTCCACCTAGTCAAGTGAATTTATGTAAAATAAAATAAAATCAAGCACCAAAGCTTCTTATACCTAGCTCTGAGGACCTCATAATTCTCTTCTCTTTGGCTTCCACCAATTAGTTCTCCCACCTGAAAAAAAGCAAATACAACCAGAGTGGCCATTATTAAGGCATTCCCTCACAGTTAGCTTACACGTGGAAACGTGACACAAAAACATTGAAGGAGATGCTACAACAGAAGAATTGCAAAAGACAACTATATCTTAGCAAAGAGCTTACCTTTGGTACGAGCACATCCATAGCAGCAACTGTCTTATTATCTTCGTTCACCTTCATATAAAATGATTTAATTGCCTTTGGGTAGTTATACACAATGACAGGTGCTTTGAATTTCTCTTCAGTCAAGAATCTACATGTTTAGGCATATAATGTGATCAATAAAGCACATATTAATTCAAATTACATGCTATTGATGCAAAATACCTTTCATGTTCAGAAGCTAAGTCGATCCCCCATTCTACTGCATTCTCAAACTTCTTCTCTTTAGATGCTTCCTCAAGAATGGAAACTGCTTCTGTGTAAGTAATCCGGTAGAAATTGGATGAAGCAACCATTTTAAGACGATCAATTGCAGTCTTGTCAATAAACTTAGCAATAAACTCCATATCATCATAGCAATGGTCAAGTAACCATTGGCAGAGAAACTTGACGTAGGCCTCTGCACAGTTCATGTCATCCTACAAAAGCAATTTCAGTGTTGTCATCTCTTGTAACATCAGAATAGGAATACTCCAAAAGCCATTAGACTAATTCTTGCTACCTGATCCACATTTTTTTTGTCACATATTTCATTTCATAAAGCCTAGGGAGCTCATATTCTTGCATACTTATAATTTTTCCCTCAGTACAAAGAAATTCACCCTTAGAATTGCTACAAACATTTTCATGAGCAATTAGTAAGCTAAAATGCAACCAGCAAAATTGAAATTGATAACAGATCAGGAATCAAAATCATTTGCCTCCAAAAACATCTATAGATAACATGTGGCAGATTTAACAACTCAGAATCAGGTATATTCTAATGTAATTATAACTACATTTCTAATCAGAACAAATTCCAAAGTAATTGAAACCTCCTTGCAGTAGTAACAAACTTTTTCCAGACCAGTTTTTCAAAACAGCAACTTCAGAATTGATGATGCCACAGCAGTTTTTATTAACTATGTTTCATCCCGAGTGTAGCACTGCTGGAACAATCAATGCTAAAAATTTATGTGTTGAAATAAATAATTTATGAATAAAATACCTTTATATCAGCAAATGCTATTTCAGGCTCCACCATCCAAAACTCAGCAAGATGCCTTGAAGTATGCGAGTGTTCTGCTCGAAATGTAGGACCGAATGTGTAAACACTACTGAGTGCACATGCATATGTTTCAACTTGGAGTTGTCCAGAGACAGTCAAAAACGCTTGGCGGGCAAAGAAGTCCTCAGAATAATCAATTTTCCCATCCTTTTTGGGGAAACCAGCACTAAGTCTCCATCTCTCTCCCAGCTTAAATCTTTCTTCCAGTTTCAAGAGGTTCTCTTTAGCTTTATTGAGCTCAGCTACAGAAGAACTAATTTCCGCCTTGCTTGCCTTAGCAGATTTAAGTTGGGTAACAGCTTCTCCTTTCTCCTCCACCACAAGCTCAGCAGCTTTTATATCAGCTGCAGAGGGAGGAGGGTTCTCTTTCAGCTCCTTCTCTAATTTTTCTGCATCACTAATTAGGGTTGTAACTTGAAACATCTCACCAGCACCCTCACAATCACTAGTCGTAATAATAGGGGTGTGCACATAGAGGAAACCATGCTTTTGGAAGAATGTGTGAGTTGCATAAGCCAGCGCATTACGGATTCTAGCAATTGCAGATATCTAGACCAACGAATCAATTAAAAATTGTCAGCAAGAAAATCATAACAGATGAACTAGACATTTGCATACCAGAAAGAAGTCTTGAAACACTAATGATTACAATTGATATAATGGTATAGTATCTAGCAAATTATTGATATCACCCACTTAAACATCCTGGTTCTTGCTCAAGCAGCAACCAACGACTTTGATAGTTACCACAAGACCACTACGTTATATAATCACATTTGCGGTATATTTGATCTGCAATTCAAGCAGCAAATACTTGGATCTAATAATTTTATTCAAAAATGCACACAAAGACGTATGTGAATGTATACGATACCCATATTAAGAAGTTACGTGTTGAAAATAATGAATCTCTCCAATCCACATGGTAAAAGAGAAGTCAGAACTCACTGGATCACCCAAAAAAAAAAAAAACACGCATGTTACATTACAGTTTGCAAGTTGAAGAATAATAAATCTAAATAAGCACATATCCAATGTCACATTGTGTTTGGCTTTGATGATAAATAGTGGAGTAGCAAAGCATCTGTGGATTGAAGCATTCACAGGTGCAGTGCATTTAATCAACAGATATCCAACATTCCTCAATATAAAATATAGTGGGGTTTCAAACTTCATTGAACTTATCTGTTGAAGTAGTTCATCAGAGAAACAAGTTCAGAGATTTTTGAACTTCTCTATTCCGAATATATGTTCAGCATGCCTAAATATAAAGGAAAAACATAATTGCAATGCACAAATGCGTATGTGCCCAAATGTGTGCCTGTGTCCATTATTATAATGCACTTGTAGTGAACTGTTTACATATTGCAGCAATTTCATCAGTTTTTTCAAACTTCTGCAAGTTAAGGAAGCATTCAACAAGTCACCATTGTTACTTGTAAAACCATATATAATGAAAAATTAGAAAAATAACAAGTGAAGTCATTTCTATTTAGTAGGATCAAATGAGGAAATGGAAATATGAGAAATCTAGTCATTCAGCAAAAATAGAACACACTTTTTCTTATTGAAGAAAAGGGAATTTAGTTACAGAATATTAAAAGTAAAGTAGAGCTAACACTAAAATTTCATTACTTCGTCCTAGCTTAAATTTTTGAATGAATGAGTACTTCTCAGAAGCCCCTACCAGAAACACCATGATTATGGACATGTAAATTATAGACATTAGTTATTAATCATATGTGCAAGTAAACGTACAATAGACTTTGCACATAATTCAGTTGATCACCCTTGCAAGTAAACTTAACACATCTGAGTTATGTGTGCAAGTAAAAGTTTAGTGGTCAACTGTAAAATCAACCTGAAAATTTGCAAATCGAAATTCATCTCTATCCCACCTAAATCGGCCACTGCGTGCAGATTTCTCATTAAATTCATATCATGAAATAAACAAACATAAAACCACATACACACTAAGAGAGAAAAGAGATGTCCATACCGTGTTGGTCCTCGGGCGAAGATGAACGACATCTCTGAGAAACTCAAGCGTTAATTTAGTTTTAGGCAATGGATATTTCCCCGCATCGACAGGGCCAACATCGATAACCTTTTGAACTCGGAGTTCGATCTTCTGCTTGGCGCCTTCAGGAGGAACCTTGAGCTCGCCCTCCACGTGGACGCAAGTCCCAGTAGGCACCAAATCGCTTAGCTTATACACCCCGGCGTCCACAATCACCTGCAAATTCCCGGGGCACGAGCCATCGTTCACTTCCAAAAATGCGAAACTTCCTTTTCCCTGCTCCCGCCCGGTTTTCACCCATCCCCCGATTCGGACTGTCTGGCCTGCGAGGCTCAACCCACCGTCGGCCCGGGAAAGGATTGAGTGGATCAGGACACGCTGGGAGAATTGGGCCTCCGCTAAGGAGTCTTTAAGTGAAAGTTTATCCATTGGCGGTATCGGCGCTGAATCGAGTGACATTTTTGCAGTTGGATAGAAATTGTACTGTTGCAGAGAGTACAAATGAATTGATATGAATATGATAAACCCTAGTTTTAATTGGGTTTATACAAGTGGGTTAAAGAGTTAAGATTTAACCAATGAATGTATGACACGACCACGAGGAAGACTGCAATATGTTCCTTAATTCTTGGAGGACAAGTGTAAATTTGTCTTAATTAATATTTACTTATAATATTTGTAGATTCTCACTTAGGCTTGGTTTGGTATTGCTGTGCTTTTAAGATAATCAACTTCTGCTGTGCTGCAGAAAGAATCAGCTGTGAGAAGAATCAGATAAGTGTTTGGTAAACTCTTGTTTTAAAATTGCTGTTTGTTTCAAAAGCAGCATTTGAACGTTTGGTAAACAAAAGTAATTTATTGCTGTAACGGTATTAAATTACTAAAAATGACATTGATTATAATAATATTATTTTGTATTATTATTATTATTACGAGTGGTAAAATTCATTTTTTTTTCTAGTCAAAATATTTTATAACAAGCCAATGCATTTATTATTATTATTTTAAAATAAAAATAATAAAAATGTAATAAATTTTGAATTTTATAAAAATTACAAAATAAAAGTATTGTCATGTAGTACAAAAATTAATTAAATTTATATTATTTTTTATGATCCAACTTGCATCAATTCAGTTTCTCAAGTGGGTATTAAAGGAATTAGTTAATTAATTTGGGGTAAAATAAGTATTTTAATAAAACATAAATGAAAAAGCTAAAATCAGAATCTGAAAAGCTGCCCTTTTGCTGCTTCTCAAAATCTGCTGTCAGGTGAGTCAGATTATTTTATAATCACTTTTAAAAATTTTGCCAAACGCCTAAATCAACTTCTGATTGTTTGAGAATCAGAAGTTAGGCTCCAAAATCAATCCCAAACGGGGCCTTAGACTCTCATATATTCTCATATTTGAGATAGAATATTTGGTCAAATCATTATTTATTGACCAAATCATTATTTACCAGATAAACAAATGTAAGTGAGACTGTACATGTAGTATAATTTATTTATTTTATAGATATACTATATATATAAATATATAAAAGAATTGTAGTTATTGTATAACTTTATAATTATTTCAATGTGAAAATTATACTAACCCGTTACATAGATATATAAAGGAATTGTAGTAATTGTATATCTTTTTGAAGAAGACAAATTTTTATACGGATAAAAGTTCTGTCATTTTTTTAAAAAGACAGACATACATTTTATGATATACAACAAATCTATTTTTAGATATCCATATCATATAATAATTGTCACCCGCCATCCACGACCTGTCGCATTTTCGACCATCGCCGTCCACCCGCCGTCTGCCGCCGCGGCGCCGCCCTCCACCTCCCCCCACTATCTCGCGACTACACCCTTTTTTTTATTACTTTTTTGTTTTGTTTAATTAAGAATAATAGTAGAATTTTTTTTTTACGAAAAAATGATATTTTAATAGTGACATTTTTCATTCTTATATCTAGTTGAACCAAACAAGATAACAATAAGTTTGTTATTTGAATAACTGTTATCTAGATAAATAGTTTTATCAACACTAAACTTACCGTAAGAAATAATAGGGAGAATTAGGATTTTTATTTCAAGAATTCAATGGACATGACTATAAATCCTATTTGCCATGCTCTCATGAAGACATTAAGGTCGACTCTCATTTTATTCTTGAAAAGAATAACTGGTGGTGTTGTTCTTACTACAGATATTCTCTCCAAACTTTTATTCTAGTACTTTCATACAAAGTTAGGAGTTCATAGTCAACTTTACCGAATTCTTCACTTCTTCTTGCCTCATTTATTGAAAAACACAATAGGAATAAATACAAAGTCGAAGATAGTATTAAATTTCGAAAGAGAACATGAGTCATTAAGTTATAAATAAACTTTGTAATTATAGGACGGTAAAATAAATGAAAATAGATAAAATGACTCAATATATATAGGGCTTTGATCTACTCTCTACTATGGAAAGTTCTTATAATTTCTACTGGATAAGTGTTTAGTTGGGGATTGAACAAACAATTGACTTTTAATCCTCACCACTTTTGTTTGTCCAATCTCCGCTGGACAAGTGTTCAGTGGAGGTTATAAGAATTCCCCATTGTGAAGAATAGATCAAATCCCTATATAAAGGTTGAACTCAAACCTCGATGGCACCCACCACCCCTGCTCTGAAGCCTTAGTGGAAGATGTAAATCGCAGGAAATGCCTCAGTAGAACATAGTTGAGAACTTGCTTTTTAAATGCGCTTATAAAGAGCCTCTTCCATACCAAAAGTAGGAATCGAACCTCCACTCTGCAGCTACCAGCGAAGTTGAGACTACTTCACTCTCACCTTTCAATCAACTGAACTATACTTCACTCACTTTATACTTCACTCACTTTTCAATCAACTGAACTATGCCTTGGGAGTGTTATAAGGCTTCCCCCCATCCATTCAACGGACAAAAGGAATCAGCTACTTGTCCTATGTTGATGGAATCAATGCAATCTCAAAAGTAATTAAATATTCTTGACATAAAAGTTGTAATTAGATTCAAATTCAAGATGCAAGAAAGGCCATCTAAACACGCTATTGAATTGAATGCTGCAATTTTTTTCATCAATTGAAATAAGCAAATTTGTCTAAGATTAAAATTTTGGAATTAGCTATGTTAGAAGAGAAACAAGTCTTCTTGTTGGTCAAAGTTGTAAATAAAACATATCTAAACATGTTTGGAAAAACTTAAGAGAGAAGGAGAACACGCTCATGGCAAGTAATTCTCCAGAGTGGGAATATATTATCTTTTGTACCATTAGTTCCAAATGAAGAATAAAGCGTGCTTTAGAAAGTATCTCATTCCTAATTTTGTGATTGAAATATGTCGAGAACCTAATCTAATCACTCCCCAAATAACACATTTAAGAGGGCTATTCTCACTTGAGTAGAAAAGATATGAATAAAATTGTCTTAAACAAAATGAACATTAAAAAATATTTTGAATTTGTAGAACAGACAATTAATCGATTAAATAAAAATGTGTGAATCCACAATGACAGGGTAATATGACGCTTTACCTTTTAGAAATGAGTATTAACTTGCATCCAAACACGAGTAGAAGACAACTTTCCCGACCCTAAAATACCTTGAATGCTATCATAAATAACAAGAACACAGGTCAACTGTGACATTACCTCGTTCAAATATAATGCAAAGATTTTCTTGGATAATCAATCTAGGCTGAAAACTAAACCATCACAATAAATAGCTTCAAATCCGGGCTGGCGCACTATTCCAATCTTGACTTCCAAAATAGACCTTGATCATTTGGTCATGTTCTCACCAAAAGTGTGACATAAATCAAGATTTCACATACAAAGCACTCCTATGATAACAATCAAAATGAGCCTTGAGAAGTTCTGTCAAACATCACTAGCATAGGCAGTTTGACAGGTTGAGAACATGTTTGGTAAAGTGGATTTGACAGTATTTGATTGATTATTAAAGAATAAATAAACTAAAATCTCGACGAAATCATGCCCAGTGTTGAATACCAAACAGGAGCTTGAAGTTCAAAGTTTTGTAATGCTAAACAAATCTCCAACCCAAAACAACATAATTTGAAAGGCACTAAAAACAAGATTTCAAACTGCCTATCTGGATGCATACAAACTTTTTATCATTTCCTTTACCTGACTGAGCAACCAATTGATAACAAAAACATGCGCATCTATTTGCAGAATCAACCCTAATATGAAAAGACCCTCTCCCCTAAGACACATAGCCTTACTGAAATACTCACCATCGATATTCAAAAGGAAAGCCCACAGTTTTGCTTTAGAACATATGACAGGGAAATATATTTATACATCCACTTCCCAGAATTGAATTAGAAAATAAGTATAAAAACACAATTTATAACACAGCTACTCTGCATATACGAAACCCACAAAGTAAAGAATTAGGTAGCATGAATAACGAATTCATTTCGTATATGATTCGACTAAGTTAAACAAAACTTTCTTTAACCTTGAAAAGCCATTAGACGTTCAACATAGTCAAAGCATAAATATAAAACAAAAATAGAAGCTTAGTCTACTAATAACAATGCTATAACATATTTTTTGAAAAGCAATTAAGTCAGATGGCAAATGCATCCTGACCAACAAAAGATGCTGTCATCTCCAGTTTACTTCTTTGACGAGTTAGGTCATCTGACCGACTAAAGCTACAGGCATCTCCAGTTTACTTCTCTGATGAGTTTGGCCCCCTCTTCTTTCCAAAGCCAACAACTACAAAAGCAATAGAATTGCACGAGTGAAATTATATTTTTCAAAAGAAACTACAAAAGCTTTGAGGTCAGTGGCACATATTATTTGCATATAATCTTTCAACTTGGGATATAAGTCACTACTCATGAAAAAGGTTTCACATAACAATTTACAAGGTAGCTAAAATAAACAAACACAGCAAACAATTTTTGTCCATTACATGTACAAAACTCATAACAGATTAATTTTTATTCCGGCAGGCAATGCAAAGTCAAAAACCAAGATGTCATACAAAACCAGTTTATGGATTATGATTTCACATCTAAAACAGGATCTTATACCTTTTAGCAGCCAGGCATTTGTTAAACCAATTTTCAGATTTTTTTAATCTTTAAAAATGTAAAACATGATGATACAGCCATATGTTATAATAATAGGGTCAAAAACCTGGTTGGTCCTAGAACTTATACGGCAAACAAACAAATTGTCCCTCAACTTTAAAATGTCAATATTTAGATCAGTTAGTCGCTAAAATAGATTACATCGGTACAAACTAAAAATACAAGACTGATTTGGCTAACATTATGCTTATGTGGCGTGACCTTGAATGTTAATTGTCCAATTCTTTATTCATCTTTTTTAATCACATTGAATTCCAAAGCAGGAACACAGTTTACAATGAAACATTATGCCACAATTAAGATTTCTTAAAATTTCAAAGAGAGGTGGACAATTAATATCTTTGTTTACACCACATAGGCATCCAGTGGGCCAACGTATGTTGTACATAATCCAGCTTTGGATTATGATTTTACTTCCAAAATAGAATCTAATACAATACTATTTAACACCAAATTAAAAAAAAAAAAAAAAAACCTTGTCGTGAGTAACAAAACTATTAATAACCAAGAACACGGGAAAACAATTTTCAGATTTTGTTTTAATTTTGAAACAAGCAAAAACATTATACCACAATGTTATATAATATATCCAAGCAACTGCATACTCAGAGAAAGGTAAACCGTACTAAAAAAATATAACCCGAAAAATAACAAGCAACAATTAATTAACGAGGTAAAAGAAAAAGGGTCTGCAGAACTAGGTTTACCGGCGGTGACGAAGCGGCGGTTATATTGCATCCGCTTGTGAGCACGGCCACGGGGCTTCTTCTTCTTGTCCTGCTTGGCCACCTTGGGAGTTTGCCCTCTCACTTTACCGGCACGTGCCAGGGATCCGTGAACCTTACCTGCAAGTTTCAAATAAAATCAAAATAAATCGTTAATCAGTCCATCAAATCAAAATTAAACAGAGGATTAGGGTTTTTGGCACGGGAAAATTACCCATGGTTGATTTCTGACTTCTGCGAGTAGACTTTGAGGCGGATAGAGATGCACTGCTGAAGCGAAATATGATTCTAGGGTTAGGATTAGGGTTTTGCTGGTATTTATAGGTCAAATGGGCTTGGGGTTAAAAACCATATTCAGAGTCGGTCACTCCGTTTTGGGCCTAGTGGAACTAAATTGGGCTTATGAGGCCAATACTGGAATAATTTATTGGGCTTCTCTTATATACTTTTATTTATTTTTTATTAATTTTCTCAAAAAATAGTAAAAATATATTCAACAAATTATAAAATCATATAATGTATCTGACATATATAAAAACACTTCCTTTTGATTTCAAAATTTACAGAGACGTCCTGTAATTTATTTATTTTTTCGATAACAGATTTCCTCTTCTATCATTTTAAAGCTTTCTATAAAAGAATACTTATAAAGTGCGTAAAATACCCCTTGTTAAGTTTATATAATTGAAAATTTAAGCAAATAAATACGAATTTTATTTTTTAATTTAAATATCTTGTGAGTCATTTAGTTTAAAATATGAAAAAATATTATAATTATGATAGTAATGATCTCTTAAGTACCAGTGTTTAACTTGTATCAAGCATCAAGGACATGATATAAATAGTTGTAAGATAATGACAGATTCTACATAATAAGTAAATAAATAAAATATACATTAGATATAAATGATATGTTATTGGTGCTTAACACAAGCTAAGTTGCAGTTTCTTAAGAGATCAGCTCTAATAATTATAAATAAAATATGGTTGACAAAGATTTAAAATGTATTGTTAATGAAAATATAATATGGTTCAATTGTCATTAACTAAGAGCTTGTTTGATTTCAATTAAAATATTACTAAAAAGTTAAAATTAAAATCAATAATTAATTTTAACCACGCATATCATATGACTTACAACTTTTCAACAACACATTTCATCAGTTTTTAAAAAAAATTTATAACCAAAATCAAACACACCTGAAATATAATTAAATTAAATTAAATTGTTAATGTAAGATATTTTTCTTTAGTTTCAAAGTTTAAGGCAAAAAAAGTGAATAAAAAATGGGAAAAGGACCCGTATAGAAAATAGTAAAATGTTAAGTGCATATTTGGTCACTATTAAGTGCATGTTTGGTAGTATTAAAATTATTTTTTAAATGCTTATAATATGAAATATGTCGATAATAATTACGTAGTAAATATGAGTCTTACGAAATATATAAATAAAAAATATATCTGACCTACTTAAATTATAATTTAAACATAATCAAACAAGTAAAAGTGGACATTACACTTTTTATTTGTTGCTCCAAATTTTAATTACAATTAACGTCCTCAATCTTTGTTCTTTGTAACACTCATGTCTCCAACTTTCATTAATTAACACATATTGTGCTGATAACAATTTCCATCCAATTAATCTGTTGGGAGAGTATAAAACAACTTATTTATCTATCATATTTTTTAGAAAAATAATAAATATAAAAGTGCGAATTTTTTTTTTTCTCATTTCAAAGCACCAAACAGAATATTGTAACAAAAACCATCATTGAAAATAAAATGTGCTAATTAATGAAAGTTGAATATGATAATTCGATGAAACAAAGTTAAAAACACAAGTGCTACAATAAACCTACATACAATTAAAATGTAATATACTAATAAAAAATTATAATATAAATATAACCACCCTATAATAAATAAAATTTTTACACCTTTATCTATCATAATCTCCACTAGACACGTGTCCAGTGAGGGATTGGATAAGTGTTTGACATTGGATAAGTGTTTGACAAAAGTGTCAAACACTTATCTAATCCCTCACTGGACAAGTGTCAAACACTTATCCAATCCCTCACTGGACACGTGTCCAGTGGAGGATTATAACTCCTCCCCCACTGTGTGGAGGAGATCATCCCCCTCCTATCTAATGCTTATCCAATCCCTGTATCAAACATGTTTGAGAAGGACAATACCCTTGAAAACTTGCCTTTTGATCCCATTAAGACAGCAAAATGTAAACATCAATATCCTATAAACCAAACCTACTCCAAGCTTAAATTTTAATTATTTTACAATAGTTCGTAAAATATATAAAATAATTTAATATATTATCAATTTATTAATTGTTTTTAATTTTTTATAAAAAATAAAAATATCAGACCTATTTGTAAATTTTTCAAAGGTTAAGAATCTAATTGAAATTTTTTTTAATTAAAAATAAAGACATATTTATCTTTTTAATCAAATAAAGACTAATTGCGCACTAAAACACATAGATTAAGAATTTCTATACCAAAAAATTAAAATTAGGAATCATTTGCACACTGAGAAAAAAAGTTAGAGACCATTTGCGTCAATTTCCCAAGTTATAAAATAATTAAGAAAAGTAATGGTCAAAGTTGAAAATAATAGTATGGTAAGAGTTGTTTTCAAAATAAATATATTTTTTTAGTTAAAAGTAAGAGAAAGGTAACTTTTTTAAACTTAACCAAAAATAGCCAAGGTTGTAAAAAGATATTCTTATGGAACAACCACCAAAACTTTTCTCAGAGATACATTCACTAGCAATCTTTCACAGGAATTACAATTCCATTATCAAGTTCATTTACCTAAGCCACTCCACTAAAGAAGGGATTTAGTTGTCCAATATGCTAATTATTGAGACAATCGAATTTAACACAACTGATTTCTCAGCTTCGACAACTTTGTAGGAAAACAAAATATTGCACTTAGAATGTCAACTCAAATAACCGTAATGATGACAACGAACATTGACTGGCCCAAACACTTTTCACCCGACTGGCAGTTATCAGGGATAGTAACCAGTGAATGTAAATCCTCTTCCGACAATTTCACCGGCACAAAACCATGCAAAACACTCGAGGCCAAATAAGGCAGCAATGCCAGCATCCTCAACCTTCAGCTCCTGCCTGTGCTTCCACATGTTCTTGACATAATCAAGTTCCTTCCAAAATGACTCCGTACGGCCAGGAATGCTGCAAATTACAAGTAATGAGAACTAGTAAAGAGACTGAAGAAATTAATGCACACAAACTAGCAAAACATGGAGATGCAACTCATTTAGCTATGATTGTCTAAGAAATAATTTAAGCAACAAAAATAAAGTTTTATTCTCAATAAATTTCAAATTGGCTACATGAATCGTTTTTTGGGTTTAATTCAATTGTGGATCTTTTGGAATTGCTAGAATTGCAGATCTAGTGGAAGATCTAAAGCACCTAGATCTTTAGCAACCCACACCATGTTAGTTTTGGGCTACCCTCCCTCTCCTAACATGTTTTACTGATATTGCATCACTGTTTGAATAGAAGCCTAGAAATACGTAAAGCATGTCCCTGAAAATGATGTTTGATACATTCAGCAACCAAGTGAACAATAGGTTATTGGTAAACCAGACTAAACTATTACAATTAAAGTTTCCATATAAACAATGCAAAATCAGTCCTACACTGATTATATCATACAGTGACAAATTTATACACCATGTACTATAGATAAGTCATCCTGCTCCCGCAGATTCCAAGTTGAACACTGCATCACTCAGTTCTTCACTCGTTCCCATACAGTGACAAATTCTATTCCATGTAATGCAGATACAGCCCCGGCCCGCCCAAAAAAGAGAAAAAAACAGCTGTGCATCAGTCATTAGAATTTAGAAGACAGGAGAGAGAGAGTGTGTGGGTGGCCATGCATCATCGAGCAGAGACATCCAGAGTTCAGCAACAGTCATCACAAGCCAAGAAAATGACCACAACTTCCTAAATGTTCTTCAACTTAAAAAGAAAAAAAGAAGCATCTGGGACTTCAAGCTAATGTCACCCTTGCATGTACTCCCTCTGTAAATATACAACATTTTTCTTTTTCCCATTTGACAACACATTAAACAGATTAAATACCACGGGTTGGACTTTGAGAAAAAAAAGGGGCACCTAGCTTCTATCGTCCCATTAGTCAACACATAAAACAAACAAAATACCATGGATTGGACTTTGAGAAAGAAAAGGGGTGCTCTTGCTGCAATCAAACTAAGCATTAAAGAGAAAGAAAGTGGCCCCTTACGATCTCTCCTTTTCTCCCTATTGTTTGACATAACAGATTGGAGTTCTTTCTTCATATCCCACCACCACAAGAACCAACACATGTAAGTTTGCTAATATTTAATATCATTCAAGTGAGACACGTTCTAATGTCAACGAAATAATGATTGGAGGTGACAAAAGACAAACATTATGACACTATCCCTCCCATGACAAAGACAATGACTTGATACCAAAAGTAATATATGGAAGTTTCAAAAAACTTCAATACAATGTGCTAAGATTGGCCACCACACCAGCTAAACATAAACACTGAAATGATCATAACCCATTGCAACATTTTCGATGACCTGTTCACATATCAGTAAGAAAAATTAACAGGATGAACGTCAGCAAAATGTATTTTTGTGGGGGTAATAACTTTCATGGATTCTTTGTGGGCGAAGGCAACTGACATCTTGCAATTGACCTGCCAAGTAGCACAAGTGACTTTTGCAGCCAATTTCTTCTTAGCGTGCTGTTATTTTTTTTATTAAAATAAACCAAATTGGTGAAGGATTGGGCGTGTATCCTACCCATATGAAAGAACATACCTGATGGGGGTAAAGAACTTGAGACCAATATTTGAGAACATACAGGTATATACTTTCACAAAGAACACGCGAAAATATAAAACAAACTGAGGCGTAAGCCTCGGTAAATCAAGTCAAAAGCCTCACAAATGGAACTTAAAGCATAAGCTATGAGGCATTTAATGAAAGCCTCGTGTGAGAGGACTCAAGGCATAAGCCTCAAAAAATTTCTTTTACCAGCAAGTTAGATAACTGCTATCCACTATAATTGTTGGTTTTACCCAATCCATGACTTGGTCACATCTATGTCAAAGGGGGAAATATTGTAAGAGAGAATAATTTAACCATGAATATCAAAAGATAAAAAAAGAACAAAACATTGTGGTTATTACAAAATAAGGGTGTGTTTGATTTTAATTTTGATTTTGTTAAAATGCTGAAGTGAAAATCAACAATTAATTATAACCATATATTTTATGGGACCCACAACTTTTTACGACTTTTCAAACATACATTTCGTCAACTTTTACAAAAAAGTCAAAATCAAACACATCCTAAGGCGTATTTACTGAAACGTAGGAGGACTCTTCAATGTTAGATTTAATGAAAATTGGCCATTTTTGACAATTATAGAAATTTATTCAACCCAGAAACTTATTCCAGACCCTTGTGCTATTTACCAGAAGCAAGTCAACCTTGTACTGCATCTATAGATGAAGCTCGTGAAGATTTAGAAAATACACAGGAACCATAAGAATACTAGTCCAGTTGCTTCAAGAATTGTTAATCAATAATTGATACTCATAAACATTCATATACGGTAGTATTCTCCATTTATTCGTAAGTGTATTGAGGTGTAGGACATTTAGTTGTTATATTTTACTTGGTGTTCTATTATACTGCACTCATAAATAAATACGAAACTGTAGATTTCAAAGGACATAAAATTTCTATACTTATCCAGTGAACCAGGTAGAAGAATGAATTGGAATAACTAAATAAAATGTAGGATTTCAAAGTCCAAGTATAAGAGAGAGATGCTCTGCAGGAACTCCTCTCAAATCTGAATAGCATACAGCATGAGTGGAAACGAAATAACCTGGCAAGACGAGTGTAGAACAGCTGCTTGGCCAATTCATTACATTTCTCCACGGTAGGTGGCTCTTGAATATATTGCTTGTTCTGCTCCAATAACTGCTTATAGTAGGAAGTTCCATGCTTGGCCACAAACTGTGACGCTTGGCTGGCCTTCACTTGCAATTGCTGCAACTTCGATGCCATTAAATCTGTTGTAAAATCTAAGCATCAAACAAAAAGGTAATAGAAATGGATTCACATTTTAACCTGGCTGAGAAAATGTACATTATTTCATTAAATCACGATGAATAAAATTGTGGTCCTTTCGAAGAAAAAGTGATGCCAAAAATATGAGCAACACATGGGGTGAGTGTTGAATTACACAGATGGAAGGATTTGCAGTTAATTTCATGAAGTAAAAAATTGAATTTTATGTGTCTTTAATCTAGATTGAACTGTCAAGAACTCAAGATCACATAGTTTACTAGTTATAAATCCTTTGTTGTTATCCCGTGTATCTAAGTAGCAGAGTTACGCAAGATCACAAGTATGCGGTGTGAATTGCTTTGTCGAATTTGCCTAACCCTTGCAAGTATGAAGCTCTATCCACTCTTCTTTTTGTTTTCCCATACCCTTCTCCTCCCAGATTCATCACATTGCACCCAATCTTTATAGTGCAACTCTTCATCCCTAATCGCTAATTATTATAGACCTACCTATTTTTTGTGAAACCAATTCCAAAACATACAAAACTATATTCTCCAGTGAGTCAGTTACAGTTCACATCTCCTGAACCCCGGCTAATTTCCTTTTTTTTGGCCACAAAACCATTCCATATCAAGCACAAATCAACCCCGAAGTATAATCTGCCATTTTGGTCAGTAAACTGAAAAGAACACCACAAATTCAACTTTGCTTCCAATATTCAAGCATCGCCTCATCTAACAAACCATTTTAATGGGTCCAACTTTCATACCATGGACCTATTACTTTTTTTCTTTTGACAGTAGATTTCCATTTTTGGAAATGAAAAGGAAATATTTAACTTCCATTGTAAAAAAAAAAAATCATAGCACTAGAAGAAAATCTTTGACAAAAAGAGAGGCATTTCCCTTTAAAAAGTGTCTTAATGGAAACAAACATACAAAACAGTTCCAATTCCCACCATCAGCTGAGCTCGTTTAAAAAATGTTACACTGCTCTATTCTCCTTTTGTCCTTCTTTTCATCACCAAATCCAAAACAAAAACAAATAAACAAATAAACAAATCCTCAGATTAAGCGGATTCAATTTCCCCTCACAGATCATGACCAAATATAAGTTTGAAGTGTTGAAATCAAGCCACTGATTAAAATCCACCAGTTACCAAATAGATCCGAGAAATTAGTCCAAAAGCGACAAAAGAATAAGCATGAAAAACAGTGTATGAAGAAACCCAGAATCGTAAAGAACAGTAGGAACAAATTGGGTTTTGACTCGTATATTTTACCTTTAACTGACGTCTGAGAAAGTAAAAAGAATGGGCAAGAATATTTTTGCCTCTCTCTCGCCGCTAAGCTGTTGATTTCGAGGGACACGGAAGATCGAGAGAGAAAATGAGAGAGCCCAAATGCAATCCCGTCGAGGATAGTTTTACTGCTGTGTTGAATTGGGGCAAAAGCCCATGGACACTTTCAACAAGTTGAAAACCAGATAAAATTAGAAACTGCACTGATTTTTTTTTATTTTTTTTTTCAAGATTTTGAAATATAATTCTTAATTTTTTCTTCATAATTACTGATTCTCTTTTAGATATAATGTAGTTATAAAATATTTTATTTCCTAATTAATTATTTAACTAACATGATTGAATTGAAATCTCTTTATTTGTAAGAACAAAACATATTTTTTTCCATAACAGATTGAGTAAATTTTGGTAATTTCAAAAAAAATTATTTTAGTCTCTTGATGCATTCAACCTATCAAACGCACCAAATTCTCTCATTTGAGAAAAAGGAAACCATCCTATATTATTCATTTCAATATTTCTTCAACGATTCCATTATAATCTCTCCTTACCTCCTCATTTCACCTTAATCTCTTATCATCTACCACCAGTTCGATGCACTAGAAACAAGTGATTGAAGCGATGTTAGACAAATTAGAGATTTCAATCGTGTAAATTCAGTTGTGAGATCCAATGAAAATCTGGTCATGGCATATTCATTCGATGCTAGAAAACTCCATGATTGTTTTATCTGTTTTGAATTAGCAGTAATTTTAGGTTGAAATTTTAGCAACTACTAATCAGTTTTTTAGTTATATTATTTGATATATGTTTAAATTAATGTAGTGTTTGGCTTTTATTTGTGTTGTGTAATATTTGATGAATAATGATTTTCAAATAAATTATTTAATCACCTCTACTGCATAAAAGTGATGTTGTCAGCTGTGCCACGGTAGTGACCACTATTCAGTGTCGAATAATACTCGTTACCGCATCTAATTACTATAATTTGGAAGAATTTTCAAGTTACACCCATTACTATAATTTATTACCGTTTATTTTTATTTTTCGAAATTTTTATTTGCTATTTTGTTCAGTTACTTCATATTGTTAGAATAATTTGTTATTGCATACTGTTATTGAATATTTTTATCGTGACATAATTGGTAAAATGGTGCGATTTTTTTCGTATTGAAATGAAAATTTAATCTAATTCAATGATTTTAAAATCTGGATTAAAATTGGATGGGTACAATGGAGAGAATATAATTTGAAAGAGAGTGAAATGCTATAAAGAGAAAAGAGAACTGTTTTGATAGAGAGAGATTGTTGTTCTTTTATTTTGGTAAGTATGATTAATACTATTTATAATCAATAAGTGATTAAAAGTATTTTACAATATATAAGATATCATAATTTATGTGTATTTTTCAATTAACACATACAACTTAGTATTTTTCAATTTTCTATATATGTAAATTGTCCGTGTTCGAGACAAACAGTTTAATACTTTTAAACTCCGAATAATATTATAAGTAACTTATTTGTGAAGTTTGAAAAGTGCAAAATATTAAAAAAAAAATGCATTTGACCGAGAAAACGATAGAAAACGATAAATTAAGTGCAATTAGTGAAATGTAGAGTCATAAATTGATAAGAAATCAAATTGGGTTTCATTTGAGACTTTTGAACATTTCAGAGATGAAAATGTGAAAAATGAGAAGTGTGAATATGACAAAATCATTTAACGTTTACATAGATATTGTCCGTTAAGTGCGGATAGCGTGCATACTGTATTAAAAAGTTGAAAAAATAAGTGCTACAAGCATGAAGTAAGGACATACATTACAAAATATTTAAACTCGTGGAGGAATTTACCTGATCATTTATTTCTCAAAAGGTAGCAAAATGCTAAAATTGTACATGAGCTGCCGATCGCTCAATTCAAGGCAATGATTTGAGGAATTTACCAAATCATTTAATGCTTAATTGGTGTGGGTCAATATTTATAATTAATAGAATCGTAGGATTTATGGTGTTTATAAGCTTTGGAGGGTGGAACGACTCAAGCATTGCTATTTTGAATAAAAATTTCAAACAGTAAGATTTTCTTCTTTTATCCAATCCAAATCGATATTCTTTTTTTGAATCAATGATTTTTAGATCGAAGATTAGTTATTCGGGATTCTGTTGTGAATTAACGAATATTTGATCTCCAAATTCTCAAGCATCGAGTTTTTGAACTTACTTTTTTTTTCGTTTTGCACTATGCAGGTAAAACTTTTGATTCACGAAGTTTCGATGGCAACAGTAATGTTACGTGAAAAAACGTCTTTTACCCCGTTCAATTCGGAGGCCGAAGTATCTTTGGATTTGGTTAATAACGGCTATGATAACCCGTCCATTTTTTGTTACGAGGGTAATGCAAAAATTATTGAGGATGGAAGAGATTCAAGGTTTATTCCAAGGTAAGGTCACTAATGGGTTTTTTTTATTTTCCGTGTTGTTACAACAAATAGTATTAATGAACAAATTATGTATTAAATAGGGTCGGGTATGAAATTTTTAGATTTTAGTTGAACTATAAAAGTTAGACCCTCAAATCAAAATGTGCATTCAAATATTTTTCTTCGCATAATCAAATTGTTCAACCATTTTTTCTAAATCAATAACAAAACTAATCCACTAAATGCTCCAATTTGCAATGTGAACTTAGACACAGAAGGTTCACTGTCAAAAAGTGTGTGTCGAGATAGCGAAAAAATTTAGAAAAATGGTACAGGTGTGTTTGCGATCTAGTTTTGTGTAAGGAAAACTGAGAGAGCGATGACTTCTTCTTGGTCGACAGTTTGCCGATCACGTTGAATTTATATTTTTCTCTTTCATGCTCGTTTTTTATTTTTTGTTTATGCTACGTTCACATTGTGTTTGGGGATTTTTCCCCCAACAATAGTATATCTTTACCAAAACTTAAAATCATTTTTTCCAATAGATTAATCTCTTCTCTCTTTTTCTCTTGCAACATGTAGAACAAATAAATAATACATATTCAATATGGTCTCCTATTGATATCCTGTAATTCCACAAAATAAGAGATGAAATCATAAAATATAAATTGTGCTTAACACAGAATCTTTAACCGAAGATATCGTACGGGAATCCTGCATGCACATGGATCTTTATTACATTTTGTCCCACATCCTTACACAAGTAAATTTTGTTGGAGAGGTAATTTAAATAAATATGTTTGTCCACTTTTTACTACGTCTCGGCACGATACAATATGATCTAACTTTTTGTGTCATATTTGTTCTTTTGAAATAAACATATGCACGAGACAATTTACTTAAAACGTGATTAATCTATGTCTAATAATGGATGTAACGTTCATTTAAGGCATTTAGGCCAGCTATTCATGTGACAGTTTTATTTTGCAGACACCAGACACACATGTAACTTTGTTTAGTACATTTGATTTGAACAAGATTAAGTAGTGATTAACCAATGATTAGAGCACATGATAATTAGTTGATGACAATCCTTAAACTTCTAAGGAAGTTAAATTCTATTGTTCTTGATTAGTCAATGTGTGGGGCCATGATATCTTCTTGTTGCTAAATTTGTCTTCTTTTTTTTGAGCAAATCAGAATCTTATGATCTTATGCTAGTATCTTTGTCAGATCTCAAACTTAACTACTCTTAGATCAACTCAAATCTTAGCAGGCTATATTTAATTTTTAGAAATCAAGATCTTGTTCTTGAAAGATTTAGAAGTTTACTCAACCCATCGGATTATAGACATAACTTCCCGCATGAAATCTAACTTGCTAGTAATTATTGATCCGCTATACATTTCTAGAGAATGGACAAATAGTGGCCACGAACCTGCCAAGTATGTGACTAGGCATGATGCGGGGCGGGGTGGGGCGGAGCGGGAGTGCAATTTTTTTTTTTAAGTAGTAGTCTCTCCTCCAAAAAATTCTGGCTCTTCTCTTGAGCATGATGACACGAAGCATGATTATGCTTTTATGAATCATTATTGATAGTGACCATGAACCTGCCAAGTATGTGACTGGGCGTGATGATATGAAGCATGATTGTACTTATGACTCCTCATCGATAGTAATAAAACATGCCACCATGAGTTAAAAAAATAAACGAGAAAGGGTGAAGAAGTGATATATATAATTCTAAATTTGTCTCATCACTTTTTTAAGGGGAGTATGTTGAAGACTGAGGCCATGTTTGGTACAGATTTTTCCCCAAAAAATCCATTTTCTTGCATATAATATTTGACTTTTCAATCATTTTTACACTACAAAAAAATTTGAAAAGTCAAAAAGTAACCAAAAAAATCCATTTTTTCCCCAAAAAATCTCTACCGAACAAACCCTAAATTTAAGTATGATCACTTTAATAAGATATTAAACGAGGTGGTTGAACGTTTATAAGAAAGTTAAAAGAATGATATTTTTAAAGGTAGAACACCGTCCCAATTTCAACCACCATATTTGCTGTGGATCTCGTTGAGATTGTGATAATATGAAAACTTTGAAAAAATTTAGAACATAACAGTTGTCATAGAACATTACCAAAAGGTCTTGCTTAATCTCCAGAATCAATAATTTGTTTGTAAGAATATCTTAGTTGGGGCCCCTTTTGTATCTCAAGACTTGCTATATATATAAGAGGACTTTGAGAAAAGCTTTCATTCAAGAATTCATCAGCTATCTTTTCAATCCAAAAACCCTTGTGCAGCAGTGTAGAAATTATGGCAATTGAGATTGAGAAACCCTCTGTTGGATTATCAAAAGTTGCAGTCTCAGAAACTCATGGAGAAGACTCACCATATTTTGCGGGGTGGAAAGCGTACGACGAAAACCCTTATAATGAAGCGTATAATCCATCTGGAGTCATACAGATGGGACTAGCAGAAAATCAAGTAAGTTTTCGTCCCTTTAAGGCTTAAGCTTTTAGATGATGTGGTTCCTCATGTCGTCATTTGGGATATTAATTGTTTGTTTCCTTGGACAGGTTTCATTTGATTTGCTCGAAGAATACTTGGAAAAACATTCAGAGGCAACAAACTGGGGAAGTACAAGTTGCTGCTTTAGAGAGAATGCTTTGTTTCAAGATTATCATGGACTAGATTCTTTCAGAAAGGTATTATCAATGTTTTTGTTTTGCACTAACTCTTGTTGTAAGAACAAGTTCTAAGCCCCTAATATATGAACACTTTTATGAAATAATACAGGCAATGGCAAGCTTTATGGAACAAATAAGAGGGGGAAGAGCAAAATTTAATCCTGAAAGAATTGTTATAACTGCTGGTGCAACAGCAGCCAATGAGCTATTAACCTTCATTTTGGCTGATCCCGGCGATGCCTTGCTTATTCCGACTCCTTACTATCCCGGGTATGAATACATGTATGTCACGTCAAGTACTATCTAGTCTACCTCATGCAACATACTAAACTAACCTATGGGATTTGTATGCAGGTTTGATAGAGACTTGAGGTGGAGAACTGGGGTCAAGATTGTACCGATTAACTGTGACAGTTCAAACAATTTTGAGATTACTCCTGAAGCTTTAGAAGCAGCATATAATGAAGCTGAATCCATGAACATCAAAGTTAGAGGAGTACTCATAACAAATCCTTCAAATCCATTAGGTTCAACAATTAAGCGATCCATTCTCGAGGAGATTCTTGAATTCGTTACGCGTAAAAACATCCATCTTATCTCTGATGAAATCTATTCAGGATCAGCATTTTCTTGCACTGAGTTTGTCAGCATTTCTGAAGTTCTTGATGCTCGAGGATACCAAGATTCCGAAAGAGTGCATGTTGTTTATAGCCTTTCGAAAGACTTAGGCCTCCCGGGGTTTCGAGTTGGGACAATATACTCATACAATGACAAAGTTGTGACAACTGCTAGAAGAATGTCCAGCTTCACTTTAATTTCTTCTCAAACACAACAACTTTTAGCTTCCATGTTGTTGGACGAGGAATTTACACAAAATTACATAAAATTTAATCGAGAAAGGCTGAGAAAACGATATGAAATGATCATTGATGGTTTGAAGAAGGCCGGAATAGAGTGTTTGAAAGGAAATGCTGGACTATTTTGCTGGATGAATTTAAGTCCTTTGTTGGAGGAACCTACAAAAGAGAACGAATTGGCTCTTTGGAAGTTAATATTGCATGAAGTGAAATTAAACATATCTCCGGGTTTGTCTTGCCATTGTTCCGAGCCTGGTTGGTTTCGAGCTTGTTTTGCAAATATGAGTGAGCAAACACTAGAAGTTGCACTCAGAAGAATACATGATTTCATGGACAAAAGAGAATGCATGAAGACTATAGTATGATGAATTATATATTTCTCCTCACATTAATTTTTTTATTCAATTTTGGTTCCTATTTTTAGTTCTTTCAAGTGACATTGCCAATCAAAGAATTGGTTTGTGCATATCACTGGATTGCTCTCGACAAAATAATATACAAGATTTTAATTTTTATTTCATCTCTTTAAAGCCCATTTGGTAGAGTTTATAAACCAGTTTATTTGATCAAAATGGTTTATTTGACCAAAAATAGTTTATTTAACAAAAAAATTTGCCTTCATAGCCGTCATTTTTTATCATTCTTGGTCAAATAAACTGTTTTGGTCAAATAAACTAGTTTATAATCTCTACCAAACGGGCACTTAGATTTGTTCGGTATTATCATATGAATTCTGCAAATCATATCTAAATATATTTAATTTTGTTCAAGAGTGAGACATATCGACTTTTTTGGAAATATCAGTTCAGTTGGTTGCTGAAGTTTTCTCTCATGGACTTGGATTATTTTTAATGCACTTAACTTTTATTATTAGTTGAAGCATGTATTTTTAATTTTTTTTCTATTGAGACAACACGATTATACATTTATCAAACTCAACCACATTAGAAGCAGCATTTAATTAAAAGAAAGAACTTTCATTTTCTTATAATATAAATTGTAATTAGGATCTAACTAATTGTGTTTTATTATTATAACAGATATATAATATAAACAATATGCATCACTACTACAACAACATTATATAGAATCAATGCCGTGTTTTTGTTCTACCAAACATGGGCTTTGAATATCCATGTTGAATATCAGAAGCCATTTGTGGGAAGTTGCCCCCTCTAGAGTGTTTTGATCGATGCTTTACTAACATATACACACCCGGGACTATCAAGAACAGTGAACAACCGGGGGTGGGGGTGTGCCTTAAACATGGTTGAGGCACACCCCCACCCCGAAACTCCTTCTCAATTCGGCAACTTAGGCGCTCAATTACTCATTATTTCTATTTTTTCTTAAAATTTCTCATTAGTTTTAATTTTTGATTAACTCTAAAAGTGGCTATGGATTTCAAGAACTCTTTTGTTTTGAGTATTATTGTGAAATGTGGAAATAAAATTTCATCTTTAATATTTAAACAAAGTGGTTCAACAATACAATCTCCTTTTTCTTGGAAGCTCTCTATTCTTTTGTGCTCATATTTTTCTGTAGGTCAATACTCTTTATAATTGTAAGAAACCTGACAAGAGAATGAATAGAGTCAGGGGCATGGCCTTTACTGAGTTAAGTGGTTCCTGAGTTTATGAGCTAAAGACTTAATAATATCTTTAATTCCTTTTTAGCTATTTAAAGTATATCTTATTACCTCCCATCATGAGAAGGAAAATTCCAACACTTTTTTAGACGTTCCTCGATTATACAAGTCAAGGTGTCCGAAAAACAGTTGGTGAATTAAGTGACCCAATGAATTACATAAAAAAATCGAATTATAGTGGGGGAAAAAAAAAAGATCACGACTTCATAAGCTCGTCATCACAAAAAAAAAAAAAAAAAAAATTACAATAAAAAAAGTTGCAGCCAGGACTTTACAGGCATGCGAACAATACATTGAATATTGGTAAATGTGAATTTCACACTGATCTTGGTCATAATCGATTGTTAATATTCTTGAATTAATAATTTATTAATTCGTGTAATTATTTAATTATTTTGAATAAACTCTGTAGTTTGAGGATAATAATAACAAAAGTGATGAAAAGAGAAACTTTATGAATGATTGACTGAAATGATTGGCAAAAGACAACCTCGAAAAGATGCAAATGAAGAAAACTGTAGTAGAATATAGAAAAAAATTCTAACCAATTTCGTCCAAAATAAATGTCCATTGGGAAATTTTTGACATAGGGGCAAAAATTTTCTACAAAAATTTAAGCCGATAATCTCAAACCATTTTGTGAGGAGCGAAAATGAAAGAGGAAATATACAAATGTAGAGTCGGAATTTGATATGGTTTAGGCAACTTAGGGGCACTTTTGGTACTTACTTGGGGCACGAAATGAACGTGAAATGGAAGAGCATAAACATGTTTGTCTTGGACTTAAAAGGGGACAATCTTTGGGATAAAAAAGGTATATACAACATCTTACTTAATGTATCATAGGCTTTCGCACAATCTAGGATTTGGAAGGAGAAGAAAGGCAATCAAAAAATTTTAAGTCCAAGTTTGAATATTCATTTGTCCTAAAATATAGTCCACTTTCTTCATTAATTTATTAGTTTTCTAATATACCACTATTTAATATGCATTGTTATCAACAACTATGAATTATTATTATATTAATGTAGAGGTATATTAAGAAAATATAAGTAAAATTTATTGTTTCAACTATAATCAGGAGCGAAACTAGGATATTTTTTAGACTGTACTGCTACTAAAAAAAAATTTCACTCCAAAATCGGACTATCACTAGAAAAAAATATTTTTTTTACACTATAAAAAACGATTTTTCTCAAGTCGGACCGGACTGCAGTCCGGTCCCGCCCCCCTAAATCCACCCATGACTATAATAATTAAATTTCTTAATAAATAGAAGTAAGCCTATTTTATGGGATGAAGGCAAGCCCGGTTTTGGGCCGAGACGGGCGAGGCAACCGCCTTGGACCCAAAATCAAAAGGGGCATATTTTTTCATAAAAAATAAAAAATAAAAATTGAAGATAATAAAAACTGAGCCTAATTGTAGATAATTGGGCTCAGATTATTTGGTTAGTGATGATTTGATGATCGAATTTTGAGATTTTAATTTGTTACATTTCACATATATTTCACTAATGGCTATCCCATGTTTATTTATTGATTTATTAAAAATAGTTGAAGCTTTGCCGGCTTATATGTGATTGTGGCCTTGTCGGCTTTAATTTTGAGATTATTGAAATGTCTTTTTTTTAAGTTAGTCATACCTCCTAAATATGAGTCTGAAGCTAAAAAAAAAAAAAGAGGAAAGGATTGGTTATGCTATCAATTAAGAAATAAATAGTTGAACAATTAGATTACTCAAATTTGATCAATATTTTTACTTCTAAAACCACTAGACGAGTTGTATTTAAGTTATAGTTTGGAATATTTTCGGCATTGTTATTTGATTATATTATAAATTTTTTGTATAATATATTTTGTTTGTCGTTTTTTTTTCGAGTTTTAAGTTTGCTATTAGTTTTGTAACAATGATTTTGAATGTATACTACAATTTGGGGATCCATTAGGAGTCTAATTTTTGGACTTCGTCTTAGACCTCGAAATCACTATAGCATGTCTTCACTATTTTAGGTAAAAAAATCGCTCATTTTCTTAAATCTCTAATTGTCAACTATTTTTCTCCTCGCTATTCATCGTTGGTCACTCACCAACTTCTATCAATTTCTATTTTTTCATCTTCAACGCGAGTAATATATTCTCCAATATACCCAAATTTTTTTTCTACAGTCGGTCCCACTTTAAGTAAGCAATATACTTACATGTATTCTAAAAAAATGTAATACATTAGGTTACAAATGTAACATAATATTATCACCGATCCTAATGAAGATTTTCACCAACACTCACACAAAAAAGTGATATCGTCGCATCTTTCTTACTCATTTCTCTTAACTATTTTTCAAATGTCACATCTCAACACCTCTCTTTATTATTCTTCAACGAGTAAATTCTTACATATGGATTGGTATTATACTAAGGCTTGGTTTGGTGTTGCTATGATTTTAAGATAATCAGTTTCTGCTGTGCTGCAGAAAGAATCAGCTGTGGGAAGAATCAGATAAATATTTGGTAAACTCTTATTTCAAAATTGCTGTATGTTTCAAAAGCAGTATTTGAGCGTTTGGTAAACAAAAGTGATTTATTGCTGTAACGGTATTAAATTACTAAAAATGACATTAATTATAATAATGTTATTTTGTATTATTATTATTATCACGAGTGGTAAAATTTATTTTTTTTCAAGTCAAATATTTTTTAACAAGACAATGCATTTATTATTATTATTTTAAAATAAAAATAATAAAAACCTAATAAATTTCAAATTTTATAAAAATTACAAAATAAAAATATAGTCATATAGTGCAAAAATTAATTAAATTAATATTATTTTTTATGATCCAACTTGCATCAATTCGATTTCTCAAATGGGTATTAAAAAGAATTAATTTAATTAAATAGGGATAAAACAGATATTTTAATAATATATAAATAAAAAAGCTAAAAACAGAATCTGAAAAGCTGTCTTTTTGCTGTTTTTTAAAATCTGCTGCCAAGTGAGTCAGATTATTTTATAATCACTTTTAAAAAATTTGTCAAACGCTTAAATCAACTTCTGATTATTTGAGAATCAGAAGTTGGTCTCCAAAATCAATCCTAAACGGGCCTAATTGTAATAAAATACCTTGAGCTGAATTTTCAAAAGGGTAATTATATTCACAAGTTAACTACACCATATTTTAATTGCAATAAAAATTTCTAACTATTGCTTATTTTTACATTTATGTCCTTAATTTTTTATCATATTCTTATTATCAACCTATTAATTTTGCACGTCTTATTTTTGTCATTAATGATGATTTTTATTCAAAAAAATAATTAAGAGTGAATAATTTTTTTTTTGCCCTTCGTATTTTTAAATAAGCAAAATAAATAATAAATAAAAAAATTTGACAAAATAATTTCTCCTCATTTCAATGCACATTAACAGAATATTTCAACAAAAATTGTCATCAAAGACAATATGTAGAAATTATTAAAAATTAATAATAAAAACACGACGAAAAAAATTAAAGATATAAATATTAAAATATTAAAAGTTGATGGACTTTTTCGTTGAAATTAAAATATAGTGTAGACAATAAAGTACAATGTGAATATAATTAACTTTCAAAAGTAGTTTATTTTTTATAAAAATTGGCCTAGTTACTGATAGGGAAGTCTCATTTTTCACTCCTCAGCCAGTTCCAATGGCTTCTTCTCTCTCCCCTCCGGAGGTCCCTATGGAGCTCCACGTCAAGAACAGAGAGAAACTCCTCAAATCCCTAATTCAGCATCTCTCTGTTTCCTCTCGCCCTCTCCAAGGCTTCGTCTTTCTCCAGGTTTCTCATTTACTGTTTGATTTATTCTATTAAAAGTTTTGATTTGTTCATAGAATTAATGAAATTGGAATTCGTCTTTTGTTAGGGTGGCGAAGAGCAAACGCGACATTGCACCGATCATATCGAACTCTTCAGGTTCTTGACATTATATTTGATGTATCCACTACTCCATTTGTGGTGCGTGCTTTTGAATATAGTTTAAGGCTGCGTTTGCAGTATGGAATCGATGTCTTGAGATTGGAATTGGTGAAAAATTAATCCAGAATATGAACCAAACACTTATCCGTCCCAATTTTGAGGTTCCAGTTTTATACGCCTTAAAATGTATTATTGTCTTGAATTCAAAGTCTTAACATAGCTTTGATGTGCTTTGGAGAATGTTATACAAAATTAATGTGAGGAAGTTGGAGAGAAACCTTTATGTTGTCTACTATATACTAATTGTGTCAAAGATACCTGAGCTAAATTGTAATTCTGTTGATATCTGACCATTAATTATGCTAGTTAGCTAAAATCCCGCAATTGTATGGTACTGTACACAAGTAATATAATAGAGAATAGAGCATCGTCCCACAAGGATTGTGAATCTAGTTTTGACTTGACTAAAACTAACTCTAATTGGACTTACAGATTTCAATTATTTTGGTGTTTTTACTAAACTATTCTATCAATTCTACAAAAACAATTTAAAGGTTTGTGACAAGTTTTAGAGAAACTTCAAAGAGAGAGCACTAGGATCTTTGAATCACAAAAACACGAAATTACCTGAGAATAGATCGCCTGGACCCGAATTGATAGAAGAAAACTAGAAGAAATAATCTTGAACTCTTGAATCTCTTCAATTGTTCTTGAATAATCTCCTTTATTTTTCTTTCTTCTAGCACAAGAAACCTAACTTGATGCAATCCCCTAGAGAGAATTTGGTGTTTTTGACTCTACTATTATGTGTTAATAAAAGACAAGGGTTATGGTCTATATATGTCTCAATTAGGGCTCCAAAATTCGTGCCAAAACTTCCCAAAATATTGCCAAAAATGAAGATGCACACAAATTCTGGGTCTGCCGCTCAAGTGGACAGACAAACTGAATTTCCTCTATGGGTCCGGTCGGGTGGACACAGCTCCCACAATTTTTCAGTAAAAGCCCGGGAAGAAATTCTGATTTCATCGTCATGTCCTTGCTCAGGTGAGGCCTTTTCGTGCTCAAGCGGGGCATCTAGTTCTTAATTTCTTCCATCTTCTATCTTTCTCATTCGACCTCCAAAACTTGGCTCTTCATCTCCAACTTCCGGGTTTTCAAATACGCGTCATCTTCCCTTTTTTCCTCACTTTCGTGACCAATGCTTTTCAAGCTCGGTTTGATCCTAACACACACACAAAAAAAAAGGAAAAGTCAATAGAATATCGATTCTAAATACTCAAAACACCATACAAGATTCTTCGTTAAGAGGTCGTAATAAGTGTATAAAATACACTTATCAATGCAAATGCTTGATTTTTGAGTGAATGAGAACAAGATAACTACTGGTGTAAAATATTTGTAAGCAAATGTTTGAAACATGAAATTTAGTTTATTATCATTTCAAGTTGTTGGATTTCTGACCTTCCTTTTGGTGTCCTATCAAAGCCCATGGTAGATTTTCTTTATACAAAAATTATAACTTTTCAAGCTATACATGGTGGAAAATTGGTAATTGCAAATTTGTTAACCACAGTGAAGAGTCTTGCAGTTATGTTTTCATGATTGAATATTTGAATTTGTACTTTTTATTCTGTGCGGTAGTTTCTGTAAATAGCTGTGGGAATTGATTATTGTGTTTAAGAAGGATGATCATTGGTGGTTTCATTGATTTCTAGACAGGAGAGTTATTTTGCTTACTTGTTTGGAGTGCGAGAACCTGGATTCTATGGAGCTCTAGTAAGTTCATTTTAATAATGTTTTATTTTTTTATTTCATTCCTGGATTTCAGTGAAATATGACACATGGATGTTTGATGATCAAGAGGAAATAAATTTGTAAAGGTTTTCGCAAATACTGAATATTAGGAAACGTGATGCTCATATACTTCTTGTTTTGCAATGTAGATTGATATGTGTTGATATGTAGAGCCATTTCATCTGGCTCGTTAGTATAGAGGGAGGGACCGTATGTTCTGCTCAGCTGATGCCCATAGGTGTTTCTTATGACTAACTGCTAGCATTATCTGTTCATTTTTGAACTAACCCGTTGGCATAAGAGAACTGGTTTGATTAAGTGATGGGTCAGCTTTGGCTCTTTAAGAATATGCAGGGAGTTTTTTATGGTTTCTCCTCTGAATGAAGAACCTTTATGTGATTATTTTCAATCTTCAGATTGAGAGATCATGTCTTTCTCAGAAAATGTCTTTATCTTAAAATAAGATATCAATTTTGGTTATTAAGAGAAATTCATAAGACAATCTGCTTATTGAACTTTTTTGGGATGAAGGATATAGCAACTGGGGAATCAATACTGTTTGCTCCAAGATTACCCAATGAATATGCTGTTTGGTTGGGAGAGATTAAACCACTATCCTACTTCAAGGTGATTATATTGTGACAAGTTAAACGTTTAATGTACACCAAATATATAATGGGTATAAAAATTGATTTTGCACCCTTCTTTTGCAGGAGAGATACATGGTTAGCGCAGTCCACTATACTGATGAGATTACAAAAGTTCTGCATCAGCAATACCAAGGATCTGGAAATCCCTTGCTATATCTCCTGCATGGGCTGAACACTGATAGTAACAATTTCTCCAAACCGGCAGACTTTGAGGTTCTCACATCTCCCTTCCTCTAATGCTACTAATTTTCTCACCGCAGTATGAAGTGTTAACAGTACTTCAGTGGATCTGATAATACCGAAGTTTAGATATTGATGACGTTGTTAACAGCTGTATAACTTAGAAATCAGGTACACAGAGTTTGAGTGGCAAAAACTCTAGAAAGTAGAAATTAGCATATTTGATACCTAATGTACCATTGTATACATAGACATGCATAAGCTACTATATGTATGTGTGGGCAAACACTTAGATGTGCATGTTTATATGTACGTGCAGTTAAATTATTTCTGTTTGCTGAGAATGTAAATCTATGGCCTTCTATGGTTTGTTGGGAAAGCAGAATCAAAGGGACATCTTTGGTTTGTAGTAGAATAGGAAAGTTAAAAATGTGTTTTCTATGTGTCACCTTCTCTTTTGCGGACATATGATCAAAGTTGTATAATACAATGCATTGTATAGAGTTTTACCTAGTCTAATTTAAGTAGGAAAAAAGGGAAATACAACCTAAATTGTCTAAGAATTATAAAATTACAATAATTTAAAATTAAAGTAACTCTAATATTGGCAAGTCTTCAAAATAATATCTTCAGAAACTCCATCAGAAATATAGTGCTGGAAAAATTCAATTGACCAAAAAAGAACTTAAATGGGACGGCGGAAATATGTACTCTTAAAAGGTAAACACAATATTTTCGTAGTAATATGCATGGTTCTTGTTTTATTTCAAGGATCAGAACAATGGGAGAAACAAATGTATACTTGTAGTTCTTAAGAATTAAAACATAGGCAGATGGCAGACATAGTTGGTATACACTATCAGGATAAACAGTAGCCTATACTGATGAAATTTTATCACTGTACTTCATTGTAATATTTCTAGACCTGATCCTTAATTTTTTCTGGACGAAAATAGTGAGATGACAGGGACCATGATACATTTACTATTGAAAATGTAATAAATGGGATTATAACCATTTAACTGGTATGGAGATGACAGAACTTGCTGTATTATGTGTCATAATGTGTATGGAGTGGTCATGATTGTTTTGTTCTGTTCTACATCTAAACTAACTTGGGTCTCTTGAAATCTCATATTTCTTTATCCATAGGCTATGTCACTTATCTCCTCTATAGGTCCTTGGATTGCTTGCAGCAATTTTTCTAGATTTTGATTCAAGGATGATGTTATTTGTATGGAGATTATTGATTTTTATGATTATATCTTTTTAGGGGATTGACAAGTTTAAGACAGATCTAAATACTTTGCATCCTATTTTGACCGAATGCCGAGTTATAAAGTCGGAGCTGGAGCTTACTCTCATTCAATTTGCCAACGATATAAGCTCTGAAGCTCATGTTGAGGTTAACATTCTTTGTTTATGTAATTATTTAGTTTTACACCTTTTGTTACTGAAATCTCCTTCCGGATATCTCATATACGAATGTTGGGCGAGAAATGTTATGAAGTTTCCATGTTCTCTGCTTTTCCATCGTGAGATGCTTTCTTAACTGTAGTTTAGTGATTCTTAATTCTTGCTATTTATGCCTGCATAGAAAAGAACATTGGCTTCTTATATATATGTGAACTGAAGTTCATTTACCAATTATTAGTACAACTAGTAATCACATCCTGCCGCATGTTTGGCCATGCTAAAATTATTTTTAAGTGCTTATGAGTTGTGCGTCCTATAGAATGTGTGGATAATAAGTGGGTAGTAAGTTGTAGATCCTAAGAAATGTGTGGATAAAAACTATCTTTAACCATCTTAAATTATAATTTATGTTTAGCCAAACAAGGGCTTGATTGATTCATTGACAATTGGGTTTTGTATACTTGTAGAAACTGTTTAGCAAATTCAGGCACTGTTGATACATATGGTTTTATTTGGTATTTAGATTCTTGAAAGTCACATGTGAAAGAGCATTGTATGTTGATATTGTGGCTCATGCTTTCTTTCAAAAGAATTGACCATTAGACAATACCTTTTGTTTCGAAAGGCAGCTTATTTTGATATGAGGCTGGGACCTTTTTTCCCTCTAATTCCTTTCTTTCATTTTGTTATCCCTTAAGATTGTAAAGGGAAATAAAATACCTTCCCCATATAAGGAGTATCTAAACCTGCCACTTAATATGGCAACTGCCTCTTTATTTATCTGTTTCATTTCTTCTCTTTCTTAATTTTCATACAAATTACCTTAGAAGGTGAACGGTTTTAATACTACCACACGAAAAATTGGGAATGTGTAACACACTTAATTTGGTACTTAGTTTGGGAATTTCCTCGAAAGCTTGATAGCAATGAAATTTGCGCATCGAGAACCGATAATTCTAATTAGGGGCATATTGATGATAGCATTGTTAATACTTAAGTATATTCTGTAAGTTCACAATAAAATATTGTGCGGCTATTTGTATATTTACATTCAAGTTGGCCATAATAGTTTACAAATTCATATTTATATTTTACATGCCATATTTGATCTTGGCATTTTGTTTGCCTAAATTACCATTCCAAATCATATATGATCCACAAATCAGATTGCACGATCTGGGTTCCCAGATCACTTGGCATGGGTGTGGTGGGTGAATGAAGCGTGATAAACTTTGACACTATAGAATATGATACAATTTCTCTTCATTTTATGAATGTGTACGCAAGTACTTTAATTTTTTCAGCAGTGGTTTGAGTAACCATCTTCTTCCCTTTAAGCTACCTTTTTCTTCTCGTTATCTTATCTTCCACTCATTTGTTCTTATCATGTTCCTTTGATAAAAATCTTTAGTAGGATGTGGTTTTCCTTCCTTTTAGGTGTGGTTATCTCATGTTCGCATGCATGCATTCTTTTTCTGATGGATGAAGGTACAATTATTTTGATTTGCTATTATGTGCCTTGAGCAGGTTATGAGGAAAACAAAAGTGGGCATGAGAGAGTATCAATTAGAAAGCTTGTTTCTTCATCACACCTACATGTATGGTGGTTGTAGGCATTGTTCATATACATGTATATGTGCTACTGGTGACAACAGGTAAGCTCTTTTTCCTTCTTTTTACCCTCTGCTCTTTTCAGATAGATGTCTCTACGATTACTTTTAAAGTTGGAACCACAAATGTGCAGCTTTGGTCTGGGAATAGGGAAGAAGTATTGGAATATCAATAACTAAAGTTTTCAATAGTACAAGAACAATTTATATGAATGGTTAACCAGTCTCCCTTCTTTGCCATAAGAAGCAAAGCTTTAGATACTGTAGAGTGGCTAAAAGTCCTTGCTATGGCACCCTGGGTCTTTTTTCTTCTCTCTTTTCCTTATTATCATAATGTTTAAAATCACTAGACGTAGCTGGAGCAACGGATTACTAGTCTTAAACATTTCTCATTCTCTTTGCAATTTGCATTTGATGTAACCTAGTTCGACAACATGTGTGATGCTTAGGCCTCTTGTCATTAATTGCTTCTGGGGAAAAGAAAGGGAACGTAGCTAAATGCAGCCTCCTAATGAAATATGCCCTGGTCATTGTGGTCTGAGTTTGAAGCATAAAATGGAATTTTGTCTTTGAGTGGGTAATTCTGGAGTTCAAACAATGTCACTTGCAGAAGGTTTTTGTTGTGGGTTGCAGAATATTTGCAGGAAGGTAATTCATTACTTCGTAAAAATATTGGCCTGCTAGGATAGGCTTCATTTGATGATCTCATCAAATACTAGTAAATGAGAAAATAGTATTCACGAATGATGGATTGTTTTACAATAAGTAGAACACATGAAAAAATCATAATGTTAAAGATTTTATAAGCACATTAAGCTATTTTCTCAAAGAATGCTATCAAAAGTTATTGTTCAAAAGAAGGCTCTTAATCTTCACAGGATATGCCTTTCTATAGTAATGCTTATTTCTTTTCTGATTTAGACCTCACAAAAATGAAATGGGTATAATATAGAACAAATTTGTTCAGATCACCAAATTACTTATTTCCCAAAATGCCCGTGTAACATTTTTCAGAATTATCGTGCAACTCACAGTTTGCTAGGGTGTTGTGTCCCTTGGTAAGGATTCACTATAGTGTGACTTTGTTTCTGTTAAAAAAGATGCTGAAGAATGACCAAGTGTTGTTGAGATGGAATATGGTGATCAAGAAATATGGTATATTTCTATAGAAAGTAAAGTAATATAAGGTCTGGAGGATTATAAATTACGAACTTTCAAGTGTATACTAGAGTTGTTTCTCCTACGTCCTGCTGTGCATGATGTTCTCACCGTACGCTGCACTTGAGCTCATCCATCATTGTCCATGCTCCCCTGCATGCACTTGAGTTGTTTCTCCTGCATCCTGCTGTGCATGATGTTCTCATGGTATGCTGTACTTGACCTCAGCCATCATTGTCCATGCTCCCCTGCTCTCCCTTCTGTAGGGGCAGTTGCTTTTAGATGCTGATATCAAACTACCTGTCACAATTTAACATTTGCTAGCATGTTTGTGTCATTGGTATCAGTTTATTGGGGCTTATTCATCTTTTTAGACTATACACTTTACAGTTTTGTAGAGTTATATTTAATCTTTTGCAAGTGTTAGAATGAAATTTGTGCCCACACTCTCTTCATGAAAGGATTCTGTTAAAACTGTGGTTTCCTTTTTTCCCAGACCTCAGTTCAACTCCCATTCCTTAAAGAGATTAACTAAAGAAAGTTTTGTTCTTTTCCTTCCAGGACCAGCTACCAAAGTAGTTATTTGTCTGTTAGAATTTCTTTTTCCAAGATAAATTTGATCAGCCCTTAAACGAAACCCGCCTTCCTCACACCAAGGAAACAACTACATGAAGGCTTGTCTCTTATTTGCAAAAAATCAGCTTCTAATTTTATATCTAATCAATTAAAGTAACTTTGCTTCTCCCAATGAAACCAAGAATCAAAGAATTCTCACGGAGATGGTGTTTGATTTTCTTCATTTACCTTCTTCTCATTGTTTGGATAATATGTTTGAGGTTTTGTACATGTTTCAAGTTACTTTTCACAATGCTTTTGATGTTGCCTTTTGTTTTCAACTCTCTAGTAGTGATCTGACAGGTCGGTTTATGTTTGAAATAAATATTTGCCTTGCATTTAGAATTTTAAGGTATTTCATTTATTTTTTTTTTGTATATATATATATATATATATATATATATATATATATATATATATATATTTCAAAAAGAAGGGTGTATCTGATGAATTTTTCATAGGCATTCTTTCCATAACACCCATAATACTTAGTTACGAGGGAAAAGTATTTTGTGGTCACATCACCTGTAGCTGTTAGAACAGAATGGAAAAATTATTTTTAGTGGCTGATCTACAATAGAGTAAATGTGATATTGGTGAATTAAATTGCATGTTGGTTGTCTCAGATTCACCTCAACAATCAATGTGTTTCTAAAAGGGAAAGATTTATGTGGTTCATTGAATATGTCGACACATCTCTTGCTTGCTTGCTTAATGTCCAATGTGTGATTATGGTCTTGTTTTGGAAAGTTACTTGTCATTATTAGATAGATAGGATCATAAACTTGAGTTTCATTGCTTTAATCATTAGTTAATAGTTATCTCTCATACTACAGTGCTGTGCTGCACTATGGTCATGCAGCAGCTCCAAATGACAAGGTATGATAACTATCACGTTCTTGCCTTCTGCGGATTTATGCATAGCAAGCAAATAGTTTCTTTCCCACTGTGGCAGCACGCTCATTTTCTTTCTCGCTACAAATTCAATTGTTTGATTTCCATCTATTTCTTTTGTTATTCAAAGGAGGATGAAATTGTTTGCAACAGAAGAGATGAAGTTAGAAATTGAAGAGAAATAATTGCATGGGAAATCATGTTTTCGCTAATTCAATAGAGGCCAGCGGAAATAAGATCCTTCTAGTATTCTTCTTTTCTTTGAATTGTTCAGGCTACAAGGACATTAAATTAACTGGTCAACGCTAGAGGCATGCAGCTTCTGACTGGACATTATTGTTTTGAGTTAAACAATAAATGAACATTAAAGATAAGAAACACTTGCCTGGTGGTGGTATGTGGTTGCGACGTCTCTTTTCTCATAATATGTAAAAGATGAAATTATATACTTCACGGACACTTTGTATTGCATCAATCACTTGACCGAACATTTTTTTAATGTTTATCCAGAGGACTTTAACTCATTTTCTCATCATTTTTGTGCTAATTAAACTCTGTACGTTGTACATCATATTTCAATGAGCTGTCACATCGAGTCTGATTTATAATGTCTTTATCCTTTAGAGACAACTTCTTTTTTGTAGATCTAAATCTAGTAATATGCTGATAGTTATGGTTGGGATGGTATAATGTCTTAGAGTTGATCCTGCTATTCTAGAAAGCAATTTCATATTCTTCAGAATATGAGAAGTATTTTTAACATCCTATATTGTTTTAATGTGTTTCTTGCAGACTTTACAAGATGGAGATATGGCATTGCTTGATATGGGAGCTGAATACCATTTTTATGGTTCTGACATAACTTGTTCCTTCCCAGTGAGCCCCTGTATTTGTCTTATTTCAAGACACATGCATATTGCATCAATCAATTGATATTCTTCTTGCAATTCAGGATTTTGCAACTGAGGTTGATGCAATACACATATATATACACATGAAAAATGTGAAATTTACCAAATGTGAAAATTTCATTAATAATAGACCAAGAAGGTATGGACATGTACATGAGAAGTCACTCACCTAATCTAATACGTCCAAGATCTCGTGAGACGTACAATTTTAAGAACTTGTGCCATAGTCCAAAAAATAAAAATGTCAACAAAAGATCTCTGATAACATGCTTACAGTTTTCTCTGCACTTCCTTTCCTTCTATGACACCCTCTCATACACTGCAGCCCAGTGTCCCAAATCCCCTAGCCTCCTCTTCTGTATAAACTCCACCAAGTCAGACAACATAGAGCAAACCAAATAGATTAGAGATCCTGATATTTTAGCCACTTCACAGTGTGTCAACAAGTGATTTATGGTCCTTTCAGCCCCCTCACACAAAGGAGGCTACAGTTAACATAATCTTTCTTCCTCCTTGAATTGTCACCAGCGAGGATTCTCATGAGCTGCCTTCCATTTATTCTCAGTAATTTGGTGCAAGTACACTTAAGAAAATTGATCTTTCAATCTTGACACAACTGCTCAAAACTTTTATGTGCATAAATGAGGTCGATTTATGTGTCTATTTGGGTATGTGAAATACTTTTTCACTTGATTGTGGCATTTTTATGAAATGATCCTCTTTACCATGTTATGCAACACTCACCAAGTGGCTTCTGAATAAGCTTGTGACTGTTTCAAATCAATTTGTGAACCAGGCTTTTTTCCAGAAAGAGTTATTATGTTATACTATAATGGATTAGGTTCTTTTCTTATTTTATTCTGAATGATTTTTGCTCTTTAATGCTTCTCTCTTTTAAGTTTAACAATGTAAATGGTCTCTTTCAGGCACCAGACTAAATTGTTTTTTATTTGATAAAACTCGTTATTAAGGATTCCTATATTGTTGTTGATGCAAGTATGATTTCACTTATTAATTACAATGCTGAGAAATGTATTATCACATTCTTTTTAATTAGATTAAATAAGTTTCTCTTACAGATATCTGATTGTAAGTGCAGGTAAATGGGAAATTTACTCGTGATCAATCCCTCATATATAATGTGAGTGTTTTTTCTGTTGAACATAGCTATTACATATTGCTCAGGGTTTTTTTAAAAATGAAGTTACACCACTGCCTGTTCATTTTTGTTTCAAGGCATCCAACTTGAAGTCTGTTCATTCTGAATTGAGTTTCTCACGAAATTCTGGAATCGTATAAAGACAATACCATATCAGTACAGCACCTTTTTTGTACTTCCTGTCACAAGCAACCCCAACTCAGATTGAGATGCAGACACTAGTACCCTTTCTGAATGAATGGGATAATAATATTGCATTCGTTATAAATATGTTCGTGTTTCACTGATTATTTTTCCAAGTCTCAGGTATGAGACCACGTTAGATTATCAAATTCTAAAAACGGAGTAACCATAATTGGAGAACTCACAAGCATTAAGTTTAGGAGGTCTTGTTGGGCCATCTCTAGTTCCTCATTTTCCTTCATGCAAATACACATTCAAAGGATTAATGCCTCAAGGTCTCATTTATTACTTGGTTTGATTCTGATTTATTCATTTGCAGGCCGTCCTTCGTGCCCACAATGCTGTCATTTCCAGTATGCGGCATGGAGTAAGATGGGTTGATATGCACAAGTAAGACCCCAATAACTAGAATGTTCGGTGAAAGTAAATGACAATTATTGAAAGTCAGGGTCATAGAAGAAAGATTAATTTTTCCTCCGGGAAATTTTGTTCAGCATGAATTCAGGATTGTACTGTGGTAATAGAGTTTGTTCTGTATTAGTTTATCCTCTTTCTGGAGAGAGTGAATTTTATAATGAATCTGTCCAGTACATGTTGCATCCTGATAGGCTCCAACTATTCACGTTGCACATGAATATTTCCATTACAGTTGTTAGAGCTTTGGGGATAATTTGGGGATTTAGTAGAATGAACTGTGTAGGGTTCAAATTGTTAATAAAAGTGGGTGGGGTAGTCTGTTAGAGGCATTCAAAAATTGGAGAATTGTTGGGAGAGTCCGGGCCTCTCGAATGCCTGGAATCTGTAATTTATTTCATTTCCTTTTCAGCTATACATTTACACTTTTCATTCTGTTTCTGCAATATAATTTCACACAAATCATATAAATACATTACACCATGGTTATGTTCAAGCAAATACAACTCTACAGCCGCCATTGATCTCTGTCCTTGTTGCCTTTGATCATCAATTCTGAAATTGCATCCAGGAATCCTATCACATCCCCATGGCCGTCTTTCAATGAAACATATTACTTATCAAGAGAACTTGATGTTAGCAGGCTTTATAACTATTGTTGAAGACTATGGGATGGCACGAACGCGCACATGCACATATAATACATATATGCATACTTGTGTGTGTGTGGTAATTAATAAAAATATTTTCTGATATTCATTATTTTGTCTGGCTGCTTATGCCTTTCCCCTGATTATTAGATTGGCCGAAAAAACTATTCTAGAGTCATTGAAGGAAGGATGCCTTCTTTGTGGGTATGTATGTTTTCTTGATGATACGCCTTTTTCATGTACAGCTTCAGGTAAAGAGGCAAAGAACTAAATTCTAACCTGTCTACGGTTTTTTGATGTTTGACTAGTGATGTTGATGCTATGATTCATGAGAGACTGGGTGCTGTTCTCATGCCTCATGGCCTGGGACACTTTCTGGGAATCGATACCCATGATCCTGGGGGTTACCTACAGGTTTTAGCAATAATTTTATCACTAAGATTTTAACTGTTTGCATGCAGTAAAATTTTACTCTGTTTCTTATGGATGCTGGGATAAAATGATGATTCTAGGGAGCGGAAAGACCGAAAGAACCTGGATTGAAGGCTTTGCGAACAACTAGAGAACTCTTGGAGGGAATGGTATGTGGAAGCATTTATTCTAGGTGCTTGTTTGCCTTTGCTTAAATTATAATTTTAGCTGGTAAACTGGTCAAACATACTTTTTATCCACACATCCACAACTTTATCCACACATTCTATAGGACCCACAACTTATAAACACTTAAAAAATAAGTTCAGCACCACCAAACACGCGCTAAGACTTCTGTAGCTTACTTTTTCTATAGATAAGAAAAAGTGGTGGCCCTCTTTCCATTGCTTCATAGCCTGGTCATTTGTTTGGGGTGCATTTCTTGTGTATTCTGTATTCCCAAAATATGCATAATACAACTTAGCAACATTCAGGTCGAGTCAACTCTTAACCTAGAGTGTCTTTGGTAAAGATTTTTGTAGATTATAAGCAGTGAGTCCTACAAAATGTGTGAATAAAAATTGGATATTAGTTGTGGGTTCTACGAAATGTGTAGATAAAAATTATGTTTGACCAGCTTATAAGCACTGACAAACATACTCCTAATACGGTTGAAAATCAACTCAAGAGTTTTTAACATGAATACATGATAATACACCAAACGCACAAATCCATATTTATATTTCTGTGTTTCCAAGCTATTTCATAAACAGATTGCTTATTGATACGGAATTACACATTTGGAGGAAATACCTCTCAGCTTCTGCTATTAACCAAACTTAAATTGTTAGCAAAGATGGCCTCATTGCTATCTTATTATATTTTATTGGAACTTAAATGCAGTGGAACTTCTATGTGATTTTAAATGATGGTTGCATAAGGGAAATGCAGAATATATAATAGAGTTGGATGGCTTAAATTGTGAATAATACTTATCTTACCATCTCATTTCACGACTTGAATTCTACTGAATGATAATTACGAATCATATCATCTTATCATTTTATCTCAAGACATAAATGCTTCTGAATGACAATTACATGTGGATGTTGAAAACAAAATTATCTTGAATGGTTTAACTGCAGGTGATAACTGTGGAGCCTGGATGTTACTTCATTGATGCTTTGTTAGTTCCTGCAATGGAAAATTCAAAAACGTCAAAATATTTTAACCTTCAAGAGATTAACAAATTTAGAGATTTCGGCGGGATTCGGATCGAAAGTGACGTGGTATTTCTTTTGCCAACCTTTCTTGAGTATTTCAATTGGTATTTTTTATTTAAGATTGCTTTATATCTACATAAAATCTGCTGTTTGCAGAGTCAATTTTACACTGAATTATCTAATGTTGGTTTAGGATTGAGCAGATATTTTAACATCTAGAATGTGCTTGTCAATATTATAACATCTTGAATCTAGATGTGCTAAGCTTGTAAGTGTAAAGATGACATCAAAATGAGTCACTTTCTGAAATTTAATTTGGATATATGGCCAAGGGCTCATAAATCACTCCTATTGTTATAGCCATATGCTGTAATTCAAGATAATTATATACTCACGGATTGTTTTTTGGTAAAAGTGATTTAAAAAGTTTGTCTTTAATGAAGAAACATCCAAATTTCATTCGCATCCCAGTATATGATGTAGATCAGTCATTGCATAACTTGATATAGTGATATACACGCACACATTGCATATATAAATACCACTATCTTATCATTCACTCGAACACGTGAACCTTTCATTCACAATTATCTCGTCTATGTAAATTGTTCTTATTTGTTGCTGTCTTTTGTACATCTTCAGTATGTCACCTCAAATGGTTGTGTGAACATGACCAAGTGCCCGCGGGAGATACAAGAGATTGAGACGGTAATGGCGGGTGCACCCTGGCCTATTCTGAAGACCACTATTCCTTCTGCAAATGGAGCAATCTATCCTACCAAACATTGAGCTTGCCATATAATAATTGAGTTTTGATTTTGTAGTTTCATTTTGGAATTATGAAGTTGATGCAATTCCTTCTTGTAATTCCAAGTTCTAAAGATACCTTAAGCCTAAAGCAATGAAACATTCATTGTCAGTTAGGCAAATGTTTAGATGTATTCAGTATTCTCCATCTGCTGTAAAGATTGTATAAGCTTTGAACAAGGAGTTCTAATAATATAAATTTTTAGTCTATATGACACTGGTTAATTGAGGAAACGAAAATACTGTCACAGCTAAAAATGACGTGTTTCTAATGGGGAACACTCGAGTTTCTTGATCCTTCAGTGCATGAATTGGTAATTTTGAACACTAAATTTGTCGTTGGTTTTGTTTAAACTAGTTAAAGCACCTCAGAGTTTTTTAGGCATTTCAATTTTTAGAAATGTAGTAATTAAAAAGTTAAAACTTCTATTCTCAACATTATCTGACAAACAACATATACCAACATTAAAATCCCCAAAACTCCGTCTCCCAGAGAACAAAAATGTTCTGATTGCTAACCATGTGCCAAAAGAAAAGGAAAGAATTAACACTTGCTGTATTTATCTTCCTTATCCAGTGACCGAGGGTTGCCTAACAACTAACCAAGTCGCACGTGCCATCTGCATCCACAGATAGCTCATACAAGTCACTGAAGAAAGTTCCAAGCCGTTGTTTCTATCTCAAGGTCTTCATTGCTCCCTAACTTTAATCAGAGGATGGATTCTCAACATCACTCCCGCTGCTCCTGCCATCGTTGCTTGGAAATGCAAGGCTCTCAGAATTTTCAGTCAGGCTATACTTGAGGAACTTCACCCTCTTTCTCTTTTCAGATTTTTTTGCTGGACGTTTTGTTCCTCCATGTTCTGCAGATTGTATTGAATGGGCAGCAGCCATGAATGCAGCATTCATTGATTTACTCATCATTTCATCCTCCTCATTTCCACCTTGTTCTCCCTTGTTATCTATGTAAAAGAGATCAGTATCTAATGTCTTCCTCTCTTCCTTATTTGCGAGTCGATCCAAGTCTTCTTTTAAACTATTTGATATTAGTTTGGCACGGAATTTTGACATATCATCATCAAATATCCTTATCCCTCTATTCTCTATATTTAGCATCCATCCTGGATAGTTTCAAACATCATTTTAGTAACATAAATCAGTCAAATACAGGTGATAAATGTTATCAAAACTACTCACTTAAAAATGCTTTTGGTGATGATCCAACCGGTCCACTGTTAGCAACTTCACTGCCAGTCTCGTTTCTTATCCATTTAAAAAGATCGGAAGGTAGATTAGAACTAGCAAAAGCACTTGAATAGGATGTGGCTTTGTTTAGGTCGGCAAGTTCCCTGCAATAAAACAAGTAACGTAAAAACCATTCAATCTAAGTTTTGATGAAAATTGTCCGAAAAAAATTAATTCATTGTTCATGCCTACCTGAAATACTCTATGGCTTCATGGGTAACCATCAATTTTCCCAAGGTTATATTTTTTGTATGCTTTACTGGTAGCTGTGCCAAACTCCCAGGAGCAAGGAAAGAATATTCAACTAAAATCACAGAATCATAAAGAATTTTCCTTAAAAGAACCTCATTTTCGGGGGTCTGCAGATAAAATTATAAAAAGGTTAATAATCAACAAGTTCACACTTTTAGGACCATATTAGAAAGAACAACAAATGAGGAAAATTTTCTACGTAAATTATCAGGTACAAGTCAAGAATTTTATTCAAGAAAGCAACTTAAGCATTGTCAAACAGTGCTATTAACATTGGTAAAATGATTACAAAAACAAAGATACATTGCAAAGAAGTTGACTAACCATTAAGGACGTTACAGGCAACATTGGCTCCAGCAGCATCCTTACGAGGGTCACTGCAAAAAAAAAAAGGATGGACAAAATCAGCAGATTACAGAAGGAAGTCAGATGATCAAAGAGAAATACGAATAACTTTTCCTCAAAATTATGCTGCAAGTGTACTTGATGAAATAAGACGTCCACAGGAGAAATCCTCATGGCCCAAAAACTCAAAAAGATTCCAAGTTTACTCAGTAATTTACTGGGTTATATCCAAATTTCAAAAAGGAAGTACACGCAAATGCTGACCATAGAAATAAGCATTCCGAAATGCAGTGATGGAAGCAACAACCCAAGTCCTTAGCTCATTCTGCAACTCTTTTCCTGAGCCCTCTTGCATTTTCAAACACACCTTCAACAGAAAGGCCTCGGCAATCACAAAACCGGCCAGCTCACTCATTTCACACCCTTCAATGTTAACCTTCTCGGGAATCTCATTGCTCAAAAGTGGGAAAAACACTCTCAGAGTTTCTTTAATGTTCCCATTTTCGGCCACATTGCTTCCAATCCAAACACTAACTAAATCCCCCAATGGAATCAAACAATTCAAATCATCCCAACTACCATCCAACCCCTCGCAACAAACATTTATATACCCAAGAATTGAATCAACCAAACCCTTAATTTCTTTATTGACTTTTCTCTCCTTCTTGGACCCCAACTCAAAACCCTTTAAACCAACAATAAAATTATGTAAATTGTATATAATGGGAGAAATCAAAGCAATGCACTTTATAGAATTACAAGAAGAAGAGCAAGAAATTATTAGCTGAAACAAATCTTTTATGGCTGATAATTGATCCAAAGGTTCATTTTTTGCTAAATTGGTCTTGAGAAAACTCAGAGCTGAGAAAACCCAGATTGTTTCTAGAGGAGGGTCGATTTTAGATTGAAGTAATTCATAAAATTCCGAGATCAAATTTGTGGAATTAGGGTTTTTTAATGAGTTCAACAGGGCTTGCATAGATTTGTTGAGAGCAATTTCGTAGCTTTGCCCAATTAAATTGGTGAAATTGTAGGCTTTGGAAGAATCAGCCATTGCTATTGGATTCAACTTTTTTCCTTAAGTGGATTTTACAGAGATGAAGAGAGAAGTGCCGAAACCCTGAAGTTGTGAGGAATTAGGGTTTAACAAGGTAGGTGGGGTTCTCTGCGTCAGCGGTCTACCGCTGTATTGTGTGCGCCCATTATTTGCCCGAAGGCCCGAAGATCCGGCTCCAGGTCCAGGTCCAGGTCTTGCGTTAATATGTAAAAATACGATTTAACTAAGATATTTTAAAAAATATTTTTAAAATCAAATAAAAAATGCTTGGTTCTCAATTTTAAGATTTTTAATTGAAATCGAGCTGAAAATCTTAAATGAAATCGAGCTGAACGTTTCACAAAGAATTTTGTTCATTCTTTCTTCTTTTCTTTTCTTTTCTTTTTTTTTTCTATGCGTCTTTTTGGTCGAATTTGATAGTTTGAAATTGAGAAATTGTATTAAAATATTCAAGCAAATGGCAAATTCAATTAATTTCCTTTACAAAAACACATTTCACCATTTCTAAATTTGCCCTTGACTTTGAAGGGTGGATGGCCATTTTAGAGGTAAACATTGACATGTTGGGAGTAATTCGATCATTGAGATAAAATTTGCTTTCACGTGATAGAAGTTAAAAAATCGAAAGTCACATTATTTTCCAGCCAATCAACTTTAAATTATTTTTTATGAAACCCACAAAGTTGCACAAAAAATTTTATATCCCTAAAAAAATCAGCATCAAACATACTAGTGTGTTTTCCACATAAAACCAATTAACTCTACCGGCCCGTTTGATTTATGAATAAAATTATTTATTTTAGATAAAAATTATATGGATAAGAGTTATCCAGATAATATATTTATTATTATCTTGTTTGATTCAGCTAAGTATAAGAATGGAAAAAAAATTACTTTTTGATTAAAAAAGAGAGAGACAATTATACTATTATTGTTAATTAAACAAAAATAAATAAATAACTAAAAGAAAAAAATATAGGTGAAGCGACCGGTGGCGATGGTAGTAGGAATGGCAAAGGGTCGGGACGTCTATTACTGTCTCCATCACGTCGGAGATTTTTGAAATACGGAGTGGGGATTGGTACGGGATGGAGATTGAAAAATCCCCATTTACTTTCATTTAATTAATTTTTAATATTAATTTTTATGTTTTAAATACGATTAAGATTTTAAAATATAAATATAAAGATAAAACAAAAAGAGATTCGGAACAGATTCGAAAAATTTGGAGCGAGGACCATGATCCCCGTCTCCTCCCTTCCACCCCAATTACTAACGGGGTAGGGTTGGTGTATTTTGTCATTCCTAAATGACGGGCGGATGTCAACGATTATTCTAAGTTATAGATGTTCAAAAATTGACGGGCGGATGTCAACGATAAAAGGTACGTTTGTTTTTTTTTTTTTTTTTTAAATGAGTGAATTATTATCTGAATAAAATATTTTTTTTTCTTCTTTTTGAGAACAAGATTTATTCCTATTTTAGCTTAAATTGTTATACGAATAATTTTTTTTTCGAATATCACTTCTCCCTAAATAGAATAAGACAAAATTTATCAATTATTTTTAACATTTATCTATATACCAAATGGGCTCTAAATACTAACACCAAAAGATTCTATCTATCACATAAATTAAGTGTATTTTTTGTAAAGATTTTTGTAAATTATAATGTATGGATAAAAAGTAAATAAAAATTGTGAATACTACAAAATGTGTGAAGAAAAATAATATTTAACTAACTTATAAGTAATTATAAATACTAGCATACATATACTAAAATCCATTAGTTTTAGGGATGAGCAGCTAAACTTGTAACAATCAAATTGAAATAAAATGAAGTTGATTGACTAAAATATTGCATAGGAAGTTGGATGATCAGCAATGTAAAAACACACACTGTTTTTCAATGGGGCCTTTGTAGGGTTGAATTACAACTGTACAAGTGTCATTTTGTGCCTAAAAATGTCTCAATTTGTCGGGCTTGTATGTGTGTGAGAGAGACTCAGCTGGATACAGAGAGAGAAATTAGAGAAGAAAAAATAAAGGAGGAGAAAAAATCGCTTGGTTCATTATCAACCATCAAAAGCTCCAGACTTTCTATTCTCATTATATATATATATATATATATATATATATAGAGAGAGAGAGAGAGAGAGAGAGAGAGAGAGAGAGAGGGTGTTTTGGGCTGTTGAGAGAAGTGGGAGAGCGGACGGCCATGGCAGAGTGGAGCAATTCCGTTTCTGTCAATGTGGAAACAATCTATCTAGGCGGAAAGGTTCCATTTCTATCTATCTATCTATCTATCTATTGGGGTAGTTTTCTTGTTCACATTTTGTTTAATTCATGCATTTTCACATTTTGGTTTGCATTTGAAAGTCTCTTTGCGAAAATTAATTGCAAGTAATACTAGATTTCTTCTTATTGACATCTTTCAATGGGGTTCTATAAATGAAATCTGTTCTGTTTTATTCATTGGGTTCAAGCATTTTTTGCTCTTTTATTTATTTTTTATTTTTTTTTAATTGTTAGGATGAAATTAAAGAGATTAAAAGGATCTCGACTGCTGTTTTACCCGGTTGATGAGAAATCTTGAATGTAGTTTGTTGAATAATGAACTTTATTTCAACTATTTCATTTGTTAAATTCAATTTATTTAATTTTTTTGATTACTCAATGTTATTAGTTAATACCTGTTAATCATCCTATTTTGCATATCATTCTAGAAAGTTGAAATCTTTAGTTTACTAATGTATCTGTTAGTTTAATATTACTGATATTAGATACCATACTTTCTATGATCTGGAGTTTGATTTTTCACGTCTACAATAATTGAAAACTGGAAAGGCTTTTCTGCTTTGATCTTATTTTTATCCCGATTAAGTGGTACGCTGAAGTCGGAAGCTGGTTCCATGCACATGTATAGCTATTTTTTAAGAATGAGTTGTTTACTTGTTTTTGTAAAACTTGCATGTTTCCCCAAAAAAAAAAATGTTCAAATGAGACCATATCAATTATGCTTTAATGGGCTACCTTTTAATAGCGAAAGTGAAAAACGACAGCCTTTTAAATTAGTTGGTGGAGTTGTACTCGACCAGTTCCACCCAATGGTCGAGTGGATCCAGCTTGGTGCTCGACCCAGTAGTCGTGTTGGTTGAGTTTCTACCCCATTCTATGAGAAGAAATGGCAGATTCAGATTCAAAACATAGCATCAATATAAATCCACAACAAGCAAAGAACTTCTTTCAGCAAATAAACGTAATAAACCAACTCAAAAGTGTAACCATTGAAGTCAAGAAAAGGCACACGTCTACAGAATTAGACTTTTGTATTCCCATAATATTCAATACTTTTCTCTTCAAGAAAACCAATGCGCAGACGCAGTTGAAGACAAGCGCTTAGCAGTGTTTAAATTCAATATCTTTTACTTCATTATTTCTTTTGCAACAAGGTTGAGGACAATTCCCCTTATTCTCACACACTTAGAGTGCAGGATTGAGGACTTCCAAATGAGAGAAGGGATGAAGAAGGGTAGTTTAGCAATACTCCTAAAACTGAAACTTCTGGCCATTCCAAAGAAACGTAACCTGCCTGCCATATGTCATTTCCTCTCTTCTATTTGGTCAATTTTAGAAAGTTTCCTCTACTGCAATTGGTCCTTTTCTTTTGCACAAATCTTGTTGGTACAGCAGCAACCTCTGTTTTACTGTGAATTTGTTACAATTTGAGCATTATTATTTTATTATTGTTAGTAAAATTGTGTGACTAATTGTGCTCATATTATTCTTCACTCAGGAGCATATTATACGGACTGGCCGTGGTTCTGTCTCTGTTATAGTTTATGGAGACCAAGATAAGCCAGCTCTGATCACTTATCCAGATTTAGCTTTAAATCGTGAGTGATAAGTTTGCTTTGATAGTAATTATGGTTCATTTTGATATTATCTTTAGTCACATATTTTGATATTTAGCTTTAAATTTTGAGGGGCAAGTTTTCTTTTAGCTGCAGCTTGATAAGAAATTTTTGTTGGGACTTTATATTTCATGCAGATATGTCTTGTTTCCAAGGATTGTTCTTCTGTCCTGAAGCTGCATCTCTGCTGCTTCATAATTTCTGCATTTACCACATTAGTCCACCTGGGCACGAGGTCTGTAAGTTGGCCAACCCGTCTGTGATTGTGTAAATACTTTGGCATCTTTCCTGCATCAGTTGTTTATTTCTACTGCATTTTATAACTCACGTTGACTTTCTCGTGGGACTTCAATAAGAGCTCTTGCAGTTGGGAGCTGCAGCACTTAGTCCTGAAGATCCGGTGCCGTCTGTTGATGATTTAACGGATCAGATTCTCGAGGTTCTAAACTATTTTAGGTAATCTTATGCTTCAGTAATTTTTGATTGTGTAAATACTTTGGCATCTTTCATGCTGTCTGTTGCTTGTTTTTATTAGATTTCATGTCATAATGTGGCAATTGCTAAAATGGAAGCTAAGAGGGTGATTTAATGTAAGGTGATCTTATTAGACATTCACACCCTTACACCCCCTTACATATATCTCAATTAAAATTATAAAACAATGTTAATAGATCTCTTGATAGGCTTAGCGATGAGACCGAAATTTACGTGGTTTGATGTGGTTGCAAAGGATTTAATTTAATTGTTAATAGATCTCTTGATAGGCTTAGTGATGGATCGAACCGACTCCAAATTTATCAAAATACGGTTTAGTTGTGTTCCATTTTATTGATGGACTTTTTTTCTTGTTACTCGCGTTTGTTGCTACTTGATAGTATCATTTTCGTAAAATTGTTCCTGATAAGACGAGTTTAACTTTGTTCAGGCTTGGCGCAGTGATGGGCATGGGTGTGATGGCTGGTGCTTACATCCTCACCTTGTTTGCTGTACGGTTTTTATAGCTGTTTCAGCATTATACTCCTGATCTTTTAAACTTTATGTCACTGATTGAGGTGTATGTCACAGATGAAATATAAGGAGCGAATTCTTGGTTTGATCCTTGTTTCCCCTCTATGCAGAGCTCCGTCTTGGACCGAATGGTTCCATAACAAGGTAAAATTTATTTCCCTTCCTATAACTTGTACATTATTAAAGGGAATTCCCAAGTGAATGTTGAGATCATTTAAAATGTGTAGGTCATGTCAAATTTGCTATATTTCTATGGCATGTGTGAGCTGCTAAAGGAATATTTACTTTTTCGGTATTTCAGCCAGGTAATTTAGTATTTATTTTCCATCACCGTCTTTCCACTTCTCTGCAATCTGGCAATCTTTCTATTTTAGGGTATTTGACCTATTACATAATTTGCTTGTAATTGTACCAGGAAGTTCGTGGCAGTGCTGAGGTTCCAGAATCAGACATAGTTCAAGCATGCCGAAGAGTTGGTGCTTCAATGCCATCAAACTCTCTTTTCAATTTATTTTTTGCGTTAATTTTTGGAGCTTAACATGTGTGTAAAATATTCTTAATTTGTTTATGCTTTTTTCAGCTGCTAGACAAGAGGCAGAGCATAAATGTCTTGCGGTTTCTTCAAGCATTAGATAGGTAAAAGAAGAAGGATGAGCTTCACTTAGAATTGTTTGCTTGATTAAAAACTCACCCCCTTAAGCTTGAGTTTGCCAATGAGCAGGAGACCTGACATCAGCGAAGGGTTAAAAACACTTAGATGCCGAACGTTGATATTCGTTGGAGAGAACTCTCCTTTCCATTCTGAAGCTCTTCACATGACTGCTAAACTGGACGGAAGATGCAGTGCCTTGGTCGAGGTATGAAATAAACATGTTCAATTCAAGGAGGCAAGAACATTCTGATTGGGTATAAGATGGTTGTGTACTAGACTGCATTAAGAAAGAAAACAAGCTAAATTCTATTCATTATTGTAACCGGGCGGATGACAAATCTATGTTGATAGATATAATTATTGTGTACAGGTACAGGCTTGTGGATCGATGGTGACGGAGGAGCAGCCACATGCAATGGTAATACCAATGGAGTATTTTGTCATGGGGTATGGACTGTATCGACCGGTTAAGATTAATGGTAGTCCAAGGAGTCCTCTTTCTTGCATTGCACCCGAGCTTCTCTCTCCACAAAACATGGGACTCAAGCTAAAACCAATCAAGACTCGTCTCTCTACACAAAGATGACAATATTACTCTGTAAAGCAAAAGTCCTCATAGTTCAATTGGTTGGCTGAGAGGGTAGAAAGACATGCTTGTTGATGCGGAAGATGTATTCTTTATTGGACATAATTGGTTGGCTGTATTCTTTTCTAATTCTCAGGGAACTATAAATAATATGATTATTTAGTTATGTAACCATAGCCTTCACCCATCCAGCCTTCTTCTGTACTGTAATTTTTACATCTTTTATCGAGTTTATTTATTCCGGTTTGTTGGGTTTTCGTATTTCTTTAAAGTTGGTCAATATAAAATTGGTGATAATTTTTACCCTATTTTTACTTTCAAATTTGAAATATACTAGGTCAATATAAAATTGATAACAATACTGTAATGCTACCAATCTGTATGCAAAAATACTAGGCTTTATATGTAGTCAACAATAATTCTTGATTTTTAATATAACTCACCATTATTGCACATATATCATATTAGATAACATTAAATTAGTTTCAACTTGCAACATATTATCGTCGAATTCGCAGGTAGAATTCAAAATTCAATCTGATAATAAAAAAATGAAGATCAGATTTCATTTACATTGTGAAGAATAGTTAACGTTTGTGTTACTCTCCGTAGAATGCAATGCTGTGAAAGCCATTTTTGATCGTACGATTTTCTTTGAAGAAACTTAATTTTATATAGATTTTTGATAAAGTGATGTCAACAATAGTATCAATGGAATACAGGGTAAGTAAAATTGTTGATTATTGAATTGATACTCCATAATATGTCGAACAAGAATGGTTTATAATAAAAACTTTTTATTACTTTACAGTAAATTAGTAGAAAATCAACATGTATATCCGCAATTGCAATGACAAAACAGGTAAATATAACAAATTTTGAGAACCAATAACGGTGAACATTCACGTCGCATGTTATCACATTATGGTACCAACCACGCGTAATAAGAACATAGACAACTAGTAACTCAAAAACTTTTAAAATGACTTATAAAATGATCTATCATGCTCGGGTCTATTTGAATTAATAACCAGGTGTTGTGTCGATAAAGAAATCCATTTGAATGTTGTTTCTGTTTTTTGTATGCACGTTTAAAAATCATGATTGTGGAGGGACTAGTACACACTATTACACAAATTAACAATGTACAGAAATCAGTAGCAATTCACATTATGCAGAATTGAAGGCACATGTAATCAAAAATAAATCACACATCTAGTATACATGACTAGAAAAAGACAACAAGCTAACATTTTATTTTATACTTACAATGACAAAGCAAGCATTTAGGTAAACATCATTTTGAGAACCAATACCGGTAAACATTTAGGTTGCATGTTATCACATTATGGTACCTACTACGCGTAATAAGAACATAGACAACTAGTAATTCGAAAACTTTCAAAATGATTTATCGACAAAGGCTTCTCTTCAGAGCAGAGAGATTTCTTTTTTTTTTTTTTTTTTTGACTTCTCCGCATTTATTTGGTACTACTACGTGTTGACGTCATTCTCTAATTACTGATTAATAATATAAAAAAATCAGAAGCAAGCATGCCGTAATGATAGACTGTCGAACAATTAAAGAATTATTTCAAACGAATTTAAAATATGCAAACATCAATGCACTTATATCAAATATTTGGGTTGTAGTTTAGTGATTTTGTGATGAAGAAATGTGGAAGATAATTGGAAAGATGATAGCAGTTGGGAAGGTTTTTTTCTTGTTTCAACAAGGGTGTTAGAAATGGTGAATATTGATTGTGTGTGTAGGGATGATAATTTAGAAACTAATTAATGGTTAATTAAATTTGGCAATGATATATTTAAATTCCTTAATGTTAGCTATTGTCGTTACAAAATGATAATGATAATTACTTAACAATTAATTAATTTTTGTGTGGTAACAATACAAACTAAATGATAAATAGTATTATTATAAAAAATAAAGGCTATTTTGTAAAATTCAAATTTTGAAAAAAAAAAAGAAGGTAGAAGGTATAATTTTCACTAGTACATTAGTATATAGAGTTGGTAATAATTTTACTACATACTTAATTTTTTATTAAATTTTACAATTTATTTTTAATATTTTAAACTTCAAAAATAACAAATATAACACACATTTTTTATAAGAAATATAAGAATAGTAATAAATGTAACAAAAAGTATTACAAAAATAAAAACAGAATTTTTAGAATAAAAAAAATTAAATATTATTTTCTAAATTATTTTATATTTTGTGGCGGTTATCTTCTCATCTAGTAGGAAAGTAGCGGTCATGATCAATCCAGGTGGCATCTCCACACCTCTTAACTTGGGGGGAAAAAATAAAAATAAAACGAACCCAGACAGCAAACGGAAATCACACCGGAAAACGGAAAGACACAGTTTTACAAATGCCAGCTGGAGAATACCGTCAGTCCTCGCCGGAGCCCGACTCCTTCGAAGAGGAGGGATGGGTGTGGGGCCAGATTAAGTCCGAGGCTCGGTGCGACGCTGAGGGTGAGCCGGCTTTAGCCAGCTACTTGTACTCCACAATTCTCTCTCACTCCTCCCTGGAGGGTTCCCTCTCTTTCCACCTCGGCAATAAGTTGTGCTCCTCCACGCTTCTATCGACGCTGCTTTACGACCTCTTCCTCAATTCCTTCTCCACTGACGCCAACATCCGTTCCGCCACCGTCGCCGACCTCCGCGCCGCCCGCTATCGTGACCCTGCCTGCGTTTCTTTTTCTCACTGCCTTCTTAATTACAAGGGTTTCCTCGCTTGCCAGGTAGGTAGTTTATATCTGAACTTAGTTATTTTATAATTTAATAAATATTAAATAATTAAGTACTGGAAATTAAATTTATTAATAAAGATTATATAGTAGTTTATTATTTATATGTTTGGAAAAGATTTTTGTAGATAAAATAAGTCATACGAAATATGTAGATAAAAAGTAGATAAAATTGTACTCTTTTACGTGGATGAAAATAATGTTTCACCGATTTATAAGTACTTATAAGCACACACAAATGTACTAGCTTTTTGTACAAGTTCAATGTTAAATTACATAAGTAATCATAATTTCAATTAATAAATTATGATATTGTATATTATATTGTTAACATTATGGGTTTATTAAATAGTTTAATATTTTAAATTTTCAAATTTTAAAAATATTAAATTAATTTGTTATTTGATTATTAATTTAAAATGCTCTAATAGATTAAACATAATTTTTCTTAAAATTTAAAAACATTGTTATGTTACTTTATTACATAAAGATGTTCATCATTTTGTATAACTGGACATGTGAACTATACTCATAGAAGTCCTTTTGCCATAAGTTCGATTATATGTAGAGTATACACACTAAAGTTCATATTGAAAGAGATCTACTGCTTACCCATATTCCCCAATATGGAGCCACCTTCTTCACCCCGGTATGCCTACTTCCTTGTCTTCCAAGGGGGGGATGTACCCATCCAGGCGGCCGCTGTAGTATCGGGAGCAACTCGACTTGCAGCCATCATATGTCCGCCTTCTTGTACTGATGTTGCCTTCCTTATTTGTAAGGAAGGAAGAAATCCCGCAAGTAAATTTTAACGTTACAATATCATTGGAACTGAGTATCTAGCCTCATTGTCCGGGTAGTAAAACTTGGATTTTCTTAGTTTTATGATCAAACCACGATGGATTGAATCTCCATTTTGACAAATTTGATTCTTAGGATATTATTTTGTATGGTTTTGCAACTCTGTTGGCATATATGCCTCAAAAGAGTTTGGTTTTTGGAGCAAAATAGGAACATTTTGACTTACTAGTAAAACGTGCGTTGCACGTGATTTAATAATGGTGTTGTGAGATATATGTTTATTCAAATATTTAAATAATTATAACTTAATTTAATACTACATTAAAATATAAAAATCTGACATTAAAAAATACGGTGAAATATAATGTTTGTTGTTGTATTCAAACAAAGTACTTTCTACAATTGTGTGGTCAATATTGAACATCTATTTTTTAAGGTCTGTAATATAGTCAAATAATGTCAATTAAAGAGCACAAACAAAAAGAATAAAAAATAGTATACATAAGTTTTTAAATATATCTAGTACTCAAATCCATTAAATTTTCTTGCTTTATGAGATGACAAATAACTTATAACAAATCTTTGTAATTTAATATAGCTCTCCAATTATTAAGTGGTTTTAATCCAAAATATCATGTGCAATTTGGGTCCGTAGCACCTTAAGTTAGGTAGATTTATCAATCATTATATAAAAGAAAACAAAATAACATTTACATTAAAAATTGACAAAATTAAACATTCTCATTTGCACAATTCAGTGCCCAGATGTCTTCACGTGAACTTATCCAAATTATAATAGAGAGATAAAGTAATATTACCAAAACTAAATATTCTAGCGATTTAAACATCTTATTCACGTTGGAGCATAAATAGTTAATAAAAATTATTTTAAGCAAAATAGATAACAATTCAATTCAAAAGCATAAAAAAGAATAATATAAATAAGATACGTATCAATAATGGATTGAAACTATTATTTAAGTTAGCCCACAAAGTGTTTTTTGTCTAAAAAATCTGAAGTAAAAAATACACCGTAACCTTTATAGTTTAACGCAAATTATTATTTTTTTGAAAAAAGAAGAGCATTGAAAGATGATTATTCACATTAATTAACAAAAACCACAATCACAAATACAAATATTCAAATAAAGTCTTTATGGATATCACAAACTACATAATTACCTTCACATAAAACAAGATTAAACTTCAAATTAGATCTTAAATAAGCTGAATAAATTGTTGGTAGAATGTCAATTACTATTAATTTTGTAACTGACCAAATCTGTTCTCACAATTCAAAGAAAATATTTTCAAAATCCAGTAATTAAATATAATGAATGGAGATTTAACCTTTTCAATTTCTAAGAACTATATGTGGTTATAAATGCTAAATTGTGAATTCAATTATAACATTAACTCAAAGACAATTTAGGAAATATAAAATATTAACGAGGACATATTTGTCCAAAAATATTTCTCGCCCCTTTTAGATTACTATAGATTTGTTGAATTCGATGATGCTATCTTAATAATTGAATTTAATCTACAAGTCTGGAAGGCAAAAGTTTTAGTAGTTGAAAAGTGGAATTCTCTTCGCAAGTGAATGCAGGTTTTCTAAACATGTACCAGAGGGGCACGTAAGTCCTTTCGATAAGGAAAATGGAGATGAAGGAGAGTAATTTTAAAAGACACAGGAATTGGGACTCCCCCCAAAAACAAGATCATATTGAGCAGCAACTTCAGGGGAGATAGCATTATAGTGATATGATAGGTCAAAATCCTAAATAGTGGGGAACCCTCAATTCCGTTAAACAACTAAATAATTGACAAACTATGTAAGAAACTTCTTCTCTCAGTTGAGCTCTAATTCAATTGAACCAATTTTCAATGGAAGATAGAGTTTACCAGCAAGATTGCCAAACCCTACCTCAGAAAATTAGAAGCCCAAAGAGAATTGTAGATGTGTCAGTATAAGCACATCGAGACCAATATATATGTGCACTGGCATATATATGCAAGTAACAGCATTCCAATGCGCTCACAGACTCACAAAACACCAATTTAACTTGATCCACTACGGCATATACTTTTCATTACACACTAGTTTTCTATGTTACAAGTGACTATTCTCATGCTGGTGAGAGAACTCAAGATACATGGGGTCTTTGCATTCTCATCTAAAGGGAGAATTTAGCACTAACAAGTGATGGCATGTTCGATAATGTGGTTTGGATAACATTGGACAGTAATAGGAAAGGAAAATAAGTTAAAATCTTGTCTAGTGCCCTATGTCCTATGTAATATTGTGTACCAACATGCACAGATGGTTTTTCTTCAAGAATATGACTACGATTGTTACTTTGCTGCTTGGTTTTCTAATTATTTGCCATTTCAGTTTGGTTGCTTAATTCCTGAATTTTTTTCCTGATTTATAATAATGCTGTTGTTGTGCACATTTTATTGTATTTTTTCAGGCCCATCGAGTGGCTCACAAACTCTGGACTCAATCTCGGAGGCCTCTTGCACTCGCACTACAATCTCGCATCTCCGATGTCTTTGCTGTCGATATCCACCCAGCCGCTAAAATTGGCAAAGGTATCCTTTTCGATCATGCAACTGGAGTGGTGGTAGGCGAGACTGCTGTAATTGGAAACAATGTTTCAATTCTCCACCATGTAACTTTAGGCGGAACTGGCAAAGTTGGCGGTGATCGGCACCCCAAAATCGGTGATGGAGTGTTGATTGGTGCAGGAGCAACAATATTGGGCAATATTAAGATTGGGGAAGGGGCCAAGATTGGTGCGGGGTCAGTGGTTTTGATAGATGTTCCACCAAGGACAACTGCAGTGGGAAATCCGGCTAGGTTGGTCGGAGGGAAAGAGCAGCCAACTAAGCACGAGGACATTCCTGGGGAGTCGATGGATCATACTTCATTTATTTCTGAATGGTCGGATTATATCATATGATTATGCCCTAGTGTATTAGCAGGCGGTGTAATCGGTTATTGAGCACTATCGTCTTGTTTTCAAGATTTGTAAGCATTTTGCGGTTGGATTTTTGAATATCACGCATCATGCACATTTTATAAGATTTACAATTTGTTACTAATTTATTATCAGCACGTTCCATAAGACTCATATTTAGCCCAGGTCAACCACTAGAATCCACAAGGACTAAATGGCTGTCTAAGTTGTATCCCTTATGTTGAAATGTTACACGATTTCATATCTTATGTCTTTTCATTACAACTCTCACTATTTCATGGAAAATTACAATCATTTGTAGAGTCATGACCTTTGGTGAATGACCATGTCCAGAGCATATTCAATACAACTGTGGATTGCTATATTTTTTTTTGTCACTAGACAATGTTTAAATTATTATTATTTTTTTATCTTTAATACAAATTGTCAAGGACTCTGTCAAATTGACGTAGCAAGAAAAAAATAAACAATATCTAGAACTCTGTCTAAATTCAAAAATTTCGTTGAACATGTCGACTTAGCAAAATTTAAATTTTATATACAGATTTATATTTTCTATATAGATTTAAATGTGATTTTGTATTTATTTTAAAGAAATAAAAGACACCTAAATAGCAATTCATAAAATGAATTGGAGACTAGTGTAGAACTTGAGCGTCAATTTATTAGACATCCATTCTACATGGATCACAAGTCTTCCAAATTTTGTGTCACATAAATAACAATACATAGAATGCATTAGAGATGCATATGCTATAATTATGTATTTCATCTTTGCATAAATCATTCTCCTCTCAATTCATAAAATTTCCCTCCTAAAATTCCGCATGTATTATCTTCAGTTAGAAGTTCGGTTTTATAATCGGAAGTTTTGTCCGTTGGTTTCTTTGTGACGATGGTGCCAAGCCATTCGAAAAGAAATTCGTATTTATCATGGGAGACAATTGCTTGAAGACCTTTGGCACTAGGGAAGCAAAACAGAGATTGTGAATTTAATCAATTCAAATTATTATTAAATTACTTTTAGTATAAAAATAAATTCTAATTTAAGTTTATTCAGATTTGATAAATATTAAAGCATATGTTTTCGGTATCACATGAAGTACACAAATATGGGTTCAATGAAATCAGATTTTTTTCTCTTTCTTAACGCTCTGTATCAGAGTTACTGTATAACACTTGTTTGGTAATATTTTTGGTAGATTATAAATAGTGAGTCGTACTTATACACAGTGTATAGATAAAAATTGTAAATTCTACAAAGTATGTAAATAAAAATGATGTTTGACCAACTTATAAATTTAAAAAAATAATAACAAACATGTTAGATAGACAAGTTCTGATACACAAATAAAAATAATTTGTAATAAAGCTTAGGAACCATAATTTATTCTCATTGAATTCTTGAACTTTACCAAAATATTGTTTCAAGCAGACACAGATCCCCAGAAAAAAAAAAATCAAATTTTACACATCATGTGCCTAGATTGTCCCTTTTTATTTAAATTCACTTCAAGAATTTTCTCATCTCAGTGAATTTCAAATACTCCATTGATTTGCTTTTTAACTTTTTTGAAGTTGGTCTGCCTCTTAAAGTTATAAATTCCTATATAATAGATTTTTTTTATGAATCTTTACTGTTAAAAATACAAGAAAATCTAGAAATCCGCGTGGCATCAACAAATAATATACGAATATATTTTTATTAATTACAAAAAATAGCATTTACTATTGGCACTATTATTTTGTCGATAGTTCAATAGGTAGTTAAATTTCTCCGGATTGTGTTAATCTGTGTAGTACTGGATCAATCGAGTTGTTAACCTAAAAGTGTAATAACGCGTCTAAATTTAGTGTGAGATCATGGACAAAAATCTACTCAATCCATTCAAAGTAGATAAATGTGGAATGTAACTTTGAAGTCAAAACTTAAACTAATCCCACCATTCCATGTTTGCAATTTCGTACCCTCCAAGGGATATGGTCTAAAAAGTAAATTTGTTTTTTTCCCCTTTCTTCCTTCAAAAATCAAAAGCACATCTTTATTAACTCTGATTGCCACAAATTGTGGATGAGATAAAAAAAAATTATAGTCTGGCCAACAACGAACACCCAAATTAAAATGGAAAAAAAGATGTTAATTCGTGAACTACCTTTATTTTCTTCATGTGGAATAAGAAATCACTTAAATGAAGATTAAATTTTTTGACCAACCAAATTGTTTATTTAAATATTGCAAACAATTAGAAAGTTTGGAAAAAAGCTGCCATTCTTGATTTCAAATGCCGCAATTGTTGACTATGAATTTGTTGCACATTGACATTATTGCCCTTATTTTTAACCATTTGAAAAGCTTCATAACTCATTTACATGGACAAAAAAAAGTTTTGCAATATATAAATTTTGGAATAGTACTATTGTATATTCAACTTTTCTATTCCATAGTCTAACCAAGTTTTAGCAAAAAACCCGCCCATAATTGATTCCAGACAAATACTAAAACAGCAAGAGCCACCGTTGACGTCCTTAAGTAACAATTCAATGTAAAAACAAAGATTTAAAAAAAAAAAAAAAATTAAGACAGTATGATATCAAAGATACTCATAACAATTTCATGATGTCAATATATATATATATATTCCCTAAGCCTAGCCTATCATATACTAGGCACAACTTTGTTTCCCGAAAGACTAAAGGAATAAAGAAGCGTCCCCCTAAAAGCATAAGATGACCATGTAGTCTATATAGGCATTGAAAATTTTTGAATGAATAGATTGCTTTATCAGATGATCCTAACAACTCTGACCAGGATTCCTAGTTTGAAAATCATAATCAAATCAAATACAATATGCCAGCAAAACCCAAACCGCCCATTGGAAGAGCAATTGGGTTCCTTGACAACCCCACATCCACTCCCACACCATGCTTTTTGAAGGCAACCTCATAATACATACTGCCCCTGGTTTTGAAAAACCAAGAACTGCAATGCAAGGGACTGCTCATTTTTCAGTAAGTTCCCATTATACAAAATCTAGTTGACAAGTAAAATATAAATTTTCAATAGGGACTCACATGCATTAAATGACTTTAAGAGGGATATTCTTCACTCGGATATGAAGAAAAAGAAAGCATGTTCAAGAACATATTTATATATCTAAATTATGTCTTCAACGTGCCCTTCTCATACAAACCAAATTCATTTTTCAATAAAGGTCGCATACATGTACAAGACTTGAATATAGGATCTGAACGGTTATCATGAATCACATTTGTTTAAAAGCTTGAGCGTTTAAAGAATGAATAAATTTAATTTTATATAGTGTCTTCAACATAAAAACATCAGATGTATAGTCAAATAATTTAAAATTAGCTACAAATCACATGGTTGAGGGATGATCTGAACTTGGACCATTAACCCTACTTGCTTTTTTAGTTTTTTCCAATGGACTTAAACAAATCACCCTTCCAATGAGGGTCATGGGACACCTGCAACTATCATTTTTTCAAATCTGACCTAACTAAGGATTAATTACACTCACAGTCCTCAAATTCTTTTAGCTTTGTAACAATATCATCCCCATTTAATTTCATTAACAGATATCGTCTCCATCCTTTTATTAATTCGCACAGATGACCCATTTGGACATTTTTGCCCATAACTTAAATAAATTAAAAATAAAATAAAGTAAAATAAAATGAAAAAATTACATTTGAAGTCCATAACATTTTAAAAAGTGAAAATAAATCATAAACTTCGTAATTTTAAAAATTAAAAGAATAAGAAGAGAAAAAAAGAACCCACCCCCCCTCACCCTCACCCTCACCCTCACCCTCACCCTATAGTCACAAACACGGGGGGTGGGGAGGGTTCTCCCCACCAGTTGACTACCCAAACACCGGGGTTTGGCAGGCAACCGGAAGAGAAATCCACCCCGTTCGCATGACCGAGAGAGATTTAACCCCCAATCCCCGATTGTGACTGTTTAGGTAGGTGGGGTGGGTGGGATTTTTCTTTTTCTTCTTTTTTTTTTTAAAAAAATTATTTTGAATAATAGAATATAATAAACTATTTCGTCCTTGTTAAATTGGTCAAATTTAAGTCATGTGGACCACTGGACGAAATCTGTATAAACTCCAAATATCATTTCGATGAATATAATTAGAAATTTTGGGATTTTTTGACACATTTTTTATTATTTTAAGTGAAAATATGTAAAAAAAAATAAAAAATAAAAATTTAAAATTTATTTATACTTTTGAAAATGTTAGAGTCCCAATTATAATTTTTCCTTTGTATTTTCCTTTTTCTGTTCTTTTAATTCATTTAATAGGGCAAAATTGTTAAAAATATTACTTTGGGACCATCTGTGCAAGTAAAATGAAAAAATGAGTACGATATTTGCAAATAAAATTGAATGGGGATGATATTGTTACAAAACTGAAACAATGAAGACTGTGAATGTAATTAATTCTTAAAATAATCAATCACCTCCCTTGTCCATGCTTATATATACTCCATCCACTCTTGTCTTCCTCATCCAAAGCCACAAGAGAAAAAGGATATTACATTTTCCCAACCAAAAAAAGAAAACCAAAGAAAGAAAGAAAAAGGAGATGGAAATCCCTGTGATTGACTTCAGCAAGCTTGAGAGTGAGAATAAAGGTGAAGCAATGGCACTTCTTCATGAAGCATGCGAGAAATGGGGCTTTTTCATGGTAATGAATTGTTGTTTATATATCTCGGAAATCATTTATGGCATGTTTGATAAAGTAGATTAAACAGTATCCGACAGTATTAACAAAAAAAAATGAAGTTAAAATCTTGTCCATTGAAATGTCTAATCTATCTAATACTTTCAACCAAACATAACTGCATGCTAAATAAAGTGTTCTTGATATGTACCTGCAGATTGAGAACCATGGAATTGAAAAAGAGCTTATGCAGAAAGTGAAGCAATTAGTGAATCTACATTATGAAGAGAACATGAAAGGCAACTTCTATGACTCAGAGACAGCAAAGACTTTGGCAAACAATGAGTATATCAGCAGCAAAGACTGGGAAAGCACCTTCTTCGTTTGGCATCGCCCAAATTCCAACATCAATGAGCTTAGCCTGTCGAAAGACCTATGGTAAGCTATTTATTACCTTTGATGGTTCATTCAGCAGGGTGAAATACACGGCACTAGAAACCGTTGAGAAAAGAACAAAAATATAAAAACAGCTAAAATCTTGTTTATTATATTGTTTAATCACATCCACACTGCTTACCAAGCATGCAAATACAATCGTTCAAATTGTGATACAGATAACCAACCATTTAACTCATTTGATCTAATGATGAAACATGTGTGCAGCAAAATGATGGATGCATACGTTGATCAACTAATTAAGCTCGCAGAAAGGCTTTCAGAGCTCATGTGTGAAAACCTGGGTATACAGAAGAATTCCATAATGGAAGCATTTGCAGGAGGCAGGGGTCCTTCTGTGGGAACAAAAGTGGCAATATATCCCGAGTGCCCTCGCCCTGAACTTATCAGAGGACTCCGAGAGCATACAGATGCCGGAGGTATCATTGTCCTGCTCCAAGATGATCAAGTCCCTGGCCTCGAATTTTTCAAAGACGGAAAATGGGAGAAAATTCCACCTTCAAAGAACAACAGAATTTTCGTAAATATAGGTGATCAAGTGGAAATATTAAGTAATGGAACTTACAAGAGTGCTTTGCACCGAGTCATGGCTATGAAGGATGGAAGCAGACTCTCCATTGCCACCTTCTACAACCCTGCTGGTGATGCAATAATCTCTCCACCTCCAAAGCTATTATTACCCACTCATTTCCGCTTCCAAGATTACCTGGACCTTTATACCAAAACTAAATTTGAAGACAAGGGTCTCAGGTTCGAGTCTATGAAGAGCATGGAAAATGGACACTAAGTGACTAAGAGCATGTTCGGTATGCCGTATTGGACAGGACGAGACAGTCTAACGCACAAGATTTCATTTTCTTTCTCTTCCTTTATACTATCTTGTACTATCCAATCACCTTACTGAACATGCAATAAGTATTCTTGCAAGAAAGAAATAACTCTAAAACCTGCTACATGTAATAATGACTTACTGCTCTGTGTACCCTATAATTTCCTTCCCTCCTTGTCTCTATCTCTTCCCTTTAATTTGTATAAGTTCAATAGAAGCTGCTGTACACTGCTTCCTTAACTTTTCTTTCATAAAGTGAATAATGCAGCATTTGTAATATATCAACTCTAATGTTTATACATTTCATTTCCGTTGTATTCTATTAACATGGCCAAAGACACAGCACTAGAAGGCAAAATAATTTCTATAAAAATGCATTATCATAGATGGGCTTTGATCTACTCTCCACTATGGAGAATTCTTATAACCTCCACAGGACACTAGATTGGACAAGCAAAAGTGGTGGATATTAAAAGTCAATTGCTTGTCCAATCTTGTCCAGTGGGTGGGGATTGGACAAGCAAAAGTGGTGGAAATTAAAAATCAATTGTTTGTTCAATCCCCACTGGACACTTGTCTAGTGGGGGATATAAGAACTCCCCATTATGGGGAGTAGATCAAAACCCTATCATAAATATGCTGTAAAACATAATGAAAATTTTCACTGATATGCTTAATATTTCAATCAACTTCGGCAGCCGCAAGACTAAATTTGAGAAGTGACAGAATACTCCTAAGAATAGCAACACAAGCATAGATAAGATAAAGCTAAAGAGCTCTAAAGCAACACCTACAATTTTTTTTATTTTACACATTGCATGGGCTACTACTTAAAAACCTAGCACCGAATTTAACCAAAAATAAATATTAAAAGCAAGACGGATTGATCAGATTGCAACATATGTATTACTAGGCTTAACAGAAAATTGCCAAACTTCAAAGATTTGGAAAACCTGTCCGCAAATCCACAAACTGGTGAGCAATTTGTCCAACTGAATGTTGCGTGAAAATGAAAATTGTGATTCAAGATGTTTTGCAAGTACATCATTGATCAGACATCAGTCACAGGCAAGACAGATGAATTTCCTACACCTTCAATACGTAGAACCAATGGAAATAACAGGGCATTCTTAGCAGCCCTTTGATGGGCCTTGCAGTTGTCTATAGTTTCAGTGACGAGCGCACGAGAAACTGGTTCTTTGAGAATTAGCAATATCTGAAGAACAATTTAGGATAGAATATGAGCTAACCAACGAAGATAATCGTAATCACTTCCCATCCAACAAATAAAAATTAAAACAGCAGCAGTCTCATCATCCACGTCCCATGGTTCATGAAAGCCACAACTGAACAAATCCTCTCCTCCTTCAACATAAAATTAAAGTTTGAAAGTCCTGGTCGGACCCACCTAGGCCCAGGTTAATGCTTATTAAGAATAATATACTCTGCATAATGTAATATACATTATCTCCAAGACCCCAACAAATTTTCACTTTCGAACTCCTATTGATTAATTGAGTCACATAAAAACTCAATCTCTCTTTCATCCAACATTTATCAATCATAGTTAAGGAACACAGGAAAAGATGGCAAACACCAATACAATTTGTCAGGTAATCAACTCAACAATGCAAAGTGATTCCCATTAAATAGAGTCGTGTTCCAGAGCAAAAATATAGTATTTCAAAACACGTGTGAAGGAAAGTTCTGAAAGTTACAATTTCGCCTTCCCAAAGGAAAAAGAACAAAAGGAAAAGAGAATGTTGTCTAGTTTATAGTTGCCAGGTTACTCTCCAGAAACATGGAGGAAGTGTCAAATTTCTTCTTAGAATTCTTACTCTAGGGACACAAGCCTACTAGTTTATCAATTTGACGGAGCATTAATTAATCAGTTATTCAAAAGTTCAAACTATCAGAAAAGTCGTAGAGGTGCATATCCGCCTTAGAAGGTCCTATGCCCATTTGGATACTCGCTGAGTATAGCTCACATCCAAACATCAAATTGGGGACAGGGCAATGCCCATGAAGCTCTGGTGGCTTGATAATTGAGAGTGGTGCCCACTGCCCAGGCATACAGACATAGAACTTGCTTAACTAAAATGCCCAAATATCATGTCAAGAATCTTACGGCTTTCGATCTGAAATTGGAGATTGTAGGACACCAAATGAACCCCCAGGTGAAGAGAAAATCTCCCCATCCTTTCACTAAACCGTGGGAAGCACAGAGTATTTTGCTAGTGAATCCGTTTTCATATATCCTGGCTTCTGTACTTTGGTGGGTCTCCGAGACTCTTTGAATACCCCATTTTGTGTTCAAGGGAGATCTAATACTTTATACTTTGATAAGACTGCGCTGCTAAATCAACTTGCCAAATAGTTACAACTTCCAGGAATAAGACCACCAATTCTTTAGTGTCTTGATAACACAGACCTATACTCACTGAAGAGTTGGATCAGCTTCTTCCTGGTGCCACCAGAATAGAGGTGTTAAACAGACCAGACAATAAATAAAGCCCAGCACGTGCCCACTTGGACTAATAGTTATTTATCTATTTTGACTTTCCGTTAATGTTCTAAATAACAAAAACATTAAAAAAAAAAAAAAAAAAAAAAAAGGTCTGCACTGGCCTGCTGTGGCGTGCCCCTCCTGGTCCAGGCCAATCAAGCACACCCCTACACCGGATGCCTTGCTAAGGCTCAAGCAGTGGTTATGCATCTTCTGGGCACTTGCACGCAAGGACTAGAGCATTTTCCCACAAACAAATACCGACACAGACACCGCAAAGGCTAGAGCATTTTCCCCCAAACAAATACTGACAATCTGCCGGTGCCACTGCCAGCAAGTACAGTTTTTATGCCTTAGTCGATGGTTAACTCTCTGATGAACATAGAGGGGTTTTGCGATATTCTTTTCCACAACATTGTGTAATTCCTAGAATACAATATGAAGGCAAATTGGATAAATTCGTGACAGATCTAACTAACCAATGGGTTCAGTAGTTGGATTAGTGAATTGCATGACCTACAGTACTTGAGCACGCTGTGTGTACATGCCACAGGCTAATATAATGACTCGGGATCACTGATTCTAGGATGGCCAAAAAAATTCATCAAATAAAGGCAGAGATAAAAAACTATCAGGCTTAATGCAAACGCGTAACCAGATGTTTATGAAGTAAATACTTGTAGTCAAGTGTTGCTTTATTTTGTAACTAAACAGGATCAATCGTTGTCATCAGAATAAAAGCAAAGCACATAAGCCATTTGATATACATAGGCATCATGAGAGATGTAGACATCCATTCTAAGTAGTGTTACACATCAAAGCAGTCAAGAATACCTATCTTCATCCGTCCAATAATAAGAATAATGCATAACTGTTCCGACATTTCATTTCCCTCACTGCATAAGCACATCCAGCATATTCACACCATCTGAGATGAAGAAAACCAGGAGCCAACAGACTAATTTATGGCTTCTTAGAACTACTCCTTTATGAATGGAGGAACGTCGCCTCTCATTACCCTCCAAGGTCCACCATAAAACATTGGCTTCATTAGGGGGACATCTTCACCAGGGTGCTCTTCCCAATATTTCTCCTGATCAATTTAGAATTCTTATAAGTTACTGCAAGAAGTGGCTTTCAGGTGATAAAATGAAAAAATTGATAAAAGTTACATGGTGCTGTTAAAGGAAAAGAACAAAAGAAGTTCAATATGATAATAACGGAAGTAGATTCCTTTGTACCAACTACCAAGTTCAAGAGATAACTGTTTATTACCTACTGACCGAATTCATACTCATGCAGAAGTAAATTCTCAAATAAGGAAGCACAAGAGATAAAAATGACCATGGATTTAAGGGGGACTTCTTATTTCACGCTAGCAATCTCCTAATTCTAGAAGAATGTAAAAATAAAGCGAATGGATTCAATTATAATTTTCAGATCTAGATTTGTATTAAATTTCTGATCAATAATGTGTCTGAATCTAATCATGCATGTGTAGTGCACTTTCTGGTGCAGGGAGTCAAAACAAGTGAATAGCTTGTTTAAAATCCATTTTACAAGAAACCGGACATTTTTATACAGTTATCAGCACTATATTATATTAAATTTTAATTGTAAATGTGCTGCCTCTGTATCAGAATTAAATAGCACTCCATCCACCCGCATTATCTGTTGAAATACCATCCGAGGAGAGTGTACTACTGAGAGTGCAGAATTTGAACTAAAAACTCTTGAGTTTGTTTGAGGAACGTTAAATGAAAGAGCAGGAAAATCTATTTCCAATTACAGCATTCCCGAATAAATTTTCTATGTATGAAACAGAATGGGATAGTGGATTTAGTGGAATAAGGTAATTTAAGTAACTGATATTTCTTAAAGCATAATGATACAGGAAAATTCATCAACAATTTTTCTTTCACTTTTCAATATTAGAGGCCCTCAAATCAAAAACCAAAATTAGCATGGGCCGTGTGCTTAGGAAATTAAGCTAACACAAACAAAAAAGTGGTACATGAAACTAAATACGCAGATATCACCTTAGCGTGCTTGATCAATACAACAAATAATCATCCCGCCCCACCCCCCCCCCCCCCCCCCCCCCCCACACACACACACAAAGCAAAAAATAAATAAACACATAAAAGTTACTAACCGGAAAAAAAAAAATGAACTCCAATTTAGAAGAGGATGCCTTTTTCTTAAAGCTTGTGCATAGAAAACGAACTCTTAAGAGGGCTTAGAGGATGGATGGATCAAATTTTGAAAATGCTTTTGTTTCATTACAATAAATTAAATATATATTTCCACAGAGCCAAGTGGAACAAGCAGCAGAATATACCTTGTAGAGTTGCTCAGTGATAGCAGCGCCAATGACTCCAGTGTAAAAGGCAAATACATAAATAGTAACAAGTGGAGTGAATGATTTTGGTCGTCTGTATGGTTCAATCATGTCCCAAAGAATCGTTTTTTCCCACTTCGTGTGCAAATAATCTGCGTACTTCCTCCAAAGATAGCTTGCCATTTCACACCACCCAAAAAATCTTCTTTACGGATTCTGAGGTGCAACAATCAATTTATTAACAGCTCTAGTAGCCCAATGAAGAAACAAAAGGAGAAGAACAACACCGTTTCAACAATCACTTGGGCATTTCAGCAAACAGGTCATACACACCCTTAATTTAATCCCACTGTTGTCACAATATACTAACTCACACTGCAAGAAATTTGTTAGAGAATTATACTGTGATCAGAGGAATGGACAACAAGGTGCAAGAACAATTACCTGGTCGGCGATGCAGGTCATAAATAGTAGAGGAACTGGAAAACCCAAGTGTTAAATGCGTTCGTTTGCTTCAAGGAAAGGGTAAATTATAGTATTGGACCCCAAATTTTGTATTCATTTGCAGTCTCATCTCCAACCTTTATTTTTCAACAATCTAGTCCTTAATATTTCGAGCGGCATTCACTCAAATTAATGGTTTCTGTAACAACCACAGACTTTCCTTATGACCTTCTCGGGACTATTCCGTACATCGTTAGCTTACGTACTATCCACTGGAGGTTGGGCTCCAAACTGGATTTTTGTCGCGTCCCCAGCGATTCGAACCCTTGTCGTCCTCCCTTAAGAAAAACTTAAGTGGAAAGCTAGTACCAATTGAATGCCGGCATTCCACTTAAGTTCCTCTTAAAGAGGGAGGTCAAGAGTTCGAATCGCTTGGAACGCGACAGAAATTCAGTTTGGAGCCCAATTGATACTAGCATTCAACTTAAATGCCTCATAAGGTGGAGATCTTGGATTCGAATAGCTGAGGAAGTGAAAAAAATCCATGAGGAGTTAACATGAGCTTAGGCCGCAGACAATATAAATGAGTACGGATGGGGGTAAAATCTCGACTAGAGAGATCCTGGTCATTACAATTTCTATCAAAAATTTATGTCAAACTGTTTGTTAATAGACAATTCTAACCTTCCTGTTTTTATTAATAAAAAAGAAAAAAGATTAAAAAAATATAGTCATCTTCGTCAAATCCGCCCCCAACCCACCCCGCCCCGCCCCGCCCCGCCCCGCCCCGCCCCAACCCAACACTAGCGCCAATCCTGGAAAAAAACATTAAAATGAAGAAAAAATGTATTGATTGATGAAGGCCCAACCAAGACTAGAATCTATGGCAGAAAGAATTATGTTGAAAATGAAGGTACCATGACCTTTGACACTGCAACAGTTGCTGTCAATGTAGATGACTTTACTGCAAGGGAATGTGGTTTTGGTCTTTTGGATTCGAGAACATAGCTGGAGTCGATAAACATGCCACTGGACTCTCACTAAATGTTGTAGGTCCCCGCTAAGTCTATCTCAGGTTTTTAAAAATGGTTTTGAGCATTTCGTAATAATCCCACCAGCAATATTGATGTATGTATATGTTCAAAACATGCATATTTTCTAAAATCTGAATAACCAAGCATAGAGTCTGTCTTTGATACCACATGTAAGAATTAAATGCATACCTCCAGCCATGTTATCCAAGATTGAATTGAAATCTGCAGTAAAAGAAAACACACCACGACCACCAACAAGCCTACTAGCCCATTCCTACTTTATGCCCTTTCTTGATGGAATAAAACACAGGCCTTTTAGAGAGAAAATCTGTAGTAATTTTGTGTGTATGTTCAAGGCTAGGCTAGGGACCCCTTGGTTCCTTTATATAAAACTAACCCACTTCATCTCTCGCAAAGGTGGGTAGTTCTCTTCCCCTCAATAACCAAATGCGAAGTTAATTTTAGCAGTTGATTAACTGACCATTTAAACTATTAAGCATGTGGGCCACATATATTGTTTCACAAGACTATTACGAAACTAATTGTAAACTTAAAACTCGAAAAAAAATTGATAAACAAAATATATTATATAAAAAATTTATATTATAATCAAATAACAAGGCCGAAAATGTTCTTCTTGCAGCTTTAGAAGCAAAAATATTAATCAATTTTGAATAATCTAATTGTTCAACCATTTCTTTCGCAATTGATAACATAGCCAATCAATTCAATATTTTATTGTGACATTAATTAGCCGAAATTTGAGATGAAATCAACTTCAAAATGGGAAAAATCAACTTCGCGCATGAGATGAAATTTGAAGACATTAAATAAGCTTTCAATTTACTTATGAACCACATTCACAATATTCAAAATAAATTGACTTAAATCACAAATTCACAATTCATAATATTCAGAATTTCAGAATAAATTGATTTCAATCACAATCCATAATATTCACAACACAAATACACAATCAAAATTTCAATTTATAAATTGAGTTAAATCACAATTCATAATATTCACAACACAAATACACAATCAAAATTTCAATTCATAAATTGACTTCAATCACAATTCATAATATTTTGGAATTTCAGAATTTCAATTTACTCAACGCATAAATTGACCCAATAACTCACAATATTCAGAATTTCAAGCTTCAATCAACATTAAGTCATTAACCATAACAAAGATTAAGAAAAACTAAAAAAAAAAAAAAATGAATGTACGGTACCTGTGATGACCCCTCGACCGAACGGGGAGAGAGAGACAGAGACGGAGATTCTTATGGTTTTGGGCCTTCTGAGTTCTGGCGAGCCAAGATTCGAGAAGGAGAGAGAGAAACGGTGCCGCTGCGGTGCACTTCTGGGTTCTCCTTTGTATGAGCGAAATGGATGGCTGCTACTGTTGCCAAATGAATGGGTTATGGGCTGCTGCTGGCTGCGCTTCGAAATTTTATTTTTTTATTGGGTAATTTGCGGCCTTCATCCCCAACCTTTGAATTTTTAGCATTTTTATCCATATTCTTTATTTTTTGACACCCATATCCTCAATCTTTCTTATTTTGGTGGATGAAGTCCCCAACCTTTGAACGTTTGGCACTTTTATTCTCATTCTTTATTTTTTGGCACCTATATCCTCAACCTTTCTTAATTTGGTGGCTGAAGTCCCCAACCTTTGAACGTTTGACACTTTTATTCTCATTCTTCATTTTTTTGCACCCATATCCTTAATATTTTTTAATTTGGTGGCTGAAGTCTCCAACCTTTGGACTTTTGTATCATATTTTTAAATTTTTTAATTGAAACTTATGAAAAGTTTATTTAAAGTCAAGTTTTATGAGTAATTTTATCTATAAATGTTGATTTATTTAAAAAAAAACTTATTTTTATAAATTTTATGAGATTTTCTTCATTTTTTTGCACATATATCTTCATTCTTCATTTTTTTGCACATATATCTTCATTCTTCATTTTTTTGCACTCATATCCTCAAATTGAGCATTAATCAAAATATAGTTTTCTAAATAAAACAATTTAATCTGAATAATACAATATTCAGAAAATATGACTGGTCATCGACCTAAAAAAGATAACGGGTCAAATATCAAAAGGTCGAACCAAGTCGAACCAAAGTCGACCTGGTTTCAATTAAAATTCAATTTTTTGCACCCATATCCTCATTCTTCATTTTTTTGCACCAATATCCCCAAATGAATCATTAATCAAAATATAGTTATCTAAATAAAACTATTTATTTAAATAATACAATATTCAGAAAATAGGACTGACCATCGATCTAAAAAAAATAACGAGTCAAAGGTCAAAATGTCGAACCGGTTTCAATTAAAAAATTAAAAATTAATCTAAAAATATCATAAAATTTTTAAAAATAAGTTTTTTTAAATAAACCAATATTTATAGACAACATTACTCACAAAACTTGGCTTTAAATAGACTTTTCATAAGTTTTAATTAAAAAATTAAAAAATATGATACAAAAGTCCAAAGATTGGAGACTTCAGCCACCAAATTAAAAAATGTTAAGGATATGGGTGCAAAAAAATAAAGAATGAAGATAAAAGTGTTAAATGTTCAAAAGTTGGATACTTCAGCCACCAAATTAAGAAAGGTTGAGGATATAGGTGCCAAAAAATAAAGAATGAGGATAAAAGTGCCAAACGTTCAAGGGTTGGGGACTTCAGCCACCAAAATAAGAAAGGTTGAGGATATGGGTGCAAAAAAATAAAGAATGGGGATAAAAGTGCCAAAAGTTCAAAGGTTGGAGATGAAGGCCGCAAATTACCCTTTTTTATTTATTTTTGAGAAAACAGCCCATTGTCTTACTCACTTCGATCCGGTTCTAATTTTAAAAACAATAAACTAGTATACCGCTTTTTTTGCGGTAAAATTCGACCATAGACTCTATTATGATAATGAATTGAATCGATGAACAAATTTTGGGGATCGTCGGTTGAGTGAGATGATGGATTGAGGGGGATGAATTGAGAAGATGAGCAGATTTTGGATATGGTTTGTTGAAGAAGATGATTGAACAGGAGATTTTGGAGATCATTCGTTGAAGAAGATGATTGAATAGTAAAATTTGGAGAAGATGAATAGTGAAGACGTAATGACACATAGAGTACTATTTTTATCCCTGTAGCGGAGAAATAAAGAATACAAAAACATTATTAGTGAATATACTAGTATACCATTTTTTTTTTGCGGTGGGATCCGACCATAGATGATTTTAATAGATTGAGAGATAGATTTGTTTGAGGGGTGTTTGATTTTGAAGAATATAGAGAAATTGAGATAGAGAGATATGGGTTTTGATTTGAGAAGATGAAGACGTAGTGACATACATATTATTTTTTTATACTTCTGGTGGAAAAAATCTCTCTACGATCGGTGATTAATTGATAAGCTAATGATCGCAAAAAAAAAAATTGACATAATCTACTAGTATACAGTTTTTCTTTGTGGTGGGATCCGACCGTACAAGATTTTAATGGATTGAGAAGTTGAGGAGAGAGAGAGAGAGTTTTGTTTGAGAGGGGTTTGATTTTGAAGAATATGAAGAAGAATATGGAGAAATAGAGAAATTGAAAGAAAGATGTGAGTTTTGGTTTGAGAGGATGAAGATGCAGTGACGGACAAAGAAGTACTTTTTTGTGTGCTTGTAGCGGAGTAAACCTCCTTACGGTTGGTGATAAATAATGGTATTCAAATATACTTATTTTACTATTAACGGGTTGTAACTTGAAGGAATTTGATGGATGATCGTTGGAGAAGATGGAAGAGCGTTTTTTTAATAGACATAAATAAAAGATTGTGTGAGAGATAGTGAAATTTGGATGACCGTGAATTTCTCCATCAATTAAGGAATGATACGATTTAGTCTCCAAAACTAAGATATAACGATTATTAAATGAATAGATTTGACTAGCAATTAATCAATAAATATTATTTATAATTACATTAAATATAAATGATTATTGGTAATGTTGGGGAAAAAAAAAATCTTAACTAGTATATTTCAAAATGTTAAAAAAAGGTAGAGATCCTAATTTTCTAAAGTTAATTTGGATAACTATAAGGGATAAAATTTTAATATTTTTTTGGACCGGGGGTTATTTCAAATTGGAAGATAACTTCAAATTTAAAAATTATAGTAGATTTATTAAAAAAATAAATTAATTTAACTTAAAAGACTGGTTCACATATTATTTACATTAACAACAATGATTTGAAAATAAAACGATAATAATTAAATTCGATTCAAGAATGTATAGTTAAATTAGTTAAAATATCAAAAATATATGTCAACCTCTACCGCTATTAAGATGAAAGTACATTTAACTACTAGATATTAATTATGAAGTGTAAGATTATAATGTGGTATAGTTATTAAACACAATCTTGTTACTAGATCGATTAAGATGTCAAGACTGAAGTATGCATGGTCCAATTTCAAAGAGAACTAAATGGTATGTTAAAAATAAAAATTTAGTTCCTTCTCTAAGTATATGGGACCGAAATGGAATTGAATAGATCGACTCTAGTTCTGATTCGGTCTAATTGAGTTCTTTTATTTCAAGTTCTCAAATTCATTAACACATATCAAAGAAGTGTCTAACAATAAAAATCCTTTGCGAAAGCTTCATTCAATCCAATTGAGTTATACTTATGAAATTTAAAAGATGTAATTGTTTGATTTTATAAATAACACTATAATAATTTTTGTAGTAATTGTGTTGTCCATTAAAATATAAATTAATTTTTTTGAAGTAATTTAATTTTAATTAATTTCGAAATTTTTGACATTTACCATATTTTATTGTTTTATATGATATATCTACAATATATGTTATATTAAAATATTTTAAAATCATTATACCCACATTCAAATACTTACCAATAAATATTTAAATATATTTAAATCGTTAAATTAGATTAAATCAAATATCGTGATTTTTTGTCAAATATATTAGTAAGTAGAACGGTCTCGTATTATAAGATAACAAATGAACATTAATGGAACCATGCATGTAGCCTTATTAACTTGTCTAAATTCATCAAAAGACTAGAAGATCACACAAATTTCTTATTGTATATCTTATCAAATTATGATAAATATTACTTTAATTACAATAAAACAATCATGCTCCACTCCTATTCTCTAGCAAAATCAAGAAATAACACCGATTTGCTTAACCTTTGCAAATCTAGTTGCTTTAAATCTTCGAGTATGTCTAACAATCAACCCAACACGATACAAAAAAAAGATTCACATATCCAACTCTCAATTTATTAGGAGCAATGTTTAGTTTCTTGTCGTTTTTGTTGTGTGAGAAATTATATTAACCATGAACAAGACCAGAAGATAAGGCCATAAGAAGGATGGCAGCTTCCTTCTCATCCTGTGGAAACACTCTGTGAAAGGCCAAATCCTTATTCAAATTTATTAATAACTCTTCAAAACCAAGCTTCTTCTTCTGTCCATTTGATGCTCCAGCAGCCATATTGAACCGAGTATGGCCTTTTTTGCCTCTCTTCTCTTTTTGATTCACTTTGATCTTCATTGCTGGTGTTTCAGTGTTCCTAAGAGGCGTCACGACTGCGGCAGATGCAGCGATAGCCATGGCTCGTCTCGCCTTTCTTTGCCTGATCCCACAGGCATTGCATAGTGACTATAAACAAAGAAAATTAATTCTTAAGTAATATATATTTGATCCGAAAATTAATCCGGGTTACTGCCAATTGGAATTTAAATAAGTACCTTGGGGCCTTTTGGACCACTTCTCCAAAGAGGGGTCTTAGTTGTGTTACAATCAGCACAAACCCTAATTGGGCTGCTATCGTCGTTGTTGTTGTTGTTGTTGTTGTTGTTGTTGTTGAACGAGGGAGCGTTACTGCTTAAATCAGTTTCCAAAGAAGAGGAAGACTGTCTCTTGTGATCTTCTAACTTTGTGGTACGACTAGTATTTAATTTCAGACTCTTATGATCCGAGTATAATATTGTATCCTCCATCGACCTAGTCGAAGACATCCATTTGACTGGATGGCTTTCGCCCAAATCTTGATCGTTCTTCCACAGGAGAGACAGTTTGAGGCCGTCTTCATCAATTTTCATTACCTTGTTCGATCCACCGCGATTAACACAACCATCACCCTGATATCATATGATCATACACTAATAATCAGATTAATTAATCAAACCAGCAAGAAAGTTACAAAAATAATTCAAAACTGCATCAACATAAACTGTACTAACACCTCTTGATGCTGATGCTGATGCTGCCGGTATATTCGACTACGCGGTTCGTCGAAGAACATATGACATGAGAATGAAGTTGTGGCATGATCAGTTGGATAGTTTTGATCATGATCTTGATTTTGCTCAAGAGGAAAAGGAGAATTTAGGTTCATTCTTGAGTATAATCCAAATGAGGATTAAGAACTAGTGTTTTTAAATTAAGGAATGCAGAATGCCTGCAGGATACAGAAGGGGCCTAGGCATTCACGTGACTTCATGGCAACCAAACAAATAAATTAAAAAAAGACAAATCAAAAGCAAAGAGAAGAATGCCACCACACACCACCACATGACAGTACACCCTATCTCTAGAACTTGCATGGTATTGTGAAAATTTGTGTATTTTTTACCATGTTTGATTTTAATTAAAATTTTGATAAAAAATTGAAGTCAAAATCAATAATTAATTTTAACCACATATTTTATAAGACCTACAACTTTTCATAACTTTTCAACTAGACATTTTATCAATTTTTACAAAAAATCTGATTCTAATCAAAATCGAATACGCCCTTAAATAGAAAATGCATCCAAACTCAAGGAAGCGCGTTAAAAACTAATTTAAATAAGCATTAAATAAAAAAATGTGTTTTTCATTTTAGTTTAAGCTTTTAAATTATAGGTGGTTTAACATATATTATTATAGCTGGCCATGCAAACATAATCTAGCATACTTTCTCGATTTAAATTAATATTAAAAACGATATATATATCACGAGTGGCTAATGCTTATATTGATTTGATTTCTTTTCGCATTCCAATTTTTCGACAACAATCTCGTTGGTCATCTTAGTATATTTTTTGGTACGTTAAAATAGACATGACTGAAGAATACGCGTTGCTCTTCTTTCATTTATTTGGACTTTGGAGTATAAAGAAAAGAGTAGCAAGTTCATAGCCTTTGCTTGTAGAAATTAAGGAATTATGATTTTATTTGTTTAGATTATTTTCTCTTGTTCTTCTTTACCATTACGCAAAATTGGTTGACAGACGGTATTCAGATAAAAATCTTATTTCCTTTGAGTCTGAAACCTTGGCACAGATCAATCCAAGAATCAAGACCACCCCTAAAAAAAAATAAAAATCACGGTTAGAAAGGGAGGGTTTTGTGGACTAGTGGCAGAGTCAGACATTTTAAGTTTGGGGTCCCTATGGGGCAGGCCGAGGGAGGGGAAAGAGCCCCGAATTTTTTTTTTCTCAAACCACAGTTACTGAACTCATTTTTATGAAAATCTAATGTTTTTTTTATAGGTCATAGTTTTTAAAAAACTTACAAGAAGTTATTGTACAAAAATATTTAAGATCTAAAACTAGTTAAACTCTTCTTATTCACATTGCCTTCTATAAAACTATCCTCCAAAATAAGAAGATCTGGTTCACAAATGAAATTAAATATTACTCAAACTCAAAAGAAAAAAAAAATCAATCAAACAGGATATATATTAACAAGCAAAGTACCTCTATTAATTTTGTATTATCATTTGAGGAATGGGTCAATCATTTGTAATTTTGTATTATTAATTTTATTAAGCCAATGTCCAATTGTCTTACATTAAATTGATATTATGTAAATGGATCAAATTGCCATCCATTAAACTAATATTAGATCAAAGTTAAATTGCATATTAAAAAATAAAAATATTTAAAGATTTAAAAAAAAATATTTCAAAAAGTTGGGGGGTCCAGGTCTCCCCGGGGACACCCCCCTCCGTCACTGTTGTGGACTACACTTGCTATGTACTAATTGTTAATCTATATTACCGAGAATAAAAACGACATGAAATGTAAAAAATTGAAAGCAAATAAGAATTCATAATCTGAATTGCTTATTTATTCTCAATGCGAGAGCTACATCCACTCAATGTCACTCCAGAATTGCATTATATCAAAGAAGAGGATTATAATGTATTTATGGACTTGCGTCTCTCTATCTTCTTTCTAGTATATGAAAAAGATGCCCACCCTAATACCCTTTATATAGGAGAAATATATTCTCACCACATTTTTCTATAAGTACGCCATATTTAAATTGTATAAAAGGTTCATAATATTTACTCATTATTATACTTATGTCTCTAATATTTTTCGATTGCACTCGTATCCTTAATATTTCATTAATTAGAACAACTTGTCTTTGATAATGGTTTCCGTCCAAAAATCTCATTAAGAGAGTAAAAAGAAGGGTAAATAGCACTAGGGGTCCCTAACTTTTGAACGTTGTAACGATCGGGTCCCCAACCTTTGTTCACTAGCATCCAGAGTCCCTGACCTTTCAAACGTATGTACCAGAGGTCCTTTTTTGACAGAAAACGTCAAAAATTCTGTTAACTCACCACGTGCTCAATTTTTGAAGGGCAAAAATAGGGTAAATAGCACTATGAGTCTCTAACCTTAGAACGTTTTAACGATTGAGTCCCTTACCTTTGTTCACTAGCAGTCGGAGTCCCTAACCTTTCCAACGTACGTACCAGAAGTTCTTTTTTGACGAAAAACGTCAAAAATTATGTTAACTCACCACGCGCTCAATTTTTAAAGGAAAAAAATTTCTTAAAACTATTCAGATATTATTATTTTTTCACGATCCATCTCTTTCAAGAGCTCCGACAGATTCTTCACTGGCAGCAGCAGCAGCCGCCGGAGCGATACTGTCGTCAAGCCTAGTTTGGAAATGAAAGGATTCAGATTTAGCAGTCAATTCATTGTAAAATCCATCACAATTCGCCGCGCACGGCCGTTAGAGCTTCTCCGCCTCCTCTATCTTTCGCCACCACCCACCACCAAGAAAAAACAAACGAAAGTGGCGCGCGACGGCTCTGTCGACAGTCGCCATGCCCAAAACCAGAAATGCATTTATTCAAGCTGGCTGACTGATATTTTCTTTAGTCCCTATCCTTTGAATAGTTTTAAGATATTTTTGTCCTTCAAAAATTGAGCACGTGATGAATTAACAGAATTTTTGATGTTTTTTGTCAAAAAATGACATCTGGTACGTACGTTTGAAAGATTAGGGACTACGAATGCTAGTGAACAAAGGTTAGGGACCCTATCGTTACAACGTTTGGTTAGGAACTCGATCGTTACAACGTTCAAAGGTTAGGGACCCTTAGTGCTATTTACCCCATTTTTGCTCTTCAAAAATTGAGCGCGTGGTGAGTTAACAGAATTTTTGACGTTTTCCATCAAAAAAGGACCTCTGGTACGTACGTTTGAAAGGTTAGGAGCTCCGGCTGCTAGTGAACAAAGGTTAGGGACCCGATCGTTACAACATTCAAAGGTTAGGGACCCCTAGTGCTATTTACCCTAAAAAGAATCATTTGCCCCTTGTAATTTTAAATAAGCAAAAAAACAAATAAAATACAAAATTACAACTAAATATTTGTCCCTCGTTTTAGAGCATGTTAATAGAATTTTTAGACGAAAGATAATATGTTCTAAAAAGATAAGAATGCGAATAAAGAAAAGTTATGGACATAAATGAGAATGAATAAATATTAGGACTTCTAATGAAACTAAAATGTGGTGCATTCAAAAAAATATGTAGTGTCAATATAACCACTTGAGAAAATATTAGAACGACCTAATATACATGTGCGAAATTCTCAAAGTACCCCCCTTACAACAATTAAAAAAATTCGTATATCAAGCTCCAAACATCGAACAACATGATCACAAGAATTGTGCCCTCATATCAATCAAACCTTTAAAAAAAAAAAAAAACATGAAATCCTTGTCTTTTTATTGGTACAACGTTAATATCTCTTGGGGGAATTAAAACAAATTGTTTTGAGACATAAATATATATGCGATAACGAGATAGACTACGTATGATGCTTTGGGGTCACTCTTGTATATGTTATGGCTAGAGAAACAGATAGAGACAGTGAGAAATTAATATCGTTTTCACTGTCAGATTTAGAAAAGTCTGTCCAAATGCAAATTGCTTTCATATTGCTGCTTCATAATCTGAGGGGGCATGCATCTGATACATGACACTTTGTTACCATCATCCGTGGCGGAGCCAGGACTCGAAACATAAGTAAGGGTAGAATTTAACTACCAGAAGAAAAGAATATAAAATTAAATAAATGAAAAAAATAAAATTATTTACAATAAAAATCTCAAATTTCTGTGGGGGCCTACGCCATTGGCGGTCACATTTGGTACTAACTCAGCACGTAAAGAAAGATTTTTTTTTAAGAATTGATTATAACCCCACAAGTTATTGACAATGAGTGCCACAATTCTAAGTTGTTACATTTTACCTATCCATGATCGTAGAGGCGGACCACAGTTATGACATGCCCTCATTTCCAACACAACTCTAAAATTTAGTCCACTCCGAAATATTAGAACAGTTTTAATAGCACACCTGTTGATAGTCCATACTTCATGATCGCAATCACGATGACTTCACCGTAGCTCTTAATCAGGTCACAATGTCTCATACAAACATCTTCTTTAGAAATGAATCTACTTTGATGTCAATTCTTCTGATAAGGAGAAAGTTTCAAAGGCGAAGTCCCCCACCTGTGTCAGAAGCTCTTTGACTAGACGAGTTGTAAATTGAGAGATGTGCACGAGTGGTAGGAACCTGAAGAAGAAAGTCAATAGGCCAACTTCTAGGACATACCCCCATAATATTTCAGTGAAAATCTGTTCTACATGAAAATCGAACCTACATTGCCAAAAAATTTCTTCCCATGTCACCTCAGACCTACCAACTTGCCTGTACTCCTCCTTTTATGTCAATTCTTACAACTACACTGGGTAGATCACACACAGAAAAATCGATTTATAAGAGTGATTATTTTGATTAATCATGCTCAGAAGTTTCAATTAATCATTAATGCATCACAAGTGACTGAGTGAGTGATTGATGCAGCAGAAAACATGGTACGGGGCTGTGCCCTATCTCGAAGAAACTGTATTTCTTGTACCATAACCTGTCTAATCACTGACTTTCAGTAGTTTTGCAATCAAATCAGAATTTATTTAAAAGGGTAAATTACAGCGAAGGTTCCCCATATTTAGTTTTATTTATACTTTTATCCTCAATTTTTTTTCTGAACTACTGAGCCTACAACTTTTAAAATATAGGCAACCATTTTAGTATTTTACGTTAGTCAACTCATTTGACTTGCAAGCCCAAAAATTAAAAAGACCAAAATTATCATTTTATTATTCTTTTTATTTTATATGAATTTTTCATTTTCATATTTTTAATACTTTTAATTAAGAAGATCTCCAATGCACTCTATCTATTACTTTTTAGACGTGCCACATAAGCATATATAGAGTTATAAAAAATTCTCTCCAATGCATGCTGACAAGGTCTCCGTCTAGCTGATTTGACACACCAAAAATAGACTCCGTTTAGAAGTCGGTCTAAACTTAAACGGACTTCTAGACAGAGTGACTCAGCAAATTTAAATCTATCTAAAGATTTTATTTTTAAAAAAAGCTAGACAAGAAAAATATAAATTAAAAACCTGTCAATTTAAAAAAAAATTTAATGCTACATAAACGGTAATATTAATTTTAGACGGAACTCATTAGGGACGAATTTATAATTTGATCGTCTATGCAATAGACATAATGCCATATGGACTGAAAGTCCATCTATTTTACCTACTACATAGACTACAATAGACGGAGTGCATTAGTGATGCTCTAACAATAATGAATAAAATTCATCCATTTTGATATATACAGCCTATTTTTAAAAAGTTGAAAAACTTTGCTCCATATTATACCCTACTTAAAATGATAAAGATTACATGGTCCAACATACATGTGGTTACCAATTAGAAAGAATGATCTCATGTTCTTTGTGGGGCAGAAGATCTTGCCCACCTGCTGAGATGTCAACAGGACAATCCAAGATCAAAGAGATTGGTACTCTACCAATTAGATGCGGGTACCTTGTACATAAATACCTTAATTATTTTTATTACATGAAATTAAATGAGATAATATAAACAAGACAAATTTTAAATTCAATTTTCAATTTAATGCTGTTAAATTGCGTTCAATGTTAAACATGCTTCAGGTATAAATATAGTGATCGACCATAAATGCTTTATGTAAAACAATTCGTCCATAATTTGTTCGATGCTATCAATCACTGGTTTTAAATCTTATGTAAAACAATTCGTCCATAATTTGTTCGATGCTATCAATCTCTGGTTTTAAATCTTCAATCCAAAAAAATAAATAAATAAAGAGAGAGAAAAATAGAGCTATTAGATGGGCTGAGTCACTCAAGCTCAAGAATGCAAGCGTGCCTTTAAAATAGGTGGTGTACCAAACTTGGGCACAAGATTGTAGCTTATAGTATGCTTGTATGTACTTATAAGTACTTATAAATCGGTTCAACATTATTTTTATCAACATATTTTGTAAAACACACAATTTTTATCTATTTTTTATCCATACATTTCTTAGAACTCACTGCTTAAAATCTACAAAAGTCTTTACTTACGAGGTCATAAATTTTAGACTCATCTCATCAGGGCGACTAGAATTTTGAATTTTTGATAAAAACATATTTTCTACTAGTACATATTTGACGTCAGTTTTCTCTCAAATCTAAAACTTTAATATACAATATCCACGGTATATTAATTGTTGAGAGTTTGGAACAACGAATTAATTCGACTAGGAATAATAAACTTCCTAGTCACAGTTTGTGCAAATAAACAAAGGCAGCTATTCCTCTAGGCAACCAATTAAAAAGTTTCGGGTCATTTGGTTTATGAAAATACAGAGCTTAAAATCACATTTGGAATTTTTTTTTTTTAAGATAAACAATAAAGGCTTGAATTATTTTTATTTTATTAATTTTTTTGCTTAAACGCTTATTTCCCATGTTTTGAATGTTTTTGGAGTTTTCACTGAATCATCATAATGGTAAACCTATTTTGAATTCTATGTTATAAGTTTAATCTTGTTTTCAAAAATGAATTTTGAAAAACACCGAACCAAACAAATTTTGGGTATTTTACAAAACTAAAACAGCTTAAAAATACACCCTTAGTTTTCATCTTTCACGATCACGCTGCCAGAATGAGAATAAGCCAAGTATAAATTGCATATATAGATGTTGCCCTCAAATTTGAAACCAAGCTATAGCTTAGACTCGCAATTTCAGTAAGAAACCCGTAATGTAAATTCATTTGCTCAACAAAATCTTGTCCTATTCAATACGGAAAAAAAATCAAACATAGATACCAGAAGAAAGTAGCAAGAACAAGGATCCAAAACCCTGCCAATTGAAACAGAAGTTCGGCATTATCAACAAATAGATTGAAATGGGAAAAGTTGCATTCAGTGTGAACAAGTATAGACGACTTGACATACCAAGAAGACAGATGCCACTGCCCCTGTAGTGAGCTCCTTTGCGAGACTGCGATTCCTCCTTGAGGAAGTAGCTTCATAGCTGCACAGTCAACAAAAAAACAGCTAAATTGACAAAACGCAAAGAGTAGAAATACACACTTTCGTATACATTCCAGTCCAACTTTCTGTAACACCACCCTAAGCTTATCTTATTTGAATCCTTATTTGAGTCACTATTTTGATCCAAAACCTCCTTGTTACTTCGACAGGCCAAATTCCATATAGATTATCATTGTTAAATCTGTCTGTCGTAAGGTCATTTATTCAGCTACTTGTAAAGCGATAGCCTTGCTCCAGTCAGAAGTTGCTGTTGGGTCACTAATAAGTGTTCGGTGATTGTATAAACCAATTTTGCTGCAGAATAAAGTTGAAAATCCTCGTCTAACACAAATAGAAGAGAAATTGGCCTTCCGACTAAGATAAGAGAGATTTGTTGTTGCTGCTGGACATCTAGTGGTTGAGGATCATTTGTAGTGGTCCTAGTGGACATAGATGTATTGATCAAACCAGTATAAATTGCTTGTCCAACATTCTTCTCATGTCATCTTTGGTTAGATATGCTTTAACATTGATATTCATTCTAATTGAATTGAAATCATTCTGATCCCAGGAACTTACTATTGCTTATTTTCAATCAGTCATTGAGATCTTGAGTTATAGTTGTTAAAACTCAGGTTTAAAGTTGATCTTAATCTTTGAACTTGAAAAGAGAAGTGTTGGAGCATTGCTTGAATTGAAATGATAGTATGTTCGTTGCTTGTCATCTGTCAAAATGGAAATAGTCTTGCTTTCATATTTCTTCTTAACCTTCAATCATTCAATCATCCAATCATCATTATCTTCTACTATCTTTCATTCTCTAATGCAGAATTTGTTTAAACTATTTCATATTTTGATTTATCCCATATACTTTTGCAGCATACTCAATTAGTATTTGCTTTAAGTGCTCTTAAAAGTACTTTAAGTAGCCAAACAAAAGTATTGTGTTACAATATATTCACTCCCTTCTAGATTATACCTTCTGGGATCAAATAAGCTTCCAAGTGAGACACCATCTTCCAAGAACCGCTAGATAAAACTTAACCTCATTCGCATATAGAGAAGTACAATTACACACTAGATGTGGCTAATTTCCTACTTAAACTCTTACACTTGTATTAGTCCATGAGATGGGGGGAAAGCAAAGAGTGGACTCCAGCCTAATCCTACTACACATTACTCCTAAGTCCTAAGTATGATTTTTAGGATCATATGTCAAAGAATTAGACCATGATTTAACTCATAGCTTACCAGATGCACATGTACAGAATTTGTTGGCTTGCTTGCCAATTAAGTGATAATATTAAATCAACTAGTATGTTGTGTTGTGGATGTGAAACCCATGTATGCGAATATGGAAACCCACCAGAATTTAACCCACCTTCCAGGCTTGCCACTTATTTCATGGCCTACTACTAAAATGCCCTCCCCAACAAGAGAGAGTAAAAAAAAGAACCCAAAGGAGTAATTGACAACCAACAGAACCACGAGTTTCTTTGTCATCAAGCAGCACCAACAGGCAACACTCCCCCTCCCAAAATGCAAATAGACATCCACTTATTTACATAACATTAGCTAGTCCCAGTCTACCATTATTCCCTTTTCTTCAAGCCCAGGCAAGTTGAGAATGTTACGAACCTATTTTAATTTTTGGGAATATTTTTATTTTGCAATTGCAGGATTTTATTTTATTATTTTAGTTTGAATGGGTCAATGCAGCTATAGGAGTATTGTTTGTATTAGTGGGTAGTTGACTCTATATTCTAGTAACTAGTGGGAGCTATGTTGTATGTAATTTATCTATTTAAAGAGAGAAGAATAAATGAAATGCGAGAAGAAATTATTTTGGCATTTTATGCTTTTGGAGGTCGAGTTCCTCGAAAACTCAAATTGGAGGTCAATGATGCCTCGAAAGAGCCTATCATAATTGTTAAATTCATTATTTTGATATGTGATCCTCTCAGAGAACTACCAGAAAACCTGGGTAGCCAATTGATTCAAAAGCAGAACAAGCAGCATAGGTGCATAGACTCAGATTTGGGATGCAGATAAGGCAGACACGTATACACCACTGCAACAAGTGTCCCAGAAATAAAATTTGATACACAATAGACATTTCTATACGTACTAATTATCAGCATCTTCATATACTTTTCTCTGAACAAAAACGCACATGCATTTGAGCCAACTTATGCATGATGCACCAATTATTGTTTCATATTTGAATCTTTTCCAACATTGAAAATGCAGTCAAACACACATTGCACAACAATTAGTTATAACTCAAAAACTTAGCATAGTCTTGGTACATATAATTACACCCCCTTAATTTTATAATATTGAAACACATTCCATCCTAATGTCCAATTTCATTCAGCATTTCATATCATTTTTCTTTGTCTTATCATCTTTAAAGGACAAACTGTCCACGATATAGACATAGGCAAAAGAAGATGTAAGGACATGCATTAACAAAGTGGCACACAATTAAGGATAAATCAAATTAAGACAATGACAACTTGGATAGTTGGGTACTAGACAGAAGAAGCTTATATTTAAAAGAGCAATGAGAATAAATAGAAAGAAGGATAAACAAATACGCATGGCCTCTATAATTGCAAAATATTTTATTATATTGGACCTCTTGGTAGACCATAGCTGTAGTGTTACATCAAAAGTAGTGGAGAAAATTATCCATTCAGCGACTATTGGTCACAAACATTTTGTACTCGTGATTAAGACATGATCCTTCATCACATCATCTTACAGCTGCTACCAACTAAGCACCCTAATGGAAAATACAATCCCCATAATACCCTTTACTATCAACAGCCACTATCAATACACACCGAAAAAACCATACTTCGCCATCAAGATTCCAATGGACCACCAATTTTCACACTTCAAGCTTTAAAGAATTATTTTTGCTTCCTAACTAAATTTCATGACTAGGTCCCTATATCACATCTTGATATTTAGGGTAATTACCAGTTACCTATTAAAAGAATACCAAATTTACTATTTTCTCTACCAAACCATGAATTGGAAAAAATGGGTAAGAGTATGCTTAACCAAGAATATCAGGAACACAGTCAAACTAAAGACCAGACTGCCTAAGCAAACAGGATATAGACAATAGTAAACAATACGGATGCATAATTAAAGAAATAGCATTAATACATGAAAGCCTGCAATCACATAGAGTAACTGCAATAAACAGGACACAAGTTATGGTCTTCTGCAGCATTAGATACATAAGATTAAGATCATAGTTCACACAAACGGCTCAGTTATATGTTTGAGATGGAAAATTTACAAATAATTGATCTTCAAAATTTCAAATAAATACATGTTTATAGTAACAATAAATCTTGTGAAACCACAACTAATTATTCGAGAAAATAATTTTGACCTTGAAAACCCGATTTATAACAAGAACAACAAGAAAATGCATTGTCATGAGCTAACACAGTGAGCAAGAACAGTGAATTGCAGAAGAAGGGCTGAGGAAGAAGAACAACAGTGCCAACCAACTTAACGGAAATTTGAAATGAAATAAATGGTGCAATACGGTGTCGTTTTTCATTAATGGATGCGGCGTCGTTTCAATCCCTGAAGCTACAAATGAATTACTTCACGCTTTTATAAGTTGTTTTTTCTCATTTTCACGTTTTATCCATATATATATACATTCGTCTGTCTGTAAAGAGAGAGGATGGACTGTTAGTTGTGATTTGCAGAATTCTGTTTCTTCATTCCCCATTCACGTTTTGCTTTCTTTTATCTCTCTTACCCCATTTCTGTTATTATTGAAATTAAGGAATTGAGTTTTGATTTGGATTCTGGGAGTTGAATTTATATTGAAGTTCTGTATTCAGTTTTGATTGAGCTCCAATCCTGTTATTGAGCTTCAATCATAACATGCATACACTCAAAATTCAATCCAAATTCAAGTAAATCGAAACCTGAAAAAATATTTAAAGGATCGCTTACATGAAGAAAGAGGCAGTGACAACGAGACCTATCGCGAGCATGAAAACAGATAGCATAGGGTACCATTCGTCTGGAACAGGGCTAGAGATCGATTTCGCAGTCTGCACCATTTTTGTTTTAAGAATAATCAAATGCACAAAAAATAGCAAAAAAAAATCATAAAATTAAAAAGAAGTGAAAATGGTGCAAAAATTTAGAAAGGATTTGGTGATACCATTTTCGTAATACCCAAGAGATGATGAGTAGATCTTCCTTACGATTCCAGTTCTTTTTCTCCGAAGACCAGAAGGTTTTCGTTTTGTATGGAAGTGAAGCGGATTCAGTGTGCTAGGCACATGGTAATATTGTGGACTCCCAACTTGATAGTTGACTAAAACTTCATGACGTCGTGTTTGGCTAAGGCCTAAGGGTATCAAAGTGGACTTGACGAGGTAACAAGTTAAACTCTTAATTTATTGTAAAAATAAATAATTTATTTATTTCTACCTTTTATCAATTAAAAAATTATTAAGAGTAATTTTTTTTTCTCTCAAGCAGTGCTCTAAGTTTATAAGTAAATAAATAAGTTAAAAATATACACGTTCCTTCGTGTTGGTTAAAAATAAACTATTTATTTTACTGTAAATTCTAACTTACTGTTAAAATCAAAGAAAAATAAACATATCTTATCATGAGTTTTGCACCATTGAAAGAGTGTAATAGTTCAATGATCGAACACTTGCGCCGAAGATGAACGAGGAGTCATTCATATTATATTATTGGATAGGTACGGCCAATTAATAAACTCCGTATAGAACTGAGAGAAATGCAGGGGGTCCAAGTAAGACGAAATAACTTCGTTTTTTTTTTAGGGAGTCGTCATTTTATATCAGAAAGGCTATGTCATTTACAACCCCGTCCAAAAAAAAAAAAAAAAAAAAAAAAAGGGAAAAAAGAAATAAATTGTAAAAAAATATCCTATTGATATTTGACCTCTCAGTACAATAAGGACGATCCACATTGAAAATTTAGCAGCAAATTCTAACACAAGTTTAATCGCATTAATTCATATGAGTTGAATAATAATATTTTCAGAAAAAAGAATTTCAACCAACAATCATAAGAGAGCATTTTTCTAGTAGAGCAGCAGGATCTTCAAGCCAGTAATTCGCCTTCTCTTCCGATCTAATCCATTCCATCTTGCCATTATTAAGAGGTAAGATGCGCTAATAGTCGAAACTTGAGCATCACCTTATATTATATAGTTAAAAAAGGTGAATTTAGGGAATAACAAATATTTCTGCTATTTTGGAGCATCTTTGGCCAACTGCAAGCATTCCTTCACAAAAGGCAAGACGACTGAAGCTAATTCAGCTTGATGGGAAGAGTATCGATGATTAGCTCCTTCTATAATATGCAATCTATGATTCGGTATGATCTTTGCAAATGCCAGTGCATCTTCTACTGGTATGATTTCATCAGTTGATCCATGAACAGTCAACAACCTGTATAATAGTTTGATAAGTCAACGTCAAAACTTACAGATCACTGATGCTACGTTATATACACGAATGCACCTCATTCTCATTTGACTTAAAACTGGAAAACTTCACCAGGACCGACCATATAGCTGACTATTTAACTAAATGAACTAACATCATGAGAGGTAATATATATATATATATATATATATATATATATATATAGGACTTCGGCTTGTAATGTAATTACACAGATGGTAAATGACAAAAAAAAATATCCACACGAACTCAGGATTCCACGGGAAGCCAACCATAAGCTCTCAAAACAAGTTGGAACAACAGCTAAACTGAAAGCAGGAATAGATTTCTTTGTTTGAAGCCAAAGAATAGAAGAGGCAACTGTCAAGATAGAGTGTCCATGAGAACCAGGCGGCAGCATTGAAATGACCAATTATGCATTTTAAAGAGGTTAAAAACAACCACATATGTCCCATGGATTTGATCCATTGTGGAAGAGTTAAAATAATCAGGGAAATACCAAATGCCCACTTAAAAAGTATGCATCCCAATAACTTAAAAAGTATCCATCCCAATAAGTCAAATGAAATTAATCTTAAACCTAGAATACCCAAATATTGAAATTTAAAATATCATCAAAAGGTGAGCATATGTGGACTTTCAGAATATCAACTTAGCTTATATCTTTGGTTAAAAATTCAATAGAGAATCCGTAGTATCTGAATGTGCATACTTTAATTTTTCACTTGGCGTTGAATATTTATAACTACTAGATCCGATCTTAGTCCTGGCAATAAGTTCAGCTGTCTGATTTCTCTTTCTGTATTAATCCTTCTGTTTATTCCTTTAAAATCTGAAAGATGCACCAGTAGTCATATATTTGAGCTTTTTCATCTTCGAGATTACTTTTTCTAAAGATCATGGCAGTTCGTATGAAGTTTCGTAGGATTGTGGTTTAAAGGTAAAACTCGCTGTTAATAAGAAGTTAAAGCTTAGTTACGACTTTTCTCCATGACATGGTTGTCTAGAAAAGGAATTTATTTAGTTGAGAAGTCGACATTGGTGGCGTTGGGCAGTTAATTCCTCCATAAAAATGGAGAAAATAGAGATTACGTAATTGCATGAGAAGATAAGTATTGATATTTATTGGTATACAAGTTTCTGGTCCTAGTTTCCACTATTATTTGTTAATGCCTTTAGCTTTGCTATGTTAGGCTGATAGATTAGTTTTCCTCTCCTCTCCCTTTTTTCCTTTAATTTTTTCATTTATCTTCATTAGCCCGGAATGGGAGGTGCAAAAAAGAGGGATAGAACATTGTTTAAAATGTATACTATTTTATCATCTAGAGAGACAAAAATTTGGTCTTGAGTAATTTTATTTTAGACAGAATTGTCTTCCAGCCTTTACAATTAACAGGCATCAATAATTGCACGAGTATGAATCTTTTGCAGCAAAAAGTTCAAGATCCCGATTTTCTTGATATTAAGATAATTGCCAATTTTATGATTAAAGAACTTCTCACAGGGGTTTCCAAGTTTTCTCTGGACGAATTAGTATGGGTAAGACAGTGTTAACTGTTAAGAATGTGTGGAAGATTTATGGTTGCATTGACTGAAAAATATGGCTATACAAAGAATCATAAGTATCAAAATATCCATGGTTTCAATGTTTGACTAGGAAGAGGGATTGTTCACAGTTTACACTGCAACTATGTGGTCGTACAAAAATGTACTCTCTAACGACTGTTCAAGCAGAAATGGTTATGCAATCAGAAAAGACAATGATGACTAGGTTCGACAATGTGAAAAAGTCGTAAAACACATTCTAACTGTAATCTTCATCTCCCATTATCCGAAAACTGACAATATCTAAAAGATAAAAGTAATAAAAAGTTCAGTGTAGCCGAAACTCTAGGAGTTCAGATAACCTTCTGATACTTCCAAATCACAACTTCAGTCAGACTATTTCTTTTGGGTAAATAACACCAGGGGTCCCTAACCTTAGAACTTTGAACGTTGTAATGATGGGGTCCTTAACCTTTGTTCACTAACAGCCGGAGTCCCTGACCTTTCAAACGTACGTGCTAGGGATTTTTTTTTAACACAAAACATCAAAAACTCTGTTAACTCACCACGCGCGCCACTTCTGAAAGGCAAAACCGTCTTAACACTAATCAAATACCACTAAACCAAATGAGAAAAAATCACAGAGCCAAAATCCCATAGAAGAAAAAGTGAAAAACGAGCATAAGAAACAAAAAAAATTGCACCCAAATGATCAAAATTCCAAAATTGCCTCAGATTTTGCAGTCAAGCCTTGTTTGGAAGTGAAGTGACTCAGATTTGGCTGCCAATTCATTGTAAAATCCTTCACAATTCACCGCGCACGGCTGTTAGAGCTCCTCCGCCTCCTCTCTCTTCCGCCGCCACCCACCACCAGTAAAAATACAATCAATCGGAGAATATGAAGGCAGCGATGGACGGGCTATGGCCGCAGGAAATACCGCTCGGAGAGTAAATAAGAAGCTGATTAGAGGCACGATGGGATGTGAAATGGCGATATTCAAATTCAGGAAAGGATGCATCACATTCTATGTTTATGCAATTAGAAAAATTGGAAATTTAGGATTTTCATGTGCGGATGATCTTAGAACAATTCTTCAATCAGTTATTGAGCTCAAAGATTTCATTGACCATACTACTATGCTCGCCCTGCCCAACCAGAAATGCATTAATTACACGGCGGCTCCGCCGGCAGTCACCATGGCTCATTAGGCATGTTTTCTTCATCATTTTCTTCTTCTACTTTTTCTTTTTTTTATTCAAGCTGACTGACAACATGTTTTCAGTGGTATTTGATTAGTGTTAAGACGATTTTGCCCTTCATAAGTGGTGCGTGTGGTGAGTTAATAGAGTTTTTGACGTTTTCTGTTAAAAAAGGACCCCTTGTACGTACGTTTGAAAGGTTAAGGACTCCGGTTACTAGTGAACAAAGGTTAAGGACCCCATCGTTACAACGTTCAAAAGTTAAGGACCCCTGGTGCTATTTACCCATTTCTTTTTATCTTTGTGCTTTGTTTTGGGTTGTAATACATCCAAGTTATGGACGCTAATATTAATTAGAATTTGAGGACTTCTCTCATGGGTCCTTTCGATGTAACAGCTTGAGAAATTCCTTTTTCTTTATCTACACATCTGAGATGATAAGAATATTTATCATAATATCATATGTCACCAATTCAATGGCAAGACAAGAAAGATATCTATTAGACAAACATATTAATGGATGAAACTATCGTCACGCTAACCTGCATCTCTCATCAATTGAAAGGCAAGCTTCATGCATGTCTGTATTAAGTCGGTCCATCAAACTTTCCTTGGTGACTCGATAATTGGCTTTTCCTGCACAAGATACGAGTCAGTCAACTTTTCTTACAAAAGAAGACGTTCCTAAATAATCTATCATGCAGTTACTAACCTTAAAAATAGAAACTTAAACAAACAACTTCATCTCGTAGCACTTTTTTTTTTCAGTCTCAAAACCCAAAAACCATATATAAATCAAGATCCAACCAACAGCAGCTAACAAATTTAGAGCATTTAATATAAGGTAAAGACAGGAATGCAATAGCCTCTAGGAACGTAAAAAGTAGTATAACTCTTCCCCAATTACAAAGTATACAGCTTAAGGTATTCGAAACTTCCTAAAAAGCTATATCAGCCATTCGAAACAAGCATCGAGATCAAGCCTTCCTAGATTTGCTAGCCGTCAACTGCGACTCTCTCTCTCTCTCTCTCTCTCTCTCTCTCTCTCTCAGTTGATTGATCGTTGGTGCATCCGGCGTCACTTATTTTCCCACAAAGGCAAATACTTCGAGGACATAGAAAACAACCAGTCCAGTGTTGATGGAAAAAGAAAAAATAGAACATGGTAGAAAAAACATATCATAGGATTGCAAGCAACTTTGATTTTTAATGACAATCTTCAATTTGAACTTAAACCCTGTGAAAATTCAACAGGAGATGCTACCAGATGTACAAACATTGATTACCCGTGCTGCTTTTAACATCAATAAATCCATCCTTCGTGATTCTTTCCAAGAAGTCTTTCCCGAGGCGCTCCTCAATGCCTCTTTTCAGATCATAACGGCCAGAAACATTGACCACAGCATTTATATCATGATACTTAGATGCATATAAGAGGACAACATCGCCACCTGCAACAATTTCTCACAGTAATTGGTAGAGATAAGAACACATGAAAATCCGAAGTGTTAACACAATGCACCCAAGCAAAATTGAATGTTCAGTAACTAACCTTACAATTTAAGAAAGAATTCATTACAGTAAGCAAATGATTCAAAACCAACTAAGACCATCATTTTGTGTTGTTTTCATAATTGTCTAGTGACATGCGGGGCAGTCTAAGGCCAGAGGACAGGTGATAGGTGTTCAGATTTTAGAACTGCTTCAAATTGTGTCAAGTTTGCCTGCCCTGTTCTTATCACTTCCTATCTGTTTCCTATTATCCTTAGATTTTCCCTTTTTTCCCCGAGCACGGCAGTTGTATTTAGGTTGCTGGGGTTTCAACATATGGGTCTAACACATAATTTTCCAGACGTCATATCCTGAAAGAAGGATATTATCCTAAAGTAAGATTTTTCCCCACTCCAAATATAATTGAAATGAAGAACAGCGATTCCCCAAAACAAGGAAAGTATACACAAATTCGATTGGAGTGGAATGATGAATCTATTTCTCCGCCTCTTTGAGAATAAATCAGAATTCTGGTGGAGAATGGTCGGATATATGAGATTACAACGACCAGTACATATAATTCGATTAAGGTCTGAATAATCAGAAATCCTATCTTCTGCCACGTGTTGTGTGAATTCCCGGGATCATAAATATGTGCGATTTAATCTCTCCTTCGTAGTTTTAATGGGTAATTGGAACACACAATAAAATCTTAATTGTGAGCTAAAGTTGGCACACCTTTACTATGCCCAAGAATTGCAACTATTGTGCGCTTTGCTCCAGTAAAGTATTCAATCACACATCGTAAATCTTCAGCCTCTCTACGGTAGTTACCATACTGAAATGATCCTTCGCTTTCCCTGGAAATCAACTATTAAACATAAAACCCCAAATTGTAGAAGAAAACTATACAAGTTTTACTGGAGGCACATTTCAGAGATTCTTGAGAAAACTAAGAAGTCAGTTAGATATTGGAAAAAGGAAAATATCATGTTCAGCTGGGATATGCAATTACAAATAAATACATTATGCACTCTCTTATTCATTAGTATCCTGTGATATATTGTAGCTCAATCATTTTTAGAATGAAAAGTCAGAAGAATGCATAGCCACTGCATTAAACATAAAACCTGTCCAAAAAGTTTTTGCACCAATCTCGTTGTCGCTTGATAAGATGACAATCAATTTTCATCCAACAATGATCCAATAGGAGTTTCAAACCATACAAATTTGTGGCAGGTTTCACACTAGAATGTCACCAGATGGCAGGTTTCACACTAGAATGTCACCAGACCCTCCGTTTATAGCTAAACTTCCTTGCACTAATAGTCTCACGAATCACTAGCAAATAGCATTTTATTCTTTCCCTTGAAAGGAAGTTTAAGAACTCTTTGCAAATGAGGTATCCTCGCAACAAAAGAAAAATGTTGTGATATATGTGATGACACCAAGGAAATTAACAATCTAAGATAATATTGGTTACACGTGAAGCTCGACAGAACAAGGTTGCATGGGGGAAAAATATAAATATTTTACCTGAAAACTTGGCAACATTTACACATGTACAACTGGCAAAATCTCTATCATTGCATTCATATTATGAAATTATATATTAGGTGGGAGCCTACCAACCTAAGACTGTTTGTTTCAAAAAAAGGGGGAAAGACAATAGGGAAAAACAAAATTATCCGTTGTTTGTATCAGGGGAAATTCTGGATGAGTATGCCAAAAAAACATTAAATTGCCAAGATCGAGTTGTGGAGAAAGAAATATTTTCTTTTCCTCAAAAAGGTAATCAATAAAAAAAAATTCCAATTTTTCCCTTTAAATATTAACGAAGACCAAGATATTGGCTTGGGGCACTTGGCACTGCCATTTTCCATGTAAAACCTTGTGGAAACAACAGAAACTTAATATGGTTTTAGCTTTATCATAAATGGAGACTATATTCTGTATCGACTAATCAAGCTTGATATGCTAATTTATTGTTTATCCTCTTCAATGACACAGTCAGAATATTATAAAAGCATGACAAGGCATGTCAGTTTGTCAATAAGTCAGTCAACCATTTAGTTTTCCATCACGAGTGACCCACCTTTCCAAACGCTTTCTCCTCAACTGAAATAACTTTGGAAACACAAATACTGGTGGTGAGAGCTTCTCAGCTTGTTGAGGGAAAAATCAAGAAGCGTGACTATTGAATTCTCTCATATAAAAGATTGAGCTAGAGGAGACACATTTATTTATTTAAATTTTGTCTTCAATGTAGCGCTTCACATGCATGTTGCATTCAATTTCTTAAATCAAAGGCCTGACATAATTTTTACAAAATGTGGCGCTGAGGCTTGAACCCCATAAAGGTCCATTCTAATTCCATGTTGAATCTTCATATCTAAAAGCTTAAGCTCACAAATTTATTTAGAGACTTATCCACCTTGAAAATAGCCATCAAAAGCATGACATACATATATCAAGGGCAATGTGACAATTGGATAATTAACGTCTAATATACAAGAAATGATCAGATCATTATATAAAAGGTGATGTACAGCCAACTATAATATCCCATTGTACTCAAAATGGTAATGTTATAAATAGAAGTATATAGTGTTCTAAGAGGGTCCTTTTAAAAAAATAATATCTCAAAACACCATAGATGGATACACTATAATTCAAAAGGCTTACCCGTTTCCAGCAAAATCGAAGCGAAATGCACTGATTCCTTCATTTTCCAAAGTAACAGCAAGGTTTGATATAGTGCTAGTCTCCTGCAGATTGAAATATGTGTGATTAACCCACAACTAGGAACATCATCACAACCAACTGCAACTCTATCTAAGCTATGTGCGGAAGAACAGAAAAGAAAATTTCTTTTCACTCCAAAATATCATCAAATTATAGGGGCAAAATTATACAAAGATGGCAAAATCCCAGTTGCCTGAGGCGTTAAAAAAAATGCAATGATTTCATCATTAGCATGTATGCTCACTAAGGATATTCTTATTTCCAAAATTCCCCATCCTAAATCCTTTTTCCCTTGTTGTCTGCCTTTGTGGTTGCAGTACTTCGAATATTTTACTTTTATTAAAAAAAACAAAATGACAATGCTTAGCATCCAAGAAATGAGAAAGATAATAAGCCAATTTTATTGGAATAAAATTAGTCCCACTTTGAAATAAGATAGTTAGTAAAAAGTTGGAGAATCTACCATATAGGCAGATTTGAATTGTATTTGTAAAATATTGAATTTCGGACTATTTTCATATTGGGATATTTGAGCTATCTTTCCTCGTAATTAGTGATTTCCTAGGCTGTTAATTGGATTCATTCCCTTTCGGTATGTCTTTGAAAAATCTATATATTTGTTGTATTCAATCCAATGAACAACGCAGAAGGTTGTCTACATGGTAGCAGAGCCATCCTATAGCACATGGTGTTCATTCCAGCCTTAATTGCCAGTAATCATTTCAACTCGATTTCCATTGTTCTTGCTATTTTTTTTTTCAGAAGTATTCTAGTAATACCCAGGCTTCATTGCCCAAAATGAAGCCTTATATCACGAACATTCATTTTGTCATGATTTTCATTTTTTCATGATGAATGTGTACAGTCTCGCGTTTCTTTTTACACTATTAACCAAACAAAAGATCTAGCAACAGAAACAAATTTCTAGTAAGACAATCTAGATGATTACCATTAACAAAATATTAGCATCAAACGATCAGTGTGGCTCCACAAGTCTACTTCACTAACCCCCAATATAATCCAAAAAGGGATGTGTCAGTCTTTAATTGTTTATTGATTCAAAATGGTGGAAAGAAAATTTTATTGGCACTGACAATGCAGCATGAACATATCTGAATGCATTGCGGGTGCAGCCATCATAACCATATTAACAGCACTCACCAACCTTTGAGGATCGAAAACCGTGGCACAAGACTACAATTTCCATAGATCCAGTCTCATGCAAAATGCCAACAAGTTTTTCTCCATGCTTGTTCAATACTGTCAATTGCTGCATGGTTGCTGAAACATTGAAAGAATATGTACATTAGTAACCACAAAAAGGTCTCAAGATCTAAGCAAGTCCAGTAATTATGATCAAGCCACTGTTTAGACCATTTTTCAGCTTTCTTGCAGGTAAGGAGTGGGTATAGAGGAGATAGGACCTCCAATTATGTAATCTGTCTAAACACATTTAGAACTTTTGCATAAAGAATCCACCATGCACATCGACCTCGAACAATCTCGGGATTAGTTTCATGATCTTTAAAGTTTATGAAGACAAACTAAAAAGCTCGGAGATAATTCTTTTGTAAAGCGAGAATAAATTGTGGATGCCAATGCGAGTGTAGGAGTACCTGACATATAAAAAATTATATATGTGCGTCTCCATAATGCTCATAACAACTAAATAAATTATTAATTTGATATATAAATCATACATATAAAGAAATTGTGTTTGCTACCACGAAAAGAATTGATGGTTACGGAAAATGGGGCTCCATTCACACTTTTGTACCTCACGCAGATCTAACTTTTTAGGTGAACAACTTCAACGCTATCAAGTGAATCAAGTTGGAGTCTCAAACTTTTCAACTAGCGATTAGTCCACATAGGAGTTTGCTTGCTTAACCAACAACAGCACAAATGTGGTGCTTTGACAAAATACACGAGATCACTTACCCAGTATGCACATGTCACCCTTATAAACCAATCCCCAGGTTCCCATTTCTTTGCAGGGAGATCATCTTGAAATAAAACTAAATGAACAGGATCACTAGTACTCCAATGTTAAAGTGGCACGAAATTGTAGATTTAGTACCTAATTATTGGTCCTATCTCATCAAAATCTACTTCTACTTCACTCCAATCACAAAAATGAAATTATAAGTATCCCAAGTACTACTATGTTTCTTACTTCAAGAATACATTATCCAGCCAGTTGTCATTAGTATATGATACTTCCATACAGATCATACCCATTAGTTGTCCACATTAGACTTTTCGACCATTTATTAGATAATTGAAAACTTTCATTAACCTTGATACTAAGATAATCCACGTACACGAATCTTAGCCACAATACAGACGTCCACAATTCAGTATGCGACATAAAACGCACAATTTCAATCAAATGTCAACTGTTCAATTACGAGATCATATGCAAATGCATAACTGAAGTCAAAATCTTTGAGCTACTTGTTTTCCACATATAAACATAAAATAAATGTTAAAATTTGAGATTTAAAGAAATTTATTTACCTGGGTTTTGAGCCATGACTAGGGTTCTTTTGAATTTGAAGCAGTGGTTTCGACGAGAAATAAAGCGTCCCTGATGAAGTGTACAATCTGATGAACGAGGATTATTTTTAATAGGAAATGAAGGAAGCACTATATTGAAATTTTGAGCGAGAATTCCCATCTTCAGAATTTATAACTGAAATTGAGTAGAAAGTGACAATCTGATTTTCCTTTTTTTTATGTTTTTGGAAATGGAAAATTTTAAATTGATGAAAGTAGAGAAACAAATTGATTCTAACCTGTCTGATTTTGTTGTTCATACAAAAATCACCAGCAAAAGGCCAGAGATTGGAATTGGAACATTGTGGATCAAATTACATTTTGGGTAAACACCTAGCTTTTTATTTTGCACCATATTTTAATTTGACTCAAAGTTGTCAACTTTTTTTATTATATTATTATGCTCTACTTTTAATTAATTATTGAAAAATTGGAACAAATACACCCTAACCTTTGCTTTTATTGTGCAAATAATTTCTAACATTTCACTTTTGGTAGTGTGGTCATTAACTTATCTATTTAGGTACGTAATTGGTCTTTATTTGATAAAAAGATAAATATATCCTTATTTTTATTTAGAAAAATTTTCAATTTGATTCCTAACCTTTATAAAAAGTACAGATGAGTCCGATACTTTTATTTTAAAAAAAAATTAAATGAAACTAACAAATTGGTAATATACTAAATTATTTTGTATATTTTACGAACTATTACAAAATAACTAAAATTTAAGCTCATAATTATTAACAAACGTATTAATTAAAACTATTTTATTATTATTAAGTAATCATTAAATTTTAAACTTTAATTTTATCTTTACAACATAAAAAAATAACTTTGTCACAAACTTAATAATCAAATATTATTATTTCATTGAGCTATTCGTTTATTAACTACAAATATTAGAGCTCAAATTGTATTCTTCATATATAATTTATCATTTTATTATCGTTCAAAAATAAAGAACACAAAATATGTAAATTAATTTTTGTTAGTATTTTTATTTTAAAAAAACATAATAAGATTTGTTCAATATCATAAAATTATATACGCCATTTTGTTATTTATTTAACTTAATTTTTATTCAATTTTTCACATCACATAACAATTACATATACCTAAAGCGCAATAATTTTATATTTTTTTCTTATAAAAAATTTATTTAACACGACTATAGTGATATATTTAATATGCTAAATTAAATATTGTTTAATAAATGTATTGAACTTATTTGCACATTTTGCAAAGGTTAGAAATCCAATTGTAATATTTTTTAACTAAAATTAAAGGTATTTTTGTCTTCTTTATCAAATAAAGATCAATTGCGCAACTAAATAGATAGGTTAGGGACCACTCTACCAAAAATAAAAGATTAGGGGCTATTTGCGCACTATTGACATACGTTAGAGACCATTTAGACCAATTTCCCTTAATTATTACATGTTATATATGATAACAATTTTTGTTTCAAAATTCTTGTGTAGACGCGACTTATTTATCTGTCATATTTAAAAAATAAATAAATAATACGACAAAATATTTTTTTCTCGTTTTAAACACCCAAATAGAATATTTTGACGAAAACTACAATTAAGGAAGATGAGATGTGCTAATTAATAGAAATTGAAGATAATAATTCGACTAAAAAAATTAAGAATATAAATGATACAATGAATAAAGATTGAAGATTTTAAAATACAATTAAAATGTATTGTAATTATGAAATATTATAGTGTCAATAGTCACTTAAATTCAATTTTATTGAAAATCGAAGAGTTCGTTTAGTATAGATTATAAACTAGTTTATTTGACCAAAAACGATTTAATTGACCAAAAATTTTGTCTATATAGCATGATATTTTTGACAATTCTTGGTCAAATAGATCATTTTAATCAAATAAATCAATTTATAATCCACACCAAACGGACACTAAATCGATTTTTGTTAAAAATTGTGAAAATGGAGCCAGCAAAACATAAATGATGGTGTATTATTATTTTTCATTATAAGCATTTTTTTGTTTTTTTGTTTTTACATTTTACGCATTCTATTCCATTCAAATTTATATAAATTATGTTTTAATTGAGATCTTATAAAAAAATAATTTGAAAGATATTTAATAATAAAATATCTATCTTTTATATATATATATATAGACTTGGGTCAAATCTTGGGAGTTAAATACTTCCAATGTCACTATATTTTGTCAAATGTTCTTGGAATGTCACTGTACTTTAAAATATTTTTAGAATGTTATTGAACTTTCAAAAGTGAACCTCATATGCCATTTCGTTACGTTTCATTTTTAAAATGGAATGACATGTAGAATTCATTTTTAAAAATTCAATGACATATGAGGCTTATTTTTGAAAATTCAATAATATTTTTAAAATGTTTCAAAATACACATTATAACAACATTTGACAAAATATTGTGCTATTGAAAGTATTTAACTCCAAGTCTTGGACTCAAGCTCGATCCAATATGCGGGCATGACAATAGTTTTGTAGACTTTGAACTCAACCTACTAGGATGTTGGTCGCACCTTCCAAAAGCTACTAGTAGTGTAGTACCATTTAAGATCCGAAACCAATTTCGATAGTTGGATTATACAAATTGTTCAATTGACTTTTCACCTTCCAATGTGCGAATTGAGATCTGAATTTTTATTTTTTATTTTTTTAACTTCTCAACATTTATCAATTCTATTTTTTAACAATTTCAATGTTTTAAAAAGTTCACTTTAACCTTAATTTCTCATTCACTCAATTTAGTTTCAAACAACTAAATAAATTATTAAATCATCTCTTTACAAAATAAAACATGTTCAACCTTGAAATCCTGGTGCCCAGAAAAGAGAGAGTGGCCAGCGCCCACGCCCTGAAGAAACTGGTAAGTTTCCATTGCTGCCTTGGTGTAACTAAGTTGCTGCCTTTGAGTGCTTGAGTTGCTACATTCGTGTGTCATGACGTGCCTAAGTTGCTTGACTGACGTATATTAAAAATATTGTTAATATTAACAACATTGGTAAAAACTAAATTGCTTAAAACAATTTCAAACAATATTAACAACGTTGGTCAAAACTAACTTAAATCAACATTAAGATAATTTATCACCAGTCTTAAGTGATGTAAACCCATTGTCCAATAAAATTATGATGTATTTTAATATATTAGACAATAAATAGAAACTCCACCAGACTGAGGATGACATTGCTTACATTATGGAATTGGTAAGTTTAGTACTTGTTTGTCTAAGTTTAAATTATAATTTAAACTGGTCTAACTAGTCAAATATACTTTTTATCTATACATTTCGTAAGACCTACAACTTAAGTACTCATTCTTTACACATTCTATAAGACCTCAAAGCATATAAGCACTTACAAAATAATTTCAAAACCTTCAAACATGCACTTGTTCCATTTCTTATTTCTAGGGTGTAATCTAGAACCATCAGCATCTTATTTTCATTTTAAATCTCAACCATTTAATCATTTAACAAGATAATTTATAGGTTCAAATTATATAACTGCTACAACACTTAAACATTGTCAAGTTGAAACCAGTTGCACTAACCATAATTTCTAGTCCGATTTCAATCATGATAATTCGATCGATGCAAGCACGTTAAGTGCACGTGTGCCAACAATGCACCAGTACTAGCAGCCGTCAGCATGGCGTATAAATGAGCATTTGTGGCACATGAGCTCGGTAGATGGCCTGGACGTCGTTGCAAAGTTTGGCTGGGAGCCTTTGAGTGCAGTGTCCAGCCAACGCTGGCACCCTAGGGAACTGGTGGTGTCAACTGCAACATTTATATACAACAGAGCAGACTAGGTGTGTAAGAGAGTCATGGTCCAAGTAGCAAGAGAAGTCGATCCATCTCTAGTCTCCTAAAGAAACTCTGCAATCTTTCAATAACAGCTCAAATGATGCAAAAGTCCAGAAAACTAACAAGAATCCAAGGCGCCTGAAGACATACAAGAAAAATGGTCAATCCCCACAGCACATGATTTTCATCAACCTTCTAACCATCCTCAAGAACCATATTTCATTTTGCAACATAGTATGGGAAAGCAACAAAGTGCACCAAGGAAAAACTTCATCACACTGCTTAATTATCTGTAAATTAATAAATAATCCATCCTTATGTGAAAAGGATTCAGCCAGCAAAAAAAATAGGACGATATGACACGTGCACACTCGTATTCAAAAAACAGTGAACTTAACTCATTTTACTTCAAAGTAAACTTACTTTTAAAGAGTCCTAGGGGTTGCAGCTACAGAACATATTTTTGACAAATAAAAAATAAAAAAATCTTCATAATCTTCCGTCTGCCTTCATCTTTTTCTCTTAGTTATAGCAGATGATACCGAAGGTAGAACAAAAATACAAAATGCATTTTTCGACTTAAATAGAACTAAAATATCAAACTTTCAGATTAAGAACAAGTAGAATTAGTAAGCCACAGCCAACAAACAACCCTCCAGTCCCTTTACTGAGGGATTTAGAAAGCGTCGAAGAGTTGCCTCGTGCTAAAACAGAAAACTTTACAGTTACAGCAAGAGCAAAGGACATATAGATGCAATACTGACCAACAGTGTTATAAAGCAGCACAGATTAAGCCCTCCGTTTACTCAAACGCCAAGAATTGGGTTCATGATATCTGTCGTATAGGGGTTCAATGCGCTCTTGTCTCTTGCGCTTGCTCATTTTTGTAGGATCTGCCACCTTGAAGAATCTTGGTGCCAGTTCAACAAGCCACTTGGGATCTACGACTGTGACCTCGCGCATATACTCCTTTGTGGTCATAACCAGCTCATGGTAAATAACCCAGTCTGGTTGTCTTTGGAAGAGAGCACTGCTTGGATGTATATAAACTGGCTGATTCTCAACAAGTGTTCTATAACCTTCTTGTGGATCCTTCCTTGCTGCATGGAAAAAGAACCCAGCTGCAATAGCCTTCCTTATCTTCGTAAAATTTTTCCCAGCAGAGAAAACATCTAATTTGTACCTGAATACATGAAGCACGAGTCAGAAACTTGTAACAAACAACACATTTCAAATCTAAATACTAGAGCATGACATAGAAACAAATAAGAACTTTTTAAACTGAGACTGCAGCTTGTCAACCTAGAACTACTGTATCATAAATTAGAAAATGCAGATCATCTTTGCTCCCAAATACTAAGCTTGCAGATGGTAAACGTTCAACAGTTACGAGCATTACCTATGATGCTGAATATGGCAAAAGAAGTTGAAACGAATAAGGAAACAAAATATCACTCAAATAAGGTCATGTCGGCTAATTTTGTTTCTACACCCTTTTACTTTCCAGAAGTGAATTAAGTGTCAATTTCAGCAGTTCTTCCCGTTCTCCTACTCGCAATCCTTTGCAACAACACCACCACCACCACCATACCAACACCGCCAAAAAAGAAAAAAAGGAGAGAAGAATCTTGCTTCTATTTCCACAAAAAAAAAAGTTAAAGGGTGGTAATCTGAACGGATTAAATTGAGGACATTTCTGCTTAGCATCCATATGGCTCTGAAGAAATAAAAGAAAGAGTTTAAAATGAACAACAAGCAAATACATTAACAAGATCATTTCAAGGCAACAATGTAATGAACTAAAAACGACAATACTGCAAGAGCAGGAAAAGAAAATCCATGAAATCAAGAGTAAATTAAAGAGGACGGAAAGCCATACTTGTCCATGATTGAGAGAAGTTGTTTCCTGACATCCTGTGCCCTCCTTAATGATCGAGACTGGACAAAGTTTTCAAAGCACCATGGACCGGAGAAATTTTTCGCCTTCCATGCCTCATAAACAGCAAGTAGTGTCAGATGATCACCCTCGGGTTGGAAAAACTTTGCCCTTTTTTGATCTGCTTGAGCTTGTTTTTCCCTAGGTCGGTAAAAGATGTTTCCCGTCTGAATCATTGCAATGATAGTCAAAATCTCATCACTACAACCGAGATCTACACTGGCAAGAAGCATCTTTGATAATGGAGGTTCCAATGGAAATTCAGCCATTTTCCTACCCAACTTAGTCAGAAGCCCCTCTTCATCCAGAGCTCCTAAACTGTACAGCTGTTCCATGGCAGAAATGAGGGCTTGAGGAGAAGGTGGGTCCATGAAGTCAAAAGATAATAGATCGTTGATACCCATAGCTTTCATAGTTAGTGTAGTCATCCCAAGATTGATCCTCTGGATCTCTGGAATCGAGGTGGGGGACATCTCATTATGGAAAGCACTCTCAGTATAGAGACGATAGCACTTTCCTGGCCCTGTACGTCCTGCTCGCCCAGCTCGTTGCTTGGCTGATGCTTGAGATATCGGAGTAATCACCAGTGAATCAAGCCCCTGTTTAGGATTATAGACATTTTGCTTGGCAAACCCCGGATCAATAACATAAAAAATACCATCAATGGTCAAAGAAGCTTCGGCAATATTGGTAGCAACAACAACTTTTCTCTTCCCTGGAGGAGCAGGGTCAAATATCCTGGATTGCATTTCGCTGGGAAGGGCACTGTACACTGGTAAGATAATCAGCTCAGGAACATTTTTACCTAGACCTTTCATCCTTTCATAGAGACATTGACATGCATAATCAATCTCCTCCTGACCAGTCAAGAAGAGAAGGATGTCGCCTTCAGGTTCTGTCAAGTGAATCTGCATGACAGTGATGAGAGATGCATCAAGGTAGTCACTCTCCGGCTGCTTGGTGTACAGTATTTCTACAGGGAAAGTTCTTCCGGGAATGGTGAAGATGTTGCAGTTGAAGAAATACCCAGAAAATTTTTCTGCATCCAAGGTTGCAGATGTAACAATCAGACGAAGGTCAGGTCTCCGTTTCACAAGTTTCTTTAGCAGACCGAAAAGGACATCAGTGTGAATTGTCCTCTCATGAGCTTCATCAAGCATTATCACTGAATACTGTGTCAAATTCTCATCAATTAGAATCTCCCTGAGAAGCATACCATCAGTCATATACTTGATCACAGTCTCCGGCCCTGTACAATCCTCAAAACGAATAGCATATCCAACTTCTTCCCCTAAACGACAACCAAACTCCTCGGCAACTCTCTTAGCTACAGACATTGCAGCCACTCTACGAGGTTGAGTGCATCCAATTTTGCCTTTGGCTGTGTACCCTGCCTCAGCTAGATACTGGGTAACCTGAGTTGTCTTGCCCGAACCTGTCTCGCCAATGACAACTAGAACCTGATTTTCGTGAACAGCTTGAACTAGTTCCTTCTTCAACTTGTATATTGGCAGACTCTGCCTCTGTTCCTGAATGGACAACTTTGATCTTTGGCCAAAAGTAAGGGCTTTACCATATGCATCCTTCTTCCACTCTGGCATATCATATGCAGACAAACCAACACCCCTTAGCTCCTGAGCAAGATGCCGCTCACCGGTCTCCGGCATTGGGTCTTCCCAAGGCCTATTCAAATCCTTTGGAATGGAATCCAGCATTGTTCTTTGTTGTTGTTCCCTCACTTCTCTCCTCTCCTTTATCAGAGCAGACTGAAGTGCCGCCGCACGACTTAAAGACCCCTCAGGATTCTTGAATATCTTCACAGGAGACATATCCATAGAGTACCGACTCTGGCCATGTAAGAAAGCCGGCTCATCCTCATTCAATTCAATCTCGAGCTCCTCTTCTGCACCTTCTTCCTGATAGAGCATTCCATCTCCCTCTTCATCATACATCGGGTACTCCTTCACACTCATAACACCTGAAGCAATCAGCTGCTTTGCCTCCCATCTCTCAGGCGAACTCATCCTCTTCAAGGGACGCCGCGATGGCACGACGTCATTCTCCTCCGTAATCTTAATACCTGAAATACCAATCCTACTCCCTGTACCCCCACCATTACCACCAGAAGGATTCGTTCTCAACCCTTCGTCCTCCCCACTCCTCCTCAATGGCAGCAAATCCTTTCCACTATTCTGATCCACGTCCCTCATTGCCAAACTCAATTTATTTCCACTCACTGAGATCACCTTTACGTAGACCTCCTGGTCCCTCTTCACCACATCCTTAGCATTTGTAATCCTCCTAGTCGCAATCTGGGATACATGTACCAAACCCTCCTTCCCTCTAAACTCATCAAGCTGAACGAAACAGCCTGTATCCATCACCCTTGACACTCTCCCCTTATACACCTTGTACAATTCGGGCTCATCCGATCTACTATACCTCTCTTTCCTCCTTTCCCCATTCTCCTCCTCCATCCCTTCCTCACGTCCATCCTTTTTATTCCTCTCATATCTACCCCCGTCCTTGCCCCTATCCCTGTCCCTATCCCTGTTCCTGTCCATGTCCCGGTCTATGTCCCTCCCCCTGCCCCTGTCCCTGTCCCTGTCATTATAATCGCCATAAGCATCCCTGTCCTCGTATCTACCCCTTTCTCTATTTCTATCTCTTTCTCTATCTATGCCCCTCCTCCTCTCTCTTCTATCTCGATAGCTGTCCCTATGATTTCCCTCCTCTTCTTCCTCTCCGTGGATCTGTTTTCTAGCTTCCTCCTCAATCTCCCTCTCCAGTTCCCTCACCCTATCCCTGCTATCCATAATTTTCAAGGCTGAAAACTCCGAATTCTCCCCCTCCTTCGACCCAATTTCCAATTTCTCTTTCTTTTTCGGTGGCAAAATCGCGTGAATAATCGTAAGCAGAGTTCTCACAAAATAATCCGGCATCTCCGCCCCATTCTTTTTCAATTTGGCATCAAAGTCATCCACTGTTTCGCATTTTCGACCCATCTCTGTAATAAATTCCGCTAAAACTTTATCTCCAAACCCTAAATGGGTCTCGAGTTCGGTGCATACCTTTGACACTAAGGATAAGTATTCAAGTTTCTTCAATCCATCGTCTTTACTGTGTTTAACTTCTGCCCCTTTCTTCAACCCATCGTCTTCCCTTCGTTCAAATTCTGTACCCATCTTTCTTTCTCGCACACACAAACACAGAACGTATATATATATATATATACACAATATTATATAAGTACGTTAATATGAAATCTAAGGCTTCGAGATTTAGGGTTTTGGGCGTACCTTAAATTTGGGTTAGAATCAATCACGGTTCTGATATTTTATCAGTTTAGGGAAGTGATCATTGAATACCTGTGTGTTATTTATAGGATTGATAATAACACGACGCCGTTTGCCCTTGAGCGCGATGGTGAAATTCTTAGGAATAAACTGGTATATTTTTTACAAGTATACGACTTTCATGGAGGGTAAGTGGAGAAGAAATTCCAAGCAGTCGTGATAACAAAAACACCCCTGAGGTTACTGACTATTACAAAGATAACCCTTTTACTTTTAAAAATTTTAGAAATATCCCCCTGATGTTTATTTTCTTTAACATAATTTCTTTAGAGGCCCAAAACAGATATGTACTTCTAATTCTACTATTTTTCTTTATATTATAATTGATATAACTGCATGGTGAAATTCCTAGGGAATTCCAGACTAATTGAAATTTTCCAAAACATAATCTCACTTTTAATATTTAGAATAAATAACAAAAACGCCCCTGAGGTTACTGACTATTACAAACACACCCATTTTACTTTTAAAATTTGTAGAAATATCTACTATTGTTTATTTTCTTTACAGGCCAAAAACAGATATGTATTTCTAATTTTACCATTTTTATTTATATTATATTTGATATTGTAGTTGAAAAAAAAAATATCTATTTTTTATAATAACTAATGTTGCACTCGTGCGATGCACGGAAGGTGTAATTACAAAAAATAATTTCTATAGTTATCTATAAAAGTTAATTAGTTATAATAAAATAATCTTGTAAATAAAATTTCTTAAATCTTAATTAGTATTGAAAAATCCATTCATTTTTTTGTACCAAAATAAAGATAAACCCATGCATACGTTGATCAAAACAAAGATAATTAATTAATTAAATTAAATTAATTAGATATTTAAAATATAGATAATTAAATTTAAAACGTATTGAAATTTTAATTTTTACAATGATAACAAAATTTTGAAAATATGAATTTTGACTTATTTTTCTTTCACTTTGCATTGATGACTTTTATAATAATTTTGAAAATGCAATATTTTAAATGTGATCTCTTAAATCGTGTCATAATAGTGTTTTAGTTGAGTACAACTTTTCTAATAATCCTATAACCATTCAATCTATTCAAAACATGTTTGGCTATTTTCTTATGTATGTCACTTTTTGTTGTTGTTGTTTTTTTTTTTGAAAAGTTATAAAGTAAGAATTAATAAAAATTGAATAACACATTTAAAATATGACAAAAGTTTAAATGTAATAGTTTCAATGTGATTTCTTAAATTTTAATTAGCATTGAAAAACTCTTGCATATTTTGACCAAAATGAAGATAAGATTAATTAATTATTAAGTAATTAAATTAAATTATTTAAGTATTTAAAATATGGATAATTAAATTAAAATGCATTGGAAAATTAATTTTTGCAATAACAACAAAACTTTAAAAATATCGACTTGGACTTATTTTTCTTTCAATGTGCATTGATTGTTTTCGTAATAATCTTGAAAATAATCTTGAAAATGCGATATCTTAAATCTTAATTAGTATTGAAAAATCTATACATTTTTTTTGTACTAAAACAAAGATAAGATTAATTAATTAAATATTTTAAATATAGACAATTAAATTAAAACGCATTGGATAATTAATTTTTTAATGATAACAAAACTAAATTAGTTTTTTGTAATGATAACTAAATTAGAAGGTAGATGGAGAGACTCCAATTGAAAAACTACAAAATCAGACGACTATTAAACGCAGTATTAAGAATGAACATTTAATGCGATTAAAAAAATCCATTTATGGAAACTGAAAAAAAAAAATATAAATTCTAAATATAAAAATATTTAAGCGGGAAAATAAAATTTTTGACTGCATAGAGGCACTTCTGAAAATCCATGCATTTTTTTTAAAATTTCAATTACTATTACTTCTACATTCGAACAAATAATTTCTCTTTCATCTATCTTCTCCGTAAATAAACTTTTTAAAAATCTATTGACTACACTACTAATACAACTTTATTTATTCTATTTTCTTATTACACAAAATTATATATTTTGACCCAATATTTATATTCAATTTTTTTTTCTACAAAGCTTTATTCCATAAAAATAAAAGACCATCCGCAACAAAAACCAATGAAACACATTCATTCTTGAATTTTTTTTAAATTGTAAAATAATAAAAAAAAAAACTAAAAATTCCAAATTAAAATGAATAAGAATAATAACTAACATCAAAAGTCATTTGACTAATTATTTATTTATTTATTATTCATTGAACACAATTTGTCAATTAGAAAATGACTCTAGAAATTTTTATTTTGACTTTGTAAAAAATTCAAATTAAGTATTTTATATAATTTTCAACCTATTATTAATTCAAGAAAATTATTATTTATTCATTTCAAGTTGACCAAACACTAAATTTTAATTAGTATTAAACCCATGCATACGTTGATCAAAACGAAGATAATTAATTAATTAAATTAAATTAATTAGATATTTAAAATATAGATAATTAAATTTAAAACGTATTGAAGATTTAATTTTTACAATGATAACAAAACTTTGAAAATATGAATTTTGACTCTTTTTTTTTCACTTTGCATTGATGTTTTCTATAATAATCTTGAAAATACAATATTTTAAATGTGATCTCTTAAATCGTGTCATAATAGTGTTTTAGTTGAGTACAACTTTTCTAATAGTCCTATAATTACTCAATCTACTCAAAACATGTTTGGCTATTTTCTTATGTATGTTACTTTTTGTTGTTGTTGTTTTTTTTTTTTTTTTTGAAAAATTATAAAGTAAGAATTAATGAAAATTGAATAACACATTTAAACTATGACAAAAGTTTAAATGTAATGGTTTAAATGCGATTTCTTAAATTTTAATTAGCATTGAAAAACTCATGCATATTTTGACCAAAATAAAGATAAGATTAATTAATTATTAACTAATTAAATTAAATTATTTAAGTATTTAAAATATGGATAATTAAATTAAAATGCATTGAAAAATTAATTTTTGCAATAATAACAAAACTTTAAAAATATCGACTTTGACTTATTTTTCTTTCAATGTGCATTGATTGTTTTCATAATAATCTTGAAAATGCGATATCTTAAATCTTAATTAGTATTGAAAAATCTATACATTTTTTTTGTACTAAAACAAAGATAAGATTAATTAATTAAATATTTTAAATATAGATAATTAAATTAAAATGCATTGGATAATTAATTTTGTAATGATAACAAAACTAAATTAGTTTTTGTAATGATAACTAAATTAGAAGGTAGATGGAGAGATTCCAATTGAAAAACTACAAAATCAGACGACTATTAAACGCAATATTAAGAATGAACATTTAATGCTATTAAAAAAATCCATTTATGGAAACTGATAAAAAAAAATAGAAATTCTAAATATAAAAGTATTTAAGCAGAAAAATAAAATTTTGACAGCATAGAGGCACTTCTGAAAATCCATGCATTTTTTTTTAAATTTTAATTACTATTACTTCTACATTCGAACAAATAATTTCTCTTTCATCCATCTTCTCCGTAAATAAAATTTCTAGAAATCTATTGACTACACTACTAATACAACTTTATTTATTCTATTCTCTTATTACACAAAATTATATATTTTTACCCAATATTTATATTCAATTTCTTTTTCTACAAAGCTTTATTCCATAAAAATAAAAGACCATCCACAACAAAAACCAATGAAACACATTCATTCATGAACTTTTTTTAAATTGTAAAATAATAAAAAACAAAAAATTCCAGATTAAAATGAATAAGAATAATAACTAACATCAAAAGTTATTTGACTAATTATTTATTTATTTATTATTCATTGAACACAATTTGTCAATTAGAAAATGACTATGGAAATTTTTATTTTTACTTTGTAAAAAATTCAAATTAAGTATTTTATATAATTTTGAACCTATTATTAATTCAATAAAATTATTATTTATTCATTTTAAATTGACCAAACACTAAATTTTAATTAGTATTAAATCCATGCATACGTTGATCAAAACGAAGATAATTAATTAATTAAATTAAATTAATTAGATATTTAAAATATAGATACTTAAATTTAAAACGTATTGAAGATTTAATTTTTACAATGATAACAAAATTTTGAAAATATGAATTTTGACTTATTTTTTTTTCACTTTGCATTGATGTTTTCTATAATAATCTTGAAAATACAATATTTTAAATGTGATCTCTTAAATCGTGTCATAATAGTGTTTTAGTTGAGTACAAATTTTCTAATAATCCTATAACTACTCAATCTATTCAAAACATGTTTGGCTATTTTCTTATGTATGTTACTTTTTGTTGTTGTTTCTTTTTTTTTTTTTTCGAAAAATTATAAAGTAAGAATTAATGAAAATTGAATAACACATTTAAACTATGACAAAAGTTTAAATGTAATGGTTTAAATGTGATTTTTTAAATTTTAATTAGCATTGAAAAACTCATGCATATTTTGACCAAAATAAAGATAAGATTAATTAATTATTAAGTAATTAAATTAAATTATTTAAGTATTTAAAATATGAATAATTAAATTAAAATGCATTGAAAAATTAATTTTTGTAATAATAACAAAACTTTAAAAATATCGACTTTGACTTATTTTTCTTTCAATGTGCATTGATTGTTTTCATAATAATCTTGAAAATAATCTTGAAAATGTGATATCTTAAGTCTTAATTAGTATCGAAAAATCTATACATTTTTTTTGTACTAAAACAAAGATAAGATTAATTAATTAAATATTTTAAATATAGATAATTAAATTAAAACGTATTGGATAATTAATTTTGTAATGATAACAAAACTAAATTAGTTTTTGTAATGATAACTAAATTAGAAGGTAGATGGAGAGATTCCAATTGAAAAACTACAAAATCAGACGACTATTAAACGCAATATTAAGAATGAATATTTAATGCTATTAAAAAAATCAATTTATGGAAACTGAAAAAAAAATAGAAATTCTAAATATAAAAGTATTTAAGCGGGAAAATAAAATTTTGACACCATGGAGGCACTTCTGAAAATCTATGCATTTTTTTAAAAATTTTAATTACTATTACTTCTACATTCGAACAAATAATTTCTCTTTCATCTATCTTCTCCGTAAATAAACTTTCTAGAAATCTATTGACTACACTACTAATACAACTTTATTTATTCTATTTTCTTATTACACAAAATTATATATTTTGACCCAATATGTATATTCAATTTTTTTTTCTACTAAGCTTTATTCCATAAAAATAAAAGACCATCCGCAACAAAAACCAATGAAACACATTCATTCTTGAATTTTTTTTAAATTGTAAAATAATAAAAAACTAAAAATTCCAAATTAAAATGAATAAGAATAATAACTAACATCAAAAGTCATTTGACTAATTATTTATTTATTTATTATTCATTGAACACAATTTGTCAATTAGAAAATGACTCTAGAAATTTTTATTTTTACTTTGTAAAAAATTCAAATTAAGTATTTTATATAATTTTCAACCTATTATTAATTCAATAAAATTATTATTTATTCATTTCAAGTTGACCAAACACTAAATTTTAATTAGTATTAAACCCATGCATACGTTCATCAAAACGAAGATAATTAATTAAATTAAATTAAATTAATTAGATATTTAAAATATAGATAATTAAATTTAAAACGTATTGAATATTTAATTTTTACAATGATAACAAAACTTTGAAAATATGATTTTTGTCTTTTTTTTTTTTACTTTGCATTGATGTTTTCTATAATAATCTTGAAAATACAATATTTTAAATGTGATCTCTTAAATCGTGTCATAATAGTGTTTTAGTTGAGTACAACTTTTCTAATAGTCCTATAACTATTCAATCTATTCAAAACGTGTTTGGCTATTTTCTTATGTATGTCACTTTTTGTTGTTGTTTCTTTTTTGTTTTTGTTTTTGAAAAGTTATAAAGTAAGAATTAATGAAAATTGAATAACACATTTAAACTATGACAAAAGTTTAAATGTAATAGTTTAAATGTGATTTCTTAAATTTTAATTAGCATTGAAAAACTCATGCATATTTTGACCAAAATGAAGATAAGATTAATTAATTATTAAGTAATTAAATTAAATTATTTAAGTATTTAAAATATGGATAATTAAATTAAAATGCATTGAAAAATTAATTTTTGCAATAATAACAAAACTTTAAAAATATCGACTTTGACTTATTTTTCTTTCAATGTGAATTGATTGTTTTCATAATAATCTTGAAAATGCGATATCTTAAATCTTAATTAGTATTGAAAAATCTATACATTTTTTTGTACTAAAACAAAGATAAGATTAATTAATTAAATATTTTAAATATAGATAATTAAATTAAAATGCATTGGATAATTAATTTTGTAATGATAACAAAACTAAATTAGTTTTTGTAACGATAACTAAATTAGAAGGTAGATGGAGAGATTCCAATTGAAAAACTACAAAATCAGACGACTATTAAACGCAATATTAAGAATAAACATTTAATGCTATTAAAAAAATCAATTTATGGAAACTGAAAAAAAAATAGAAATTCTAAATATAAAAGTATTTAAGCGGAAAAATAAAATTTTGACAACATGGAGGCACTTCTGAAAATCCATGCATTTTTTTTTAATTTTAATTACTATGACTTCTACATTCGAACAAATAATTTCTCTTTCATCTATCTTCTCCGTAAATAAACTTTTTAGAAATCTATTGACTACACTACTAATACAACTTTATTTATTCTATTTTCTTATTACACAAAATTATATATTTTTACCCAATATTTATATTCAATTTCTTTTTCTACAAAGGTTTCTTCTATAAAAATAAAAGACCATCCACAACAAAAACCAATGAAACACATTCATTCTTGAACTTTTTTTAAATTGTAAAATAATAAAAAACAAAAAATTCCAGATTAAAATGAATAAGAATAATAACTAACATCAAAAGTCATTTGACTAATTATTTATTTATTTATTTATTATTCATTGAACACAATTTGTCAATTAGAAAATGACTCTGTAAATTTTTATTTTTACTTTGTAAAAAATTCAAATTAAGTAATTTATATAATTTTGAACCTATTATTAATTCAATAAAATTATTATTTATTCATTTTAAATTGACCAAACACTAAATTTTAATTAGTATTAAACCCATGCATACGTTGATCAAAACGAAGATAATTAATTAATTAAATTAAATTAATTAGATATTTAAAATATAGATAATTAAATTTAAAACGTATTGAAGATTTAATTTTTACAATGATAACAAAACTTTGAAAATATGAATTTTGACTTATTTTTTTTTCATTTTGTATTGATGTTTTCTATAATAATCTTGAAAATACAATATTTTAAATGTGATCTCTTAAATCGTGTCATAATAGTGTTTTAGTTGAGTACAAATTTTCTAATAATCCTATAACTACTCAATCTATTCAAAACATGTTTGGCTATTTTTTTATGTATGTTACTTTTTGTTGTTGTTTCTTTTTTTTTTTTTTTCGAAAAATTATAAAGTAAGAATTAATGAAAATTGAATAACACATTTAAACTATGACAAAAGTTTAAATGTAATGGTTTAAATGTGATTTCTTAAATTTTAATTAGCATTGAAAAACTCATGCATATTTTGACCAAAATGAAGATAAGATTAATTAATTATTAAGTAATTAAATTAAATTATTTAAGTATTTAAAATATGAATAATTAAATTAAAATGCATTGAAAAATTAATTTTTGCAATAATAACAAAACTTTAAAAATATCGACTTTGACTTATTTTTCTTTTAATGTGCATTGATTGTTTTCATAATAATCTTGAAAATAATCTTGAAAATGAGATATCTTAAATCTTAATTAGTATTGAAAAATCTATACATTTTTTTGTACTAAAACAAAGATAAGATTAATTAATTAAATATTTTAAATATAGATAATTAAATTAAAACGCATTGGATAATTAATTTTGTAATGATAACAAAACTAAATTAGTTTTTGTAATGATAACTAAATTAGATGGTTAATGGAGAGACTCTAATTGAAAAACTAAAAAATGAGACGGCTATTAAATACAGTATTAAGAATGAACATTTAATGCTATTAAAAAAATCCATTTACGAAAACTCTAAAAAAAATAGAAATTCTAAATAGAAAAGTATTTAGGCGAGAAAATAAATTTTTGACGGCTCTTCTGTTTATATATATATATATATAGACTTGTTTATTTGCAAAAAATTAACATATCAATACAAATATGTGTTTTTGAATAATTTAATAAAGACGAGTGAGTATACTTGTAGCATTTCTTCATCAATATCTTTTATATTTTAAGGATAAATTATATTCACAGTTCTCGTTATTTCAGCTTTATAACAATATTATTCTTATTTAATTTTATTCGCATATTAGGTCATCATCATTTCATTCATTCGCACAAATGGTCCCAGACTGATTTTTTTGACGATTTTGCCCTTATCTTAAATAAATTAAAATAGCAAAAAAATAATAAAAAAAAACTTAATGAAAACATTGTAGTTGAGATACCTATCATAGTACAATTATTGTTTCATCGTCTCCATTTCTCTCATTTAAAAAAATACATTTTCCTGCAACATTGTTCTGTTGTAGTTTATATACATTCCTAGTTCTCAACTCTCTTTCTTTTTGTACAAATATTTATTCTCATCACTTTCCATTTTTTTTTTTTGGTCTGATTTTATTGTCTACGTGCTTTGTTCTTCAAATTCATTATTTATTTTCTTGAATTTCAAAAACTCTGAAACATGCCCAATTCAAGAAAAATGAAAAGATCATGTTGATTTTTTTGTTGCAAAAGTCTCAAGAAGATATCATGTTGATTTTATTTGTTGCAGATATCATGTTGATTTTTTTGATGACTCTTCATGGTTTTTTGAGATGATAAAAAAAAAAAAAGATACTTTTTTTATATATATACATTGAAGGCAACCCAATAATGAAAATTTGAAGTTTGTTTAATATTTTTATATTTTGAATCTGAAGCGGTTTATTTACAATTTTGTTTGTGATTTATGAATTTGAATTTTGGGGAGCACACTTTAAACACACACTTCACAAGATTCACATTTTTTTTATATCAAGATATACAAAAAATTTGATTTTTAACAAAATCAAACGAACACTTGTTTACTAATAAATCACGTTTGTTTATCAAAATGCCATGTCATATTTTCTTTGACTTTCATTCCAACACTTTCTACTTTGGCACGTTCTTTCAATGTAACACGTGTCACATCCTTTTGTGCTTTAGCAATCTTTTATTTTGTCTCCAAATTTTGCCCTTTTCAATTTTTATATTTACTACAATTGTAAGGAGTTTTATCCTTAGTGGAAGAAAAAAAAAATATATATATATATACGTATGTAATTTCTACATTTTCAATTTCTCTCAAACGAAACTTTTCCACAAACAATATTCTCTTTACTCTACTCATTACATGAATTCTAAAAATCATAACCACCGCAACTTAGATCATCATCATCGTCGATCAATACTCCATCAAGAACAAAAATGTTCAAATATCATTTACCCATTTTCATAGATCTTACGATCGGATTAGAAAACGGTATACTAGTTTTAAGATGTTTTGAAGCCGCAAGGTGTTAGAGCAAATGTGTTGCAATTTTTTCACTGATTTGTAAAAGGGAAAATAACAGTAGGGTCCCTAACCTTTGCAGTACATTGCACTTTGGTCCCCAATCTTCTAAACGGAGCAGAAGTCAAAGTTTGGCACTAAAAATATTTAAACTCTAGCTAAACCCCCCCTCCAAATCAGTAAACACGGCGTTAAACCGACCAATATAAATAGGTTATTCGGTAGAGAGAAGCAGAATCTTTTCTGGCGCCGAGCCACTTCTCTCTCTTGTATATCTTCTGCCCTTTTCATACAACCCTTCATCCTATACTCTTCTAGGGTTTTTTCTTGATCTCTCTGTTCGGGTTTTGTTCATAGCCTTCGCGAAATGAGCAACAAGGATAGTTTCAATATGGCCGATCTGGGCTCTGGTAATAATACCTTATCCCTAATAACCCCTACACACACTCATATACATATATGTGCATATATATATATATATATATATATATATATGCACGTGTTGAAATCTCTGTTGTTTTTACTTTAACTGTGATTAAGTGTCCGTTTCGATTTATTTATTTTTTGTATAGTTTTGAATGCTGAGGATAGAGCAGACCTTGTTAATGCTCTCAAAGTGAGTTCATATCTCTCTGCTTCAATCAATAGTATCAGTATGGGTGATTGTGGTTGGGTTGACTGTGTCTATTGAAATGTCTGTGCAGAATAAGCTTCAGGATCTTACTGGGAAGCACTCGGATGTGCTCGAGAATTTGCCGCCAAATGTCAGGAAGCGTGTGGATGTTCTGAGGGGGATTCAGGCACGTTGTGTATTTGCAGATGTTTGTGTTTTTTTTGTGGTCTTTAAATTGAATTTTACTCTGGGGAAAAGTTTTGTTTGATTAAGAAACGTGATCTTTACTTTGTACCAATGGATGTGTGGAAGTTTATTTATTTGCTACTACCAATTTTTTTCGACTCACTGGTTTTGAATTAAGGTGTAACATGTTTTAGTATCTTATATGCCTGTCCACATCTGTTAGTGAACAAGTGTTTCATTGGTTTGCAAATAATTTGTAACATTCTCAGATCCTTTATACGCACTTCACGTTGCATGACTATCAGTGCATACCATTAATTTGTAGTCATTGGTGAGTGCAAATTATGAATTGCTGTCAATTTGCAACTATTCACTGCGATAAGGTGATTGATCTATTCAATTGTTGCTTCACATTTCTCAATGTCTTAGCCGTGCTTTTGAATATGGCTGTTGAAAGGTAACATAGGCTTAATGGTTCTAGAACCATCAATGAGTGGAGATGAGGCAACGGATCTGTTATGGTTTTTTCATATCCTCCTCTGTAACATTTTCTCACTTTTACAGAGTGAACACGACGAATTGGAGGCAAAATTTTTCGAGGAGAGAGCAGCACTTGAAGCCAAATATCAGAGGCTATATCATCCACTTTATACCAAAGTATGTTATGCTTGTGCTTTTGATGGTATAGTGTTGGGTATCTCAACTTTTGTGGCCACAATATATGTTGTTCTTTTTGCTCTAGTTTTTAATTATGGGAAACATGTGCAGAGATATGAAATTGTAAATGGAATTATCGAAGTTGAAGGAGGTACAACTGATGGAGATCCAACAAAACAAGATGAGGGGAAAGATGCTGGGGGTATGCTTCGATATCTTTCTAGGGCTTTGTTTTATGATGGTAACATGTATGTTCACATCTTCAATATATGCAGAAAAAGGAGTTCCTGATTTCTGGCTCACGGCAATGAAGCACAATGAAGTGCTTGCAGAAGAGGTTAATCGTTTTCAAAAGCTACTCTTTTACTTCTTTGAATCTATAATACTGGTTCTCTAGTTATCTTAAACTAGTTATGTGTGTTTGTAATGGGCCCAGATTTCAGAGCATGACGAAGCTGCTCTTAAATTTCTCAAAGATATAAAGTGGTCCAGAGTTGATAATCCTAAGGGCTTCCAGCTTACATTTCATTTTGATGCTAATCCATACTTCAAGAACTCCATTCTGACTAAAACTTATCACATGGTCGATGAAGATGAACCTATACTGGAGAAAGCAATTGGGTAAGTCATATTTCCTTGCCTGTAAATATTGGCTGACTTGCTGTATCTTCATTTTGTAGATTTAGAAAATGCTTTCCACATGCTTCTCTTCCATTTTTCATTTGTACTTGATGCTTACTTTGTAGGACGGAGATAGAATGGTATCCGGGAAAATGCTTGACACAGAAGATTCTTAAAAAGAAACCTAAAAAGGGGACTAAAAATGCCAAGCCAATTACTAAAACAGAACAATGTCAAAGCTTTTTCAACTTCTTTACTCCACCAGAAGTCCCTGAGGAGGATGAAGATATTGACGAAGATGCTGTAAGCATGGTCTTGTGTTTAGCAAATCGTGACTTCTTCTTTTTTCCCTTCTCTTGATATTTTTTCATGTAATCTTTCTGGACAGGCTGAAGAACTCCAAAACTTGATGGAACAAGATTATGATATTGGGTAAGTTGTGCTACACTGCTACTTAACTGCATTCTTTAATGCAATCATGATATAAGCTCTTTGAACTAGAAGCATGGTAGATAAGAAAAAAGGAATCTACGAATAATCTTATTAATATGCTAAGAGTAATCTGATTCAGCTTTGTTCGATATACTTCTATTGCACTCTGCTGACATATGACGAAGGTTGATTTTGAAACTTCAACTTTTTATGGGATGCATTTATTTCAAGTTTCCATGGCGCCTAACATAATTGCTTCAGTGAAAAGGCAAGACGACATTTAGTAGTTCTACGGATCTTAACTGAACTGGTTTTATACTTTTATAGGGATAATATATGTTAACTTGAATCAACCTTTTGAAATTAACTCTTTTGGGTGACATATTGAATTGGGAAGTGTCTCAATTACTAGATGGAGGGAGTACTCAAAGTCCTAAACCCGAATCGCCACTCAAAATTTGCAGGAGTTCAATTTTCAGATAACCTTTTATTTGTAATTCAGGAGTAAAACTAAAAACAATTAAGCTCCAAAGATATTGTGTGTAAGAATTAAGAAAATGATGAGAGAATATTTGGGGGGAAAAAATGAGGAATATGAAGAGCGACTTAGTCTTTTTTTTTTCCTTTATGTGCATTGGGGTTGGGCGAGATGGTATGTGGTGTAGAGGCATCCAGAAACTTCACTCATTTTGTGAAATGTTAAACTGTTAAATTGGTGGTTTGTAATTTCTCGAATTGGTGGAGGTGAGTCTCGAGAACTTACCGTAGGCTTTGCAGTACCCCAATATCTTGTATTGTGCTGCCCATAACTCTGGCATTTGCTGTTTGCCCTTCTTGGTTTCAAGTTCCTGTTTCGAGCGGTTTCTTACACGTAAAATTGTTTCCTGCAGGTCAACAATTCGAGATAAAATCATCTCCCATGCCGTGTCATGGTTCACTGGGGAGGCTGCTCTGGATGAGTATGGCGATATTGAAGATGATGACGAAGATGAAGACATTGATGAAGATGATGGTGAAGAAGATGAAGAGGATGAGGAAGAAGATGAGGACGACGATGGGGAGGATGAAGATGATACCAAGACTAGGAAGAAGGTAATGTGAACTGTGTTTTCTTCAATTCTCCAATTATTTGATTTCCTTTGCTATTGAACCTCATATGACGTTAATGTTTTCTTGTTAATATTCTAATTATCTCCACACCCCCGACATCTGCTTGTATAATCCTTGGCTCCATCTTGCTTTGCGTTCTCTCTGTTCCTCTCTCTTGCTTTTTCTTAATCCCGTCGACAAACCTTGTTGGTTTTCTGTAGAAGAGTGGAAGGGCACCAACCGGGGATGGTCAGCAGGGCGAGAGGCCTCCTGAATGTAAACAACAGTAGCATTTGACTTTGGTAATTGGATTGTCCGATTGGTGTGCTTGAATTTCTATTGGCATGAAAATGGTGTGAATGATCAGTTTTGCGTGTTATGCTTGGATCATCACATATTTATAAGCAGTCTTTAGAATCCTCCATTTTTCTCTTTGGCTGCTTTTATATTCTTTTCTTGTTTCTCACATGGGAGAATGCCGTCAAATACTTAGAGACGCCCTCTTATTTGTAAGAGCTATTTGGACTATTATTTGTAAGAGCTATTTGGACTATAAAGTCTATTTAAGCTTAAAAGTTATAGTCTCGGTAGCATCTTCTATTAATGCGAAATTGATCATGTTGTGTTAGATTTATTATTCTCATTTGAAAAATATTTATTCATGTATCAATGCAAAAGGATTGGCTGGGTTGGCTAGGTATTACAAAAGTTGTTCATTCTTGCACAAATACGATGTTTTTAATGCATCAACGGAAAAGTGGTTTAGTTCTTAAATACAATGTTTTTAAAGTTGGTTTTGGACGTTTATGAAGGGTTCGGTTGTAGGTGGTTCAGTTGCGGTTTTTAAAACAGTTCAACTCATGCTTAAGAGTTTATTATCTAGTGGTTATGAAAGGTTTTTAAAAGATTTAAAAGAATAAAATTATATATATTATAAAGTTATATATATAATCATATATTTAAAAAAATAGGTATATGTAAAAATATGAAGTAAATAAAAATTAAAATGTAAATATATATTCAACTGTAAATTTAAAAAAAATAATAATTTAATAGTACAAAAAAAATTATTATTTGAAGGGAATATGAAGAATGAAGTATGTATTTTAAGTTTAATGTAAATTTTGAAATATTTATTTTAAAGAGGTAAAATTGAAAGATAATTTGAAGTAACGGTAAAAAACTATCGATTTGGGCGTTGAGAAATACACTATATCGTTTTTGAATAGTTTTTAAACTACTAAAGACCAGTGCTTTAAAAAATTGACAAGTACCATTTTTTCCAATTTTTTACAACGGTGCCATTTAAAATCGGTGGAGGAAAAACTTCCAAGTAACTTGAGAGTTTTGGAGTACTGGTTATGAGGTTTTTTGAAGGATTGGTTTTGAGCATTTATGATAAGGGCAATTTTTTGTGGTTTTTAGTAGCAATTTTTGAAACAGTCAAACTCATACTTGAAAGTTTATTATTCAATTGTTTTAATATTTTTTTTAAAAGAATCAAATTATATATATGTCCATATATAAAAAAAAAATTAAAATCTTAAAATTGTATTCATATAATTGAAAATATATAATTAAATTTATATTTTTGCATATGTTCTTTTCTCTTGCATATGTTCTTTTATTTTTAAAAATATTAAATTTTGAGTAGTTTAGAAAATAATTATTTAAGAGAAAGTAAAATTGAAAGAAATTTTGAAGAACGGTTAAAAATCACCGATTTGAAGGTTATGATATATGGAATTTGATATACTCCCCACCATGAGGAGTTATTATAATCTTCACTGAACACTTGTCCAATGAAGATTGAACAAGCAAAAGTGGTGGGGATTAAAAATCAATTGCTTGTCCAATCTCCACCGAACACTTGTCCAGTAGGAGGTTATAAGAACTTCCCATGGTGGGGAGTAGATCAAAACTCTATGATATACACTGTAGATTACACTACATCGGTTTTAGCCGGTTTAAAAGCCGACCAAAACTGGTGCTCCGAAAAACTAATAATCATCGATTTTCTAACCATTCATAAATGGTACCAATTAAAATCGGTGGGGGAAAAAACTCCCAAAACTTAGTATTTATGATATGATTAAATGTTCACGATACTGATATGATGGATGATCTTATGAATTTAAGGTATTGAAAGGAATCATGGTGCTAGGGCTAGGGTTATGGTACAAAATGTTCGTCTTTAGCCGGCTTGACTAAAAATTATATTAAGATGTTTGAGAATCATTACATGGAGAATAAGTTATCAAGAAATGATAAGCAAATGAAAGAAAAGCAAACTGAAAAATAAATAAATTATACGTTGGAAAATTCTCTCTTCGAATGAATAGACTTCATAAAAAAGATTTGTATTTCTCACATTAAAACAACATTCTAAAAAGCGCAAGACATAGATGCTAAATTTCAAGTTTTTTGAACTTAATCGAGATCTATGCGAGAGCGAGACAAAGAAAAAACAAATGCGAAACGTGAGGCGTGACTAAGCGTGGAGACCACGCTTCAAACCTAGGTGAAGTTTAAGCGAATTTTTTGAAACAGAGCGTTAAAATCATGATAGATAATTGAAAACAGAAAATAAAATTTAATAATTAATCAAATAGGTTTGAAAGTCATTCGTCGTGCCCACAAATAGGCAAAGGACCCCGCATGAGCTATTTTGGGATATGGAAAGGTTTTGCACAATGCTTGGACGAATATCAAATTCTTCGTTCAGTAAAGGTTGAATGTAATTCAGTCTTCGTCTACTTTTATATATGCGAGTATGCAATTGTTTGCTCGACCCAGTTGAACTACATATAGCTCTAAAAAAGCTGTAAACTAGAGCGCCACTTTGAATTCTGCAATATTTTCTTCATCAATCACTCTAGATTCTTTCATTTCCATGCAAATGTCATTTCCATGTAAATATCATTTCTTTGAAGTGGCTTCTCTTAGTCAATACTTACCTCGGCTTGTAGGAAATGTTGGAAATGAGGCTCGCTGTAGATGAGCTAGAAGCAACCGGAAGTGCGCTTGTACATAGGTCCAGAAATAACAACTTCGATCCCCTAAAAGCAAGTGCGTAGGCCATAGAATCCCAAATATAGCTCTAAACAGCTACTGTGATTATTTGGTCTATCATCTACTCGGCTAGCTACTGACCTAATTGGGAGCTTTTCGGTCAAGGTCGTCGAATTTAGAGGTCACTTCTTTCACAAGGGGGAACATCGATAGATCTATTGGAAAGAAAGCAAGAGTGTATATTTACTTTCTATAGCAAGCACACTTACAGCCTATATACGAATCTATACGGAACACTCCTCTCTCTCTGAGTGTCTTCAGGCAAGAAGTCTATCCTCGTTGGTAGAACACAAGCAATATGTATGATATTGAACTTGAGCATCTCAATAATAGGGCTAGTGGCAAATGACTATCATTTCGCTCTTCCTTCAGCTACAACTTATCTGTGCGGGCTCTCAAACCAATGTAGGTCTTTGCGCCGCACGAATCGATCCAGCTGTCACATAGTAAAAATAAAAACGATAGAGAATATGGCCATAGGAAGAAAAAACCTCATTTTTTTGTGGTTATTGGTGTTAGAATTAAGATCACATCAGTTTTTTGTGAACAATTATCAATATTATAGAATCCCGAAATAAAATTTTGACATCTAATAATTGGATTAAAAAGCTATTGAAATTTTTGGGAGAATATGTTTGCCTCAATCATTTTGGTAAAAAGAACTTTAAATGAGATAACTTGAAGGAAGATTAGGAATAGGATCATAGATATTTTGACAGACAACATCCCATCAATTTTATTCACAGTAAATAAAAACAATGAGATTTATAAACACATTTACGGTTTGTTTGATAGATAGGACCATGCAATATAAAAGAAACCGAAACTAAAATTTTATTAGTTGTTATGTTCAGTTCTATCTAATACAAAGTACCGATCAAAGAAGATATGGGAGAATGCAAGGAACCCACTACTACAGAAAAATAACTGTCCATTTTGATTCTGTACCTTTCTGTGATGAACCCTCTTCATTTCTTCTATTCTTTGAAACTGTCCTTGGACCTTCTCTACTGCAAATCAATCTACAGAGATCTATGCAAGAACAAATCAAGGCCCCTTGCTGGATAAAAATGAGATAAATTGAAATTCATCAACAAAAAATCTCTGCAATATATAACCAACCAAAATTGCAAAACTTTGTTTTATTTCTGCAAATGAGAGAAGAACCCGAAAGAACATCAAAGGATAATTGTGCTCAATTCCTACATTTATTAGCTAAATCACAACGCATTCTTCTTTTTCAGGATGAGTGTTTTCCTTCATCCCAGAGTTCAACATTGTGGCTGCAAGCCATTAGCAACTGAAGTTCTGGAGTGAAGATATCACATGTACTACAAGACCGACCTCAGAACAAGAATAGATCCTAAAACTGAAATGTGGTGAAAGGATTTATTAACTCTTTGAATTTTCTTCCTGCTCAACTTCATCACCTTCAGGGTCTACTTCTAATTTCGCGTTGTTTGGTTTTTCAGGTGTCATAACACGTCCAGTCATCGGATCAACTGAACGTGTGTCCCGTGGGCCACCTTTTCGTCCCATTGCTAGCATTGGTGGTGGGGGCAACAAGCCTGCTCGGAAAAGAAGGCGTTGCACAGGTTCTGAAGGCTGGGCACCAACTGAAAGCCAATATCTGCACAATAAACAGAAACATCAGGATTATAAAATTTGTATATTCCATCGACAGAGCAAATTAAGCTCCAGAAAGATTTCATGGTTCTAAGCATCATAAATAAGATGGTCTCGATCTTTTCCTAACCAACTGATTTGCATCTCCAAAGATGTGAATTAAATAAAAGTTGCATAGATGAAGTATAATTGATGATGGAAAACAAATAGAATTATTTTCTTCTGAAGACATTGACTAAAAGTTCATCAAGCTGAAGCAAGCCATTTCTATTGAAACTCCCACTTCACCCAAAGCAGAGTGAACTCAACATTCAGTATACGAATACTAGAACCTACTTCGAATGTTTGGCAGCCATGAGTTACATGGATAAAAGTCACTTACATCAGCTCCTAATTTTTATCCCATGCGGAAGCGCATCAAATCATTACGACAGATATCTATCCTATGGTAGACTGTTTTTATTATAGACATCGATATTACAAGTGGGAACCTTTACCACAACTAAGGATATATTTCCAGCATTGGGGAAAACACCTTTACAAAGTTAGTTATTGGCATGCTTTTTCAACAAGCAAATGGATGATAGATGTCTATGGCTTAGATCATATCTTCAGTATATAATATATGATAGTATTTGCTTCAACAGCCACGGTATCTAGTAGGGGAACAGGACATTGTAAATATAAAGAGATCTCTACAACACAAATAACTCAATCCATCCATAGCCAACTCTCTTCTGAGCATGTTTAGGTGGGTTGGAATCTTAATTACCTTAAGCAATGTTGAAAAAGCTTTATGACATTAGGATTCATTTGGCTGAACCAAATAACCAAAAGTTACTGTAACTTCAGAGAACCAAATGACCAAAAGTAAAGTGTAACTTCAGAAGCATTAAGTGAATAATTTGAGAAGCTCAATTCATTTTGAACTTTTTCAAACATGTCACTGAGAAAAAAAGGTTCACACATTTGATAAATCTAATAATTTGAAGAACCAAATGATGAAAGGAAAGGGTCCAAGCGAGCATTCAAAGTTTCAAACATGAGATATGCTTGGAAAATTGAATCCTGGAAAGGAAACGTGTTATGCATTTTGTTTGCACTGTTCCCTTTTTTCTCCTCTCATAACCAGTAAGATTAGAAGAAACATGCTGCACCTCGCATACATTGGGTGAACTACTATATTACTACATAAGATAGGTTTAAGCATTTTGGGCTAGTTGGCTAATACCAACTTAATCATTACTTGGATTGGTAGTCTAGCCCGAGTCTTTTTCATGGCAAGCACCAGTAAGAAATGTGATTATTCCCGCTGCTAACAAAGACAGAATGAGCACCTCACTGTACCCCAGTAGATAAATGAGATTATATGTGGATTACAAAGTTTGGATGAACAACTAGATGGTAACATTCACTCAAAGGATTCTGATCATATGAACTAGTTGCTACCACCTAGTTCATGTTACTCAGAGTGCAAAATGCAACTACGCAAGGGAGAATGGAGAAGAGGGATTACCAAGTACATAATATTGAGAACTATAAATTTTACATGTCCATGGAAACCAAACCACTCGAAGTATAAGAAGAGTGGACAAAACATTAATCAGATAGAGGTTCAACACTGCTTGCCAATTATTAATAACATAGGACGGATAAAAACTATCCAGATTTCATTCTTCGGATACAAACAAAATTATTCGAAAAACGTAAGGTCTAAAACTATTAGTCTGGTATATCTATATGCTTTTGGTTTTTTGAAGATCAAAATTATGATTGATCCAGTACAGATATTATGCTCAAATAACAGGTTTATGTGTTCCTAATTTCCAACCATAAACTCTTTGGCAAATTGTGCACAAGTTAGCAACAAGTTAAGATGACGTTGTGAATGAATTATGATGGATTAGTATTTTCTCCCGGAATTCCTTGTGAATGCATACTAATAGGTCGTTGGAAAGAAGTGTTCTATAAAGTTTTCACAAACAAGAATGCAATCATAACTGACAAATTACAATATCAGTTTCTATCGCAAAATAAAAATTGCAGAACAAACAGATCAAAGTTTTTACCTGATATAGCTCAATACATTGCTTAATGCATAACAATAAAATAACATAGGGGAAACAACTTAGTATTTAGTATACAACTTATAGATAACAATTATAAGGCAGAAAATTTTCTGTAAATCAGGCTGAAATTGGAATTAAGATTTCTAAACCACTTACTTCACTCTATCAAAATTAAGACCCATTCTTTTACCGTCATCTTGACCTGCATAATTCAATAAAGTAGAACCAATTACCAGACCAAAAACTATAATATTCCCCACTGCAGTTGGCTTAAAAAGACAAACAAATAACGGCACATTATGATTAGTATAAATTGTTTCAATAATTTCAAATTTTTGTACCTTCACTAAAAAATTTCCAAGTTCAATATCAACACCAACAAAATTAGAAAATGCACAAAACAAACAGTACAAAGGCTCGGAAAAATCATAGGCGTTGGAGAAAAAAGAACATTTATCAAGCAATAAATTTACTTTTCCTATTAAAGAATTGCTAAAAAAAATTGCCTATGTCAGTAGGTGAGTAGATGATATACCAGGGAGAGGGTTGTAGTAGCCCAAGACCTCCAAATGCTTGCCATCTCTTGGGGATCTACTATCAGCTGCCATAACTCTGTAGAATGGCTTATTTCTGCATCCGAACCTCGAAAGACGTAAACGGACCACCATTTCTCCTCTCGTGGGAATGGTGGCAAATGGCCGGGTGACCCGGCCATTTGTCCAAAAAGGCCGTTGACCACTTATACTGATAAAAAAAAAAACATTAAAATGAGTTATTTTGAAAGGTCCAAAATATCCCTGAGCACTGTAAAAGAAATGAAACGTAAAATATTCCAAACAACTGCAAAAAATAGTTGAAGTGTAACCGCTCTGCACAGTTAAGATTTTGGGTTCCAGCAAACTTCAATTTGTCGATTAATTTCCAGCAAACTTGAATTTGGCGATTAATTTCCAGCAAAACTTCATCATTGTGCGAGTAAGTTCCAGCAAACTCTATTTTGTTTGTATTTACTTCAACTTATTTTGATATTGTTGTCTAAAAATCTGTGGCAATCTTGAAAATATGTTGGGATATGTTGAAACTACATATAAATGGCATAACTGATGTAAATGAAGCAATGTACTGATTAAAATGAAGATTGAAGTTGATAGTGAACAACCGAACTAACGCCTGTTAAAACCCTAGGTTAACAGAAGAGAAGGTGTTAGGTTAACAGGTCCAATGGTTAGGTTAACCTACCAACATTCCGTTAATGGCATTTGTAGGTTAGGTTAACCTACTAACCTAATGAAGTGTTCTGTTAACAGACACAAATGTTCTGTTAACAGATAGAAATATTCTGTTAACAGACAAGATAGTTCTGTTAAGAGAAAAAATTGTTAAGAGAAAATGTTAGGTTAACAGGCCCAATGGTTAGGTTAACCTACCAACATTCCGTTAAAGGTTAGGTAACCTACTAACATGATGAAGTTGTTCTGTTAGGTAACCTACCATCTTGTCTGTTAACAGAACAATGTTGTTCTGTTAACAGAACAACATTGTTCTGTTAACAGACAGGATTGTTCTGTTAACAGACAACATTGTTCTGTTAACAGACAGAAATTTTCTGTTAACAGACTTTTGGTTCTGTTAACAGAAGAGAAGGTGTTAGGTTAACAGGCCCAATGGTTAGGTTAACCTACCAACATTCCGTTAATGGCATTTGTAGGTTAGGTTAACCTACTAACCTAATGAAGTGTTCTGTTAACAGACAAGATAGTTCTGTTAAGAGAAAAAATTGTTAAGAGAAAATGTTAGGTTAACAGGCCCAATGGTTAGGTTAACCTACCAACATTCCGTTAAAGGTTAGGTAACCTACTAACATGATGAAGTTGTTCTGTTAGGTAACCTACCATCTTGTTCTGTTAACAGACAGGATTGTTCTGTTAACAGACAACATTGTTCTGTTAACAGACAAAATTGTTAAGAGACAACATTGTTCTATTAACAGACAGAAATTTTCTGTTAACAGACTTTTGGTTCTGTTAACAGAAGAGAAGGTGTTAGGTTAATAGGCCCAATGGTTAGGTTAACCTACCAACATTCCGTTAATGGCATTTGTAGGTTAGGTTAACCTACTAACCTAATGAAGTGTTCTGTTAACAGACACAAATGTTCTGTTAACAGACAGAAATATTCTGTTAACAGACAAGATAGTTCTGTTAAGAGAAAAAATTGTTAAGAGAAAATGTTAGGTTAACAGGCCCAATGGTTAGGTTAACCTACCAACATTCCGTTAAAGGTTAGGTAACCTACTAACATGATGAAGTTGTTCTGTTAGGTAACCTACCATCTTGTCTGTTAACAGAACAATGTTGTTCTGTTAACAGAACAACATTGTTCTGTTAACAGACAGGATTGTTCTGTTAACAGACAACATTGTTCTGTTAACAGACAAAATTGTTAAGAGACAACATTGTTCTATTAACAGACAGAAATTTTCTGTTAACAGACTTTTGGTTCTGTTAACAGAAGAGAAGGTGTTAGGTTAACAGGCTCAATGGTTAGGTTAACCTACCAACATTCCGTTAAAGGTCTAACCTACTAACATGATTGAAGTGTTCTGTTAACAGACAACATTGTTCTGTTAAACAGACAGATATTTTCTGTTAACAGACAATATTGTTTTGTTAACAAACAACATATGTTACCTATTAACCGAACACATTTGTAGGTTAACAGATCATTGTTAACAAAGGAATGTATACAGGAAATTTATCTTTTAACAGACAAAAGGTAGGTTAATTTAGCACCTGTTAACATGCACAAATGATAGGATAACCAACCCAATTGTTCCTGTTAACAGAAATTAGTGTTAGGTTAATAGAAGAGATCAGCCTGTTAACAGGAGAATAAGTAACTGTTTAATTGCCATGCTTTAATATATCAGTAACTGTTTCTTGTATTTTAATTTATTTCGTTTATTAAGTTACTAAATGTTAATTTTTATTGCAGGATGGAGCATGCAGTTGACCGTAGATTATGTGACTTCCCTGGAAAGGTGACTGCTAATTGTAATATTACAAACATCAAGAGGGTTGAGAATGCTCTTGATGACTACCACAAAGCAAAGTTGCGCCGATCAATATTTTGGAAATTCCATCAGGTTAGGCGTTTGCAGTTCTCGGGTCAAATAATTGACCATTTATTGCTTCGACTGATGAAGTCAGAAAACGCAGACGAACTGTGGTTTCGATTAGGGGATGAGAAGGTGGCTCGGTTCAGCTTGATGGAGTTTCTTCTTGTCACTGGTCTAAATGCTGGCAATGAAGAAGAAGTAAGACCAAATATTCAGCGGTCCAAAAGACTTTTGAATAAATATTTCCGTGGAAAGACAACAGTCACACCTGTTGAGCTGGCGTCTACATTTGATGAATGCACGGTGATGGAAGATAAGTATAAACTTGGATTGGTGTACATATTGGAGACTGTGTTGAGATGCAAACACCATAAGACGAGCATTGATGTATTTTGCTTGGACGTAGTCGACGATGTGGAGGTCTTTAATGCATATCCATGGGGTCGTAGGTGTTTTATGGACACATTGCATGCATTTAAGAGAACACATACGATCAAGGGATCGAAGACCGATCGAAAGTATGATGTATATGGATTTCCATTGGCAGTGCAGGTAACTTTTGAAACTTATAAATTGTAGCATTTTAGTAATATAGTATATGTAATGATATTAAATTTGTAGGTATGGGCTTTTGAGGCTATACCAAGCTTGGCCGATAAATGTGCTAGTAGGAAGGAGTGGACTAGGATCCCGAGGATGTTAAATTGGCAGGCGACGGACATTCCTACTGCAAAGGATGTCGCAGCTATACTTGACGATCCTCAGGTGAGAACTATTGATTTATATTGAATGTGATGTTAATGATAGTGCTTCCAATTAACGTTAAAGTTCAATATGTCAGCTTGAGGTCTATACTATTCTGACTCCTACACCTGAAGAGATGGAGAATGTGTACATTCAGGGAGTTTACATTCCTGCCAGGGTACCAGATCCTATCTTCGATCCATATCTTGTAGGAGAAGAGGTATGCATATATATACATATATTGTGTTATGATATGATATTTGTTTTAAAAAATCTTGTAATAGTGTCTATTATGATTTATGTAGGGACATTCTCCTACTGCACAGCGGTCACCTACACTGCATCGAGCTTCACGTTCTCCTCCACCGCCTCGCCTTTCCCCTACTCCTTCTCCAGTTGTACGTCGATCATCTAGAGCAAATTTGGGTGCAAATGTATCTGATGATTTATTTGAACGTTTGAATAGGACATTGACTTCGATGGAGCATCGAATTACTTCTCAGCTGATGGCTGAGGTCAGACGTGTAAATAAGAAGGTTGGACAGCTGAGTAAGAAAGTCGATGAAGTCATTGAGTGGGTAAGACCATATCATCACACAGATACAATGGCGCCAGAAACTGCATCGGACAGGGTTCCGGTTGAGTCTGACAGGGTGAGGGACCAGGAGGTGGACACGGAGATGGAGACTAGGGAGCATCCCGAATTTGCGACGGGTGTTCGGACAGATATGGAGATAGAGATGGAGATTGGGCAGCCCGATATCGAGACTGAACGGGCTACAGATAGGGAGCAGGTTGTGGAGAAGGATGGTGTGACAGATGGGGTGGTAATAGAGACTGGTAGACAGCTTGATGTGGAAACCGAGGGGGTGACAAATAGGGAGCCGGTTGTGGAGACCGATGGTGTGATTGATAGGGTGCTCAAGGAGATAGGTGGGCAGCTAAACGTGGAGACCGAGGGGGTACCTGTTGAAGAGCCGGCTGTGGAGACCGATGGTGTGACGGATGGGATGGTGTCGGGTGGTCAGCAGTCGGCGGGGGTGACAGAGCAGTTGGTGATGGAGCATGAGACGGGTAGTCAACCGCCGGAGGTGGAGACACGGGGAGTGACTGAAGGAGTGGTGACAGCGGATGTACCAACTGTCATCTTCACTCGTAGGAAGAGGAAAAACGAGGAGATGGTAGAGAATACGGAGATAGTTGGTAAGAGGTTGAGAGTACCTTCAGCCTACTTGAGTTCTCCATTCACGGCTGGGGTGAAGAGAAGAACCTTTATTGACGGGTCTAAGATCGATCTATTCCAAAAGGTTGATCCGTCAAAGGAAACAGAGTTCCTTAAGTGGTACTCTAAACTTGGAACTAGGTAACTTATTTATACATTCGGTAACATATTATTTTTTGGACATCAGTTCCTAACACTATTTATTCAGCGTCGCTTATCTATTGGGGAGTGTTCGAATGACAGACGCCAAACAATGGTTTCACGACGTATTGACGGACGGGAAGTGGCTCGCAGATGAGGTAAGCAAAATTTTTGAAAATAAGTATGATATACTATACTTTGTTAACCGTGTAACCTTTTCGATATTTTAGCATGTTGACATGGCGATGTACTTGCTGCGACAACGAGTTGCCATGTACCCAAAATCCTTCAAAAACCAAAGAGTCATCATGGATTTCGGGTTCAAGAACATGCTGGATGTGGCACAAATGATGAAAGACTCATGTCCACAAGATTTTGAGTGCCCAGATTATCTCTTTGACTACGCACATGGGAAATCGCAGGAGTTTGGTCAACCATGGGAGGGATGTACACATCTGTATATTCCGGTGCTCGCTAATGCTCACTGGTTTGCAACAGAGGTTAACTTCTCTGAAGGTGTAGTATATGTTTATGACCCCGACAAGACTTGCCTTACACAAGGTCAGCTTGAGAAAAATTTGGAGTCGGTGCGTTATTTCATCCCTATTCTTGCGAAGTCAGTAAATATTAACCTAGTAGACCAGATGCGAGTGGAAAGGGTTGACGGCATGGTCAAGCAAAAAATTTCGTAAGTTTATTTGTTCGAGATGATATTTTTTTGCATTATTTGGGAAATGTACATATTGATCCGACTAATTTACTTATTTGTTTGCAGCGGTGATTGCGGTGTATTCACCATTAAGTTCATCGAATTCTTAAGCATTGGTGAATCGGCGTTTCTCGTTTCTAATGATTATATGCCCATGTGGCGGACTAAACTAGCAGCCGACATGTATACACAAAACTATGATCCATAGGATATGATTATTTTTCCAAAATATTTAAATTTGTAATTTCTATTCATTTTTTAAATTTGTTTTATTTTTTTACAGTTGGGAAAAAAAATTTTGTACGTTGTGTACGTTTTGTACATTTGTAAAACATATGGACACAAGTTAACAAACTTTGATAATTACGGTTACCTACCACATTTCTGTTCATTGAATTGTTGTATTAGTATTAGGTTAACTGATCATATAGAAACAGGTACATGTATAATCTAAAAGATTTCTGTTAACTGATAATTGGACATCAGTTAACAGATTCCAATTATCAGATTAACAGAAATTATAACCGATTAAAGATAATCGGTTATATGTGGTCTGTTAACATATCAATTGGTGTAGGTTAACAGAACATTATAGTAGGTTAACCTACTCCCTAGTAGGTTAACATAATTGTGTTTAAGTTAATTAACCTACACATAATAGGTTAACAGAACAATTGAAAATGTTAACAGTCTACATATAGTGTAGGTTAACAGAACAAATTAATAGGTTATCAACTACTTATGTAGGTTAACATAAAAATACAGTAGGTTAACCGAACAAATAATGGTGTAGGTTAACCTACTCCATAGTAGGTTAACATAATTGTGTTTAAGTTAATTAACCTACCCATAATAGGTTAACAGAACAATTGAAAATGTTAACAGTCTACATATAGTAGGTTAACCGAACAAATTAATAGGTTATCAACTACGTAGGTAGGTTAACATAAAAATACAGTAGGTTAACCGAAGTATGGTGTAGGTTAACCTACTCCATAGTAGGTTAACATAATTGTGTTTAAGTTAAATAACCTACCCATAATAGGTTAACAGAACAATTGAAAATGTTAACAGTCTACATATAGTAGGTTAACCGACTACATACAGTAGGTTAACAGACTACATATAATAGGTTAACAATTGATAGGATAATTAACCTACCCAATTGATAGGTTAACAGAACAATTGATAGGTTAATTAACTTACTCTGTTAACAGATCGTTTTAACAGATTGTTTCAATCAGAATATCACTGGTAAGCCAATATTTATATTTACAAATCCATAAGCAAACAATGTATCATAATTTAAAGTAAGTAAATGCATTGGTTCGATCACAACAGAGTTTGTAGTAAATTACAATATTAACCCATTGTTTCAAAATATTACATAACATATTTGCAATTGACACATTGTTTCGATCAAAATCTGCAATGACATTTACAGCATGGTCTGTTCTCCCCCTCCGACCGCGACTTTGAAGACGTTGAAGGCAGGCACGTCACCGTTGATTAGAGAGAAAACACATGTGTCCCCGGGTCTGATATTTTTGGTTGTATAAAATTCTGCCCAACCTCTTGCGAAGCGACGTACAACCCCATTGGCCCTGCTATCAACTCCGATCTGCCACACTCGACCCGCAGCATCGTGAATTTGAACATCGTTTACAAATCTTGGGAGATTTGTGCTGGCGAATGTTCCGGGAACGAACTGTCAAATAATTCAAACAAACGTTGCATTACATTATACAATTCCATGAGTGATAAAATGGTATATTAACTTACAATAAATGCTATATAAACTTACAATGCAACGGTGGCAGAAACGCGGTGCGGACATAGTAATCTGGAAGGATGGTAGAGGTTGACTTGTTGATGATGAACCACCCGGGTCACCCATATGTATTTCACATGCAGAATGGTCCAGTATTGAAGTCAAGAAAGTAGAAACTCCACGGTACTCGAATATGACCATATAACCGAACATCAGTGAGTGGTGTGAGAAAAAATCAGACCATCCAGTAGTTAAAATTATCCTATCCTCAGATCGGATAACTTCAATATGCCATAATCGGCCACCCAAATCCTGTAGGATAACACAGCTCCCAAGTAGATCCGGATATCTGTTCGTAAATTGCCGGGGAAGTATCTTCGCAATGTAAGCAAGTAAATGTTAGCGAACGTTTTGAATGATAATGCAAACTAACATCAATCTATTTATGAGTTAAAAAACATACCAATTGATCGCGGTGTCTTGCTGGGTCAATTGCGATAAATAAACTCTTAAGATTTTCTGCTGCCATGTTCTACATTACGATAAATAAAGAGTAGGTTAACAGAACAAAGAATGTTAACAAAAGTACGTTAACATAACATGTATGTATGTTAACAGGAGCACTGATAATATAACTTCATAACCGAAATGAACTAGGTTAACAGAACATTGTTAACAGAACATGTATGTAGGTTAACCTATGAAATCGAGTAGGTTAACAGACATTTGATTAGGTTAATCTACTTCTTCAAGTAGGTTTACCTACTTCTTCAAGTATGTTAACCGAACATCCATTTTCTTATCCTACTAGTCATAGTCAGTTAACAGATATTGGATTAGGTGATCCTACTAAATGAAGTAGGTTAACAGACTTAGATTTAGGTTACCCGGTGAAATCAGATAGGTTAACAGAAATTAGATTAGCTTCACTATAAAATGAAGTAGGTTAACAGACTTTCATTTATGTTAACAGGTGACATGAAGTATATTAACAGAATACATGACAATTGATAAACTCATTATGAAATATTCAATTGAAGGTTAACAGACACCAGAACATGAATAACATGACTGTAACATAGACTAAAAATAACACCCGATTATCAAATTGATGAATATATCTAACAGGACTGTAACATAGACTACATGTTCACAGAATTTAGGTTAATTTCATTAAAAATCGTGAAAAAAAAAACATATGCATTCAAGAGCACTTTGAATTAGGTTAACAGAAGCATTCAAAAGCACTTTTATTAAGTGGAATCTAAATATTTAGAAATGAAACACAAAACCTAATGTTAACCTAGTGCTTCAAGTATGTTAACCGAACAAATTATTAGGTTAACCTACTGCTTCAAGTAGGTTAACCGAACAAATGATATTGTTAACCTAACCTACTATTCATGGTCGGTTAACAGAACGATGTATTAGGTTAACAGAACGATGTATTAGGTTAACAGACGAATTTCATATAGGTTAACAGGTGACCTGAAGTAAGTTAACAGAACATGTATGTAGGTTAACAGACCTATATAATAATAGATTAAATAGACCAAAACACAACACCTAATGTTAACGTACTGCTTCAATTAGGTTAACCGAACAAATAATTAGGTTAACCTACTACTTCAACTAGGTTAACCGAACAAATGATATTGTTAACCTAATGCTTCAAGTAGGTTAGCTGAACAAATGATATTGTTAACCTACTATTCATGATCGGTTAACAGAACTTTGAATTATTGTAACAGACTTTCATATAGGTTAACGTGAATTACAGGAACTGTAATTTACACTAAACAATTACAGTTATTATCTTATTGATGAATAAACATAAGTTCAATCAATGATAAGAAATTAGTAAATACATGTTAACAGCAAATATGTGATTTTTATTACAAATTGTGCAAATAATGGTTGCAAAAGATAACTGTAACCCGTGCGTTTACCGGTTGTTTCTTGTTGGCAAATGAGAAAAAATTTGGACGCCCGTCCTCTCACACAGTTTGTTGGAATAGAGTTTGACAATAGGGAAGAAGAGATTTTTGAAATCAAGAGATGTGTGGAAAAATTGCGCGGAAAATGAACAGTCACCGGAGACCATAAATTTCATAAAAGTTAAATTTTGAAATTTATTGATTTTTTAACTTACAAATGTAAATTTAAATTTCTAATAAATATGGAATAAAAACGTTATTATATTATATTAAATGTAAGTGGAACTTAAATATTTATGAAAAAAAAAAAATTTTACAATGTAAATATGGAAATAAAAAAGAAAAAAAATTTAAATTGAAGTGGGACCAAATATAAAAAAAAATACTGAAATTTAAAATGTTATTATGGATTTACAAAAGTTTATGTTAACCTTTTGCTTGTTAGGTTAACCTACTGTGTTAACAGGTGGGTTGTAGTATGTTAACAGATTCATTGAAATAGGTTAAACAACTATCGGATGGAATAGGTTAACCTTTTGCTTGTTAGGTTAACCTACCTGGGGGGTAGGTTAACCTACTCTGTTAACAGAACAGTTGTAGTAGGTTATTTGTTTCATTGAAATAGGTTAAACAACTATCGGATGGAATAGGTTAACCTTTTGCTTGTTAGGTTAACCTACCTGGGGGGTAGGTTAACCTACTCTGTTAACAGAACAGTTGTAGTAGGTTATTTGTTTCATTGAAATAGGTTAAACAACTATCGGATGGAATAGGTTAACCTTTTGCTTGTAGTAGGTTAACCTACCTGGGGGGTAGGTTAACCTACTCTGTTAACAGAACAGTTGTAGTATGTTAACAGATTCATTGAAATAGGTTAAACAACTATCGGATGGAATAGGTTAACCTTTTGCTTGTTAGGTTAACCTACCTGGGGTAGGTTAACCTACTCTGTTAACAGGTGGGTTGTAGTAGGTTATTTGATTCATGCAAATAGGTTAACCTTTTGCATGTTAGGTTAACCTACCTGTGGTAGGTTAACCTAATCTGTTAACAGGTGGGTTGTAGTATGTTAATAGATTCATTGAAATAGGTTAAACAACTATCGGATGGACACAGTTCAGTGTAGATTGGTCACTTTCAAATTCATGCAATTGTCAAAGGTCATGTGGCCTAGGAGAAAAAATAAGAATGTGTAGTAGGTTATGATTGTATACATATGGGTATGTTAACAGGCATTGGAGTCTGTTAAGGCAAAAATGAAGGCCTATTTTGGCCTTAACAGACCCCAAGGCCTGTTAACAGTCAAAATGCCTGTTAACAGATCTGGGGGATCTGTTAATAATCTGTTAACAGACCATCTGTTAACAGAATGTCTTTTAACCGAAGTAATGTATATAGGTTAGGTTAACCTGTCCCAGGTAGGTTAACTGGGCAATGTTAACAGGAGGATTGAAGTAGGTTAACATATTTTGTGAAATAAGTTTACCAACTTTCTTAAGTAATGTATAGGTTAGGTTAACAGATCCCAGGTAAGTTAACCTACTCTGTTATAGGGTGGATAAACATAGGTTAACTGATTAGATTAACTAAGTAACCAATTTTGCTAAGATATATAGGTTACTCTATGCCAGGTAGGTTAACCTACCCTGTTAACAGGTGGATTGAACTATGTTTTTAAATTAATTGAAATAGGTTAACCTCACCCATGTTGGTTAACCTACCTGTAAACAGAAAGATTCAAGGAGGTTAACCTACCACAATCGAGTTTGGTTAACAGGTAACTCAACACAATGAAAATAAGCTAGACAATGCATGATAAAATAAAATATTGTTTCCAAAAGTGCAATAAAATATTGTTTCCAAAATATTGTTTCCAAAACCTCCTTAAATTACATTACACTATTAAAACATTGTTTCCAAAAGTGCAATAACATAAAAATTGTTCAATTTTAGAGCAGTTGTCTTCCTCCGGCCGCGACTGTGTACACGTTGAAAGCAGGTATGTCACTGTTTATGAGCTCGAACACACATGTGTCCCCGGGACTTATATTCTTTGTCGAATAAAATGCTGCCCAGCCTCTTGCGATGCGTCGCACAATCCCATTGCCCCTTCTATCCAATCCGATCTGCCATACTCGACCAGCAGCATCGTGAATTTGTACCTCGTTTACAAATCTTGGCAGGTGTGTTCTGGCAAATGTTCCGGGAACGTACTGTACAATTATAAAAACAAACGTTTTGTGAAAGTATACAAGTCAACGAGTGCTAAAATTGATAAGAAAATACGATATACACTCACAATACAACGGTGGCAGAAACTCCTTGCTGACATAGTAATCTGGAAGGATGGTAGAGGTTGACTGGATGATGATGAAGCAATCGGGGCATCCATATGTACTTCACAGCCAGAATGGTCAAGTATTGAAGTAAAAAAAGTAGAATTTCCACGGTACTCGAATACCACAAAATAACCGAAATTGAGTGAGTGGTGTGCGAAAAATTCAGACCATCCAGTAGTGAAAATGATTCCTTCATCAGATCGGATAACTTCTATATTCCATACTCGGCCACCCATATCACGCAGTTGAACACTACTCCCAATTAGATGGCCATATAAGGTGGAAAATTGCCGGTTAATGGGCTGGGCAATGTAACAAAATTACATATTTACGAACGTTTGGAACGATAATGCAACTATCTGAAATCTATGACTGAGTTCAAAAACATACCAATTGAATGCGATACCTATCTGGGTCGATTGCAGAAAAAAAACTCTTCACACGATCAGCTGCCATATTCTACAATACGATAACCATAGAGTAGGTGAACATCACACAGTAGGACCAGTTTATGTTGTAAAATTAATTCTTAGTAGGTTAACATAACCATTGAATAGATTAACAAAACAAAACACAACAAAGTCCTTTAACAGACCATCTACGTATGTTAACAGGAGGGAGGATTGAAGTAGGTTAACAGAACTATAGAATAAGGGTAAACCGAACAAAACACAACGTAGGTTAACCTACTTGTTATAGGGTAGGTTAACAGAACTTTGAAGTAGGTTAGGTTAACCTACTTGTTATAGGGTAGGTTAACAGAACTTTGAAGTAGGTTAACCTAGGTAGGTTAACCTACTTCAAAGTTCTGTTAACCTACCCTATAACAAGTAGGTTAATTAACCTACGTCAAAGTTAGGTTAACATACCCTATAACAAGTAGGTTAACCGAATAAAACACAACGTCTGTTAACCTACTTGTTATAGGGTAGGTTAACAGAACTTTGAAGTAGGTTAACCTAGGTAGGTTAACCTACTTCTAAGTTCTGTTAACCTACCCTATAACAAGTAGGTTAATTAACCTACGTCAAAGTTAGGTTAACATACCCTATAACAAGTAGGTTAACCGAATAAAACACAACGTCTGTTAACCTACTTGTTATAGGGTAGGTTAACAGAACTTTGAAGTAGGTTAACCTACTTAAGGTAGGTTAACAGAAACAAAACTCAACAACAGTAGGTTAACAGAACTTTGAAGTAGGTTAACCTACTTCTTCAACTAGGTTAACCGAACATCTGATTTTGGTAACCAGTAAGTCATAGTAGGTTAACATAACTTTAATGTATTAGGTTAACAGAATACATGACTAAACAGATTAACGCATTATCAAATTATCAATAGTCGGTTAACCGACACCAGGACATCAATTGATTACGGATACTAAACAGATTCACGTATTATCATATTGATGAATGAACCTAGTTTCTAAAAATCATAACCAATAAAAAACTACACGTTCACAGAACACTACAAATCGTGGAAAAACAAGGAAAAAACAAAACAAAATGATCCGCGCACTTACCAGTTGTGGAAAAACTTGTTGGCAAATTCGTCCACAGTCCTCGGTCTGTTAAGTCCTCACACGCAGATTCGTCCACAGTCCTCGGTCGTACTTGTTATGGAATGCAATGAAGATTAAAGAAATGTTTGAATTCAAGGGATTGGGGAATAAGTGCGCGGTAAATGAACAGTCACACCGGATTTCAACAATTTCATAAAAGTTTTAATTTTAAATGTTTGGGTTTTTAAATTTAGAAATTAAAAATTTAAATTAAAAATCTAATATGGAATAAATTACAAAATTTATTTTAGTTTAAGTGGAACCGAAAAATTGTACTTTATTTAAATGGGGATAATAAAATTGTACATTAATTAAGTACATTAATTAATAAAATTGTACATTAATCGGGGTACCTTTTGATTGTTTCGAAGGATACTGGATACGATCGGGACACACGATTATGTAGATACGGACAATCGGGGTACCTTTTGGTTGTTTCGAAGGATACTGGATACGATCGTATCACACGATTAGGTACATTTGGACAATCGGGGTACCTATATGTTGTTTCGAAGGATACTGGATACGATCGGGATACACGATTAGGTACATTTGGACAATCGGGGTACCTATATGTTGTTCCGATGGATACTGGATACGATCGGGATACACGATTAGGTAGATACTGACAATCGGTGTACCTTTTGGTTGTTTCGAAGGATACTGGATACGATCGGGATACACGATTAGGTACATTTGGACAATCGGGGTACCTATATGTTGTTTCGATGGATACTGGATACGATCGGGATACACGATTAGGTACATTTGGACAATCGGGGTACCTATATGTTGTTCCGATGGATACTGGATACGATCGGGATACACGATTATGTAGATACGGACAATCGGGGTGCCTTTTGGTTGTTTCGAAGGATACTGGATACGATCGTATCACACGATTAGGTACATTTGGACAATCGGGGTACCTATATGTTGTTCCGATGGATACTGGATACGATCGGGATACACGATTAGGTAGATACTGACAATCGGTGTACCTTTTGGTTGTTTCGAAGGATACTGGATACGATCGGGATACACGATTAGGTACATTTGGACAATCGGGGTACCTATATGTTGTTTCGATGGATACTGGATACGATCGGGATACACGATTAGGTACATTTGGACAATCGGGGTACCTATATGTTGTTCCGATGGATACTGGATACGATCGGGATACACGATTATGTAGATACGGACAATCGGGGTACCTTTTGGTTGTTTCGAAGGATACTGGATACGATCGTATCACACGATTAGGTACATTTGGACAATCGGGGTACCTATATGTTGTTCCGATGGATACTGGATACGATCGGGATACACGATTAGGTAGATACTGACAATCGGTGTACCTTTTGGTTGTTTCGAAGGATACTGGATACGATCGGGATACACGATTAGGTACATTTGGACAATCGGGGTACCTATATGTTGTTTCGATGGATACTGGATACGATCGGGATACACGATTAGGTACATTTGGACAATCGGGGTACCTATATGTTGTTCCGATGGATACTGGATACGATCGGGATACACGATTATGTAGATACGGACAATCGGGGTGCCTTTTGGTTGTTTCGAAGGATACTGGATACGATCGTATCACACGATTAGGTACATTTGGACAATCGGGGTACCTATATGTTGTTCCGATGGATACTGGATACGATCGGGATACACGATTAGGTAGATACTGACAATCGGTGTACCTTTTGGTTGTTTCGAAGGATACTGGATACGATCGGGATACACGATTAGGTACATTTGGACAATCGGGGTACCTATATGTTGTTTCGATGGATACTGGATACGATCGGGATACACGATTAGGTACATTTGGACAATCGGGGTACCTATATGTTGTTCCGATGGATACTGGATACGATCGGGATACACGATTATGTAGATACGGACAATCGGGGTGCCTTTTGGTTGTTTCGAAGGATACTGGATACGATCGTATCACACGATTAGGTACATTTGGACAATCGGGGTACCTATATGTTGTTCCGATGGATACTGGATACGATCGGGATACACGATTAGGTAGATACTGACAATCGGTGTACCTTTTGGTTGTTTCGAAGGATACTGGATACGATCGGGATACACGATTAGGTACATTTGGACAATCGGGGTACCTATATGTTGTTTCGATGGATACTGGATACGATCGGGATACACGATTAGGTACATTTGGACAATCGGGGTACCTATATGTTGTTCCGATGGATACTGGATACGATCGGGATACACGATTATGTAGATACGGACAATCGGGGTGCCTTTTGGTTGTTTCGAAGGATACTGGATACGATCGTATCACACGATTAGGTACATTTGGACAATCGGGGTACCTATATGTTGTTCCGATGGATACTGGATACGATCGGGATACACGATTAGGTAGATACTGACAATCGGTGTACCTTTTGGTTGTTTCGAAGGATACTGGATACGATCGGGATACACGATTAGGTACATTTGGACAATCGGGGTACCTATATGTTGTTTCGATGGATACTGGATACGATCGGGATACACGATTAGGTACATTTGGACAATCGGTGTACCTTTTGGTTGTTTCGAAGGATACTGGATACGATCGGGGTACACGATTAAATAATAGGTTAACAGAACATTCAGATTATTAACCTACTTGATAATAGGTTAACATAATCAATTGATTAGGTTAACCTACATTGCATAGTATGTTAACAGAACATTATAGTAGGTTAACCTAATCACTTGATTATGTTAACCTACTATGCACAATAGGTTAACAGAACATCCAGATTATTAACCTACTTGATAGTAGGTTAACATAATCAATTGATTAGGTTAACCTACTATGCATAGTAGGTTAACAGAACATTATAGTAGGTTAACCTAATCACTTGATTATGTTAACCTACTATGCATAATAGGTTAACAGAACATCCAGATTATTAACCTACTTGATAGTATGTTAACAGATCAATTGATTAGGTTAACCTACATTGCATAGTAGGTTAACAGATCAATTGATTGTAGGTTAACAGAACATCCAGATTATTAACCTACTCAAGGTTAACATAATCAATTGATTAGGTTAACCTACTATGCATAGTAGGTTAACAGAACATTATAGTAGGTTAACCTAATCACTTGATTATGTTAACCTACTATGCACAATAGGTTAACAGAACATCCAGATTATTAACCTACTTGATAGTAGGTTAACATAATCAATTGATTAGGTTAACCTACTATGCATAGTAGGTTAACAGAACATTATAGTAGGTTAACCTAATCAATTGATTATGTTAACCTACTATGCACAATAGGTTAACAGAACATCTAGATTATTAACCTACTTGATAGTAGGTTAACATAATCAATTGATTAGGTTAACCTACATTGCATAGTATGTTAACAGAACATTATAGTAGGTTAACCTAATCAATTGACCTCCTGAGATAGTAGGTTAACATATCAATTGATTAGGTTAACCTCCTTTGCATAGTAGGTGAACAGAAGTATGGATAGGTTAACCTAATCAATTGATCTGTTAACAGATCATTTGATTAGGTGAACCTACTAAATATAGTAGGTTAACAGAAGCAAATTTATTCGTAACAGAAGCAACTTTATTTCATCTCAGTCATTTTTCACATTGTTTCCTCAACAGATTTAAAATAAATAATAAAATAAACATCCCACAATAAATCCAATAAAAATCATACAATAAATCATTTAAATGTGCATATACTATTCTCCGTCCATGCGGCTACTAGCAAGAGGAACCTGACTACTACAATTAAGTCGAGTGTGTCCAGTTGCACGACATCTACTGCACTTACGACGGCGGGGGCACTCTCCAGCTGATGGTATTCTTGATGTAGATTTGCGGCCAGCCCGTCGTTTCACTAAAGGTGGCAAAATATTGAGTGTGCTAGCAATATAGTCGGGAACTTCCCATTCGACTTCATTTGGCACGGGGAATATTGTTTCAGCATATGCTGCTCTCCAAAAATCAACTGTGTAATACTGAGAGCACAACACGTGGGCTGAAATCCCTCTGTACATTGCGACGGCGACAGCATGTGTGCAGGGAAAACTCTCTAACTGAAATTGTCTGCACGTGCAAGTGTTGTCATCCAAGTTCACAACGTACCGAGTGTTTGGTCCACTCTTCACGTCAAACCGGAATTGGTCTACAGCCTCTACATACAACGTCTTTGCTACCTCAAGACTATTGAAAAGTTTTTCTTCCATTGCCGGGGTTAGAGTGCTTGTATGCATCTGCGACTCCTCGCGTCTACTATAAAACCATTCCTGCAACTTGCTGCGTATGTTCTCTATTAGTGCAAGAATTGGTAACTCCCGATCTTTCTTAAACAATGAATTCAGCGACTCTGCATTATTTGATGTCATCATATTGTACCGAATTCCAGTAAAATGTGCCCTTGCCCAATGTTCAACCCCCATATCGATCAAATACTGCCATGCTTTGATCGATTTATTATGTATCTCGCCCATAATTTTATCAAATTCCTCGACACTGTATGCCTCTGCCGCTCTCTTAAACAATGACAAGAGAGCAGGAACCCGAAACTTCGTCTTCAAGTTGCCTTGTATATGGTACATGCAGTAGCCATGGTGTGCATCAGGATAAACATCTCTGATACCATTTTTTATACTATTACCCCGGTCGGACACAAAAGCAATGTCCCCAACGTCGCCTGTTACTTCCTTCAATTTTGTGAAGAACCAATTCAACGATTCATCATTCTCATTATCGACAATGCCGAATGCAAGAGGATAAATTTGAATGTTCGCATCTTGACATGTAGCAATAAGCATCGTACCTTCATATTTTGCTTTCAAAAATGTTCCATCGACACAAATTACGCGCCGCATTGAAGATATAAATCCTCTAATACACGGGCCAAGAGCCATGAAGAAGTATTTGAAACGGTTGTCGACATCAGTCTGAATAAAGAACACCGAGCCAGGATTTGTTTTCTCCAAGTTGTGGCAATAGGAGGCCAGTTTACTATAACTATCCTCAGGTGAACCCATTAAGTCCTCCATAGCGCATTCTTTAGACTTCCAGACCTTTTGATAACTCATTACAACCCCGAACTCCCGACGGATGTCATGTATGATATCTGCAGGTCTGTACAAAGTTTTCGGGTCTCGAAACTTGTGCATTATATGTCTTCCAATAACCCATGATCGTGCTTGTCTGTGATCATTGCGACGAGTCCCATATTCGCAAGTATGTTCCCGTACATACTTGCGAATAACAAAGATATCAGATGTGTCAAACTTCGTTGCTCGCATTCGCCACTTGCAATTATCATCTACACAAACAAGTGTGTACACTGTTTTATTTGATTTTTTCACTTTAAATTCGAAGTTATGTTTCAACGCAATCAAGTGCAAAGCTTCCTGTAAATCTTTCTTCTTATCAAACAACTGGTCAACATGCAAATCTTCACCATCAGGAATCACTCGTGTCGTACGAGAAGATCGTGAACTAGGACCAGCCTGGTTGCTACGTGAAACTGAGGCTATTAGATCGTCGTTTGTAAATGGAAATTCCTCTTCATTGTCTTGAACTATCTCAGGAGGTCTTTGTGTAGCATTTGTCTCTGGAAAAACTACATCATCATCTCGAGCTATCTCTACTGTATTCCAAAAATCATCACGGTTATGGTACAATTCATCCCGAACTTCATCATCTGCTTCATTCGCTGCGTTGGGTCTGTTCATAGGTTGCTCTCTCCTTATAAGAGTTACACATAGAGGAGTATGGTGTCTTTTGTTCAGTTCAATCAGCCACTTCAACTGCATGTCTGAAGTTATCTTTACCGGCGGAACTGGAAAATTTGTATTATTAGGAAAAAGAAATCCAAACTCCATCTCGTATTCTGAAGAGTCAAAAATAAGGAGGTTTCCTATTTCATTATACAATTCCGTATACGATGTATTCTCAGATACAACAAGTGCAGCAACCGATTCTCCATTATCCCCATTCCATTTCCATGTCCACTGCCCTTGGTCATTCTTTTTAAACTCACCGAAGTAACAAATAGCAAGGAGTGCCATATCTGCATTTCAACAAAACAATTAAAATGACGTTAGCTAAGTAACAACATCAATCCATATGGACTATTAACAGACTGTGTGGTTATGGTTTTTATATTCTATTTCATAAGGGTTCTTAAGTCCAGTTGGTATGTTAACAGACGTATGCTAAGTTCGGTCAACTAGTGGCTAATTAGAAAGTTTAACCGACCAAAATTGTAGGTTAACATAGCAACTGTTTAGGAAAACAGACCAAAGTGTAGGTTAACAGACCTAAATGGTAGGTTAACAGACCAAAAGTGTAGGTTAACATAGCAACTGTTTCGGGAAACAGACCAAAGTGTAGGTTAACAGACATCAAGTGTAGGTTAACAGACTTAAATGGTAGGTTAACATTCAAGGGTAGGTTAACCGACCAAAAGTGTAGGTTAACATAGCAACTGTTTAGGAAAACAGACCAAAGTGTAGGTTAACAGACCTAAATGGTAGGTTAACATTCAAGGGTAGGTTAACCGACCAAAAGTGTAGGTTAACATAGCAACTGTTTAGGAAAACAGACCAAAATGTAGGTTAACAGACCTAAATGGTAGGTTAACAGACCAAAAGTGTAGGTTAACATAGCAACTGTTTCGGGAAACAGACCAAAGTGTAGGTTAACAGACATCAAGTGTAGGTTAACAGACTTAAATGGTAGGTTAACATTCAAGGGTAGGTTAACCGACCAAAACTGTAGGTTAACATAGCAACTGTTTAGGAAAACAGACCAAAATGTAGGTTAACAGGCCTAAATAGTAGGTTAACAGACCAAAAGTGTAGGTTAACATAGCAACTGTTTAGGGAAACAGACCAAAGTGTAGGTTAACAGACATCATGTCTAGGTTAACAGACCTAAATGGTAGGTTAACAGTCAAGGGTAGGTTAACCGACCAAACTTGTAGGTTAACATAGCCAATGTTTAGGAAAACAGACCAAAGTGTAGGTTAACAGTCCTCAAGTCTAGGTTAACATACCTAAATGGTAGGTTAACAGACCTCAAGGGTAGGTTAAATAAACAGTCAAGGGTAGGTTAACAGACCTCAAGGTAGGTTAACAGACTAAGAGCGTAGGTTAACAGAATAATAAGGTAGGTTAACAGACTCAAGTGTGTAGGTTAACAGACCAACATGGTCGGTTATCTGAACCTCAAGTGTAGGTTAACCTACTTACTTCTTACCTAGGTTACCTTCTTCAATTTAAACTCATGAACAAAGATCTTTCCAATTAACACAATACAGGAACAAAGATTTTGCTAATTAATTCGTTCAATTCATGCCAATTAATCTAATCATTTCATAATTACGATACCCACCTACTTCAAAGTGAGAATGAACTTACTTACCAATTACAAAATGTCAACATGTTGGATTTTGTGTTGTTCACGCGATGCTTGCGATGCTTGATCTCTACTTTGAAGATAACTTTTGCTGCAATTTGATGAATGAATTAATGTTGGATGCTTTTCTGTTCTAACAATAACAGGAGCCGTTGTGTTCAATAAATGAATTTACCTTTTCATTTAATTCAATTTGTATCATTAAAAGGGTATTTAGGTCTTTTACATTTTATCTATTTTTGTAGTTCTAATAACTTAATAAGGGTATTAATGTCTTTTACAACAAAAGAGGCCTTCAAGACTTATTTGTTAAAAGTTAGGCTATTCTATTGTATTGGTTGTTTGACAAGGCTATTTAGCCAAATCCCCCTCTCCTCTCTTACTATAGCTAGCTAATTTCCTCCTTCACTTATTAGTTATCACTGCTTTCTTCTACGCACACTCACTGCCTGTATCTGTGAGAATCAACAACTATAAAAAAGCAATTTATACATACATGTTTTCATCATCCGATACAACTTCAATTGAAGGCTTGAATTCCTAGAACGGTAGCAAGAAGGAAATGGATAGAGCGTTAAAGGGTTTTCAGTGAGAGTCCCACCGAGAGAAAGTGAGAGGCAGAGGCAGGCAGAAGCAGAAGCGAGCTTAGGGTATTATCACTGTAACATTGGCCCGGGCGGTTCATTATCAAAATGGTTAAGCGGTTTTGGAAATACCAAAGTTTTGAAAAGTGAAAAGCGTGACTAGATTTAGGGGGTTGAAGTGTGAAAAAGTATTTTCTTATTTTTAATATTGTTTTAAATATTAAAAAAAGGATAAAAAAATGTTTTTAACTAAAAAGCGTGCTTAAGACTTAAGTGAAGTATGGAGATCAGGCGCGCTTTTTAGAACACTGATAGGTCGTATCACTTTTTAGGGTAAATAGCAATGGAGTCCGAACCTTTGGACTTTGTGAGGATGGATCCCAAACTTTCAATGTTTAGCACCCGATTCATTAATTTTTAAAAAACATGCGAGCAAAAATTTTCTTTTAAAAAGTCGTTAATTTGACAGTTAAATGGTCAAAAAAATTCAAAATGACAAAATCATTTTTTTCGAATTAAAATAAGAAACAAAGAAAAAAAAAAGATAAAAGGAAAAATTGCAATCAACCCCATCCTCAACTTAGGGTGTGTTTGATTTTGATTAAAATAAGATTTTTTAGTAAAAGTTGAAATGTGTAGTTGAAAAGTTTTTGGATTATAAAATGTGTGGTTAAAATTAATTGTTGACTTTGATTTTAACTTTTTAGCAAAATTAATAGTGAAAACAAACATAAACTTATTCTTCTTCAATCAACCCTCTACCCCATTTTTTCTTCACCAATCTATCTTTCTCTCTAAATACTTTTTCTTTCATTGTTATCACTTCAAGTTCTAAAAATCTAATCTTTACACAACTTATTATTTTTATCATATTCAAGTTTTAAAAAGAATTATAAACCAAAAAAACAAAAAAATTGCACCAGATTATTATAAAGGGTTCGATCTGTTTTGCTTTCGAAATCAAATAGTGGAGGAATGGAAACATCATCTTTATACATACGCAAGAAAAAACATAAAGCAGTATACAAATTTTGAGGGTGACAGTTATGCGAACTGCATAATCAAATCAACTAGTTCATCTGCACCACACCCTATAAGAATATATTCAGCTCCAATGCCAGAATCTTCAGCAAGTGCAACTCGTAGTCTACATCATTCAGGGTTGGGATAGATATGAGGGAATTTCATGGACCCCCAAAGCTTCAAAAACCAACAAGAAATTGAGATATTGTTAGAAAAACTCGCACGCAGAGGAAAATGATGTCACCAAAGGGATAGAAGTTCATCACAAAATGTATGATACCGATAGAATTGGATTTGTTCCATAAAAGAATACTTTATGCAATGTATCTTCTCTTTTTTATGCTTCAAAAAATTAAGGTGTTCTCATTCCTCCACTATTTAATTTCGGAGGCAGAAAAAATCGAACCCCTTATAATTCTTAGGTGCAATTTTTTTTTTTTTTTTGGGGTTTTATAATTCCTTTTAGAACTTGAATATGATAAAAATTATAAGTTGTGTAAAGATTAGATTTTTAGAACTTAAAGTGATAACAATGGAAGAAAAAATACATAGAGAGAGATAAATTGGTGAAGAATAAGTGGTTGGTAAAAAAAGGGGGAAGTGATTGATTGGAGAAGAAGAATTTGGGGAGGGGGTTGAAAGCAATTCTTTCTTTATTTTGTATTTCTTTGTTTCTTATTTTAATTCGAAAAGGGTAGTTTTATCATTTTAAGAAATATTTTGACCATTTAACGGTTAAACTAACGATTTTTTTAATAGAAAGACTTTGCTCGCGTATTTTTTAAAAATTAAAGACTCAGAGTGCTAGACATTGAAAGTTCGAAACTCCATCGTCACAAAGTTCAAAAGTTCAAAACCTCCAACACTATTTACCCTATTTTTTATTATAGTTTTATAGTTCGTCACAATAACATAAAGTGGAAGTCTTTAAGAGATAAATGGTTTAAAAAAGTTAAAAAATAATTATCTTTTTTCATTTAATGTTCTGAAATGTATTAAATTTGTAAAGCATATACATAATTTCTACGAAACAGACTAGATATAAAAGAAAGAAAATTTCACTAGACGTCATCCAACTTATTCGTTTTGTGTTGGCCACTCAACATCCTTTTGTTTCAATTTTACTATTTTATTTGTCAATTCACACTTCTACACCATTTACGTATAGGGACAACGAGATTAAAATATTTTTATTTATTGTCTTATTTACTTATTTGTTTATTTTTTTAAATATAATTCAATTTTAAATATATAAAAATAAATTTAGAAACGCATGGCATATTTTTTGTCCCGACTTGCCCAACAAGATGAGAAATCTCCACTACATTCGTGGTGGGAGGGATGGAATGATATCGGAAGGTGGGAGAGATGGAATAATATCGGAGATTTTATTACATTGAAACAGGTTTGGGTGATCAAATCGAAGTAAATTAAAATTAAATGACTCACCAAGTAACACGATACAAATTCGTACGGTAGTTCGTTAACCTCAGCTAAAATTTCCCACTTGAGTTTTCAAATCCGACTTTACAGGTTTGGGCGGGTACAGATTACCGGATCCAAACACGGGTAACCCATAAATATTCGAGAATTCGAATTCAGCAAAACCCTTGTTCAGGCTGCACGCACACGGAACAGCAATTCAACAATGGAGAATTCAACAGAATTGGAAACCCTAAAATCCACCCAAAACCCTATTTCCTTCCCGCCGCCTCGCCGCCGGCCCCTGCGGAGCCGAACTTATTGCACGCTCATTCAAATCCTGTCCCACTGCCACAACGATTTACAGCCCTCGCCGAGCCCGCAGCCTGTTCTTCAAGCTCAAACACTAGGTAATATTTATATGGATATATTGTGTATATATGTCCTTGCAGTGGGCATACAGTAATACTTCTTTATGTGTTGTACATTGCCCTTCATAGTTTGTACCTTAAAGAGCATGTTTGGCTAAGCTTAAAATGTCTACTCTAAAGCAAATTTACTTATATGTAAAATGTAAGTTTTAAAATAATTAAATTTTTTTGTTGGCGAAAGTTAGAAATAAGTCACTTGTTTTGATGGCAAGGTGTTTCGCAATAGGAACTACTTTTTCCTTAAGTGAGGAACATGGGAAGTTAAGTTTAATGCAGTTACTTTAAAAATGAAATAACACTGGCAATAGATTGAACAGTAAGTATAAAACGAAATATTGAATGACAAGTTTTGTTTCAATTCTCTTTGTATCTTTCTCCAGAAATACGGATTTACACTTGTGCAAAAAACTAATATAAAACGACTAGTGAAAAGTAAAGTAATTGTTGTGTTCGGTTTGGGAGGTTGAGGAGCAGCAAATTTTCCTTGCTGTTTTTTGAAATTCATCTTCTCAAGAATGCATGTTCATATTATCATGTAAACAGAAGGAAAGAGCATTGTGGAACACTGTATAGGAGATTTAATGTCAGTCATATAATGTGTTATTTTCAAACTTTTTAATTTTTCTGTTCTGTCATTGGCAAAGGTGATAGTGGTGCAGTTGAATTTGGGCAAGGGACTGAACATAATGAATTGGCAAAGCATGGGGGAATGAAGTTGGACAATTTGTTAGTTCAACAAGAACCGGTGGTTGATAAGAAAAAAGAAAGTATTGATTCACAGGGTGGAGGTTTTAGTAGTAAGCAGAAGGATGTACAGGATTTGGTTCACACAAATGTAGCAACCAAAGTCAATGGGAAAGTTTCTCTAGAAACTAGTATTATCCATACAGATTCCATCGTAGACAAAGCACTGACTAGTGATTGCGCCATCAAGAGTTTTAATGAACTAGAGAATGTTACTTGTGTTCCAGAATCTCACAAGGAGGATATTGGTCCTTCTAGAGAACCAGAATTGAATGAGGGAGTCTGCATTGGGGAGGTATTTGAAGCTATCAACTCGTGTTTTGGCAAAAATACAGCTTCTGAATCATCAAAACTTGGTGAGAACTTTGAAGAGAAGGGCTCTAGTTTAGATAGGAGTATGTCAAAAGAAGTTGAGCATCAGTTGCGGCTGAAGGAGATCGAATTTGAGAAACTTATATCTAATTCAGGTTCAATGGATTTTTCTCATTGTGTGTCTGCAAATGAAGAGATTGAAGAAGGGGAGATTTCAGGAGAAGATGGGGTAGATGATGATTTGATGGATGAATTATTTGAAGATTCAATGTTGTTGGCAGAGAAGACAACGGAAAAGGGGCAGGTTTCTGGCGTTGATAAAGAATTGTTCACTTGGGATGATGAAGATAGAGGTTTTCTAAGAGGTGATATGTCGGATTGCTTATTCATCGACATCATGGGTGATGGCAATGATCCTATGGAGGTAGATGTTGTTCGAAAAAAGCAGGATAGTCAATCTCATACTGTTCAGAATAGTGCTATGGACACTCAAAGAGTTGATCCTACAGAAGCCTCTTTAGAAAATCCTTATGCATTTGGCGAAACCCTTCAAGAAAATAATGTTGAAAAACAAGTTTCTGCCCCCGGTGAACAGGTATTATATTTATGTACCTCTTATTAGTTTCTGCACTCATTGTTGTATGTTTTCTATGGTTTACATCTTCAAACATTAATTATTACATCAGTGGTTGTGGTTACATGAGCGACCATTCCAGTTATTCAAAATATACTATTTTCTTCTGGAATAAGATTCTTTTCAAGTGTAGAGTATTAGGGTCTTATTTCAAAGATTTAAGTGGATCTTGCTATTTTTTGGAATTATGGGTGCACTGAGGTTTTATTGTTCTATACTTTATGTATACTGTTTTCTACTTCTCTGCTAAGTCTGACCAAAATTAGAACTTGTGATCTTTGGTATTCGTCTTTCTGGGCAATTTTTAAGGAAATCTTAATATGCTGAAGTCTGGGTATACTTATATAGTTAAAGCACATACATCTATCGACCTTATTTTCCTATATACCAGAATCAGTCCCTCCCCCTCTGCCCTAGAAGTAACATCCACCTTCACACGACCCCTGTTAAAAGCCAAATAGAGAGAACAGAAAAGAGGAAGTGCTAGAAGATGAACAATCTGATGAAATAATAGGTAATAAATTTGATTAAGTTCTAAGTATCCTTTACAAGGTTTTTGTATTTACTTAACTGAGGTCCTGCTTATCATCCCTTGTTTTGCATTTTCATATTAGGTGTAAGGTTAAAAGAAACTGTAGAAACGACACATGATTGTGTTGAATACTTACCATCTAATTACCTTTTGAAGTATAGTTAGTCAATGTATATGCTTCGATCTATTCTTAGTCACTTTTAGCTGGTAGAAAGGTTGGAGTCCCCTAATGTTAATTTTTCCATGCAATCAAGCTTCCACTGTTGAAATTGACTGCTTAGCTGGCTAATTTGATGTTAAATCTTGTACAGGCTGCCGATGGTGACAAAAAGAAAAAGAAGAAGGGTCCTTTGACCAAGGAAAGAAGAGCGAAGAAAAAGGTATATGATCAAAATCTCTACATTTTGATTGAATTTACTTGTCTGTTTAATCTCTCTCAAGCAGAAAAATTCAACTTATTAACTTTTACTATCAGCTTTGGATTCGGGAATTTCTTCAAGGAGGTCTTTGTGTTGCAGAATGCATATCTGATAGTTGCTTTCCATAGTCTAATTGATCGGTGAAATTTTATTATGCAGAAAAAAGAGAGAATCAAGCGAGCCGAAAATAATAGAAAGCTTGGGGTTAAAAGATTAAAGCTACAACCAGTTCTGAAACCAAAAACAATAACATATTGCCGCCACTATCTAAAGGGGAGATGCCTGGAGGTTGTAGAGTTCAACACCTCTGTTATCTTTAACATTTAGACCTTTAAATACTCATTGTTTTGGGTCACTTATCTAAAATATAACTTTACCTGGAAACTTACTCCAGATTTATGTTTTTACAGGGTGAGAAGTGCAAATTTTCGCATGATACAATACCCTTGACAAAATCTAAGGTATGCTTGTGCTGTAATCAGCTTCAAGTTTTAATGTAAACCACGGGCACTATTCCATATAGAATAATAAACCTTCTGTTTTTCTTTTCCTTGTTTTTTTGGTGGAGATTCCCTTTTATTCCCTTTTAGGATATTAAATGTTAATGCCTCACAATATTTTCTCGCATTGAATAATGCCAAACATTTGGGAAACTTATCCTGTCTTCATGGGGATTGGGATTGGCAATAAAAGGTACGATTGTTTCCAAAATCGGAAATTATCCTTAATTGCTAAATTCTGGAAACTAATTGTGTAGATTAACTAGAATATTTGATTCCTATACACTAAGGAAGTTGGATAGGTGAGTAGGACCTACCCCCCGTGTTTTTTATATCTGTTGTGTCTTATACATATAGTTTCATAAGACCAACTTGTTACCTACTTAATTTGGCATGCCAGCCATTCGCAGATTGAGCCTTCATGTTGTTATGGAAGTAAAGACTTTGCCAAGTGTTTTTTGTTGTTTTAGAAAAGTACGGGACTTCCTTAGATATTAAAACCTGCATTTATTCGATAATATATGTCATCCCTGTCAAACCCTCATCCCCCCTGGAAGAAGTGCACTAAGTGTGTGGTTGTTGGAGAAGAAAAAGTCTGGGCTGGTCTTCCTGTTACAAAGTTAGTGCTGGTTTGAGTTGCCAGTCTTGTGTGTTGTATCTCAGCAGAAACTCTTGAATCTGGTATCAGTTTTATTATCCCGTTTACACCTCAATAATCATCAGTTTTTCGAGAATCAACGTAATTGTAGAATCTTTTAAGCAAAGGTAGCATCATCATATATCATGCTAATTATCTTTCTTGGAAGTTTCAAGGTCATGAGAAATGATTTTTTTTATTTTTTATTATGAGTGCATCTCACTGCTTTTGGTTTCACAGCCATGCTGTCATTTTGCACGTCACTCTTGCATGAAAGGAGATGACTGCCCATTTGATCATCAACTCTCCAAGTACCCATGCAACAATTATACATCACAAGGCTTTTGCAGTAGGGGTTCTGACTGTTTGTTTTCACACAAGGTATTACTAATCTTTAATAAGTTTTCGTTGTCTAAGTTTCTTCAACCGGCTGCCTACCTTTTTTCAGTTCTGTACTTGCTGGCAGGACTTCAATTTTGTATTTGATTTTTTTTTTTTGGCTGAAATTACCTCAGATGCCACCTAGGGAAAGTTCCTTTCCAGCATCAAATGTCTCCAAGCCCGAACTGAAATCTCAACAGCAGATTATGCCAGCTACAAAAGATTCCTTTACGACATCCAATGTGACCAAACTTGAATTGAAGGCTCCTTCCTCGCAGACTACTTTAAAACCTGGTAAGCATTTGAATATTCATGGCACCTCTCATCAAAATGGTGATGCCAAGTTCTCCTCCGCCATGGACACCCCTGGTAAGGGTTTGGAACAGCATGTTTCAAATCCTACGCAAGGAACTGCTGCACAGGCACCAAAAGGAGTTAATTTCCTTTTTCATGGAAAGTCATTGCAAGGTGACTCCAGTAAACATAAACAAGCTGGCTCATCTCTGAAAGCAGATGTTGGTAATAATGTTGGCTGCGACTCGATGTTTAAAGTGTCAGGTAGCGTCCAGAACTCGAATGAAAAAGCCAAGACAGTGCCTCCAAGGAGACCACAGGGAATAAATTTTTTATCCTTTGGCAAAGTCTCCTCAGATAATTTTAATAGCAAAACATTCTCAAGCTTGTTTTCAACCAAGAATATTGAAATCGAGAAGGTGTCATTAGATGACTCAACTAAAGGAAAGCAAGCTTGCTTTTCTCAGAATAGCCATGACAATGTAGAAGTTGATGGTCAGACCAGCCAAAGTACAGTGAATTTGATACAGAACATGAAGGAAAATGCAGTGAGGACTTCTGCAGTGGCTGCACTTCGGGGCACTAACTTTCTTTCATTTGACAAAGGTCCATTAGATGATTCTAGTGTCAAGAATCAAGCTGGTTTGCGTCCTAGTAATGGTAACATTGCTTTACCATTTGTTCAAGAGAAAGAAGTTACACCGGATGGACTTCAAATCCCCACTAAAATGTCTTTCCTTCCCTTTGGACGTTCCATAGATCATTCAGCAGCTGGATGTACCACAAGTATATCAAGCTCTTTGAAGACATCATTCTTGTCAAACACACCTTGTTCTGTACAGAAGGCTGTCCAGTCAACATTAGCGTTCGCAGCGAAGTTCGAGCCTGAAATTAAATTGAGTCGCTCCATTGGTTCTCCTGCTGTCTGTGATAACATCAAAGGGGATGCTGGAAATTCACGAACAAAGTCAGCTAAGACCTCAAATGCTTTGGGTTTATTATATGGTGATAGTACATGAAGAAACAGTTAACAGAGGACATTATAATGATCTATAATTATTCACTTCGTCAAACGTGGAGTGTGGGGACCTGGTGTAGGTACGGTTAGTATTGTCTTTTATGTGATCACTGTTTTAACCGCTTTTTATTCTGCATCATTTGTTATGAAAGCATGCTTTTGCAGTGCATGAACTGTGTTGAGGTTCATGTGAAATTGTGTATTTGCCATATCTGATTATCCTATGGATTTATGATGTTAAATGACTTGATGTAGGCTAGGACATGCTTGAGACATTATTGGTCAGTTCATGCTAACTTGAGATAAATTTTTATTTGACTATTGTTCCATCTGCAGGGTATGACTACTGAGAAAGGTCTCGAGTTGGAGATATTTTGAGCAGTGAGATCGCTTGGGACAGAGCTGCTGCAGATGCTAGAAAAAGCCGAGGAAAAGAAGAAAACTGACGATAGAATCAGAAAAGAAGCAATCGATAAGGCAGAATTGAAAACAACTAAACAAGAGTTTGGAAGAAGAGAAATTGGATTACAGAAAAAGGACAAATGAGGCAAATACTGCTTTACAGAAGCAACTGCTAGCACCAAGATTCTCCAGATTTGTGGAAGGAAGAGGAAAAAGTGAAATTGAAGAAATATTCCATTAAATTTTTTGGTTTGAGCTCACAAATTTACACAACAATCCCATCAATTTTTTTATTTTTTATTTTCCTTGTTCGACCAAATGTGTATACACTTGATATCAAAACCTCTTATTAGCAGAAGAGAAGGGGGTCTTACTAACTTATAGTGCTTGATGTATATTGTTTATTTTTTGATACTTAGTCATTTCTTGTGCAGACTTCTTGTAATCTTTCAAATGTTCTTTATTTTCTTCTATGCGGAAATAAAAGAAATATGAGAAATCAAAGGGAAAGAGGAGGGGGGAGGTAGAGTGAAAAGTTTGTTATAAGAATTGGACTGAACTAGCCACTTCGAGTAGGAAATATGGAAACTAGTCCGAGATTCAATTTGGTTATATGTAAAAAATAAAAAATTTAAAGTTCATTAAAATAAAAACTATCGATTCAATTCACTTCCAAATTTTTGTTTTTGTTTATTTATTATTACTGGTTGGATTCTTTGATTTTCTATTATTTATCTTCTTTTAGTCAATATCCCCTCGATTTTAAAACATTCGAAAATCTAAGTACTTTTTTACACTATCTTTGTTTTTAGGATTGTCTCATCATCAAAGAGTATATTGTTGGATTTGAAATCATTAAAGTTCTCAAGGTTTGATTTTTCTAATAAGAGAAGTTTGTCCTTAACAATGAGTGGTGAGATGTAGCACAATCATTTGTCAAAATGTTACAAAGTTTAGAAGTTCAAAATTGTAAATTGGAAGGAGAGGGAGTTGATCTCCTCTCCATAGTTGGGAAGAATTATAACTCCTACTGAAAATGCGTCCATTTTTTATTAGATTAGTGGTTGATATTAAATGTGAACCAAATTTTCATTGTCCAAGTTATGAATCATTAATTTCCATGAGCTCTTGCACCTTATCATATCGCATACAATAAACTTTAAAATAACATATCATTTTTTTAACTTAATCACTAATGTTTTCAACTCATCAAAGTCGAGAAATAGGTGAAAAACTACCTTTAACTTTGATTTGTTGAGCATTATCGTCCTATATAAAATGTAAATAATGTGTAAACTTAAATATTGTTTGTTTAGTATTACGATAATTCTATTCAAATTTTTTTTTTAATCAAAATATCCATATACCTATTGAGTATATCTTGCTATTATTTAAATAGGTTTCATTATGAAATCATCGAAGACAACTTCTTCGTAGGTGGATCGTTCATAACTTTCAAGGAAGGGCAATCACATTCCTTTATTTTCGTCTATAGATACTAAAATCTAACATTAGAGTAGAAATGCACTCATATAACAAAATCTATTTTCATATTTTTGTTTTTGTGTTGAATTGATTTAAAAATATATATATTTAACTCGACTATCATAGTCGAATTAGTTATAATTTTTTTTAATAATCATAAAACTGTTTGGTAGTTGTTTTACTGTCACTAAAAATTAGATAGGTAAGTTTCAATCCATATTGAAGTGAAATTTATTTACAATTAAATTATTGAAGACGAAGTTATAATTTTCTATTTTCATTTTCAAATTATTTTATTGTACTTTCTGAAAAACAAAATTTGTCATATTGCACTCGTTTTAAAGATAAAATCAATCTTTATTTGTACTAAAAATGTCTATGAAAATTGATAGAGAGAATTTTATAGTATTAAGGTCATGTTCAGAGATTTTTTCTAAAAAACTCTATTTTTTTGTCTACAATTTTTGACTTTTCAACTCTTTTTACACTACAAAAATATTTGAAAAGTCAAAAAGTAACAAAAAAAATCTATTTTTTCCCAAAAAAAACTCTATCAAACAAGCCCTAAGTAATATAAAAAAAAATTAAAATTGTATTTTATTATGTCGGTCAATTCGACAAAAATCACAGTTGGGGTATGAAATAAGGTCCCAAAAGTGAAATTTTAATACACAAAAAGCAAGCGGTGCAACATTATCAATAGAAGTCTACAGGGCCCTATTGAAAATAGACAAATTAGTTGTGGGTCATAGAGAAATTTATAAAAAAGTGAAGGGACTGGATGAAAGTAGGACATGAGATTTTGTACACAGCTCAACCTTACAAATGGCAAAAACATACAGTGATGATTGTCGACACATTTCTTCTTTTGGCCAAAATTTGGACACCGCACCGTTTTCTCTCTCATCCCTACACTCTCACTCTACATCACCGCTATATATACAAAATGTTTATACAAATCCCTTCTACTCCAAGAAAAGGACACTAATAAGATTCTTGAACTGAAAATCCCATAAAATATAGAGAGAAACATGGCCAAGAAAGATGAAGATTTGATCGCTGTGAAAGAAGAACCCATATTACTTATTGATGAAGACGACGATTTTGACAGCGGCGGCGGCGATGGGTTTTGTTCGGAACTGCCAAAGCCAATTGAAGGGCTAAGGGAAGTGGCGCCGCCGCCGTTCTTGAAGAAGACATTTGAAATGGTGGATGATCCCAACACAGATTCTGTAATATCTTGGAGTTCAACGAGGAATAGTTTTATTGTTTGGGATCCTCACAAATTTTCCATGGATTTGCTCCCTAAACACTTCAAGCACAATAATTTCTCAAGCTTTGTTCGCCAACTCAATACTTATGTAAGCATCAATTTGTGTATTTATTGATTTTGTTTATTTTTTAAGAAATATGGACAGGGGTGGGACTAGAATTCTTTTGAAATCGGAGTGCTACTGAAATAAAAAAAATTTGTACTTAATCTTATTTTTAAAAAAAATAAAAAATTACACTTATAAAAAACGATTTTTTTGGGGGATGTCCGGCTAATTCCGCCCCTGGTGGAATAAGTCTCTTGAATTTTCTAGCTTTGGTGCTTGTATGTACATGTTTAAATTATAATTTAAGCTCATCAAATTGGTTGATCTCTACTTATTATCCACGTTTGAAAAAATTTCTACTCACTTATCCATATGTACATTTACGATTTATAAACACTTATAAATTAATTTTAGCATAGCGATAATTTTCATAGTGCTCAACTCCGGCCATATTTTTGATAGCCGGTACCAGGTCGGGATAAAGGTGAAGGGATCAGTTAGGTTGATAGCTGTGTAAAATTTGTCAAATTTTATGAGATGAATCTTAATATACATTGTCTTTATTTGGCAAAAAAGGTTTCAGATAGCCGATGGGTTTTTCATAGTGGGTTCTAAGTCCGGATAAAGGAGGAGGGAGGAGGGAGGAGGTTGCGTTCGAATAAAATTTTGTCAAATATAATGAAACGAATCTTATTGTGTGTTAACTCCGAGGTTCTCAAGCCTAGGATGTTCTTCCGAGTTGGTTTTTGTCTTTTCATAATTTAAGGATGATTTTATTTGGGGCATTATTATTTGTAAATGTGAAAGTAATTGGATTCTGTTATGCAATTGTCCCAGTGTTTCAGAAAGATCGATTCCGATAGATGGGAATTTGCCAATGAAGGGTTTCTGCAAGGGAAGAAACATTTGCTGAAGGACATTAAAAGAAGAAAACAACATTCCCAAAACACTCATCAAAAAGTAGAAGCACAATCTTGGTTAGATCCGTCTAAGTACGAACTTGAAAGGTTGAGGACAGATCAAAATACATTGAAAACGGAAGTCTCGAAACTAAAGAAGCAGCAAGAGTACATGGAAAATTATCTGTCGTCCGTTAAAGATCGTCTGAAGAATGCAGAAATGAAGCAGAGAAATACAGTTGTTTTCTTGGTTAAGGTATTGAAGGACCCTCTCTTTTTGCAGTACATTAAGAAAAGGAGACAGAAAAATGCACTAAACAGTGTTGGGATGTTAAAGAAAAGGAGATTAATGAAAAACATTGATCAAAGTGTTTATGATAAAAGCCTGCAAGTTCAAGAAGAGTTGACACCAATAAAATCAGAGATACAAACATTATTCTCTTCGGATGAATCTGGGAGTCCTATGCCGGAACATAAGGTTGAAGCTTTGTCTGAAACGAATAGTTTAGATTTGAACTCAGAGAATTTCATATTGTGGGAAAAACTGATGGAAGATGATATGATTTACGAGGAAGAAGCAGAAGCAGAAGCAGAAACAGAAAAGCAACAGTCTGATATTGTTCTTGAATTGGAAGATTTAATTGCTAAGCCACCAGAATGGGATATGCAGACGTGAAACCTAGTCGAACCAGTCGGGGGTGTACTGTGACCGGTGCCAAAGGTATAGGAGGTAATGTTCATCCATTTCTATGCTTTTGTACAGGGCGTTAGCTGTTTTACAATGTAAAAGAACTTCTGTTACCCAAACAAGTATGTAGAGTTGGTAGGTATGTAAAGTATACTCTGCATGTTTTAGCAGAATGAGATCTTGTCTTCATCTTGTGGAGGTTTTTGGTTCATGAAAGCTTAATTTAGTTCAACATCAAACTTTTTTAGATGGAGTAGTTCAACATCGATTGCATTTATTGTAGGCATGTTTTGTGGGGTTACAGGGGATGTGTTTTCATGGTCTCAAACCATTGAGATTGCATAAATTATGATTACAGGTTCAACTAGCGGGGAAGATGGTCGAAATTAGGGCGAATGAAAAAAATCTGACCAGGACCAGGAGTGCCAAAGCACCTTAGTATCTTTCTTCCGACATTGGAACCAGATTAAGATCTGGCTATTTGTCTTCGTGGGAAGGTTTCATGCAATTCAATTCATGCATGCTTTTTTTTATTATTAAAATACGATTTGTTATTGTCAAAGGTACAAGAACTTTTCCTGAACCTTGTGCGATTCAATCCATCTGCTTTAGATCGCACATATAACTAGTTAATAAAATGAACCAGCAAAGTATTGAAGGACCAGATAATTCAAGGAAGGGCGCACTGCAGGGAGGGTCTTTTTAAGTAGATGACTTGTCGAGTCGTCGAAGCGGGACTTCTTTAAAAAAAAGAACTTAAATATCTTTGCTTTTATGAAGTCGTCGTCACTATGTAAGAATGTCTTTAGTTGCATTATTCAGGAGCAATGAATGGCGAAGCAGGAAATTTTTTTTATTTAGGTGGGCAAAAATTAAGTAACAATTTTTTTTTTTGAAATAACATTAATACTAATAAAAATATTTTGATACATAATTTTTATATGCGTTTTTATATTTTAAAAATGTTGTATAACTATATTATTATTAATTTTATGAAATATATTATTCTCAAGAATAGTGACATATCACCTATTGGACACTATTTATAGTGTCCACTGTCCACGTGACATTCATTTTTTAACAAATTTTAAAAAATATGTTTTTAAAAAAATGATTAATGTGGTGATGCTACGTGGACGGTGGACACCATAATTAGTGCTTATTGTCACATTGTGGGTGCTATATAATTAAATTATCATTCAACAATTGATTTCTTTTTATCATACTTTTCTCTTGAATAACTTTCTTTTTATAAAATCACTTTATAATTGTTGATATTAATTAAATAATATTTAAATAAATAACAGAATTAGTCGGCATGGTACAATAAATCTAATAATAAATTGATAAGGTAATAGAATAAATTAACAAGACACAACAATTCAATAATATTATTTTATACTAATTTATATTTTTGAACTTGAACTTGGATCATTTTCTAAATCTTTGTAGGATCAAATGACCTTGTCCTTTGGCGGCGGACTAGTTTTGAATTAATGTCCATTCCTAATGTGATGTCTAGTAAACGTACATTGGCGTACAAGTAGTATTGATGAAATTAATTCGTGTTTGTTTATGTTTATATTATAATTTAAACTGATCAAATTAATTAAACATAATTTTAAAATAAAGATTATCGCCGTCCTAGCAATTGTTTAATACTACGTGTGTTAAGCAATCAATTAAGAAACTGAAGTAATGAATCTCCGAATTGTTTGCCGTTAGTCTTTTGTCTATTTGACAAGCTTCTAAGACGGTAATGTAATGTCTTGAAAAGATTGGAAAGCAGTCGAATTGAAACTGATGAATATATGGGCACTCTTTCTTCAATCTTATCTCCCGGGGTCTCGTTCAACATTTCAAACATAACAATCACGTTTTGAGTAAACAGGCATACTCGATAATTAGTGGGGCTATATTTGTGTATTAATGACAAACCACAAGATCCAAAGTGTCTTTTATCTCAAATAATTTTAACTAATGCCTGAATCTAAAAAGTAGTTAAGATAAGCACTAGAAACTTCAAACAAAAATGGCTACACACCATACACGTGTCTGATTAGCATAATTAGCTATCCAAATAAGGTAAATGGGGCCATATCAGTAGTGGGTGTAAGATTTGACAGAAGGCACAGACTCATCAAATTTCTTGCCAAAAGAAGCAAATACAGCCACAACATTGTGTCAATTTATGGCACTAATCAAGACTCATTTCTCAAAAGGAAGTATGAGAATATTGACCTGTTTGTCCTGTCTATAATCAACTAACTAATCTGCTATTCATATTATTGTCATTCGAGAAAAACCCAGATGTGGAACTATGTGGAAAAATACGTACTTTTCCAGCTCGAGGAAGAGAGGGAGAGAGGAAATTATGGAAAAAACTGTATATTTGTGCATCTTTTATAGCTCATACTTTCTGAACATTCAGTGGAAAACAAAATAACTAAAACAATCCAGTCCTCCTTTCTATGTGAATTAGCTGAAGTCCAAAATTATGAAACAAAGCTCGAACGTTGCTGGGAAAATAAGAAAAGGTAGAAAACAGAATATATTCATCAAGAAAACCCGAACCCCCAATCCCCAATATGCACACACATCAGACGTTTACTTGGTGAGTGTGAACTTACAACTGGGATTCATCATTCCCACAGATGATGATGAAGATGAGGATATGTTAATTGTACGGTCGAATTCTTCTTTATCCTCAGTGAATGCCTTGCTCAAAACTTCTTCGAGTTCCATGCGCCTTCGCTTCTTTAATGGACACTCTTCGAGAGCATTATTTCCTAGTTGAGTGATTTCGGAATAGTCATCACCATCCATGATCTTGTTTAGTACTGCTGAACAACGAGGGAAAAAGCGCTTCCCAAGCTCCACTGTATCCAAAAGAAACAATAAACTAAGCATATGTTTGGTAGTGCTGAAATTATTTTTTAAGTGTAAATATTATAAGCTGTGGGTGAATGTGTGGATAAAAAGTGAGTTGAAAGTTGTGGGTCCTATCACACGTTGAAATAAATCGGCACAATTTAGTTTACACAATACATAACTTACAATTTCTGATGAGAAATAAAGCAGTCTTTTTCATGTAATCGTACAAACTACGTAATTCGAGTAAAGCCAATGTCCGAATTAGGAAATGATAAATTTTCCGAGAGGAGGACAGCAGTTCTTGATGGTAAAGTTATATTTATTTTATTTGAAGAATTAACTCCATCAATTTTCATCCTTGCAATAATTATGATCGCATTTGACATTATCTTAAAGGAAACTTACATGGTAGGAAAAGCCAGTGGACAGGGGAAACAGTTTGAAAAATAAATATTCCCATCTTTTTTGGGTAATGATACAAATGCTAAGAAATATGTTTCTATTGCACCAACTCTAATACTCCCTAATCCCTGTGATTTTCTCTATATTACAATCCATAAAATCAGTTTACTACACCAAGTTAGTTTATTTAGAACAATTCGTACAGTGATTATACAAGACTTCTGCACAGTCTTCTTAAATTTTCGGAGTGCTTACAGAAGAGAACAGTTTATAAGACCCTGTTTTGTTTGTATTATTTTGGATGGTCTAATCACTTGTATAATTCAGTAAGTTCATATTCAGTTGCTCACAAAATTCATAAACTATTTATCAGTTTTAATTCAAATAATAATAGTAATCGGTTCAGACAATCCAAACCACACAGGGCCTAACGCTGCCAAAAACTTCAGCATCTTTCCCCAAATATTACGTGGTTGTAGATATTTTTGGCTTAACACCGAAGCAAGAAAATTAGCTAAACAAACTTGGAAGACATATGTACCGGTTTTGGCAAGTGCCCTCATCCTAATCAGATGCTCCTCTTTGATCTTGAAAGGTGCCTCGTTCAAGTCCACGGTAGTCCTCTGAGCGCCACCCATATTCTTGCTGGTTCCAGCTAATTGAAATTCAGAAGTCCCATCAACTTGAGCAATATCCATGGCAACTTTTGCTTCTATGGGAAACAGAAGTTTGGCCAAAGCAACTGAAAAGCAATCATCCACTTAATCATTACCACAATGATCTAGACAAATTGTGACAAATCATCTATTTGTCCAAGATGATTGTCTTAAGTGGCACGTCTATTAAAGAAAGCAGTCGATGCTTTTTTTAAATGACTTACACAATAAGACCTGCGACTGTAGTCCGCAGCTGAATAAATAAGCAGATTACTCCTAAAAGGAGACGAATAAATTTATTTGAATTATTTTATTAGTTTGTCTTGACACTTATGCATTGAGGCTTAAGCCTCACCTCACAAAGGTGAACGTCTAGCCACAAGATTCAGCCTTTCTAACCATTGCTTCTATCCTTGGCAAAAGAAATTTGACAACCAAATTGTTGGTTCGAATTTCTATATATTTTCACAGGGGTCGACTTTTTCTACTTGTTTTTGCTGCATTGGGAAGGTGAAAATAAAAGCTTCAAGTGTCATAGAGGAGAGAGTAGAACTACGAAGCTTCTCATCGTGGCCATACAGATAAGGTACTGAAATAGGTCAAAAAGAGAAGCAGATATAATGACGTGTATTGAACTCTACAAGAAATATTTATAATCCCAGTGATAATTTACCTCTATTTTCAAGGTACAATAACTTTGACCGCAGATCATCGCCTGCGATAGCAAGAGATACTGAAGCTTCTCCTAGTAATGGATCTCTTCTTTCTGCTTGTTCCAAAATCTCTATGCACAATCGATCCTTTGGAGTAGCTGTCCCTTCCTCTGTGCTTTTATAATAATCCACAGCCCGAGTAAGCCTCTTTGAGATCTGAAGAGCCTTCCTGCCATCTGAAGTGAGATCAGATGGCCTAGCCCCCTTAGTTAAAAGAGAGACAATGATTTTGGGCTCTTTTCTCATTGCAGCAACATGTAGCACAGTGTATCCCCTTGGATTTCTGTGGTTTATATCAGAAATTGCTAGGTCAAGAAGTTCGGTTGTGGTCTTTGCATCGCAGTAGGCAACTGCATAATGGAGTGCATATGCATTGTCCAGAGTGGTATGCCCTTCCCTCAGCAGCATTCTGACTAACTCGACATCGTCAGAGTCCAACGCTCTGTGTATTCTCTTCACATGTTTATCAGGAAAACTGTCGCTTTGAGGTGATTGCAAGCCGAGTTTCACACGTGAATTATCTATTTGTTTCACAAGGTGGTGAGGCAATGCTTTATCAAGGGTTATTGTATCAACATCAGATTTGACAATAATCTCAATACACCTTGCAAGCAAACTCCCACAACTTGCACCACACATGTTTGCAACTGACAAAACCATCAACACGTCATCTGCAGCAGCCTTGTCAAGAATGTCCATTAGTTGCCTCTGCAACAGAGAATTAGGATGCAACAAATATTTAGGAATGAAATGTAAATGGAAGTGTGTAGAGATAATTGAATGCAGTAAGCGAGAAATCTAGGATTTCCGTCCAGTGGTGGCAAACTTCATGGTAAAATTATTAAGTTTTTGCTTTGTGATGCAGCGGAATGTGTGGAATGATGATTAACACTTCCAAACTTGTTGCTATCAACACGTAAATACCGAGAATTGAGCAATATAGAGAAAACCATGTCAATATTTTATTAATTTTTCATAAACAACCAAAGCCAACCAAATGAACAGTGCGCGGCTATTAAAACAATCTCCAATTTACCCTCTAATCAATATCACACTTTGGTCCCTATGCTAATAAAATAAAACATTATAATTAACTAGACCCCCTAATTAAATAAAACATTAAAATTAACTAAATAAAGTACCAAAAATCGCCTGCCTATGTGTTGGACTGCATCATTCTCCTTGGGTTGGAGAAGATTCACCCTCGAATCTTGTGCCGTAACTTTAACTGGTGTCTAGTAATGGCGGCAAATCACTCGATAAATCAATAAAGAAAACATCATCAAACTCTTGATTCATAGCACCACTTTTGCATAGTTGTATCATCTCTTCTTCTTTCCTGTTTGTCCTAACAAAACAAAGTGGATAACAGTGGAAGAACACAAATTTCATTACAGTTTTATCCCCAACCACACACCTGGCGGTGCTCCTTGGAGTCCAAAACAGATTTCTCCCTTGAACTTACCAAAACATGGTGCAATACTTTAGATCCCAATCATCTTCACAGAGAATAAAATTGCTTGACAAAGTCCATAAATCCACATTACTCCCCATGTCAAAACTAATTGCACTTCCATATGAAACACCAGAATTTTGTTTGCCGTTGTTCCCCCAATTAATAATATTAACTTCTTGGTGAGTATAGTTTCTACAAACAAGTGAACACCGTTATTTGCCTTAATCGAGGACAAACTTCCAATATGTTCTGCATGTTTAGAATATAGATCTTCGTCGACCTGAATTTTGGAAATTGGTGGGCCATCGTAATCCTCCCCTCTATCAATGCTCATCCACTTCTTTGGATCGAAAGGGGCAAAATTGTTATCATTGTCGTCGGAGTCCTCCGCCGACTCGTCAACCGCTCTGTCTATATGACTGTCAAACCATCATGATAGAAAATGGTTTACCAGCTGCTTCAACATCTCCGTTTGTCAACACAGTTGTTCCATCTCTATTAGTTGTTTGACACCATCATTTGTAGATGCAGTCGTGCTAACTCATCACGGCACATCATTTTCACCATCTAGATTTCACAAACAACAACTCATCTCTATCAAGAACATGGTTGTTCTCTGATACCAATAGTGATATAGCGGAATATGCAGAATGTTCATTAACACTCCTGAACTCGTTGATATCAACATGTGAATACTTAAAATTGGGCAATATAGAGAAAACCTTCTCAATATTTTATTAATTTTTCATAAACAACCAAAGCCAACCAAATGAACAGTAAACAATCCCCAATGCACCCTCTAATCAATATTACACTTTGGTCCCTATGCTATTGCCAAAATATAAATTTAACCCCTAATTAAATAAAACATTATAATTAGCTAGACGTCCTAATTAAATAAAACATTATAATTAACTAAATAAAGTACTAAAATCAAATGAATCCCTTCGCCTGTCTATGGGTTGGACTGCATCACTTCGTTTTTTAAGGGGGTGTGATGGCAAACAAGATATAATTGAATAAGTTTTTTATTTACTTTTTAACTAACAATTTGTAATTTCTCAAGGGCTGTCAGAGTAATTGTCTCATTCTTCCCATGCTGAACCAGTCCATGACGGTAGTAACTAGGAATAATAAAGGAGAAAAAAATGAAGATGGATTCTAATGTATAAGATATTGCTCGCCCTTCATTACATTGATCCATTTCAACTTTGCATTCTGTAAATTATGCTTCATAGATATAGGGCCTTTATTTGTTTATTGGGTTCCAAATATTGGGAGATTTTGACAAATATACCTTGCAAACTAAGAAAAACATAACCTTTGATTTCCATCACAATATTTTAATGCAGAGCTGCTAGAGCTGTAACAAAGATTTAAACTGACAGAGAGAACTAGTGTGAAGACAAAGCCTTGTTTCTTCTAAGTCACTGAAAATTAGACTACACCAATATAGTTCACAGCGATCAAGTAACTTCAAATAAAAGGATTCGAACTTGACCCTTATATGGTAGTGGCATCATGGGTGATGGAACACACTTCCTGACTTTTATATAATTATAAACACGTGGGAAATGCACAATTCTGAAGAATGAGTTCCTTTTCCTTTTCTGCAAGCATAATCACACTGCAGAAATTATTGAATCGTGTAACACTTTCTTTCTTTTCTTTTCATGGGTTAACACTGCACTTCATTGCAAAAATCTTAATATCCTTCTTATGTCATCATTATATGGCAATCCAAAATGCAGTCAGACAACAGAATCATGGAACACACTCCAAACTTTATGCAATTATAAACACGTGGGAAATGTGCAATGTTGGAGAATTAGTTTCGTTTTCTTTTCCGCAAGTATAATTACAGTGAGGTATAAATCCTCTAACATTTTCTTTCTTTTCTCCCTGGGATTTTGCTACAATGATACACTGCACCCCATTGTAAATATCTTATTCCAAATTATTACAGCATTCTTTACGTCATTGCATTCCATTCAGACCCCCACCCCTCTCTTCTTCCAGTTCTTTCGCCTCATTGGCGTACTGATTCCATGTAGCGACCAAATATATGTTTATAACATATATTCATTTCTAAATCAATCTTATCTTTATTAGCTCAAATTTGACATAGTTATACCTCATGAGAAAATTCAATGGAAGAATGGAAAGATGCTTACTTATGGTAGGTATCTTGTTCACTAAGATAATCTATTCAATGATTACCACTTTAGTCTTCTGATTTTTAGATTAAAAGCCACTGAACCCAAGAAATCTCCTTCTTCATGGTAAACTTCATCTCAATCTATTATTAGTTTGCATAGTATCAACATTCAATCAGCTAATATCATAATTACCTCCATTTATGTAAGTACCATGCTAAAACTCTAGCTGATCATTGTCTACAATGAAAAATTTCATCAGTTACTAGATTTTGGAAATGAAAATGAAAAATTTACAAAGGAAGTACCGTTTGGAAAATTTGTAGTCGTAGAATGTTCTAATGCTAAATATCCCACTCAGAGAAGCCCATTTGACCAAACAAAAAAGGTCAAACAGAACAGAAAATTTTTGCGGAGTTCTGGTGTCATCTATGAGTAATAATATCAGACAAACTAAAGCAGGCTTTTGTATTGTTACTACAATTACTTTTCAGTTTTCACCATCTTTTATTCGGTGTTTCTTAAATCAGGCTTCCACTTGTTTGGTCAGATATTTTTAGAAAGGCCAAGTTGTAAACTAGATCAGCTGTCTCTTGATCCTAATCAGAATGTACTTGCTTTCCACAACATAATTCATCACAGTTTCAATTCACCAAAACAATGGAAGTCATTGATAAAATGCTAGTTAAATGCAATTTCTCCTTAAAAGTGTTGATTATGGGACCAAACATGTTGTCGACACAAGTATAACCCTGTCTTTCTTGAAGAAAATCTCCCCGACAGCACTTGGTTTATCCATGATCTATGCTTCACCTTGCGTGTCCAAACTCAACTTACTTCCATTGTATTCATTCCATCTTAGATCGATTCTCACCATTCACATTTCTCCCATATAAACAGTACGTGCCAAAATATGCCTTGCAATTTACCATAAAAATCAAATGCAACAAGCCTAGAAGACCATTATACTTTAAGTAGCAGCTAATTATAGTTTTAGACAACTGCATAAAAAGTTTGGCTAACACGGGCTACTACGCCTATTCAACATATACGGATTGTGATACTGTTCCATTGCCTGCACCTATTCTAGGTCTGAAACTGTTTATTCCTACAAAAACTCATGGGCATTTATATGTTGCCCGACTGGGGCAGGAAATACTATCTGAAAAACTCATATGGTGTGTCTCCTACTCCTACACTTCGACCACTCCAGTAAGAAATTGATTTTTTCGATAAACAACAAAGACTGATGATTTACCAGCGAAAAGATGTCAAACAATAACAAACTCTAAGATCTTAAATAGAAAAAAACGTAAAATTAATTGAAAAGTATTGGAAAATGTTAAATGAACAGAGATCAATACCTGAAACTTGGCAACCAATTCATTGATCTGGAAAACGAAAGAGGCATACAAAATCTCCACCATGAATTCCACTGCAGGTCTACAGGCCAAATGTGAACACTCGTCATCCACGCATATGCACACATCCTTGGGCTGAGCCGGGACTCTCCCACTATAAACATACGCCAGCACGGTCACAAGTGCATCGTAGCTGACGTCATTCTCCTTCATCAGCTCCTTCAAATCTAATTTCACATTCCTCTCCTTATTAGCGAACAAATTCTTGAAGAACGGACTCCGGGCCGACAAGATGCACCGGTGGACCGGAATTTCTCTGCCTCCGCCGGCCACCAATTTGGCATCGGAGAAGAAGTCAAAGTCGGGCGGCGATGAATTGCAGAAGAAGATCGAGACGAGGGTGTTTGAGAGGCGATTGAGGGCCTCGACGTCCGCCATCTGCGATGGAATTGACGGCGGCTGTTCTGGTGCGGGGGAGAGGGATGATTCGGTGTTGCGGATGCAGCATATGCTGCTGCTACCTCCGCTGACGTCATTCGAATCCGAAAAACCTGTTCGACTGTCCATTGACAGAGCCTGATACTATATTATACAAACATACATGTATCTGTGATTATTGAAGAAAATTACACAATATGTATATAATCTGCGCGTGATTTATATATAGAGAGAGAAATCGGTACAGTTTTCATGGTCTGGGAAATTATATATGTATATAATTATGTGATTTCAAGTCAGAAGAGAGAGGGAGAGATAACGACGATGACGACTGTGGAGCGAAAGCTCAGCTGGGGGTGGGGGTGGGGGTTGGGGTTGGGGGACATGATGCAAATGATAATAATGCAATAATTTCCGGATTTTGGTCCGTACATCAGGATCTAACTTGGTTTTCAATCAGAGGAGTTAAATTTGTCACAATATTTTGCTAAATAGATAAGTACAACACAGATCAGATGTACTTTTTTATTTTTTTCCAACTGCAGGCCAACAACATATTCATGTTTTGACAGTTCTTGTCAAAAAAAAAATCAAAAATTAAAAATAATAATCGATCGGGTCTAGTTGAGGCAGGGGACATCATCTAGTTGGAGTAGACATGGATGTGTCAAAAATGAATTAATTCAAATTGACCAAGTGATTTGTCAGACGATTCACTCAGTTACATGTCGTTGCAGTGGTTAACGCTTGTCGCAATTAGCATCTACATTTATAGCCTGTTTGGTAGAATTTATAAACCAATTTATTTGACCACAATAGTTTATTTGACCAAAAATAATTTATTTAACAAAAAAATTTGTCTTTGTAGCCGTCATTTTTTACCATTCTTGATCAAATAAACTGTTTTGATCAAATAAACTAGTTTATAATCTCTACCAAACGGACGCTTAGAATGTCAAGCTCGAATCAATTCACTAGTTATGACTAGTTAGCTCATGGCCCAATCAACTCATAGATAGGGATATTACTAGGTACTGAACTTAGAGCATGTTTGCTATTGATTATAAGTACTTATAAATTGGTTAAAAATTATTTTTATCTACATATTTCATATGATCCACAATTTTGAATAGAATTGCTTCAAGGTCTCTCATCTTTAATTTGGTACAATCAGATCAACCATTTTTTATTTGTTTGCAAATCTAGTCACTCCGTCCACTGCTATTGGATCAATTAACGTGCTTTACTTACTTGGAATTTAAGTGAATAGACGAGTGATGTAGTTATGTACATCACCACACAATACACTTCACATATCCTAATGGAACACACATTTTAAACGCATGAGTTTAAAATCGTTTTGAACTCCTTTAAACTCTAATCGATGTTTTTTCATCCTCAGATGAAATTTTGACGACGACATCCATTTTGTGGAGAAAGATCATAAAGGGGTTAAAAATATTTGTCATCTGAAATCGAGTAAGAAAATAGTCGAGTCAGAGTTAAAATGGAATGTGTTTCTCAAAAGTTCATTGCAGCGTGACTTAGACATAAAAAATCATCCATTCATTAATTTTAACGTTCGGTTCGCCATATTACGTTCATTAGATGGAGTGACTATATTTGTAAGTAAATCGAAGTTGAGTGACCTAGTTGTACTAAATTTAAAGATTATTGACATGTAATGCTTTTAACCCAATGGTTTTTTGTTTACCAATGCTACAACAGAAGTGTGACTTAAAGGAGACAGTTATTATATTTAATCTCAACTAATCTAACGGTCCATATGTATGAAAATATTTATTGAGATGTGTTTGGATGTGTGTATGATGATTTTAAAGATTCTAATATATATGTATGTATGTATAAAGACCATTAGATTAGCTTAAATTAAGGGTCGTGAGTATTTGTCAAGTTCATTAGTAAGAGAAACGATCCCTTTTACTCGAATTACAGGCTCATATAACAAATACATTAGTCACTAGTTAATTAATTGAGTAATACAATTTATCACAACTAGTGATAATCACCAATTTATATGACATATGTCCAATGAAATGTGGGGATATGAAACTCATTTTATTGAACTTGTCATTCATTGCCACATAGACAAGTGATTACGACCAGTTATGATAAATAATGTTACTCTAATATATTCTCGTTAATGATTAGAAAATTTATTCCATTAACAATAATTCTAATTTTTTATATTGAAATTACTCACTAAAGAAATAGGGTACTAACATTTAATTTTCAAATATATGATGAGATAAATTATTTATATTATAAACAACAAAAATTTCTAGAACTTAGTTATATTTTATTTTCTTCAAATAAATTTACTTAATTATTCAATAATTAATATCATCAATACTAAACTATAGTCTAAACAAATTATCCAAAAAAAAATTAATATTAAGTTTTTTTATGAATCTAAATTATTTAGCTCTTTAACAAATAATTTTCATAAACTTCTAATAACGAAATCATATTTTTAATAATAAAAGTATAGGTAAATTGATTATTTAGTCCCCAACCTTTGACGAAAATAGTGACCTTGTCCCCAACCATTTCCTCGTCGCATTATTGTCTTAACGACCCTAGACTTCTGTAAATTAATACAGTTAATTTATAAACAGTGAGTCATGCAGAATATATGGATAAAAGATTTTTGTAAATTTATAAGCAGTGAGTATTACAGAATGTGTAAATAAAAAGTAAATAAAAATATTGGATCATACGAAATGTGTAGATAAAAACAATGTTTAACCAGCTTATAAATACTTATAAACACTTGAAATATTTGAGGGACTTTTTGGTAAAGGGTAAAATTGTCAAAGTCATGTAATGTAGTGAATGGGTCAAAGTCAAGCCAAGATCAAAATTATACCATGGGCCTCGTTGCATCATATTCCTGCCTAGTTGAAGATTTGCATCATGTTCTTGTCTAGTTAAAATATTTTTTATTTTATATGGAAAATTGACACAAATGGTCTCTAATATTTGCTCTCAGTACAAAAATAATTTATAACGTTTATTTTTTAGTACAAAAATATTTAACATATGTGTTTTGCTGTACAATTAATCTTATTTGATTAAAAACATCAGTACCCATAATTTTAATAAGAAAAAATTGCAACTAAATTGTTAATCTTTGCAAAAAGTGCAAATGGGTCCTATATTTTTATTTTTTATAAAAAAATAAAATAAAAAAAGTAACGATTTATTTTTAATTAACATTTTATTGAATAAATTGATAATATACTAAATTGTTTTGTATATTTTACGTATTATTATAAAATAACTAAAACTTAAGCTCATAATTACTAACAAACATGTGATATAAAATTATTTTTTATATTATTAAATAATTACATTATTTCAAATTTGAACTTTTATTTTATCGTTACAACATAAAAAGAAAAAAGAATTTGTCACAAACTTCATACTCAAATAGTTTTATTTAATTGAAATATTCATTTATTAACTACGAATATTAGAACTTCAACCGTATTATTCATAATTTAATTTATGGTTTTATTCAAAAATAAAGAACACATAATGTGTAAATTAATTTTTATTAATATTTTTATGTTAAAAAAACACAATAAGATTGGTTCAATGTCATAAAATTATATATGACATTTTGTTATTTATTTAACTTAATTTTTATTAAAAAATTTCTCATTACATAGCAATTACATATACTTAAATCACAATAATTTTATATTTTTCTCTTATGAGAAATTTAGTGCACGTTTGATAGAGATTATAAACTAGTTTATTTGACCAAAATAGTTTATTTGACAAAGAATGGTAAAAAATGACGGCTATCAAAGTAAATTTTTTTGTTAAATAAACTATTTTTGTCAAATAAACCGGTTTATAAAATCTACCAAATTGACTTTTAATTGACACGACTATAGTGATATAATTAATATGTTAAATTATATATTATTTAATAAATGTATCAGATTTATTTGCATCTTTTGTGAATGTTAGGAATCTAATTACGATTTTTTTAATTAAACAAAAGACATATTTATCTTTTTCATTAAATAATGATCAATTGTGCGTCAAACACATAGATTAAGAATTTATTTGTCAAAAAATAAATATTAGGGACCATTTATGTACTGGAGGTAAATATTATGGACCATTTTCATCAATTTTCCATTTTATATTAATTTGAAATATGGACTTGTAGGTCTTAATCTAATGCCTCCAATGGGCATTGTTATAATGCCCACCGAAGGTATTAGATTAAAACCGTTAGACTTGTCTGTAGGCCATGTTCATTACACGTCATGCTTACCTCACATTGTAGTACATGGAAAATGCTTCTTGAACAAAAAGGGTGTACAGAATGGGTGAGATGTGACATGGTATGAATAATGTAAATACTATTGTACACTTGTTTTTTTTCCCATTCTGTCAGCCATTCTGTACACACTTTTTGTACAACAAGCGCAGCCCGTAGTACATTAATCGTTGTCTGTGGCAATCAAATGCATACACTCTTTTATTTAAAAATTGATTTACTATTAAAGAGAAAGTAGAATTAAACTAGGGTGGTTATATTCACAACTACAATTTGTTATAAGTACACCATATTTTAATTATACTTAAGATCTCAAATTTGTATTCATTGTTGCAAGTCTGTTCTTAACTTTTTGTTATCGAATTCTTATCTTCAACTTTCATTAATTAGCACATTTCATCATTAATGATGGTTTATGTCGAGATATTTTGCTTACGTGCTTTGAAATGAGGAAAAATATTTTATCATACTTTTATATATATATATTTTTTTTAAAATATGACAAACAAATAAGTCTTTTTACGAATTTCCAACCAATGTTTTGGACGGAAACCGTTATCAAACACAAGATGTGCTAATTAATGAAAAGTTAAAGATAAAAATATGATTAAAAAAAGTTGGGGATATTAATGCTATAATATTCATAAATTAAGGATGTTAAATATAATTAAAATGTGGTGCAAAAAATAAAAACTGTTGCGTGAATATAATTACCCATTAAACTATTACTGTCGCATTCAGGACTTCAAGTGTCCAAAACAAGAGCTCGCATGGACTTCTAATTTGTAAAAAATTGATTCGTAATTTAAATAATAATAATAATAATAATAATAATAATAATAACTTGCTTGCTATTAAAGAGGAAGTATAATAAAATTATAATTATCGCGTTCAAAACTTCAAGTGTCCCAAACGAAAGTTCGCACAGGCTTCTAATTCGTAGAAAATTGATTCGTAATTTTAGAAGAAAAAAAAAACGAGTCTTTAATATTTATTATAGTCGGATAATAAATTCCATGACAATGATCACAAAAATAAGCTCACACAAAAACATTAAAAAAAAAAAAAAAAAACCAATATTCGGCAAAAAAGTAAAAACTAAAAAGAGTGATCTCACCCTATTTTTTTTTTATGTTGATTGTAGTTACTTTCGACGATTCAATTGATTTTTACAAGTCTAACTTTCTGATAGTAAGTTAGCGAGTTTTTTTTAAAGATAATTCAAGAGTGCAATTTGCGCATTCAATAGAATAACTCAAAACTATTTATTTAAATTGCATTAGTCATTACTATACGTTCACTTGAATTTCAAATGGTTTAGTGTTTCAATTTTTGTATCAATTGGGTCATTATAATTTAATTTTATCTTGGTTTGGATAATTTCATATCCAATTTCGTCACATTGGCTAACGGCTAGTGCTTATGTGGATATTGACTAGTGACAATCTTTTTATGTCAATATGACTTGTGGTGCCACGATTGACACAAATTGAGATATAGCAACCCCATTAAAATTTAAGTGAAAGTATAGTAACTTTAAATTGAATTAAGCACCATGCTAGTTGTACACCAACACTTACACTCTTCCTCACACCGTCACATGTGTCAAATACTAGTTGGTTCAAATTATTATTTATTTGGCCAAATAAATAAAGTGATCCAATCATTATTTGACATGTGTGAAGGTCTAAATGATGGTGTAAGTTTTGGGTCTACAAGTAGCATACGGGCCATTAAAGGCCTAGTGGCACTAGCCTCACGGGTAAGCCCTATAAAATTTAAATAAAATATAGGTAGTTACACAAATAATCATAAATAGTTTTCACATAATATCATGTTGTTATTACCATCACCATCATTGACATTTGCGACAAACCAAAAGTCTGCCTCCACCATAAATCACTACCAATAAACACAATCAAATCAAAAAACAATGCATCAAATTAAAGCTATGAATACTTCATCGATAAAATCCCATTAATTCTCTACGTTTTGATCTCTTACTCACTTATTTTATCTATGTATATGTCCACTCTAAGATGGCATCACATGATTAGTAAAAATAATGAGTGTGGAACTATGAACTACCAATCATATGATGCCACATCAACATAAGTATTATAAGTGAGTATGATAAATGGGCAGGAGATCAAAATTCTTAATTCCCTTATTTGTTTTTTTTTTCTCTTTCTCCAAAACCAAAACAAAATCACAAAACAATGCAGCACAGTCAAGACAATTTGTAAAAGCATGTGGCGTTGATCACTGCTTCGTCGTAATACCCTCGAATGCCTTTATTGTGTCGCAAATCACCCAAAACTTGTGTTTAAAGATGTTGAAATTATTTTTTAGTACTTATAAGTTACGTGTCATACGAAATATGTGAATAAATTAAAAAGTATATTTGACCAATTTAACTAATTTAAATTAAAATTTAAGCTTAGACAAATAAGCACTAAGTTTTATACCATTTTTCATTGAAAAATTGGCACAAATGGTCCCTAACGCATAACATTAGTGCGCAAATGGTCCATAATTTTTTATTTTTGACGGAATGGTTTCTAACTTATCTAGTTAGGTGCGCAATTAGTCATTTTTTACAGATTCTAATAAAAATTCGTTAAAAACCTATCCATTAGGTGCGCAAATAGTCCCTCTCACTTTTTTTTATCTTTATTAGTGAAGGTAAAATTGTCAAGTTACATTTTTTTCTTTCTTTCAATTAGCGCAAATGGTCCATAACCTTTACCTTAGTATGGAAATGGTCCATAACCTTTTTTTTTTGCGCAACAGTCCCTAACTTATATGTTTTGGTGCGTAATTGGTCCTTATTTAATAAAAAGACAAAAATATCTTTAGTTTTAATTAAAGAAATTTGCAATTAGATTCCTAACCTTTACAAAAAGTGAAAATGGGACCGATAATTTAATTTTTTTATTAAAAATTAAAAGAAACTAACAAATTGATAATATACTAAATTATTTTGTATATTTTATGAACTATTATAAAATAACTAAAAAATAAGTTCATAATTATTAACAAAAATGCTAATTAAAATTATTTTTTTATTATTAAGTAATCATATTATTTAAAATACAAACTTTAATTTTATTAAGAAATTAAATTTTAATTGTAATTTTTACCCTATGTCAAAAATATAATTACTGGAAATAAATTATTATAGTTAAGCCCCTATTCCCTCCTATAAATAGGATATGAGATGGTTCATTTTGAAAAGGTTAAAAACTAGCTAATTCTTTAGGAAAAAGTATTTTGATCATTTCTAAACATTTTTAATTTCATAAAATAGAAAAAAATGACCCCCCGCCCAAGCAGTAAAATACTACCCGTGGACTTATTACCGAGCTAGATGACTCTCGAACAAAATTTATAACCTACGGTGTCGATCCCCTCAAAAGTTATTTAGGGGGTCCTAAAGGGAAAATTGACCCCCCTCAAACTCCTGTTTGTCTGCCTCTTCATATGAATTCTTTTTGGGCCGACTCCAAATCATTCTTATCTCTCGAACTTTGTTTTTAAGTCGTAAACTCCTGTTGGCCCTCGTCGAGGCTTACGAGTCGAAATATGTTATATTGTTGAGATTAACTAACAAAGAATTATGTTGTTTAAAACATATCCACACGTCATAACCAACATTTAAGGTAAGTATGATGATTTCAATTATAGTGCAAAATATTATGATATATAAGAAATTTGTTAATGATAATTTGTGGCGATTATATGTTATCATTGTAGAATTTGGAGATCTCTTATGAGTATTGACGAGAGCCGATCAATCTCACTGACTTGAGATATATGTATTGGCATTCACATTGAGCATATTGATATTGTGAAAGGTGTGAATCTCGTTATAATGTACCGTACTTGACTTCGTTCTAGATATATACACTTGTTGGAGGCCCTAACGGTTATTAAAGGTGGCTGACGAAATGGTGTTGAAGGTCCGGATGCGAGATGTACGGGCAGTGTCGTAGGTCCCTTGGTAGCCTTGGAACTGCGTAGAGACATGTTAAGCACCATATACGATAAACCAGGCCTAAATATTATATTATATTTCTATCGGTGTAGCCTTCTGAGTTGTGTATAAGACTTGACAGACGCACATGCATCGGTAGATGGTGTGCGTTTATTATTAGCTATATTGTGATTGAGCTCATACGATACACTGTGATGTGGGATTTTGGCCTCATGTGTGATTGACGTCTCATCATATATTATCATATCATCATATTTACTAAATGTTATTGTTCATATATCGTATTTTATACTATAGATGCCAATGAGATATATAGAGAAGATTCGCAGTACTGGGCATGCCAAAATTTCTACTGACGGTACGACTATACATGTCATATGGACCAGACAGCATTATACAATATTTTATACACTGTTAGATGAAGAAAAAGAATTAGAGACGTATATAAACGTCTTATATTATACTTAAACTATTAGAAGTTTACGACTATTTCACTAGCCACTTCATCCACTCGATGAGGAAAGCCGAATGATTTCTTTTTTGTTTACTGTTTTAGTCTGTATATACTATATAGTAACTTTTGTAGGTAGTGTAAATGTATGTATAGAACAAGTTTGAAAAATGGTTTGGCTGCCACCCATCGTTGATTGTCTCGTCAATTATTTGGATTGACATATATTATTTTGTTCTTTTAATATTATAAATATTTAGCGGCGTCAATACCAGTTGTAAAGAAAAATTATTTTGACTATATATCAAAATGGTGAATATTTCTTTTTACTTTTGCTGTATAAATTTAATTTTATTAATAATCTAAATTAAATATATTTATATGAGATAAAATTTGATTATATATTCAAAAATACAAATAAACACCGTTTTAGAGCTAGTGCCCAAAATTAGAGTGGGACTTTATTAAGTGGTAATGACAAGGATTGTGCAAATTAATTACTAGCATCTCCAATGGTAGCTTCTATTTTGAATGTCTAGAAGATGTGGCGATGAAGTGGAGGGGACAAAACTAATGTGGCATTATTTATTGTAGAAGGTTGTTCAAAAGGATGTCCATTTCTAGACGGATTGCTAGACACCTTCTACAATAAATGCTGCTACATTGTGTCTATCTCTCTTCTATTTTTTTTTTCTCTTTCCTCATTCTACAATATCTCTCTTCATTTCATTTCTCCCTCTTGCCACATAGACTTTTTAAAAGATGTCTAGCATTGAAGATGCTCTACGCTGTTGATTGTAGAACGGAGACGTTAAGCACGTGACATATCCATTCTGGACAGGTCGGCTAAAAGTCACGTGATGTGGCCCCGACATATACATGTCAGCTGGACAACCCAATCTTCTATTTTTCGTTGGAATAGACATTTCCACCACGCGTCTTATCAACGCGTGCCCCACACACAGTGACAGTATCAATACTCCACCTTCGCTTTTAATAATGACAATTGCACTAATTGTCTCCAACTTATTGTCTCTTAGTAAGTTGATTCAAAGTTTTTAAAAAGGAGCAAGTTAATCCTCAACTGTTTAATATAATTAAATAATCAATCACCAACAATACAATATATCCAAATCTTGGTTAAATCATCACACGACCCTATTTCTCACTTTAAATTTTTAAACACCTGCTAAAATTGAGAAAAATCACCTAATTTCATAAAGTTGAAGATATGGGAACATCATATAATAAGATTTTAGTCGTTAAGTACTTGTTGATCTTAAAGGATGCATGAATTAAAGTTGTGAATAGTATAAAATATTTGAATAAAATTGATGATCGACTAAAATTGAATCATCGATTCTCTCTACTGTCAATTTTTATGTAGGGAATTTTATCTGATACAAGAAGAAAAAAGTACTTAAATGTTCGTGTGTCACTACGTTTTTAATAAAAGTATTTTCTCTAAAATTTACTGATCGCTTCAATCCATCTCTCTTATTCGACCATCTTTTTCAACCGGTCATATCCAAAATTTGTTCACCTCTTCAATTCATCTTTCTCAATCGATCATCTTTCTCCATCGATCATCTTTAAAATTTGTTCACTGCCTCAATTCATCATCATAATAGAGTCTACGGTCGGATCCCACCACAATAAAGCGGTATACGTTCATATGTTGTGCATGTGCACATATAATGAAAACTTGAGGACTAACAAGACTTGGACATTAAATTTGGAACAATGATGCAATTTTTCCTTTCTCATATGAACGGTACAACAAGTCTTTCAGCACATAGATACAGTCGTTGTGTATATATATTTGTAGAAAGAGAAACTCATGGAAATTCTTATTTCTCTCTCTTCTCATCCGTTCAATACCTAACCCTAGTACTAGTTTTAAAGAGAGAAATTTGATCACTCATTAATTTCTAATTAATGGAAACAATATGAAACCCTAGATCTTTATATTTTTTTATAGGGTTTGTAAGCGGTGAATTTTGTGACTGAAGTAAAAGAGCTAGGGGTTTAATCAATGGAGCCACGAGTGGGAAATAAGTATCGACTCGGTCGGAAAATCGGCAGTGGATCTTTTGGAGAGATCTATCTCGGTAATTTTACTAATTATATCAAATTTTACTTGTTTATTTTTTATTTATGTTTTGTGTGTGGTTATAGTTGAGTGGGTTATAGTTGAGTGTTCGTTGTTGGATCTTCTCTGGGTGCAGGGACTAATATACAGACAAATGAGGAAGTGGCAATTAAGCTCGTGAGTTTATTTATTTATTTATTATTCGTTGGTCATCAGTTTTTCCTTTATGTTCTCTTAAAGAATTAACGCTGACTCTTGAAGTTGTCTCCATATGGTTATTTAATCAATGGTCTGGCTGAGAATTTATGGGATATCTGCTAGAATTATTATTATTTTCTTTTTGGGGACAGTTTGCAATTTATGCGAATTTAGGTTTTTGATTATTGGTTTGGTAGATTTATGAATTATGGAACTTGAACTTTGATGGATTATGAGCTCTAGACTTAATCAAAATTTTATTCTGTATGAAAACTTAAATTGAGTACTGGCAACTTGCTTTTGAGAGAGAGGTTTGTGGAAACCACGAATCTTTTAGTGATGTTGGGTAAATACAGAGGAAATGTGATGTAAGGTACTGCATTTATCGGTAATGCAAACAAAAATTAATTTTTTGAGTAGTGCAGACACTGAGCTAGTAAACAGTTGGGTGCTTGAACTGAGAAACAAGAGCTTTCAACAAACATTGGATTTTTTGAGTAGTACAGAATTTTTCATATACGTCGAGTGCTTTCATTTGCTCAGTTTAAGGGCCCAACCTTTGACTAGCCAGGTGCTGTTTTAATAGGTTTTATTCTATGAATCTTTTGTTTGTTTATGGCATGTAACCTTGTCAATTGAAGATGATGGCTTCCTGTGATTGATGGGTGTTTTTCCTATCCTCCGCGGGGATGATATAATTTCATTTTTATATATGGTTAAAAAGGTGGTGGTGCTATATTTTGTTATTCTATTATGAACCCAATAAACGGGATCTTACCACCTTTGGAAAGCCTGATGCTTTAGGAGGAAATGCATAGAAATGGAATGTCCAATATAAGTGATACAATCATTTACAACATGATTACTAGTTCAATAATGCTTATACTTGGACTATTATTTTGTATCTAGTCCCGATTTGCCTCATGCAAAACATGCTCTGGCAATTGATACTCCTTTCGCAAAGAGGGTACCAGGTAAATGTGTTTTTCTTGTAACTGTATACTGCTTAAGAGACCCAAGCTTATGGGTCACGACTTAAGCTGTGGTACAACTTTCTTTCATAAAAAAGTAATGGAAATCCTTTGTTTTGGTCAGTGGTGCTCTTTTGGGATTCTCACCTAACATTGCCTTAGAGTTCTTTTCAAGGGAACTAGAATGGCCATAGAATATAATTCTAGTATTTAGATGATTAGAGTGCCATCTAATGGTAGAGTGCAAGAAAGTGGAGAAAATTTGAATTTACTCATGCTTGGATGGATGTGGGCTGAATCCTTGGAGATCATTGCTTGCTCCAATGGGTTGGAATTATGGTGGTGAGTTGGTGTTACCCTCTAATGGCCATCCATCAAGCTGGCTTCAACTGTTGGCGGAGATGTTTGCCTGCCACCATTGGAGAGCTTTGCAGGATACACGTGATGGTTAGAAGAAAGCTCTCTTATGCAATTGGTTTGGAGATTTATGAAGGATAGTTATCCCCAGTTGGCAAGTCATGAACTTAAATGCGAAACTGTTGGAATATACCTATTGGACTACTCCGAGCCAGTTATTTTTCTGAAATTGTCGTTGGAGCCTGGAGAGTGGAATATTGGAACACTGTGAATTGCAGATAATGCAACACTGCGTGAATTGAGGATAATGCTCTATGTTGTTATAGTTGTCTCTTAGAGCCAGAGCGAGAGACAGAGACGAGAGAGCGGGGACTTGAGGAGTGACATTCTTTTTAGTTTTTAAAAGAGTTGGTGTAAGAGTTAAGAGGCTGCCCATGCTTCAGAAGTTAGTCAGCAGATTGTAACTTCAACTTATGTTTTGTGTCGAAGTTGTTTTGCTTTAGAGACTTAACTAGCATGGAGTCATCTGAGACTTAACTAGCAAGCAGTCATCTGTGTACACTCTAAACTACTTTCGGTGACAGCCTTTTCATTTTCCAATTTGATAAAAAATTTCATTCTACTTACTACATGGACATAGTGGCTGACAATGAAGCACAAACACTCCTACTTTTCCGGACACTGACACTCTAGGATGTATCGGACCTACCCGTGGCGCAACTAATTGTTTAAATATTTCTTAAATTTACAACACTTAAGGAACACTGCTTGGACACAACATGCCATCTTATATTGTTCATATTCCTTATTGAAACACTCAAACACTGAATGAACATCTTGACACGTCACGGACACGCAAAGCTCCATTTGTTAAGTTTTGGGAAGAAGGAATATAATATTAGAAATCAATATATTGTTTAACCTCAAAGTTATTAATACAACAAATAGACGCTGCTTGGAATCAAAAGATCCCACTCTAAAAGAAGTATTGATTTTGTTGAAAATAAAAAGTATAAAACAAAGATACACTATATAATTGTATAGTTTTAAAGAATTTATATAGACGTGTCTCTAAAGTGTTGTACTGTTTTGAAAATCACGTGCAGCGCTGTCCAAGTCATGTCGTCTCTGTGTCCATGTCCACGCTTCGTAGGTGGTTCGTGATGCAAGACTACTTTTTCTTATTGTGAAAAGAAAAATCTTGGTAGCTTAAAATTTAGTAGTGGCAGATAAGTGGTGACAGAACTTATCTTATCATCAAAGCAATTATTGAATTACAAGTCTTATTCTTTCTCCTACTATTTATGCTTTAGAGCATGAAAAATCATGCGCCAAACAGTACCCCCATTCTCTTTATTAAGTATTTTTGTAATTTTACTAATTTGAATATGAAAAATGGATCCAATGTGAAAGAATATGTATTACACTGAATACATAGCAAGTTGACATAAAATGTCATTTTGTATATTTCATCGATTGATTTGGAATTAAAAACGAAAATGGGTCGATATCACTTTCTACATCCCGGCGACACGCCGACACTGTTATGCTATTCTATTAACTTGCATCTATTTATTTCCTTTGGTTTGACTATTCATGATGGGTATGCTTTTTACTATTCATCCTCAATTCTATGAGAATACAGTTTTTGATACTCTTGATGATGCTTTCAGGAAAATGTCAAGACAAAACATCCTCAGTTACTATACGAATCGAAGTTATACAGGATTCTGCAGGGTGGAAGTAATCACCATTGACAGTTCCTTTTTCATTGTTGGTCTTAAATGAACTCTTCTTGTTAGTTAAATTAGGGTTCTAATTCCAATAGTTCTTAAATTGCAGCTGGGATACCAAATGTAAGATGGTTCGGTGTGGAGGGAGACTACAACGTTCTAGTAATGGATTTGCTTGGACCCAGTCTAGAAGATCTATTCAATTTTTGCAGTAGGAAACTTTCTCTGAAGACAGTTCTCATGCTTGCAGATCAAATGGTTAATTCTTCAATTTAATACTGATTTCAGTGCTTTACTCATCAAAAAGAGATATTCTCTTTTCTGCAGCATTTTTATATGCCTAACTAAATTTGTTGATATAATCTTTATCAAATATTTACTCCAGATCAATCGTGTTGAATTTGTTCATTCTAAATCATTTTTACATCGAGACATCAAGCCAGATAATTTTCTCATGGGCTTGGGACGGCGTGCAAATCAGGTTCTATTTGGGCGTGTGTTAAATATGGAGGATTCTGTTAAAAAATGCCTATAGTCATATGATATATACATGTGTCTCTAATGTAGGTCTACATCATTGACTTTGGTCTGGCTAAGAAATATAGAGACACATCAACTCTCCAACACATTCCTTACAGGTGAGATGATAATTATTATTTTGTTGACTTAATAATTGTTGACTTCAATGTGCCCATCAACTTTTATTCCAGCAAAACTGCAGACTTGAGACTGTCGACATTATTCGTGTAATCCCCGACCAATTCTTTGCATTAATTTTCTTGTGCTTGCCGGATGGTTTTGCTTATATTTGAGCTGTTCGAGATTAACATGATGTACGGGGATTTATTTATAACTTCCCGATGAAGTTCCATTTGACTTTAATGAGAAATACTGACAGCGGTTGCCAAATTTGTCTCCCCCACAACTTACTATTTTTCACCCAAAATAGATGCCAAAGTGGCATGGTGTAAATGCCACAAAGATGTAATGTTAAATTGTTGGTGGAATTTGTGACTGGACCATTTAAAAATCTTCGCACTGTTGCATTTGTTTTTTTCTCTTAAGCACAAAAGTGTTTTCTCTGTCCTTAACTGTTGGTTATTACGGGATATGGAAGGCCAGTATTTGCAACATTGTGTTGATAGAACAAATTGATATGGACGTTGTGTAGGAATGTATGCCACTACAATGGCTAAGCTGTTAATATTTCTGGTGAATCTAATTAACCATTGGTCCCTATTCACAAACTTAATTGAATCAAGTAAATAAATATCGTTCTGGGAAAAAGAATGAACACAAAGAAGAGAAATGAAAAGTTTCCTTTTACCCTTCTTTTTAAAGCTGGAAGTCTTTGTTGGTGGTGTTGTGGAATATTAGTGCTTTGGAGGTTATACTAATTTGTTATGGTTTTTTTGTCATTTAATTTTCTGTATTTACAAGTGTCGAATATTTACATCCTCATCTATCTACTGGCAAAGTTATCTGATTATATTTTAATTTTAAGCCTAGGAAATTGTATTACATAATAAATATATATTCTTATGTTGTAAGGTTTGTCATTGGGCATATGCAGGGATATGTCTTGAAGGAACTTCTGAACTCCATTTATTTTTCTCCAAATGCCAGTAAATAATTAAGTGTTATTTGTTTTGCTTCTTTAGGTTTGATGTTAACTTTCCTTTTTAGGTTCGGTAATTGGTAAAATGTTTCCCCTTTAGATGGAAACTGTAGTAACATGGTTATTTGATTACATTACTCTCTCTTATTGCGATATTTCAATTTTGCAATGACTGTTAAATAAGATGCAGCTCTTTATCCTTGTTTAAATAGAATTTCTGTATTATGTTAAACTAGTTATGTATTTAATGTACATCGTCATCGATATTGAAGGGAGAACAAAAACTTGACTGGAACGGCACGATATGCAAGCATGAATACTCACCTGGGTATAGGTGAGCATTTCTTTCGTTTGTAACTTTGTCTTATTTTTTCACTGCTTCGTTGCTCGATAGTTGAATGCCCTTCTTTGTTCGAACTTTGGGTGTCTTTTTTAGAGCAAAGCAGAAGAGATGATTTGGAATCTCTTGGATATGTCCTGATGTACTTCTTAAGAGGAAGGTGACTGTTGCTGCATCACTTATTCTTTTTGGCTCCTTGTGCATGTTGAGCTTTGCGTCATGATATTTATTTTGTGCAGCCTACCTTGGCAAGGATTGAAAGCAGGAACCAAGAAACAGAAGTATGAGAAAATAAGTGAGAAAAAGGTTTCAACTTCCATTGAGGTAAACATCTGAGAAACATTCCGTGTAGGATGTCTATTCACAGGGTATGTAAGAGCATGCACGCTGAGTTACCTTTTTGTCAGGCGTTGTGCCGAGGTTATCCAACAGAGTTTGCATCATATTTCCATTACTGTCGATCACTACGTTTTGAGGATAAACCAGATTATGCGTATCTGAAGAGATTATTCCGTGACCTCTTCATTCGTGAAGGTTTGAAAACAGCTAATCACTAAAATTCTAATTTTTTTCTTCATCTAATTGTTATGAACGTATCAGATCCTATCCCTGAGGAAGTAGATAAAAGTGGATTTGATCCTTCAATTGTCATTTTCCTTGCAGGCTTCCAATTTGATTATGTTTTCGATTGGACTATTTTGAAATATCAGCAATCACAGATGGGCGCTCCTCCTTCCAGGACTCCTGTAAGTGCTATAACAATGAAATTTTCTTCAGTAGGTAATTTGCTATTCATGCATTTGATGAAGTATATGCTTCCTTTAGGGCCAAAGCTCAGGACTACCCCCTGCAATCCCCAATGCTGAACGGCAGCCTGGTAATTTCCCGTTTTTGCTTCTTTCTCTTCCTCTCTTTGCACGTGTAGTTAGATAGTTAATGGATACAGGAAAACTCGAACTCACAAAGGCCATTTACTGTCATTTTGTCCCTGAGGCCTTCTTAACATACCTGTGGGTTTGAAATTAAATATTTGTCAACTTTATTCAGGTGAGGAAGAGGGGAGGCAAGGTGGTGTGTCGTCTGCAGATCCTTTTCGAAGGAGAAATTCTGGACAACTTACAAATGCTGGAAGTTTGTCCAAGCAGAAGAGTCCTGTTGCAAATGATTCAACAAGCAAAGATGCTGTGGTTAGTAGCATTGAGTCATTTTTAACTTTAGATTAAAGCTTTGGTGTGGAGTTGGGCACCAGCAAGTGGCCTTTGGAGGCTTAGTGATATACCTGGTACAATGTGCTCAGCAAGATAGATGATGCAATATCATATAGTTATTAGGTCCAGAATTTTTTCCATTTCCTTATTCAGATTCCATAACAAAATTGGGTCAGACGGGGAGTTTCAGAGAGAATTATGGTCAGATTCAGGTTTAGGATTTCTGGACTCATCCTTTTTCTTCATAGAGAATCTTCATCTTTTTCTCTCTCCCTCACTCACTTCAGTTAGATCTTTCCTCAGTGCTATGTGCATTTTATTTTCGTTTTTCTATTTTTCTCATTTTATACGTCTAGGTGGTCAAGGGTCAGCAGATTAGATGAAAGATCAGGGCTGTTCCCCAGCAAGGAAGTGAAATGTGTGAGAAATTATTTGACCTTATTCTTGCCCTAAAGACCATATTGCTCCTATTATGAATGCTTTCTCCGCATGAGCCATAAGAGCTTGCATTGTACCTCAATCAGAACTGTAGAACAAGCCCAGACACCATTTGACCTTACACGAGATTTTTAGAACAGAACATAGCAACAGAAATGGTACCATTGTAATACACAAAAATGAGTAACAATTTTATTATGTCTACATCACGAGGGAGAATGTCATTTAACATGAGATAAACTAAATACCTTCTGAAATTAAAAAGTCAATTTGAGTTTTATATTCTTGTCAGGAGTCAGGAGTCAGGATCAGTGAAGGTTATACTTACTATTCCTTTGTTCTAGTTACATGTCATATTTGGGAAAAGATGTCTGAATGAATACAGACGATTCTGTATCTTCCAATAAAATTTTCAGTAATTGAAATAATACAAAACATGAAATGCTTTCAGTGATGATTTATGTGACATTATGATTTTAATAATTGAATTTTGTAGATGTCGAGCTCTACTTTTTTGGGAAGGTCTGGTGGATCATTGAGGCGAGGTGCAGTTTCTGGAAGCCGCGACACTTTCACTATGGGAAATGACTCTGATCCTACCCGTTTTCGCACCCCTGAGGTTAGTCCTGGGAATATGCACAAAATCTCAAGTGGGCAGAGAAGTTCACCGATCGGTGGATCGTCAGACCCCAAGTATGCTTTGTCTGGCAGGAACAATTCTAGCATAAAGAACTATGAATCCACAATAAAGGGCATTGAGAATCTGAATTTTGATGATGAGGAGAGGGTACATTATTGAATGCACGCCTTGTCTAGTACTTGTATATCGTCAGATTGTGTGATAGATGCGAGCTAGGATTAAGACTGTTGAAGATGCTTTCGGGGAAGATTTGATTTGGAAAATCAAGGAAACGGCGGTTGGTATTTGTGCTCATGAAGATCTGTAGCCAATAAATAGACAAAGCAGATTGTGCAAACAGAAAATGTACTGAGCCATGGTGGCGTGGGTCTTTAATTCCATGTGGCCTTCTATTCCTACCTCTGGTATCTTGTTTTTTCCTAGTGTTGGGGTATGTACTGAAACTGTAAATTTTCCACTGTAACGCCAGCTTTCAACAAAATTCTATGCAGTTGGTTTTAAATATTCGAGTCGCTGAATGGGCTTTTGCCACTGCTTTTGTTTGTTTGATTGTGGTTGAGAACCATTTGTATGGGTGTGAAATCCTTGGCTCTGTATCATGATTGATTGAACTGATTTCGTTTCTACCATTTCTTGCAAGTTATTTTCAACTCTCCGTCTTTTTCAGCTTCTACAAATAAGGGACTTCGACCATCAATTTGCACTGCATTTAGTTCTTCTTTACCAGTTTTTGCTAGTCCAAGCTGTTAATTTGAAATATTTCCCCTTTGCTTTTTACTTGTTTCTAGATGATATGTTTAGTAAAGTAGATTGGATTATACTCAAGACGACTTAAAAAAGTACAAATGAAAAACTACAATTTTAATCCTACGTCTAAGGGTATGAACTTCCGACCATCTACTAACATTTCTATTTGAACTACCTTATTTAGGAGGCTTTGTTTCGTTTGCGTTTTTAGCACTCAGTTTTGAGTTTCTCAAGTTATTCAAAGTTTTTTTTTCAGGGTCTGTGTTAAGATTGTTGAAAACGTGTTTAGTTTATAATTATGAAAAACTGTTTTTTAAAACAGAAAATTGAAAAACACATTTGATTTGAAATTTTGAAAAATTGTTTTATAACATTTTTTTCCGTTACAAAAATAAAATACAAACAATAATAAATTAACTTGGCATAAAATAAGAGATAAAATACAAACAATAATAAATTGACTTGGCATAAAATAAGAAATAAAAAATAAACATTTTTGTTTTTATTAAATAATAATTTTTTTTGAGTATTTTTAGTGTTTTCACTGAAAATGTTAAAATTATATTTTAAGTTTTATGTTATAAGAATTTGATGAAACAGTAAATTGGCTGACGTGTGGAGGGTGTTGATGACAAAAATTTAACAAATAATTTGTGTGCAAGTTAGAACAAATATACTTGTGTATGTTTGATTGTGCCGGTAAGTATTTATAAGTTAGTTAAATATTATTATATTTATTTATATATTTCGTAAGATTTATAATTTTTTATCTTCATGTTCATTAGAACCACTACTTATAATCTACAAATTTTTTTACCAAATATATTATCAATAATATTGAAGATTATAAAAGAGTGAGCAACTTATAACAAACCAGAAAGATTTACATTAGTAAGAACTAAGAAGAAGAATTATCCTTACACTACTTGTGTATACCTCTCCTTAATCCACATCATGCTCTTTTTAATAGATCCCTTCACTTTCCCTTCAACACTGTACACCGTATAGTTAGCCACCCTCTTATTACTCTGCAACTCCGGGTCATTGAAACTCCATTTCTTGGAATTCGACCCGTTTGTCGACTTCCCTTTCTTGAACTTCCATTGATCTTTAGCAGCAACATTATTATTCGACCCGACGGTGATGATGCATATGAAGCACCTGAAATCTTTCATGTTTGAGTTGGGCATTTGCATTCTTCCACCATTGCATGATTTTGATCTTAAATGTTCCATTTTTTTCTGGGAATTTAGTACAAGATTTTCTTCGTTTGGACGAGGTTTTATGGGCAGGTGGTTTGGTTTGTCGTAGCGTCTTAGGATACATGTGATTCCGTAAATTTGGCGGCGTTCATGGTTGTTTGTCCCGGCGGTGGGGGGCGGCGGTACTTACGAGGTGGGTGTATGTGCGTGCACTGGGGGTGGCGGGATGGGGTGGCTGAGGGGAGCACAAGTTTGTATTTTCTGGCAATTAGAGAGAAAAAATCGAAGTGGAGGTTACGAGGATCCAATGCCCCCATGAATATATTACAGTTGAGAACCTTCTTGTCATCCCTTTCTTTAGTTTGGACCTGATCTCCTTCTCCTCATAACTCCTACCGGTGGGGTGGAATTGTCTTGCCCATTGCACACTTGTCCACTTTTCATTGAACAATAAAAAGTGGTTAACATTAAATGAGTTCAACTTGTTCAATAAAAAATGGACAAGGGTACAACGGACAAGATAATTCCTCCCCACTGAAGAGGAGTTCAGAGCCGTTCTTTGGATTAACATCCCTTTCTTTAGGTGAAATATTTTAAATGTTGCTATTCAAATCACCTTCTGAAAAAAAAAATTGTTCAAGTCAACTCTAACACGGATAAAATTGATGGTAATTAAGTCTAAGTCGAATTCTAAAAGGGATTGATGGTAGATGCAAGAAAGGCTCTTACTCAACCTTATGTTATTAGGATTATGATTTTCATATAACAATAAGAGAAATTATAATTGAGATATATTATGCCACGTGTCTTGAAAAGATGTAAACGGGAATTCAACTTCTTCTGTTATGTGTTCGTAATGAATAAAAAGAGATTGACACAAGGTGAAATTGTATGAAGTAAGGTATAATTCTTGCAGAAACGTTCAAATACTATTTTATGAAGTACTAGTACCAAAATGCAAGGATTGTAAATGTTTGGAAAATTGACTCAAAATTGTCAAAAATCAAAAGTTATTAAAGCTTTAAAGGAAAGGAAATTTAAGGTGATCAATTGTTTGTTATATATATATTGAAATAATACCTGGTGGAGGATGGTTAGAGGTGTTTCGACAGTCACGTTCTTTGGTTGCTCCGATACCTGAAAAGGAGGCGGGGAACTCTCCCCCGGTTTATCCTCCGGGGTGAAAATTAGATTTTGAGGGAAAAGAATGGACGGAATAGAGTGGAATACGATAATAGCAAAATGTGTGATTTTTTTGTGTGTTCTTTTACCTGATTTACCTTCTGAGGTATTTATAGGTGGGCGCTTTCCCTCCACGCGCCAGACGGTTTTCTCCAGACTGCTCGGCAGTTGTTGTCCACGTTCGGACGGTTACCATCACGTGGCAGCGGTTCCGATAATGCGCTAATTGGCTTCGGGACGTGGGGGCGGTTAGTTTATCATTCACATAACCGTTATTTAATATCAGCGAATCGTCCATTGATGTTGTCAACTGACTGCCCCTCTCAGTGGTTGGCGGTCCACTAGTTCGATGCCATAATCAGTCGACTGCTATTTGTTATAACACTGATCGACTGCCTGCCGCCCAAGGTAGTCAACTTGACTGCCACTCACATAGAGAGCGTATTGAGTCTGGCACCATTTGAGTCTAGTCTATTTCTAGTATAGCATCATTAGCCCCTCTACCTCTTAAAGATTTTTGTCATTAAGAGGTAGCGAGATTTTCTTCCATTCTTCGAAAGAATCTGAATACTCGTTTTTTTTTTTATTTTTTTATTTTTTTTTTTTTCAGTTGTTTTAACGAGTTTTGATCGCATTTGGAATCGAGTTCACGTATTGGATTTCAAAATTTTTGGAGGTAAAAATCCCTCCAAAAACCACCTCTATATAAAGAGGTGTAAAAGCCATTCATTTCATTTTCCTCTTTTCCCATGTCATAGGTCTCTCACTTTCCTTGAGCAAATCGAAGGTAATCCTCCCTAATCTTTCTTTTTTAGAGAATGCCTAGAGTTATAAGTTCATCTACTAGTCAAGAAAATTCCTCACCTTCTTCAAATTTTTCGCCTGAATCGAGTGGAGGTGTCGACCGCCCATTTGGGGTGGTCGGCCGCCCTTATGGAGGCGGTCGACTGCCCCATGGGAGCAGTCGGTTGACTGCTCCCTCGGGAGCAGTCGACCGCCCGCCTGGGAGCGGTCGATTGCTCCTTGGGAGCAGTCGGTCGACTGCTCCCTTGGGAGCAGTCGACCGCTCGGGTCGACCGCCCCGAGGGAGCAGTCGGTCGACTGCTCCCTTGGGAGCAGTCGACCGCCCGCCTGGGAGCGGTCGACTGCTCCTTGGGAGCAGTCGGTCGACTGCTCCCTTGGGAGCAGTCGACCGCCCACCTGGAGGCGGTCGACTGCCCCCTGGGAGCAGTCGGTCGACTGCTCCCTTGGGGGCGGTCGACTGCCCCCCGAGGAGCAGTCGGTCGACTGCTCCTTTTGGAGTGGTCGACGGTAATCCTTTGGCCGACTGTCATACTTGTGATAATATTGAAATTGAGAGAAGTCCGGCAGGTAACATAGTTGCACTTGAGATTCCCAAAGCATGTAGTCTTTATAGTTCACAAAAAAAATTGAATAGGATGCTTGGGAAATTTTTTCTTTATGATGATTATGTGTATAGAGCTCCCTCACCCACCGAGCAACTTCCTGGGTCGGACCTTCGTGAGATTGCCATATATAAGGATAGTATGGACGGGGGTTTAAGGTTTCCACTTCACCCACTCTTTATCTCCATTTTTAACGAGTTTCATTTTACTCCTAGTCAAATGAACCCAAATGCTTGGAGGCTTGCTTTATACTTTCTATACATGTGTTTGTCTAAACATATTGAGCCTAGCGTAGACTTATTTAGGCGTGTTTTCGAATTGCATCATCTGCCCCAATGTAACGCTTATGTCTACCTTACCTCAAAAATCAATATGCAAGTACCTCACTATAGAAATTCCAATTGTGGGTGGAAGTCTCGATTTTTCTTTGTTCGACCCTCAAAAGGCCGCTTTCCTTTTAGTACCAAATGGAGACATCCCCAAGTCCGCCTGTTCAACAACCCCTTTGAGGTGACCCCTCTTGTGGAAAGCCAAGTTAAAAAATTGGAGTGTCTAGATCCTCCTGCTTCTAGGCTGAGCGATGTATTAACGGAGGATAATATGTTATCTTTGGGGCTCTTCAAGCCTACTGGTAGGTTTTGTGTTTATAACCTGCCTTGTTGAATTTGTAGTAATATATATATATTTATTGTTATTTTTTTTCTTTTTATATGATGATTCTGATGAGTTTTGTTTCTCATACAGGAATGAGGTTCAATCTGGCAGGCGTGCTTGGATCCGTACCTCTTGCTACCGACGACGAGGGGCCTTCTTCTCCTGGACAGGCCAAGAGGAGGAAAACTGCAACCAAGGCAAAAAGAGTGGCAGGCGATAAAAATGCCTTGGTGTCTGCTGGCGGAGCTATGGAGGATGACCACATTGATCTGACTACGGGTGCTGACCCGATATACGCTGACGATGACCACTCTGCTGGGAATTCTCCTGTCCCCGACTTGCGTTTTCCGCCTGCTCATGCTAGGAGAGATATGGAGGTCATGCGAAGCTGTGTTATATCGCACATGTCGGAGGGTTTATCGAGAAGAAAAATTGAGGATATTGAAAAGGTTTTGGCCGTCTACAACAGAAAGGTTAGTTACTTACACGCCCACCTTTTCTTTTCTTTTTAGTTAGCGGTTCAGCTAATCATGCATACTTTGATTTATGCCTGCCAGGTTTTGACCCTCGAGGATTCTCTTGTTAAAGCCTGTAAGCGTATGGTCACTGACTTGGAAGTTGTCGATGATGAGAAATCTAAGGAAATTCATCATTTGAAAAAGAAGAACTCTACTCTGAGAAAGTCTTGTGAGGCTTCAGAGGCTCGAGTCAAGGAACGAGAAGAGGAGATTGATAACCTTCGGTCTGCCCTTGCTCGCGCTCAGCATGATGCTGTGGAGAGTTATAAGGCTTCTTCAGAATACCAGCAAGACTTGTACGCATACGGAGCTGAGTCTATGAGCGCTTCCATTTTATTGACCAAAGAGTGGATATCAACCGAGCACCCAGGCGTTAACCCCCAGGGCTTTGACCGTTTCTTGGCTCGACGACGAGATTTGGAGCAAGCTGCTGAGCAGGGACAGGCCACTGAGCATGATGGGGTAGATGATCAGGCAGACGATCCTCTTCATGATGGAGATGGTGCTTCTCAGTTGGATTGATTTAGCATGTCGCTATTTTTGTTTTTAGTCTAGACAAACTTTCGGCTTTTTCGATCAGCATTTTGTCTCACTAGTCCGAGATGTGGGCTAGACTTATCTTTTATAACTTGACTTTGGCATTTTCCTTAGATTTTCACTTGTTTTACGAAGCAGCCCCTAGCACTTGAACGACTTTATTTTGTTTTTGTATGGTTGCGTTTAATGCGATTAAATCAACATTTTCTCTAACAACAATTTATCTTTTCAATTGATCGACCATGTGACACAATCAACTACCAACGTGCGAAATAGCATCGTGAACTGTTTATCGCATAATTTTGGGCAATCCAAATCATGTAAAGCGATTTTAAGATTTAACCAAATTTTGGCTTAATCGCTTAGTGCTAAGCCTTTAGGGCGTAGTTTGTAGACCATCTTGTGGTCACCGTCTAGCTATAAGGCGATTTAGAGACTTAACCAAATTTTGGTTTTATTGCTAACCGCCAAGCTGCTTGTTGTATAGTAGACCACTTCGTGACTACCGTCTAGTTGTAAGGCGATTTAGAGACTTAACCAAATTTTGGTTTTATTGCTCACCGCCAAAGAGACTTAACCAAATTTTGGTTTTATTGCTCACCGTCAAAGAGACTTAACCAAATTTTGGTTTTATTGCTCACCGTCAAAGAGACTTAACCAAATTTTGGTTTTATTGCTCACCGCCAAGCTGCTTGTTGTATAGTAGACCACTTCGTGACTACCGTCTAGCTGTAAGGCGATTTAGAGACTTAACCAAATTTTGGTTTTATTGCTCACCGCCAAGATGTTTGTTTCGACGGCTCGTAGATCAAAATGATTTGTTCATACAAAAGATTGTCCGGACTGGTGGACTCAGTAGGCGCACCGGGACGTCCCAGCTAGGCTGGCCCTTCCTTAGCACCCTCATCATCTGCCGCCGTCTAGACTTTTCATTAAACATTTCTTAGGACCACAAACGTGTCCAAGAAAACAGCATTACAAAAAGAAAATGAGCATAAACGATTCTAGAAAATAGAAAGCACCGATATCCTTTAGGAGGACTAACAATCGGCGTTACATTGAGGAAAAAACAACAAGAACTCTAAAATAACAAACTGAAGGAAAAAATAGTAAAAGTCTTAACCAACTTCATCATGCGTTTTTCTTTTCTATTGGTAGTATTTTTTGAGATGCTCGGCGTTCCATGGTCTACTCATCGGCTTCCCTTTTAGATCTTTAAGACTGTAGGCTCCCTTTCCCAGGCTTCTGATCACTTCATATGGTCCTTCCCAATTCGGCCCAAGCTTGGATGGTGGACGCCCAGCTGCGGCAGCACTTCTGAGCACCAAATCGCCAGGTTGAAACGTCCTTGATTTTACTCGTCGGTTGAAATATTCTGCAGCTTTCCGCTTGTAAACTGCCATTTTGACTGCTGATCTCTCTCGGACCCCTTCGAGGAGGTCGAGCTCAGAGCAAGTCGCTACTGGGTCGAGCTGCTCGACATTCAGCCTGCCAGTCCTGTTAAGGATTTCCACCGGTACCACTGCTTCCATCCCAAAAGACATTTTGAAAGGTGTCTCTCCTGTTGGCTCTCTAGGGGTTGTATGGTATGCCCATAATACGTTGGGTAACTCGTCCGCCCATGATCCCTTTTCTTTATCTAGTCTTGTTTTGAGATCCCAAAGTATTGTCCGATTCATTACTTCAGCCTGCCCATTTGATTGCGGGTGCGCCACCGAAGTCAAACGGTGATTGATGTTATAACTTTCGCAAAAAGCTTTGAAACTATGATTGTCAAATTGTCTGCCATTGTCGGTCACGATCACCCTCGGTATCCCAAATCTACAAATTATACTTTTCCATACAAAACCTTGGATTTTAGCTGTGGTTATCGTTGCCAAAGGCTCCGCTTCTACCCATTTGGTGAAGTAGTCAATGGAGACTAGCAAGAATTTCCTTTGACCCCTGGCGATTGGAAAAGGTCCAAGGATATCCATTCCCCATTGGAAAAAAGGACAGACTCCGAAAATGGCACACTGCTGCTCGGCGGGTACATGAATTAAGTTTCCATAGCGTTGACAAGCATCACATTTTTTCACCAAGTCTCTAGCATCTTCTTTCATGGTAGGCCAATAATATCCTTGCCGCAATGCCTTGAACGCAAGAGTCGTGGCTCCCTGGTGATTACCGCAAATCCCAGCATGTATTTCAAACAACACTTCCTTGGCTTCGGTTGGCCGCAAGCATTTCAAATAAGGCATAGTAAAGCCCCGCTTATACAACTGTCCGTCGATCATGGTGAACATGGCTGATCTAACCTTAATTCTCTTTGCTTCGATCGGGTTTTCTGGCAATGCGTCTTTGACAAGATAATTCATTATCGGATCAACCCAACTTGTTTCAAATTCAATGTCTGCAATTTCTATCATATTCATTATGCTCGGCTGCTTCACTGTTTGTACGCTTGTTGTGCTAGGCAGGTTTCTCGTATTTGCCGATGCTAACTTTGATAGCGCGTCTGCTCGTGAATTATCTTTTCTTGGGACTTTGGTTATTTTGAAGTTGGAGAATTTTCTTTGTAAATCTCTCACCTTCATTAAATACGCGGCCATTTTACTATCTTTTGCTTCGAAATCACCGGTTATTTGTCCAACCACTAGCTGTGAGTCACTACATATTTCAACAGATGACACCCCCAGTCTGACAGCCAGATTTAATCCTGTGATTACTGCTTCATACTCAGCGTCATTGTTTGTGGCTGAGAACTCAAAGCGGAGAGAGTATTCTAGTTCTTCAGACTCTGGCCCTATCATGATGATCCCCGCTCCAGATCCTTCACTCTGTGATGAACCATCCACAAAAATTTTCCAGTCTGCTGTCCTGTCGTCAGGTATGCTAGGCGGCATGGTAAGCTCTGCGATGAAGTCTGCCAATACCTGCGCCTTTATTGCTGTCCTTGGCTTAAACTCGATATCAAACTCGCTTAGCTCGATTGCCCATTTGAGCATCCTTCCCGACGTCTCTGGACGATGGAGGATCTGCTTGATAGGTTGATTAGTCATGACTTGCACGGTATGAGATTGGAAGTATGGTCTCAACTTTCTGACGGCCACTATCAGAGCAAACACCAATTGTTCCGCTAGGCTGTAGCGGGTCTCTGCTCCTTTTAACACCTGACTTACATAGTAAACTGGTCTCTGAATTTTTGTAAATTCTCTTATCAACACTGCGCTGACGGCCCGGGGTGATACTGCCAAGTATAAAGATAACACATCCCCGGGTTGAGGTCGAGTTAGGATTGGAGGCTCCTGTAGCGATTGTTTTAACAGTTCGAGCGACTCCTCGCATTCCCTAGTCCATTCAAAGTTGTTTGAACCCCCAATTGCCTTAAAAAAGTGATAGCATTTGTCAGCTGCTCTACTCATAAATCGATTTAGGGCGGCTACCCGTCCAGTTAACCTTTGTACCTCTTTTTTCGTAGTCGGGCTTTTCATCTCTAAGATTGCTCGAATCTTGTCTGGGTTGGCCTCGATTCCTCTCTGCGTGATCATGAATCCCAGGAATTTTCCACCAGCCGTTCCAAATACACACTTCTCTGGGTTGAATTTTAACTTGTTCTGCCTGGCGACGTCAAACACTTGCTGCAAGTCAGATACATGATCGCTTGTCTTAGCACTTTTGACTACCATATCATCAACATAGGCTTCAATTATGTTTCCTATCAGATTACCAAAAACTTTATTTACCATCCTCTGGTAAGTCACCCCCGCATTTTTCAGCCCGAATGGCATAGCTGTGTAGCAGTACGTGCCGAAATCGGTAATGAATGATGTTTTTTCCTGATCCGATTCTGCCATGGAGATTTGATGATATCCTGAGAATGCGTCAAGAAAGCTGAGTCGCTCGTGGCCGGATGTGGCATCTACCAGGTGATCAATACGGGGAAGTGGATAGGAATCTTTTGGACAGGCCTTGTTCAACCCAGTGTAGTCCACACACATGCGCCACTTTCCATTCGACTTTTTTACCAAAACGATATTTGCTAGCCACTCAGGGTACTGAACCTCTCGAATGAAGCCTGCCTTTAGCAACTTTTCGACCTCTTCTTTTGCGGCGGCTTGTCTGTCTGGAGCGAAGTTTCTTTTCTTTTGCTTAACTGGTTTGGCTTCTGGCAAGGTACCCAATCGGTGCTGAGCGACTGACGAACTGATCCCAGGAATATCACTAGGATTCCAGGCGAATACATCCATGTTGTCCATCAGACACTTTATCAAATCCGCCCTTTGCTCCGGTGGTAAATCTGTCCCAATGTTAAACTCTTTTCCATCCGTCGCTTGGATTTTCTCGGTCATATCCAGTGGTTCAATCCTTCCTATTGGTTGCTCGAAGTCCAACATCAAAATCGCTGAAGTATTTCTGATTTGAAAATTTTCAACATAGCACCTTCGGGAGGCGTTCTGGTCTCCCCTTATACATCCAATCCCTCTACTGGTAGGAAATTTTAACACCTGGTGATAAGTAGAAGCGACCGCTCGAGCAGCATTCAAGATAGGTCGTCCATATATTGCATTGTAAGACATGGAGGCTTTGAATACCAAGAAGCTTGCCATAATAACCACGCTTGTCGGATAAGTCCCTAATGTCACTGGTAACTCTACGGTTCCTTCTGGGACTACAGTAGCTCCTCCAAAACCCACCAAGGGTGTATTTACTGATTTCAGTTGACTTGGGGAGATTTTTAAGCCCAAAAAGGCATCCCAACTGAGGACATCTGCTGCACTACCACCGTCAACCAATACCCTTCTGACGTCGAAATCTGCAATATCGCCTACCACCACAAGAGCATCATCGTGGGGGCATTGCACGCCTACCAGGTCCTCCTTGCCAAAAATAATGTCTTGATCGAACCTTTCTTTCCTCTGTATCGAGCAGACTCCAGTCGAACGGGCATAAATTTTTCTGGCAGAGTTGGAATCTCCGCCTGCTGCTGTTCCGCCGATGATCATATTAATTACTCCCGCTCGAGGCTGGGGATGTTCCTCTACCTTTTCTTTACCACGATCATTTCTCACATATTTTGATAAAGATCCTCTTTTTAACAACCGTTCGATCTCCTCTTTTAGTTGCATACAATCTTCTGTGTCATGCCCGTGATCTTTATGAAATTGACAATATTTTCTCTTATCTCTTTTCATGGCAGGCGCGGCCATTGGTTTAGGCCATTCGAGGTCTTTCATATTTCGTATTTCCATCAACACTTTTGTACGTGGAGTGTTCAGGGGGGTATAAATTCTGGTATCCTCATACTTCGGTCTAGTCGATCGGTCTCGGATGCTGTCTTTACTTGTATGTACCACTCTTTGTTTTCCTTTATCAGTCATCTTTCGGTCATCATGAGATTTCCGCTTGTGAGTATCTGGCTCCCTTCCTTCCCGCAAGCTTTTGGTTACTACGTCTGCCTCTTCTGCGTCTACGTACTTATCTCCTTTTTTCAACAGGTCATGCATTGACTCTGGAGGATTTTTTGAGAGAGACATTTTGAAGGCCCTGTTTCGTGTACCATTCATGATAGCCGTGACAACAGCAGACATTTGGAGATCTTTGATGCCGAGAGTGGCTCTGCTGAACCTTGCCAAGTATTCCTGCAGTGTTTCATCCTTCTCTTGGAGTACTTGCATTAGGCCGATGGCGGTTTTTCTCTTTCTTTTGCTACTCAAGAAGTAAGCCACAAAGCTTCGAGAAAGTTCATCAAATGTTTTGATAGACCGCGGAGCGAGAGTGGCTACCCAGTCTCTAGCTTCTCTCCTCAACGTTGGCGGAAAGGACCGGCACATTACTGCGTCTGGCGCCGCATACAGCCTCATCAGGTCTACAAAAGTCCGCAAGTGATCTAAGGGGTCTGTTACTCCATCGTATGCTTCTATCATCGGTTGCTTAAAACCTTTTGGCAGGGGGACCGCCATAATTTCTGGTGCAAACGGGTCCTCTTCCAAAACCATCTGCCTACGTCGATCCTTTCTTTTTGACAAGGCATCGTCAATCTTTTGCGCCATCATCTCTTCCATTTTCTTTTCCAAACTTACCATTGGTCGTATCCCATGCGGATCTGCCTCTCCATAAACCGTTACCGGGGGTGTAACTACTGGCCCCATTTGTGGTATGGCGTCAGGCGGAGAGAATCCTTGGCCCATCCCAGTTGGTTGAATACCTGGTGGTGCATTTTGATGCTCCACCAACTGCGGCGGCCCGTTGTGATTTTCCGACGATTTGGGAGCCAGCTCGGCGGCCTTTTGAGTTTGATTGTGCAAAAAGGCCATAAGAGTTTCTATCTTTGTTTCCAATGAGTTGAACTGCGTTTGAGTAACGTACGGGAGCGGTGGCAGTTGGTCATCTCGAGCCACAGACTCCGATTCCGCCGTGGTTGCTGTCATTCGTGTTCCACTTCTAGTTTGTCTACCCGTCATAGCTTTTATGTCAAATCAATTCCCACAGACGGCGCCAATGAAATAATACCTGGTGGAGGATGGTTAGAGGTGTTTCAACAGTCACGTTCTTTGGTTGCTCCGATACCTGAAAAGGAGGCGGGGAACTCTCCCCCGGTTTATCCTCCGGGGTGAAAATTAGATTTTGAGGGAAAAGAATGGACGGAATAGAGTGGAATACGATAATAGCAAAATGTGTGATTTTTTTGTGTGTTCTTTTACCTGATTTACCTTCTGAGGTATTTATAGGTGGGCGCTTTCCCTCCACGCGCCAGACGGTTTTCTCCAGACTGCTCGGCAGTTGTTGTCCACGTTCGGACGGTTACCATCACGTGGCAGCGGTTCCGATAATGCGCTAATTGGCTTCGGGACGTGGGGGCGGTTAGTTTATCATTCACATAACCGTTATTTAATATCAGTGAATCGTCCATTGATGTTGTCAACTGACTGCCCCTCTCAGTGGTTGGCGGTCCACTAGTTCGATGCCATAATCAGTCGACTGCTATTTGTTATAACACTGATCGACTGCCTGCCGCCCAAGGTAGACTGCCTGCCGCCCAAGGTAGTCAACTTGACTGCCACTCACATAGAGAGCGTATTGAGTCTGGCACCATTTGAGTCTAGTCTATTTCTAGTATAGCATCATATATATATATATATATATATATATATATATATATATATATATATGTATTAGATATTTTCTTTTGAGTGCACGATCAGGTTTAGTTGGTCTCTTTATTATTTGTAATTTGTAGAAATGACAAAAAGTAGAATATTGTGAGTGTGGCAAGTTGATGTACTTTTTTTTTTTGATACTTCATAGTTTGGTTGAGTGAAATTTTTTATATAATTATAATAAATTTTTATGTAGTTGAATACTTTTGACCTTTTCTCCAATTTTAAAATTTTGTACGGAAATTTTTGTGTTGTTTTTCACCATATATTTTTATCTTTTTTTCTTTATGTTGTTTTTCACCATATATTATATATTTTTGTCTTCTTAATATTTCTGAACGGAGATTCTGTGTGCAGATCAAAGAATTGGTTTTAATTCCCAACAGTTACACTTATAGTCTTTCTAACGTTGAAGTAGCATCACCCATTTTACAAGTACTAATATCTCTTGTAAAACTTGGAATATATCAAGTGGTTCTACTGCACAGCACGAGAACACGTAGGTACACGTACCCATGTGAAAAGAAAGTGGATTGAAAACTAAGGGACCTCACAGAGTCACAGACTGTAGGCCGACACTTTTACATCCGATAAAACTTCAAAGAGATTTGGGAAAGACTCTGGAACATTGTAAAATGTTACAAAGAAATCCCAGTAAAGAGATGCTTGGAAGAGTCTAAAAGGAATTCTCTAGAATGCAGTTGAATCATGGCAATAGAACATATTGTTGAACTTTGGAAGAGATGAAAGAATCTGGAGGGAGTGATTTAATGAAGAAAATACAGCAGAATCAAAGCTGAAAACAGGCAAACGATTTAACAACCTTGGCTAAATCAAAACAATATTTATACTTCTTTGAAGTTCAAAGTTGTTTCGATTGTATCAATGCAAAAGCCAACTGATCTTCCCAAAGCCATAGCCTCTGCTAGGCTCGACCGGGATTCATTATGGCAACTTAATATCAAGACTGTATCCACTGTAGCCTGTCTGACCTGAGAGTCAACTTCATCCTCTGTGAAGCCCAGCCCTTTAAGCACTCTGTCCAACTGTCTCACAATAGATGAACCAACAGTTAGCACTCCATCGTGCCTAAAGGGCATGTTTCGATAAAATAAAAAAAAGTAACTTCCTTATAAGCTGCAGGAACCTCGGTTGTGGATTTTGGTCCACATAATTTGTGGATCCCCCAACTTATAAGAAAGCTACATTTTTGCTAAACGTGCTCTTAATACGGAACTTTTGCATCATAATAAGCATAAATTGACCTTCTCAACATCAGAGTGGAGCAACTCTGAGTATCCAAACAACAGATGTTCTGCGACCAAGCCTCCAAGTATTATGCGTAAAAACTTTTTCAACGTCTGTTAAAGAAGAAGTGTGCCACCACCGAATGTTAAGTATGCAAGTATACCCTTCCAGATAATATAGAAAGATAGACCCATTAAGACACAGATGATTCAACCATTTATTACCCTCCTTATGAGTTTTTATGATAAGAAATTCTGGTGACAAACAATAGCCTGCTCATGCTTTTATTGGATTGCGATAAAATTGCCCCTGCTAAGTGATCTGGGCATTGTTCAGATGAACTGAAGCTCTGCAATTTCAAATTAAATGTCATGGTTTACATTTTTGGCAGAGTGATATTTCGCATTCGAATGGTAAACTCTACATTAAAAACATCGATATAATAATTATATTTTTCCCTTCAAAGGTCTGTTTTACAAAAAATAAAATAGATGGTTAACATATATAGTTCCAGATAATGTAAAATCACATCAACATATTTCAATGCCCCAAACAATTTCAGGTTCCCACTCTAGAAATTGATAATAGGATATGTAACAAATGAATACCAAGGACAACCAAAGGACAGTTCTTAAGAGAGTTTAATATTATATCACGTGTCTTAAATTTTTATCAAGCCTGTGTATTCATGACCTAGAGCAGTAATTCATCATTATGTGCGCAACGATTGCTAATTTGATCTTTTCTCTGACAACTAGTTAACAGTTGCCCAGGTAGTCATTGTCAGCAGCACCCATTATATATTGCTAGTAATTTGGTCAACCTAACTCATTTTGTCACAATGGTTATGTATTTTTTCAATGGAAGCGTTCAAATGGAAAATGAACAAGTAACTAAAAAGAAATCTCACCTCATTACTCAGCTTTCCTTTGGTGTTTTCCATATCAACCTGCACATATGGATGCACAAGAAAGGTAAACGTGATCATGAGATAAGGCAATTAGAGCCCAAGGTTCTTGTTAAATTCCCCGGGTTCAGTTCTGCGTGGTTTAAACACAAAGTCCCCACGTTTGCTTTTATTCTTGAGGTATTATGTTTCAAAAGATAGAGCTTTGAAGTTGGGGATTGATAGCGTTCTTAGCTCAAATGCAGAAGTAGCAATGACGCATATGCATTCAATGACCCTAGTCTGGACTTATATGGAATGATATTTCTGAGTTTTGACATTCATGGTTGATCAACAAGATATGAGGATACTCTACACTTATTGGTTGTTAAAGCCATCATTATCAACCACAGTTTGCTATGTCGACATTGGCAGAAATACTCAACGCAATAGAACTTCTCAGAAACTTCAACAAAAAGCTCAATTGACCAAATAGAAAGTAACCTAGAGTGTGCTTACATCTCTTAGAAACTCAAAGCCAAGAAATTCCACTTTCCCTCTAGCAAACCTATCCTGCATTAGATCTTCGGCACTAGGTACTTTATATCTTTTTGGTAAAACCCCAAGCAAGTAACCAACTAGAAAATGACCCGCTTCATGCTGCAAGAAAATACAATTGTGAACCATGATGAACGGGATTGATGATACTAAGTACAGTGGTGAAGACAGTGGGATTATTAAACTAGATAGGAAAAATTGTCTAAAAGTCATCTACAAGTGACTTGTTTCAAATTAGGTCAAAACAAATTTCAAAATTGTTAATAAGTCATACTTTCATCAAATTTTCATATTAATTCCAAAATTATCCCTATGATCTATATTTCCCACACACTGCCACAGCCACCACTATTCCCGCCGCCGCCGCCGCCACCACCACCACCACCACCACCTTCGCCGCCGCCGCCGTCGAATCAAGAGAACATTCCAAAATCTTATTTGGTGATGGAGTGAACTTGAAAACTGCAGAAATCGTTGGAGATCTTTTTCATTGAACCCATAGCCACCTGCCGAATTTCATGAAACTCATAGCCACCTGCCAGATTTTTTCTGCTTTTATGTTGTGATCGTTATCTTTTTCTTCACAATCTCTTGAAACAACGATGCTTTTTTTCTCCATTAAGCGTCTTTTCGAAAAATCTAAAAATTCATAAGCACAAATCATTTATAGCTCTTGTTTTCTGCAAAAGTATACTGAAGGAAAAGTTGTATTCCTGTTAGAATATACGGTAGATTCTATAGATAATCTTCAAGATTTCAGCAACTATTATATCGTGTTCGTTGAGATCTGGATCCACTGATTTGTTCTTTTCAATAACCTTAAGGATGATTTTGCCCTTCAAAATTTCTGTTGGAGACTGTTCCTCACTTGAATTCTAAATTGTCCTGGATGGAAAAATTCATTATTGGTCTGATCCTAGTTTTCTATTCGTGCATCTGTTGGTTTCCCTTGTTTTTCTTAGTTTTTTTTTGTGGGAAGGTGCTGGAGGTTGAGTAAACTTCTTATTTTTCCTTTGTGGTTTCTGCTTCCACATAGGAATGCTTCGTTGGTTTATGCTGTCTGCAGCTAGCATGCATTTTCTTAGTTTTAATCCATGATACTGTTTTGTTTAGGTAATGTGCATTGGTATATTTTGATATTGTTTTAATCCATGACACTGTTTTAATCATATGATATTGTTTGAATGTCTTAGTTTTAATCTATGATATTGTTTTGTTTGGGTAATGTGCATTAGTATATTTTGATATTGTTTTAATTCATGATACTGTTTTAATCATATGATACTGTTTGAATATCTTAGTTTTAATCCATGATACTGTTTTGTTTAGGTAATGTGCATTAGTATATTTTGATATTGTTTTAATCTATGATACTGTTTTAATCATATGATACTATTTGAATGTCTTAGTTTTAATCCATGATACTGTTTTGTTTAGGTAATGTGTATTAGTATATTTTGATATTGTTTTAATCCATGATACTGTTTTAATCCTATTATACTGTTTGAATGTCTTACTTTTAATCCATGATACTGTTTTGTTTAAGTAATGTGCATTAGTATATTTTGATATTGTTTTAATCCATGATACTGTTTTAATCTATGTGGAATGAATTTTATTTATGATACCGTGCTTTTATCTTTGATATTGTTTAATTATGACAATGTTTGAACCCGTGATACTGTTTGAATGTCTTTGTTTTGTCTATGATACTGTTTTAATCCATGATAATATTTTGTTTAAGTAATGTGTATTAATATAAATTGATAATGTTTTAATCCATATTTTAATCTATGATACTGTTTTGCATAATACAGTATCAAACAAAACATATGACTAATTAAACAGTATCAAAGATAAAAGTATGATATCATAGTCATGTGTGTTGTTTGATACTGTATTATGCAAAACAGTATCACAAAAAATAGTATCACTATAGAAATGATCATAGAATTTGCACACGTGCTCAGAATTTTTATTATAATATGTTTTCAGAATGGTCTCGACGAGACGGTCAAGACCAGTCGCTTCGCCACTGCGTATAATGGATTTTACCCGTTTGAAGTCGTCTCTTTAGCTTAAAATGACAATCTTTAATTTTTTTTTTCAAAACAGTATCACAAATCCTCTAAAACAGTATCACGAATTAATGTACATTCTTTTGCTGCAAATTAAAGCTCTTCCAAGGTATCTGAGTTCCTTAAAAGCAAACACATGCTTCACCAGAGCAATGCCAAGATGAAGAAAAAAGAACTGCCAATCATTATCAAGTTAATTGGAAGTCATGCAAAGAATTCTCATCTAAAACTATGAACAATGTTTCTAATTCTTCCCTTGAATTAGAATATGTTTGAGATTCAATTAGGACATAGATTCTCATTGGATAGATAAGTATAAATATATAAGGTGTTTAATGGTAGATAGACGAATTAATCAGTAGTTAATAAACAAGAAAATACTATTGTTCTTAAAATATTTCATTAGTAGTACAAAATCATAGGTTTAACACTATCACAAAAAAACAGTATAACAACAAAACAGTATCACAAAAAATAGTATCACAAAAAAACAGTATCACCACAAAACAGTATCACAATTAGCGTTTTTTTCCAATTAAGGGTATGTTGGTCTTTTAGCTCTAAAATATGACTTTAATTGAATTAAATTTTAAGCATATGACTTTAGAGCCCATAAGTACTCAAATAGTGACCGGCCCTGAATTTACCCAACTAGATAAATAAAAAGTCACTAGAGTACTGAAGCACACATACTCATTGGGGAAACATATAAATTCAATAAATAAACTTCCAGCACATGTTTAACATTGAAAAGTTGCACACTTAATGTGGTCTACTGACAGAATATAAAATCTTAAATCATTTTCTGAGAGCAAAAGGGTTGTTTTGAAGAGGAAACGTGTTCAAATGGAAATCATGTTCAGTTGTGTTAGTATCACACGACACAATATTCGTGATTTCTTATTATAATGTAACTTTGAACATACATGGGAGCTCGACACATTTCTGAACCTTGCGCACTAAGCTTCACATAAAATTCTGTCTGATCCTCATGGCGGTTCCTATCAATTCTAAAGGAATTTTTCAATTAGCCAACTATTCTAAAGTGAAAGTTTTGGTTCCTGAAGTGCTTTATTCTCTTGAGTTCTGTTTGGTTAGAGAATAATTAGCAATTTTTTGAAAAAGAATCAAATTTATTTATTTTCATTTTTACATTAGGTTAATGTATTATTCATGTACTTGCATATTCATGTATTTAAATGTTCATGTACTAGAATACTTATGTATTTGCATCTACGCATCTACATGGAGTGTCTTAGAAATCCTATTTAAGTAGACATCGTAGAGAGTTCTCAAACAAGACAGGAACAGTAAAGGATTGAACTTCAGAATTCTCTCTACAATGCTAGATCACTCTCCATACATCAAGAACACAGAATTTTGTTAAATTCTTCTTTCATATAATTTTAGATCAACTACCTTCTGTTGTTTTTCTCACATTGATATGCCGTACATTGATATAATAAACTTGTGGGTGTTTTAGTCTTCTTTAAAATCAATTACTTGTCAACTAGCACCAATTATAGGAAACTTGTCTATACTTAGATTGCAATAATATGGTAGCATCTTCATTGTTAAATGGTGCCTTCTAACTGCAGCAAGTACATGGAAAATTGGTTTTGCCGATTGAAGTAATGGGGGAAAGGGTGTCTTACCTGCATGCACATTAGATGATCTTCAAAAGGAGAATCATGACTTTCACCATTCATCAATTTGCCAATGATAAGTTGTGACTCATGGGAAAACTGGAAGCACCCAAGGAGCGTCATTAAAATAAGACACCAGATTCATTAAAACCCTGCAGGGAAACTACATTCCACAGTGTTCGTAGGGCTATGGCCTTTGAATATATAATATTGAGCTCCAATTACAACATTGACATGCCAGCCCACACTACAGAATTATATTGCACGTGCCACTGAGAATTTGGTAGTATCATTGCAATCATGATTTTTGGATGCTAAATATTGTAGAAACAATAGAATTCGGGTACACTCTATTTCTCTACTAATGAATTTACCTTTTCCAAGGCACGCAGTGGTTTAGTGTCTTGACTGTCCAGGGATGCAACAAGTGTTCTGGAACAGGGTTATAATGAGCCCAATTTTTTGCGCTCTATGTGTCACTACACTTCCTCACTCTAATCAGCCAACACTCAAACTACATTTGGTGTAAGAAAGCCAACAAAAAGGAACACAACAAAGTAACATCAGACGGCCACCTAGACAATGTAATACAATAAAGTAAAGGCACAGACACATCACAGAGCAAAGCCCAAACTTCTACCTATGGAACTCCCCCAACAATAGAAAGAAACAGCCTAAGGCTAACACACTGATTGCTCAACGGTCATGGCAAGACAATGAAAAGAGAGATTAACATATAGTCTGAGAGAAAGAACAACAAATTATATGACAAACATTTGACTTAATCTAACTAATGATATCCTCCAGGTGTTGGAGTGCCCTTCCGGAATTTGGGCTAGCCGTTCTTTGCTCGCATAAGATTTGGTGAACCTGCAGGTCTGGGGAATCATTAAAAACCCTAATCTCCTTGGACTCTAACATTAACGAACAAAACATATTTTGGGGACTAGGCTGCATAACACTTTTGCCTTAAAGCCTGAAACAAGTGCTCCTATAAGAATACAAATAGATCTTGAGGAAATGGACTTTTTTCCTCCAAAAGTGAATGGATCACTCTGGGTCTAATATCAGCTTATGGATGGACAAATGGTTAGATCTTAGACTTCAATATAACTCATTCAAGGTTCTTTATCTCAGGAATAAGCTTCAAGGTTAATTCAATCCTCACTGATCAAACCTCAAAAATATCTCATTTATTTATTAATCTATTTATTTTACATTTCCTCACCTATTATATCGCAAGGATATCATTAGGAAAGATCATTATTTTAATTGCGCTAGAATATGATACTGTGATCCATATTCTTAAATCTCAAACACTGCCATACAATGCTAAAATAACTTGGTCCAATTTAGGGCATCGATTGGGAGAGGAGATATTTCAGATAAAGGCATGGCTGTACTTAAAAGTTAAAACTCTAAAGCCACTCTCATGCTTGTCTATGTTGGTTCATTTCATTGAGGAAGAAGGAACGACACTTAAACAAGAGGAACTTGCCAATTTGTCTTGCATTCCATGTCCTTGCAGGAAAGCATAGGTTTGAAAGCCACGTGTATACAGAACCATATATAACTGAAAATATTGTTTGCAAACTACCAACTGAAGGTTTGGTCCAAATGAACTCAAACAGCTCATTGATGGGTAATCCAGGTCTAGAAGAATGAGGAATAGTAGTTTGACATCATTAAGGCAACTGAACCTGGGACTAAACATTCATATCATATACAACCAGTATTATGGCAGAATTAGTTACACTGCAAAATGGATTTCAGATGGCAATTACTTGAATTATTTTACTCCTCCAAAATCCAACACACATGCAAGGGTATAGTCATCACGATTGCAACTGGTAATTTTATTTGTTACCACAACTCACTATGGAGCAAGCATACAGGGAGAGTAACATGATTGCTGACCAATTAGCAAAGGGGAGTAGAGAAACTTCATTGCGTAAAAGTAAACCCCCCCCCCCACCCCAATTCCACCTCCCATCTCCCCATTTTTGTTGTATGATGTTGCTGGTACAACAAAACCTTTTGCATATATTTTTCTGTAAATTATAAATTAATAATGTCGTTCATGTGCAACAATGTAAGGTATAAAATTCAATAATTTGAAAAAGAAAAAAGGACGCACCTCTTCTTCCTCTTCCTCCAACAATGCAAACTCTAGGCTATATTTGATGGAATGAAGAATAGAATCAACTATCAATTTCAGCGAGGACATTTCAACCTCTCCACGCAACTTCAGTTCATCCCATGATGATACTCTTCTAAGCACCTGCACAATATAAAACTTCAAACAAATGGTTGACATACACATGCTGACTCCCATAACTGTCATACATAATTTCTTTTGTTTTTAACTAGCTTCTTATGTTTTGGAAACACACATACACCCCTATGCTCCACCTCTATCACACAGACACTTCAATCACCATTGGGATGCTTTAGTTCCTTTTGTTGGTTGGAGAGTTGGTCGGAGCAAATAATATGTGGTTGATGATTAGGAAATGCTAGATATTTACATAAACCTTATTCACAAACTAAAATGTCCAATTTGCTCTCTTAAGTCAAGAAAAAGTGCAAAATTAACTCACCAACCTTGGTATCTATGAGAACAAATTCTGAAAGAAAAAAGTTAAATTTGAACTCTTGGTAAGTTTAGACAAACATGCTCTATAATATAATTCTTTATTAATATCCCTCGTGCTCAACTGCTCATCATTGTGGAAGATCTTTTGAGCAGTTGAATTCCGAAAAAGGTACCCTTTATATTTGAAGCAGTTTGAGATATTAAGGTAAATTGTTGCTACATAGTTGCACATTTCCAATCAATATATGCAAACATGTTGGAAATCATTTGTTGTTTTAAAATATATGAATCCATAGAAAAAAATTGAAAATACCTGTTGGGCGGCACCGAAGCCACGAAGACCACCGGGCTTACCCTGCAACTGCTTGACCAGAGACAGAGCTGCCTTGTAATTTCCATTTTCTAACTCCCTATCTACTCTCCTCAGTGCTCTACGACGTCGTATTGTCTCCGGCTGCTTCAATTTTGCCACCACCTGACCTTCACTTATCTGCGTATGAATCGACGGAACCAAAATTTCTCTAACTGGAATATGCATCCTCATTTCATACGCAAATAGAGTTTGCACTTTTGGGTATTTACAGGTAAACGCTTGGAGTTAATATGGATAAGGAGGTGGCTACTTTGGGGTGAATTTTTGAAATGGCCGTGTCAAACGCTAGGAGTCGCTGAAGAGCCTAACTTATATCAAATAAGTTTTAAAGGCTTCTTTTAAGTAAAATAGACTAAAATATCCTTACTTTATAATATCAGTTAACAGACCATCGGTTAACAGACCATCTGTTAACAGGTCGGTTAACAGACCATCGGTTAACAGGTCGGTTAACATATGGTCTGTTAACCGACTATTAACAGACCTCAAGTCTGTTAACAGATTTGCTGGCCTTAACAGACCCCAAGGTCTGCCTTAACAGGCCTTGGGCATGGTCTGTTAACAGGTGTGTTAACAGACTTATAGTCTGTTAACGCAGATTTCTAATTTTTTCAATTAATCCATCCAAATCAACTCAGATTTGCAAGAATTTAAAGTAAAAATCATGATTCATACTCAGGTTTATACATTTTTTCATGATTTATACTACAAAATCCATAATTTTTACCGTGAATTAAAAGAAAAAGATGGAGAATGATGAAACTTCTTACATAAATGAAATGGGTTGGATTTTAACATTGAAATGGGTTGGATTCTAACCTTGAAATCTTCTCTTCTTCACAGACAAATGAATTTGAAATGGGTTGGATTATAACCATTTCAAATGAATTTGAAATCGTTTGAAATGATTATAAGCGGGGAAGAAGACAAGGATATATTTGGTAATTTACACACCAAAATTGGTCAACAGCCATTTTGAAAAATTGGTCGGGTCACCCGGCCATTCACCACTATTCCCACAGCTACTTTGGTATATGTCATTTAGTGTAGACTTTTGTTTGCTTATAGCTTGTTTGATAGGGATTAAAAATTTATTTTGGTTTTTTTCAGTCGTTATTTTTGATTTTTTAATCCACTTTTAACATGAAAAGTCAATAATTTCAACTCAAATAAACCAATATTGGTCAAATAAACCAATATTAGTTTATAAACTAGTTTATAATCTCTATCAAACGGGCCCCTAGAGTTTATAAACTAGTTTTCCGCTTTTCTTTGCGATGGAATTCAATTGTAGAGGATTTTAATGAATTGAGGAGTTAGAAGAATGAGAGAGAGAGTTTTGTTTGAGGGGAAGTTTGATGGAGATGAATATAGAGAAATTGAGGAATTGAGGGATAGATATATGAGTTTTGGTTTTAGAGGATGAAGACGTAGTGACGGATGAATAAGTATTTTTTTTATTTATAGCGGAGTAAACCTCTTTACGGTCGGTGACTAGTTTATTTGATCAAGAATAGTTAAAAATGTTAGGTTAACAAGGCAAAAATTTTTGTCAAATAAATTATTTTTGTTAAATAAACTGGTTTATAAATTCTACTAAATGAACTCTCCTAAATAGTACACTATGATTAATGTAATCATAGTGTACTAGGCCACCATGGACAACATTACTCTATGTTGTTGCACGTTGTTGTGATTTATTAAAGTTGAAATGTATTTTTATTTATTAAATAATATTAATATACTGCTTTTCTTTGTTGTGGGATTCAACCGTAGTAGAGGATTTTAATGGATTGATGAGTTGAAAAGAATCTGTTGAAGATTGAGAGAGGGAGAGAGTTTTGTTTGAGGGGGGTTTTGATTTTAAAGAATATGGGAAAAAAATAGAGAAATTGATAGAGAGATATATGGATTTTTGGTTTGAGAGGATGGAGACGTAGTGATATGCACCCTACTTGTTTTTGTCCCTGGTGGAGAAAACTATCGTACAGTCGGTGATTATAGTGATTCACTATTGCATCATTGCTATTTTGCAACGGTGGAGTAAGAGATTTTAGTTTGTGAAGGATAAGGTGGATTTAAAATTATGATTAAGTGGGATGAGACAAAATTATGTAAAAATAATTTTTAATAAGACAATAATGATAAAATTTAAAATGTAGTACTTTTTTTTTTTTTTTTTACAATTGTTTCTTACGACTTCTCATGCTTTGAAAACGTCATATAATAGTCTCATTCTTGAAATTCAAGACTAAAGTAAAAATTTCTCCGTAACATTAAAATATTTTCCTATTGTGAAATTTAAGCATTATATTGTTAGAGGTTTAAGACAAGTGGGTAAGACATTGACAATTTGACACCCTAATTTTTATGAATTACATATGCACATAAGCAATACACTCAATTCATAAGTTTTAAACACGAATCAATATACTCTCAAAATGATGAAATTGAATATTTAAGCAAAATTAAAGCCAAAACAAAAGTGCAAAAGCCACTTAATAGTTAATACTAATGACTTATTCAAAAGTAAAAATAACTATAAACAAATAAATAATAAGATTAAGAAAGAGAGATGAAGCAATAAAAATTACAAAATTTTGCTTATTCAATATATTGTTCTTCTTCTTCCAAAATGTCGTGTGTCAATTTTGATACTTAATGTTGATTTGAGTTGGAATCGCACTATCACAATAGTAAGGAGTAAGCTGGAGTTTCAGACTTGTGTTTAGGATTAATCGGAGAAAAAGAACCGATTAAGTGGGTATTATTTGGGCTAAGTTTTGAAAAAAAAAGGGTAAATTCAGGGCCGGTCACTGTTTGGGCACTTATGGACTCTAAAGTCATATGCTCAAAACTTAATTCGTCATATTTTAGAGCTAAAAGACCAACATATCCTTAATTGTAAAAAAACGCTAATTGTGGTGGTGATACTGTTTTGCTGTGATACTGTTTTGCTGTGATATTGTTTTTGTGATACTGTTTTTTTGTGATACTGTTAAACCTATGATTTTGTACTACTAATGAAACATTTTAAGAACAATAGTATTCTCTTGTTTATTCTCTACTGATTTATTCTTCTACCTACCATTAAACACCTTATAAATTTATACTTATCTATCCAATGAGAATCTATGTCCTAATTGAATCTCAAACATATTCAAATTCAATGGAAAAATTAGAAACATTGTTTATGGTTTTAGATGAGAACCCTTTGCATGACTTTCCATTAATTTGAGAATGATTGGCAGTTCTTCTTTCTTCATTTTAGCATTGCTCTGAAGTATGTGTTTGCTTTTAAGGGACTCAGATACATTGGAAAAGCTTTAATTTGCAGCAAAATGATGTACATTTATCCGTGATACTGTTTTAAAGAATTTGTGATACTGTTTTGAAAAAAAAAATTAAAGATTGTCATTTTAAGCTAAAGAGACGACTTCAAACTGGTAAAATCTATCATAGGCAGTAGCAAAGTAACTGGTCTTGATCGTCTCATCGAGATCATTCCGAAAACATATTATAATAAAAATTCTGAGCACGTGTGCAAATTCTACGATCATTTCTATTGTGATACTGTTTTGCATAATACAGTATCAAACAACACACATGACTATGATATCATACTTTTATCTTTGATACTGTTTAATTAGTCATATGTTTTGTTTGATACTGTATTATACAAAACAGTATCATAGATTAAAACATGGATTAAAACAATATCAATTTATATTAATGCACATTACCTAAACAAAACATTATCATAAATTAAAACTAAGACATTCAAACAGTATCACATGTTCAAACCTTGTCATAATTAAACAATATCAAAGATCACATAGATTCAAACAGTATCACAGGATAAAAACAGTATCATTGATTAAAACTGTATCAAAGATTAAAACTAAGACATTCAAACAATATCACATGTTCAAACATTGCCATAATTAAACAGTATCAAATATCACATATATATATTAAAACAGTATCACAGGATTAAAACAGTATCATGGATTAAAACGGTATCAAAATATACTAATTACTTAAACAAAACAGTATCATGGATTAAAATAGTATCATAGATTAAAACTAAGACATTCAAACAATATCACAAGTTCAAACATTGCTATAATTAAACAGTATCAAAGATCACATATATATATTCAAACAGTATCACAAGATTCAAACAGTATCATGGATTAAAACATGTTTCAAATGATAGTGAAATATTATGACAAAGTTTCAACCTATTAAACATTGACATAATTAAACAGTATCATAGATTAAAACTAAGACATTAAAACAGTATCATGGATTAAAACTAAGACATTCAAACATTAGATGATGAAACATTCAAGCTCCTATTTACAATAATTTTATGTCCATTTATATTGTGATACTGTTTTCTGTGATACTGTTTTATATAATATAGTATCAAATAACATACCATGACTAAACATTAGATGATGTAACATTCAAGCTCCTATTTACAGCAATTAGATGGTGTGAGCATTCAAGCTCCTATTTACATAAGGTAGTAGAGTATTCAAGTTCATATTTACAGCATTCAAGCTCATATTTACAGCATTCTATGCTCATTTCTGTTGTGATACTGTTTTGTATAATACAATATCAAGTTGCTATTCTATAATACAGTATCAACAACAGATGTTACCTCATTGTTTATATAACTGAAAAATGCTTATTGTTTACATAACTACTAAAAAACTAAACCCAGGATAATCATATTGGTCAGCCTCTCTTGCAGCACGGATAGATCAATGCTAACTGTTAAGACATTAAGAGCAATATTCATGCGTTAACATCACAGCTAACAACATTCAGTCCCCAACTGGAAATTGATCCAAAATCTTCACCAAAAAACTGCCTAAAAAGTGGTAGAAGCACTCGCCGAAGGTCGCAGGAGGTGGAAGCGGTTGTCACTGGAGGTCGCCGGAGGTGGAGGCGGTTGATTCTGATCTGAATGATGATGATGAAAAAGCAGCAAAGTATGGTAGACGAACAGGAAATAGACCTCAATCAAAAAACCTCATGGCTGAGAGGAAGAGAAGAAAGAAGCTTAATGATAGGCTCTATTATCTTCGAGCCTTAGTCCCTAAAATTTCTAAGGTATGTAATGCTGGACAGGATGAGACAGCAAAACGTATTAAGTGCAATTTAATCCTTCCTACCAAACACGCCATAGTTTTTATTGTTTTGTAGTTGGATAGAGCTTCTATACTTGGAGATACAATTGATTATGTGATGGAGTTGCAGAAACAAGTGAAAGAACTTCAAATTGAGTTTGAAGAACATTCAGATGATGAAGATGCAAGGAAAACATCAGGAACTAAAATAATGATAACAATAATATCCAACCAGGTGTTATATATCAATCTGGAATGAAACGCTCTGCTAACTACGGACAGGATAATTATTTGAAAGTTTCTCACGGGGTTGTCGCCGGAGGTCGCCGGAGGTGGAGGCGGTTGTCGCCGGAGGTGGAGGAGGTTGTCGCCGGAGGTTGTCGCCGGAGGTGGAAGAGGTTTGTGGAGTTGGAAGATTGTGTCAATGAAAAATATGGTTAAAAGGGGTGATTTTGAAATTAATATAAAATATTGATGTGAAGTATGACTTAATCACAATTTAAAAAAAAGTTTTGACCTAATTTGAAACAAGTCATGTGGAGATGACTTATTGGCAATTTTCCCCCAAAAAAATGTAGCTACATTGGGTTTGGACTGAGATTATGGCCTAAAATTAATTGTGAATGATATAAAAAAAATGAAAATTTAAATTTAAAGCCAAGCTCAATTGGAAACGTTTGGAAACTGAGTGAGGACTATTGGACCCTTAATGGGTCCGCCCCTAGTGGAGACACATCAGTATTTGACATAAATAGTGGAATTTTTGTTTTGTTTTGTTTTGTTTAAGAAAAATACAAAATAATCAATGCATGTAAATACAAACTCTATTTCATTATTGATAAGTATGTGAATAAAAAAAATACAATAACGTTTGAGTTAACTAAAAAAAATTGAAAAATTCTTTGTCATTACCATAGTCGTCTTCTTTGAATAATTTGCACAAATTTGTTCGTAAATAATTGTGCATTCAACTAAATTTTGACAAGATTTTTGCATAAAAAAATAATTTTCTTTTGGATTTAGAAATTGAAATGAAGGAAATGTTTAGATCTTAAATATTATATTAGGTTTTAAAATATAATATTTTGTCAACTGTACTCATTTTGCCCCACACCCCCCTCCGCCTCGTCACCAATAATTTTCTGTGGTTGATGGAGGTTACCATAAAATATTATTTTTTAGGGAAAATTGTTAATAAGTCATCTCCACATGACTTGTTTAAAATTAAGTCAAAACTTTTTTTAAAATTGTGATTAAGTCATACTCCACATCAATATTTTATATTAATTCCAAAATCACCTATTTTAACCATATTTTTCATTGACACAATCTTCCAACTCCACAAACCTCTTCCACCTCCGGCGACAACCTCTGGCGACCTCCGGCAACAACCGCCTCCACCTCCGGCGACCTCCAGCGACAACGGCTTCCACCTCCGGTGAGTGCTTCTAATGCACAGTGTCACTTTTTAGGCAGTTTTTTTGGTGAAGATTTTGGATCACTTTTTAGGCAGTTTTTTTGGTGAAAATTTTGTTAGCTGTGAAACTACAAAAATAAATGACAAGTTACTACAATAAGAGACTTTTTCAGACGTGTATAGGGAGGTGGTACTGGTCAGCTTTCAGGTGGTCGGAAATCAATTTCTCGTACTTCACGTCACGGTGGAGCAGCCAGAGCTTCCGGTGGCTTGAAATATCTGTAGTGGATAACGTTTTATGGACTTTGGTCACAGTGTTTGAATCCTTAGCTTTGGTTTGTATGCTTTTTTATTTTTTCATCTTCTGTGGTTGTACTCTATTCTTAATATCTTAAACATTGATCTATCCGTGCTGCAAGAGAGGCTGACCAATATGATTAACCTGGGTTGAATATTTGGGTTGAGTATTTTAGCAGTTATGTAAACAATGAGCATTTTCCAGTTATATAAACAATGAGATAACATCTGTTGTTGATACTGTATTATAGAATAGCAACTTGATATTGTATTATACAAAACAGTATCACAACAGAAATAGGCATAGAATGCTGTAAATATGAGCTTGAATGCTGTAAATATGAGCTTGAATGCTCCACCAGCTAATTGCTGTAAATAGGAGCTTGAATGTTTCAGCATCTAATGTTTAGTCATGGTATGTTATTTGATACTATATTACACAAAACATTATCACAGAAAACAGTATCACAATATAAATGGACATAGAATTGTTGTAAATAGGAGCTTGAATGTTCCATCATCTAATGTTTGAATGTCTTAGTTTTAATCTATGATACTGTTTTAATGTCTTAGTTTTAATCTATGATACTGTTTAATTATGGCAAGGTTTAATAGATTGAAACTTTGTCATAATATTTCACTATCATTTGAAACATGTTTTAATCCATGATACTGTTTTAATCCTGTGATACTGTTTGAATATATATATATGTGTGTGATCTTTGATACTGTTTAATTATGGCAATGTTTGAACCTGTGATATTGTTTGAATCTCTTAGTTTTAATCTATGATACTGTTTTAATCCATGATACTGTTTTGTTTAGGTAATTAGTATATTTTGATACCGTTTTAATCCATGATACTGTTTTTATCCTGTGATACTGTTTGAATTTATGTGATCTTTGATATTGTTTGATTATGGCAAGGTTTGAACATGTGATACTGTTTGAATGTCTTAATTTTAATCCATGATAATGTTTTGTTTAGGTAATGTGCATTAATATAAATTGATATTGTTTTAATCCATATTTTAATATATGATATTGTTCTGCATAATACAGTATCAAACAAAACATATGACTAATTAAACAGTATCAAAGATAAAAGCATGATATCATAGTCACGTGTGTTGTTTGATACTGTATTATACAAAACAGTATCACAAAAAACAGTATCACAATAGAAATGATCATAGAATTTGCACACGTGCTCAGAATGGTCTCGACGAGACGGTCAAGACCAGTAGCTTCGCCACTGCCTATGATGGATTTTACCCGTTTGAAGTCGTCTCTTTTGCTTAAAATGACAATTTTTAATTTTTTTTAAAACAGTATCACAAATTCTTTAAAACAGTATCACGGATAAATGTACATCCTTTTGCTGCAAATTAAAGCTCTTCTAAGGTATCTGAGTCCCTTAAAAGCAAACACATACTTCAGAGCAATGCTAAAATGAAGAAAGAAGAACCGTCAATCATTCTCAAGTTAATGGGAAGTCATGCATGCAAAGGGTTCTCATCTAAAACTATAAACAATGTTTCTAATTCTTCCCTTGAATTTGAATATATTTGAGATTCAATTAGGACATAGATTCTCATTGGATAGATAAGTATAAATTTATAAGGTGTTTAATGGTAGGTAGAAGAATTAATCAGTAGAGAATAAACAAGAGAATACTATTGTTCTTAAAATATTTCATTAGTAGTACAAAATCATAGGTTTAACAGTATCACAAAAAAACAGTATCACAAAAAATAGTATCACAAAAAATAGTATTACAACAAAACAGTATCACCGCAAAACAGTATCACCACTCACAATTAGCATTTTTTTACAATTAAGGGTATGTTGGTCTTTTAGCTCTAAAATATGACTTTAATTGAATTAAGTTTTGAGCATATGACTTTAGAGCCCATAAGTGCCCAAACAGTGACCGGCCCTGAATTTACCCTATTTTTTATGAGTAAATTCAGGGCCCTCGTCATTGAACATTGACTTATGGGTTCTTAAGTCATATCACACACTTAATTCAATTAAAGTCATATTTCAGCACTAAAAGACCAATGTGTCTCTACAATTGCAAAAATCACTAATTCAAAAACGATAATGTTTTATTACGATATTGTTTTCTATGATACTATTTTATTATGATATTGTTTTTTATGATACTTTTTATTATGATACTAATTTATAAAAAATACTTGATAATGTTTTACTTTTAATATTGTACACTAATTTTCATTATATTATAGCATATTTGGCCAGATTTATTAACTTTTTTTTCTAAACTTATTTTTAACAACATATTTCATATGACCTATATATTTTATCAACTTTTCAACTTACATTTCACCAACTTTTTTCAAAATCTCCAAAAAAATACTTTTAAACTCCATCAAACAACACACATTCAAAATTAAATGTTTTATGGTTGAAGTAATGATACTGTTTCAAAATGCTCTAGTAGTAGTACAAGATAATTGATATTGATGTCATTCAAAATGCTTAATACTGCTTTTAATCTATGATAATGTTCTTCTATTAGATTGTAGTTTGTGTATGTGATACTGTTTTATTAAGATATTATCATGTATGATACTGATATATTAAGATACTTCAATCTATGATACTGTTTTATTTAGTTACTGTGTTATGATTTCTGTTAAAACATAACATTTGTGCTCTCTTAAGCATGTGCTTGACAATAATCTGCTTAAGATATTGTTATATTTATTATATTTAACCATACGATATTATCATATATGACACTGTTATTATAATATTGATACAATGTGCTTTTAGTACTGTTTTCTATGATACAATATAAAAAAAAAAAACACACGAATCTATGACAGTAACATTCTGAAACACATAAAATTGTTGATGCATGTGAAACAAATGTTGTTTTCTTTTATTCGATCAAAAAATTATCACAAAACAATGGTATTGCTATATATAAAAAAACAGTATCTCAAACAAAAACAACTCAATACAAGAAAACTAAGAAGAAAAAAAAATTAATGAAAACTGAATGCGCTTACAGAGTAACATTTAAGAAACAATTCTTTCCAAAATTTTGCAATACAGGATTACTCAACATTTCTCAGAATCATCGTCATTATCTGATAACAATAGCATGTTGTTAAAATTTAAAATTTTATCTTTTACATTATTAGAAATAAGTAGAATAGAAAAATATTGTGAATCTACAATTATCACTTACCAAAAACAGGGAAATGTTTGGGTGGCCGGCGACGAGGTGCAATAACCAGTGGGGATGCGCATGAGAAGATAATGGCCGCATGTGTTGTTGATTTGAAGTTGAAGTATGGTTGAAGATTATGACGTAATGATAATTTTGAAAAGTGTTTTGACCTAATTTGAAACAAGTCACCTACACGTGACTTATATACAATTTCTCCATTTTTTATATAGGGTCAATAATCTTGTAGGTGACTAAAGGGTGTGTTTGATTTTTGAAATCAGATTTTTTAAATACGTTTATAAAATGTGCAATTGAAAAATTGTAAAAGATAGTGAATCCATGAAATGTCTACTTCACTCTAAAAAAAGAAATACTTCATTTATTTTTTCAACCAACAATAAAGCCGACATAAAATATTAAACCCAAGTTCTAACATCAAAGCTACAGATTCGATCTTGAAAATGCAAGACTAAGTGACCGAACTGACTAATCGCTAAGAGCTCAAGGGTTGCACATATGGTAAAACCGTGAGCTTGGCTATAAATTGCACTAAAGTCTACCTATTCTATTTTCACATATTTCGGTCCCTATAACTTATTCCTCTACAAATTTAATCTCTGATTTTATTTAATTGCTTTTCGACCCTAATCTTTTAATATGTACTATGGGACTCTCTTTTTAATGGCTAAAGGTAAGTTAATCCTAAAAGTCAATGCATTTACGAAAATTGAATTAATCAATTAATTAATTCAAGCAGGTGACCTTTGTTTCGATATTTCCTATGCTCAAACGGAAAACATTGTTTTCCCCAAACCCTCATAACCCCTAACAACCTTTCTCCCTTCTCTCTAAAACTTATCCACCATCACCATACCAGCCATCTCTCTCTCTCTCTCTCTCTCTCTCTCTCTCTCTCTCTCTCTCTCTCTCTCTCTCTCTCTCTACCAGTTGCACTGTTATCTTCTATTCTGACGGCCAAATTTGGTGTAAGGTTTATTTCCCTTCTTCTTGGTTACTGTCTTGACTGCTGTTATATAACAATGAAATTTAATTTTTTATTTATTTATGTGTAGCTCATGACTCTTAAGGAAGAAAAGAAATATATATCTTGATGCTAGTTCTGAAAATTTAATCCAGATGTGTAGGATTCAGTTATTTTTTTATTTTTTTATTGTGTATTCCATTTTTCAGAGTAATTTGCACAGTCTACTGGAGTAAAAAGATGGTAATTTTTTGAAACAGCAGTTTTACTTTCTAAAAAGGCCATAATACTGTCTTAAATAACCTTATTGTAATTGATATCTTGTTTTTAATATATAGTTTGTCAACAGAATTGGTCTAAATCGACCCCTCATTGAGTCAATATCCATTCTTGGTCATGTCCAATCGCACCCCCCCCCCCCCACCCCTGAAGAAGATGAACATATTACTGTACAAATCAATATATGGGTATGTTGAGAATTATTAATACAATACCACTTACATAGCAAAAAGTCAATAAGGTCCTAGCAGGCTAACAGGGCAATCGTAGGAAATTATCTAAAGGTATTTCTGACAACTCCGTTTGCTTCCTAGGGAAATTGAGGAAGAACCCACGAAAGAATGGATTTTCTGTCCATTCGTGTTTTTTAAGTTTCTTGAATATGGGTTTAGCCATTTAGGATATCTTATCACCGTCCTTCCATTTGATGCAAGTTTCTTACTGATTCCTACATCATCGTTTATTGGTAGCTGAGGTAACTGGTGCATGTGTAAATGAACTATGTAATGATCTAAAATTGACGTAACAAAGAGTAAAGAAAGACTTATTGGCTGATGAACTGAGGAATGTTGTTGATTTTCATGCAGCATGCTTCATGGGATTGCCCAAAGTTTGAATTGAAACCTATGCTATTATTTGTGAAAAATGGAAAGTTGTTGAGAGATATTCTATGTCTGAATACATTCCTTCTTAATGGTCATATGTCGAAACTGAGGGTTGGCCTCACTGGTAATATAATTATATGTTGTGTGTCTGGACTTTAAAGAGAAATAAGATTGCGTTTCTTTGGATTTTAAGGGCTTTCTTGATATGAGAGATCATACACATTGATTATCCCGAATAAGTTTTGCTTTCTTTCTCCAGTTTCTGCAGTCAATAATCTAACTCTCACTTGTACAATGCATGGGTGTGGGTCGGCATGTTTGTATGAATGTGAATTGCTCACCTTTTAGCCGAGCATTTTCTTTGATTGCGAAACTGAGGTGACCTTAGTTTGGAAAATTTTAATTTGGATTAAAAATTACTGTACTCAGTTTTATTCCAACTAGGTCAATGGGCTCTTTAGGTTAAAGGTAGTCCTGCCAAAAGTCAACAAAATTTGTCATTTATGGAGCTATGCCGTTTAGTTTGTTTGATTCTGCAGCATGCTTTTATGTGAAATGGTTTTTTATCAACCCTTATGTACATACTCCTTTTGAATTCATTGATAGTGATTTTTCTTCTTATTTTCTTTTGTTTGTTCAATCAAATATGCAGTTTGACATGAGTTTTGAGTCCTATTACAAAATCCGGACCCCTGGGAAAATTATTGAAATTTGAGGAACTGTGGAATATTTTGTGCTTTATTTGGATGACTAGCATAAAAGGTTTGGGTAATGCTTCATGTTGTGGAAGATTGGTTCTTGTAGTTGCTGCTTAAATAATTATTGAACAAAGTGACGAGTGGGCGAAATACGTTATAAATGCCATTCTAAGCTGTTTTTTCGTTTGAGGGGATACAGATGGCTTACAAAGTTATTCTCCATAAATCAATGATTGAGGTTCCTAATTTGCATAGCTCGAACTCAATTTCCAACCAAGCAGATCTTGGTTCTGGTACTAATCATCCAACACAATTTCGTCTAAAGTGGGTGGGATTTTATGGTTCAGGAGCACGTACTTCTTCGTTAAGGTGTAGAGGGCAGCAAAGAGGTGTTTGTCTCGATAGAATCAGCGTGAGTAATCAAAATGAGTGGAACTTGGATAGAGACAGGATGAATGTCGAGAAGAAATTCAATGGACAAATCAATTTAAGCAGACACACTAATTCTTCAAGGTTTTCTTCAGACGGACCATTTGTTGAAAATGATGAGAAAACTAATAATAAAATCCTTCAAAATTTTTGCATTCATGGGAAGTTACTTGATGCAGCAAAGTTAGTAGATGTGATGACTCGTAGGAACCAAATTCCAGATTTTCCTTCCTGCATAAAGTTGATCAGGGGCCTTCTCAATATTGAGCGGACCAGAAAAGGTGCTAATGTCCTCCAACTCATGGTTTTTTCTGGTGGGATTCCGGATATTATCACATATAACATGCTAATTAGTGGCCTATGTCGGAAGAGATGTCTCAATTCAGCTATTGATGTCTTGGAGGACATGAGTTTGAGTGGTTGCCCTCCAGATGTTATTACATACAACACAATACTACGAGCCATGTTTGATAGTGGTAGGTTTGATCAGGCTATTCAATTTTGGAAGGATCAACTGAGAAAGGGATGTCCTCCTTATGTAATCACCTACACGGTTCTCATTGAATTAGTCTGCAAGCATATTGGAGTTGTACGCGCTTTAGAAATCATGGAAGACCTGGCGGTGGAGGGATGTTATCCGGATCTTGTGACCTACAATTCAATGATCAATATTTCTTCTAAACAGGGAAACTATGATGACACGGTGCTGGTTATTTTTAGTCTTCTGTCTCGTGGAATGGATCCAAATGCTATCACATACAACACTCTTCTACATTCTCTTTGTACCTATGGGTGTTGGGATGAGGTGGACGAGATCCTCATTTTCATGAATGAAACATCACACCCTCCTACTCGTGTAACTTATAATATTTTGATTAATGGTTTATGTAAACACGGTCATCTGGATCGTGCGATCGAATTCTTTAATCAGATGGTTTCCCGCAACTGCTCTCCTGATATAATTACTTATAACACCCTCCTGCGTGCTCTTTGTAAGGAATCAATGCTTGACGAGGCCATCCAAATTCTTCACTGCTTATGTGATACAAACTGCTCTCCTAGTTTAATCACTTACAATATTGTCATTGATGGATTGGCAAAGGAGGGTTTTATGGAGAAAACAATGGAAGTGTACAATAGCATGGTAGAGCACAGGATTTGTCCTGATGAGGTTACCTATCGATGTTTGATTTGGGGTTTCTGCCGAGCCGATCTAGTTGAAGAGGCTGTAGAATTGTTAAAAGTGATGGGTATTAATAAAGACAGGATAAGAGATAATTGTTATAGATTTATTATTAAGAGATTGTGCCAGAACAAAAAAATGGATTCTGCAATCGAAGTCCTAGAAATGTTGATATCAAGCAGACACAAGTCCTATGTCACAGTTTATTCGGAAATAATTCACGAGATTGACACCGCTGGTATGCCTGAAGAAGCTGCAGAATTACGACAGAAATTGGTGGAACTTAATATTTTCAAAGAGTAGCACTTTTTGGATCAAACATGTACATGGCTTTGACAATCTCTTGCATGATATATCTTCAGCCAGTTCACTCAACTGGGCAGAAATTATTTTCTTCGAAACAAAGGTTCTCTTATTCTTTCTTTTTCATGCTCTATTACTATTTGGAAATATTTGATATTTGGAACACATTCTGGCCTGTGCAAGTTTTCCAATTCTTCTTCTTATTTATTGTTTTGAAAATTTACTTCGGTTTTACTTTAAATTTATGGAAAGTGATGTGGTTTTAATACTTAATTTGAACGTATCTATTCAGACTCATGTTTCTAGTATAATTGTATTGTCTATTTTATTCACTCTACCTAATCATTTGTACTCGCTGATGTGCATTATTCTTCCTGCACACAAATGCTAAAAGTTGTGTGTTCTATAAATGGAGTGTGTAAATATTCCTCTTGCATTACAAGAGGAAGTGTCTTATCGGGACGGAGTGATTGACATGTAATGTATTTTGTGCTTCTTTCTTTCCTTCTTTCTTTTATTCTGTTAATGTACTAGAAGAACATCATGCTTCCCACATTTACCCCCCCTCCCTTTTGTTTACATCTCTTTCATTGTAACAATTGATTGTGTACGAAAAGTAAATATAACTGAAACGGGGTGAAACAGAGGTGAGGAAATGAATATTGTTGCAGAGAAGCGTAGAGTTGGATAATGCAAGTCCTGGGAAAGTAATGTGTTTAAAAAACTGTTATTGTTTCTTGAAATTGTACAATTGCCACAAATTTCTTACTGATTTTGATTTTTTGTTTCTTGATAGGGGATAGAACTGTTATACGTGGTAGTAGTGAACTATGCTGTAAAAAGTGAATGAAATAAACAGTAAAAGCTAGAATCGGAGAGGCAGAAGGACGAGCACGGACAAATAGTTGGAGAAATGTTTTTGGATTTCCGAGCAGCATGCTTCAGGAAGGTTTTAATTCAAACATAGGTTGTTATTATGCAAACAACATATGCAGCTATTTAGAGAGTATTAACCAATGTTTACAAGCACAACTTAGCATTTAGCTATTATTAGGGAAGTTTGGATCGGATATTCTACTAATTGTTTCTTTTTGCTGTGATTTAGGCATGTTGAACTTCATGAACTAGTGCTTAAATCTATATTGGCTTCTTGTGAAATTAATGTTATTTGCTTGAAGGGGAAGAAAAGTAAATTCAGTGTGGCTTTATTGCTTAGCATGTATTGTGAACTTAAACATGATTAAAGAAGAAAAATAAGTTCAAATTCTGTCCAATTGCGTGAGTTGTGGAAGAGGGATGACAAGTTCAGCTACGTGCACCAGGTACAACCGTTTAGATGAAAGACTCAAAGCACACGATTCTACCCTACTACTGCAAAACTCTTTGGCCATATTTGGAGCACGACACTCATCGAGCTTTGGCTAATGGCTCTAGATTTAGCACATATTTGGAGTTGTTTAAATTATAATTTCTGTTGGTTAAATATATTTTTTATTCACACATTCACTGACAACTTATAATTACATTTAAAAAATAATTTCAACACTACCAAACATGTTAGCTCTTGACTAGTTCAGGTGGTGGATATAGTTATTTTCGGTTCAATTTTTATCGGAATTTATGATTTAAAAAACAGGTTAACTTTGACACAATTTTAAGTGCGGCACGACCACTTTTCCTATCAATAATTTTTTTACATATTCACAAAAAATGGAAAAAAGCAAAAAAAAGGAACCAAAGAAATTCGGTTTTCTCCCTGGGTTCCACAGTAAAACCGAGACCAGATCGAACCGTCAGTTCACTCAGAATACTTTTGGGTAATTTTTGCTGATTGAACCTCAGTCCGATTGATTGGATATAGTTATTTTCGGTACTTTCAAATATAGTTATTTTCGGTTCAATTTTTATCAGAATTTATTATTTAAACAGGTTACTTTGACACAATTTTAAGTGCGGCACGACCAGTTTTCCTATCAACAATTTTTTTACATATACACAAAAAATGGAAGAAGAAAAAAAAAGTAAAAAAAAAAGGAACCAAAGAAATTCGGTTCGCTCCTTGGGTTCCACAGTAAACCCGAGACTAGATCGAACCATCAGTTCACTCAGAATACTTTCGGGTAATTTTTGCTGACTGAACCTCAGTCCGATCGATTGGAGCAGAATTATACCTCACATGGTCTCTTCATCAAATTAAAAGAAAGAATTTTGTCTACTCTATTTTACGGAAAACAACTAACCCTTTATTCCGAAAGAATAATATGCTTATACTATAATTAAGCAGATTTCAAAACTAACTCTATTCATATGCATAAGCATCTACTTTGTTTTTTTTTTTTTTATAATGGTAAAATGGGTTAGCTAAAGTATCAAATGAGATGGAATAAACACATGCTATCAATTACGATCAGTAAAAGTACTGTTCTATAAATTACGGTAACAGTCGAGCAGAAATGACTTGCAAAGAAAAAATACCAAGAGCAGCTAAGGAATTGTTGTTAACTGCAAAACTGTCATAGAGCTATGCATAAAGCTTCTCGCAGAAAGGTGCACCCAACTATCAGAAGATCAGAAGCTAGAAATCTATTTCCTCCAATAACTAGAACCAGATCAAGAGTAACACGGCCTCAAGTTGGAAAACGAAAATTGAAAAATAGCCATCATGGGAGGCCAAACTTTGGCACTAACCATTGACTTCAGCATCCCTGTGTCCACTGTGCCCCCCTCAGCCTTGTAGGAGCAAGGCAGCAGGATCAAGTTCAAAAGACCCTTCGGGGACTCCTTTTCTTTCACTGCCAGTCATTTTGAAAAAGGGAATTTGGTGGGAGAACCTAAGCAGTTCATTGGGATGTATTAAAAACAAATCAATCTCACTTCGGCTTGTTCGCTGAAATAGGCTCAGAAATCCTTCAACTTTATCCAAGTAAGCAACTGTTATACCGGCACCTGCAACAAAATCTGACAGTACCTCCACGATTTCATATTTGAAATGTTTATGATTCTCCGGGTTGGAACTCCATTGCATATCCCAGTCTTTGAAAAGAGCCCAAATGTCTCCTTTTCTAGGAAATATGACAAAAGAACCTCTGCTCCTACCCTTTTCAAAATGCACTTGATGAGAGAATGTACAAAGTTCTGAAGCTACTTCAGTCTTACCGCGTTTAAATCTGCCACAGCCAACAGGCAACTCCTCATTTGCCCAATTAATCGCATGTTTACCCTCAGGATTAGCTTCTAACCAGTCGATGCTCAATTTGAATCCAGGAGTAATTATTTTTTTGATCTGAGCATAGTATCTAGGCATGCAATCTAATGTATCATAACAAGCCCAGATTTGATCAACTGAAAAACAGTTTTCTTCTCTAATCTGATCAAAATCATGGAATTCTGGATCAGGACACTCATAAACTTTCTTATGTTCATCACTAGAATCTGAATCTGGTTCAGAATCATCTATGATATCAATAGGTTCAGCAGCAGCGCCATGCATATCAGCTGCTTGTCCTTTAACCTCAACTTCTCCACTCTCAGCATTCTTGTCTGGGAAGCTTCCTTCAGGAAGAATGTCTTCATCAGTAGTAAAACTAGTTGGATGGCCACGTTTTGAAACTTCACCGTCCACAGACTCATTTTCCTCCTTTTTACCATCACCTGATAATTTCTTCCCACGCGATCTCTTGGGAGGGCCAGCAAAGTCATCGTCATCACTTATATTGCAAGAGACATGCTGCCTCTGCTGAGCCGGTCTCCTTAGACGACGGAAACCATTAAGTCCAGGATCCATCCTGGTCTCATGGCTGTCACAACTTTCCTCAACGACCACATCTTCCGGGTCAGAATTACTTGTGTCAGAACTCTCACTAGATTCCACTACCACCTTCCTGCCTCTCTTCCTGCATTTGTTTCTCACATTTCCTGATTTTCTAGCTACTGCATCTCCATTGGGCATTGCATCCCCGGCTTTTCCAACATTCAACGATTGGGCATTTCTGCTATCTTTTTCTTTTGCCTTCAAATCCCCACCAATCTCAGCTGCAATTTCTTCCCGAGGACCTGATTCTGACCCAACTTTTCTACGGATAGCACCTCCAAGAGATCCTGCACGGGAAGCTGAGAATCTAGAGGTATTTTGCGCACCCATTTTGAAGGCACCAAGATCTGGGACCTCTTTTTGTTCAGAAAGAGAAGGTCGACTCAGGTTGGATTTTGAAGGCACATTTTGGACACCTGGTTGAGCCCATTTGGATCCCAAAGGAACTCCTTGAGCACCTAGGTCATAAGCAATGAAGGCTCTAGAGCAATTTTGATTGTGACAGCGTAAAGCTTTGTTCACATATTCTCTTGGATACTGAAATCTTCCACTACAAAATGGGCAACATGTCCAGAATACTGCCTGTCCAGCTACTGAATTTGGTGGCATTGTTGGATGTTCATTCCGACCATTTGGAATATTTGTTTTATGATGCGAAGAATTTGCTGGAGCTGTTCTAACTGAAACTCTAATCTTACTATCATATAAAGACCTCTTTACAGGGTCCGATAGTACCATGTTTGCTTCCCCAATGAGCTTAAAAGCAGCTTCTGCACCATGAAACTTGTTCTTATCGGGATGGAGAAGAAGTGCAAGCCTTCTGTACTGTCTCTTGATGGTGAGTTCATTAGCCAACCTTTCAACTTGAAGGATTCCATACCAGTCTTTTTCAGATCCCGATATCCTGTTTTGTGCTGAACAGTGAACGTTACAGACAGACAGTAGCTGAGCTATATTCTCAAGTTCAGGGAAAAGATTCTGAGCTTTCAGAGCAATCTTTTGAGCCCCATCAAAGTCATTATTTTCCATCTTCTTCTCAGCAATTTTCTTTGCTCGGAAGGCTTCATCCTTATTACACTCCATTGCCAATATGAAGTAAATGTACAATTCCAACTGCTCAAGGTCCTCAAATACAAAAATTGAATACAAAGAAATGAATATTTTCCTTGTTCTCAACCAGATAACTCTGCTCTTTCCACCAGAGCCCACCAAGTATCCAAATAATTAGACTCTGCAACCACATTAAGACATTTGCCATAGAAGTTACTTTTGCGTTTAAATCATCACACTTTCTTATTTTTCAAAAAGAAAAAGTCTGCACGAACAGTGTTTAAGCAATAAAGAGAAGGCAAGTACAACACTCTTTAGGCTAAATTATTAGCAAAACGAAAAGAAATTCCCATGGAATAAATTAGTTATTACCACTTTGAAGCCTCTAAAGCTGTTGTATCGAGATCTTAGGCCAAATAGCATACTGCACTTGGCTTTCGAAATGGAGGCTTTTGGGATGCCATAATAAATTATATGATCCAGGACCCAGCATCTGAATCTTAAAACAACAGGCCTGCAATATAGAACAAAAATTTCATTAACATTAAACAGTCCCTATGACACTAGAAAGTCGAGCAATGCACTTGTTATGTATCAGAGTCTTGAAATTTTATAGCTCCAGGTTCATCGCTAATAAGATGTATAATATAAAATGGATAATAAAATTATTTCTGAACAACAGGTTTCCACGAAAGTTTTAACCTCAACTTGTCGCTTGCAATTTAATACGACTTCATTGACGCATTAAGAGCAATTCTGAAGAGAGTATGTCTCCAGCTACCAGCTGTTGGCAAATGTCATATAATAATAGGAATAATCACTTTGTCCAAATATAAACTTTTTGCCCATCCCTATTTGGAATACATCAATATAGCTATTGTTCATTAATTTCATGATAGAATGTTGGACAAGTACTAGTCAAATGGACTTTGACCTGGCACGTGTAGTTGACAAGTAAACCTAAGAGTAAGACCAAAAGAAAACGAGGGGGAAAAAAGAAGAGAGAGAGTGATCATAAAAGGAGCCAGAACGAAGCCTCTGCTTCCTTATCGAGATCATTTCCCTATATATGATGTCTAGTGTATGTCCAAGTAAAAGAGAATTCAGCTCACTAAATGGGTTCTGCTACATGCCGGCTTACCTTCATTACACCAAATTTTGTTTTCTGCCCCAACTTCATTATGCTATTCATTATTACACAACTATATGTCCTATGATTACGATGCAGAATCATGGGATGTGCATGTATGAATTTCTTAAATCTTAAAGTTCCTTTCTCATCTTATTTACGCCCAGTTTTTTACTAGTCAATTATATCCTTTTCACTTGGTTGACCATGTCCTTTGTGATCCAAAAGATACAATTGATTGTATCAAGGATAAATCAGAAAGAAAACACTTTACCGTCTTATACAGGGTTTATCTACACAATTTGGTAACATCTAGAACCCAAATATGGTAAGGATCAAGAATCCTCATGATTTAAATCTCATTCTTTCTGGACAAAGGTGTGCATCATTCTGTTGCTTTCTAATAAAACTAAATTAAATTTTTACAGGAATGCTACGGGCCATTTATGACAAGCGGGAAAGGCAGCTCACTAGTCAATTCGGAAGTACATGCATATATGCATGAACATGCAGACACGTACACATAAATTTTACAGATTTCATCTATCCATCATACATTATGGATAGCAATATGGGCTTGGACGTAGCTCAGTTAAGAGTCAAAAAGTAACAATGAACTCAATATAAATCATCTTGCATGCATCAAAAATTAATCTCATACACCAGCACGTGTAAGCTGCCATAATTTGAGTGCAAAACTTGTTATTTTCCAATATTTGGGGATTCTGACATGTTTATGACACATAATTATTATTTAACCATAAATGTATAGAGACACTCGTTTCTGCTCCATTGAAGTGTTACAACACCCGTATGCTTAAAATTTCTCTCCCCTCACATCATACCTTGGTGTTCTAATCCTGATAATTGTACATTTACTTTCTTGGCATAAATTTTTTACTTTTTCCAATATAAATTACTATGTTTATTGATACATAAATTAACCATTGTTTGATGTCCACTTAACATGTCCAAGTACCATGATTAAAGCGTGTCTAATTGAAAAAATAATGATTATACTTAACAACAAAATACTCAGAAGGGCCCACCTGGCACATACGACAAAGATTTTTTGTTGCTGTCGGAAAAAGAAGTCTATGTTCTATACATTACTTAAAATCAGATAGAAAACAAGAGAATGTATGTGGAGTGATAAGAAAGTTCTTTATATTTTTAGTAATGACATGAATGATCCATATTGCTACTATTATGCTGTCATTGCTTTCCTAACAATTCTTTTCCTTGGTCTTATTTTTAATGAATAGAACAGTCAAAAGTAATGAAGCTTTTCAAATAAGACGCCACAACGGTTTCGTCCACTTGAAAAGGATGAGGAAAATCCAGATTCATCTTGTAACATGATTTTTAGCTTGTCTAAACTGAGTCTGTATGCTGCAAATATATTGTTTTCAATTTACTTCATTCAAACAACATGGATCTCATCATTGATTCTTGGAGTTTATTATCATAGATCCAAATTTTCTCCCTATAGTCTTGGTAAATAAGAGCTCCATTTTATCACATGTACTTACCAAAACTTATTAAGAATCACGTGTAGGTCATTCTGTTTTCTCAGAAGCACTATTCCAAATTTACTAAGACGTACACATTGGTCAAACATGCATGGATGGTTTCTGGACAACCCAACTTCTAAAGAAGGAGTATGTGCATAAAGTTATATATCAATCTCAAAGAAAACAGGGTGAAAGAACCATCAATAACTATGTCAACATGTAACGTAAATGAATGTAAAACAAGAAAGCTTAGACTCCATTAAATTACTAGAACATACATAAAACTCAATTTTTTCTTGTAGCTTGTCACAAATATAAAAATAGATCTCCATACTTAATCTTATTAAAGCACATTACAATTCTAACCTACCACTCAGTTCTTTATATTCCTTCGCCTAAAACAACTTTGAGTCATAAAATTCTTCAAGCTTCTCCTTTCCCCACGTAAATCCTGAAAGAGGACAAAATAATAAAAAAGAGTCAGAAAATAATTTTTCAAAACAAGAAAAGCCCCAGAGAATCAATACCCTCACAACCCTAGAATCCAGACATGCTTGGAAAAAAGTACATTTACCAAATTGGAGTGATATATCAACAAATATATACATTAAAAACCAACATACCCTTTAACAATGAACAAATGTAACAAATGTGGGAATCAATACCTTTAAAACCCTAGAATTCAAACATGCTAAAAAATAGCACAAATACCAAATTGGAGTGATATATCAACAAATACATACATTAAAAACCGCAAGCACATAAAAACCCTAAAATTTTAACAGACCCTTAATTCAACTTCCAAAAACCCATGAGACAAATCAAATAACTAAAAATTGTAAGCATAAGAACCAAAACATGTAGGCAGAATAACCAAACAGTCTGCACACAAATTTACGTACCTTGTGGCGCTTACACGCAGAGAGAGGGGTGGCTGACTAGTTACACAGCTGTTTAGGACGAATTTTTTGAGGCGGTGAGATGTAAGAAAGGGGCGGGAAAGAAGAGAAAGAGTGTGAATTATGGGGACGAAGAACCCTAAATTCCTTTTGAAATTTCATCCATTTTCCCCAAAAAAAACTCTGTAAATTTTCCCTCGCGGGCGTGGTGGGGTCCGGAGTAACCTGGGTTTTTGAAGAATCCAGTGTTGGTGTAGCAAATTACACGTGACTTTTTATGGCAAAATTGCATGACGTTACACAGAGATGATAAATGTTCATATTTTTAAATTCATCATTCCCAACTACCTAATTCACTTGGCATCTTATAGTCGTTAATGATCCATTCATTTATTTTAGATGTTTTAGTAAGTCTAATAACAAACATTATGATTGAGAAAATTCATCTTGTCGAACTTTTGCTTGCATTAAATTATTTGGTCTACGTACCAGAACTGATAACATTTGAAATTATGTAGGATTATACACGAAAGATCTTTTTTTGGCTCTCTCTTTAGCCCTTTGACTCTTATCCCTAGAAGGCAGTTTCATTATGGTGGTATACCAGCTGTCTATTCTAGAACTTCCAATTCTAATCGAAGCATATAGATCCGTGTCCCCAGGGGCATAGACAAGTTGGTAAGGCTTGAGGTGATGTGGGGAAAAATCCTCCGGCAACGCAGGTTCGATTCCCGTGTGGGACAGATTTTCACTGAAATATTGTGAGGGTCTGTCATGAGAGTTGGCCTGTTGGCTCTCTCCCTCAGGTCCCTGCCACTCGTGCACATCTCTCGATTTACAACCCGTCTGGTCAAGGGGCTTCTGACACAGGTGGGAGAGTTTCGCCTTCGGGACTTTCCCCTTAACAAAGCATATAGATCCGTATTTCAAATTTATTAAAAATAATACTTAGTTTTACGTTGCTGATATGCATTGCATTTAACTGCAAATGCTATTCATATGGTAGTATTTAAGATATGCAACTAACAAAGATCATAATAAAATATTTTGATTTTCAGAATAAACACATTGGTACAAGATGTAAATAGAAGTGATACACTGTTAAATTTCTTTATTAATATAGATACTCATCGCCGTATGACATATCTACATTCTTGAACGTGTTAAATGTGTTCATCTTCCTCTTGTTATAAATCGATTGACGTTTTTCAATGCATAAAAATAAATTACTTGAAGTATACATGTAATATCACTGGTATAAAAACTCTCAATTTAGAAGTTTTAACATTTAATTATCAATCATAAAAACAACATAAATATGGACACGCAGATAAAATTATTATTATTATATTTTTAAAACATAATAAACATCAATAAAATTTATTAATAACAATAATTTGCATAATTAATTTAATGCTAAATACTTTTATTGATGGACATAATAATTATGAAAAAACTTCATAGTTTGAATAATTTAAAATAATTAAAAGAACACGATTCAAATAACATTAATCCCAAGGCATTTTATTTCATGAATAATAAAAAGCTTTAATTTAAACAATATTGAGTATCTCTTACTCTAAGTAGTCCTCTCATCTAAATAACGAGGAAATGAGCTAATGTCCAATAAGCAAACATCATGCACGTGATGCATGCTTATAATATATGTTATCTTAAAATAATCAAATTTTGTATCCTTTTTTTTTTTCTTCCATATCTTAAAAACTTTTAATATTGTGAAGTCACTTTTGTGCATTGCCTAACCAATCACATGCAGTGGAGCATTTGTCAATGTAACCCGTTCGATATATCGATAGTATCGTAATGCGGTTAATATTGAACATTATCATTAGTGGGGTACACGGGTCCCACACGTTCTGTTTATCACTCACCCCTTTTATCGAATAGGCATACATTATTTATTTATTAAATTGGGATACATATATTTGATTTTAAATAATTCTTTACAACGTTATGTTTATAAACTTCTTATTTCTTGAAATTTACTTCATACATGCTTATGGGTGCATTGACATGCATTGACATAAATATACATACATGAATGTATCATTGGAAAATTAATTTTGTATCAAGCAATGTCTAAATACTATATTCACATAACAGCAATTTATATAACACATTTAGACGTTTCACATACTGTAACATACAAATGATTATGAGGGAAAGCTTACTTATTTTGAATCCTTAGCAATTTACTTTTTAAATGGAGATGTCCTTAGCTTCTCAGAAATCAACGTAACAGGAGACCTAAATAATACCATTTAAACAACTTCAGCATACTCATCATTTATTTACTCATTTGTTTTTAATCACGTAGACACATCTTAAATATCGAGTCATACAATTTTTAAGCTATATCATATTACTTTATGGAGGAACTCTCAATTTCCCGGATCGGGAATTCCAACTTTCCCCGAATGTCCCAATTGTTTAATGAGTAATGCTATTTGTAGTCGCTGACTACCGGTAGTCGTCATATGTGTTATTACTTAATTGAATGAATTATTCATAATTAATGACTATAAATACATTACTTAATTAGAGTAAATAATTCATTCAATTGAATAATGTCACGTATGATGACTACCGGTAGTGAACGACTGCAAATAGCATTATTCTTGTTTAATAGTATCCCTCCCACTCCCACTCCCACTCCCACTCCCACTCCCACTACTTATTCCATCAATTATTTAATTCATCATACCAAATTTACTCTACTCCCTCCAAATTTACCTCCAAATTATTAATATAATTAAATTTATTAAATTACAAATAAATAATTTTTTATTATTATATTCATTTTATATTTTTAAAAAATATATAATATATAATAATATTTATTGAATTAAATATTATTTATATCATATAATAAATAATACAGTTAACATTATTTTTTTATTAATATTACAGTGATGGTAATTAGTTAGTTTATATTTGGATAACAAATTAAGTTTTGATATTTGGCATAATGATTGGTTGAGTTTATTATATAAAAAAAGTAATTTTGTATAATAATTCAAAAAAAAAAAAAAAAGATTTGCTCGAAAGTAAAAATAAATAAATAAATAAATAATTGATGGTTAAAGTGTGCATCATAAATTTGTTACGAGAGTTAAATCGTACTTTTATATTAGTGACGAGGGTTAATTTGTAATAGTGCACTTTAACCCTCGTCACTAATGTAATAGTACGTTTTAACTCTCGTAACATATTTATGATGCACATTTTAATCATCAATTATTTATTTATTTATTTATTTTTATTTTTCGAACAAATCTTTTTTTTTTTTAATTACTATACAATTTTTTTTTAATAATAAACTCAATTAAATTATTAGGCCAAACATCAAAACTTAATTTGTTACCCAAATATAAACTATCTAATTACCATCACTAATGTTAATAAAAAAAATAATGTTAACTGTATTATTTATTATATGATATAAATAATATTTAACTCAATAAATATTATAATATATTATATATTTTTAAAAAATATACAATGAATATAATAATAAGAAATTATTTATTTTAATTTAATAAATTTAGTTATATTAATAATTTGGAGGTAAATTTGGGGGGAGTAGAGTACATTTAGTGGGATGAATTAAATAATTGATGGAATAAATAAAAGGAGTGGGGGATTTGGTTAGCTGTGATTGATTAAATAATAGGGGTGGGAGAGAGATATTGCTGTGATACCATTAAACAATTGAAGGGGGTCTGACATTCGGGAAACGGAGAGTTCCTCTTACTTTATGTACCATAAATATAAGGAGGAACTCTCTATTTCCCGAATCGGGAATTCCAACTTTTTCCGAATGTCAGACCCCTCAATTGTTTAATGGTATCCCAACAATTCCCTTCCCCTCCCTTCTTCTCTTCTCTTATTCCATTAATTATTTAATTCATCTCACTAAATTTACTATATGCCTACCAAATTTACCTCCAAATTATTAATATAATTAAATTTATTAAATTAAATAAATAATTTCTTATTATTATATTCATTATATATTTTTAAAAAATATATAATATATAATAATATTTATTGAGTTAAATATTATTTATATCATATAATAAATATTACAGTTAACGTTACTTTTTTTTATTAAAGCTACAGTGATGATAATTAGTTAGTTTATATTTGGTTAACAAATTAAATTTTGATGTTTGGCCTAATAATTTAGTTGAGTTTATTATAAAAAAATAATTTTGTATATTAATTCAAAAAAAAAATTGTTCGAAAAGTAAAAATAAATAAATAAATAATGGTTAAAGTATGCATCATAAATTTATTACGAGAGTTAAAACGTACTATTACATTAGTGACGAGGGTTAAAGCGTACTATTACAAAATAACCCTCGTCACTAATGTAAAAGTACACTTTAACCCTCGTAACAAATTTATAATGCACACTTTAACCATTAATTATTTATTTATTTCTACTTTCGAGCAAATCTTTTTTTTTTTTTTTTGAATTATTATACAAAATTACTTTTTTTTTTATATATATTTAACTCTACCAAATCATTAGACCAAATATCAAAAATTAATTTGTTACCCAAATATAAACTAGCTAATTACCATAACTGTAGCGTTAATAAAAAAATAATGTTAATTGTATTATTTATTATATGATATAAATAATATTTAACTCAATAAATATTATTATATATTATATATTTTTTAAAAATATACAATGAATATAATAATAAGAAATTATTTATTTTTAATTTAATAAATTTAATTATATTAATAATTTGGAGGTAAATTTGGTGGGAGTGGAGTAAATTTGGTAGGATGAATTAAATAATTGAGGTGAGGGGTGGAGTGGGGTGGGGTTCCCGATTTGGGGAATTGAGAGTTCCTCTAAATATAAGAATGTGTCTCGTTCTCCTGTCCACAGTGAGCAGGAGAATTTTGGTGGCTTACGTGGCTAGTCCAGCCAGATGCCACTTCAACAAAAAAAAAAAAAAAAAAATGCAACCAAAACACTGAACTCACCAGCAATCACCCCCCACCCCCAATGCACAACTCTTCCTACTTCTTCCCTAAATTTCCTACCTCCCCACCACCCCAATTTTCACCCCGGCAATCATTTCACCCATCCACTCCCATTCCACGGCCCATTTATGTGAAAAAGAAGCCGACGAAGAAGAAACCACAAAAAAAATTAAAAAGTGGGGTTGCTGGCAGATCCAGTGGGATCTGTACGCCGGGCCACGAAGATAGTGGATCCATCGGGAACTGCGCGACAAACAGTCACGCAGATCCGATGGTTTTTGAGTTTTGTGCTATGGTGGATTCCAGTGGAGGGAAGAGATGACGAAGTCAGGGTCAGCTATTGTTGGCCGAGAATGTTGTGTTGGCTCCGTCGACAATGGGGGTGATGGTTGCTTAGCTGCCGTTCATTGCTGCTTGGCTAGGTAGACGAGAGAGAGAGAGAGAGAGAGAGAGAGAGAGATGGGGAATAATTGCTGGTGGGTTCATTGTTTTGTTTACATTTTTTTTTATTTTGCTGAAGTGGCATCTGACTGGACTCGCTACATAGGCAGTGGACAATAATTTTCCTGCCCACAGAACAAGACTCATATAAGAATATCAACATTTCTATGAATGTCGCATCAATCAAATAGACAAATATGTTACAAATGGTCACTTTCTTTTTTTTCTTTTTTTTTTTTGCCATAAAAACTCTTAAACACTTAAAATATGCATAACATAGTTCTAAATCTAGAAGGAGTAATTATAAAAGATTTAAAATAATGTATACCTTAATAAGTTTCTAACATCACAAAAAGTTATGCAAGATTAAAATGAGTCAAGTATTAATTCTTAATTTTTAAAGCAACTCACTAAAAATTTTCCAGTTTTTGAAATTTCTGGACAAGACGCACACAGAATTTTTAGAGTAATGACATTTATAGTCGTTCACCACCGGTAGTGAGCTTACGTGTCATTAATCAATTGGAGTAATTATTCATAATTATTGACTATAAATACATTACTCGATTGGAATAAATAATTACTCTTATTGAGTAATGCCACGTAAACTCACAATTGGTAGTAAGCGACTATGAATAGTATTATTCGAATTTTTAGTATATTTGTGTGTGTTTATAAACACTTATAAGATAGTCAAATATTATTTCTATTCACACATTTCGTAAGACCTACAACTTTTATCTACATTTTATTTACACATTTTGTAAGACCCACTAATTAGATTTTTTTTTTTAAAAAAAACTTTACCAAATAAGCATTAACAGTCACATGCAATTTTTTCACAATGTCCAAAATCAACATTTGATCCATAATTTTTATTTTATAATTCAAGTTACAGGGTTCTGCCGGGATTTACAAAGTGGGTAAAGTTTATTTAAAATACACATAAATTAATTCCTTAAACAAAATATTTAATAAAAATTTAGTACCATTCCTACATATAAATGAACAACTATTATAAAAACCAGGTCATTTTAAGGACAATAGAATAACATTAAAATAGTCAAAATAATTAATTTTAAATTCGTCAATAAGAATAGTTTCTAAACAACCTCCTACCTTGGCTTGGCAGCTATTCGGTAGGTTGTCCTACATACCCGGAGCCGAGAGTACGTAGCTTTCTTGCTTTTTGGTCGATCATACAAGTTTGGTTGAATCGAAATCGATTTCAGATGAATCCAAGGGGGTTCTTTATGCTAAGGAGAAGATCTCATTTTGTAGTTGCGGAGTTGTGAAGTTAGTACTGGGATGAATGCTTTCCTTCTTTTTTCTTTTCAATGGTGCTCAAGGGACTCTGTTGACCTTGGAATCTACACAATCTACGTGTCAACAGATATCCAGTCAATTCTCTAACAACCTGTATGTTACCTGCATAATAGGACAACCATTAGGCACCAAGATCACCAGAGAAAAAAAGGTCGACGATCGTTGGTACTCCGACGATCAAGTCAACTGTCGGTATATAAATAATATACAGGGAGAGTGTTTTAGATCTGGGAAAAACAATCAAGCATGAAATTGAGCAGAGTTTAAGAGTGAGAATGATGCATAACTTAGAACGGCCAATGACCTTGTATTTATAGGTCTAGAGTCAAATTAATTTGAGCAGACAATCAATTGGAGATTTGATCGGATCTTATTTCTTTATAAGATAAAGGGTAATTGGATGTGAAGATGATCCTTTTAGATTTTCCATCCTTATTTTCATTGATTCCCTATATCTTATTATTAATTATCAAGAGGTTGATATTTAGTTTACTTCTAAGTTTGAATCACAATCAAACACGATCAAACACAATCTTTTCTGAAATATCTCTTAACTGTCCCCAACATATCAAATTGTTTGCGAATTACATGTAATATAAAGACCGACGAAGCACTCCAGGTTGGTTACGAGGGTCGAGGCCCTTCGTGGGCTTTATTATAATTGGTTCAGCCGTGCGATCCCTTCGAGGGGCCTGTGAAGCCTTCGTTAGATCTTACGGGACCTTTGCTGGGCCTAGGAAGTCTTACTTGGGTCTTTATCCCAGAATTCTTACTTGGGCCACATTGTCAAAATTGGGTGGTAACAGACTCTATAAAAAAAGAAATCGAAATATGAAGCTGGGAATTAGACGACGCTCAATTTGAATTCACAAGTAAATGTGGCATTCCATCTTTACTTAAAAAATTACCGCTATTTTTTATTTTTTTGCAATCATTATTTAAAGTAATTAAACCGTTACCTAACTAAATTGTTGGGTACCATGGGATTGGTACGCATACTTCCTCGAAATAAGTAGATGTAGCATCACTAAAGAGGCAACTTTTTTCCTTGACTCTTATTCCTTTTTTTCATTCTTCTTTCTTAAATTATGTGTACATCCACTATAACGGTCAATACTAATAACAATAAACTTTTGAATATATAAATTATTTTCACAACAGTAAGAGCATATGTCAACCACTGAGATCTAATGAAACTCCCGGAGATCACGCGTCATAGCCTAATACAAATTCACGTCGTGATAATCTAAAAAGTGGAATAGTAATTGAGATGAGTACAACATATGTAAGTATTAAAATTTTGACCAATTGAAATTCTTCGAGTGAAACAGGTGTGTATGACGATACAATACTCAAATCATGAGTGATATCTGTCTGATAATACTAATCACGTGTTAGTCGATCAACATGAAGGCATTGCAACACCAAATAACTTGCACGAGTCTTGATCTCCTATGCATTTATGTTGCTCACTTATAATGCTCACGCTGAGGTGGCATCACATTATTGATAAAAATAATGAGTGTGGGACCATAAACTATCGATCATGTGATGTCAACTCAGTGTGAACATTATAAGTGGACAACATAAATGAGTATGAGATCAAGACCCTAATTTGCACAGCATTTGAGTTTGTATCCGTTCATCAAGCCACCAAGTGTTATAAGTGACCCTCCTACAAGGTCTCATATGACCTTCATTGGTATACAACACATGACCCATACATATGCATGATGATGAAGTCATTATTCACTATAATTGTCATGTTCATGCAATGTAGTACTTGAAGATTAACATATTTAAATCGTATATGACATACTACTATATGAATAAGTTGTATTGTCATCAAAGTGATAAATCACATAATACAACTTGGCAACTAACATATTTTTGAGTAATAACTTAGAATCATTAATGGGGTAGTTTGAAAATTTATAGAGTTTTTCAGTCAGTTAGAAAGTCATATTTTTTTAATTATTTTAAAATTATTTTTATTTTTCCTAAATGGTCAATAACAAATTGCGTCAAGAATTCATCACAACTACTAACAAATTTAGTCTGCCAAAAATTGATCGTTGATGAAGTCACATTTTCTAGCGGGCACCTATCGCCATGTCTGTTTTGCATGCAATAATGGTGAATTCGACTTATTAACTCTAACAAATAAGCAATAAAACTTCTCCTCACCCTGATCATACGGACACGCAGGCCCTAACCAATCGACCAATCCGTGCCCCCCCCCCCCCCCCCGCGGCGGTTACTTCCCCGAGTCCCTTATTGAGTTGTTGCTTTCCAAGAACACAAAAACTATACATCAAACCCTTACGATAACCAGTCTCATCTCTCCTCTTTCATTAATTTATTCATGCCACAATAATTTGTTCACATTCTTTTGTATTTTTCTTTTCCAAATACTCATCTAATTCTATGAATTTCTTCCATTTCCGTTCTCTTCCACATAATAATGCAGAATATCACATTACTTGTACTTTTCTTAGTTCACCTTTATTCTCCCCCCCCCCCCCCCCCCCCCCTCCTTTTTTTTTGAGTTTAGGACATGAAATTTTGTTGAACTGACGAGTACAAAATTGTGATTTCGCAATGATTAACATTAAGCAGCCACAAGTCACCCCATATTTATTGTTGAGCTTGACGATGCAATGTTGGGTTCTTACCCTGCATGGCAACAACGCGATCTAAGGATCCCTATGTTCCTTGTGAACTCTTGCTTCATGTGTTCAAATTCATAACGAGGAGAAGTGTCATATAAAGATGAGTCGGGAAAAATGGAATTGGATTGCAAGAAGAATGCAACCCCTCTTGTAGTTAAGACCTTGTGGCTGCGAGGTTTAAGGCTGCTGGTCGCAGAAGGTTGCGAATTTTGCTTCAAGGCCGCGTGTATAAATCCACTACAGCATTTCAATTCCGACTTGAATCATGATGGTTCGTCCATGGAGTGTCTTAACACTTACATATAGATTATTTTTGATGAATTTGATATGAGACCGACTTGAATCATGATGGTTCGTCCATGGAGTGTCTTAACACTTACATATAGATTATTTTTGATGAATTTGATATGAGATATACGAGAGACAATATATACAAGATATATGTTCATCCCGTCCTTCAAAACAACAAGATTCAGAAATCTCAAAGTGTTCCTTGTTCTTATTAAGGTTCTTTACTTTTATACAATCTACCTAATGACCATACAAGCTTTACATGACAATATTCACAGTACATACAATCATTACAAACATTATTGAACATAAAATTTGTGGTAAAGTAAACGTTTCTCTCTGTGACTTGATGCAAATATTTTACATTTTCGCAAAAAATCATATGTGCAGACGAAGTACATTCAAGAATAGTATCAAGCGAAAAAGGAATAAAGCGCTAACAGGAAGCCGGTGGAGTTGGTGCAGTTGGGATTGCTGGAGTCGCCAGTCATTCAGCACAAATTTTGCAGGACAAACAGGTTCAATACGCAACAGCTTTTCTATTCATCATGTCATGGTAATAGAGCAGAACACACATAGGTTGGCCAACAATGCAGAAAAAGCACCAGAACACCATGTTTCCCACCTGCAAGAATAAGTAAAGCAGCAAAGTCATTTTTTAAGTAAAATCGTGCAAAATGGAAGGTTGAGAACGGGGCAATGGAACACTAATCGTGCTTCAAAGTGAAGCATTATGATAGAGGGATAAAGTAATTGGAATTCAGAGGTAATGAACTTCTGCTACTGAAAAGAATCTACGTCGTTTTCCAATAAATTATCATTGCAAATAGATGAGAAACAGATGCTTGAACATCCATATTTAACAAAATAACCATCTTCTAGAGGTGTTGAAAAGGTTTTCCACTTTCAGGTGAGAACGTAGAATATGCAGAGAAAGAGGAGTTTGGTCTCAAGTAGGATACTTTGACCAGCCATATCTTTCATTCCTATAACTAAAAAGAATCATAAATGAAAAACTAGAAATTTCTTTTAGCGGAATTGCTTCGGACAAAATTTACACCAGATTTTTAATCAATTTCTGCATTCACTTAGAGACAAGTCATTTTCCGGCCAAATTTTACTAAATAGATCTTCAGCATTGAAAATTTCATGTATTAAGAAACCTTCACAGATTCACGCTTGCCTGTATCCGAGGGGCAGTCAATTTACTACATTCAAACCATGATATCCAAGGAAGAAATACCATAAAATCCAAGCAATATGCTATATAGTTCATGTGAGCAAAATGAACATATAAAAACATAGGCATACAATGAGGAGAAACGTACCATTGAATTTTTGAACTTGTTCTGCAAATATTTTGTTATAATAACCAGAGGAACCTGTACAGAGACAATACCAGAGCTTAGAAACTACATAAAATCTGGACCAAATTACAATTCAAGATTCCACTCAACATTTATCACAAATGATATGAGTCCAACTGTCCAAGTCAAAAACAAGGATTCATAAAAATGGAAGTTACTGTTCTTCACAAATGCCAATATAAAATGTCATTACCTGAAACATAATTCCTATGAATGCCCACAACTTGAACATGTGGCAAGGAACAGCAATGCACAGCTGCAGACAAGCATACATAAAGTGTCATCTACAAAAACTAAGGTAGTAAATTTCATGTAAGAAATTTGTTAGATCCACAACTATGCATTTCCATCATGATGTGTTCAGGAACGGAAAAGAAGAATTCATCATACCTCATGGAAAATAGCAGATACGAGGAAGGAAATCACAACCGCACCTCCCTGCATCAAAATCAATTGACAGTAGAACCAGATGCCATTGTTGTAAATGAAAACGACAGAGATTGTAAATAAGGTCAAGCCCGTGTGCCAATGTTGCACATAGAAACTCGGTAGACGCATTATGGCTCAAAGAATCGTTTTTGGCACCTTATTATGCATTCCTTCTACAACTGAATGGATCGTTATGAAAGGCTTGGAGTTTTAAGTGAGATAAAAATGGGTATTTGATGTAAATTTTTCCTTTTACTCTCAAAACTAATCGCCAAAAATCCGTTGCTAGTAACATCAAGGGTAGGCTCTTCCAGAAATTGTACAACTATCTTCTTGGAATGGAAATTATTTTAGGATATCCTAAAAAGGAAAACGAAGAACTCAATTGTAAAAGGGAGTATGTATATGCATATTCTTCTATCAACAGTCACCCTTAAGCAATCAGTATCAACTGTCATCAAACTGTCAACAACCTCAAACATTTGGCAAAAGTTTATTCTCAGAGAAGTATAATGGTTAGCCTTCTCAAGATTTCCTAACAAAAATAAGAACTCTGAAGAATTCTTAGGAAAGAAGAATCTCATAGAGACTAAAGTGGCAATTTCCACTTGTTCACATTTGAACAGACAGAAAACTAGGCTGTTGAAGTTCTTTATTGAAAATAATTGAAGGTAAGAATGGTAAATACAATAAGTCTTCAATTCCTTTGCAGGACAGATTTTAACAATTACTTACACCTCTTAAGTTAACAAATGGTAAGATACCATCTTTCTGAAAATTAGTTTCCTGACAGATTCCCAATTGTACAATCTTATTAGGACGTATTTTACAGTTTATACCAAGCCATCATATCAATTTGGTCAATAAATTATATATCGCACTCCTGATGTCCTCCTCTCTTTCTGTGAATTTAAAAGAATAATGGAAACAGAAGGAGATGTGCAAATATAAGAAAAGTGACACGTCAGCAGCTGCAGATTTTGGCAACTGAGTGCCCGTTTGGTATGGATTATAAACTAGTTTATTTGACCAAAAATGGTCAAAAATATCATGGTACAAGGCAAACATTTTTGTCAAATAAACCATTTTGGTCAAATAAACTTTATAATCCACACCAAACGGGCTTTGAATTAGACTACAAGAAACTTGGGATAAACAAAGAAAGGAAGATGACAAGGATAGTTCTATACAAGTTCATCCACCAATCAACTCACTATAACATTTCCCCCCCTATAAACAGCTTTCAGTTTAAAAGTGTGAGTCAATTTACCTTCGGTATCCCATTCCTTAAGCATGGGAAATATATATGTCGGACCATCCATTTGTGAACAGGCTGTCACCAGTAAAATCTCAAACAACAACGTCGGATGAAAAATAAATTTGATGCAAAAACAAAAACAGAGAACATAAATAGTAACCAAAATGTAATTCTAATTATAGTGATGACCACTTACTCATCATGGTCAGAATATACTACCGCCTCCTCAACCAACCATCCTTCCTCCCCACCAACAAAATAAAGTAAACAACAATAAAGAGATCTACTCACCATATTCCACATTCTCCAATACTGATGACGCAGCCATAATGAGCAATCCAAGTATACAATAAAAGAACAGAACCAATAATCAGCTGCAAAATGGTTGCAATGTAAAGAGATGTCGGAATTTTTTTGCAGGCCGTATAAAGCTTACCTCCTCAACTGTTTTTGCATTCCACCAATCTTTGTAGAACTCACGATCACCAAAGCGGAGAAGTTCCGCAAGTATATTTAGCCTATATCAGAGCACTGCATATCAGTATGGCTATAGTAATGCAATTCAACAAGCCGTAAACTTAGTTCTCGTTTCACGGAGAGGCACCACAAACCAAAACCATTTTTCTTGGTTATTTTCACATAAGAATTACAAATTTTAATCAAGAAAGTATTAAGCTTTTTATGTATTTTAACTATAAGCTTTTGTCCAGATCAGACAAATTGACAACATCAGCTATTTTCCTACTTTTGTTTATCCAGGCCATCATCAAACAAAATGCAAAGAGGCTTACCTACCACCCAAGTGCATATCTTTTTCTGGTCAACTCATTCTCTACAGTACCTCTGTGCTTAGACCATGTTGTTTGGTCATGCAGTTTTTCAAAATATTGGATTTTAGGGAAGCTAAAAAAGGTTACCACCCTTACACGAGCCTTATTGAAATAAACTAGGCAGAGCAGCTCAATTTACAATCTCCATTGTACTCAAATATTTTACATGTCATGGTAAATACATTATGTTTAATTAGTGCAGCAATTGAAATGCGAATATCTGATTGAAAAGCATCATGTGTACACAAAATGGTTGTACAAAAAATTAGTTGAAAAAAGTAAGTCACAGACTCACAGTCACTGCTCATTCTCTGGCAGTAACTGTGCATTCAGAAAAATTGTTGCCAATTTCATAAATTCCTCGATTAGAACGAAAGTCTCTCTCCCTCACTGGGAAATCATTTTTTTGTTAGCTTTGTCATTTTTGGATCTTACCACACATCAATCTTAACATTTTTTTCCAGTAGATAACACTCGAATTCAACTTCTTTTTGGGTTCTTATTACATGGTAAAACACTTGGGACATCCATAATCGGCAAAGATCTTGTTTTCAAGTTGCTAACCTTGTAGGCTCATAAGCATGAAAAGATTACACACTAACATATATAGAAAGGTTATATAAACAAAATTCCAAAGAAAACAACAATGTCCCTATGTATGAAAATAAACTTTCAAATTACAAGATTCTGAAGCAAACAGAAAAGACTGTCATAGATATAGATCATATTGCTGCTTTGACAATTTTCACATTGGTGCTCAAAGCAAAGACAAGAAAGTTCCATAAAGCAAAAGCCAAAAGACTACGAAGTGGAAAAAAAGATTTCTAATAACTTAAGAAAGAGAGAACGTACCAAAGATGGAAAAAACAATAAAACATACAGAGCCACACATATAGATTTGGAACTGAAAGCTTCAAGACCCTCTCTATAGCATACAAAAGGTCTCCTTTCAAAGGATGTTGAGAATTTTGCACAATAGGGTTGATATACTGCGTGATAAAAACAAATTTTATCAACCAAGTTTTCATTGACATAGCAAAAGACTTGTTAAAATTGACTTCAAACTAATAAGGAAATTACCTGTTCTATAATAAATCCCATGAATCCTGAAAATATCACCAACTTAATCAGTTGGCGTACCACCCAACCCTTCCGGATGCAAGCTGTACGGGGGTAGCTTGGCTGCAAATAACAATGCTTTACTTGAGCAATAGCAGAAAATATTCCAAAAAAGTGATGTACTAAAGAAAGCAGAGAAAAATCACTGAGTTCAATATCTTTACATCAATTATATGGGCAAAAACAGAAAAAAGAAAATAATTATTTAGGGTGTTATACTATGATGAAAGTTCGTAACTGCAACAATAACGTGTAGCCTAAAAAATGCAGGCACTATGGAATTATTCATTAGACCAGTTCTAACATCCATCACTTCTACCCCAAAGCATCTTCATTCACATTGTCGAATAAAACATGCTACATGGAAAACAGAACGCAGTTTAATACTATATACGCAACTTTAAGGGACCATGGCATTAGCTGAAAGCTTTTTTCTTTGTTTTGCTTCTTATTTCTGGTTACATATTAACTGTTCACAAATACTCCTCCATATGAACTTGTTAGCTCATGCAGAAGTGCAACATGTACACATTCTATGCAAAACACAATCAACATTATGAACATAAGAAAGAGTTTTGAAGATTACTGGGATTCATGATTTTAGATTCTTGGCATATATAAAAACTATATGAGGTAGAACCATGTAAATAAAGAATATTATATGATTATAATACTACACGCCACATGAAGACATAGTTTCAGTCTTTCAGACATATTTAACTGAACAAATCATGAAATCAAAGTCCTAACATGGTAAACTACAATTAGTGCAGAGTCAACACCTACAAGTAAGTAAGATTGGGCACAGTTGCAGATATGGCACACAATGTGTACCAAAAGATCCTATGCAACCTTAGAAGAAGCAATTGTATACTTGGTGCATTTGTGAAAGATTTCCGCATTAATAAATTAAAATTTCCAGCTTGATTAACTAAAATCCAAGCGTGCTTACCTGGTAACATAATGTAGGGGCAACCATGAAGTATACCAAATTCTTAAAGCTCACATCTTCAGAGTAATCCATATTCCAATAACTGGACAAGGTTTCCCCCTGCCCATGGCATCATAAAGGAAGTTTGATATGAGGGGAAAAAAAGAAAATGTGGTATTAACTCCATTGATCAAAGAGATTAGAGAGTGGCTAGTTATCTATCCATGAGAGAGAAAGAGAGAGCATCACTAAAAAAACAAAAATGTATAACATGGTTAATTATTTTTCCAAAAAATAAAAAGCAGAACATATAGAATATTGGAAATATCTCACTCTCAGAAAAATAAAGAAAATGTGCAAATCCGCTACATAAAAGCTTTGAGTTCACTTCTGTTCACCAAAAACAATGACAATTAAAAGATTCAGCAGAAAGTATATTAAGAGATCATGAAATTATGGAAATTAGTGTTTCACTTCCCAATTTTCCTTTATCGTCCTTTAACTAGTCTTGTCCAAGATATAAATGGCAAAACAATTAGGAAATTAGACAGTTGCCAAGAGTGAGAGGTGACGAGGGTTCTTTTTACCTTGGCAAGTGACTTTGCAAGTGCTCTCATATCATAATTCGAATGCGCGTAAGACACCAACTTTAACCACACAATGCAAGTGAAGAGCATTAATATGACACCTGATTGGACAGCAGAATCACACCTGTGCAATTTCAAACTCATAAATATAAAATCATGTTGGAACTCTCCAATTTTTCAATACTGCTTAAAAATAATCTCCCAATTAAGATTTTCCAATTATTTATCTTTACGATCTGTTTCCTACCTATTCCGAGTCCCCAATAATGTCAAACTTTTAAGCACTTTGTTTCTAGCAACCTACCTTACTGAAAACCCTCACTGAACCAGAGTGAAAGTTACAAGTCAGTGTGAAGGTAAATGTTCCTGATTACCCCCGAATACATGAGAAATTTCCCTCACCTAAAGCTCGACTGACAATATAGTACTTTTAGTACTGTCCAAAAATAGGTTTACATCCTATGCAATCATACATATAGCTTTTTAATTTTATATAAGGATGGTGAGGAAAAAGAAACAAAGAGCGTGTGTGTGTGGGGGGGTGGGGGTGGGGGTGGGGGTGGGGGTTGTGGGTGTGTGGATGTGGTGGTAACTAATTTAGAGAAGTAGATGACGAACCTAAGAATGACCAAAACTGGATACAAGATCTCAGCTGTAGTTATTACAACATGAAGAAAGACAGCAACCTGCAATATTAAATTAACAGTTGAAAAGACACACCCAGGCCTTAAAACAATACCCATGCTTAAGATGCATAGTTCTGAACGGTCAAGTCACATGAAAACTGGACATCTGATATCAATAATATGGAGCCAAACTACAAAAATAAGAAGGGTGTCCTCGAGGGGAAAAAAATAGGTAAACAATCGAGATAAAATAACTTGAAACTCAAAAGCAATATTAGAATACACATAAGAAATTAGATACTTACAAGTTTAGCTTTCTAATTAAAGAGCTTAAAAATCAAATCTTTCGAACTCTACTGTGTTAACAGCCTAAAAGTTCGGTGTACTCATTGCCATCGAATTTCTAGCTTGCAGCATTTGTTGGTTTAGTTAACCGTGAAAGTTAATTAGAAACGCTGATGGCTCAACTTTTGTAATAAATTTACAGAAAAACACCATCTCACATGAGAGAAAGGCTAGTGGAAATTTACTATAATTCCTGACAGAGGCAACACAAGGGATGAAAACGTATATCTTTCAGTGTCTCAAGCAATACATTCTCACTTTAATATGAGTTTCTGGCAAGATCTCTGATTTATATATATGTAAAGAATGGAGATTTATGCCAAAACATTGTGTGGTAAATGTTAAGCATATTAATTAGGCAAAGTAAATTCAAGCAAACATTAACTATATTGTAGTCCAATGATATCAGATTTTGTGGAGTTGGACTATGGCAAAGATGACTTGCTGCATTAACTTTGAGAAAGTATATCGAGCACTGAAATCCTGAGCCATTATAATGTTAACATACAATATATTTAAGGATGAAAACAAAGAAATATTTCACTTACACATTCAGACACATGCCTTTGTTGCACCAACTTTTCAACCAGAAAAGCAGCAAGTGGGAAAATTGGGAGACTCAAACTGCATAGCATAACATTAAAAAAATTGGCATAACCAAAGATAATGTGTTAAATAAGCTGTTTTGTTAAGCCAGAACTATGACGAGAAAAAAAAAAGCTCAGTATAAAATTACCAGCACATTAGAAGTGGCCAATCCCTCAGTGACTTTGAACTAAACCAAAATCCTGACCTGATCAACCAGCCATACTGCAAATAAGTAAATAAGAATACGTCAAAAGCAATAATAAAGCGTACAATAATTTGTTCCTTAATTTGCAATTATATGCTAAAATCTAACTGCTCTAACAACAATAATAGTAACATATATTTGTTGATTGTGATATTTAATACAGATGCATTAAGTAAAACTGTAATTTTCGGCAACTAATGCAAGATTACATTTATGTTAACTATCCACATAAACTAAGAGGCGTACCTTCATTAAATTTTCAATTATAAGTCTGCTGTTTACGGCAACAAGCACCACGATACAAAGGTTGAGGAGACCTGCATGACTCTATCACAAGATGCCAATTAGTCATGAACATTACAAAGTTCTATGGGCACTTAATTTTAAGAAATAAATTGGTAATAATTTACATAATGAAAGTTCTAGGTAACTTATCTCAACACTTAAATCAAAAGCGGGATAGAATTATTTAGTCTAGTTTTATCCATTTGTTGACAAATTTCACCAGAAACAAATGCAAACAACACTAAGTTCCTCATTCATTGCAATTCAATTAACATATCTGAAAACTATAATTTTATTGAGTGATTAATACCAGTTCCGACCTCATCGCACAATAGCGCACAGAAACATAAAACCAGGCACTGACAACATCACATAAATCACAACTACCTTTATTCCAAAGGCAATTTATTCTCCTTTCTCGTTGTAAGTGCATTAAACCCCGACATTTATTCTCAACAGAATCAGCAATGATAGCTTTATACAGATGTTCACTCACATAAAGAAAACAATAAATTCTAATTGAAATTTCATGTTTTAGCATATAAATTGGGAAGTTAACAGCAAATTGTAAAGCGAGAACCCAATATCACAATCATCAATCCTCATCTAAATCAAATACTGTACAGAATACGACCATGAATGTATAGAAAACACTTGTAGTAACAGTGTTACAGTGGCAGACACATTACATATAATTAGGGAGAAAGTTGAAAACAAGATTTAAATGATATAAAGTGGCCCTAACGGCTGTAGTTCTAGTGCATCAACATGGTGTCGCCGTAGGCAGAGATTCGGGTTCAACCGTCAAGTATTGCCACCACCCACTTAATCAAATTGTGCACGTCTCGTGCTTTGATAGAAAAAAATAAAACACAGTGCAAACCTGTTTGAAGATGGCGTCGGAGCTGAGAGGACTCTCTTTAATCCTCCGGTGAGCCGGGGCTGACGGCCGGTAAGAGAATTTCACGGCGGGTGCCTCCAATCCTTTACTACTCTCTCCATTCTCTTTGACCTTTTCATCCTCCACCTCCTTGTTATTTATCGACTCTTCACTCACAAATTTATTCGACTTTTCACTCTCCCCCGATTCCACACAGCCATTTCTGATCTCATCAATATTCTCGGAATCATCATTTACCGCATTGGAATCGGACTCCGGTATTTTCTCAACAACAGCAGCCGGTCTCCTCCGAATTGTAGGGCTGTCGTCACTGTTTTGCATCCCGGCGATCGACGGCGTCGTTTACGAACTCTCCGGCGACTCCTAGATGGTCACTTTATCATCAAACAGAATATTCTACAAGAAATAGAAAATCCCAGATAAATAAAGAAGAGAATTTAATTTGATTTAAATTGAAACAAAAGGGCCACGAGAAAATTATTTGTCATGCAAAGTACAGTACAGAAGAAAAGGCTAAGAGAAGGAGAAAAGGACAAAAAGCTGAACTTTTTAAAGCTTGGCGGTTTGTTTAATTTTAATAGTGAATTGTCATATACAGATAGAGAGAGAAAGGATGATAATGAATTTACCAGAAAACAGCTGATTCGAAGGTACCATTGCCGTGTTAACGTGGAAACAAATGTGTGGTCAAGTAACTGTATACCACCTGCGTGGGAACACATCCTTTATTTTTATTTTTTACGCTAAGTTTAAACTACTGTGCCGCTTTTTGATATAGGAACTGAAAGTATGTTTTATTATAATGATGTATTGTACTGAACAGATTTTGAAGATGATTGGTTAATAAAGATGATTAATTGAAGCGGTCAATAAATTTTGGAAGAGATAATTTTGTGAATGAAGAAATTGAAGACGTAGTGATACACGAAAGTTTAAGTATTTTTTTGGTAGTAGAGAACTCTCTAGGATCGTCATTATAATTTAGGATATTGTTGAAAAAATAAAAATCAAATGAAGTTTGTTACTATATTTATAATATTTATTAACTTATTAAAATTAATTTGTTATTTATTTAAGTCGAAATCCAACGAAAATGAATATAAAAATTTTGTGAAAAAAATATAATTGACAAAATATTGTTGCTTCAAGTGATTGAATTTTGAAGAATGATAAAATAACTAATTATAGCTATAGTACATAAATTGTTAATAATTTAATGTATAGAGTGTGATTTGTAATTTACAATTAAGAGTATTTTTGTTTATTTGGCTATTTATTATAGCATATTTGTAAATCTTTCAAATAAAATTTGAGAAATAGTGTGTGTTTTTACATTGAGTAAAATAGAGTGTATAAAATGTAAATTTTCAAAATATGATATGCAAAGTGTTAATATACTTCTAAATAAGGGTAAATTTTGTAAACATTCTAATATATAAGGACTTGTTCGGTAGAATTTTTTTTCAAAAAAACCCATTTTTTTTATTACAATTTTTGACTTTTCAACTCTTTTTACACTACAAAAAAATTTGAAAAGTCAAAAAGTAACAAAAAAAACTCATTTTTTCTCAAAAAAAACTCTACCGAACAAGATTCTTCAGGATTGACCCCAAATAGGAACACACACATGAATAAAGAAAATATTTAAAGTTCATTTACAAAAGTTTTTTAGTAAATTTTGATTAAAAAAAATTAAAATTGATGAAATATATAATTAAAAAAATTAATAAAATTAATAAATTTTATAAACTATGTAATTAAAATTAATTATTAACTTTGATTATAATTTTTAATAGATTTTTTACCTAAATCAAACAAAAACTTTATAAGGTAAATTAGTACTTTGTTACATGTTCGAGAAATTTTATTGCATGCTTCTCTTCTTTTATCATGATCGCACAAAAATCTCTCTTTCTAAGAAAAATCCCTAGGTTAAAAAACCAAACATTAATGACAAATTTTCAAATCATGAATCCTATCAAACTAAAAGTCGTGTCTAATAACTAATTACTAGCCCAAGCCATCTCTATCCGTCCTTGACTCCTCGGTAAATTCATGAACGCTAAAATATAGATTTTTTGACCTATTAATTGTCACTTTTTGTATACTATGATAAAATTAAAACAAATAAATAAATCGAGACATGTACAAAAATATTTTACATTCAAAAATAGCACTGCTGCACCTCACATAGAGTTCACATAATTATCCTGTAAAGTAGCATTCAAACGATTAGTTTAAGCTAATCGCCCCAATTGTTTCGTGTTGCATATGAAAAACAGTACGAAATTTTCATTGAGCAATATCAGAACGATCAAATAAAAGGACAAACAACGGTTGACTGGAAACTCTCACTTTTTTCAGGCCTTCACTTGCTTGTATAAGCATATACCATGAAGCCACAAGTCATCGACTCCCACCACAATGAGACACCGTTTATAGACTTTTGCCGCGGAATGTACACAAGTGGCTTCCAAACTGAGATATAATGTCTACAAGTCCTCCATAACCAGACACGGCTGTAACCTGGAAAAGAAAAAACTGGCAAATTCACTAATTGCTCCTATGTTGCGCAAGTAATTCTAAGTTTGTTCATATGAATACAGTAAACGAGAAGCAATTTACACATCCGTACAACCTCAAACAACAAAACAAAATGGATCTACATCATATGTTTTATTATTTATCAGAGTCCAACCCGTAGGATTTATAAATTCAGCAAAAGTTATAAGTTATTTATTGTCTACTTTTATGTCTTGTTCTGCATGTTGCCGTTTTCCTTCTTTTCTTCTTTTTTGTGTCTTGTTTCTATAGGGTATCATGATGTGTCCTTTAAAATCTAGGCCAACTGCCAGAACTCATCTATCTCTAATGCCCGCATTACTCATTATTAAATCTTCTAATAGTCAAAATCACTAACAGGTAAGTATTTATGCACAGGAAATGACGGTCAACCAACTTTTTATATTTCTTACAAGATAATGGTTTCAATTGGCTCCAGGGACCGTGTAGAGTAAAACTCTGATATTTTAACCAGTTGACTAGGGAGAGTAACACAATCAAAAGCTTCGGATTGAAAAATGACAAAAAAGGAGGAAATACAGTAATGATGTAAAAACTTACCCCAGAAGGATGCAAAGAAACGGAAAACACAGATTGAGGAGCACAATGTATCTGTGAAAGAATATCTCCTTTCATGTCAAATCGAGTAAGCGATGGTGCTGCCCCAACTGCTAAAATCTGAGGATATAACAAAACCTTTTAAGATAAAGGAGGCAAGTGCAAAAAATCAAGAATAAAAAGAAGGTAACTACATAAAAATCAGAGAGCACAATGCAAAATCAAAGTTAGATAGGGACTAAGTAGAGATCAGGGCACAAGAGTAAAATAATTTCTCAAAAACCAGGAAATGAAATGCCGATGGAATGCATGAAAATTTGGGAAGTGGCTCCCACCAAATCAAGTTCCCATCCCATACCAGAAACGAAAGAAAGTTAAAATCAAATGGTAAGTGTGCCAAAAATTATACATCTTGCTCATTTATAAAGAATATGTCAAGAACTGAAAGCAGTCAAAAATCAAAAGTTAGTGGACTCGCTTTATAATTAATACTACAGTATGTTCATTGCTTATGAATCATTTGTGTGATATTACACAGTTCATTGCTTCAAGAACTGCCAATCAAGAGAGGAAATGGGAGAGAATTAATTCAACACATACATTATTCTTTAAACAACCGATTTATCAACAATAGCACTTGAGCAACTGATGAGAAAAGTGTGATGAAATGAAAGAACTTACTTGATTATCATCAAATATAACATCTTGGATTGATGAATTTGTTCTGACCCTTGAAATGCATTCATGAACTGGAAGATTCCAAAGCGATAAAGACCGGCCATTTCCACAAGCCTATGAAAATAATTATATCATAATACAAAATCAGATCATCAAAGCATGAACATTAATGTTACTGAATGCGCTCCGCTCCAGTGCACACATGTGCTTATGAACCCCTTTTGAACAATTTAATCACAAAAAGTACCAACTAATAAGTGAAGCAGAGGATAGTATGGTTGTTTGGCATTCATGCAGTCATGCAGAGTGCATAGCTAATGCTGTCACGTGCATTAAAAGGAGTGAAATATCTGTGTCCCCTATTGCAATCATGATTAAGAAGGAAATTTTGTTACATTTATATCTAAACAGACATCTGAACTGATTGCAACCAGAGAGAATAGATTGCAATATTCAAAGTATAAAAAAAAAAACAAAAACAAAAAAAAACAAAAAAGATGTTTTCAAAGACCATGTGTGACTTGTCATGATTAAATTTAAAGACAACACTCAGAATGTCCCAGGATTACGGGGACTACTAGTCAGGCAGTTGGTGCATAATGGAATCTTGAGTCTACAAAATATAGGCAAATACCAAATAGGATGAGGCTAGAGCCTCCAGGCTCCACCTTTCCACAGCCATGCCCCATCTTCCTTGCTCCTCAAACTCAACCCCACCCACTGGCCATGGCCCAACCCTGAGCACAAATCAAATGCCTCATCGTGCCACCATTGCAACCCAAACCCCACCACCAAACCCCCCCCCCCCCCCAAATCTACCTAATCAACAAACCCCAGCATCATATTGGAGCTACCATTTAGCACGAACTCAAGATATTAATTGTCAACTAAAGATATATGAAAATTTAGGATCTTCTAATGGATGATAATGGAGTTCTGGTCATGCAGATGCAGGCTTACTGGCTTTAGGGTTGGGGAAAAGGGCGGGTGTTCGCTGCATGGAGATTGATGGGGTTTGGGGAGTTGTCATGGCTGGAGGCTGGGGTGGGGCCGCGAGATGCTGGGGTTTGCTTTTGGTGGGGTGTCCTGTTCACTTGGAGTAGATTTGGGGGAGGAGTTTATTTAACTTTTTATTTTCCCCTATTTTTTTGAGTTTCCAGCTTGGGTTCTCTTTCTTTTTATTTATTTTGGTTATTTTGGAGTTTATTTTTCTCTTTAGTCTTTTCTACTATCTATTCTCTTTGGGTCATTCTTTTGGTTATCTTTTTATTTTTCGTTCTCCTGTTTATCATTGAATAAACATATTCAAAATGTTGCTGTCATACTGATTATCTAATTTCCACCTAGCTTCCTTTCCATCGTCGTCCCATTATTTTTCTCCCTTCGTTTTTCAGGGGGTTTTGTATATTTTTCTTTTATGTGTTTACATACATTATCGATATCCTAGAATATGATAATTTAATGAGGTCATCTTGGTAATTTCCAATCAGTTGTGAAAGAGAATTTGACAATGAAGTTGATAGCAATAGTCGTACAAGGACAAACACCTCTTCTGATGCAGGTTAACATAGCTAACATTTAACACCATCCACAAATTGTAACAGGAGTGTATGGTGTGGGGGCTTGATTGCTCGTATTTAATATTCTAGAGGGGTCATTGACATTTAAGCCAAAACTCACAAGGTTAAATCAAAATCAGCCCATTCTTAACTTAACTACAAAGACTCGGTGGAACTGATACATCAACAAAAGAGGACATGGATGTCAGTTGTCATGCTCCAACAGAAGTAATACTTTTGACCACATCTATGAAGACAAATGTTCAGTAACCAAGTGCTTGTTTGGATAAGCTTAAATTATAATTTAAGCTGGTCAAACTATTTCAAAGGTACTTTTAATCAAACATTTCGTAGGACCACAACTTAGTACCCACTTATTATTCACACACATTTCATAGGACCCACAATTTATAAGCATTTAAAAGCAATATGCACCAAGATTGAAACTACATTTTCCTTTAAGAAAAGTATCAAAGAATGATTGAAAAGAAGCTAAACAGATAGTGGATTCACTTACTGATGCATACAAGAAAAATAACTTAAACAACAGAGATATATAACCACGCAAGAGGAAAAAAACTAGTTACAATATAAATAATCAGTTACAGCATAACATCTTCATTGCATGGTCTCTTACCAACCAGCTCTCACTTGCATCAAGAGCAATGCAACTGACGCATGGAACAGATTCTTTTGACGTCTTATCCTTTCCTAGATCAATTACTTGGATACACTTCCCACTTCTGCAATCTGCAGATCAAACGATACAATCAAGTGCAATGAAAGGATAGGAAAGATGAGGGAGAGGTGGTCACCAAGACACCTCAGCAAACTAGAAGACGAACCACAACCAATATGCAAGATTTTCAATCTGTAACATAAAATAGATTACCCCATATCCGGGCTGTGCCATCTTCTGAACCAGTTATGATCTGAAAGCAACCAAAAAAAAGTTAAAAGAAGAATGAACCACAAACATATAAATCATGAAGACAACTGAAATTTATACAGGATCTCCCTCGGTTCATCCCCATCTCCTTTCTGAGGGCAAATAGTTTAGGTTTCATAGTACTTAGAGACATAGTTCATGAGTCTGTGAGTACTTCTAAATTCTTAGAAGTTTCAATAAATTATCTACTTAAATCCATACATGATATCATTATGCACGATGATGGGTTAGGAAAGTGACCATAATTTAGAAGAAAAATCACCAGAACTACACATCTTCATCAATCTATGCAATTCATAAAACCAATGTGTCTGATAGGAAAGGAACAAGTACAATGGAGGGAAAACCAATTACAAGCCAACTAATGTTTGGTTAGGAGACATGCAACGTAAGAGGAGTACTAAGATAAAGGAAGAAAATTGGACCTGATTAGAAGAATTGCGGGCAACAACACAGTGTAAATAGTTTGAGTGCCCCTTGAAAACCATCTTGATTTCAGACTTCTCCTGAAGTGACATGACAAAAATTAGGAATGAAACAATTGTTGATGGTGTCTTCTCCTTTTCTTTTATGTTCCTTTGTGTTCTTCATCTGCGTCCTAGGTGGTTAGGCGTGTTTTTTTTTTCTTTTCTTTTTCTTTTGTGGGGGTGGGATGGGGTTGGGGGATCAGATCACAACATGAACCTAATACAGCTGAAAGGCAAAGCAAGATCACATAAACTCCAGCAAAATGTGTTAGTAAAAGTTAGTCACCTTCATCTAATACATACCACATCCCAGCAATATGCACAAGAATCTCCAGCAGCTGCATATATAGATCCACCCTAAAACCAATGAAGAAAATTAAGAATTTACAATGAAGTCATTCCTAAATCAAACTAAAGCAAGAACAAAGAAACAGCAGGTTATATCCTTAACATTAAGAGCTTGAGCTAGTAATTGCTGGGCAGCTAGCAAGCACAAATAATCCCATGCCTTACTCCCAAGTTCCAACGCTCTCACCAGGCAAGGATCCAGAATTATGAGCATAACTTAGCAAAGTGTATTTCTTCTGAAATCTGATTCGTCCATATGCTTCACTCATGAGGGCCCAACTGGGTTGGCATAACTTGGCACAATAATATTTCTTCTTGACTCTATAATTTGTGCATGCAGTTCACTTGACAGGGATTCAAAGGGTTATGAGCATAACTCAGTACAATAATATTTCTTATAAACTCTCTGATTTTCTGTTGATGGATATCCTATCATATATACTCATTCATGAAGACGCCAAATTCTACTGTGCAGGTCCAATTTTCTATTCAGCTATAAATATGTATGAGAACATTGAATTGACTCTGTTGATGCTCAATTTACAGATCTCAGGCACTTATAAATTAACTAGGGCAATTAAGTTGAGGGAGAGGAGAACATACTTATGAATTACTTAAGAGCATCCAAAAAGATTGATAGATGGAGTTCAAGGATGGTATACTTCCTAAGCAATGGGATATATTGGGAACACAAGAACATTAAACTATTGTCAATTTACATCTCCAGTAAATAAGTTATAAGAATTGTAGACAACATTGAAATATCCCATCATATATACTTCCAAATGTCACTCATATTCTTACGAGATCTTCAATAACATAGATAAAAAAAAACAAAAAAACAAAAACAGCTTGATAGATAGTATCATATACACAACAGTAAAAGATCTCAAACCTGAGAATCAACTGCAATTGCATTGTTTTCTGGAATTGGAGAGAGTGCACCCCAAGGACCTCTGAAAGACAAGAACAAATCATGAGAAGAATGAACCAAAATAAAAGGTCAACAAGGAATACTGGACCTAACGCTGAGGAACCATGGAGAGCATATCTATGTTGCTCGGACTCGGGTACGGGTGTCGGGTACGGGTACATATCTAAGTGTCAAATTCTTCTTCTTCTAAAATCCAAGATACGGGGATACGGCTAAAAAGGGTCCAAATTTCGGACACGGGTACGGGGATACGTTTTACAAAAAAAATTTTAATAGAAATTAATTTAAAATAATATTAAAATATTTTTAATTTAATTATTAATTTTTGTATTTATTTTTATATTATAAAATATTTTTTATTTTTGTTATATAGTCTTTAAGATTTTATAGACTTTTTTGTAATTGATAATAAAATTATAGAGATATTTTTACAATTAAAAAAAAAATTCAACTAAAACCATAGCCTAAATAATCCCAATAATTTTTTTAGCCCAAAAAGAGTTCATATTCTATTTTGGCCCAAAAGAGCCCATATTCTAATTAAAACCCTTAACCCTAAAAATCAAAACAATTTTGGCCCAAAAGAGCCCATATTCTAATTAAAACCCTTAACCCTAAAAATCAAAACAAAACAAAACAAAATGCCGATCTTCTTCTCAGCGGCTGCGGCTTCTTCTTCTCCTTCTTCTCAGCGGCTGCGACTTCTTCTTCTTCTCAGAGGCTTCTTCTTCTTCTCAGCGGCTTCTTCTTCTCTCCATAGCATCAAGTCAGCCAACAATGGTAACTCAACATTCCCTTGTCTTCATCCTTTCATCTTCCCTTGTCTTTTTCCTTTTCAATGCCGTGTCCACCTTTCTCACCAAGGATCCGACCCGTATCCCGTGTCGGTATCCGCGTCGTGTCGTATCGACACGGGTACTTTGCCATTTTTGAAGAGTCCGAGAGTACAAGAGTTCCTAGACTGAATAAGTCACAAAGGAACGCCATGCTTGCTTCCGTTCGGTGTTGTTGCATAAGAATGTAGAAAGAATGTTAATGTACCCAAGTCAATCATATATAATTTTTCTGAACCAGTAAATTATAAAAGCTTTATAATCACACGAAAATAAAGTTCAACTATCGCAAACATTAAGTTAAATAAGTTGACATAGGTACCTGCCTTATAGAGTAAACAATAACTAATTCTATGTTCGCGCAGTCATATTAAGACCTATTAGGCTTTCACAATCCATAAGATTGTGTTGAATACCAGACATGCAATATATGTGCATCTAACATAAAGAATTGGATTGGGGAAAAATAGAAATAAAGCTTCAAGGTTACAGAGCCATGCTACAGTTTCAAACTTCAGGACTAACTTATGTTGGGGATTCACCAAATCAAGTACTGGCTTCAACTTAGCTCCTGCAAAAATGTGAATGTGTAACAAATTAAACGCAAGAATATAAGTTCAAGTAACGATTTTCTCTAAATGCAACTAAATAATTTCTACTTTAAAACAGAAAAGAAAAAACAAAAACAAAGTGGAATAACTTGATATGAGGGGCTGAAAGACACGTCTATGAGCTATTCTATCGACTATCATCATCTGAACAAAGGCAAGCTAACGAAAGCTCCAACAATACTTAAAACAAGAAGGAACTTCATAAAAATTGTATCCAGGTTGCTTACAAAATAGGCCTGCATGCAGTGTCTACACGTGTTCCACTATTCTTATTAAACTTAATCTTTTATGGACTTATGATTCATGTTCTAAAAGCACTACTATCAATTGTAGAAAAATAAATAGGCGCACTAAGAACGACGTTTCCATTCCGCAAATAAAAATTAATATTCTTTTCTATCAATATACACTCAAGAGGGACAAATGATTTAATACACCAGTTGCAACTTGAAGTAAAAGATTGCATTGACCGAAGCCCATAATAAACAAACCCACTTTCTGTGGAAGTGTTGCGGGTACAATATGAGTCAGTGACTTTACCAAATTGTTTATTGACGGTAAAATAATTTATAAAAACAAAATTCGATGAGTTTGTCACTCTTCTAAGAAACACATTACCTTGCACGGGAACCTTGCATGCTAAAATTTCTTTCCATTTCCATCCTCGGATCTTACCATCATCGCCACAGCTGCATAATGCAGATCAATGTCAAGAAACGCTTCAACCAGTATAATATGATGCTCTAAATTCTTCAAATGAATTTATTCACAAGAACATAAATGTCCTTGAATCCAGCCATCATTGCCACACAACTAGTCAGAACTTGTAATTCATCTAGATAACAAACTAATACCTTAATAACAGTGAATCCTCATCGTTCCCGCAAAATTTAACATCATAAGCAGGTCCATTGTGCCCTTGAATCAAACAATGGGGTTCGGCCACTAACCAACTTCACAAAACTCACATAATCAATTCCAATTCATATGCCACAGGATAATAAAAATAAAAATACTATAAAATATCAGGCGAACTTACTTCTGACCTCTCACATTTCCACAACCCAACGCCTACCGCCAAATCAAATTTAATATCAGTTAACACCCAAAATTACAAAAACAAACATATGAACGAAAGATAAGGAAAATTACAAGGCAAGAGGAGATGGAGTAAGAGGCGACGGAGCCATCGCTTGAGGCAGTAACGATGAGGTCAGAATTTGGGTTCGGGTTACGGGTCGGGGCGAAGACGGTGCGAAAAATGGTTCGGGAAAGGGTTTCTCTTTCCTGTAAAATAGAGTCTCTATAAGCGTCTTCGTCCCAGTTTCTGCAGTCCATTTCTTCCACTCCCATTGCTGAACTGTGGGGTTTTCTTTCTGAGCTTCAGACTGGTTGGAAGAGTGAGTGAGTGAGTGAAGGGTTTGGCAGGGATGAATATATACCAAGGTTCTAAAAAAAAAAATGCGTGTCACGAGGCGGCGAGTGAACCAAATTAAGTGCGCCTATACCTAGACATCAAATTACGTTTTGGGAAATTGGCGGAAATAGTCTCTAACTTTTGCCTTTGGTACGAAAAGGGTACCTAACCTTTATTGTTTGGTACAAAAATTCCTAAACTATGTATTTTGATAAGTAATTGGTCTTTATTTAATAAAAAAGATAAATATACCTTTATTTTTAATTAGAGAAATTTTTAATTAGATTTCTAACATTTGCAAAAATAACAAATGGATCTGATACTTTTATTTTTTATAAAAAAAATTAAAATAAACTAACAAATTGATAATATATAAATTATTTTGTATATGTTACGAACTATTATAAAATAACTAAAATTTAAACTCAAATTATTAACAAATGTGTTAATTAATATTATTTTTTTTATTATTAAGTAATCATATTATTTAAAATTTAAACTTTAATTTTATCGTTATAAAATAAAAAGAAAAATAATTTTGTCACAAACTTGATGCTCAAATATTTTTATTTAATTGAATTATTTGTTTATTAATTACAAATATTAGAGCTCAAATTATATTCTTCATATTTTAATTTATCTTTTTATTATCGTTCAAAATAAGAACATATCATGTGTATATTAATTTTTGTTAGTATTTTTATGTTAAAAAAAAATATAATAAGATTGGTTTAATGTCATAAAATTATATACGTCATTTTGTTATTTATTTAACTTAATTTTTATTCAAGTTTTTCACATCACATAGCAATTACATATACCTAAAACGCAATAATTTTATATTTTTCTCTTATGAAAAATTTAATTTACACGACTATAGTGATATAATTAATATGCTAAACTAAATATTATTTAATAAATGTATCGGATCTATTTGCATATTTTGCAAAAGTTAGAAATCTAATTGCAATTTTTTAAAATTAAAACTAAGGGTATTTTTATCTTTTTTATCAAATAAAAACCAATTGCGCACTAAAATACATAGGTTAGTGACTGATGTGCCAAAAAAAAAGGTTAGGGATCATTTGCGCCAACTTCTCTTACGTTTTTGAATTTTGATTTTTTTTTAATGCTCAAATTTTAAATTTTAATAATATAGCTTACAATTTACTGATTTACATTACAAAATTACAGGCCTAGTTTTCAAAAAATAAAAATAAAAAATACATGAGTTTTCAAAATTAGATGCACGTCGTATAGTGAAATAAAATTAGATTAATGTTAAGACAAATATCATACTTCAAAAAATCATATTCAACATGGTTTCAAAATTAAAATTGCAGGCCTAATTTTAATAACATAGTCTACAATTAGATTACAAAATAACAGGCTCATCATTACAGTTTTTAAAAGTTAGTAAATTACATTATCGTAAGCATAAACACAAATTACTTAATAATTTCCTACAATTAAATTACATAACAACATAGCTTAACTTTTGCCTAACTCTTTTTTGGATTCTAAGTGGAGCTCTACTTTTCATCTAACTCATCTTCCGTGCCATAAATTATTTTTATCGGGCTCCCTTATTTTATCTTGAGCATTTCTAGTACCTCTTGTATGTTGTAAAATATCATTTTCCACCTCTTCATTGTCATCATCACAACCTTTGACAATTCAAGATTGTGCATTACTAACATCACTTGCTATTAGAGTTTCTAATTTATCCTTCATCCTCTCCTTTTTGTCCATCAAACTTGGGAATATTTGGGCTAAGTGTGAGGTTTGTTAGTTGGGCTACCTTTTTGCAAGATTTAGGAATGGTTTATTTTGGCTCAATCTGGAAATAAATTTAAAACAGAGCCTTGTTTGCTCTAATGCGTGCTATACACGATTATTCGCGCTTATTCTCGCCTAATCGCGTTTATTCTAGCATGTTTTTGCCTATTCTCGCCTAGGTGGTCTCAAAAAGAGTTGACCGCATTTTTACGCGCATACCCTAAATGCGACGCATTTTGCAAACGCCCAGCACGTTTTTTAAAATACTGATATATACTGCTATTTCTTTTGCTTATATCTTTGGTTAATTGGTACAAAAAGTCCTCACTTTTTAGATTTATTGTGCAAATCATCTCTACCTATAAAAATTTGGCGTTTCACCCTCAAATCCACCTTGCTTGTTCAAAACACCCATGTTGTCCATTGTCATCCAAAATCTCCATTTAATGGACATGTGAACACCATTCTTTGCACTTGGTAATGGTATTTACGGCAACACAACTATTTTTTCATTCCTTCTAAATTGATTTGATTGTTTGTGCATACGTAAAAAACCCAAATGAACAATACATGAAAACTCAATTTTTTTCCCATTTTCTTCTCCACTTCACCGATGAAATCCCACACAACCGACCGTCGATTGACAAATTTAAATGAGATGAATGTATATGAGTTCGAAAAGTGCTTGTTTTTGCTTCTTTTCATTTGTAATTTTTTATTTTCTTCTTTGAGTAGTGGAAAGGTTTTTTAGGATTTTCCATTTCGTGTGTCTATAAGGAAATTGAGTTGTGCTCTTTTTGGATTTCATTTATCTTGCATGGCTCACTATAGGTAATTTATTGGAGTTTTTATGTGCACTTAGTATAAAAATGCAACCGGAGTTTTATTAGATAAAGCAAAAAATTAGTTTGGGGAAGGGGTTAACTAGATTGGATACCGAAGATGATGTTATACGCCAAGAGTTACAGAGGTAATGACGTTATTTGCCAAAGAGTTACAAATGTAGAGACATTAAGTGCACTTTTATTAATAGGTTGTGACATTTTATACAATAATTACACGCTAGAATAGAAAAGAACAATTCCAATTCATCAAACACAGCAAAAATCCTTCTTCACAATTGAAACATGATTTTTCAGCTATTATTTCTATAGATTTTGGACATATGAGTGAGTTGGACCAGGTGAAAAAGCCACACCCCATTTGTTGTACAAATGAACAATTTCTAGAAACAAAATATAATTGCACAATTGTCCTTCTCATGTTGAAATATTGTCTGCTTAATGTTAATTTATATATGTAAATATTTTACTATTGTTAGGGAAGAACATGATTTAGGCAAGAAAAAAGAAAAATTGGTGTGTTGTCGAAAATACCCTTATCAAGTGCCAAGAATGGTGATCACACATCCATTTAACGGAGATTTTGATGGCAATAGATGGAAGGAGTGTTTTGCACAAGCAAATATGGATTTGGGAGTGAAAATACCAAAATTTCATAGGTAGGGATGATTTGTACAATAACTTTAAAACGTAATGACGTTTTATGACAATTACCCTATATATTTTCATTATTTTTTTGGCAAACGTTTTTGTAAATTATAATTAGTCATCTTACGAAATGTGCATTGATAAAAAATAAATAAATAACGATATATGTGAATAAAAATAATATTTGACCAATGTATAATTTGCTCTAAATAATATGAAAATGTCACCCAAAAAAAGGCAGATTGAAAATGTGTCTCCTTTTCAAAATATGTATCTTTTGAATGTAAAACAGATATGCATTTTTATAAAAGTAACTATTTTTTGTGTGGTTAAGATTTCATAATTTTTTAAAGTTGGTGCACACATCTCGATATTCGAAATCATTATTTGAATGTAATGAAATTTTATACTTTTTGTGCTTAGAAATTGTGCAATTCGACATTGAAAATCATAGAATTCAACATTTTTCATATTTTTTGCCTTTTGAAATCGAAAGTTAAGAATGAAAATTGACACATCATACAAACTGTCGAATTTTGAGACTATGTTGTCGATTTATGACAGAAACATGTGTCAATCTGAAAAATAGACTGTTGGAAATCGAACTACCTAAAAAAACAACAATTAGATGTGAACTTTTTTATTTTACAGATTGTTCAAGTGCAAAATTTGTACAATACATGTATCATCAACATTGTATCTTTCTGTCAAAAAGTTATGAATTCTTCTTCGAATATCATTCAGTATAATGCCTATCTTGATCATTTTGTCAATTTTATCCTTAATATTATGATGCTACTATAAAAGACGGTAGCACATTCCATTCAATAATTTACAACATTGTTTTTAGAGATATTTTTCACAATATATCATAAAAAATAAAAGAATTTTGAAAATACTATTTCACTTTTTTTATTCTAAAAATTTTGTTTATACTTTCTGTAACATGCGTTGTTACATTTGTTATGTTTATTACATTTTTTACAAAAAATGTGTGTTACATTTATTATATTTATAATTTAAAATGTTGAAAAGTAATTGTAGAATTTTTATATAAAATCAAGTGTATAGCAGAATTAACACTTGTTTTTATATCTATCGAATGACATTAAAAAATAAACTATCTAACAACCAAAAAATACGAAAAAAAAAACAATGGACATTGAAAAACAAATAAACATGTAGAACACATATACGAAGGATAGTAAAAATAAATAACACACAGAACACGCATAAGATATAATAGTGTAGTTAATATTAATGAAAAACCATAATTTTTTGTCGACACCCAACTCCTGGTCCAATTGGCCTGCTTCACCCCTGTCACATCTAATTACAAATACTGGAGAAAGTAGAAACGCATCTTTATGTTTATTATTAAAATTCTGCAATAGTACATCGATATAGTGAACAAAACTGATGTGCGTAATTTGCCTTCCAAACCTTCGATCTTTCAATATTATGTAGAAGAGATCCAACTACAAAATAAAAGATCAAAATATTTTCATCTGACATAACAACAAGCATAACCAAAAATCACATGAATTCAGCACATTTCGCATAAATATTTTCTCTAATTGTAATTTTGGACGATAGTCAACCCACATTGGAAAATCGTAGAATTCGATATTTTCAGATTGTTTGCCTGTCAAAATCGTCAAATTGACATATCATACAAGGTGTCAAAATTTAGGCTCAATTGTCGGTTTATGAAATATGTGCCAATATGGAAAAATCGATTGTTCGGATTTGAATTGTCTAAAAAAATGACAGTTTGGATTCAAACTGTATAAAAATTTGACAGTTAGATATGAACTATCTATTTTTTCAAGTTGTTTGCAATACATGCGTCAACTACGTTGTATCCTTATGTCGAAAATTTGTGAATTATAGTTCGAATAACCTTCGTTGTTGATGATAAATATTTTTCTCCTCCTCCGAGTACGGCGGCGACAGTGGTGTAGACCTGCAAAATGTGGCGGGGCTTTTTTTCCTCCGTGTCCACTCCGGTGTGATAATCAGTAAATGATTAAAACATTTGTGCAGAATAGCAATAAGGAGTGTATAAGAATTGTATGTTCTGTTTTTACCTAGAGGATTGGCCTCTATTTATAGGATGGCCATCAGTTATTGATGACGGGTGTCTCTTCATCTCTTTCATTTGATAACGGGTGTCCCTTCATCTTCCTCATTTGATAATGAGTGTCCCTTCTTCTCCTTCATTATTAGGAGTTAATATGGAATGTTTCATCTTCTCAATTGTTGGTGTTTCATCTTTCCAATTGTCAATGGTAACTGTCATTTTATGGGTCGCATGTCTAGCTTGTCTAATGGCAGTTGGATAATTGTTATCTATCTGTTAGAGACGAGCTTATGATACCAACGAGGTGGACAAGTCGGTGAGGCAGGCGTGCCAGGACATGCCACTATTGACAGACAACATATATCAGCTATCATTATTTCTATCATCATAAACTCATCTACTTTTCATAGACTGTCATCAATAAGAAGTATAAATAATCTATCACACATGCTTTTCTCTAAATTTTTTAGACAGAGGCTCATCGCCTTGTTTTTTGGACAGATGCTCATCGCTTCGATTATAAAACAGAGGCTCATCACCTTGTTTTTCAAACAGAGGCTCATCGCCTTAATTTTTAAACAGAGGCTATCGCTTAGATTTTTAATAGAGGCTACCGCCTAGATTTTTAAACATAGGCTCATCACCTTATTTTGTTTTCAGACAGGATTTATCGCTTAGCCTTATTTTTCAGATAGTAGCAACTGACCTTGTTTTTCAGATAGTAGCAGCTGTCATTATTTCTGGCCTCATAAGCTCCTCTACTTTTCATAGACTATCGTCAATGGGAAGTAGAAATAATCTATCGCACCTACTCATCTCTAAATTTTTTTTTTTAGCGTGGGTGAGCTCACCTTGGATTTGGGTGAGCTCGCCTCGCCTCGCCTCGGATTAGGCGAGCTCGCTTCATCTTGGGTGAGCTCGCCTAGGCTTTTTTTTTTTTTTGACCTTGGGTGAGCTCTTCTTGGTTTGGACGAGCTCGCCTCGCCTCGGATTGGACGAGCTCGCCTAGGCTTTTGTTTTTGTTTTTTTTTTTTTATCTTGGGTGAGCTTGCCTAAGTTTTTTTTTTTAAAGCCTTGGGTGAGCTCGTCTCGTCTCGCCTCGTCTTGGGTAAGCTTGTCTTGAAATTTTTTTTTCATAAAAGCCAAGGCACGCCTCGTTTGATTGTTGCAGTAGTTGAGAATATTTTTTTGTGGCAGGTCGGATCCAGTAGGTACACCAGGACTTCCCAGCTACCCTGATTCTTCTTTGGTACCGTTATCATTTATCTGCTTTAAATGATTCATTTTCTACTTGCCTTTATCATTTCGAGGTTCGGGTTCGTCCCGAGTCTTTCTTTTGTTAGACTCAAGTTCCTTTCGATCTTTTATACTTTTGGTAATGAGATATGTTTCTTCAGCGTCCACATACTTATCATCTCTCTTGAGTAACTTATGCATCGTATCCGATGGGTTTTTGGAGAGTAACATCTTAAAAGGATGACTTTGAGTTCCACTCATCATGGCAGTGACTACAGCAGACATCTACAGATCTTTGATTTCCAGCGTGGCTCTATTGAATCGGGTAATAAAATCTTTCAATAGTTCATCCTTGTCCTGTGTCAATTGTATAAGACTGATAGCAGTTATCTTAACACGTTTGCTGCTGGCAAAGTGTGCAGCAAAACTCTTGGAAAAATCGTCAAATGTACGGATCGATTTTGAAGGAATGGTGGCTACCCAGTCCTTGGCTTCCCGCCTAAGTGTTGGCAGAAAAGACTTGCACATAATCGCATCAGGGGTGGTTTGCAACCTCATCAAGTCAACAAAAGTCCTGAGGTGATCGACAGGATCAGAGGATCCATCGTACTTCTCCATCTTTGGCTATTTGAAGTCTCGTGGTAAGGAGACTGCCATCACTTCTTAAAAAAAATGATCTTCTTCCAACACCATAGATTGTTGCCTACTACTTTTGTTAGACATAGCCTCAGCTATTTTGCAACCCATCATGTCTTTTAATTTATGTTCCAGGCTTGACACTGGTGTCTCAACCAGCTTAGGCGTGGGCATCCATGACGGTTGTCCACTAGTGTGGATTTGGGACAAATGTCAATGAATAGAAGTGGGGTACGAAAGGTGGAGCCAAAGAAACTGGAGCCAACGGAGCTGCCGTTGGCGGTGTTTCCATTGTTGGAAAGTTAAGAGTTTGGAAATGAGCCCCTAGCAGTGAGGGCCCTACCGGTGGAGGGCTAGGACCCTATAGCGGAGCCCCTAGTGGTAAAGATCTTACCGGCAGAAGGTTAAGACCCTGTGGTAGCTGAGAAATTACAGCGTTCCGATCTTGGAATAGAGCCGTTAAGGCCGCCACCTGAGCGGCAGAGGCAAAATCTTGTTGTGGGTGATTAGTGGCGGCGTTAGAATCGGTGTCTACATCCCCAACAGGATCTGGTGGGACGGTTACATTTTTAGCTCTTCTAGTTCGAGCCATGACTTTTTGTGCGGAGTTCCTACAGACGACGCCAATTGATGATAAATATTTTTCTCCTCCTCACAGCGGCGACATTGGTGGAGACCTGCAAAAGGTGATGGGGCTTTTTCTCCTGTGTCCACTTCGGTGTGATAATCAGTATATGATTAAAACATATGTGCCGAATAGCAATATGGAATGTATAAGAATTGTATGTTCTGTTTTCAACTGGGGGATTGGCCTCTATTTATAGGGATAGCCATCAGTTATTGATGACGGGTGTCCCTTCATCTCCTTCATTTGATGACGGATGTCCCTTCATCTCCCTCATTTGATAACGGATGTCCCTTCATCTCCCTCATTATTAGAAGTTAATGTAGAATGTTTTATCTTCTCAATTGCTAGTGTTTCATCTTCTCAATTGTCGATGATAACTGTCATTTTATGGCTCGTCTGTCTGGCTTACCTAATGGTAGTTGGGTCATTGTTATATATCTATTAGAGATGAGCTTATGAAACCAATGAGGCGGACGTGCCAAGACGTGCCACTATTGACAGACAACATATATCAGCTATCATTAATTCTATTATCAACTGTAATGCCTATCTTGGTCATAACAAATAAGTGACAATTCTATCAAAATCGACAAGTTGAACACTTCAACTGTCGATTTTGACAGTTCAAGAGTTTCACTGTTAAAATTGAAAGTACAAGTTTGACGAATCAACTGTTGGATTTTATGCAACAACGAACCAAATCGGCATTGAAAACAACCATACATCCATATAAAAATGAAACCATTCAATAAAATTATACCCACATCAACATTAGCAAAATGTGTCACAAAAAGAAAATTTATTTTAACATATACATGTCGTGGACTTCAAAATCACATGTATTGGAGAAATATTCACAAAAAAATATAAAATCAATCAAAAATAAAATAAAATACCAATATAAAACAAAATCAAAAACAAAAAAGTAGGAAACTTGTTTCAAACGTTACGATGGTGTTTCTCTGTAAATTCGGCGCGATTTCAATGGCAATGGTGGAATTAGAGACGACCCGACAGTTTTAGGAGGATATACTACCTAGCAGTCTCGAATAGGTTTTTTTTTCCCTTCCAACACGATGGTATGAAATTAGAATACTTTGTAAAGACATTTTAGTCACCTTTTGAAGCAAATGACTGTTTGGTCAAAACTTTCAAAAAGTGGATATATTTCAAAATGGGTAATCACAAATAAATATTGTATCCAATTTCATCTAAGAACAATTATATATGAGTAAATTACGCATATATACTCTCCAGGTTAGTGATTGTTATAGAGATATTCGCATTTTAGGTTGTTAGTCAAAATAGGTTGATTACAAATTGAATAACGAGATGATGCCCAAAATAGGCTGTTGTCTGCATAGACACTACGAGACTTATGCATTTCTTTCGTCACCTTGTATGTTTGGGACATACACGACTTTTTCTATTCTTAGGCTAGAAGACCATTGAAGGACACCCAGGCTAGAGCTTGTTATGAAATAAGCATAATGGACAGCTTCAATTGTGTCTCTGCCCCGAGGAATGTACACTTCGCGATGCTTTGCTTACATTAACACAAAGTAGATGCATTTTGATGCATGAATAACCACAAGATATTTATATAGATGCAAGTTAGAATTGGAACTAACATACTGAACTCTCGTCATACTTCCTATTTATAAGCAACAAACTCACTCTAACGCTTCTATTTTCCCTCTCGCTTCAAGAATTACTTAAATTAATATTGAGTTTATTTTCTATAGCATATTCCCTATGGGTGGCTATATTGCCACATCTAATTTCTTTTTGTTACTAAAATGAACATAAATAAAATAACGTAAATAACCACCCCATTGTACAACCACATATATGTTTGTTCCTTTTGTTTCATTGTTGTATATACCAAAGTCTCACAAATAAAAACATTAACCTACACATCTAAACTTCAAATTGAAATTGACTTGATTCTATACTTCTTTTAAAGCAAATTGTGAAATTAATTAACCAAACAGTTTTGAATCTCTGGTGTAAAACTAATAAATAAAGGCATACATTTTAGACAAGAGAGAGAGAGAGAGAGGAATATATAGACAAAGATACAGATAAGGAGACGAATATATTTTGACCGCATTGAAATTGAAGCTTTTTCACAAAGCCCACATCACCATATTCAGGAAAAGGAAAAAAAATAATAATAAAAAGCTCTTTTTGTGCAACCTCTCTTTTCTTCTCTTAAATATTTTTTTATAGATTATAAGCAATAAATCATACCAAATGTGTAAATAAAAATAATATTTGGCCAACTTATAAGTACTCTCAAATATACTATAAGCTAATTTGAAAACTTATCAAGTAATACTTTTCAATGATAACCCAATTTTCTTATCTTATTACTTGAGACATTCAATCTATCAAATATTTATGTATTAAATTAAGTTAAAACTTACTCGAAATTGTAAAATATTTTGTCACTCTCTTGCCTTGTTATGGGTTTCGATTTTCTCTATTTGTTTAAGAGCATGTTTTACAAATATATTCCTATTTTATAAGTACTAAAGTCCACAAAGTGTGTGACAAAAAAATAAGTCACATAACTAACTTCTTCTTTACTTATTTGTTTATGAGGAGTATAGGGCCCCAATGATTTATTTGTATACATTTTTTTTTTTTGTTAAATCAGTGCTTATAAGTTAATACGTTGGTGGTCAAACATGCTATAATTTTCATTGAGTTTATCTTCGAAATTTAAAGATTTCCTAGCAGGAGACTCAGAATTCAGAAATTACTGATAAAAATAGAGCATAATTTGTGGTTGAAGTGTATGGTGTTTTTTATTTTTTGTTTTTTGCTTTTCAATTGACTTGGTGCTATATATATTTGTAAAACAACTGTAGTGTATTAAAAAAATATGTTTTAATTAGTGTAACAAAACAAAATAGTGATGACAATATAACCACTTGTTCTCCATACAAGTCACAAACAAATGTATGGTTCCACTTTTATCCTTTTCACCAATGCCGTTCGTATTACCTTTAAATTTGTTATACTACTAGTGTAGCTTCGTGCGATGCACGTATCGCAATACAAATTGTGTTAATAATAGTATTACTTTGAGTTGGTTTGGTTAGGTAGGACATGTGCAAAATGTAAGTCATTATTAAACTACAAATTTGCATTTAAATAGGTATAGGATAAATGAAGCATATATCCACATACAAACAACGTGAGCTATTAGCATATAAAACATAAGATCAAAATGAGTATTAGTAATTTTGTAGTTGTAATTGGGTATATAATAGAATTACAAACCAGTTGATTCAAAAACTTCATATGCCCCACATGAAGAACAAAAAAAGCAACAACAGACAAAAATATCAAACACCAAAATATACTTTCACAAAAATATATTGCATCACTTAAGCTGCTTAAAGAATACTCTAGCTTCTTAGACTCCGACAAAAAAAGAACACAACCCCAATGGACACAACCCAACCGGAGTTGCTTTTCTGAACACCATAACATTATTCCAAAATGACCCAACTAGGTGGCCACCTCACAACCGTGCCTTGAATTGATAGTCATATTAATTTTTTACAACCAATGAACCAATCAAGGGACATTTTACTTTATTTGAAACAATAATTCAGGCAAAGATCTTAAAAAATGGCTCAATACTTTAGGAATGTAACTAGGAGAAGGAAATTCGGGAATTAGGGAATATGATGATATTATGAGTGAGAGTTTGATGGAGAATACAGAAAAACCATCAAAGTACGTGTAATTATAAACTTATTCCAATTGCATTGCACAAAAATCTTTAATCCCAATTCCATAGGAAAATAACACAAAAGAATATTGCCTTCTTGGTAAAAAAAAAAAAAAAAAAAAAGCTAAGAATTTGCCAAATTTGACTAAGAAACCATTGCAAACCATGTACCAGAACAATGAAATACTTACTAAGATCAATGCCATTGATTCCACCAATGTTCCACAACATTCTATGTCAAAATTGGTAGAGTTATGACGACTATGAGCATGTTTTGCCGAACTTAAAAAAAGTAAAAGTAATTCTTGAAAATTAAATAAAGAGTTACTTTTATGAAAACTAAGATTTTGAACTGAAAAATCCAGAAGTAAAGTAACTTAAAAAATGGCTAAGCCGGAAAAAAAAAAAAACCTGCTTCAAGTAACATTTAAGCCTAGCCAACGACAAAATTTTTAGGCACAAACAATCATTTATACACACAAAATCAATGATATATGCATTTTTATGCTTAAAATTTTGAGTTCACAAGTCAGAAATGGAAAAATTATAACGAAATCATTCACTAAGATCCAATTTTGTATACAGAATTATGTCATAAACTATATTCAAAAGCAAACATAATTTTATTTTCCTTACTCCAAGAAAAAATACTTTATCAAGCAACAAATAAGTATCAAAAGTAAATGAATCTTCTTTAAGCAAATAATAATTAAGAAAAATAGAAAGAGATGGTCAATACTTAATAGTCCTTATAAAGAGATGAGCAAATGGACAAGTAAACCCCAAAATCAACAACAAATAGCTCAAATCTAACCATCCACATCCAAACTATTGTCCATACTCCTCGATCAATGCACAAGATTTCAAATATTCCAATAAAGAAGAGAATAAATCGTAGGATAGAGATTATGCAATTCAGAAATGACAGATGATGTTAATCTTGAATGGGATTTGTGGAATCCTAGTGTTAGCGTGTAAACTCAAGTAAACAGTCAATCCCACAGCAAAATACAAAAAAAGACAGAAATTTGCATTAATATACTTGCTTTGCAAAACATCGTAGATTTGACCATTTGATAACCATATGCAAAGGCTTCTCAGATTCTCGGATTCAGACCGATCATATTGTTTCAACTCATCATATCTAATTTCTCCTTGTTGATTTCTCTAACCTGAACACGACGTCATAGAATCTGTATATGCTTATAGGACGTTTGAAAATAAAAAACACAAAAAATTAGCAAAAAAATTTTCACCGGGATTACGGTACTTATTATACAAAATAGGTTATATAGAAAAGAAGGAAAAAATAAAAATCAACAACATTCAAAACATGTCCACATATCCTCTAATTCACAAGTTTACGCAGGGATTTGGTACTTATTTAAAAACAAAAACAAAAACAAAAACGAGGAAAAAATTAATTAATTATGTAAATCCAGCTATAGAAATAGTAGAAATAAAAAATAAAATTATCAACAACTACCATAAAAAATACCATAAAAGATGCATTAAAGAGAAAATTAAATTAACTTAAAATACGGACTAAATAAAGATCTGGTGTGTGTATATACATGTCATCGTGTAAGCTCATTTTGTGTAGGAAAATTATCATTTAAGAAAATCATTTCCACATGAAATAAAACATTCTTCATCATAATATAAATATATCATTATTCCACGCTATGATTAAACACTAGTAGAACATCATAAGTAACATTATAGTGTGTGGACTAATGATCATATCTACATGGTCTATGGACTAATAATCCACTCGAATCATGAAAAATCACAACCTCGTGGTCTATGGATTAATGATCCATTCGCACCATAAAAATCATCACACCAAGTCGGTCTATAGGTGATACAAGATAAATCAGTTTTATAAAACATGCCCCACTGGGTTATTATTTTACTTTCGTTTATAGAACATGTTTATGTGAGGCAAATTAAATCGTTTCACTTTAGAACACGCTCTCAACGAGCAAAATACTTCATTCTAGCCTCCACTTTATCACAATTAAGTACTAAACACATCGTACACCCCACAATATGGATAACCAATCACAATTATTATAACGGCCAATATGATTAATGGTAACACACTACGGTCAAATGTGGCTCACATAGTAAACATATTTCGGCCAAAGGTGGCTCATGAAAGTATATACAACTATATACTGTAACCAAGGAATCGCTCACAACATGCACCAAGGCCAAGGATGGCTCATGTAGACATGTTGCGCATTTAAATAGCTCATGCGACTAACAAACTTTAATTATATTTACAAATTTTATTTTCAAAAGTACTCATGTCATGAAGGATGTACTTCTTATTAAGTCCCAAAACCAACATACTCTCAAGTCATATATTCATATAGCGGGCATAAACATTTTTAAAGTCATCAAATGTCCAAAATGTATTATTTCTCCACATATTCATCATATAACATATAATTCATATATGTTCTTGCATTGAAGGTGCAAATGGATCTTTACTTACCACACACCCAAGTACCAAGTACCGTGCATCACACGTGCCCATGAGATTCCATTATTTCACATAAGTGCCTCGAGCATTAATTTTATTATTGGGGATAAGAACTAACCTATGAGAACTTGATATTTTCACTTTCCAAATTCCTAATCCCAAATAAAACCACTAAATTCATGCTACCCATTTACGTAAGTTATTTCGACGCCTAAACCTCAATATTTGTCACTTAGTTTAGTTGACACTAAAAAACAATTTCAAAAATCGAAAGATTGACAAAAGTAGCATCACAGTTCCAGAATATTGGAAACGGCAATTGCACCAAATTTTTTGACAAAAATAGCACTGTCTACGAATATTTTCAAATTTGGCACCAATGCATTATATTGCTAGAAACTTGCTGAAAATGGCTTTGAAAATGAAGTAATCAAACCTCAAATCTTTAACCCACACGTGTACACTTTAATTCAAAGTATTAGTGTAATGTAAACGTCGTCAAATGAAATATTAAAGTCAAAGTCCACAAACCCATTTCCAAAACCATCAATGTCTTCCATCTTCAATAAAGTTCACCATTTATTCATCGCCGCTCTATTTAACTCAAATATTTGTTTAGTAACCACAACTATAAGTTACTAGTATACTGCTTTCCCGCGGTGGGATTCGACCGTAGAATCTATGAGAATGTGTCACCGAAATTTTAACCTATTTTATGGTGATGGATTGAGGTAATGAACAGATTTTGGAAATGATCGGTGAAGGAAGATGATCAATTTAGGAAGATGGATTGATGAGGTTAGCAGATTTTGAAAATGATTGGTTGAGGAAGATGATCGAATCAAGGAGATGGATTGAAGCGGTCAACAAATTTTGGAGATGATTTTGTGAAGGGAGAAATTGACGACGAGTGACACACGGATGTTTAATTACTTTTTTCTTCCAGTAGCGGATAAAACTCTCTACGGTTGTGATAAACATTCAAATACATGACATAGTTCATTTCACCTATAACCCATGCTCGATTTCAAGAACCTTGAAGCAAGATCTCAAAAATAGTAAAAGTTATATCTTACATCTTATTTGTATAGAAACATATTATTCTGTGTGAGAGTTGAAGGAAAAGAAGTCTGCTCTAATATTTCTGTTCCAGTTCAATAAGGAATCCTAATGCAATTTATAGATTTGCGTTTACAAGTGGTAGGTGGGAGAGAATATAGAGTGGTTGAGGCGTAGTGTGCTTGTTGAGAGAGAGAGAGAGAGAGAGAGAGAGAGAGAGAGAGAGAGTGAGAGTGAGAGTGAGATGAGATGAATATGAAAAAGCTTTGGCAATAGAGAAGAGAAGGGAGACAATGAGCAAAGCCGTTTCATCCCTTTAGGCAAAAAATATATATATATTAAAAAAATGATGTCACCGTGACATTATCAAAACGTCGTCATTTTTTACGACCACTTGAACAATGTCAATTTTAAGCCTCTTTTTATTTAGTTAGGATATACTATAATGGCAAAAATTATAATCTTTTTTCCATTTTTTTATGGTGGCGTCGTTTTTAGTTGAAAGAAGGTTGGAATTTTTTGTTGTATTATTGAAATAATTTTTTGCAATATGGTTTATTTATTTAAAACTAGTGGAGTGCACGTGCAAAAGTATGTGTTTTATTTTAATTAAGTATTTAATAGCATGGTCATTATTTGTGAGTTTCTTAATTATTTTGTTAGTTATGAAAGGTTGAGTAAAATGTGTATTAAAACTTGTTGGAGAAAATACGTATTTTTTAAAAATGAGCGGTATCGTTTCGATTGATTTTTAACATGAATGTTCTTTACTTTTAGATGTGATGAATGTTATGTAGTTTCTAACAAAATTGATTATTGTAATTCTTAGAATTGGATACATCAATTATTATGTGAAAAAATTATTCTGCTGCTTTTAAATTTAAAGTTCCATATTTTTCCTCAAGATTTGACTTTGTAAAAATTTTCGATTATCAATTTAATTTTGTTTATTCTAATCAAACACTCAAAAAAGTTTAGATCACACGAGTGTCATGAAATATGTTAAAGATTACTTGTGAACTTGTAGTAATAAGTAATAAAAATATTTATTATAGATTATCATAAGTTGTTAATTAGTGATTTCTCATAGATTTTTGAAGTAATTAATAAACAATAAATTTTGGAAAAAGTGTTGATTTATTGTTTTATATATATTTCCTCAATTTAAAAATTGAAAATCAACAAAATTATTCAAAAATCTCAAAAAGAGTTGATAAAAGTAAGTGCATTAATAAGATTTTACTTGTTTTCGCAATAGTAAAGTATAGAGCACATCAATACCATATACATGTATAATTGAAAGGATTTAAACATAACTTCACAATACTAAATTATATAAAAAAGTAAAAAAATAAATAAAACTCTCAATAACTTAAATCAACAAAAATAATTCAAAAAGTAAATGAATGTTCATTCTACAATTTAAATAATTTAAGCTTATAATTTCTGAACACAATGATTAGTAATGAAAACGTGCATTTGTCATTCTTAATAGCGTGTTCTGAAGTGCAAATTTCAATATCCAATGAATGGTATTCACTATATTCTTTTGACGTAGCTAACAAGAAATCAAAAAAATTATTTTTACTATAATCAAGAACCTAGGTAAAAATAAAAATAAAAACAAAAATAAATTAGTGTAAAAGAACACATATTTAGAAACGATATTTTGTATCTTGACCAGTGTTAAATTTAATATTACTATTGTATTTCGAAAAAAAAAAAAAACTTATATTGCCAATTCTGTTGCAATAAATTAGGAAAAACTAAAAAAATAAATAGAGAAAAGAAAATAAACAGTGGTGGACGTTCAGAGGAACAATGGAACAATGCTACACACACAAAAAAAAAGGAAAAAAATATTGTCAATTTTAGGAAATAAAAAAAACTAAAAAAAAACAAGAACAATAGTGAAGATCCCTCTTTTAATATATTAAAATACTGAATATTAGAACTATTTAAAAACTAAAAATGAGAATTGAAAATCAATACTCAAACAAGCAAAAATGTTCAAATAAGTATAAAAAATTAACAAAAATAGGACTTAAACAACTAAGCAACTACTTGTAATGGTCAATTCATGAATCCTATAAATAATAAGAGCCAATAGCAACCTTCAAATCTATTCTGATCAGTGATGCAAAAAGTTAAGCAGATAGATCTATAGCAACAGCTTTTATAAAATAAAATTTGGATGGATACTCAAAATAATGAACATATTTGTAAATTTTGTGGTGCTTTTTCAAAAGACATGACTGAAATTGAAAGAAAAGCGAAAATACGAACGAAGAAATATAAGTGAAATAACGAAATGTTGAAAAGAAAATGGTGCTGAAAAAGATCTACGATTGAGAAAAAAACGGTGTCAATTTCAAAAAATTAGAAAAATGTGGAAAAAAAAGAAGTAAATGAATAGTGGTGGGCATTCATAGAAATAGTGTCACACTAAAAAAAAAAAAGTGTCAATTACAAGAAATCAAGAAAAACTTAAAAATACAAAAAAAAAAAAAAAAAAAAAAAAGGAACAATGGTGACATGCATTCATAGAAATAGTGACATACTAAAGTCTCCCTTTTAATATATATATATATATATATATGTGTGTGTGTGTGTGTGTGTGTGTGGAGGGGGTGGGGGGCTGAATCTTATTTCAATTGTTTAAGTTATTAGGCATTTGAATAGTTTTTATTTGGAGAAAAATAAAAAATTTATTGATTGAGTATCTAAAATTATCAATATAACTGCAAAAATTTTGGACGATTTTTCAAAACACATGACTAAAGTCAGAAGGAAAACGAATAAGATAACCAAATGAAGACAAGAAAAATGGCGAAACGTTGGAAAGAATTGGGGCTGAAAAATATTTACAATTGAAAAAACAAAATGAAAATGAAAGAAAGGATATGGAAACATGAAAAAGTTAAAAAAAAAATAGTAATTAGGCGCGCATTTCTATGAATAGTACCATTATAAAGTGCCTCTTTTAGGGTGTTTGATTTTGATTAAAATCAGATTTTTTGAAAAAGTTAATAAAAGTTGATGAAATGTGTGATTGAAAAGTTGTGGGTCCATGACATGTGTGGTTAAAATTAATTGTTGACTTTGACTTTAGCTTTTTAGCAAAAATTTAATTGAAAACAAACGGAGCCTTAATATATAACTGGTGAAGTCACATGCAAATGCACGTGTTGTATTTTAATTAAGTAGTTAATAGCATGGTCATTGTTTGTGAGTTTTTTAATTATTTTCTCGCTTATGAAAGACTAAGTAAAATATGTATTAAAACTTGTTGAGAAAAATACATATTATTTAAAGTTGAACGATATAGTTTCGATTGATCTTTAACACGAACTTTCTTCATTTTTAGATGATCTGATGAATGTTATGTAATTTACTGACAGAATTGATTATTGCAATTCTCAGAATTGGATACTTCAAATATTATCTGAAAAGATTATTCTATTGCTTAAAAATTTAAACTTGTTTCATACATCTCTTCAATATGACTTGACTTTTTAAAAAATTTCACTCTTTCAATTTAATTTTGTTCATTATAATCAAACGTTCAAAAAAATTTAAATCACACGAGTGTCGTGAGATATTAGGGATGACAATGGGGCGGGTCGGCCTCGTCCCGCCCCGCCCCGCGAAAATTTTGGCCCGCCCCTACCCGCCCCGCGACTCGCGAATTCGCGGGGCGGGTCGGCCGTTGGACCGCCAACCGCCCCGCGAACAATTTTTTATTTTTTATTTTTGTTAAACTGAAAAATAATTAAAAATATATATATACAATTTTTTTAAATATTTGTACCAAGCAAAACAAAAAAAATATAAGATTTGGGTTGTGGTGTAGTGGTTAAGGTTAGTAGTTTATAAATTTTAACCCGAGTTTGATTCTTTTTTAGTCCATTTTTAGTGAAAATCATAATTTCTACTATATTTTATGATTTTTCAAAAAAAAAATTTTTTTTTTTAGGGGCGGGTCGCGGGGCGGCGGGGTGGGGTGGGGTGGGATGGGGTGGGGCGGGGCGCGGCGGGGTTGCCCCAGACCCGACCTCTGCCCCAAACCCGCCCCTATTGCTTCGCGGGGCGGGGCGGGGCGGGGCGGGGCGGGTTCGGGTCGGCGGATTTTTTTGCCATCCCTATGAGATATGCATAAGACTACTTGTGAACTTGCGATAATAAGTAGTAAAAATACTTATTATAGATTAGCATAAGTTGTTAATTAATGATTTTTCTCATTAGGTAGATTTTTTAAGTAATTAATAAGCAAGAATTTGGGGAAAAGTGTTGCCAACTTGGGGGAGGGGGGTAGGAAGGTTTTTTAAAGTACTGATTTTGAGTGTTTATGAGTGAAGTGGAATGATTTTGGATGGTTTTTAATAGCGATTTTTAAATGATCTAAACCATGCTTGAGAGTTTATTATAGCGGTTCTAAAAGTTTTTTAAGAGAATCAAATTACATATATGCCCATATAGAAAAAAAATTAAATTAAATTAAATTTTAAATTTTTTATATATCAACTTATCATTGAAAATATAAAATTATATTTTATGTTCTTGCATGTGTTTTATTCTTCTGTATATGTTCTTTTATTTGTACAAATATTAAGTATATGGTAGTTTTGAAAATAATTATTTGAAATTGAAAGAAATTTTGAAGAACGGTATAAAATTATCGATTTGGAGGATTGGGAGATATGCTTCAAATTACACTACACCGATTTTGGACGGTTCTCTTTCATAAATGGTAACCACCCAAAATCGGTTAAAAAAAAAAAAAAAAAAACTCAAACTCCCAAGCATGCCCTTATTGTTATTTATTTTCTCAATTTAAAAATTAGAAATCAACAAAATTATATACACATATAATTATAATGATTTAAAAATAACTCCACGATACTAAATTACATTAAAAAAAAAAACCTCTATAGCTTAAATCAACAAAAATAATTCAAAAAGTAAATAAATGTTAATTATAGCATCTAAATAATTTCATGCTTATGATTTCTCAACACATAACGATTAGCAATGGAAACATGCATTTGTCATTCTTAACAGTGTGCATGTTCTGAAGTGCAAATTTCAATATCCAATGAGTAGTGTTCACCATATTCTTTTGCCGTAGCCAATAAGAAATCAGGAAAATTATTTTTATCATAATCAATAATAGAGGTAAAAATATAAATAAAAATAAATTAGTGTAAAAGAGCACACATTTAAAAACGATATTTTGTATCCTCACCAGTGTTAAATTTATTATTGCTACTATTTTCTCAAAAAAAAAAAAACTCACATTGCCAAATTTGTTGCACTTACAAATTCGGAAAATTTTCTAAGATGATACTTACACAGCTGATAAATACTGACTATGAATTTGACGTTAAAACTATTTAAAAACTCAAAATAAAAATTAAAAATCAATACTCAAATAAGTACAAATGTTCAAACAAGCATAAAAACTAACAACAAAACTTAATCAACTAAATTGGACGATTTTTCAAAAGACATAACTAAAATCGGGATGAAGACGAAAAATACGAATGAAAGAAAATAGGAGAAATGAAGCAATGTTGGGGGAAAAAATAGTGCTGAAAAAGATCTACGATTGAAAAAAAAATGAAACAAAAAAAAGGGCATCAAGAAAAGATTAAAAAAAAAAAAACTTAGAAATAACAAAATAGAAAAAATATGAAAAGTGGTAGGAGTGCCACACTAAATATCCATATTTTAATATATAAGGATATATGAATTAAGGATATAGCAGTATTGGGTGAATAAAACGGGCCACAAAAATATATAAAAGGAACTGATGAATAGTAATTGGTACACAATCCTATGAACAGTGACATCACATTAGACTCTTTTATATAGTTATACTAGTGAAATTCACGTGCTTTGCACGTATTGTATTTTAATTAAGTATTTAATAGTGTGGTAAATGTTAGTAAATTTTTTAATTATTTTTTCACTTATGAAGGAACGAGTAAAACATATATTAAAACATATTGAGAAAATTACGTATTATTTAAAAGTGGGCGATATAGCTTCGATTGATCTTTAACAAGAACGTTCTCATTTTTAGATGATGCAATGAATGATGTGTAGTTCACTAACATAATTGATTAATACAAATTGTAAGAACTAAATACTTCAATTATGATCTCATAAGATTATTCTGTTGCTTTAAATTTTAAACTTATTCCACATTTTTCTTCGTTATGACCCGATTTTTTAAATTATTTCAAAATTTCAATTTAATTTTATTCATTCTAATGTATCAAACATTTAAAAAAGTTTAAATCACACGAGTTTCGTGAGATATGCATAAGATTTCTTGTGAACTTGGGTAATAAGTAGTAAAATACCTATTATAGATTAGCATAAGTTGTTAATTAGTGATTTTATGTTTTTTGTATATTAGATAGGATTGTACTCGTGGATATATTTTCTTTTTTTACTCTTGTAACTTTCTACCTGAGAGTAGTATTCTCTTTCTCTTTTTTCTTGCATAGTGCAAGTTTTTGTGCTTGTGGGTAAATTTTCTTGGACTTAATTGTAATTTGATTCAGTAATCGACAGAAAAAATGAATTAAAACTATGTATTTCTTGTAATCTTGATCACGGTGTTGCTAACTTAATATAAGTAATTAATTGAAGGAATTTCGATTGCAAATGATTTTGAAGTTCAAAGTGGGTTGCTTGATATTTGTTACTATGTCTCGACCTAAGAGGCTGAACCTAGAGCCTACTATATATGTGTAAGGAGCTGAATTTTGTTTCAATAGTTTAAGTTATTAGGAATTTGGATAGTTTATATTTGGAGAAAAACATAAATAATATTTAATTGGGTATTCAAAATAATAAAAACATCTACAAAAAATTTGGACAATTTTTCAAAAGACACGACTAAAATTGGAAGGAAGACGAGAAAAATAGCGAAACATTAAAAAAAAAATTAAGGTTTAAAAATCTACAATTGAAAAAAAAATGAAAAGAAAAGAAATGATGGGAAATAGAGAAAAGTAAAAAAAAAAAAAGAAGAAGAATAATAGTTGGGCACACATTCCTATGAATAGTGCCCAACCTACTACACTCTTTTAATATATAGGGATTAAGGATAAGGATTAAGGATAAGGATAAGGATTTATTGATTAAGACCATTATTTTAGATTAAAGAAAGTTAATTATTTTTCATCATTTTGTACAAGGTGATTTCGTCTCAAAATTATTTTTCCAAAATTGACTTTTTAATTTTAAGGGTTAATTACACTCACAATCTTCATTCGTTCAGCTTTGTAACAATATCATCCTCATTCAATTTTATTCGCGAATATCGTCCATATCCGTTCATTTTCCTCGCTCAGATGGTCTCCAAGTGATTTTTTTGACAATTTTGTCCCTGACTTAAATAAATTAAAATAACAGAAAAAAGAAAATACAATAGAAAAATTACAATTGGGACACTAACCTTTTCAAAAGTATAAATAAATTCTAAATCTTGTTGTTATTATTATTATTATTTTTATACAGATTTTCACTTAGAAGTCCAAAAACTTCTAATTATGTTAACCGAATGAACATTTGGAGTATGTACAGATCTCATGATCCGTTAATTGACAAAAATTTATACCCGTTACCTAAATTTAATCAATTTAACAAGGAAAAATAGTTTATTACATTATATTATTCAATATAATTTAAAAAAAAAAAAATCACCTTGCCCGCCCACGCACCAGTCACAATCGAAAAACCGGAAGAAATCCCCCCGATTGTGATTGTTTAGTATAGTGGAGTGGAGTGGAGTGGAGTGGAGTGGAGTGGAGTGGAGTGAGGTATTTTTTTTCTTTTCTTTTTAAAAAAATTTATTTTGAATAATAGAATGTAAGAAACTATTTTTTCCTCGTTAAATTGGTCAAATTTAGGTCACGGGTATAATTTTTTTTTTAAATTAATGGATCAGTGCACGAAATTTGTACATACTCCAAATGTCCTTTCGGTGAACATAATTAGAAGTTTTGAGATTTGATGACATATTTTTTATTATTTTAAGTGAAAATTTGTAAAAAATAAGTTTAGAATTTATTTGTACTTTCGAAAAGGTTAGGCTCCCAATTGTAATTTTTCCATTGTTTTTTTTTTCCTTTTATCTTAATGGGTTAATTACACCCACAGTCCCTTTTTTTTCAGTTTTGTAACAACATGATCCCTATTCAATTTTATTCGTAGATATCGTCCACATCCTTTCATTTTATTCGTACAAATGGTCCCCAAGTGATGTTTTGGACAATTTTACCACTGAATTAAATAAATTAAAATAACAGAAAAAAGAAAATACAATAGAAAAATTACAATTGAAACTCTAACCTTTTCAAAAGTACAAATAAATCTTAAACCTTTTTATTTATTTTTTTTACAAATTTTCATTTAAAATAATAAAAAAGTGTCATCAAGTTTCAAAACTTCTAATTATGTTCACCGAAATGATATTTGGAGTCTGTACAGATTTCGTGGAGTGATCCGTTAATTGACAAAAAAATTATATTCGTGATATAAAATTGACAAATTTAACAAGGACAAAATAATTTATTATATTCTACTATTCAAAATAATTTAAAAAGAAAAAGAAAAAAGTCCCACCCACCCACCCCACCCCATCCCATCCCAGTGACAACTGGAGAGAAATCTCCTTTAATCGTGCGAACCAAGAAAGATATCTCCATGATTTGCGTGAAAACTAGAAGAAATCCCCCATTTTGTGACTATTTAGGTTAGGTTGGGTGGGGTGGGTTTTTTTTTCTTCTTTTTAAATTATATTGAATAATAGAATACAACAAACTATTTTGTTCTTGTTAAATTGGTCAAATTTAAATTGTCAAATTTAAGTTACGTGTATAATTTTTTTTTCAATTAACGGATCACTGCACAAAATCTGTACATGATCCAAATATCATTTTGGTGAACATAATTAGAAGTTTTAGGATTTGATGACACATTTTTTATTATTTTAAATGAAAATTTGTAAAAAAAAATATAAAAAAGTTTAAGATATATTTGTACTTTTGAAAAAGGTTAGGGTCTCAATTGTAATTTTTCTATTATATTTATTTTATTTTAATTTATTTAAGTCAGATGCAAAATTGTCCAAAAAATTACTTGGAACCATCTTTGCGAGTAAAATGAAAAAATGATGACGATATCTGTGAATAAAATTGAATGGGATGATATTGTTATAAAATTAAAAGAATGGAGGTTGTGAGTGTAATTAATTATATTTTAATTTATTTAAGTTATATGGGTAAAATTGTTCAAAAAATTAATAAAATGAAAGGATTTGGATGATATATGTAAATAAAATTGAATGAGCATATTGTTAAAAAAAATAAAAAAAAGAATCGAAGAATGAGGAATTTGAGTATAATTAATCCTAATTTTAAACATGTGCATTGCATTTGGGATCGTCCTCAAGTGCCGGGTCCAATTTTCTCTTAAATCTGAAATGTCTATCTTTAATTAACGGGCCCCACCCCGTGATCTCACTTAAAATTTCTTGGTCTTTCTTGTACTGTTAGACGACAAGTCAATTTTATATTGAAGTGGGAAATGAGGAGCGGCGGCGGGAGTGCTCCAGCGGCGGTGGCGGCGGGGACGGTGGCGGTTGCCGTGAAGAGAGCAGAAGGAAAAGGTAGCCAAAGAGCAGTCCGATGGGCGGTGGAGAATTTGATTCCAAAAGCCGATCGTTTTGTTCTAGTTCATGTCATGCCCACCATCAATTCAATCCCTACTCCATGTACGATCGCCTAAGTTCCTAATCCTCTCTATATCTATACTCAGCCACACACTAAAATTAGAGTGTTCGTGCGCATGCGCAGTGCAGAATTGCTTTCCGATAGAAAACTATATTTTTTTCACTTGTTGTGCAGCAGGGATTTACCTAATTAGAGTGCTTAATGTGTCATGTTTAGTGACGGAATATTATGTTAGTGACAAATGAACAATTAACACATTGTGTTGGAATAATAATTAATAATGGTGTTAGCAGACTTTGGGGACATTATTAAGTGGGTCACATGCTTAATTAAGGTGTTATTGAGTTTATAAATCACTTTTGATATGATGTGTTTAGTATTGGATCTTTAAATGACTAAAAACATGTTTGGCTGTACTGGAATAAGCCTCTAGAGTACCCTTCACGAAAAAGTGGTTTAATGGTGTCTTAATAAATTGGTGGAAAAGAATCCCATATTGAAGAAGGAATGAAAGTTTGACTTGTTTATATAAATTCATCTCCTTGTATTATAATTTTGTGGAACACCCAAGACTACACCCTACATTAGTCACAGAGGTGGTGCAACACACCACCCGCGCCTGCCTGAGCCCACCCTGACCTGCACCAGTCACAAAGGGGCATACTGGACTCTTTAAAGGCACACTTTGCACTTCGAGCTGAAGAGCCTTGAAGTTTTCAGAATTCTAACCAGCATGCAATAATGTGGTACAAGTTACATACAAATTACCATTATGGTATAATCAGTTACATGTACAATACACGCGCTATAAGGGTCAAGAACTGTTAATGTGAACAACGCAAAATCTTCACTCTAACCCTTAAGCATGTTAATGTTAACAAGAACACATGAGTTTGTAATAGGATATAAGTGTAATTTATTTAAGTGCACACACGTGAATGACAAATGATCACCTGGTAGGAGCCTAGGACGGGTTGATTCCTGCCGGGTGACCATGATATTGGTATTAGTGTATGGATTTCCAGTTGTCATCCCTAAGCCTTACTAGATATCGGAACAGCATTATTTCCAATATTGAGGTTAACAGCACATTTTTCTGCCAGCAGAGAGAAATACATCTTAAATTGGTTTGTAATACATATTGATTTTACAGAATATCATGTACTTGCACAGTAGGGTTGGCTTCCTTTGCCTTATTCTTAGTTGGATTCTTGATATATAGGAGATGAATATCAAATTTTTTTTGAGAGATCCTTAGATGAATAAAGGTTTCCTCAGTTACGGAATCTCGAAACTTGTAATTTTTAAATCTTGAACTCGAGTTAGATACTAAGTGGCTATCTTCTCAAGCTTGCAGTGTGATTATCTAGTTCTCCTTCTCTTTTGTTTTACTTTCAGGATAAAGAATGAGAGAAGATAAGAATATTCCAAATATTCTGCTTACCATTCCTTTCTTAATTTGACTTTTTGAATTTCAAGCTACTGAATTATCTGATTCGGTTATATTATTAAATCTTCCTCTTGTTCGATCTCTGCAATGTTTGCAACAATTTAAGAATCACCATTCTTGTGTCTCAAATAAAGGTTAGAGTTAGGCATAAATGCAAATCAAATGTTATTTAACAGGGTTTACTACATTTCATAGGAATTTTGTTTTTCATCCATTATGTATTTAACAGCAGGAACTAGCATCCCAATCAAGGAGCTGGACGCAAGTGTGGTGGAAATATATATGCAAGATATGAAGGCAAAATGTGAAGAAATGTTTACACCGTTTAAGTTTTCATATAAGATGCCAAAGGTGGGTCTTTATCTTCCATTATCAGTTAGTCGTACACAAGTTCATTAATCTTGAAGGTTAGTAATCTCGAAAACCCTGTAGATGGAAAATTTGTTGCTCGAAGGGGACAATCCTGCATTTGCACTTCTCCAATATATATCTGACTCAAGGGTGACAAGTTTAGTGTTGGGCTCTTGCTCCTCTAATTATTTTACAAGGTATAGCACTCTATCTCCTCAAAGTGAATGTTTTATGTTCTACTTCTGGTTGTTGAAAATCCACTTTCCTAGGAGAGAAACTTTTAACATTCGATAAAGACAACTAACAACATTTGGGACCTACTTATCTACTTCATTTACACTTAAACGAGTAAAAGAACAAAAGAGTAAAATATGATCCCACTTGAGGCTCCACTTCCCTTTAGCATAATGTTTTTTATGACTCCCAAGTTCCACCAAAATACTTGTGCCTATTAGACTAAGATTTTTCACTTTGAAATTGAGGAAATATCATTTATGTTGATGTAATCTCTTTCGTTCATAGCTTTTCATCTTCCTTGTTTCATTGGAACTGCTTGTTGAATTTATGATTATACAGACTTGTGAATGTAGGGTTGTGGTAGTTATCTAGAGGGTTAAGAGTGCTTGGCTAATTTAATTTATGGAATCCTTTTTCTTTAAAATGCAACTGCAATGGAAAATATTCAATAGCGTGTTGAGTGCACCAATTGATATGTTGTCTGAAAATCAATTTTAATGGCCACTAAGTATATTACAAAGTGGATATAACCATCCACTTGTAATGGTTCAGTTTGAAAACTTACATCCACTTCTAAAAGTCTCCTCTATTGGATTTCAGCGAATTCCACTAACGAATAACGGTTGCTATTTTACTTGGATGTTAGTCCAACAGTAGTAGAAACCCGCCTTTTACTTAGAAACTTACTCCAACATCAGCAGCAATAGGGGACAGAATAGAGAGAGAGAGAAGTTAGAGGGAGAGAATTCATTGTTTATTCAATAATCAAGTGCGTAAAATACTATTCATTAGCCCCTTCATATGGGATCTTAACTAATTTAATATGTATTAGTAGGAAACAACTAAAGAAATAACATAAAATACTAGAAAATCTATAAAATAAACCTTAATTACTTTTCCTAAAATAAGAATCCAAAGTTGGAAAGCATTAATATAATATATTAATAGGATCTCCATCATTTATCCCTAGCTGAGACAACTCGACTCCGGCGAGATACACTGCATCTTTTTATCCAAGGGGAATATCTTTCCTTCATTCAGATCAAATATTGACATTGAGCTCCTCATAGTAACAAATTGTACAACTCACCCACAAAAATATCAACTGAATCTACATAATGTGGACCACGATGCTCTAGCACGATAGACTTGCTACATAAACAAATAATTGCAACACCGGTGACTCGAATGTGCCCTGATAAGGAAACAATTATGGTATATTGAAGATAAAACTTTCATTCAAGTACAATGGCCAGTCAAACAGATTAATCTCAAGCGATTGATCAATAAAAATTTTCTTAACACGTTTAGGATACCGTGCCAAAGAAACAAGTATCAAAACACATAGCAATCCCCATGAAAGGTGCATACACTGCGTATCAAAAGAAAGCTCATAATTTACATTATTTAAAATAATTTTGTGTTTGATTTCAGCATGAAAACTAGCAATGGCTCTCCCGTTGCATCTAGCAAATTCTACAGATCTAGAGGGTCCATCTAGTTATAACAACAACAACCCTGTTCTTATGCTTGATGGATCTTTCAACAATAGCCAGAACAATATCATTTACTTGGAGGATCAGTGCAATATCAACAGCAACCCTTTTTCACTTCTAGGTTTAGTGCAGCAGAAATAGCAGCTCATTTACAATTGACAGTGACTAGTATGGTTCTGTTTTCCTAATTAAAATCAGAATGAAATGGTTATCTGTGGTTTAGCTCACAACCTTGACTCTGGCATTAGGCAAATATTACAATGGAGTTCAATTCAATCAGATTTTACAATGTAGACTACGAATCAAAGTACTCAGGAAAAGTTCTTAAAGTAAGACAATAATAGCTAAAATGGAGTTTGTATGCATATGAAAGTTAAAGCTTAAACTCTGATATGATCTCCAAAAATGAGATAACAATTTAGCTCATGAGACGAAAGTTGAAGAATTTGCAAGTCCAAAGTATCAAAGTGCTTGATCTCATCAAAACTTGAGGCTTTGAAGGACTTGAATCCTAACTGTAGTCTCTAAGTTAGTGGGCGATGACAATTCCAAGGAAGTTGGCATATTCTTATTGCTTCGTTTTACATTTCATGAATATTTGTTTTTTTAAATACATATTAAATTATTTCCCATGTAATAATTTGTTTGAAATGTGATTTCTTGTACGTTAGATTTGTTAGCACATAATTATTGCTCTCTGCCACAACTTTTAATGGATCACTAATTAATTTTTTCAGGAAACAAAAGGATTTGGAGGTGCCATCAATTGTTCTCAAACATGCTCCTGATAGTTGCAATATTTATGTGATCTCTACAAATAAGCTCATTACGAATTCACTAAATCCTATGTTAAGTACCGGTATGTTGAAAATTTTATCATTTGGTCAATGAACTGTTTTCTTTTTAACTTTGACTGGTATCATTTTGCATTGTACTAGAGGAGGAACATGATTCTCATGCAATTAGTAAACAACACTCCAGTCTCTCTTCTTCCTCCACAGAGTCCAAAGATCTGAACAGCCTCTCAGATCTTAGCCACCAAATTTCCCAGGCCCACATACATGGATACTCCTCTATTTATTACACTGCTGCTCAAGGAAGGACTCATCAAATATCGGATGATAGCATCTCAGATATCCAGGCAATTAAGGGATGTACCCCTTCTTCTTCTACATACTCGGAGCAGGTATATTGACTTGTAGCTTTGCTCATCCGTGCATATTTTGAGTTAGAAAAATATATCCAGTTCTAAGAGAAATACTACTTCGCAGAACTTTTGGTTCCTTCCTTTATATAGGTTAACAGTATATACTAATGATACAATTCAGTTCTTACATTGAGGATATGCTTTTCTTTTTGCATCACACATTCAGGCTGAAATAGAACAATTGCGCCTAGAGTTGGAGAATACTATCACCATGTACAATCAAGCTTTTGAAGGCCTCGTTCATGCACAGAGCAAGGTGAGAGCTCAATTAGTTTGCAGCATCCCCACAACAATTGATCTATGATTGATTTCTGTCTAGTTGATAATAATCTCTTGCTCATGTCAAGATTTTTGGAAAATAATGTTTATATGAAGCCTGAGTTACAATTATGCACATGAAATAGAATAAAGTCCAAAATGAATAACAAGTAGATGCTATATGGTGCAGGTGCACTTGCTTTCTTCAGAATGGAATGAAGATGCAAGAAGAGTCAATGCTGCGCAGGAAAGAGAAGAAAGTTTAAGGAAAATTGCTTCTGAAGAGAGAAAGAAGCATTTGGAAGCTGAGACGGAGGTTGTAATGGCAAGGAAATTGCTAGCTGAAGAGGCATACAAAAGGCAGATGGCAGAACTGAAAGCCATGAAAGAGTCATTGGAGAAACAGAAAATTGCTGATGCACTTTTCTCAAGTGACAGTAGGTATAGAAGGTACACAAGAAATGAGATAGAGGTTGCAACTGATTTCTTCTCCGAAGCTAAAATGATTGGTGAAGGAGCGTATGGGAAAGTTTATAAATGCAGCCTTGATCACACCCCGGTCGCTATTAAAGTTCTTCAGCCTGATGCATGTGCCAAGAAAGAGGAATTTATGAGAGAGGTTTGACTTGTTACTGTTTATTCCTCTTCTGAGTTCTGCACACACATTTGGGTCTTCAGTTATCAACATTGTCTGATTAACTTTCAGAACATGGGACCTTTTTGCCATCTTACCAAACCAGACTTCACCAGTTTTAATTCAATAGAAAGTACCCCTCCAATATTTTCGTGAAAATTGCATATGGCAGACGGGCGTAAATGCCCCTATGCACATGTTCGCCTGCACAACACATGCATACAATGCACGGGCAAGCATACTCGCAAACATGTGGCTGCTGACTTCCAAGATCTCCCTTGGCTTTTGGATGGTTAAATTTTTCCCAGCTTACTTTAGGGTGATGTTTCATTTCCTCGGTGCTCCCCCATAGAAATTGACTCAAATGTTTTCTACATGCTTCTTCTTGTCCATTTGAGATCATGCTTTAATTTACTTGAGCTTCAACATCCAAATTTGATCTAGCCATAGTGGCTCAGAAACTTCTGGCCCTGGGGAAAGGATGTATGTATCCAATGTGAACCAAGAGGTGAAGAGTGGGAGTAGATCAACTCCATCCTATCGACCTGCTTTTACTGGGTATTACCTTGTTTGCAGAAGCTACATCTGAAGTTTCAAGTTGATGAATTTGTAGGTTTTAAAATGTGAGAGCACTTAACTTGGTATGAATATAAAAATAATTATTTTACTGGGCTTTTTTGCATGATATTTATTTCTTCCATCCAGAAGCCTATCTCTATTTTCAGATTGTTTGGTACCCAACTTATTGCAATGACCACTATTGCTAACGACTACAAGATTTCAAGTGTTGGTAACATTGATTACAAATTATATGTAGGTTGAAGTTCTTAGCCATTTCCGCCATCCTCACATTGTTTTACTGCTTGGAGCCTGCCCTGATAGCAGTTGCCTTGTTTACGAGTATATGGAGAACGGAAGCCTGGAAGACCATATATATCGCATAAATGGCCGACCTCCTCTTCCATGGCCTGTCAGGTTCCGGGTAGCTTTTGAAATAGCATGTGGACTTGCATTTCTACATTACTCAAAGCCAGAGCCTATTGTTCACCGGGATCTAAAACCAGGAAATATATTACTAGACAAACATTATGTAAGCAAAATCGGAGACGTGGGCCTGGCAAAAATGATTTACGATGTTGTGCCTGACAACATCACAGAATATAGGGACTCCATTATTGCCGGCACCTTATACTATATGGATCCGGAGTATCAAAGAACTGGAACTCTCCGACCAAAATCTGATTTGTATTCTTTTGGAATAATAACTCTCCAGTTATTGGCTGCTCGTCGTCCCAACGGGCTTATATTGAAATTTGAAAATGCTTTTAGCAGTGGTACCTTCTCAGATATGCTCGATAAGTCAGTTACAGGTTGGCCATTGGCTGAGGCAGAAGAATTAGCAAAGATTGCATTGAGATGCTGTAAACTAAGATGCAGAGAACGGCCAGACCTTGAATCTGAAGTTTTGCCGAGTTTGAATAGACTTGCTAAATTTGCTGATTCAAGTATTCGGGCAGTGAAAGAACAAATTCATGCACCTAGCCACTATTACTGCCCGATCCTTCAGGTGAAAAGCTCGAATTCATTTGCATGAGCTGTTTTTTAGTATTTTTGTTTGTACACACAGGGGCGGAGGTGGGTGGGTCCCAGGGGAGACCTGGACCCCCAACTTTCTGAATTTTGATTTATTTTTTATAATTTTTAAAATTTTTTAACATGAAATTTAACTTTGACCTAATATTAATTTAATAGACGGCAATTGGACCAATTGACCAAATATCTATTTAATGTAACAATTGGACCCATTGGCCTAATAAAATTAATAATGCAAAATTACAAATGATTGGCCTATTCTTCAATTCCAGTGCACGTTCACCTGTCTGAAATCTGAATATCACATTTCTCTTCTCCGTTTTCTATATTGAATAAAGCAGAAGTTAGATTACAACATTCTAATATCTACAAATTTCTTCCAAATCACTCAACAAATCATCCTATAATAATTTCCCCGAAATTTTTAAATCCAATACCTAAATTTTACCACAAAATCTTCAATTGCTAAACCACTGAAAAATCAAGACAATATAGAAGACGCTAAAGCATAAGACAAATTTCGAGGTTCATCAATCCACTCGTAAATTCTTTAAGGTAAAGGGAAAAGTCGTTTTTTGATAAATAAAAATTAATAAATACATTTTGTTTGTCAATTGAATTTTTCTTTTGAGCTTGAATAATATTTAATTTTATTTGTGTACTGGGTCTTCTTAGTTTGGAGAATAATTTTGTAGAATACAAAGTGAATAATAAGACTTTGATATTTGTTTCTTTTGGTGAGCTTATTTTAGACATTGCATATTAGTAGTCTAAATTATATGTTTAGAAAAAAAACTAAAATATTGATGCGGAATCCGGGTCAAATAAATGTGCGAATGAGTTTGTTTATTTGTTTGTGTATAGTATAGTGTATAAATAAAATAAAGTATGAAAACTCGTAAAGAACGTTTATAAATAAAATTTATTACTATTATGTTGTTTCAAATTTTTTGCATGTTAATTTGGAATCCTCCAACTTAAAATGTCTGACTCCGTCACTGTTTACACATCTAATTCTGCATTTGTTTCGCAATATGATGCCAATGCAGGAAGTGATGGACAACCCACACATAGCAGCCGATGGTTTTACATATGAGCATGAAGCAATAAAGGCATGGCTCAACCGGCATAACATGTCCCCAGTGACAAAGCAAAGATTACAACACAAACTGCTAACTCCAAATCATGTGTTACGATCTGCCATTCACGAGTGGAGGACACAAGTAACATCCTCACTAGCCTGAATACAAACGCATTGTTGCATTGCTTACAATACCAGGAGAATGCTTTTCTGTTACTGCGTAGATTTGAGTTTCGCATAGTGTACATCATTAGGCTCAGAATTATCAGTCTATATTGTGGACAGTTGCAATGGTTTGAAATTGGTAATAGTTCCTTGTGTAAATATGAAATATTGTTAGGCATTGCTATACTGTGATGGGGATACAATAGGTAATCTTGTCTGTATTGTGCACCTGTTATAAAATGTATAAAACAGATCAAATGAATGGTGGAAGAATCTCTTCTGTATTTTGGTTTATTGCTATAAATGGGGTTCTCTGAACAGTGGGGTTCATTTGATTTGGGGTTCTCTGAACCGTGGGGTTCATTTGATTTGGGGTTCTCTTTCTGAGCTTCAGACTGAGTTTCTGCAGTCCATTTCTTCCACTCCCATTGCTGAACTGTGGGGTTCTCTTTCTGAGCTTCAGACTGGTAGGAAAAATGAATGAGTGAGTGATTGAAGGGTTTGGCAGGATGAATATATACTGCTATTTCTTTTGCTTATTTCTTTCATTGTTTTTTTGGCAAAGTTTTTGTAAATTATAACTACTTGTCTTACATGTGCATGGATAAGAAATGAATAAAAATGGTATATGTGAATAAAAATAATATTTAACCAGTTTGTAAGTATAGAATAGAGAAATCAAATCTTCTCTAAATTAAGTTTTAAGTTAAGGGAAATATGAAAATATCACAACAACAACAAAAAAAAAGAGGCAGATTGAAAATGTGTCTCCTATTTAAAATATGTATCTTTTGAATGTAAATTAGATATGACAGGATATATCTCATTTTTATAATATTTAACTTTAATCCAATTAGCATTTAATTTGTTGATATTTGTTAAACATAAATATAAGAGTGCAAGTTGGACTTGAACTCATGATATTCTAAGTTATTATGTGAAGGTAATGAAATTTTATTACTTTTTGTGCTCGGGAATTGTGCAATTCAACTTTGAAAAATAATAGAATTTGACATTTTTAAACTTTTTGCCAGTCAAAATACAAAGTTAATATCTGGTATCCCCTCCACCTCTCTCTCTCTCAAACACACACTTTGCGCAAATAGGGTGTCATTTATTTCACCGATTTTTAGTCCTATGTGTTGATGTTTAGGCAATATACACATTTAAAAACCTTAACTTTGATTCGAGTAAAGAAAATCGAAGATACAGTGCGTTCTTATCTAAGAGTAGTTCATTCCGAAGAAAAATTTATGCACGCTCATTGTTTCGTGGGTTTTTTTTTTTATTTTTAGGCAATATACACATTCAAAAACTTTAACTTTGATTCGAGTAAAGAAAATCAAAGATACAGTGTGTTCTTATCTAAGAGTAGTTCATTCCGAGGAAAAATTTATGCATGTCCATTGTTTTGAGGGTTTTTTTATTTTTGTAAAATTTTGATTTGGTTTTAAATATGTTTAATTGCCTTTTGTATTCCCTATTTACCTTATATTAGGCCAGTGATGTCTCAATGGCTCCTTACACCTAGTTTTGATGTAGCAGACATGTCTCCATTAGTATTGGTTGAGCTAAAAGTTAAGTTTAGTGGGGCGTCATATCTTTAAATATAAAGTTTCAAAGAATCTAATTTGATTGGTTATAAATGAGGTCTCTTTGACATTTTATAATTTCACTTCCTTTAAGTGAATGGTGGAGATTGATTTTGTTTTGTGGTTGATATTTTTTCTATAGATTATTCTTTGTAGATATTTACATAGATTTTTCTAGTAATATTGTTTCTACAATCTTTTAGACATCTATTACAAATTTCATACAAATTCTTAAGAGCATCTCCAATGCTAGGCACCTTCTAAAAAATCTATGTGACAAGAGAGAGAAAATAAATAAGGAAAGAGATAGTGGAAGGAGGAAAGAGAAAAGAGAAAAAAAATAGATGAGAGAGATAGATACAATTTAATGAAAAAATGGATGGAATGCCATCTAACAAGATGTCTAAAATTGGATGGCCTTCTACAATAAATGCTGCAACATGAGTTTTGTTACCTCAGTTCATCGCCACATCAACTGTACATTCAAAATATATAGAAGATAGCATTGAAGATGCTATCCTCTTGCATATTTCTTTATTCTAGAATGTTCTAACAAGCTCCCCTAATTGAATTCTTTATAATTGATTTTCGTCACAAGATTCTCCATGTTTTTAAAGTCTTTCGCAAACATCTTCAAAGTTATGTCAAATATGTAGGTCGGCTACTAACATTGTTAACTAGTTTTAGCCTTTGACTGTGTTTATCTTGTTCAACATTGGCCCTTTTTGCGTCTCAAACACCTAGATGTCCTTCACGCACTTCTATTACAATTTTGAGTGCAAGTGTTGACTACAAATCATTTGTATGTCTTCAATTATGTCACAACTGGGGTGTAATATACCGCTATCATATTTACAAATGTTAATATTCACAAACTTTTCTAAATCTTATATTAAATTGTAAACATGTCACGAAAAAAAAAGTTAAAAATATACAATGTTACAATGTTATTTGTATTTGAAGGTGCAATTGTCAAAATGAAACTGTATATATGAAATGTCAATTTAGATAACTCTTGGTTTTAAAAATGGTTTGCTCAATTTAAATAGTGACCAAACAATTATTATCATAAACAAATACACTTAATCAAAAATTATCGAATCAAGTTGATTCATTTTAAAATTCGTATTAATCGCGTAACAAAAAAGAATTAACATATCTTAAAAAATATATACGTAAATTCTGCACACATAGTTAATTTGATGTTAATTAATTATTTATATACATAGTTAATTTGATGTTAATTAATTATTTATATTTTATTTATTTAAATCATAATATCTATTAAAATTTGCAATAGTTTATTTTTATAAATTTCAATTATCATATATTAAATTTAAATAATTAAATATTTAATTTATGAAAGTAATATATAAATTGGAATGGGAGATTATTGACGAGATTGAATAATTATTTTGAAATTAAACACGAAATTGAATATATGTGCACACTTGATGGGCATAACTAAATAATCACTAAATTTCAACTTTTTTATATCTATACATTTTCTCTCTTTAGTCGTTACAACAAAAGAACTCTCTCTCTCTCTCGTGCCATATTGTGTTGTGTTATTATTATTTCTTCTATATCCTTTCACTGTACCATCTCATATTTTCAAAAATCTCTCATCTAGTCTTTGCTTATATTTTATTACTAATTACCATTGTCAGCCGAATTTTTACAAATTAACATGTTTAAAGATTTCGTGTGGACTAATATAATTATAGTCGATTTACTCATAAAGTTTATCTTAAAATATATTTTGGATAATTATATTATTATAATATTATACATGTACTGTATTAGATATCGAATTATTACTTAATTGCTTGAGGCTACTCCGTTGTAATATTTTAGTCGATGTATTAATCTAAATATAAAAATTAATTAAAAGGATAGTTTTATCATATACCACAAAATACAAAATAATTTAAAAAATACTATTTAACTTTTTTATTCTAAAAATAATATTTTTACTTTTGTAACACGTGTTGTTACATTTTATATAAAAAAATGTGTATTTGTATTACATTTGTTATATTTAGAATTTAAATTATTGAAAATTAATTGTGAAAATATAAATTCGATCATCTCTTTCAATCATCTATAAAATCTGCTCACCTCCTCAGTCCATCTCTGTCAATCGATTATTTCTCTTCACTGATCATCTCCTAAAAAATTTCACCACTTTAATTTATTATCATAAAACTTACAATAGATCGCAAAAAGCGGTATACTATTATAAAATCAATAAAATTGGACAGAAGCCCATTATGTGGTGCTTAATTAAAATTTAATATTTTGGTGTTGTAATGCCGAATTAAAATTAACGGAATTGATCTAACTCCCCAGCAGTGGGGAGTTATTAGGAGTTAACCGAGAAGGGGACAAGCAGTAAAGGGTTTTTTCCTTGGTAAATGGGGAAGAATTTACTTTGAAGGAGAGGGAAAGAGGAAACGTGTTCATCACCTCCCCCCCCCCCCCCCCCCCCCGCCGTGTTGCAGTGAATTCTACACGGATTAGTTTGCACTCGATTTGATTGTTGTGAATGATTTAATTTAACACACAACCTCGATCTAAAATTCCGTCCAGCCTTATCGCCATTCTCATAATCTAGCTCCTTAGAAGTTATATATTTTTAACAAAATTGTTGTTTCTTTCTTGATGGTAATCTTTCTTACGCGACAGCAATTTTCTCGACAATATCTCTCGTGAATTTTTGATGTGGTTGTTTTTGGTTTTCCCCTTGCCTTTAGAACCCCCGCCCCTCAAGTATAATCAGTGAAATATCCATGACCAAAATCCAGTGGGGGCAACTGTCCCCACTAGACCCCAGGTTGCTCCACCACTGCGTGCATTAGTTTTCTGTGTATGCCATATATTCGATGAAATGCCATTTACTTTTTGTTTAAAAATTGCTGTATTCAAAGAGTTAAAACTGTACCATTGCAACTAAAATTTATAAAGATGGCAACTTTATCGTTCAAGAGTTTTATGCGGACTCATATTTTGAAAAACTTAAATCGAAATGGAAATTCCTAAATTGAGGCAAAGACGATATTTTTATACAGTTTCTATAAATGTTTTTTTGGAATCTAGAAGATGCAGAATCCTGTTATTATTTCCTTTGATTTTAAGGGTACAAATTGCAATACTTTCAGACTTCTTAAGCTCCTTAGAGTATGCACTAACTCTGACTCTTGCTAAATTATAGTATTAATAAAATCTGAATTGTGTTACTTCTGTTCTTAGATGATTTGATATTGTCTAGCTGAGGAAGTCTTGTTGAAGATAAGATTTAAAAGCCTCAAGTTATGGTGGGCTGGCAGAGGCATTTGCAGTCTTTAGTGTATCAGATTGCCAAGAGGCTGGAATACAGTCACAAAGCTTCATTCAACGCTTTTTATCACTCAAAGGCTTCTCTAAGGCCTGGTAATTCTATTCAAATATATTTGGAATGTTTTAGGGATTTCTCTGCATGCTGTTTGAGTTGAATAAACTGTTGATTTATAGGTTACGAGCAGCACCAGTTGAATTCTTAGTTTTATTTTGAAATCAGTATGCATTTATTGATGTTTCTTCCCTTTTTACATGGTTATATTAAAGCTTTAGGCTTTTAGATTCGTTTCTGCTTTATATTGAGACTGTTTCTTATTTTTAAGTGTCTCAAAGCGTGCATAGTTGCTCATCTCATTTTTTGACTATCAAATGATATGAAATCTGTGCAGGCGAGGTCCCTTCTTTATCAGGACTGCGGAATTCAGTTTCACCAACTTTCTCAATTCAACTGCACCAGTATATACAGAATTTGGTAACCTTTTAAGTCCATATCATATATAGATCATCAACTGTGCATTTCCTGTTATGCATTTATATATTATTTTATGAAATAAAACCACTAAATTGTATATTATATTGACAACGAAAATATCTGGAGAGTGGTGGAAAAGAGTAGAATTGGTTTTTCTACATGGGAAAAATATGATATACTGTATAATGCCGTGAGTCTGCTGATTGTGACAGCTAAACACTAACCAGAACTCTATTTATGTGGTGTTGTGGCTGATTTGTTCCTTTTTATGAGTCGATAGTCTGTATAACAATATAGGCATTTTTTCACATTTGAATACAAGTTTTCGTTCAATCAGATCTTCCTGATGCTTCTGTGCGTTTAGCTCTATTTATCAAGACATATTTATGTTTCTTTTTTAATTAATATGACCACCTTCCTTTTGACAGGGATTCACCAGTTCAAGGAGATTACTTGTAGAGGCATCCAATGCAACTCCAGTTTCCTCCCCGTTAATTCCAGTTTTACCCTCGAGCACTGGAAATACTGAAACTCAAAAGGTTATTTCCAAGCCTTCAAAAGTTCAAGCAGTTCTAAAGAATATAAAACAGGTATGAGATGTCTCTTCTATCTCTCTTTCCACTAATTACTAACTAAGATTAAACATAACCCAAAACTTATTTGGGACTCTTTGAGAATTCGAACATCTAATGACTCATTTACATGGACTCAACCAAGTCTATTTGGTGTTCATATATGTGCTATCAAAATTAGACAATGTCAGGAAAGTATCTTTCATGAAGCAATGGCATTTGGTTATTTTACTAGCTTTGTTAACAACATCCATTAAAACCTGCTCTGAACTTTGGCTGATGGTTGAGTGGTGCAAAAATTAAATGGATGGTTGAGTCACGCTTGTTTTCATCCATGTTGTTTTGACGTTCTTTTCCAAACTTTTGGGTTTTAAATTAGTGGTTGGTTCACCTTAAATTTATTGCATGAAGAAATGGGCAATCAATCAATGGATCACACCACATTTCGACTGCCAAAGCTCACGGCTTCTTTTAGACATATAGAAGGCCCTAAAGTCCTTATTGGATAGTTTGAATGCCACTGAGGATAAAGTGTTCTTTTTTTCAATAGGATTTAATCTTCCACATCATTTCCAGATATAGAACTATATTGACATCCAGAATGGTTGGAAAGTAGCCCTTCACAGTTTTCCTGATGCTGCAAGTGCAAGGAACTTTTACTGTCTACACCATTTGCTTTCCTATTCTTAACACAGTTTTTTTTTTCCAGAGTCCTAAGAAGCTGAACTTGGTTGCTGCGTTGGTCCGTGGAATGCGTGTTGAAGATGCACTATTGCAGTTGCAAGTTACAGTAAAGCGAGCTGCTAAAACTGTCTATCAGGTGATATTTCTATTTGGCAGCTTAAAGTGGGATTCAGTGTGTTTGGGTTCTCAATTAGCTTACTAATTCTTGTCTGTAGTTTGTTCCTTCTTTTATTAGTTACTGTTCCTCCCTGATTCATCCATCACCATTTTTCACTCTTGAGGGGTTTTGACCTCATAAAGTTTTCAAATGTCGCTTAGACCCATGGTCCTTCCCGTCTGAACCATGAATCTTGCATGCTATGTTGCTCCAACTCAGGAACATGCATCGGACTTGTGTATGGACCTAAGTGCCAGGCATGGTCGATGAATTTTATCATTTAGAGAGATGAGATCGTGCCATAGCTTTTTTCTTTGCCGCTCCTTGTTAAATGGGATTCTATCAGAAGTTCAACTTTAGACATGGATACAGTGCCACATCATTGGTAGTAAACTAATATTTCGATTCTTCAAGATATTCTACATAACTTTTGACACGATAAAGTATTCAGCATAAATGCATTTTCAAGAAAAAATCTAAATTATAGATAAATAGTGGGACAAAAGAAGAAAAATCTTGTTCCTTTGTTCGTAAATTAAGTGGATTATTGTTTGTGCCATGTACAAGGTACCAGATATTCTTGTCACTTCCTGAAGGTCAAACATGTATATCATGAGGACACATGGACACCAACGTAACCAAAATATTGGAAGTAACATAGTTAGCTATTATCAAGAGAAATGTTGGTGAAACCGAAGGGGTTAGCAAACTTTCTACACCAACCATTAACACTTAATGCCGTTTGTCTAGCAATATATTAAATAAGTAATTATCATGCTGGGTCGTTGGAAGATTATCGTAGGGCACTTGCTACTTAGATGCAATATGACAAACGTGATGTGCAGGTTATACATTCTGCTCGTGCTAATGCAACCCACAATCATGGGCTTGATGCAGATCGTCTCCTTGTAGGTAAATGTGGATAATGCATTCTCTTTTTTGTTTATTTATTTATTTTTTTTTTATTTTTTGGCTTTTGTAATTTCAGTAGTTGCTGATTGGTTTTCTCTAAATTTCGTGTAGCTGAGGCATTTGTTGGAAAGGGATTCTTCAAGAAAAGGGTATCATACCATTCTAAAGGTAGATCTGGAATAAAAATGAGACCAGAGTGTAGACTGACAGTGGTAGTCAGAGAGATAACCCCAGAGGAGGAGGCTGAGATAGCTAGATTGAGGGTCAACAACTTCCTTAAGCTTACTAAACGAGAAAAGCGACTGGTGCCCCATAAACTTATTGAGACCACCCCAATATGGGATCGCAAAAGCAAAAGGAGGAGTCAGCAATCTGCTGCTCTGGGTGCATGAACAGGGTCCTTCATGACATTTTCGTTTTTGTTTCTTGCTTTTGTTGAGATGTCGCTCTTTCAGTATTGGTAATGTGTTCAATGAAAAATGTCTTGTTTGCCTCGAACATTCTCTTATGGGTTGATGCATGGCATCTTTGTAGTTGGATAAATCAGTGAAATTGAGAAAATATATGATGGATTTGTGAATGAAAAGGGGCAAGTGCTAAAAAAGTTGATACTACCATAATATATATAGTCTTTTAAGGACTTCAACTAGCAGATAATTGAATTTAAACTACCTCAATTTTCTTCTAAAATTCATTATCCATTCTTTTGACTTTATTTTGTCAAATAGATTATTATATTGATAACTTAATTTTATAGAGTAGATAACAACTTTATCAAAGGGTAATACATCTACCGTTCTTATTTTTTCAACTTTGTAAACAATATTATCTTTATTCAATTTTATTTGTAAATATCGTCTCCATCATTTCATTAATTAGCGCAGATGGTCATTTTGGACAATTTTGTTTCTAATTTAAAATAAATTAAAAAGAAAATAAGAAAAAATTACAATTGAGATTCCTAACTTTTTTAAAAGTGTAAATAAATCATAAACTTTTTATTTTCAAAAATTAAAAGAAAAAAAAGGCTATCTTTCCCAAACCAAACTACCCCAAACAATAACAACAGGGGGATTTCCTCCCAAAAAAGAGTTATCATTCCCAAAAGGGTTATTTTTAAAATTTATTTAAGTTAGTGGCAAAATAGTCAAAAATGACTATTTGTAGATCATATGTGCTAATTAATAAAATGATATGAATGATATTTGCAAATAAAATTAAATGTAGAAGATATTGTTACAAAGTAAAAAAAATAGAGACTCTGAATGTAATTTATTCCTATATCGAATATAAATTATTGCTATATAAAACGTGCTATGTTTGGAATATATTAATTTTATTATGAAAAATCAATTTTGACTCTTTGATTACTAGTCAAGTTGATTATATATATATAATCTCTAGTGAAATCAATTAAAAATGATAATTCTATTAAAAAAAATATTTAATATAGTCGTGGTGACATATGATAATAAAATCAATAACAAGTTGGTCGTACACGAATAGGAATAGTAAGGAATGCTAATTAAATTTAATCATGTAATTTAACATTAATCCATATGTAAATGATTTAACTATGCACCTCTTGTATTTTTTTATTGGACTAAATATATTGAAACTACATTTGTTTATAAGTGCACCATATTTTAATTGTATAAAATTTTCATAAACTTTACTCATTATCATACTTATATTATCCTTATTATCAGCATTATATTAATTAGCACATCGTGTTCCTGATGACAATTTTTTATCCAAAAATTTCGTTAAGAGAGTAAAAAGACTTATTTATTCCACATATTTTTAAATAAGAAAAAAATAAATAAATACATAATTGAGATAAAATATTTGTCTCTCGTTTTAGAGCACGTTAATATAATTATTAGATGAAAACTTTCATTTGAGACAAGATATAATAATTAGTGGAGTGTTAAGAATAAGAATATGATGAAATAAGTTAAAGACATAAATGTGACAATGAATGAAATTTAGAGATTTTTAATACAATTAAAACGTAGTACATTTATTAAAAAATGTTGTGGCAATATAACCACTCTTTTTATTAGGTTAAATGCCTCGTCAAACTATTTTGGCTTCAATTTTGTCACCCAACTTTTATTTCGTGTTTCAATTTAGTCGCTAACTAAAAAAAAAGCTAATTGACAAGTAGAATATCTCGTGATTAGAGTTGGCAAATGGGTTGGACCGGCCTGCCAGAGCTGACCATACTTGAAACTGGCTCGGGTCAGGCCAGTCCAATTTTGTGCAGGCCAGCATCCTAGTCCAACAGACCAAAGGGCAAACCCGACTCTAATTTTATTTTATTTACTTAAAAAAATAATTTTATGTTTGAAATATATTTTTTTAATACCAGAAAACCAGATCAAATATATCATCTCTTAGATCTAAAAGATGATGTATATATACAACACAATATTTGCCTCGCAAGCTTATCCTGTGGGCTTCTCGCGGACGTGAGCAATCTTCAAGTTCTTCAACTTTTCAGTTTCTACTTTCTCGTTTCCTCGTTGTCTGTGGGCACATTGTTGCTTGTATCTTGTGGCTATCTTGATTCTTTTTTCTTGGTGCTGCCTTAATTACTTCTTTCTAATCGATATATTATTCTTCTCGTCTAAAGAGCTTCGTCATGGACTTGGGGGGTTTCATGGAAAGGCTAGCCTTGAAGGTATGGTTTCTTAATCCACTGAGTAAAGCAATCACCACTAATGGCATCTGTAAATTTTTTTATGCCTAATGTTGTCCTGTTGAATCGTGACATATATTCGCGCAGGAACTCTCATTTCTCCTGCGTTACTTACATGAGACCCATTGCAGTATTCTTCATCCGAGCACTACTAGAAAAACAGATTGCGAATTTGTTCGCAAAATCTAAGAAGGAAGATATTGATCGTGGCGGCAATGTATCGAACCATTCCCTCGCGTCTTTCCTTAAAGTCATGGGGATTGCTCTGCAGGCAATAGCATCTGGCCAACCGTGTAATCTTACCCGATCTTGAAAGGTTCTTATGTGATCGATGGGATCTGTAGTGCCATCTAAATCACCGATAGGCTCTTTAAACTTCAATGGCAAAGATACACTCATCAGCTCTTCAGTGAATGGATCTTCCTTTATAGTAATAGGTCTTCCTCTATTCTTCATTCGGGCGATCGCCTCATCGACTTTCTCATTCAAAATATTCTCCCAATTTGCTGGTATTGAGTAGTGACTACTGGACGTCATCTCCTGTGTTTGCATTGTTTCAAATGGTGAAATCTCAACCGCTAGTGGAATTTCTTCACCAATTTTTGCTGCTAGCAGAATTTTTGTTGTTTGTGGTGGGGCGGTCACTCTCTGCAACATATTCATGATAGTGGTCATTTGATGTTGCAAAGCTGTGAATTATTGGACACTAGCGAACTGTAACGGATGATGTTCTTCTGCTGCTTCTTGTGACAGAGCTTCTTGATGGTCTATCCTCGGCCTTCATCTTGCTTTACTTGCCATGACTTTTGGTTCTTCTTCTTATTGGGAAACGAAAAACTTTCTCATATACGACACCAATTGATGAAGTTATGTTTCTTTATTCTTCTTATAAAAAAACAAAAAGTGTTAAAAAAAATCTTTTTCCATAGTTACAAAGGTCTCCTATTTATCGAGTGAGTCTGAATGTGATGACTCAATTTCCTTCAAGTATGTTGACGTGACGAAGTAAGTTGAAATCCTCGGGTACACTACAATTGATCTTGATATGCGAGTGTAACTCATCGACCGGTTTATTTTGGTGATTGCCACTCTTTGGGTAACTTCTTAAGGTGGTCGATGAGAATCTAGAACAACCGAATTTTAGCCCTTAGTCGATCGAGTTATTCAGCATCACTTGGCTTCTCTAGATTGAGCTGTGTTTCGTCTTCTTATTCTGTTCAATTTGTTTATAGGCTAGGTCAATATTGATCATTTATGCTTTTGCTATAGGGCATGCATTTGGGGTCAATGATGAGGAAATAGGTGGTGGTTCGTCACTGACTGCACGATTTTGAGAAATATCTTGATATCTTGAGTTGGTGAAGAACTTTCAACAGAAAAATCAGCATTGTTGATGTTTGAAGGGTATTTATTGTGATGTAATCCATCGGGGGTTTAGAGGACTTTAAGGAACTTTCTCATTTCTTTGACCATCAATCTATGATCAAATTCTGAGTCAGCGATTAGTTTATTAAGTTGATAAAATCTGAATTATTATTCATTGTGTGGTAACTGCATTAAAGATTGTCTAGTTTTGTGGATGTTCTTTCTAGACGTGTCGTGACTTGTGCTTAAATATGGGTTGATATACTGAATCGAACTGTTTAAAGCACTATTGAAATCAACAAAAAAAATAAAAATAAAAAAAAATCGACCTAGTCCGGGCCATATGGACCCAATTTTGTTCGGGTCAGCATTTTAACGGCCAGCCCAATCCAAAATTTAGGTTATACAAGCTGGCATGTCGGATCGGACTTATTTTGCCCAATGTCGCACCACCCCTATTCATTTCATAGAATGAAAATCTGCAATGACTGCTAAATCTAAAAACCTTACATCCAGTGGTCTAATCAATTTATTTTGTATTTCAAACGATAAATTCATTTTTCTAATTATCAACCACTCTGACTCTAGAGCTTATCAGGACCATATTTGATAGTACTGAAAATATTTTTTAATTGTTTATATTATAAGTTAAGGATGAATTTGTGAATAAAAAATGAACCAAAAAATGGATCTTATAAATGGTGGTTATATTTACACCACATTTTATTATAAATGCACCATATTTTAATTACATAAAAAGTCATTAACTTTTATTTATTGTCGCATTTATATTATTAACTTTTTTTCCATCGGATTATTATATTTAACGTTTTATTAATTAACACATCTTGTTCCAATTAACGATTTTCTTCTAAAAACTATATTAGTGTGCTTTAAAATTAGAGACAAATATTTAATTGAAATTTTGTAATTTTTTTTTTTTTTTGCTTATTTAAAAATACGAGGTGAAAATGAATCTTTTTGTTCCTACTTAATGAAATTTTTGGACAGGAACTGTTATCAGAGACAATATGTGATAATTAATGGAAGGTTGATGATAAGAATGCCACAAAAAAAATATTAGGGACATAAATATAATAATAAGTAAATGTTATGAATGTTTTATACAATTTAAATGTTGTGCACTTATAGAAAAATATAGTGTGAATATATTTAGCCTCTTATAAAATGTGCGAATAAAAAATATATTTGACCAACTGAAATCATAATTTAAGCATAGACCGAATGTAAGGAACAAATTTATAAGTTCTCATCACGAATTATTCGCGTGCATATAAAATGAAAAGGAAAGAAAAGTGAAGAATATGAGATAGAAAGAGTAATGTTATTTGAACATTAACTTTAACCAAAAGTTAAACCACTATTGACAAAATGTCAAATATGTCATTTGCAAAAGTTAAACCACTTTTGGGAGTTTATACATTTGCAAAATGATATATTTGATATTTTGTCCATAATGGTCTAACTTTTGGTTAAAGTTAATATCCAACAAGAATTTTTCGAGATAGAAAATATATCTCTTCACGGTAATTCGATTTTATCAAATTAATTGAATAACTGATGAAATTGACATTTCACGTTTCACTAAAAAATTAAAAAAAATAAAAAAAAAACTTCTAAACAGAAAAATATTTGTTATTCGTTTCAATCATCACTACATATGAATTTAACCTACAAAATATCAATTAGAGGCGTAAAAATAAACTTGCCATTTAGAGTTTACATCATATAGGATAGGATTTGGCTCATTAAATAAATCAAACAAATATAAAAATGTTTTATTTCCTCTTTTGACGAAACTGCTTGCGGACTTCCTCAATTCCCAAACGTGCCATTTTAATATATACCACGACGCGTAAATCCCCCCACCACCCAAAACCCCAGTCATCGTTACCATTTGCACAAGAACCTTCCTCAACACCGCGTTCGCTGCTCACACGCTTCCTTAACCGGTACAACCTTGTGAATATATATGAGTATATATATGCAAAATCTATCAGTTCCTTCTCCCATTCAAGCTTTCTTGTGTTCACATTTCCTTTCAATTCAATTCGATTCTTCAGACAGTTTCACACTGATTAAACATTTTCATGGAAATCTCTTCTTCCCCATTTCAAGATGATTACTCTTACTTAAACTTCTTTAATGTCGTTCAAGACTTCGACCCCAATACTATTCCTGTTACCAATACCAAAAAGCGCCCCAGGAATGATAATTTTCTTGAAGAGGAGAACGAATCATCAGTTCAAGAAATACTAACTAAATTGTTGGGTTTTGATACCCAGCAAGAAGAAAAACAAACCCAGAAAGCTGTGGAGAGTATACATACAGTACATTCTACGCAACCCAATTCATTTTCGGATTTTGAATATAAGCAAATTGATCGAGAAATGAATGAGGATGGATTTTTTTCGGATTTTTTTCAGAAAAATGATATTTTTAAGGATTTGGAGTTTGATCAATCATCTCGTGCTAAGCGTTCACGACTGGAGACTAATGATGTTGCATCTGCATCGGATGAGTCTACAACGGTGTTGGGTGGCGGCGCACAGCGGAGAATGTGGGTGAAAACCCGGTCTAATGCATGGTGGGAGCAAGTTAACAGTCCAGATTTTCCTGAAGAGGAGTTCAAAAGGGCATTTCGTATGAGTAAAGCTACATTTGATATGATTTGTGAAGAGCTTGAGTCCGTGGTGACCAAGAAAGACACAATGCTACGATTGGCTATCCCGGTTCGCAAACGCGTGGCGGTTTGTATATGGAGATTGGCCACTGGTGAGGCTCTTCGGGAAGTGTCAAAGCGTTTTGGATTAGGAATTTCGACTTGTCATAAGTTGGTGTTTGAGGTTTGTTCCGCCATAAGGAGTGTGTTGATGCCTAAGTTTTTGCAGTGGCCTGATGAGAAGAAGATGAAGGAGACTAAGGAGAAGTTTGAATTCAAATCTGGGATTCCAAATGTGGGCGGTTCTATTTACACCACTCATGTTCCAATCATTGCTCCGAAGAGCAGTCTTTCGGCTTATTTCAATAAGAGGCATACAGAGAGGAATCAGAAGACTTCTTATTCAATCACAGTTCAAGGAGTGGTTGATCCCAAGGGAGTTTTTACAGACATTTGCATTGGGTGGCCTGGTTCAATGACTGATGATCAGGTCTTGGAGAAATCTGCTCTTTTCCAGAGAGCGAATAGGGGGGTTTTGAAGGATGTTTGGGTTGTTGGGAATTCGGGGTTTCCATTAATGGATTGGACATTGGTTCCTTATACTCATCAAAATCTTACTTGGACACAGCATGCTTTTAATGGGAAAATTGATGAGGTTCAAAGGGTTGCCAGAGAAGCATTTATGCGATTGAAAGCAAGATGGAGCTGCTTGCAGAGGAGAACAGAGATGAAACTTCAGGATCTTCCAGTAGTCCTTGGAGCGTGTTGCGTCTTGCATAATATATGTGAGATGCAAAATGAGGGATTGAATCCCGAACTGAATTTTGAGCTGTTTGATGATGAAATGGTTGTGGAAAATGGTGCAAAGTCAGTAAATGCAATGCATGCCCGAGATCAGATTGCTCACAAGCTCTTACACCATAATCTCGCAGGCACGAATGTTTTGTAGTCTGTTTTAGTAATGCAATTCTTTCATGGCTTGTTGTGGTCATGTGATAGAATAATTTCAGGAAAGTAATTCTTTGATTCAATGTAGACAATTCATTTGCCCTTTTAATGAATAAGATTAACAAATTGTGCTAGTATTGCAAGTTCAATTGACAATCAGTTTGCAAATTGTTTTTGAAATGTTCTTAGAGTTGTATAGTGCATGAGTTCAGATTATATTTTGTTGATAATTGGCATAAGGAAGACAATGGCCATGTTTTTATTTGAAAATTTATATAGCACTTTGATGCTAGATAAGGTTGAGAACTAGTGAGGATGAAAAAAATCATAAGCTATCTGTCCGTGCGTGTCTTTCTTGCTGCCATCTTCGGTAGATACCTCCCTTCTAAAGATTTTTGTGGTACGTTTCGTCCCCTTCCCCATTACTTAAAAAGGGTTGCAGATGTATTTCCTTTAATTTCTTCCTTCTTGCAACCGAGGAGGGGTTCAGTATGGTTTCTATTAGAAAAGAAAAAAGAAAGTATAGAATCTAATTCAGGCAGTATTACAATTGCTACTAGTATTTTCTGTTGGGATAATTACTTTGTTTTCTCTAGGCTCGGATAATCTGTTAGGCCAGACTTTTGTGGTATTTGATGTGGAGATTTTCTTGGGCTAATTTATGGTCTATTGTTGAACATTGGTTAGTTCCATCTTGATGTTATTAGAAACTGGACTTCACAAACATCGAGCTCAGGGTTGGTGCTCAGGATCCTCCAGTGGTCCTGATAGATATGTTGTCATCCTCGGTGCCTACAAAAAAGGCAACATGATGTCCTCGAAGCTTTTGCAACAATCAAAAGTCAGAACGGGGGAGAATCCATATAAGTGATATAACATTTGTCATACCAGTCTGCTTTGTATTCTGAGTTAGTTATAGAAGACTGAGGGTGGACTTGTGGAACAAGTGTTTTGGGGACAAGATGGGAGAGTAGTGATATTTGTGAAAAAGCAAAATCTCATTTTGGTTTTGCTTTGAATAGTCAAAGTAGCTTAATAATTAAATCTTTGAAAAGTAAGAGTTTGAATTTAATTTGAATCGTACAACCTTAAGAGTTCAAGTTCAATTCGAACACTACTAATTTGAAGAGTTCAAATTCGATTTGAACACATCTTGGACCAAGTCAAAGACGGAAACTTTGACTAAGTCAAATGCGGTTAAGTTTGCTTTAAGGTTAAGAAATGAACTCTATAAATAAGTGAAGAGTTCATAAGTTTTGTATACTCATTCTAGAGAGAAGAAAGAGAGGGTTTAGAGAGAAAAAATTAGGTTTCTCCTAAACATATAAATTGTGCTCTTTCCTTCCTAGAAAAGAGTGTGTTTTTTCTATTACAAGAAAGATTGGTCATTGTTATCTCCTTGTATTTAGAGATTGTATTTAGAGAGAAAGTTAACAATGAGGGGCTACAATATTGTCAGGGCCGGCCCCTGACATTTTGGGTGCCCTGTCCGACAATTTAAAATGATGTTTCTTTTATTTAACTAAGAAATATATTATGAAAAAATAAATTATATTCCAATTTCATTACAAAAATATGATATATAAATATTTGTTTATTTTTTACATATTTATTAATCGACTTCTTTTTTGTAAACCTCTTTAAATAACTTGCAACAAAAACAAAAAACTCTATTAAGATCACTTGAATAAACCAGCTATGGCCTATCACGTTTCTCACCATTTTATAAATAATGTGCGTAAAAGTTTGAAGAGAAACATCTTGACAAATTATCTTTATGACCATTTTCTAGTGAAAGAGAAAATGAAAGATCTCTTGTATGACCATTTATCACTAGATTTTATGTCAAGATTATCCCATGTTCTTGGATCATAGATATTGATGAAAATTGACTTATTATGAATTAAATCATCTACATCTTCATCAGTACCTTTTTCTTAAGAAATTCACCATCAACATCTTCATTTTTATCATTTTCATTAAGTCTCAATTTTTCCTCAAAACTGGCAAAAATTTTACAAGTTTAATTAAAGCTATTTTGTTTCCTCAAAAACTTGTGTACCACCAATCAAATAGAAATATAGAGGAATTAGAAATACTAAAAGTCATTATCTATCTAGGAGACTATAAAAAAAATCAAAAATTAAGCATGGACGAACAAATCAGAGTGTATGTAGATTTAATTGCCTGAAAATTTGTTTCTCTTTCGACTATTCATCAGTTATGGAATAAATGAGGAAAATAAAGATTGATTGAACATTAAAGAACATAAATCTTTAATCTTTTAAAAAGAGTGAAAAAGCCCTTTGCTCACTCTTCTTTTAAATAGAGTGAAAAACCCATTTGCTCTCTCTTCTTTAAAGAAATATTTATAATCCATTTTAGTTTTATTGTAAACAGACCATACAAATCTTCTTGATAACTTGTCGATAAACTCTTCGACTCCCACTTGGCCACTTCTTTTATGGGAACGTTATCACTTATTAATAACTAGTATGTAATACGTATGCTGCACGTAATTTATAATGGTATTGTAATATAAATTTATATTCAAATATTCAAATAATTATATTCAATTTAATATTGTATTAAGAGACAAAAATCTGACATTAAAAATACGGTGCAATATACTGTTTGTTACAGTATTCAAATGCCAAATTAGCCACATTCATATGTAATAATGATTAATATTTATTTTAACTACCAATCAATACATTTATTTCAATTTATATGCATAACAAAACAAATATAGTCAATTAATGTCAATTAAAGAATGCAAACAGAAAGATTCAAAAATAGTGTACGTTCTTAAATATATCGAGCACTCAAACCCATTGAATCTTCTTACTTTATAAAATGACAAATAACTTATAACAAATCTTTGTAATTTAGTATAACTCTTCAACTATGAAGAGACTTTAACACAAAAAAATTACATGTAATTTGGGCTCGTGGCACCTCAAGTTAGCAATTATAGGTAGATTTATCAGTATATAAAATAAAACAAAATAACATTTACATCAGAAAATTGACAAAATTAAACAATCTCATTTGCACAATTTAGTGCCCTCATGTCTTCGCATGAACTTATCCAAATAGTAATGGAGAAGTAAAGTAATAATACTAAAACTAAATATTCTAACGATTTAAGAAACTTATGCAGGGGCATAAATAATGAAGAAAAATTAGTTTAAGCAATATATAACAATTCAATTCAAAAACATAAAAAAAAAATAATAGAAATGAGATCCGTATTAATTATTAAAGTTAAAAAGAAAAAGAAAATAAAAAATAGAGCACTGAGAAATGATTATTCACTTGAAGTAACAAAAACCATAATTACAACACACAAATTTTCAAATGAATTTTTTATGGACTTCACAAACTACATAATTACATTTAAATGAAGCAACTTTAAACTTCAAATTAAACTTAAAATAAGTTGAATACATTGTTGCGGTGATGATCTAATGCTTACAATGGGCATTACATCATTTCCCTACATTGTTGGTGGAAGGTAAATAAATATACATCTTATAACTCACCAAATCTATTGTTATAAATCGATAGAAATATTTCAAAATCCAGTAATTAAATGTAATAAATGGTGATTTAGACTTTTCAACTTCCAATGACTAAATGTGGTTACAAATATTATTTTGAGAATTTAATTATAATATTAATCGAATGACAATTTAGAAAATATAAAATATTAATGAGGACGTATTCGTCCAAAAAATATTTCTCAATTTTCTAGACTTTTAGATGTACGAGGATAAAATAGTTCAAAATTGTTTATCTTTTAGAGCATATTCTTTGTATTCTGCATTGGGAAAAAAAACTGAACATAAATTGTCCAAAGGTCACAAACAACTTATTTTGTTCAATAATAATGGAAGATGAAAGAGTTTTGGATTTTTTAATTTAATGTAGGTGAGTAAAATAGTCCAGGATAGGAAAGGGTTTTGAATTTTTTAATTTAATGCAAGAGGGTAAAATAGTCCGGGAGATGAAAGGGTTGTGGATTTTTTAATTTAATGTAGGAGGGTAAAATAGTCCGAAGTTGTAATATATGAGGGTAAAATTGTCCAAAATTATTTCTCCCTTTTAGGGCCTTTTAGAATTAGTAGATTAGTTACTTTTAATCAATATTAAGGCTCTCAAGACATCTGTTGCCTTAAATAACCATATGTGTTGATAAATATTATGGTATATTTGGGAAAGCTTATAAATATTCTAATAAAATATTTAAAATATTTTTTTGAAGTATCATTTTAAATATGTGGGAAAGCTTATAATAAAAAAAATTCTAAAATTTTAAAATTAATAAATTTTTTTAAATATATATAAGCACATATAAAAAAAAGTTAAAAATTGGTGTTCCTATAATGTTGAGGCCTGTGCGATCGTACCACCTGCACACCCTCATAGTGACTGAATATTGTTGGCATATTTTTAGTATCATCACATTGAAACTTTTGCTGTGCGGCTGTTAGATAAAGATACTGTCGTACTAAGAGTCGGCTACAGATTAACTCATTTACATGGCATGTATTTCATGTTGATTTAGGTTTATCCTCAGTGTGTGTTCATCATATTTAGGTTTCGACTCAATATATCGAGTCATTGACTGAACTTGTGCTCGAGTCTGTAGCAATGATGTACTATTTAATTCTTAATGTGGACAGTTAGTAAAAGAAGGATTTTTTGCTTTCCTTGTTTTAGCTCGGGAACAAGTGAGAAAATGAATTGAATAGTTCATTGTATACCATATGAGTTTGTAACGTAGGCGGAAACGTGAAATAAGAGTCGAACACAAGATCTTAAAAACATGTTGATTCATTTATAATGTTGCGAATTGAGGAATTAATTATTCGTTGATTCGTGCACGAATACCAAATAATTGATTTGATCAAAAAATCGTTGATTCCGAAGAATACCGATATTAGATAAAAAAAATAAAATAAAATAGAACAAATCCAAATTCTACAAATTTTATTCAACAATCAACTACTGATTACAATGATCTCTTCAATATTTAAACACATTCATAAGAAGTTCAAAAGTCTAGAATGTTCAAGAGACAAGTCAACAAAATAAAAGATTGTGCAATTCTCTAAACAACTAAAATTAAAATGATATTATAATGTTGGAACCCGTGAGGGATCGATTGTTATACTGAGGTCTCGTGACTTGTGGGTTCTAATTGCTTTTGATAGATTACAAGGTTTGTCTTTGTTTATGGGCGAAAAATGTATGCTGGAATGTATTGTTCGAGTTCATTCGCGACCATTACACTATAATGACGCATTTATAATATTGTATCAAATGTGTTTTGAATCAATTTAACCACTACAGATTCATTGGAATCAATACTAAGAGAATATTCGACTAAGCTTAACAAATTTAATTGTAATTAAAATAATTATATTTTAAGATAAATAATTTTATATTGATTAATGTTGAAAACATATTTTTATGATAACGGACTAGTTTCAAAAAATAAATTATAAAATTTACTTTTTTTTTTTGAACTTAGCCGAACATTTTCTGGTGCACGGTTTGCAGTAAAACAACATTGCCTTAAAATACAGTATTTGGGCCGATCAAGCTAACATGAAGCCCTCATCTGGGCTGGTCCATTCTACAGGTTTTTTTTAGAAATAACCACAATAAATAAAATATTTTTTAAAAAACAATCATATTTTTTTCTTCTAAAAATACTGTTTTTTTTGTAACACTTGTTGTTACATTTGTTATTAACAAACATAACAAATGTAACAACAAGTATTAAAAAATAAAAAACATTATTTTTAGAATAAAAAAAAAGTTAAATAGTATTTTTTAAATTATTTTATATTTTGTAGTATACGGTAAAATTATCACCCATCTTACTCAACAATTCTGACAGCTTTCTTCTTTTCCGGTCCATTGAGATTCTGGCAACATTGCTACTGCATTATTGCCATTATTCATCCGGTAAAATCAGGCCAACATCCGATGGAATAAAGAGAATTCTCTCGTTCAATTTATCGACCGACCTCTCCTCCACGATCGACGACTCGTCATTTTCCGTCGATTTTCTATATCAAGTATTTATTTATTTTTAATTATTTTTTTCTCAAAATTTTAAACCCGAAAATTTTCGTTTAATTTTAGCAGATTGAATTCTTCCTACGTGTATAGATGATTATAATTTATAAAGTTATCGACTATTAGTTTTATTTTCAACCCTTAGATGTTTGATTTTTTACCGATGATATATTAATCACTGCAGAGTTTTTGACTCTAATGCTTTTTGGATCACCATTTTCTTCAAATTTTATGAGCAATTATAAAGTTTAAATTTTTCCGATAACTTCTTCTTTCTTAACTTTTTTTTTCAAAATTTATCTGATGATTATGAAATGTAATCATTAACCATGGTTGTGAATATTTAGGTAGTGGGTTATGAAATTCGCTTGAGTTTCGAATGCTAGCATTGTGTAAAAAGGGTTAGAAGTTAAAAGATTTGTAGGGTTATCTTTAATCAGCGAGTAACGTTTATTGTTGGGATATTGCTTTTGGAAATAAAATTTAAAAACCATCAATAGGTTTTGAAGTAAAAACAACAGTTTGTATGACCTACTTTTAGAAAAGCAAATAATTGTTGTGATAAAGGAGTTGAAAAGTTGTGTAATTTATTGTTAGTTACTAAATTCCGTGTAACACGAAAATGGAGCAGATGAGAAGCATTATTAGCTACATGGGCAGAGCCAAAAGTTTAGTTTAGTAGGAGAGTAATATATTTAAATATAAAGTTTCAAACAATATTACGATGTCTCTAAAAAATCTTACTCTCAGTATTTTGCTTTTAACTGACTTCTAATTTGGTTGATTACAAATGTGGTATCTTTGACCTTTTATAGTTTCACGTCTTTTAAGTAGACAGTGGAGATTGATTCTGTTTTATGGTTGGCATTTTTTCTCTATATTATTCTTTGTAAATATTTACATGATTTTTTCTAGTAATATTGTTTCTACAACGTTTTAGACATCTACTGCAAGTTTCATACAAATTTTTAATGGGACATATAGTTACAAAATCCTTTTGCATCTCTCTTTATTGTAGAATGCTCGAACAAGTTCCTCATATATATTTGACTTTCTCCATAAGATTCTCCATGTTTCTAAAGTCTTCCGCAAACATTTCAAAGCTCTGTCAAATATGTAGGTCGGTTGCCAACATTGCTAGCTAATTTTAGCCTTTGACTGTGTTTATCGTGTTCAGCCTTTGGCCCTATTTGTGTCTCAAACACTCAGATGTCCATCGTGCACTTCTAGTGCAATCTTGAATGTAAGTGTTGGTTACATTTGTAGGTCTTTGATTATGTCACAATTGGAATGTAAGTATGTAACATACCGCTATCATATTTACAAATGTAAATATTCACAAACATCTCTAAACCTTATATTAAAATGTATACATGTCACGAGAAAAAGTTAAAAATATACAATGCTACAACGTCAATTGTATTCGAATGTGCAATTGTCAAAAGTGAAATTAATAGGATTAACAATATACAACGCCAGCAATTATGAATCGCACTTAAAGTTATCGGATTGACAGAACATTCTACCAGACGTAGCATCATTCATTAGCGATTCAAAAAAGCAACACGACTAGTACAAATAATTGACAAAAATAATGGTGTAATATAAAATATTATTGATTAGTAACGGACACTTTCTAAAGTAACATATTGACAAAACGAATATAAGTAATGAAATCAGATGTCACTAACAATGAAATTTCAGTGATCTTGTCGTTCGACATATATAGTAAAATTGTTTGGTTGAATTGAAAACTAGATGTTGTGTTTGAAAAATTATAATTATAACAAGTATAACGAGTTATTCAATTTCATAATGTAAATAATTGATATCAAATCACCCTTGTGACGTTCGGAATTATCAAATGTGGACGCATGCACACATTCTATTTGCAAACATAGATATGACGACAAATGAGTTAAAAATATAAACTCCAGGAATACAACTACACATCCTACATACATTTTGTTTTACTAGTTAGAAAGACGTGTGTTGTACGTGATTTTGCAATAATTTTGTTAATTATTGGTATTTTGAAAATTATTATTTTTTTAATTGTTAATAGTTAAAATGTTGATGTAGCAGTTGTAGTAAAAGTAAAACAAGACGGTTGTTGATATTATAATTAGAGATGAGTTTTATATTGTGATAATATCAACACTACTTGAACGCAATAAATACAGTTTGGTGATTTGAGCTTTGATGATTGAAAATCTTATGGAATTGATGATTTATTAACATGGATCTCCATTGCTGCATTTTACAAAGAATAAAATTAATAATTAATAATTGTATTTTAAGAGAATGTAATGACTGACTATATAATATTGTACTTTTATTGGAGTAGTAACTCTTTGTAAACAATATTCTTTGTGTAAACCTTTAATGAGATTGTGTTATATAATTTTATAATAGTGGGACGAGAAAGGTCTTTTAACTTCCCAATTCATAAATCCCATTTTTTTAAATCCTAAATACGTATTTAGGAATTACATAATCATCATATGACAATTTGTATTCTGAAGTAAAAAAAAATAAAGATAAGTTGCCCAAATGATCCAAACAACCCATTATTTTGTTCAATAATAGTGAGAGATGAAATTTTTTTGAATTTTTTAATTTAATATGGGAGGGTAAAATAATCCCATTTTTATGATCTAAATACATATTTAGGAATTACATAAGGGTAATTATATTCACACAACAATTTTTATTTTTTACACCACATTTTAAATACATTGAACATCCTTAATATATGAACATTATAGCACTCATGTCATCAACTTTTTTTAATCACATTTTTATCATCTATTTTTTATTAATTAGCACATCTTGTGTTGATAACGGTTTCCGTCTAAAACATTTGTTGGAAATTTGTAAAAAGATTTATTTGTCTATCATATTTTAAAAAAAACAATAGATATAAAAGTACGATAAAATATTTTTCCTCATTTCAAAGTACGTAAACAAAATTATCTCGACATAAACTATCATTAATGATGAAATATGCTAATTAATGAAAGTTAAAAATAAGAATTAGATGACAAAAAGTTAAGAACATAATTACAACAATGAATAAAAGTTGAAGATGTTAAGTATAATTAAAATGTGGTGTGCTTATAACAAATTGTAGTGTGAATATAACCACCCATTACATAATCATCTTATGACATTTTATATTCTACATTTAAAAAAAAAATGAAGATAAGTTGTCCAAATGTTCAAACAACCCCTTATTTTGTCCAAATGTTTGTATTCCGCATTGAAATGAAACGGAAGATAAATTATCCAAAGGTCCCAAACAACTTATTTTGTTCAATATTGGTGGGAGATGAAATAGTTTTGGATTTTTTTTTTTTAATTTAATGTAGGAGGGTAAAATAGTCCGGGAGATAAAATGGTTTTGGATTTTTTAATTTAATGTAGGAGGGTAAAATTGTCCAAAAAATGTAATATACGATGGTAAAATAGTTCAAAATTGTTTCCCCCTTTTAGAGTCTATCATTTGTATTCCGTAGTAAAAAAAAAAAGAATTGAAGATAAATTGTCTAAAGGTCTCAAACAACTTATTTTGTTTAATAATGGTAAGAAATAAAAGGGTTTTGGATTTTTTAATTTAATGTAAAATGGTAAAATAGTCTAGAAGATGAAAGTGTTTTGGATTTTTTTAATTTAATGTAGGAGGGTAAAATAGTCCAAAGTTGTAATATATGAGGGCAAAATTGTCCAAAATTGTTTATCTCTTTTAGGGTTTTTAGAATTAGTATAGATATAGATATAGATAATTGGACACATAACTCTTAGACCCGTTTGGTATATGGACAAAGGTTAAAGATAATAGATGATTTTTGTGTTATTCTGTTAGGGCAGAAGTGATGTTCAGATAAATTTTTATCCGGATAATAATTTAAACAAAAAATAAGGATACATTTTGTCATAAAAAAGAGGAGAATTTTTTTTATTATGATTTACTCATTTTTTTAAAAGACAAACGTACCCTTTATAATATAGTATAAAAAAATATATTTTTGAACATCTATAATCTAGTTTAATGGCTGCCACCCGTCCGCGGCCTAGAGATGGCAAAATACACTGATTTTACGTTGCTAGTAATCGCGGCGGGGATGGGGATAGGGATCATGATCACTGCTCCAAAATCCCCTAACTCGTCTTGAATTTTTTTTAATTTTTTATTTATATTTTCAAAGTTAAATCGTATTTAAAAAATAAAAATTAAAATTAATATTAAAAATTAATTATTAATTAAACGACAATAAATAGAGATTTTTAATCCCCGCCCCGCTCCGATCCCTGCATTCTAAAAATCTTGACGGGGTGGTGATGGTAATAGCTACTCCGTCCTGTTGCCGTCCCTACCACCACCGCCATCATCCTCCACCCACCGCTACTATCCTACGCCACCCCCCTATGCTGCTCTATTCATTTTTCTCTTTTGATTTCTTTATTTACATTTTTTTGTTTAATTAAAAATAATGTATAATCATCATTTTTATACTTAGTTGAACCAAACAAGATAATAATAAAAATGTTAACAGAGTAACTCTTAATTATATAATTTTTATCCAAATAAACAGTTTTATCCACAAATCAAGTGGGCTCTTAGCCCCAATGTCAGGCACATTATTTTGTCTATTATTGAATTTCGAAATAAAACGCCCAAATCTTGAGCACTATCCCATGCATACAGAAATTGAAAATGTGTTATTCTAAAAAAACACACATTCTCTTTCAATAACAAGTATGGTAAACTTCTTGTTCTCAAGCTTAGTAGTTGCTTTAGAGCGACAAATTCTCTTTAGTGCAAAGAGATTTCTCTCTCTCTATCTCTCTCTCTCTCTTTGTTTCTACGTTTAGATTTGTTAATACTACACGTTGATGTCATTCTCAAATTACTGATTAATGACCAAAAAAAAAAAAAAAGATTTGAGCACGTCGTAACGATAGGCTGATGAAAAATTCTAAAAATTAATTCAAACAGTTTTAAAACTAGATGTGAATGCACTTACATCAAAATTCTGAGTTTGAAATTAAGAGATTCCATACGAAGAAAAAATTGGGAAGAGAATGGGTAAGAGTGTATCGGTTGAGGATGGTTTTTTCTTCCTTCACCAGAGGAAATGATGAGTATTCAATGCACGGTAGGAATGGTAAATTAAGAAATAATTATTTGTTAATTAAGTTTGGTTATAATATGTTTAAATCTCTTAATATTAGCAGTTTCAATTAGTAAATGATAATGATAATTAATTATTTTTATATGGTAACATAAATAAATAAATGATAATCGCAACCGTAGTAGGGAGTATTATCTGCTACGTGAAGAAAAAAATATTTAAATGTCTGTATCACTACGTCTTCAATTTATTCCTTTACAAAATCATCTCTTCCAAAATTCGTTAACCGCTGCCTGATTGGATCATCTTTTTCAACAAATCATGTTCAAAATCTGCTCACCTCCTCAATCTATCTCTCACAATTGATTATCTCCAAAATCTGTTCACCGTCTCAATTTATCATCAAAATAGAGTGTACGGTCGAATCCCACAACAAGAAAATGGTATACAAGTATAAAAAATGCTATCTAGTAAAATTAAAAATTAGAAAAAAAAAGGGCATAATTTTCACAAAAATTAATTAAAACTCGATAGAGTCCCATTTTGTGGTGCTTCCGTGCTTGCTTATAAGACATGTAAAGCCCAATTAAAAGGCAATGTTCTTGGTTTTGTAAAGCCCAATTAAAATTAATTAAAACTATAACCGAGAAGCGGACAAGCGGTTAAGGGTTTTTTGTTTTGGTAATTACACTAAAAATGGGGAACAATTTACTTTGATGGAGAGGGAAAAGGGAAACGTGTTCACCCTCTTGTGTTGCAGTGAATTCCACACGGATTAGTCAGCTTCTTAATCACCAAACTTGGAAGGTAGTTTGCACTCGATTTGATTTATGTGAATGATTAATTTCAACACACAACCTCGATCTAAGATTCCGTCCGGCCTTATCGCCATTCTCATCTTCTAGCTCCTTAGAATTTATTTATTTTTAACAAAATTGTTGTTTCTTTCTTGATGGTTATCTTCCTTACGGAACAGCAATTTTCTCGACAATATCTTTCGTAAATTTTTGATGTGGTTGTTTATGGTTTTCCCCTTGCCTTTAGAATCCGCCGCCCCTCAAGTATAATCGGTGAAATATCCAGGACCAAAATCCAGTGGGGGCAACTGCCCCCACTAGACCCCAGGTGGTTCCGCCCCTGATTAGCTAAAGACGAATCATAAGTACTAACTTAGAACTTGGGCACTCGGACATTTGAGTTTTTATTTTTTCATTATTATTTACTTAGTAAAATGAGTTTGTAGTTATTGATAGCAACATTTAATTTTTATGTATGGAAAGATTCCATTTTGCTATGGTGTTGATGGTGTAAGCTATCCTTGTAGATAAATAAAGTCGGTCGGGCGTTTGAATAGTTAATTAACTTCCACCTTTTCTTGTTTCAGTATTAAAACTTTTATGTGGACTGAATAGAATTTAGACACAGGCACAACGAGTTGATGTTGGAATAGTTCATTAATTTCTTCCCTTTCCTGCTTGATAAGTAGAAGTTCTTGAAATGGTAACTGAATAACATCTATCAACTGACGTAGTCATTTGGATGTTTTTACTAGAATACAAAATTGAAATATCTGCATGACCCGAGATCAAGAGAAAAAATTGAGCAAAACGTTATGCATTCTTTGAAAGGCGTTTTCTTCTTCTGCAAATTCAAACTGAGATGTGCATATTTGTGGAACTCTTTCAAGTTGATTGAATGGCCTTCAGTTGCTCTTTTTTCCTGGATTTCCTATGGATTTTTCAGACATTTGGATAGCCTCTGATTTGTTTGAGTTAGGGTTCTTCTGATCTCTCTCTTTTTTTTTGGGTTGCAGGCATATTATTATTCTGCTGTTACAGTTAACAATTTGAGCTGTGGGTTTAATGTGCCGTAGATCGTAGTATTACGATATTGCCATGCACAACTGTGTTAACTGGTTTTCTAACACAGAGAGCGTGTGGACATTGATGCAATGTCAGCATCAAGCAAATTTGATCTATCTTCTGGTAGCCCAGATAGACCGCTATACTCATCTGGGCATCGTGGATCCTATTCTACTGCTTCTCTGGACAGATCGGGTAGCTTTCGCGAGAACATGGAGAATCAAATCTTATCAAGTCTTCCAAACATGACAAGAAACAGTTCATCTGTAACACAAGGAGATGTGATGAATTTTTTTCAATGTGTGCGTCTTGATCCAAAGTCGATGGTTGTGGACCATAAGTTGAATCGACCAGTGGAATTTAAGCGACTTGCAACCGCTGCCGTCGGCATCCCACTAGAAGATTCTGTACCTGGATCTTCAAAAAGCAAACCACTGCCTTCCCCCTCATCAGACGATCTCAGACGACTCAAGACTGGTGTACGGGAAGGCGGTACTAAAGCTAGGTAGTTACTGTTGACTTTTTTTGGTTTTATTTCCTTTGTTTCATATGGATTTTATGAGGGATAAGGATAATTTCTGAACTTACACCACACATCAGGGAACGTGTAAAGATATTCAATGATTGTTTATCTGTAATCAACAAATGTTTCCCAACCATTCCATCAAGGAAGAGATCCCGACTGGATACCTTATCAAATGACCGATCCAATGCCTTGTTACCAACTGATCGGTCTGTTGCGGGGATGAGCATCAGTAAAATGGGATCACAGAGTCATGCCAGTACGAGTAGTTTTGAACTGGAGCAACAAAGATCAGAAGAAAGGACAAAAAATGCCATACCAAACAAGCGTACACGAACTTCTATGGTAGACCCAAGGGTTAGTATCTATGTTTGGTTGATTCTTAATTCATATTCTGAAAATGTTCTTTCTTTATACAGAATTGACGTGGTGGTCTTATGCAATTGATTGTTGTTGCCAAGTTCTGTCTGCATATATTTTTACGCCCAATTATGTTATAATGGCTATGGAAGGTTGCTTTTACAATGTTCACTTCATTAACTACTAGCTCTCCCCTTTTTGTCAGATTTCTTGTATTATAGGGTTGTAATAACTTCTTTTTAGTCTTAATTTTGTGCGGTAATGATTTCCTACTGTTGTTCTTACTTGTTTGAAAGTGAGTATCTAAATAAAGATAATCATTAGGGTTCAAGGTGTTTTGCTTGGTTCTCTTTTTATTTATGATTTCTTTTTTATCTATTAGCAAACATGGTTGATTACCTTTTGGTCTATCTTGATGATTCTCATTTGGGTTGAAATTAATCTCTTGTTAAGCTTGCCCTTGCATTCTCTATTGGTTTCTCTTCTTTATTCTTTCATACTTGAAGCAAGTTTCAACTTTTCTCAGGTAGGATTGACGTATGAGTTTTGATTGATTTAGATGGATGTACGGGCAAGTACCCCTGCAAGGCCAACTGGAGTTATGGACAAGGATAGGGAAATATTAAGATTTCCTAACAGCGATGTGATTACCTGTGAGGATCGAACATCATCCCTTACTGTTGATGGTTGGGAGAAATCTAAGATGAAGAAAAAGCGAACTGGAATAAAGACAGACGCTACTGCAAGTTCAACGGTGATGAAACCTGCTGATGGCTACAGGGAGTCTAAGCAAGTAATGCAGCCACGACTTCCTACTGATGCCCGTTCGAGGATGAGTGATTCCTATGGCTTCAGGTATTGCTTCTCAAACTGTTACAGGTTTGGCATCTGTCCGTGGTGAGAGATTGATTTTGACGGTAGGGAGGGATCACTTTCAAATAAGTAACTTTCATATTTCCAACTCTTACCAACAAAATAAAAATCATTTGAAAAATTGCCTATTTACTTATAGATAGGCTGACTTATCTGTTATTTTTATGCTTAGCCAAACATGCGCTATATGTGGATAGGAACTTGTTTGGTGTCGTTTGATTAATGGGAAACTCCTATTTTAGTAATTTACTTTACAAAAGAGAAGAAGGAGAAACTTTTGAAATGAACGGCTGGAAACCGAGATTGGATCCCTTTTTTCCAAGAGTCTTGTTGAAATTAACTGCTGTTATAAGCAATTTTATTGGTCCTTTGGATGATTACGAGATACAACAACATAGTCTATTATCTTAAAGTATATGTTATATTTTTAATTCTATAGTTCTATAGAAAAGAAATAGGTTTCGACAACTATTATGCTCATGCTTCAAAGTTTTTTAATTTCTGTAAGGTCGTTGATTCCATGTTGGACAGTATGTGTGTACTTAATATATTTTAGCTCATATAATGAGAACGCTAAAAATCTGTACCTTTTTCTGTTCTGAACTGTTGATGGTTCATCCCTGTTTTTATTCACGTTCTTCAGGTAGAACTACAAATTTGAGGTATCTATTGTAGAAATGATATGTGGTGAAGTTTGGTTTTAGTGCTTGTGGTATTAGCATTTTACTATTTTAGCACGCGACTGATTAATTGTTAGACTAAATGTGATAATTTATGTCCTATTTTGTTGTTTCACCTAGAGTATCTAATCTCATGCTAGTTTTGGGGTTTCTAGATGCTGTCATGTGCAGAATGCTGATTTTTATATACTATGTGGATGGATTTTCTGTATGCAGTGAACTCCAGTATAGAGATCTTCATTAGTGCGTAAACTGATTGTATACCACTACTGATAAGAATAAGCGATACTCACTGGGCCAAGAGCACCCCCTCGAGTAAAAGCTTCCACATGCGGTTGACTTTATGTTACTTGTGCTCGTGAAAAATTAAATGTAGAGTACTTTTGGTTTCGAAAGTTACTTTGAGATTTTGCTTCACCTTGTGTTTGCTTGTGGCCTAATGACCTACACTCCAAATTCATGTTCGAACTATCAGTTGCCCTAAAAATCTTCTCGTGGATCAGTAAATGATAGTAATAATGAGGAACTTGACAGCCACGACTCTTGTCCTATCTTCAGAACAAATGTTTCTGTTTAAAGCTTGTGCAAATCCTCATTGGAGGCAACCATCTTTCTTATTGGAAAACTAATAACTGCAGGGGAACCATTTAAAGTCCTTTTTGGTTATTTTTTTAATTTTATTTTTCTTTATATTGCTTGGTTCAAGCCTCATTTTTTATCTAAGTGAACACTATCATTTTCCATACCTAATAATCTTAACATTAACCTTGATGCAGACCTGGGAATGCCAATGGGAGTGTAGGAGTTGGAAAAGCTGAAGCGGCCTTGCTGCAAGCTAACTTAGGCACACGTGCGATCTCTAGGGCTGAGCAGGACAATAGCCCCCTTCTTCATGAGAGGAGAGACCGTCCAACTGCTCCAGAGAAAGAAAGGGTGAATCTCAAAGCTGTCAACAAGTATGGAAATTATGTTCAGCTCATTTTCTCTTAATTACTTCAAATACTTTTGTTGATTGCATGGTTCCACAGATCTATGCATTATTCCTCTTTTTAATATTCCCCTGGCAGTCGGAGTGGGACTGTGTGTGGGGAGGGGTTCCCCTATGTTCTTGGTATTATGAATTCCTTTTGGGTTTTTCTTTTCCTTGATTTCAATATCCCCTTTCATGTAAGATAACCATTTATTTCTTTTGTTCCCATGAACCAGGGCAAGTGCCCGCGAAGATTTCAGTTCCGGCAGCCCTACCTCAAGCTCAAAGTTAAATGCAAATGCTCGGGCTCCACGTTCCAGTTCAGTTGGTGGTGTATCTAAGTTGTCTCAAGTGGTGCAACGGGCTACTTCATCTAATGATTGGGAACTTTCTAACTGTACAAGCAAACTACCTGGTGCCGTTGCGGCTAATAACCGTAAACGCACACCTTCAACTCGGTCTTCGTCCCCTCCTGTTGCTAACTGGGTCCAGAGACCGCAGAAGATCTCTCGAACAGCAAGAAGAACTAATTTTGTTCCTATTGTCCCCAGCAATGATGAGACCCTTACCATTGATACGGCGTCTGATGTGATGGGGAATGAAAGACGCATGCCTGGCCATTCTCCAAGGCAAGTTAAACCGAAAAGTGACAGCTTTTCTTCAGCTGCATTTTCTGAAAGTGAGGAATCAGGGGCTGCTGAAGCTAAGCCAAGAGACAAAAACAAGAAGTTTGATGAGATGGATGAAAAATGTGGACAGAATGTCCAAAAAATGTCAACTCTGCTGTTACCACCTAGAAAAAATAAGGCAGCTAGTGGGGAAGACCACGGAGATGGTGTCAGAAGGCAAGGGAGGAGTGGCCGTGGATTTACTTCCACCAGGTCCCTCACGACTTTAACAGTCGAAAAACATGGAAATGTCGGCACTACAAAACAAATAAGAAGTTCTAGATTTGGTTTTGAAAAGAATGAAAGGTTCAATACAATTTCCCTTCTTTTCCTCCCCCTTTTGCATTATTTGCTCCTCTGTAATGAGCGCTCACATGTTCATTTGTTTTAGAATTTCTTATAACTTGGTGAATATTTTGTTCAACAGAGCAGGTCGACCACCCACGCGGAAGCTCTCTGATAGGAAGCCTTATATGCGTCAAAAGCACAATGCAGCTAATACAGCACCAGATTTTCTTGGTAATTAACTTTTAACTTTTGGTCCAAATATTGAATTTAGTTATAACACAATTAGTTGTTTGTATTGATCACTGTTTTTTCTTTTTATTTCAATTTCGTAGTTGGTTCAGATGATGGGCATGAAGAGCTGTTGGCTGCTGCAAATGCTGTTACAAATACTGGTATTAATTTGGAATATAAAATGTTTTTTCTTAAATTGTTAGAATATCTTCTTGTGGCATCAATTCGTTGGTTATGAATGCAGCACAAGCCCTTTCTAGCCTGTTTTGGAGGAAGATGGAACCTCTGTATCGGTTCATATCTGATACAGACATTGCCTATTTGAAAGACCAGGTACCTATATTATATTTGAAGAATACTGATCTCTGAACCAGCAAGAAATGACTTCTAAACTCCTGATGTATAGTAATCAAATGTGGTCTCTTGCCTTGTCAACATGTTTTTATTTTATGTTTATATATCTAAGAATCAGATGAGTAATCCTTTATCAAGTACAATAGTCTCTCTTGTTCCCTTCCAAACTTTATTCAGCAACAACTACCATTGTCCAAATCAGGCCCAACCTTGTTGAAGCGTACTTAGCCAATCAGTTCATCACCGTGTATGTAACACCAGCTGATTATCTTAGATGGCAAAACTAATATTTACTGTGTCATAACTGCCATAGTTTCTGTAAGTAGTTCCCCTGGCATTAAAATAGACTTTTATATCAATGACTGTATTAAGTGTATCAATACTCATTTACTTTGCTTGAAACAGTACTCAGATACACGTTATTTTGCATCATAAACATTTCAGCATATTTCTGTTAATGGCATGGGTACTAGCTACTGCAGAATTCGATTTGAAAGATCACTCAAACTATGCACTCCGGGTTCTTTTTGCAATTTTATCATGAGGGTTTAAGACGAAATACAGGTGGAAATTATGTCATCTTTCCGAAGATTAACCTGGAAAAATTACTATTACTCAATGATCTTAAACATCATCTGAGTTTCACATTCTCAGTTAACACTTGGCAGCATTAGCCTGAAACGCCTAAATAATTAGGACGCATTTTCTTCCTGAGTATTCTTCTTTAGTTTCCGGCGACATCCTTTAGCTTTCAAAATTCTTTTGAGAAACATTATTGTGAAGTGGAGAAACAGCCGATCTCATCCTTATTCTGTTGGATCTTTTTTTTTTTTTTTTTAAGTTGGAATTTAGAATATATTTCATTGTGGTATGGAGCTCATAATTTGTGAATGTTATTATTGTGATATATCATATGCTTTTGAGATTGTAACCAGTGCAGCTGAATTTATCGTTTATAAACTAAAATGTGAAGGCAAACCTGAGTTTCTATTTTCTTAATAGTAAAAAGAAAATATTTATTGTAATAGTCCTGTCAATATGTATATATAATTTTTCCCAATTTTTTTACGGGAGAAGGAATTTTGCAAACATGGCTTATATACATGTTTGGGTGAATGTGATCACTTTTTACTCCCTTTCCTTTTCCATTTCTTTAACTGGGAGCTAATCCTTTTCCTTCGTATAGATTCCTGAAAATAAAAGAATTTTGAGACAGAGTTTAGAGTTTCCCCCTTTACATTTAAGTAATGAACTCTGAGCCACAGCAACTCTCTTGTTTCAATAATTTGAATTATCCTTGTGTTTTTGAATATGAAGATTCATCGATCAAATTTATGTTTATGTTTAAAAGGGAAACGAAAAAGTAACTTATTGGTATGCACTGATGAGAGCTGTTTCAATGAAAAGGGGACAATGATTTTTTTGTTTGGTTCTACTGTTGACTAACATATACCATATGCCATAAATTTCTATTTAATTGTTCTTTACTGTATGCTAATCATTAGCTAACACTGAATCTGGTAATTATACACTTATCGTAATGAGAAGAGAAAATTTTGGTCACTTGTTGGTGGATGCTTGATGCTCAGAATGTATTTGATGGCATCTTCCTCGCAGCTAAAATTTTATTTTACTGGTTGATCCTAAATCTTATCTATTCTCTTCCTTTTGCTACCAGGTTAATCTTGGTTCCACCGTGGACACACCAGCCCTGGTGCCTCTCGATACAGATGGTTTTGCTTCAATACATAATGGATTTGGGTTGAATGACCCTGGGAGAGATGAAAGTGAAACAAAAGGCGTTGAACTTAGCCCAGAACATTTAGCTCCAGGGGTTAGTACACCAAAGGAGATCTCTCTTTATCAGAGGCTGATTGCAGCTTTAATTCCCGAAGAAGGAAATCAAGAGCTTTGTTGCAGCGGAAATGAAGACTCCAGATTTGATGTGTATGGATCTCGTTTTGAAATGGAAAAAGATATGGAGTCGGATACTTTCTGCTCGCCGAGGTCACAAAATCGTGATATTTCCAGATATTCCGCTTCTAATGGTTACAGGATAAATGCTAATGGAGAACTCTTCTATGAACTGGACCACACGATGCCAGATCATAATGGCAGTTCTATTCCAGACACTGGGAATATTCCAATCTACAATCATTTGCAAAATGGTTTACTTCCAGACCAGATTATGCCTGGCGTAGAATGTTCTGAATATCAGTATAATAATATGTCGATAAATGAAAGAATTCTTGTGGAGATTCATAGTATTGGACTTTACCCAGATTTAGTGGTACGTTTGTTTTTCTTTCAATACGGAGACAGTCTTGTAGAATAAGTTATATTTTTACAGCCTTACCCTGAGTTCTCTGCATTCTTGTGATTGCTTATGTCCTTTTGATCAGCCTGATTTTGCACAGACTGGGGATGAAGAAATCAGTGGAGATCTTAGTAGATTAGATGAGAAGTATCAAGAAGAGGTAAGATCTGATGGCAACCGCTCCTCTTCCATTTCTGTATCGCTCTCAATTCAAAGAACAAAAAGAAAAAGAAAGAACAGAAAAGGAAAAGAAAATGAGGGTCTGTACTCTTATCATGTAAGGATTCTGGAAGTTTCATAACCAGCTTAGATCATCAATGTGATGCTCAGAATCCTTTTTTATGGAGTTGAATATCAATGGAGCAGGCGACTATTAGTTTTCACTCTCTCAATGGTTTACCCCCGGAATCTTGATTTTGATGAGATTGTACTTTTTGTGTGAAATTTCGTACTTAACAATTTCCTATCTCACTTTTCTCTTTTTGTTCTTCCGTTCAATGTTGAATCTGAACATATGTTTAGATCAGGAATTTAAAGCAATCCTCTGATTTTGCATGTTTTAGGATATTCTTGCTTTTTATGTAGTGAAGCTTCTAGATTGCAGTGAAGTGTGTTATTCATGTCAGGGGCCTTTCTCATTTTTTAGTTGATGAATAGGTTTCAAGGAAGAATAGTTTGCTTGGCAAACTGCTTACTTCAGCTTCTGAGGCTAAAGAGCTTCAAGAAAGGTAAGAAGTTTGTTCTTTGTTTTCAGACATGTAGCTTTTATTGTGATCTTTACTTGACTATGTGTGCTTCTTGTCAATAACCCAAGCACTTTATTCTGTCACAGCCTGTTCGAACGGTGCGCTCTAGAAAAACTTGTAGGAATGGCTTACGAAAAGTATATGGTAATTTTTCTATTCTATATCCTTTGTTTATTTAATTGATGTAAATGCATACTTCCCTTTTAAATGCGAAGTAAATATAATTTGTCTGCCTCATGGATTGACATATATCAAATAAATTACTTGTATATACATCAAGTTTGTTTGTCACAGTGAATAAGTTTTCATCCACGTTGATATGTTCTTCCACCTTAAATATATGACTGATCCTAGTCAAACATTTTTTTTGGACCCCTACCTTGTTTATTGATTGACAACATTAGTACAAGAGGGAGGGGGACATACCAGCCTTGCCTCTAGAGGTACAAGAAAAAGAAAGAAGGATTTGCAAAAGCTAAACTTGAAAGTACTACTCTCGTTACGATGAGCCATTACAAAATTTAAATTTGGGAGTACAACTCCCATTACAAAAATAGCGATAGAGGAACGTAGTAGCTCAATTGACCCAGGAAAACTCAACAAAATAATATAAACTAAGCGTACAAGCAGGCACTAAAGACAACAAATACACAAGCAAATCACATATAGCATGGGTGTGCAGTTACATGTGCAGCAAATTAAATAAAATTAAGTAATGCAAAGATGGATCCTACAGTAGGCAAGCAAGCAAATATGCAATAACCTATGGCCTAATATGCAGCAGTCACAAAACCGAGAAAGGAATAAAGCTAACTCAAGGATTTGGGTCAAGCAAGCTGCTACCTCTTCCATTGTCCACTTGAGACTCATTCTCAAATCTAGAGTACCATGTTTGGCATGGATTCATGATCAGATATTGGAAGAGATTCATCGTCAAAGTTTTGGTAAGCATTGGAAAAGCATCACAGTAGGTTATTGAAGAATTAGACCAAACTCGACCATCTACTTCACATTAGAAAACAAGGCTGTTTAGTCAGTTTCTTTGAGGCTCGAAAATAGGGCCAATAACCTTCCCCATTAAGCCATAGCATCTAATATTCTACTTAATTTAGTTTTATGAGTCAAACATAAAATCACGTGACCATAATTAATGAAAATTTAATGCTGTTTTAGTTGTTGAATCCGCCAAACAGTTTTGGATATCATTCCTGTAAATAGAGTTACTATCCAGGAAATTTCATCTGTTAACAGCTCGTCTATTTTGGTAAGATTATTAATGTTTGGGGGATGCTTTATGTACAACAACTGTAAACAGAATCAAATATCCCCCCCCACACCCCAAAAGAGGGAAAAAAAATGAAGAAAACAAAAAGAAAAAAGAACAAAGAGAATAGACTGCTTCCTTCTCGATAGTCTACCTTCCTTATCTTCACTTATGGATTGAAAAGGAAATATAAAAGAATATGACTTGTAGAATATAGAGTATGTTTGCAAAAAGTTATGTTCTCAAATGAGTAAAAAAATTTATTGGTCAATGTTCGAAAGGAGTAAGTTATTTTTACAGTAAGGTAGGAGTTACTTTCGAAAGTGACTTTTTTTGACATGTCCAGACATGACTGCAAACAAAATGTTAGAAGTAAATTTTACTTCTTTTTAAGCTTAGCCAAACATGTTATTTTCTTGAGTAAATACTGACATCCGTCAAGTATTACCTATTCTTTGGAGATGTCAATGCTTCTGCAGGGGAAGAGGAATTTAGGGTTGTGCTTTTTGTCAGCACCTTCGATGGTTATGTAAGGCTCTTGATAAGGGAGGCCACATAGTGGAAAAGAATTAGTACCTTTGGACCCTCGACCCTTGATGATTCAACGAGTCCTGGAATATGCTCAGTTTCAATGCTTTGTGTATGCGAGACATGGCAGGAAAAATCAAAAGATATTGGAATTTAGAGAAGTACCCTAGGGGGTGTGAATTAGGAGGATGCTAACAAATATAAAGATAAGGTGATGCAGTACCAGTGAGCTTTGATTTTGTGGTGGCTGGTATGGGTGATACCGTGATAGTGAACTGAGGAAATGATGGATTCTAGAAGGTTTTACTAGCTAGGCTTGTAAATGGCAGCAAGCTTAGCTGGAAAAAAGTTTAGGAATTCATGAAAGAGTGTGGAAAGAACTGGAACGATTCTAGTTGGATTGCAGAGAAGCACAAGGGGAGAATTCCGTAGGCTCAAACCGACGTAGATCACATCAGATGCCTTGATTAACAGGGGAAAGTACAGTGCTTACAACATAGAAGTATTGAAGAATAAAATTTGGGGGAAATGCTTAATCTTGCACCAAGCAATCATGGATAAAGGTGTCAAATGGACTTCGACTTGAGTTTGTGAGGCCCTGACTATAATAATTGTTGACAGCTTAAGCTGTTGGAGAAGGTCACATGTATATTATTTGAATCTAATCTTCAGCGCTCTCCCTCAAGTGTAGGCAGATAAAATTTTCCTATCAAAGCTTAACACGTGCACAATTTCATTAAATAGGTGGCGGTGAGAATTGAAACCAGGACCTTTGCTTGCTCTTATACCATATTGAATCACTTGATATAAAAGCTTAAGCTTATAGAGAGGGCCACGAATGTATTATTTAAATCTTCTCTTCAACATAACCTAATAAACAACCTGACCATAGATTGACACAAGTTAGACCTGTGCGCCACAAGTATAACCAAATTTCGACAAGTATATGAATTTCTGAAGACTAAGCAAAACACAAATAGAAAGCAGAGAATTAACATGTTAGACAATGCCAAGACGCGATAAACTACAATGAAAACTTCTAGTTGGACTTAGAGGATTATTAATCTGCGAGAATAACTGTTAGTCATCTATAGGGCGATATGCATATGGATAGACAGCTGGTTTTGTTAGGTTTTCGGCAGGCCCATTGAATCGTTTGTTTCTGTGAACTTGTAATTCTTCTTCACGACCTTTGATGCTTCATTAATAAGCTTATCCTTGCCTATCTAAAGAATGAGGATTATTACTTTTATGTCTTGGGATCTTCCAGAATGATATACTTTCTGAACCGTAAACTCTCTGCTGTAAAACCATAAGATTTCTTCTTTTCTTTTTGGTATTAATACTTTTTGTAGGTTTTCCTAATCTGACTTGTTTCAACTAGTTACTTTTTTTCATGATTATTGTGGCATTCTATTCTGCATATTGGATGGATGATGGATGTAATAAGTAGGTTATCTGTTGGTTTGATTGTGTATAGGGTAGTGTAAAGTAACAAGTAAGGGTTGTTTGTGAGCAGGAATGTGCATTTCAGAAGTCTGTTGGTTTTCGAGTTTTGGGTCAAGAGTTTTTTTTAAAAAAAGGAGCTTTATGACTTTCTGGAAAAGTTCCTGGGGTAGGATTATATTGCAATGGTTCTAGTAGTAGTTTTGTATGGGAAGACCGATTGGACACAGATCTTTAGGGATGAAAGTAAGGCTTTGCTGTATGTTAGAGGAAAGAGTAAAAAAGAAACTTTAATTTACTTTTAGATCATTCCTTTGGGACTCAAAAGTAAAAAACTCACCAAGATTTCCTACTCGGGCAAGTCTGTCTGTGTGTGTGAAAACCCGCATGTAGTTCAATAATTGCCATTTTGCTTATGGTTTAAAATTATTTTTATTACTTGCAGTTTTTGTTTCAGTATATACAATATTTAAACTTTGTTGTTTACCGATTTTTGAATTCTCTATCTGCTTCTATTCATTAGTCTGCTGCACAATACAAACTAGCTCCATTGGCATCCTAGCTTCCTTGTAATTGGATATGAAATTGTTAAATTGTTTTTTCCAGAGTTGTTGGGGTCCTAATGCTCATGGGATGAAAAGTGCCAGTGGTAAAATGGCAAAACAAGCTGCATTGGCTTTTGTTAAGCGGACATTGGAACGATGTCGGGAATTTGATGGAACTGGAAAGAGCTGCTTTGGTGAGCCTTTGTACAACGAAATTTTCCTTGCTGGACTCGCGCACCTCGGCGACATACAAGCGGTGAATTCTAGTGCTGATAATGAATCCGGAAAGCGTCAGCTTAGCACATCTGGATGTTCTATTGAAGTTAGAACTTCAGGTTGGTCCCATTGATAGATACCCGAATGCTTATCAACATTTTAATATCTTTAAATGAGTCGTAGATTTCAATGCATGTTTTCCTGCCTTTTAATTGAACTAGTACTACTAAGAATAGATACTAATCCGTATCAGTGGCTAAATCCAATGGGGACTATCAGATCAATATCAATAAGCCCTGTGGATGAGGTTTATGTATGAAACACGGATCTCACATTCTAAACCCTTGAGAACATGCATTTATGATTAAATTAAATGAAGATTAGTACGATAAGACAACTTTACCCTGCAGATCAAATGTTTTCTTGCAAAAGATTGTTTGCAAAATAAAATAACGTGACAAAACATCATCTCTGATTAGTCTTTAACAACGCTTCTAACAGTAATGGGAAATTTATGAAGTTAAAAGAATCCCAGTAGGTAGGTTACTTTAGGCACAACAATTTATACAAAGGGCATTAATTGTATAAAAGACAAGTTTGATAAGCCTCTAGCTTCTTTTTCATATGGTATGATGGTACTTTTTTGTTTTTGTCCATTCTCTTAGTTTTGGTATCGTTTTATTTGTTATGCAGCTCCCTTGGGAGCACAGCACAGCCCATCTTCAAACAATCAAGAAATGTATTCTTCTGGAGCTCCCGTATCAGCAAATCTAGGTTCTGAACAAACTACTGGAAAAGCAGACATCTGGTCGAATAGGGTGAAGAAGTGCGAGTTACTACCTGATGAAATTGTTGATGGTACACTTGGCACATCCACAGGTGTCCCATCAGGCATTGGAAGTTCACTTTCAAGCAGTGCAAAAGGAAAAAGGAGTGAGAGAGAAGGAAAAGGAAATAGCAGAGAGGTGTTATCCAGAAGTGGAAGCACTAAAATTGGTCGGCCTGCAGTGGCCAATGTCAAGGGAGAGAGAAAGCCTAAAGCAAAACCTAGACAGAAAACAGGTCAACTCACTGCTTCTGTCAATGGCCCTCTTGGGAAGATGTCTGAGCGACCAAAAACAACATTGTTTTCTGCACCCAAGTCAAATGAGATGAGTGGAAGTGGCACTGCCAAGGATAAAAATGACGACAACATGGACCTCTTGGAGGAACCCATAGATTTGTCTGGCTTGCAACTTCCTGTACCTGATGATCTTGCTGGTCAAGGAGAGGACATAGGGTCTTGGTTGAACATTGAGGACGATGTATTGCAAGATCATGACTATATGGGTGGGCTTGAAATTCCAATGGATGATCTAGCAGACTTGAATATGATGGTTTGACCTTGTAATTATTGTATATTCCTGTTTATTATACAAGCACAGAAGAAAAACTGTTGTTGTCAAGGAAGACCATTTACTAGGCTGTCAAGTGACTCCTGACTGTGAGTAGGCCATATATTCTTTTGGTTACTACTCCCTACACAAGTTGAGTTTTGAACCTCTGAGACGCTTGGATGTTGTTCCTGTTCAAGTTGACGCCTTGACTGTAAAGATCTTTTTGTTCGACGTATAAGCTAGTATCTTAGTGATCTTAGAAAACCCTGTATTTTGGTTGTAGCAATTACATATCGGAGAGCAATGTCCTTGTACATAAATTTATATTTTCAATAAGTTACCGGTTGTTTATTTTGCAATCTATGGTAGGTGTTGTGAGATGTTTCACTTGTGTATAATATGAGCCTTTTATTTTAGATCTTATTGAGTTCATAATATGAAGTTACAGTTGTGCTAACCCATTTGAGTTTTGTAGGATGCAGAAAGCCCTGATTGTTCCCATTAACATCTGATGTTCCTTCATTGAAAATGAAGGTACTAACAGTGAAGGTAAGAGGTGATGCACGTGCCAGATTATGGTCAAGTGGATGAACTGTTTTATTGGGGAGGCAACCTACCGCTGACCATCTATCCTATTTAATCCCCAGGTTGACTTCCTTCAAAGTATATATAATTAATGTCCAGCACTCTCTCCATAATTCTTTAGTTAAATGCTACATATAACTCGGTCAGAGCTACAAACTTGACTCCAGTATATATAGGTTTGCTAAATGGTATGTTGGTTATCAATTCGAACCCACTGTCCACTGAATCGTATGCCGTTGTGCTACAAATGCAGGCATTTTTAGAAGAAATTCCAAGGCTTGTGTACGAACTAGCTACTTTTGATTTTGTAGGAGTCACATGCTCCTCATTTAATTTCCTCATATTGTCGTAGGATGTTTACTTAATCTTTTTATCCCATTATTGTATTATAATGTTTGTTTCATTTACTATGCATCACTTAGAATTACATAAAATGTCCTATAGAAATTTCCTCCTTTAAATCGATGAATATTGTGATCAGAAGATCTTTTGGAAACATTTCTCTTCTTTTCAACTTGCTCCAGTGGATGAGAGAACATGTGGCAAAAAGTCTTTGATGGCCCAATTTTTTGGACACACTTCCTGTGCCCTGCATCTGTTCGAAGAAGACTGAAATATTCTGTCCCAGATTCTCACTCAAGATATATGGAAAATCATTGTGTCACCTTTTGGTGTTGAAGATTTATTTACCTGCATTTTAGCAATTAGTTTTGCTAAATTATAGTGGTAACAGCCTTCAGATTATCTTGGGTTTCACTTGTTCAGAAGGTGTTTTCTTCAATACTAATCTTTTTAAACACTGTTATTACATGAATACAAAGCTTTTGTGCCGTTGATGCATGTCAAAGGTAAGTCCGCAAGTACAGTTTTTATGATGCTGTATGTTGGACTTTTACTTCAATAGATATTCTTGTATAAGAACGTGGAGAAGTGAGTCCTTTTGTTCTGGTATGTGGATTTTTAGAATTTATATCTTGTCCATCACACTTCACAAGTCTTCCTACCAAACACTAAAAATCTCAAATCTTATAATTTCACAGCTTAATGTTTATTTCAATCAAACAGGAACTCCTCTCCAAGTGGCAGCACTTGTACAATTGATTGTGCAGAATATGCTACAGCGAATAACCTCTTCATGTAAGGTACGCGTTGTCAATTTGTTTGGAGCATTTAACTACGTTCTTCTGCCATTTTTAAATATGTAAACCTGTCACTGATAGTAGAAGCTAAATAAATAAAAAAAATCTAAAAATAAGTAAACACAATTAAAAAAGGTTGTGCTAATAAAAAAATCAATGTTAACTGGATGAAATGAAAATGCTTATATGATTGACATTGTAAGTACTGCTATGGAGGATAAGATGGAACTGCGATACAATTGCAATTCAAAACTGGTTGAGATGGCTTGCACCTATTTGTAGAATATCACTAGGTACATTAGGTTATCCCAGGAAAACAAATTACTCTAGCAATTCGGCAAAAAATGACAACATAAGTATGTACAAGTGAAGTTTGGCCAAGGAGTGCACCAAGAGATAACATTGACCGAAGAAATAAGATAAATTGCAGCCTCCATCCCCAAACTATACCCCATTTGCAGTTTTATCCCCGTACTTTTTCTTGGCATTGAGCACCTCAAACTTTCATTACTAGTCACAAATGGTCCCTACTGATGATTTCCATCCAAAATTGTTAAGTTGGCGTGGAAAGACATATTTATCCTTTTATTTAAATAAACAAAAAAAATAAATACATAAGGAAGAAGAAAAGAGAAAAAAAGAAAATGCCTTCTTTCCCAATCCATTGGAGCACCCCACCACTACCTCTGCGCGTGCAAATGTAAATACAGGGTGGGGACGGCATGCGCGATTTATCTGAAAAAATTAGAAAAGGTGAGAGCTTTTATAAAGGGAAAATGTTGATGGATAACAAATTCAGAATGTATATGTTTGACATCGGTCAATTGCAGTAAAGCTCTGTTACTTTGGTTTATCTGAGTTGTGTGCAACCATGGCAGTGCTTGTCAGTTGTCGGAGTATTCTGGATGTCTATTGATTAAAGTCCTTTTCAGAATAGTTGTTCAATAAACCTAATCAAAAGCGAAAAACAAATAACTTAATATTCCTGACACTTATGTAGAACGACCTGCAGATTGTATACACCTTTGAAAGCAAAATACTTCTAGCAATCACTATCTTGATTTGGTCAGAGCCAGGCTCCTGGTGATCTATTTGAGGCTTTCATAATATTACGCTGGCCTTTTCTGACTAAAAGTTGAGATGGATCCTGGTCATAAAAACTGAGATGTATCCTGGTCATGAGTACCTTACTTTGTTAAACATAATAGGAAATATTAAGGCGGATGGTTTCCTCATGCAGAAGTATTGTTGGAAGTTTAACAAAAAGGTCTGGTGGGTGCAGTTGCCCCCACTGGAGTTTTGAGGGGGAAAAAGTGTAATTCTAAAGAATCAGCGTGAATCATCTTGTACTTTTAATGTGAACGCAATGCTGATTAATGGCAAGATTTTCTCTGCTCTCTTTAAAAAATTCCCAAACTTGGGTCGGCGGTGGCTGTCGCTGCTGCCCTCCACTGTAATAAAGATTCTCTCTCCTGATTTGCTTCAAAGTTTTCCAGATGTGGTGGTTTAGTGTTGGATCGGCCGTTAGTGATTTTGGGGCTGTGTGGGTGCTGATTCATTTCTTAGGAATTGGTTGTTTGGCTTTCAGTGAATTTAAGGGGTCTAATATTTTGGCTTTTTCCCTGTACTGAATTTGAGATTTCCACTCCTAAGTCCTAACACCAGGTTTTCTCTGTGCAGCTTCTCCCCCTTTGGTGCTTCTTTGCATTATCAGTCAATTATATAAAAATAAAATGACAATTGTTCACTTTGGGTTGCTTGGTTTTCTTTTCTGGTTGGGCTTTTAAGCTATATTTCTTGCGATTTAGGACCTAGTTGTTTCTGCGCAGTCTTGGTCTTGGATTTCCTGCAAGCTTGCTGTCCGTCTGCAGGTTGTGCTCCTTCAACTGCACTTTTGCCATGATAATATCCCAGAAAATTGTAGTTTAGGTGCAATCCAACATGAATTTGGCTATCAGATTAGGCACCTCAAGTTGAAATTGCCAGAGCAACCTTGGGATAATTTGTTTAATTATTGACATGGGCTCTAGCGTAGAGTTTGTAAAATTATGTGCCTTTGTAGAATTATAATATTTTTAATATCTCTGTTATTATTATTATTTTTTAAATTTTTATTCCTAGAAGAATCATGCCTCAACTGAATAAAATTGCTCGGTCCACCCCTGAATGAGTTAGCTGGATTGTGTGACACACTTTTTCAATTTAGCTATTACTCTTGTAGTATCTGTGAGATGCTACGTGCTTAGTTTGGTTGTTGAATTTGGTCGTTGAATAACAGATTATTAAATCAGCTGAAACCTGTGGCACTGTGTATTTTAGTTCAAGTCATTTCTGTATTCAGTTTTCATACGTATGGATGGGAACTTTACATAAAAGAGCAATTATGAAACCCATTATCATATTGTCTGTTAGAATGCTTTCAGCTTCCCCCGAGTGCTGCTGGTGACGAACTGAGTGCTCTTTCTGTAGCACCCTTGCTTTCCGTGAAAACCACATTGATGGTATCACAAAACAATTTATGTTGGAATGCTCTTCTTTCCATAATTCTGGTAGTCCTGGAGGGTAATCCCCCCAACCCTACACAGTATGTTTCTCTTTGTACTCGTGGTCTTTATTCCTCTCACCATTAAACTTCTGCACCTTGTTCTTGCAGTTAAACATCGGTTGTTTGCATTAACCAAACTTAGGGTATCTGAGAATATTTCTTCCTCTTGCTCAGAATCCTGCAATACACCAGAGGAGTTTACCCTGGGCTAAAGAAAAGCCTCGATATCTCTAACTTCATCTGTCCCCTTTTTTTCCTCGCAGATGTGAGATCAAGTTTTGTGGTACTGACCGAACATGATCCATAGTCATTTTTTTCTCAAAATTCCCAAAATCCAACAATGATGGACCCCATACACCACCCTGAAGCTTTCCACTCTATATGTCTTAGCCTCTACTGTGTGATCTTCACAGGACTCCGGTGCTGAAAAGGGATTGTCACGCAAATTAATGGATAAGCATCAAGACTAATAGGTCTTGTATCCTTTCAAGAAAGATGACTATCCATCAGGGCAGGATGCATTTATGACATACGAATAGGAGGATGAGCCACACAAAACTTGTAAATGTTCTATGTTCCGAACACCTTGTTATGAGGATAACTTGTCGTAAGCATACAAAACATTCTTGGAAGATCAAAAATCTGGGTGGAAAATCAAAAGCATTAGCCGTTGCAGAAGCAACTCTGAGAAGTTGATGATGCAAGGTTTCAATGTTTTGATAAAAAAATCACTTGTTGGGAGGTGGCATTTTGTATTGAGCAATGGTATTTTCAGGTTGGCAGTTGAGTGTTGGCAACTGCTTCTGATGTTCCATGAATGTTTTGTATGCTCGAACTCATCCTCATAACATAAAACATTCACAAGTTTTGGGTAAGGCGAATTGTAGGTTGTTTCATTTTGAATTGTGCAAAAAGAAAAATCCATGGAAGATGACGTCACTTGTGACCTGTAAGCAGAATTTGTATCAAAATGACATTAGCAGCTCATCTGATGACCAGGTACCAAATTGTAATAAAGTGCAAGTTTGGTGACCCAATTGTAACTAACTACAAAGTTAAGTGATCAAATTAAAACAAAAACTTTAACATCTAGCAGCAGATATAGCTAAAAGTTTATTGCTGTTAACCAGTTTTCTCGCCTTGTACTGCTCACAATATCGATCAAACTAAGCAAGCCTTCTTAAAGACAGCACAACTGTCGAATGGTTGCTACCAAGTAATGATATTGTGTAAGTAGGAAGTGAAAAAACAAGTTTTGCACATCGTTTCAAATAGGTCACATTGGAGTCCGCAACACTAATTAACAAGCATAGTATGAGGTCCCACCCAGGTTCTATCTTATAAGCACAAGAACTCACAAAAGTAAGTCATTGTTGCCCCCGCGCCTCATAAGAAAATAAATAATGTGGTTTTATCTCTTGGCTACACACAAAAGTGGGCTCCAGTACTTATAAGATTGGAGCATATTTGCCGAACAAGCCCTACAAACCCAGGAGATATCCAGCAACATCAAACTTGATAGAATGTAGCAGGACCAAAAGATTCATAGACAGTCTCGTCCTGAAAGGAAGAATTCAAAAGGTACAACTTACATTCTTACATGTTTTGAGAAAACAGTTCCCTACGATTGATAATTTGATCTCTGAAATAGCACAAAAATCTTTTTAGTAGTGATATTCTCTGGTGCCAGCAATGTTTTTCGTGGCAGTATCGGCAAGTTAAGAAACATTGGCCTCAAATTGCATTGTAGGAATGTATGCATAGGTTCTGAAACATGATGGCTCATCTCTTAACACCAGAAAAAGTCTGAAAAATAGCAGTTGACAATCCCCTTTTATTAGGTTAACAGCTGACTCAATCTGTTCATTCAAGAAAAAACAGTAAAGTTAATGATTATAATATTTAAAGAATATGGTCAGTGCTATAAAAGTTATTCATTCTATCCATTCCCATTAGAGTTAGTCGTGGCATGTACAACTAAAGAAAAAACTAAGCCTTGTCCATAAATTTGGAGTTGACTACGTGAATCATTTTCTCTACTCCATTCGGTTATATTTAAAAACCACAGGAGGCCATGTTAGTTCTTGTCAGCCCACAAGAAGTCGTAGCATGTGCATAGAAAAATATTAACTCCAAGTAGTAGCCGTAAACACTTCAACTAATGCACCAGTTCAGAATCTGTAGTTCCTCTTAACCTTGGATCCCTGATGCATCCATGTGGCTGAATTAAGTTTTCAAAATTCGGCAGGAAGTACACTAAATGGCAAGCAATTTTACTAATTGAAGGTGATGATGATCTAGGTCCTGCCATCACCGCCAAAGCCACCAGCACTCCCCATCTATATATAAAACAAAGATGCAGGAAGGGAGATGGGAACAGGAGCTCCTAGGTAGGTCGACAAAACTAGAAAATTATGTATGATCGTTACACAGTAGCGGATAGCTAACTAAGCCACATCTTTCCCTTAGAAGCAAAAAGCATAAGGGAGAAAAACTGAATAATAAAACTAGATCATTTGGCATTTGGCTCCTAGATCGAGTTTAGGAAGTGACATACTATTAGAATGTGATATCATTTCTACAATAGAAGTTCTACCATATTTCTTTTCCAAAAGAGAGAGTACTTTAAAGCTGCCATCCGAAGAGGTCCCTAATTTAAACTCCTAGGTAAATGGGTTATTCATCACAATTATACAATTTCCCTGATTTTTATTTTCCAGGAGGCGAGAACGGGGAATCGGATAAGAGGAATTTATCTCAGAATTATCAAGTTTATGGATGACCCTCCACTATAAACCAACCTCTCGTATGATTAGTCAAAAAATGGATAAGAAAAATCATGTATGCCGCAATCCAATGGTTAGATACAATTCTTCCATTATAGCCAAACACAAAAATAAAATAACTGAAAAAAAGAGATTCAAAGAAAATACATCGATTCCATATTTCTATTTTATTGCATTCAAAAAGGAAACATAGTTGAAGCATTGTTCAGAATGTACATTATAGATCAAAACAGAATTTGAGGGTACATGATAGATCTAGAAACAAAATAATAATAGCAGAGCAAGATCGAAAAGGAAAAGGGACCCCACTTTTGCATTAGGTCATGACAACAGAAACTAGTGGGAAGTTACTTAATGAGTGCAATAGCTTTTCATAAACTTTTGCTCAACTGAATTCATTACTCAACATATGCCCAAATGAGAGGCTGTAAAATTGATTCTCAAGATAAAGAATAAAACTAAGCAATACCACATACCAAACATTCCTTTAACTCGTGGCAGGTAATGTTGCTGCACTGTTGAAGTATGAAGCAAGATCAATTTCAAGATTTTCGTACTTAGTAATAAAAGGGTGCGCCTGCATTTGATGAACATACATCCACTTAATCAAGATACGTCCAATCGATACAAAATTCACGCACGTGGAGGACAAGTATCAGTACCATTAGTTCATTAGCCGACAATCTATCCTTTGGTTCTTTTTGCACGCTGAGACAAATAAATAACATAAGATCTCATAGGAGTTGCAACACAATGAAATAACAAATATGCATACAAGGAAATTTATCACTTGTCAATGTATAAGGTTGCAAACGAACGGCATAATTTTAAAGTGAAATTCAATAAAATATTTAACTTACCTGAAAGGAACATAATTATAACATAGTCAAGACAACAGAAAGTAGTGGCAGAAGTGCAGGAGAAGCACCACCTTTATGCCTAAGATTTATTGTCAAGATAAAAGCTATGGTTCTAGAGGTATTTTATATTGAATCATCTAATCTAAAAGAGTTAAACTCAGAGCTCTGTCTGCTTTGATACCAGGTTAAAACGTCTCAACTAAAAGCTTAAGCTGCCAGAGACACGACAAATTTATTTCTTTAAATTTATATTCTACATTTTAGAAGGAACTATGTATGCATTCCATTGTAACAAGATTTCCTCACTAGTATGATGTTATCCTTAATATTGTGTGGACTTATCTGGATATCATCCAGCAGACAAGCAACTTAATTTATTGAAACGTAGATGAGGTGTAATCCTTACCAAGCAGCAATAAACGAACAGAACTCTGGAGAAAATAGATCATCGGGAGCACGTGGTGCGGGTTGGCCTACAATGGTTTCCATCAGCTCGTAGACATTAGCCCATCCCTCTTGCTGCGGTGGGGAGTATGGGAAATGACCAGTTGCACATTCAAGGAAAACTAAACCCAAGCTCCAGATGTCACTTCTGTAACCATAGTTGCCTCCAAGTATTCTCTCTGGCTAGCACCATGCAATTGAACAACAGAAATTTAAGGACTTCCACATATAGATGTGTAGATAAGAACCAAAATAGTGGCAGGAAAGGGTTAAGGAGAGAGACTAATGTGAACGTGCTCTAAGGAACCATATTAATTTAGCAAGTATGCATAAATTTATCACAGGCAAAAGGTCCCTGTACTGCAAGGCAACGGCAATATTATTTACTAAGTTTATTGAGTAACACTCACAGACATATAGTTGTATGTTCCAATAAAGGTATTGGCCAGACCAGATGTGCTTGCCAGTATGGCACTCACACCAAAGTCGGTGATCTTGACTTCACCTCTGTGGTTTATCAGCAAATTTGAAGGTTTCAAATCCCTGTGGATAATATGTTTTTCATGATGAAGATACCACAAGCCCTTGAGTACCTAGTCGAGAGTAAGACATCGATATTAGTAACTTCAGTACATCTCTTCAGCTGAAAAACGAATTGCATTTTCCTACCTGCTTGCAGATTGCAGCAAGACATGGTTCTGGAATTTTAGGGACCTTCTTCATAAAATCTGCAAGGGATCCACCATCCATGTACTCCAAGATTATGGAGACCGCACCATTATCATAGAAAGACTGATAGCAAACCACAACATATGGACATTGGGATGACTGATTAATTTTCAGTTCTTGTGCAATATTCTTGCGAGCAGACTCTTCAATATTCATTTGAATAACCTGAATTAGTGAATAAATGAGGAAAACAATTATGAAATGACCTAAAGATGTCAACTTCACAGTATTGCTGCTGAAAATTTACATTAAAGCAAGCTGGTAAATTTCTTGGTAATGGATACCAATCTTTCAAGCCAGTCCAAATGAAGGTTGATCAAACAACCTAATGCAGTAACTTACAGAAATCTGAATTTTGAGACTGGTAAATTATTCACAGAATTTGAAATGCAGTCTTACATTTGAGTTACATTCATATCTCTGGAAAAACCTGTTCTACTTATTGGATCTTTAAAACTGACAACACGGAGTAGCATCGGAAATATTCAGTTAAGCCTAATTTTCTTAGTTTGAATTTTCATTTTCTTCTAACCAATGCCATCTGTCCCAGGGAGAAAATTGGATGGCATAAAGTTTTATTGTAACCACGATAAAGAATTCAACATGTATGTAACTATGTGTTTCTTTCTTATACGACGAAGTCAAGTATTATGGACTGACTAGGATAGATACTATCTGGCAATTAATACCAGTAAGAGTGGAGAGAGAGCGAGCGAGAGAGAGAGAGAGAGAGAGAAGTTCACGTGGGAGACTTTTCGTATATAACTCAAAGAATATATGAAACGGTTTGGAATTATTGATAGTATGACAATCCACATAATTTGAATCACTTTGTGAACCCTTTAAAAGATATGTCCACATCTAAAACTTCCTCTATTAATTACAAGAGTTGGTTTCACTCTGGACTCTTAGAGAAACAGAAGATGCTTTTGTATACGTAGAGGTAGACCAGGATACCAACATGCCGTCTTATGTTTATCTAAACAGTTTTACCGACGGCTTCATTATGTCTTTCTCAGCACGAGATGATAATACACTTGAATTGGAAATCTGAAAGTTTCTTTCTCCCACTCTCTTCAGGTGTTTATTATACCATTTGATATAAAAAAAAACTAAACAGATATTTTATAAAAACTGATAGTATAAATGAACGCTTAGCCCATTAAAGGTAGAAGGGAAACTTGTTGTTTCTTAAAAGCTCGTAGTTAGAGTTACGTAAAGCTTTGAGTCTTACACTTAGGAAGATAACAAACTATATGCAAAATAAGAAAAGGTTTCCTTATTAGGGTATGTTTGGAAACAATTAAAATTTTGCTAAAAAACTAAAGTTAAAATCAACAATTAATTTTAACCACACATTTCATGGAACCACAACTTTTCAACCACACATTTCATCAATTTTTTAAAAAAAATCTGATTTTAATCAAAATCAAACACACTCTTACTTTAGGGTCATAGGTAAATCATACAAAGACAAAGAGATTAATTGTATTACCCTTCACGTGACTAATTAAATCACAATAAAATTGCAGCTGTCATGCCAACTTTTACCTCTTTTGCCAAATGAAGTCTCTTGCCACCGTTATACATTTGTGTATGAGCCTTTCCAGCTGCTAACCAACTAAATGAATCTGGAAGATTGCAATCTCCTGTTCTAGTATATATGAGTTATCTGTAAGTGAATTATCTTATTCCATGTTCTTCAGACTGATGGTTCTGTGGTATGCAATTCCTCATCATAGCTCAGATCTGAACCGAATTTAGATCTTGGTAGGCTATGGTGCATTATGATTAGTGAAGTATATGGACTCTAGAATTATCCACTTTACTGGTTATGGGAAACCCATTCTTTAATACACTTGTTTCCCTGATGTTTGCCACTATATAGAACAATGATCCGTAACAGTGAAATGGAGAAAAGATGCCTGGAAGCAACTTATTGTTTTGCTATCATATTTTGATCGGAGTTTGTTAGTGAATTTCCAGGTGTATGAACCTGCATCTTCTTGAAATCAGTCCAATGATTTTTCTTTCTATGTATCTTTCCTCTGTCACCTATGATGCAGAAGATCTTTATCGAAAAATGGAGAAACAAAGAAACTTGAACTGGGGGACAGCAGCTGGGGTGGGAGAGAGGAGTGGGGGTTGAGTGGAAAGGGAAAGTTACGTGTGTGTGTGTGTGTGTGTGTGTGTGTGAGAGAGAGAGAGAGAGAGAGAGAGAGAGAGAGAGAGAGAGAGAGTTTTAAGAAAATTGCAGCCGAGTGTGCAAAGTTTGGGAAGATTGGGACCATTGAATAAAAGAAAAAAAGAAGGAATAGTGTTTGACGTTAATACGCTAACTTATTTCATCATGTAAGGAGCACATGACAACTTAACACTTTCTGTCATAAGGACGACGGGCGCCAAAAATAGTAGACAGTGCTATTGAGAAATAAATGTTGGGGACAAAAGTGCAAAAGTGGAGTAAAGATTGAGCATGACAGCTACAATTTTCCCTAAAGCTTACGTTAGGGGAAACTTGTGTGTTATTTTGCTTTATCCTTTGACAGTATGATTGTCACTCAAGCTTAAATCATTCATTGTGTTCAATTCTGGAATATGCATTGCCATCTACAATTTTACCTTGGAAGTGGACCCAAAAATTCTATTGGAACACAGCAAAATTTCTTGAAAGATTTCCATTTCATTAAAAATGACAGAGAGACCTAAAAGTCGACACTTGTACAGAGAAGCAAATCCTGCAGCCATCTTTTAGCCATCTGTGTTTTTTTCTCAAGCTCAATATAGAATTATTTTTCCTTTTCTAATTTGCTAAATTAGGAGGCTAATTTATTCAGATAGGATAAGATCCGTACTCCAAAATTTGTTTCTAATTTCATCATGTCAAGGAGACAAGATTTAGTCCCCTTCCTCCTGTAAATTTTTCTAAGTATCAATCAAGGGGTAGCAGTCCATGCCAATCCCCCCAGCAAATCAAAGTGGCTTTCCACAAAATTTAAACAAAACAGGAAAGGAAATATCAAGATAGATTTAAGTGCTTCAATTATTACATTCAAGTACCTTCAGAGCAAAAAATTGTCCAGTCCATTTATGTTGCACCAACCGCACGATTCCTCCATTGCCCTTACCAATAACTTGAACTGCATCAAAGTCAGCTAAGCTCAACTGATTATCTGATGGCTGTATAAGGGCTGGCTGAAAGAAAAGACAGAGAAACATAAATGAAATGTAAGCGTTATGTAGTTTCCATGAACATAATATTCCAAAAATACAAAAAAAAAAAAAAAAGAATTAATATCCATATTTAAGCATATCAACAAACTCCCAAACTCCATCTAATATTTTTTGTTCCCCAGAGCCAATAAAGCGTATTAAGACGGAATATTATCAATAGAATCGTTTAGCAAATGCGTTTGTGTGGACGGGTGTATAATCCTTATAATCAATCAATAAAAAAAACAGATGAATAATTAACTAATAATGAAGATTCACATAAACAACTAATGTACACACTTGACAAATTGCCTACACTTTTGGAAAGACTAGAACTTTTCCACTTGAAAATTATGATACGTAAGAGCATAATTATAAGTAGAACTTGCCTAAATTGATACATTAAATGCAATTCTTTCAAAAAAATCATCAAAGTCAAAAGTAAAATCAATCCCATAAACTCCAAATTTGATCTGTCTACTTAGGAACCAAAATGAAATTCGCAACATATTGGAACAATTTTAATTCATCCAATGTCAAATTAAGGGAAAACAAAGAACAAAACCCACATCAAATTACTGAGTTCCGCTCACAGAAAAACGCGAAAAAAGAAAGTAGCTGGAGGTCAAATTTCAAGAACCCGAAAAGAAAAAAAAATCATACAGCGTCAACTTCACTCTGCGAAACAATACGAACGCCATGTCTGTTGACCAGCAGATCACCATCCTTAAACGTCCCTGATTCAGTTCTGCATAAAATCACCAAAAAAAACCCATATCAGAAATATCCACAGAATACACTTTACTTCACATGTAGAAAAAATGGTGGGTTGAATTACAGGAATTTAGATAGAGAAGCTTCATCAGAGGGAGGAAGAGAGAGCTTGAGTTTAGGTGCAAGAGCTCCTTTATTCATAGTTTTCTTTCTTTGTTTGCTTTCTGAGAGCTCTTTGCTCTGTGGCATCTTACAATTCTCTTCTTCTTCTTCTGGGCTTGCCATAGCACCAAAAAAAAAAATCGTTCTTTACAAAGATTCTTACACTATAAACGAAGAAAATTAAAAACAGATAACAATTCAGGTTAGGTATATAAGTGTGGAGTGTGTGAGAGAGAGAGAGAGAGATTGATTGAAGCAAATAGTTGGTGAGAGAAAAGGAGTTGCAGTAGAGACAGATAATGAGAAATACGATGATTGGAAGAAAAAGAAAACACAAAGGAAGTTGCTCCGACACTGCCTTCACTTCACGCCCCGTTTACTTTTCTACTACTTTTCTTACATTCAATGTTAAATTAACCCCCCCCCCCCCCTCCACCCCCTAACTCCCCACCCCACCCATGCCAGCCTGAGTCGAGGTCTGTTTTACGAAAAAAATAGACAGCTCAGTACATTAGCTCGCATTAATAAATACTAACAACATTTTCAAATAATTCTTTAAATATAAGATGTCTTTATTTGAAAGAGTTAATTATTAAAATTATGTTTAAAGAACTTTTTAAAATAGAAGCATTCAAAAGATTTCAAATTTATTGACTAAAATAAATATAATATACGAAATAAAATAGAAAAAATAATATAATAATTAGAAAAAAAGTATGTCAAAAATAATATATAGAAAAAAAAAATAGATACTTATTGAAATAAGTAAAATGAAGTATTAAAAATTAAAAAGTTGTTGGAGTACTTCAAAAAAATTACTCTCTAGATTTATATATTCTCTTTAAAATACGAAAAATGTTCTTTATAAATAAAGAGGTAATTATATTCACACAACAATTTTTATTATTTACACCACGTTTTAATTCTTGTCTCTGATGATGATTTTATCCAAATATTCCGTTAATATAGATTAAAATGATGGACAAATATTTTGTCAAAATTTTATATTCCCTCCGTCCCACAAAGATAGACCCACTTTTTTTTTCACACAAATTAAGAAAACTTATTTAATGTAATTGAAATTATAAAAATTTCACACAATTCTCCCATTATACCCCTATTTAAGTTAAATAGAAATAAAAAAGATGGATATATATATATATATATATAGAGAGAGAGAGAGAGAGAGAGAGAGAGTTACACGGAACAAAAAAAACATTAATGAAGGTTTAGAGAAAGAAAGTTATATAGATAGAGAGAATTATATTGGAAAAAAGAAAAAAGTAAATGAAAGTTTAGAGAGATATATATTTTGGTTGATAACAATGTAAATTAAATAGGGGTATATTAGGAAAAATAAAAATTTAATATATCTTGTATAAAGTAAGTAGCCTATAATTTGGGACAGATAAATAAGGAAAACGGATCTATCTTTGTGGGACAGTGGGAGTATTTATTATTTATTTTGCAGATTTAAAAATACGAGAGACAAAAATAAATTTTTACGCCATTTGATTAAATTTTTTGAAAGAGCAATCATCAAAGATAAAAATAAAATGTGCAAATTAATAAATTAATGATAAAAATGTAAAAAAAAGAGAAATAGTTGGAGACCTTTATTATAATTAAAATGTAGTGTGAATATAAAAAAAAAAATAGTTGGAGAACTTTATTATAATTAAAATGTAGTGTGAATATAATTATCATAAATAAAGAGTATGTTCGAAGATGGCATTGACTCATAGATCAGTGATCACCTGCCCCTTGTGGGCAGAAATTTTCTGTCCACCTGCTGACACCTCAGTAGGTGGGCAGTTGATGATAAAATAATTTTTTTTATTAACTGCTCACCTACTGATACCTCAGCAGGTGGACAGAAAATTTCTGCCCACAAGGGGCAGGTGATCACCCCCGTTGACTCATATGTGAAATAAAGTCTTATTATTTGTTATATGTTAAAGAAGAATAAAAGTGGTGCGGTATTAAATTTTTAGTGGAAGAACAATTTAGAGAATGTCAAAAACAATAAATTTGAACTCCGAATGAGAGGCTGTTAATTGACCAACATTGAATGTAAGAGAAGTACGTCTACCCAACCAACACACACAAAGTCGCGGGCCATTCAATCTATTAGCCTCTTATTTTTTACTCATTATTTATTATTCTATCAATCCTACAAATATAGATTTACAAATTAAAGAATATTTAATTAATATAGTTAGAACAATAAATTTTACTTATATTTTTTCTAATAAACTCTTATATTAAATAATTGTACTTTTATATGTTGATAACAAGATGAAATATTTTTTAAATATTTTTTATGAGAATAAATTTCCAACATAACTCTCTTAATCGTGAAATATAATTATTTTTTCTCTCTTTTATTTATTTATTTAGACAGTCCTTCTTATGTGTCAAGTTTAATTTTACCAAAATTAATTTTATCTAGTTCTATTTTTTTAGTAATGAGTAATGACACGTTCAACTCATTCAATTTGACAACTAAAGTTATATTTTCATATGCAAAATTAAAAATAAAAAAATACAAAATAATAAGACAAGTCAATTGGCTTTACTTTTGTCTCTTCAACAAGATGATTTTAAGAACACGTGCTTTTACTTTTTGTTTATTGAAATTTTTAAATAATCAAAATTTATTTATTTTATTTATCCAACCCTCAATCACTACCTTTCTTTCAAAAGCTAGTTCGTATGTTAACTTACGTATTGTCTACTGAGGGTTATGCCCCATATGAATTTATTTTGCATCTCCAGCGATTCGAACATCTGACTTCTCTTTAAAAGTAACTTATGTTGAATGATGATATTTGTTGACGTTGGAGAATGACGTGGCACTTCTCAAGCTAACTTAATGTTAAGAATTTAGGTCGGACGTGGTCAAACTAAATTAGATACGGAAAATTGTAATAGAAGATATGTTCGAAAGCTCTTTTCGAATGTACTATGTATTATCAGCATTTTTATGTCTTTTTGTTAGGACATTTAAGTCTCTTATTTATATGAGATTTTATAATGATCATCTGCATTTTAATTCCATTATAGGCATTAAATGCTTACAAGACATTTATGGGTATTAAATGTGAAGTGACATTTACATTAATTATGACTAACAGGCGATCAATTTGACATTTGACACCTGACAGACGATCTTTTGGTGACTATAGACGAATGCAGTACGACTTGAGGTGTATAGGTAGGACATCCTGGACGAAGGCGTCTTATTTCGTAGAGGTGATCTAAGATATCGAGATAGAACCTGATATATTGATGTAGGATTTCCTAGACGAGGGTGTCTTTCTTCGTGGAGGTTAGGTAGGTTACTGATATATTTGAGGTAAGACCTCTTAGACGAGGGTGTCCATCTTCGTGGAGCTTCGGTAGGACCTCTCTTTTAGGGGTTGGGTTGGACCTTCCTCCTTTGGGGAGGGGTCTTTAGGTAATCGTGACAGATCAGGCTAAATGTCAACAATGCTAATTAAGAGTTTTCAATATTACCCACCATTTTCACCATCACTGAAAAAATTTATAAACTTACGATGATAATTTTCACAATAAACCTCTTATTTATTTTCAGTTCCACTTTGCAAAACCTTATTTAATGGCATGACATAATTCATCTCCATTTGCAAATTCTTACAGCACCTAACAATATCTCCGACAATTCCTCCTCATATTGCACCTCCACCAAGAAACACATGTCCATCGTCACTATCGTAAAACACACTAAAGCTAGACACAAAATTACAGTGGCGATTACTGAGCTACCAATATCGATATCTATTTCAAGATAATTAGGTTATTTGTGGTAATAACAATTCAGGGCTTTATCTAATAGGTACATAGGGTAATTTCTCACTACAATTCTCACGATCCATGGTCCTTTTACAATTTTGTTTACGATCTTAAATCTAATGTTGCGAAAAGTATCCAACCCATGAATAAATTGATGCAATAGTAAGTTGAAGTAAGGAATGATCGTTAGAATTGGAGTCTAATTTTTCCAATTAATTAATTCATGAAATGAAATGGTGGGAGTAGATGGATAGGTGGATAATTTTAAAGGTTTTAATTAAGATTTAATTGAACCAATTTTAAAGGTATTTTAAATTAATCAAAGGTAAATTGAGAAAATCTAAGATAAAAATGATGATATTTTGGTTCAAAAATGTTCATCCATTTTAGAGTATTTTTCTTCGTTTTAAGACCATATATATCAGAATAAAACTATATAGAGGAGGAGAATACAAGTATAGAGTTTCCGATTTTCAAAGTTAGTTACTTCTTTATGTTAACTTGCCGACCAAATATTACGTATCTAACTATTTAACATGCAAACATGAAACATACAAGAATAAATTATTTTATCATCCCTTCTTTGAGTAATAATGTCATTCACAAAATTATGTCTATCCCATCCATGTGGCATCACGCGACATGGATATATAGGATACTAGTTCCTAGTGAGGGGATGACATCACCTCATTATAAAGTCGAGTAGGAATAGGCAACTCTTGAGCTCATTACAAAGGTGACAACAAGAGGACTAGCTTAGGTTGAGCACTCGTCTGCATCATCTGCAACAAGTATGTCCAGACTTTATATGAGATCTAAGAGGGGACTGTCTTGGGCCCAAAATATTTGGGGGCCCCTAGATCTAAAAAATTGTGTTAAGGTTTTTTTTTTTTATTTGAAAGAATTAGCTAAAGCAGTCCAAACCCACATTTAATTAAAAAAGTCATCCTAATTAAAATCCCGTCTTTTCCAAATTTGAAAGTTGAAACATATAATATCGACTCAATTTCAAAGTTCAGATCACCCATCTCCCTCTCCAGTCTGGCAAAAATCCACTCTACAGTCTACGTTAAGTTGCCATAGTTTTTTTTGTTGCATTTTTCTACGAAAATTGTAAGCAATACTTCTCTTTTAACCATTCTAATTCATTTTAGATAATTTATATATTTCATGAGTTAAACTTTTATATTTTTTTTGGTAAAGATTGAACCAATTTAATTGATTAAAATGAAGTTGATGCTGAAATTTCTTGTCGACATCAGATTTTGCATCACTGAAATTTGTTCCTCGTTTATGTATATATTCTAACAATCTTCTTGCAAAATGGGTTATGATAAAAAAGAAATTATGGGATTTCTTTATTGTTGAATATTACATTTTGTTTGTCGTTTTATTGTTGAATTTTGAGTTTATAGATTTAGTTTTAGAAAATTCTTATGAAGAAAGGAATTTGAACGCACGCTACGATTTAAGGGTCCAATTTTTAAAATTCGACTCAAGCCTGGAAAACATAAAATCCGGCCCTGGCAACAAGTATAGGTTCAATAACTTCAACACGACCCGTCCATATTTAAAAAGTGATATACTACAATGATTAGGTGAGTCTCACAAAAAAATATGACGTATTGACTGTAACAAAAGACATAACATGTATACGAAAATGATCTAATGCCCACCATCATTTCCAAACATGTATATTCTTATTTTCTCTCCCCTTAAAGCTTCATAAATACAACACACCACCACCATTGGGAGTTAAAACACGTTTTCAATAGCCAAAACTCAGTAAAGATGAAACCACGAGCGCTAAACTTGTGATACTGGGAGGTAATTAAGTTACTTAAAAAGAATTAAAAGATAAAACTAGTTTTAGAAAATTTTCTCCTTTTGTCGCATAAATACCATGAGTGCTAAGCTCGTGATTACTTGTCATAATAATAAAACAGTTCATATAAAAATATTTTTAGATTATTGTCCCAACAAATTTAAAAGAAATGTTTGCTCAACCAAAATATTCTAAAAGTCTGACTATCTAGTTAACAATTCAATGAATGTAGATCGAACCATAGGTAGAGATGAATGAACTACTAAAATTAGCAAACTATAAGTCAACCAATATTGAGTTTCATAGGACATGATATCCTTGAAGTCACTTAGTGAGACTTCATCGGATGCATGTTCCTACAAATCAATATTAATACACACTAATATGTTTCTCAATACAACTGTAAACAAAATGTACAGAAGTGGTAACCACCTTGATTTGTTTTTACGCTTTTATTTAGCAATCTCTATTCTATAAAGCACGTAATTAAACACCATTCAGTTCTCAAATAACAGTGTCACTTTCACACACAAACAAATGAAACACGCATTGTTTCATCGAACACCTCTACATTAATGGTCCGAAGCTTTGTTTGGTATTGCTGTGCTTTTAAGAGAATCAGCCTCTGCTGTGCTGCAGAAAGAATCAGCTGTGGGAAAAATTAGATAAGTGTTTGGTAAACTCTTGTTTCAAAATTGCTGTATGTTTCAAAAGTAGCATTTTAGCGTTTGGTAAACAAAAGTGATTTGTTGTTGTATCGGTATTAAATTACTAAAAAAGACATTGATTATAATAATATTATTTTGTATTATTATTATTATATCGAATGGTAAAATTCATTTTTTTCCTAGTCAAATATTTTTTAACGAGACAATGCATTCATTATTATTATTTTAAAATAAAAATAATAAAAACTTGATAAATTTTAAATTTTATAAAAATTACAAAATAAAAGTACAGTCATATAGTGTAAAAATTAATTAATTTTGTATTATTTTCTATGATCCAACTTGCATCAATTCAGTTTCTCAAATGGGTATTAAAGAAATTAGTTTAATTAATTAAGGGTGAAATTGGTATTTTAATAATATATAAATGAAAAAGTTAAAAGCAGAATCTGAAAAGCTGCCATTTTGCTGCTTCTCAAAATCTGCTGCCAGGTGAGTCAGATTCTTTCATAATCACTTTTAAAAATTTTGTCAAACGCCTAAATCAACTTCTGATTGTTTGAGAATCAGAAGTTGGGTTCCAAAATCAATCCCAAACGGGCCTCGAGAGTCTTTGGATAAAGCACCACACCGACTTCAAAAATATATCGACAAGCGAACGATCAATCCAACATATAACCAATAATAGAAATAAACATTTACAACTACCACTATTAATATTGACTGACCTGGCTTTCCTACCATAAGTGGGATTTGGCAACGTCGAGAAAATCTTAATTTAATTTTTTTTTTTTTAAAAAAAAACGTGATAGTTTGCAATGAATTCCCTGTTAAAATATAATGCAATTTAACGAGTCAAAACATTATTTTAATTTCTGTAAATGTTAAATGGAATTATGTAATATTCGAATTGTATTTTATGTAGCTTAATGAGTTCTCTAGATTGTTGAATAGTCAAAAGTTATTATTATTGTGTTCTCAAGTAATCTCTTGTACTTTTCATCTACTCAAATTCTTTGGAATTGCAATATACACGATTTTGATATAACGTGTGGTTAAATAATTAATAAAAGTTATAACATTCATGAAATGTATACTTAAAATTAATTATTGATTTTGACTTCAACTTTTTAGGAAATTTTAAACTCCACCAAATAAACTATATATATATTCTTGTTAAGAACTATGCGTGTGACAACTCAATCATTTAAATCTTCGTCTCGTTTTAGGCTTTGTTTGATTTTATTGAAAATTTTGTTAAAAACTGAAATTAGAATCAACAACTAATTTTAATTATACATCTTATGGGATTCACATTTTTTCTTAAATTTTCAACCACACATTTCATCATCTTTTATTAAAATTTACAAAAATATGATTTTTAACAAAATTAAATGGACACTTAACATCCCAAATTTTAGCAAAATGGACAGCTTAAAAGCATCAATTCTTTTGGCCATATATTTTTTTGAATAATGATATTCATAGTCGTTCACTATCGGTAGTCACCCTATATAGCATTATTCAATTGGATGAATTATTTACTTCAATTGAATAATGTATTTATAGCTATTAATTACGAATAATTTATCTAATTGAATAATGTCACGTAAAATAACTACCGACGGTGAACGACTATGAATAGCATTACTCTTTTTTCCCATCATTTACACAAAAGTTGTAATTATTGAAAAACCTCGAGCTATTTGTGTCTAATATAATAACTAATACCATATTAAGTGGTCGTTTAATTTTGCTAAAAATTGGATATTTTGTAAATTTTGATAAAAGTTGAAGAAATGTGTAGTTTAAAAGTTGATAAAAGTTGTGAGTCCATAAAATATATAGTTAAAATTAATTGTTGACTTTGACTTTAATTTTTCTGACAAAAATCGTAAACATAATCAAAGATTGCCTAAACAAATTTATCTACAAACTCAGAAACAAGCTTCAATAGTTATCATGCAAAGGTAAAAATCTTGATTACGCTCTTTATCTGAATGAAAACAACTGTTACTGATAGCAACATAACATAATAATAGGATTAATTTTCCAATTTTGTCTTATTTCTTTGACCAATAATGTCGGCAATTAATAGTCATCCTTGCATCACGCCACGGAGTCATGGGCGACGACTTGTTAGAATATGGCAACCTGGTCGTCGGGACACGGGTGAAACATTAAACTAGACGTTAGTAGATTTGACCCATAATTTCGACAATTAAAGTCACCCTTGCATCAAGCCAGACAACGACTTGTTAGAACATGGCAACCCGGTCCTCAAACTAGTCATCAGTAGATAAAAGAAAGAACCTAAATTTTAATGTGACGCGGTAGTTTAGAATAGATAGTATGAATAAGATAGAATAATTAAAATTTTATTTATGTATCGTGTACAATATTATCCAATACTGCATATATATTAAATATGCCTTTGGAGACTCAGATCACTAGTGCGGTTCACAAATATTGGTGCAAAAGTGAAGATACAAAAATCGTTATAGCGGAGGCTGAATGTGATGCTTTGCATGTCGTTCATGAGATTCAATGTATAAGTGAATACTTGATCAAGCTTAAATTATAATTTCAGTAGGTCAAATTGATCAAACATATTTTTTATCTACACATTTTGTAGAATACACAACTTACTATCCACATATTCCATAAGATTTACAATTTATAAATATTTAAAATATAACTAGTGGACAAAATAATGTCCATAAACCAAAAATAAATGATAAAATAAATATTCTGCACAGAAAGTTCTAGTAACAATAACCACATGAATGAACAAATGTTCAAAATCAAGCTTAATTATATAGCCTGTTACAAAGGCAACATAAACATGATATGAGCAAAAAGATACAAATATTTTGCATGTCAAAATTATTAAAAAATAATTTATAATATATATGCACTGAAGTACTCGAGACGGTCAATTCCCAAACATCTCTTATGGTTATGGACTACCTTAATCAGGTCAACTTAGCTCGAGGACCTAAAAAACCGTCCAAACTATCATAATAAATTTTTTTTTTTTTTTTGGGAACCCCAACTACCATTATTATAAAAATCAAGTTAAGAATCGTATACTTGAGACAAAAAACTCAAACAAATAAGAGAATTGTATTACTTTTGTGTCTACAAATGATAAAAAGAACGATCTTATTTATGAGTTACAAATAACTATAAACGAAAGAGTGTAATTAATTAAACAATCACTTACATAATAAATTAGAGAAGTGGGAAAAAATACAGAGAACTTCCATATCTAACCGAGAAATAAGCAATTATAAGAATGGTAACTGAAGATGTCACCTAAAGTCAGCCCAGTTCTCTGTTAACCTCGAGATTGGAAAGGGAAATAAGAGCGACCGAGCAATAATCTCCATTTTCCATAAAAGTGAGAGAAAATGCGCCCTAATTTTGAAACATCATAGACTACTGTACTGATTGTACACAATATTCTGAAAATCTTGCTAATTTTGCCAAGTAGAAAATTTATGGCATGATGTTACTAATATTAGTAATATGTAAAAACATAACTATCTGCCAGCAGTAAAATCCCGGGAACAGCTACAAATTCAACTTTCAAATTTGAATCAGCCAAGACGCTAGTAATGCACCATGGTGTGCCTGAATTACATATTTGGTTCACAGTACTGGACATAACGTGACAAGACAGTATAATAAACATGATTTTAGGTAGTACCTGGAAGCTTACAAGGGATGGGGAAACGCCAATCTGCAATCCGGTTTTGATTCACAATTTAAAGATTGCTAAGTTTTCCACCTGAGCACTCATAGCCACAATTCTATCCAATGGATCACAAAAAAGATAAGAGTAGTAGATATTTATAGAATACAATGAATCTCCAACAAGTTTAATGCAAAACTCTGAAATCAAAACTACTACACAAAAATGAGATGTCAAAGGTTGACATGTGATTTGCACGTTATGTTCTACATTCACTACATTTTGTTCATAAATGATCTGTTTTTTTCAAATTGGACATGAGCTTGTGTTCAAGAATCCCCCCGAAGACAAAAAGGCACCAAAAGCAAAATAAATAATTCAATAGAAAAGAAATCCAATTGGGTGAATTTTCAATTTCCTTGAAAAGCTCACTTATTATCTTAACCATTGAAACAATTGACTGAATCTGGTACTAAATCAAAGCTGAAAGTCAAGTTGCTAGAGCTTCAACCACAATGGATCAACCAAACAAGAAATGAAACATCTTCCGACAATAACAACATATGACAGCTAGAGAACCTTTACCTTTTATCATCTTCCAATCCAAATAACATTCCAACAGTTGCACATTTTTAAGTTCCAGAGAGAAACATGCTTTTCTTACCTTTCCCTTTGGAGCCCGTTTCTCGAATGTGTTTATAATGATTTCTTCCCTAGTGTGATACGAAAATGGAAAGCAATTAACAATTCAGCATTTTCTTATAGATGAAAAAACGTATAGAAAAACGAAATCAGTACTAGAATGAGAAATTTACATCATGGAAGAAAATAAAGAAATGTTCTCACTAAGACAGTAATGACTTTGTACATAGATCCATTCTAAAGTACAAAGCTGTATGGATCTTCTATAAACCTTTGCTACTTACAACAACTCACTCTATTGGCATCTAATGCTCTTTGTTTTGATCCCATCCAAACTTACAATATTTTCACCTATGCTTACCATAGCCAAGACAATGACGAAGGAGTGGAATATTTCAGGGTTCTACAATGTTGAAAGATAATTTGGATAGTAGCTGTGGAACTCCTGATATTATTGGTCCATAGATCTACAAAACAAGCAATTGAACACAGTAAGCCTAGTTAATAATATTCACGCATCCCAGGTAAAATAAGCAACTGGAAAACTTTTAGGGCAGGTTTGGTAAGCAGTTGACTGGAAAACACTTGAATAAGATTTTAACTTCTTTTTCTTCTTTAATTTAATATTGTCCACAGTCCACACCGTACCAAAAAAGTTATTTGGTTGCATTTTGAGAACAAAAGTTGGCAGGGCATAGAGACACCAGTATGGCTGTGAATTGTAACGGCATCAAGTAAACGAAGTTAAAAAAGAAGCACAATGGAATGCAGGGTGTTTATTGTTTGTAAGCAATTAATTCTCAATCCGAGTCACTAAACTGGGCCATTATCTATTTCCAATGGGTTTACAATCATCAACGATGTTCCTACAAAGACATACCTTCTCATTGTCATGAATTTGGCACAGTGGAACTGCAAGAAGTTTGAAGTTCTTTGGTACAGTGAATCTCCGACTCGCTGGTAGCTTAACGAGAAAGAGTTTTGTGCATTCCTATAAATACAAGCAGTAGGTAATCAAGAACTACTTCCAGCTAACAAAAGTAAAATAACTATAATACTTTGAGAACTACCTTAGGCCTTTTTATGTTTGCAGGCAAACATGGATAAAGCAATGTTTCAAAGTCTGGTCTCCACCACATTCCAAGACATTTGCCAACCTAGACACCAAAAACAGCACATTTAAACAAATTGCAACTTATCAAGCATAATGTCACGTGCAGAGTGCATATACCTCCCATTCAGGTCCACGACTTTCTTCACCAACACATAACTTGCTCAGTAGCTTGCGTTTCAAGCAGTCAATATCTGCAGATGACAAAGCTAATTTTTTGAGCTTTCATTATCATTTCCAGCTACCTGGGATCTCTCTTGGACAGTTGGCAGAGGGACTTCAAAGATAGTCACATACCTGATTCACCAAATCGTGCACGGCCACCTGGAAGTTTATATATGGAGTTCTGTATTTGCAGCAGCAAGAGATGGGGGTGTTTGAACAACTCTACCTGCATTTAGAACTGTTTCTAATTCTGATGGAATACTTAAATGATCTAATAAGCCACATATAGTCCATATTGAAGTAAAAGGTGTTGTGGTGGAGCTGAGAGGAGCTAAAAACTAAAAAGAAAGTGTCACTCCTAATATTGTTCTCTAAGAGTAAGGACAATTAAATTCAGTGACTTTACATCAACTGGGTAATAAATGTTAAAATGAACACCGTAGTATATCTAAACCAATTTTAGTGATGATAGTAGAAATGTCAAGAGGTAATATTCCTCCAAAAAATAAAAGGTTTAAGTTTGATCGTGGCTCTCAAAGAAACCTCAATTAGCATTCGCATTCGCACAAGATACATCAAACACTTCGCAAACAAATCCTCGCTCTGATACCACTTGTTGGGAAAACAAGTGTATCTTCCTTTGTTTGCATGAATATAGAAAGGCAAATCTACCTATAATAAAAGAGGCTAACTTTTTTACTATCATGTTGCCACGTGTCGACTTCACATGTGGGCTGTCTTCCCTTTTTTTTTTTTTTTTTTTCCTTCCTTTTTTGTTCCTTATTTTTTTGTTCATTTTTTGTTTGGGTAATTATATTTAAACCACACTTTTTTTAACCACACCACATTTTATAATTATAATAAAAATCATCAATAATATCTAATTTTCACATTTATTTTTCTAACTATTTGTTATCACATTTTTTATCATCAACCCATTAATTAATATTTCTTTTGTCTCTCATATTTTTTAAAATTTTTACTATTCATATTGCCACATGTCAGCTTAAGAAGTGGCTGTCTTCTATTTTTTTACCAATTTTTTTTTTTGTTTGGGTAATTATATTTAAACCACACTTTTTTTAACTACACCATATTTTATAATTGTAATAAAAGTCTTTAACAATATCTAATTTTTATATTTATGTCCCTAACTATTTGTTATCACATTTTTTATCATCAACCTATTAATTAGTACATCTTATCTTTGTCTTTGATGATAATTTCTGTTCAAAAAATTAATTAAGGGAGCGTAAAAACATTTTTTTTGTCTCTCATAATTTTAAATAAACAAAATAAATACAAAATACAAAAGTTTGACAAAATATTTGTTCCTCATTTTAATGCACATTAAAGTCCTCAACAATATTTAATTTTTACATTTATGACCCTAACTATTTGTTATCACATTTTTTATCATCAACCTATTAATTAGTACATCTTATCTCTGTCTTTGATGATGATTTCTGTTCAAAAAATTAAGACCCGCAATTTATAACTTACTTTTTATTCACACATTTACTCACAACTTATAATATAAGCACTTAAAAAATAAATTCAGTACTACCAAACATATGCTTAATATTTCTCAACGTCTACTATTTTGCTTAGTAAATAATTTGAAAACAGTTATGCAATCAACCACAAATTCTTCTAGGTTGTAAATTGTAGTTTGTTCAAACAACTGTCTGCTTGTTATATTCATATTTAAGAAGTGTGTCTTTTGATTATCCATCTTATATTTGTTGAGTGCTAATTTTCTTAAACCATTTGCTGCAAATTATAATCGGACTATTTTATATATGTATAGATTATAAATTAAAATACAATAACATAAGCATCCTACGAACCACCTTACGTGCATCGCACGTCCTACAACTAGTATATAATAAAAGAAAGAAATAATGGGCAAGATCAAAGACACAAGATTTATGTGGTTCGACTCATAATGAACTAGAAAATCAACTATCCACTATAAAAACTATGGGATAGACAGACTCGTGGAGGAAAACTGAGGTTCACAATAGTCTCTCTCGAGCAAGATGCACGTCCTACAACTAATATATAATAAAAGAAAGAAATAATGAGCAAGATCAAAGACACAAGATTCATGTGGTTCAACTCATAATGAACTACAAATCAACTATCCACTATAAAAACTATGGGATAGACAAACTCGTGGATGAAAACTGAGGTTCACAATAGTCTCTCTCCAGCAAATGGCGAATCTCACAAAAGTATATCTCGAATAAAAGCCAAGGCTCGCATAAAAATATTTGTCACCTAAATAAGTTGTTCAAGGAATAGAAATATAATATTTTTCTCCCCTTTCCTCTCTCCCTCCCCATTTCCATGAAAGCTCTCTCTATTGATTTGTGTCTTTTATCCTTTAACCAGGCACTCGTTACATAGTACCCATTTTTCCTTCCCCTTTTTACTTCTATTCCACTTGAGACAAAACCACGTTATACTACCTCTTTCCTTCCACTTCTAGTTCATTTTCTACAGGATTGGACTATTAAGCTACATAAAGAGAGAAGTTTCTCAACAGATTACTCAAATGCGCAAAGAATGTTTCTGTGAGCAATTTCGCGTTTCCATTGTGAGCCTAATTGTTAGACCTTTCCCAACAACAAGATTATATAAACATAATTATTCAAAAAGCAAGAAAACTGACCACAATTACAGCTGCCACACAAGTCCTCATTCCATAGGCATCGTATCTAAAAATAAGATCCCAAAAAAAAATTAAAAAAAAATCACAAAATAGTCCAAATAAGATACGAAAAACACAAACAGTAATAATTAGTAAATCCCTTATAGTTTTAAAAGATGAGAGGTAAAAAACACTGGTAGTCACTTAAAAGTTTCATCTTAGTCCCTGAACTTAATTTTATTTCAAAACGGTCATTCAATTTACTTCTTTTTGTTCTGTCTGGTCACTAAATTAAACTGTCAATTTCTCAAACGGAATATCTGAATAGGAAGACCTCCGACGGTATGCCGTTCAAAATTTTTATTGAGTGACCAAAGTCAAATAAAAAACAAACTTCAATAACCACTTTAAACCAAAAATAAAGTCCGCTGTAAATTGAATGACTACCAAAGTGTTATACCCGAAAAAGGAGAAAATACATATGTATATTTACTTAGCCTTCAAGCGCAGAACACGATCTTCCACGGTTTCGTTCCTTAACGGGACTGCATCTTTGGAGCCGAAGTAGTAGCAGCTGAGTGGGTAAATATCCAGTACGGTGCTGCTATTGATGCCGTTACAGTTACTGTAATCATTCTGTTCATTTTCTACCGTTGATTGATGATCCATCTTCAGATTTGAGGTGAAATTTTGGGCTTCTGTGCTGATTTTGAGAAGATGGTGTGGGAGAGAGAAGAATAATAAATAAAGGAGAAGGTGCAGTAGAAGAGAGACGTGGCTGTTCCAAAGAGGCTGGAAAATGGCGGAAGACAGTCAAAATGGTAAGTTTTAGATATTATACAGTTTTAGATATCAATTGTTGGGTTAGTTAATTAGCTAGCCAAGTAAACAATGAATTAAATGTTAATTGATATAACTACTAATTAAATTTAATTAGTAGTATTTGAGTATCACATTAAATATATTAAATTTAACTAATCAATTTTCTATTTAATATTCTTAATATATATATATATATATATATATATATATATATGAGATTGAAATAAGAAGAAAAATATAAAAAATAATTAAATATCATGTCAGCTAAAGTGTTAATTAAATTTAACAAACTAGTTAACAAATGACTATAATAAATACACTTAACTAACATACTAAGAGCATGTTCGGTAGAGTTTTTTCTCCAAAAAATCCATTTTTTTGTTTACAATTTTTGACTTTTCAACCCTTTTTACACTAAAAAAAAGTTGAAATGTAAAAAAGGTTGAAAAGTCAACAAATAACAAAAAAACCCATTTTTTCTCAAAAAAAACTCTACCGAACAAGCCCTAAATTATATAATGAATATGTAAATTTGACCCCATGCACATCCAATGTGCATGGGATCCACCGTAAGGTTAACACATTCAATAAATTTGACACTCTTAATTGAATTAACACATCCAATGCGAATACTCTAACTAGTATATATCACTTACCCATAGTGGGATCTACTGTAAGGTTACAATTTAAATTTAACAAATTTAACAGATAAATTTTGTAAAAGAGAAAAGAATAAGACATAGTTGAAGAGACGAGATTTGAAAATATGGATTATTAACTTTTGATGAAGTGAGACGCATATACTTTTTTTTTATGAATATGAGGAAAAAATGATCTATTGTCATTGATTCTTGTTTTTTGTTAGTAAGTATGGACCACAAGTGTAAATTTGGATGGTTGGACATACATTTTTCCAAATTTTTGTTTAGCTTTTATTTTTTATATTTATATTTACAACATTTACGATTATTTTGAATCTTCTCTAACACTTTATATAAAATTGTTGTGTTACTATTACTCACTCGGTAGACTTGATACTGTCGGGATTCGATCTTGCATTTTTCTGCAAAAAAAAATGTAGGTCATGTTAGGTTCGTAGTACACGAATGTCTTGACTTTGTACGTCTAAGTTGAGGAACTTGTTTTTTAGAGTTTAACTTATGATTTAAATTAGTCAAACTAATTAAATATTTTATTTATTTACATATTTCGTAGAACTCACAATTTACTTATTTATCATGCATACATTATGTAAAATCTATAATTTATAAATATTTAAAAATAATTTCAACACCAATAAACATACACTTAATATTGCTCTAAAAATGTTTCACTATTTAAATTTGATTACTTTTTGCAATGTGAGTAGGTACAAAGGAGTTGGAGGAGCTCAGCTCTTGTAGATCTCATTAAGCTAAATTTATATTAGGTATATTTTATAATGGGGAACGGGATTATTTAACTAATTAAAACCCTTGCGTTCTGTAAGTGGAAATTACACTAATTACTTGTCATATTTAAAATAATTATATTATTACAAACATCAGCTTTTTTGTTTTGAAAATATTGTCCATAATTTATTAGTTTAATAAATAAAACAAAAACAAAATCCATAATTTTACACAATCGTTTTTGAAAAACTATCTGTAATTTCCGCACACAATATGGCGAAATGTTGAATCCCAAATTTGCCGCCATCTTCCAATTTGAAAGTTTATCTCCAATATTTAACATTTTATATCACAACTTAAAAAGAAATTGAAGTATAACATCTTACTCGAATCTGTAGCATTTCACATTACTACCATAAAAAAAAAAAAAAAAAAAATTAAAATGTAACATCCAATATAACTAACGTAGATAAACAATATCACATTTTACAATTGACAAATATGTAACAACAAATGCTATATTACATGTTCGATAAAAATCTACATATAAAAAAGTAAGCCAATTCAACTTAATGTAAATGCAAAATAAATGGAGTGTAACACTACATGCCTTCTTTCAAAAACTAATGAGTGAATTTTTTAAATGATCTTGTCAAACCCTCGGAGTCGCAGAAGAACCTAACTTACACCAAATAAGTTTTAAAGGCCTCTTTCAAACATAAAAGACATAAATACCCTTACTTTTTCACGACTGTTAACAGACTATGTGTCTGTTAACATGTGTCTGTTAACAGTTTTGTTAAGGCCTTAATTGGTATTTATACATGTTAACAGACCTATGGTCCGTTAACAGGTGTGAACATATGTTAACAGACTATGAGTGTTAACGCAAATTTATATAATTATAATTGATTTTTTCAATTAATTCACATCAAATCAACCCAGATTTGCATAAATTTAAAGAAAAAATTACAATTCATACTCAGATTTATACATATTTTTATGATTTATACTACAAAATCTACAATTTCTACTGTGAATTAAAAGAAGAAGTTAGAAAATGATAAATTTCTACTTTAAAATGAAATTTCTTACATAAATAAAATGAGTTAGAACATTGAAATAGGTTATATTCTAACTTTGAAATCTTCTCTTTTTTCACTGACAAGTGAATTTGAAATCATTTGAAATGATTATAAGCGGAGAAGGAGACAATGTTATATTTGATAATTTACACACCAAAATGGGTCAACGGCCATTTTGAAAATTTGGCCGAGTCACCTGGCCATTTAGTACCATTCCCACAAAACTAATTGAATGTTACACAATCATTGGTTGATAATGTAATTTTTTTATTCTATCATCAAATGGACAACAGATAACAAGTAATGATACATTTTTATTATCATATTATTTAACATAATATATATTATGTCACGTATTACAATATAACATAATGATTTGATGTATTCGTAACATAATTATTCAAATACGAATTCTTTTAACAGATAATATCAAATATTAATCACTGACTAAGACAACGACTTCACATCGTATGACGCATTACATATTTTTTAACATAGCAAAATGTAACATAATATAATTATCAAAATATACTCATAAACGTATGAACTTTATAAATATTCGAACGAAGCATATATATCATGGGACGAATTGTTAAATTGAAGCCAACTAACCTTATGTTAAATAATCCGCGCAGAATAAATAATAGATTTATGCATACCCATCGCTGATTTTGTGTGTTTAGGGGAGAGTGTTTTTTTTTCTTTTTTTTTGCCAACAAATTAATTAGTATTATCATAAGATGATAAATAACTGCATTTTTTTAATAAATCAATTATCATAATACTGGATTACTATCGTAGATACTATAATATTTAATTACAATCAACTGTGTTTTTTAAGGAATCATTTACACTATTTCAGTAAATTAAATAATAACACTAACAAAAAAAATTGATCAAACAATAGTATTTTTAAAATATATGTTGCATAAATGATTTTCTGAAATGATTTTCATAAAGTAGCTTATTTGTGTAAAAATCATTCTATCACCTCTAATGAAGTATATGGCAAATGGGTCAGGCCAATTTTACACTGACCACTAAATTGATGGGCCAGTCCAACCTGACCTTAATTTTTTTTATTTTTTATTTGTGATAATTTCACCATATAACACAAAATATATAAAATAATTTAAAAATACTATATAACTTTTTTTTATTCTAAAATACTGTTTTTTATTTTTGTAACACTTGTTGTTACATTTATTATGTTTGTTAATAACAAATGTAGCACATTTATTGTAACCAAAATAACAAATATAACAAATGTAATAACAAGTGTTATAAAAATAAACAATAATATTTTTATAATAAAAAAAAAAGTATGACAGTATTTTAATAAATATTTTATTTGTTGTGGTTAATTGTGAAAAAAACATCTCTTTTTTTCATTCACTCCATCACTCCATTAGAGTGACTCCAATTATTTTAATTTTGGGGTGGTGGGGGTTGAGGTTTTATATTTTCTACTATTTTATTATTAATTTTCTCTATTTTACACTTTTGTAGTTTTTGAAATATAGTTTAGCTTGAAAAATTTCAAATAAATGAAATGATTTCTAGTTGTATATAGATATCCCTCTTCATCATTTAGTTATACATTTGTATGTGCATTAAGAAAACAAATTTAATTTATAGTGCGATTGAAACTAATATTTATAGGTTTATCAACAAAAAAAATTGTAAATACCAACACGTGACAATCACTTTGCTTACTTCCAAGTGGTCCCTCCGTGTGCGACATTATCAATTTCTTTAAAGTTAGTGGTTCCTTCAGTGGGGTATCTTTGTCGGGGAATGGAGTTCACGCGGGAGGAGAGTGGAGTTCACGCGGCTGAGGGATGAAGAGTTAGGGTTGGTTCAATTTGGGGATTTTTGATTTGGGCGTGATTTAATTGATTTTGCTGAAGGAGAAGTCATGATTCTCAAATGCGACTTGTAGTTATTGAAAATGCGTATTGTTGACCTAGATTAAATGGACGGTGATAGGGGCCATGTAGGAAATCTGTTTGCCACGTCAGCAAGTCCGTGAAAAGATTCTAACGACTGTTTCAAGAGTGATGGATGAAGATAAGTTTTACATTGTCACTAACTGTAGGAAGCACACAAAAAAGTACTTATTTGTCCGTCACTACGTCTCCATCCTCTCAAATCAAAACTCATATTTCTCTCTCAATTCCTCAATTTATCCATATTCTTCATCATATTCATCAAAATCAAACTCCTATCAGACGAAACCCTATCTCTCTCATTTTTCTCAACTCCTCAATTCAATAAAATCTTCTACGGTCGAATTTTTTAGTACAGTGAGGTAAACGTGACGCGCAAGAAATTTCTAAAACAATTAACCCCATTTAAACTCATATATAAAAAAAAATAACAAACCAGACGATCATAATTAATCAAAGAACATGTGATATTTTTTTTAATTATCGTCACATACATCAACATATCGCAAAAAATTCAAACATAAGACTTTCTCGGTATTTAATATCTACCCAATAACATGAGATTAGCAACTTTACTAAAGGAAAATTGAAAATTAATTTCAAAGTTGGTGAATGAACATACATATGACATAATTTAAGCTCAATTTTAACAATTCAAAAATTCTATTGTGTCACCGCCCACTTGTACTCGTCAAAGTTCACTACTCGTTGTCTTCGTCAATCTTAATAAAGATAACAAAGATGGTGAGTATTGTGTACTCAATAGACTTATCGACTATATGAAAATAGATCTACTACATTGATCAATAATTATTTTTATGAAAATTAACTTGTCTTAATTACATGATAACTACTTTTATTTATTTAAAAATGATTATTTTAAAAAAATCCAACAAAACAAAAAAAGAAGCCAATAAGTTAAAGAAATGATCGATTTCTACAATAAAAACTTAAAGAGAGGGGAGGCGATAGTCAACCAAGCTTCTCTTCTCACCAATTGCCGCCCCACCAACCCCGCACCCCCACCAGTGGTGGGTTGATTAGTGTTGAAAAAGAGCAATTGCTTCTCGTTTAATTGTGTTCCGTTTAGCATACATATACACAAACGTTGGCCCCTTTTCCTCACTTCTTGTTCTGCTTCTTCCCTTCCGTTATCTCTAAAATTATGATCTGAAAGGTTAGAACCATTTCAAGGCAAGTCCTCTTTATCCATTTCTTTTAGTCTTTTGAGATTTCTGGGTACTCTTTATTAGATTATTCACGTATATTGTTCATTTCTAATTTTTGGGTCTATGTTCTTTTTACTTTCACCCCTTTTGCGTTAATTATGTGCTCTGTTATTTGATTACACCCTTTTTTTGGGGGGGGGGGGGGGGGGGAGAAGGAAGGGGTTTCATGTTGAAATATTTGAAGTACATTTTATATTCTGTAGATAGATAATTTGATGATGGGTTTTATAATTTGATGATTTTAGGATGATGGATTAATGGGTGTATATCACAAAGGTGGACAGGCAAGTTGATCTTGTGGGTTTTACTTTTTGGTTTACTATTTTGCTGGACTAGTTGTTCAAATTATTTCCAATATTTCTGTAAAGCAGTCGAGTTAGAGGAATTCCATTGATAAATTATCCACCGTATACTCAAAATGATATTAGATATTAGTAATTCTGTTATGAATTCTTGATAACATGGGAAATTTTCTTTTCCAAGTGTCGGGATTCTTGAATCTGATTTCTCATATTATAGGAGTTGAATGGTAATCTTTTTATAGTCTTACTAGCAATTTACATCTTGAACCTTGAAGCTGCGAATATCTACAAATAAAAAGTCAAGCCACTTCACCTTGCAATTTAATGATCTTTTGTTTCTGTATCCCGAGAATGATTTGACTTCTTGCTAACTTGAAGTTATTTCGTAGGTTCCAATGTGCATTTTTCCCTTTAGCCATCAAGCGCATGTTTGATTGTATAATTGACAAGATTTTAACTTCTTTCTATTCTTTAATACTGTCTAGTACAGTCCACCCCACCACACAAGGCACAAGAGTTTGCTTCCATCTTAGTTAAACTTGAATTGTATGTACAATTACCATAAATTTGAAATATATCATATTTTGTTAAGCAGATTGACTAGAAGTTACAGTGGAAGAGAGATCTCAACGCACTGGGAATATCAGCTCTAGAGGAGTAAAATGGATAAGAGTAATTAACTTGACTTTTTCTGTTCTGTTACTTTACCCAATAAGACGCATGTGATTTTCTCACTTCAAAAAGAAATTTCTACTAGATAATTGTTCTACTGTATCTATTTATCTTCTGCATTTTCTTCTGTTCGAAGTGTTATGAAATCTTAGCGACTTCCAACCAGGGAAAAAGTAATCAGTAAAATGGATCAACTATATGCAAACTCATATGGTGAAATTGAGCATGACTTCTAAGAGTTTGAAAATCAGATTTCAGCATTTTAAACCCACCTTGAAGCCAATCCAATTAGCTTCTAGGCAATAAATACTCAACAATATTCTTGCTTGTTCTAAAGATAACTTAGTTACCTGCACGCGAGGTATAAGCAATACTGTGGAGAGAGGCAACAAGAAGGGCTGTTTAAAACCTGTTTGCGTTTTTTAATCTTTTAGAATTCTGTAGTACTATCTCCTGTGCAAGTTATATATCTACCTTGAGATTAGTATGCCTATTTATTGAAAGCGCAGAACATGATGGAAGTTTTGCAACTACCATGGAGAAAATAATAAAAACCTTACGAGACAACTTAAATATGTATGTCATCAACTTATCACTCCCATATGCTGCATGGAATCGAAGAGCTATACTAATTCAGTACAAAATTAGCAAACAAGAAATGATTGAGCTTAAATTATTGTAGTTTTTGTGGCATGCCACCGGAAAGTTACTCAGCACTGAAATTTTACCTTTAGTTTTCTCTGTTAGAAAAGTCATCCACTAGAATTAACGGTGAAGAAAAGCAAAATTAAGAATCAGATAAGCCTCCAAATGATTATAAATCGGGACTTCTTGGTGTTACAGATGCTACTATTGAGGAGGGAGAGGGTAGAAATGGCTTGGAACTGGTGAAATCAATTTCAGATAAGCATCTTGATCTTTTGAGACCATCAGCTCGATATTATTCAATGTTTAAAGGTAGTTATTCTGTTTATAGTCTGTACAATACCTAATTGATAGGCAGTTATCCTAGAACTTCTGTCAGAATAATGTCAATTCTCCTTCTTTTAGTTATAATTGAGTTACAAGATCACGGTGAGATGCTTGCTACACGCCACTTTTTGTTTTTGGTACTTCTTTAGTTTGTGCAAGAATTTTCATACATTCCTCAGTTTGGGGAATGTTGGTGTGTTTCATGTCGATCATGTTGATTCTAGCCTGTGAGATGTGAAATCTGGGAAGCCTTGAAAGTTTTTCTACCATTTTTCCAGCAAGAGTGCTAGAAAACCTATTAATTTATTTTATATTGCCAGAAAATAAGGAATCTCTTCTATTTCACCTGTTACAAACATTAACTCTCTTTGTGTGTGCATTTCAATAGTTTGATTTCGTCAAATTTTTCTGGTCATTCTTTTACCAATTCTTTCTTTCTTTTCATTTAGCGTTTTCACTTTTGAGTGCTTGAAAACTGTCAACTAAATGTTCATATCGATTCACTTCCATCTTTCTCTGGACTTCCATCTTTTTTTTTTTTTTACCAGAGATGTAATGACTTGTGGGGATGTAGAGTACATTCTCTCTCTCTCTCTCTGCGGGCGGGTGGATGGATAAGAGACGTGGTAATTTTACTATGCCTATTAAATACTAAATCAGAGACTCTATCGCAGGACAAATGGTGGACAATGAAAAGGGCAAGTATACTCTGATTCGAGATGGAGAGGACTCCCAACAGGGGATCTACGACAAACCTCTTCCTTGCTTCGGCTGTGGAATAGGATGGTTCTCGTACGTATACTGAAATCTTATTTTGCATCTTCAAGGTTTTTCGTCATCTAATTTCTATGCCTCTGACTTACAGTTTTTTAGTGGGTTTTTTGTGCCCACTACTGTGGTACTACGCTACATTCCTTTATTTTAGAAACTACTATCGTAAGGATCCTAGGGAACGAGCCGGGCTTGCTGCTTCTGCAATTGCCGTAAGTTTTCCTCTGTCCAATTCACTCGAGAAAATATGAAACCTGCACCAGAATTTGTTAGTTTTATAATTTTCTTTCTATGCAGTTCATATGTAGTATTTTTCATATGATTTGAAGAATAGATTGCATCTTGTTTAATAGAATTATCTAACGCGGTTCATTGTGTCACAGGCAATGGCATGCTCTGTCGTGTTGCTAATTGTTTTTGTAGTTCTGCTGTTGTTCTAGTTTCGGTCTTGCCTCTTGCACGTGCCAACACATTTACGGTTTTCATTATAGAGTTGCATGAATTGTACATTTAGTTACAGAAATTGATATGAATCTTTTGTAACAAGTTCACCTGTATATGGTACAAAAAAGGCGTTCCGTCCAGTGTTATCTTTACAGGAACTAGAGTGACATTGGGGGAGAAAATACACGACAATAAATTTGTTTTGTGTGTATGGTTCAAGTCACAAGAAAGGGGTTATATGTTACATTGTGTCATCATCTTACTAGACTTGTTCATGCAAGTTGACTATCCGTATAGTTAGAAGCATAAAGCGGATCCCACCTCAGCAAGGTCCGTCAAAAAATTGAGGTCGAGGGCCTCGAGGCCTGACACTGCCCATGCGAATAATTGTAGTGGGTTGAAATAAATACAATATGTAGGGGTGGCAAAAATACCTGATCTATCCCAAATTCGATGAATACTTGCTCCGAATGGAGCAAAAAGTTCCCGATCCGCCCCATTTGAAAAATAAATAAAGAAAAAGAAAGAAAAAAAATAGTAAAATAGTAAAGTTTTTTTTAATGTTTGTTTAATTTTTTGAATGACAATTGATTCAAAAAAATAAAAATTCGTGGATTAGTTTTTGGATCACTGCTTTGATCCGATTTGATCCAGATTCGATCTGCCTCGAGAAATAGCGGATCAATTCGCGGATTTGGATCTTCTAAAATTATTGTGGGGTGGATACAGATCAGGCAGACCCGATCCGATCTGAATTCACTCCGTTGCCATCACTAACAATATGCAATGTAAATACAACAAGAATACAAGATATAAAATATTATCGTTTTAACGTAAATAAAATGTTACAAGAAATGGAAGATAAAAGAATGTTACATTCTATTTAAATGGCATGGGTTGCCGTAGAAGATGAGACGGGACGAGACTATATTGAGATTTTAACCCCAAAAAAAAAATTAGAAAGAGAGATTTGTTTGCATAATTTTCAGAAGAGACCAAAATTTACTTGCTCGCTCTAACATTCGTTTGAGTCTTGACATAGGATGGACGTTTTTTGCTAGTACAATCTGGACCGACCCATAATTGGACTGTTGCTAATTTGTTGACAATGTGAAAAAGTCAAAAAGAGTGTATTTCAGTTGCTATTTTTTGTTTTATATTGCTATTTTCCAAAGTGTAAATTTATTGCAAAGGATACTCTTGCTGCTAGTCTATCAGTATTTCTCATTTTCCGCTTACTACATATCATATTTTTGGTACTGTGGAATCAAATCGGGCTGAGTCAGATCTGCAATTTTGGTACAGTTTGATTCTAGCCTTATACGTTGAGCTGAACAGTTAATGACTCTATTCAGTTTGATATGATTCATGAAAAATTCGGACCGAAGACTCCATTACACTATACAACAATATTTCAATTTCAAGAATCTCCAAGGATTTTACCGCCGTCAAAGCAAAACCCAAAAAACCATGAAACTAGCTCCTCTAAACACCACAAAAAAACACACACACAAATACTCAGTGTGGACGACATCGTGGGTCCCAGCCACGTAGGAGTCCCCGCTGCTCCTTATTACCGGCTCGCTCAATAGCTTATTCGTGTATTCGATGTTTCCACCAACAACACAAATTGCCACTCTCAAGGCTCTGCTTTCTGAAAGTATAGTAACTGCAGTTCAAATTTCAATTATAGTAATGTAGAATTATAGGCGTGTAAATTTTCATCTATGTGCATTTAATGGATCTTCACTTGATTTTGGAGTGATGGGATATAGCGATCAGTTGTGAATCCCACATTGCTTCTGGAAGCTTTGGGCATCCTTCTCTTGCAAGCATTTTGGTTCTACTCTAACTGCTTATAACAGTGTTGTTAGATCTGGCATCCCTTCTTGGGCTACTCACCATGTGGATGAGTGACTCGATGATTGCTAATTTCGGTAGAAGACTTATTTGTAGAGTCACTAGAAAAATATATTGTTATCATAAATTCTAAAGAGTAGTGTATTGCAACAATCACTTCTCATTCCCATGTTGTTTGTGGAAGGATTGTCTTGTAAATTTACAAGTACTTTTAGAAAGCAAATTTTAAGAGTGAGTTGTATCCAATGTCCTCACAACAGTCGAAGGTTAGTTTGGAGTGATTTAAAAAGTTCCATGCTATATTTGGCGGCAAAGAATTTCGGATCATGAAATTTGGGTAAAACGTGGATAGGAAAACTAAGGTGGACATGTATGTCCAAAATAGGGAAGTGCAATTTGATATTTGTTTAACAGGTGCAGTCACGGGTTTACAGGCACACATCACAATGTACTTCACTTAATGGACGCAGAAGTTAAATCAACATATATTGGATAATAGCAAAACATTTAGCTAGGAAGTCGATTATTGATAAATAAAAAATAATTGACTCGATTTAAAGTTGTTAAATAACTTATTCTTGTAGATAAATAACAATAGCACGATGGAGAGTAAGCTTCAGTGTCAATGATGGAAAATAAGCTTTTTCGTCGAAAAAGAAACAAGCTAGATTAAGATCTAAGATCTATAACTAAAGTCTCTCAAGTTACAATAATAAGGGATGTCAAATCCATTAAGACCAACTACAACAAATGCCCATATCATGTATTTGCCGCAAAAATGTATCAGGGACGGATCCAAGATGAATAAGTCGGGAGATTTGTATAATTTTTAAAATAGAACTTCGATAGTAAGAGAAGAACGAAAAAGTGAAAGACAAATATGGAAGCAAAGTCGAGTATTAAGTAAAGTTAAAAAGATTGATTTTCATAAAGAAATGTGCCACATAAGAATGTTCAAAAGAAACTTCGTAGAAAAGTTTTTCGTCCGTCAAATAGACATATATCTAAAACAATTAATGAGAATTAGCATAACCTCAAAGAAATAGCATAGTTTAGTCCCACAAACTTCCCCAAAGACCATAATAGAACTAGTCCTTGGATGATTTGATAACGAGGGACTTGTGGATGTGTCATGTGTGGAATTACGCTTCCTCCGGTAATGGTTCCTTTGATCGGAGTATCGAGTTATATGTCTTGAAGCAATATGCTCCATCTTCAGATCCTTAGTTGCATTGCCGGCTAGTTCATTCCAACACTTATGCAGTTATGTAATAGAGCGGACGGTTGTTGTTGCTCCACCATCGGATTTTATCTGGTTCTTTCCTTCGAGAGGCGATGTGTCCAGCTGAAAACTACAGCAATATTCAGTCAAATGCTGAATTTGTTAAGTCCAACAATGTCTCTTAATATGCGTCGTATCAAATTAGAAGTGCATTCAACATGTTAGCAGATAATCAAACTCAGCAGAAGAGTAGTTGACACAAGAGAATTAAGACGAAGATATTTCTCATTATCTCTAACACATGATTTGCATGAAATCAAGCTATGAACAAGTTGTATGATGTTTACCTCGTGATTTATTTGTATCTTGTTCAACGTATTACTTATTCTCGATTTTCAATTTAATATTGACTAATCTAGACATTTTTAGTGTCGATCTTTATTTTGTGGTCCATCCTCTTAACTACTAGGTCAAGTTGATTAGTGCTTGGAATCAATATATTTGAATTTAATAAGAATAAAATTATTTTATGAATTTTTAAGTAAGAAAAAACTATTAAAAATTAAAAGAACGTCATTTTTCTTTTCGACCTTAATTAAAAGGCCTTCTTAAAATATTTCCTTACACTCAACTTGCTCTTGGGATTGAACCAATTTTAGGGCTAAAATTTGTAATAACACTAAGGCTATGTTTGATTGCCTAAATTTTCCATGGAAAATCAAAATTTTCCACCCATTTTCCAACTTTTGCTCTGTTTGATTGACTAAATTTTCTAGGTAAAAAATTTTCTATTTTCCATGCACGTGATGGTTTTTCCATGAAAATGATGAAAACATTTTCTTGCCAAATGAGTAGAATCAATTTTCCATGGAAAATGAAAATTGGCAAGAATACAAATTAAGAAGCCTTTATTAATTTTTAAGCAAATTATATAAAATGCTCTAAATCATTAAGTTGCTCTAATTTTTAAGCAAATTATTAATTTTGCTTAAAATTAATAATTTTAAGCAAAATTATTAATTTTTAAGTTGGCAAAATTATTAATTTTTAAGCAAATTTAAGTTGCTCTAAATCATTAAGTAAATTTAATGTAGTTAACTAAGTTAGTCCATTGTGTTTATTCAAAATATAGGGCATTTTATTTTAGTTTACGTAAGTGTAAATCGTAGGCCTCATGAGAATGCTACTATTTAACTCACTTTTAGTTACTTTTTAACAAACCCATATGCTTGTGGTAATTCAACGTACAATAGAATTTTTTCAAAATTTGTATTAGATTATATAAAATGTATGGTGGAAATATGCATAAAAAATGGTAAATTATAATTTAACAATTGTCAATAGTAAACTTTCAATTTTTCTCCCCAATATTTTAGTCATGGAAAATGTGATAATTTCCCTAGAAAATAGTTGCTGTCAAATAACAAAAGTTGAAAAATACTACATTTTCCATGGAAAATAAAGACAATCAAACACCAAAAGATAGAAAATTACAACATTTTCTAGGATGAATTTTCATCCAATCAAACGCACTACATTTACAATTCCCTGGAAAATATTTTCTTGGCAAATCATTTCCCTGAAAAACATTTTCTTTCCACCCATTTTCCATGTTTCCAATCAAACACAGCCTAACAACTTTTCCTGGCTTATTATATTTTCCAAATTAAATTGAAAGTAAACTAATTATAGTCTATACTGACTGAAATTGATCGACTGGGGTCTGGGAGTCTGCGTACCTATACAAGTCCATATAACCTAATAAATTTTGTACCACATCTTTATTTTTAATCGTATCTACCATTTATTATAAATCGACACCTATAACTTCAAATATAATTTAACCATATCCATTAACATTTACATAGCACAATTTGTAGAGAATTCCATACTAACCCAAGTGAAAGCCCGTTCACGAACCTGAGTGCTTGTTTGATAAAAAAATTTGTATATTATATATGTAGATAAAAAATAAATAAAAATTATAATTCCTACAGAACATGTAAATAAAAATTATATTTGATAATCTTATAATTATTTATAAGCACCAACAAACACGCTAAACCGCGATGAAATTTGAACAATCATGGTAACACCCAAATTGACTCCAATTGATGTCACATCCTTGCAAATATGTTACTTATCTAAAGTTCTATTATTAAGACAAATAAAAGACATACTTATTACACGTAACAATTCATACACTTACATAATACTATATATAAGGGTTCTCATCGGACATTAATCAACACTTTTTATTATAATTGAAAATCAAAAGACAAATACAATAAGTAATATTCCTTGGACAACAACTTAGAACAAAATTTAGACTACTAGAACTGGTGTAAATTCGATCTCAGTTGTTGTCGAAGAGCATTACACAAATTCAAGTATCATTTTTAACAGGAAACACTTCGGATTGTTTTCCAACAATATAGGTAATGCTCCAGCAAACTGTGGGCGACATCCGATTGTAATCTCCTAAAATATTGTAAACTCACCCGAAAATTCACTCCAAATTTAATCTATTTACAGGATTACCCCTATAATCATTAATTTCTTTCTGTTTCGTCCGCTCACGTGTTAAATTTTTTGAATTTTGGCCCCACAAATTGGTTCTATTTACCAAATTGGGAACCGTAGATGGAGAAATTAAGCACAAAATAATTAATTTTAATAATTAAGTAATTAAAGAGAACAATTATTGCCTATGAGTGCAATTTTATTTATTTTCATAATGAAATAACGAAATATTTTAATACTACATTTATTATTTGTAGAAGTTATGAGTTTCAAATTACTTTTGAACAAACTATGTTTAAGATAAATTAGAAATTTAGAATTACAATGTTGTAGTTTCTTCAGTCGAAATTTTGAAAATTTTAGTATATATTTAGTAGTGCTAAAATTATTTTTTTAAGTACTTATATTAGAAGTTGTGGATGAATGTTTAAGTTGTGAGTCTTATAAAATATGTGGATAAAAAATATGTTTGATAAATTGAAATTATAATTTAAGCATCTTTAAACATGTACTTACTATTGTAAAGTATTTCTTCGTTGTCTAGCAATGATAGATGGTGACAAGTTTATAAATAGTATAACCCACGTGTTTATAGGCTGATCAGATTGATTTTTAAAATTTGCTAGATGAATTTTCTTTCATGTGAAAAGTCCAATCAATTTTATCATATCGATTTTGCACGCGCAACATAGAAAAATAAAATATTTTAAGACTTTCTATTGATACAAGTAAAAAAGAGACGGCTGATAATTTATAATAAATAATTTAGACACTTTTAAGAGCTTGTTCAACTAAAAATTCTTATAAAAAGTTGAACTCAAAAGCAATAGTTAATTTTAATTATATATTTTATAGAATTTACAATTTTTATCAACTTTTTAACTAAATATTTTATCAAATTTTTATCAAAATATGCTACAAAATTCTACAAAACAAGCACTAAATATATACCAAAGATTAGCAATCTTAAAGGTCTGCTTGAGAATTTTGGAGTACCGATTATGAGAGTTTTTTAAAGTATTGGTTTTGGACGTTTATGAGTGGAGCGATTTTGGATGATTTTTAGTAGCGATTTTTTAAACGATCTAACCCATGCTTGGGAGTTTATTATCTAGCGGTTCTAATTTTTTTTAAGAGAATCAAATTCCATATATAAAAGAAATTTTGAAGAACGGTAAAAAACCAATGATTTGGGGAGTTGGAAGATATGCTTCAAATTACATTACACCGATTTAAACCGCCTATAACCAGTGCTCCAAAAAATCAACAAGCACCGATTTTCTCAACCTTTCATAAACAGTACCACTAAAAACTGGTCAAAATCGATGAAAAAAAAACTCCCAAGCAGGCCCTAAGTCTCTTACTTTGTTGCCATATATCGGCTTCTACTGAATGATTGATTAGTTAATCAGCCTCATAGATTGAATTCTTTCATCTTTTTGAAAATGATACGTTAAGGTTGTGTTTGATTGTAAGTATTTTTTTATGCAAAAAGTCTTTTTTCTACATATTTTCTAAATAATAAGTTTGATAGCCACATTTTTCCACGTATTTTTCAACTAAAAGAGTGTTTGATGGTAATTTTTTTAGGTAAAACATTTTCTTATTTCTACATAAATGATCACATTTTCCTTGAAAAACTAGAAAACGTTTTATTATGGGGGAATGTTTTATTTTTAGGTAAAATTTGCTTTCTAAATTGACAATTGTCAAGAAAACAAGTTATTGGCAATTTAATTATATAGAATTCGTTTTCTTTCAATCCAAATTCAATGCTTGCAATCAAATGTAGTCTTAGGGTATGATACATTAAATGTTTTGAAAATGATACGTTAAATGTTATACAGAAAAATTGACTCCAAAATTTATTAAAAAATATAACATTGTCTAATTCATTACATCGATCTTAATGCATAATTAAAAAATTGAAATGTTCTACTACTCATTACAGTAATATTCTAAAAAATATAAAGCGTGATTAAGCGTGGAAGCCAAGTTTCAAGTTTTTCGAGTTTAGGCGAGAGCGAGACAAGAAAAATATGAGGGCGAAGTTTGAGGGATGGCTAAGCGTTGAAGCCGCACTTCAAATCTAGATGAAACTTAGACAGACTTTTTAAAACAGTCTATCACAATCAAAAACATCCAATATATACGGCAATCACAATCTCGAAAATTTACAAACTTTTATTTCAACCCACGAAACGAGGTGGTAAAAAATTCAAAACACTTTCGCGTAACGTTCAGATTTCCTCTACCTGGGGTCAATCCTGTAAATAAACTCAATTTCAAACCCAAACATACCAACATAAAAAAACCCGGCTTAATTAGTCTTAAACCCGCCTCTAACGTCGGTTTTAGTATTGAGTGCTTTTCTTCTGCTTTCGTGTGTGGGACTCAACAAGCCAGCCGACCAGACAAATGAACTTTTAGAGAGAGAAACACATACTTTTAGAGAGAGAAACACATAAAAATATTTTATCACGATACAGCACAAACCAGCAAGTTTTAGAGAGAGAAACAAACAAAAGGCAACTCCATTCCATTTCATCTATTCGTACACATATCCATGTGTATTATTGAATTCGTCTAAGTGTTTATAAGGTGGAATTTTGTTAGAGAGAGAAAACGAAAAGGTATTGTTAATTTGCAAGGAGTTGGATAATCGGAGGAGAAAAGCTTGTGGTGGAAATTGAAATTCCTGAGGATCTGAGTCGGAGAGGAAACTGATCTGACTCAGCGAGTCAAGTCAAGGTCGTGTCTGTGTCTTAATGAGTTGAAGAGCAGGAGATCGATTTTTTCGCAAATTCAGTTATGGTAAGTTGATGCCTAAAACGACTCCGTTGGTTGCAGTTTTGATTTCTAGTTGATTTCTCTTTGACTGATTGAGCTTTTCTTCGCTAGTAAATTTTGTTTCAGTTTAGAGTTTATCTGGATTTTTCTGTGTTTTTTCTTTTTGCTTTTGTAATTTGCAAATTTTATTGTAACAATATTAATTTATGGTGAGATATAATATGTATTTGTATATTGACATACATACTTGCATACATTGAAAAGATTTTTGTTGGTGTTAGCAGCTGCATCTATATTTGCTTATTTGTTCACGCGTCTGAGATAAGATTAAATTACGAAAATCGATTCCTGAATAACTTTGATATGTTTTTTTTTTCTCCTGAAGCTAAATTATTTTTGGCTCAATTTAATGAAGGAAACATTTCGGGTATAGAAAAACTAATCGATTTGATTAATTATTTCCTGTGTAGAACAGAAGCTAGAGATTGTTTGGTTAGGAAATAAGTTGGTAGCAGTTGATTGTGTTAAAAGATGCACCTAACAAGTGCTAGAATTTGGGAGTTGATAAGCAATGTATTTTTCTTTGGATTATTTTTGAATATGCTATTTACTATAGAAGCCAGGTGATTCTTCTAATTTTGCGACAATGAAGAATTAAACGATTCAGTTCGCTTGACCAACCTGTGCCTCTATCATCCTTCGATGATAGGTTGACCGAGGGAAATCACTCTGGGATCCTACAATTCTTAATGCACAATGAATTTACCCCTCAATTAACATGCCTTAAGAAATACCACGTAATTCTTGTAAGTATCTGGGTATCATAATATGTTAATAATAGTTATTACTTTGCTAGCCCCTATTAAAATTTTATTTGCTGGCTCCAAGTCAAAATGAACGTAAAATAATATCTTTGTTAGATTGTTAATTCTACTTGAGAAACTTACAGGAAATCATAACTGAAACCAAGAGTGCTCATATCCTTCCATAGTTGTCTGTATTTGTAGTTTCACCAAAAGTGCATGTTAAAAGCGGATTGTAAATCTGTAATTTTTGTGGGTGTTGTGTTCCTAGTATGTGGATATTATGTTGGAATGGAATCAGGACTTTAGAAGTTGATAATTCAGAAATGTGGCTTGCAATTTATAAATTTTTTTGGCATGTTTTACTGGAAGTGCTTGTTTCCATTATTATTGCTTTAACAATACTTCAACGCAAGTCAATAGGCTTTGCTTCCAAAATTCCAACTTATTTTTCTATGCTTGTTGATAGAATTGTTTCTTAATATATAGTCAATTCACTCGTGACAGAAAGTGCAATCCATTTTTGAGTTACCTTTTCCTTTTTTCTTTTTGGAGTTACATATGGAGATGGATGGATTGAACATACAATTTTATGCTTCTGGAAATGGCTTTGTGTCGTCATTTGTGTTTATCTTGGATATATTGTATGGATGTATACGACATGACGGATTGGATGTCTTCAGTCTCTGGAAAACGGAGTAATAATTCACTATCATATGTCTAATGTCAGTCTTCTTTATCTTTTTTCTGTTTATTTTGCAGGTATCACCAGTCAACATTATTGTTGGTTCTCACGTATGGGTTGAGGATCCAGTCTTGGCATGGATTGATGGAGAAGTAACACGATTAGATGGTCAGGATGTTCATGTGAAAACTACGAATGGGAAAAAAGTGAGTGCTCAGATGCTATCGGCTTAATTTTTTTCTGTTCACACCTATATATGTGGCCTTCTTCCCACAACTGATATTCTTGGTGGAGACACCAACTTTGTTGGTGGATTCCACAACTATCCTTTCTGAAGTGGCATATGCATTGTCAAAATATTTCAGAGTGAGTTAGAAAAATATAATTTTGAACCACGCCGGATGTAACTTTGAAGGTATCCAAAAATAAACTTGAAATTGATATTTGAGAGTGAAGGAGCGTGATTTAACGACCATTCAGAATATTGAAAAAGCCAAGTGATATATGCACCACACATTGCCTAACTGCTAGTTCAGATTATTTTTCATTTATCTTCAACTTAAATTCATGAAATCTGGTAAAATATGGCTGTCCAATTTGGTAATGATGACATTTTTTTTTGGGGTGGGGAGTGGGGGTTCCGGCACTATTGAAGTGTACGAAGTAGGGTCAATAGACTTCTTGGAATGGATTTTGTTCTGTTGTCTGAACTTGGATGAGGAAATGCACTTGAACTTTTTAGATTTATTTTGAAGAAGACTATTTGACTTTACCCACTCTTTTTGTTTTGTTTAGCCAAATTGCAATGGCTCGCCAATGTTAATATTGCCAGATTTCGATGTCATAAAATTGGACTAAATATTAGCACAAGCAAGCAGGGAATAGAAGGAACATATAAATGCGGCGAACAAATAATTCTAGGAGAGATTATTCGTCTTTCTAGGCTTCAGCATGACTATTTTAGTAGGTTGTTCCTTGTTAAATCTCTTAGCAACAGAAAATAGAAAAATATGATGATGGGGATAATGAAATGGAAAAGTATTTTTTTGATTGAAAATTCTCATCAGGAGCTGCACAGCGCATGGAGAGATCTTAGAGGACAATGCTTTATAGTGTGTTGCCATGTAAATGAAAACTAACAGATACCAGAAAATTCCTGATCCCAGAAAAAATTGATCTTTGTGTGTTTCATTTCCCATGTGCCTATTTTAATATTCTTTCTAATTGCTAAATATAAGTTTTATATATATATATATATATATATATATATATATATATATATATATGGGTAATTAGCACAAAACGTCTCTACCTTTTGAAGTCATTATGCAAATCGTTCCTACTTTTGAAATTTTGGCATTTTCACCCTCAACTACACCATTTCTTATGCAAAACGTCTTTTCCGTCCAAAAAATGCCGTAACCTCACTTTCCCAACACGACTCGTAACACAATTGAAGGGTAAATTAGTCCACCTACGTGTTTCAAGTACCTCCTGTTCGTTGTTGCATTTTCAGGTTTGTTCGTTATGCAAATGCAGTCCAAATAGGTAGGTGGACTGATGAAAGGAGACAAAGATGTCTTACACTTATTATATATGTATCTCCTGATGATCATGATCAAACTTGAACCAAATATATCATCTTCAGCATAATCATGTTGCTTTGAATTGAATCAAAACCCCAAATTGAGTGCATTAGGCAGAAAAAAATATACCAGAAGTGTAAATACATAAACCCTAATTTGAAATTATTGTAGAAAAAGCATAAAGAATATAGATCCAACAATCTGTAAACCCATATTACACAAAACCCATAAATCACAAGCCCCATAATTGCAGAAAACAAAAGGGTTAATAAAAAATTAAATCAGCAAATAAAGAGGCAATTTTTCGAGGAATAGATCTGAAAATCCCTACAAGATTTCTTGCCCAAAATGCATCAAGAAAAAAAAGAGAAGAAGAAAGAACAGTGAAAATCTCACAATATAATTTTGCATATCGTTCAGCCAAGGTAAGCACAAATCCCATAATCTACTCTATTAGTTTGATGCATACTTTAATATCTTATGGCCCTAAATTCTTCACTTAGAGAGAGAGAGAGAGAGATTCCACTCACATCCATTACAATGACATTGGACGTGACGTGGGGTGGAGGACTGCAGACCTCCTCTACAGTGAAAGCAAATACCTCTTGAGTGAAATAGGTAGGTGGACTAATTTATCCCAAGGACTTGGAGCACATCTTTTGTTCTTTCCACTGCTTGAAGTGATTGTTACGACCACGAATTGGCGAGGTTTTTTAAATCCACTCCTTGTAGTTGGTCGTTGTTTAGTTAATATTGGCAATGATTATCTTTGGTTATCTTTTCCTACTGTCTTACGAATCGTGTTGGGAAAGTGAGGTAACGGCAGCTTTTGGACGGAAAGGACGTTTTGCGCAAGAAATGGTCTAGGTGAGGATGAAAATGCCAAAATTTCGTATGGACGATTTGCACAATGACTTCAAAAGGTAGGGACGTTTTGTGCTATTATTTAAAACATGTGATGAGTTCGCTCCCACAAATATAGACATCCCTGCCCCCTCACATTAGTCCCACGAACCTCTTATCCAAGCACTCAAAGGTGGGGCATTGCCCATTTTTATAGGAGCTCCTGTATCATGAACAATGGTATCTTGTCAACTAGTATCGCAAGTAAATTGCTCCAACTTGTTCAGTCATTTAATAACAAGTGTCCTTCGACTATTAAAGGGTTAATAGAACAAATTTATACCTTTGTGGCTGAAGTTTATTGGAGCTAAACCATTGCTATAGAAGATGTTTTCATCAAAATGAAAATCCAGTTTGGAGTTTACCATAAAAATTTCCTTTTTGGTTATACATGTGGCTACGTTCCGTATTAATAAAAGTTGGTTTTGCAAGTTTCAGCTTCAGGTTTTACAAAGGAGCCAACTGCCACCTATTGTGCTTTAATCAAGTAAAAAAATTTCCCGTGTAGTTATATTCTGACTTGAATCCGGGATCTTCGGTTTCATTATACCTTTGTTCTTTAGCAACTGATTTATGTATGTCTGTTTTTGAAAGCTTTATTTGTTGTATTCTTTCTGAAGAATAATATTCTTTGACCCTGAGTTTGTAAATTACATTCTAAGTCAGTTTTCAGACTTAGAAGTAGCCGTTTCCCATGGTGAGTCTATAAGTATTTTTCCCCATTTCAGTATAGATATCTTAAGGCCTGTGATTGCAGGTTGTTGCAAATGTCTCAAAAGTGTTTCCAAAGGACACTGAAGCTCCACCTGGAGGTGTAGATGACATGACTAAGCTTTCATATTTGCACGAACCAGGAGTTCTGCAAAACCTGGCTACTAGATATGAACTTAATGAGATATATGTAAGTCATCTGATTTTCAGCAGCAAACTTGTAAAGAAATGTTCGCTGAATTAATTATAACAATCAATTTAAACATTCTAATTGTTGATTTAATTTCTTTCCCAGACATATACTGGAAATATTTTGATTGCAATAAACCCTTTCCAAAGATTACCTCATCTATATGATACTCACATGATGGAACAATATAAAGGAGCTGCCCTTGGAGAGCTTAGCCCACATGTTTTTGCAATTGCAGATGTTGCTTACAGGTGATATTGATATACAGAATGCTCTTATTTTTTGGTGAATGGGGGGAATGACATACCTGTTGACATATTACTTCTGCTATCAGGGCAATGAAAAATGAGGGGAAGAGCAACTCCATTTTGGTCAGTGGAGAAAGTGGTGCTGGTAAAACTGAAACAACGAAAATGCTAATGAGATATCTTGCACATCTGGGTGGTCGGTCTGGAGTGGAAGGACGAACTGTTGAACAACAAGTTTTAGAAGTAAGATGAAGTTTACTTGTATGTAGCCTACATAAAAAAAAAAAAAAAAAATCTTTGTTTTTGCAACAAGCTATTTGCATACAATATCTCACCTGAGTGAGGAATTTCACCAAGTGAGTTTTTTGGCAATAAATGGCAGTCAAATCCAGTTCTCGAAGCATTTGGAAATGCTAAAACTGTCAGGAACAACAACTCTAGGTGAGTAATTGTGTGAACTTCTTTGTTTGAAAATGGAAGTAACTACCTTTTTATTGATCATGCTCGTGTAATAAACCTGTACTTGTTTGTGAGAGTTTTATGTTTGCTTATATTTTTCCTTCAAGACGCTAGCTGCATGTCTAATTATGTTGTTGGTGGTGTTTAATGCAGTCGTTTTGGTAAATTTGTTGAGATACAATTTGATAAAAGTGGGAGGATATCTGGAGCGGCTATTAGAACTTACCTGCTGGAGAGATCTCGAGTTTGCCAGATTTCAGACCCTGAAAGAAACTATCACTGCTTTTATCTTCTCTGTGCAGCGCCGCCTGAGGTAATTATTCTACATTTCCCTTGCAGTTTGGTCCCATATTGCCGTCAAGATGTTGCTTCTGACCTGTTGGTGGAGATGCTTTTGCAGATGTAATCATCTGACAATTTTCATTCTATCTACAGGATAGAGAGAAGTTTAAGTTGGAAAATCCCAAGTCATTTCACTATCTTAACCAGTCCAACTGCTATGAGCTCGATGGAGTAAGTGATGCCGAGGAATACCTTGCGACCAGAAGGGCGATGGATATAGTCGGAATCAGTGAGGAAGAACAGGTTACACTTTCCCACTATACTTGAAGAGTTCTTGTGCTTATCATTTATTGGAATGTTCTCTCTCTAAGTCTTAGTTTTTAACATTGTAACAAATATTTTCAGGAGGCTATTTTTAGGGTTGTGGCTGCAATTCTTCATCTTGGTAATATTGAATTTGCAAAGGGGAAGGAAATTGATTCTTCTGTCATAAAGGATGAGAAGTCTAGGTTTCATCTTAACACGACTGCTGAATTGCTCAAGTATGGTTGTTTTTCCTTTTCAAGTTCCTAAATGAATGTTTCTATCTCCAATATGTGGGATTGTAAGTGATGAAAATGATGTAATAGATGTGATGCCAAGAACTTGGAAGATGCAATGATTAAGCGTGTCATGGTGACACCAGAGGAAGTTATTACAAGGACTCTTGATCCTGAATCTGCCTTGAGTAGCAGGGATGCTTTGGCAAAAACAATATATTCTCGTCTGTTTGACTGGTATGAGAAGTTAATATGATACGTCTACTGTCTATTACACGAACTCTTGACAATGTCATTTGGGACGTGTTTGTCAACCTTTTCAGTTATTAACTGCTTTCCTATACTGTTCTCAGGATTGTGGAGAAAATAAATATTTCCATTGGGCAAGATCCAAACTCAAAAACAATAATAGGAGTTCTTGATATATATGGGTTTGAAAGTTTTAAACACAATAGGTAAGCTCTTCTTTAAACATCTCATTTGTGGTATGCTACAGCATTGTGCTGAAATTATTTCATGTGGGAAACAGCTTTGAGCAGTTCTGTATCAATTTCACCAATGAAAAACTTCAACAACATTTTAACCAGGTCATTTTTCCTTCTTGTGGAGACTTGCTCAATACCTTAAGTATAATGTTATGATCTTCGTGTTGAAGAATTTCTTTTCATGGTTTCAGCATGTTTTTAAGATGGAGCAAGAGGAGTATGAAAAAGAACAGATAAATTGGAGCTACATAGAGTTTGTTGATAACCAAGATGTACTGGATCTGATCGAGAAGGTCTTAAACCTTAGTTTTACCTATTTTGACTGAGATGCTTCTTTCAATTATCTATGTGAAATCATTGTCTTGACAATGTTTTGCATGGATTCGAACTTTTGCTGTTTCCATATGTTCGGTTTCAACACCTTTCTCTCTGCGTCATATTTGCCAAGGCAGATTCTAACAACCAACTTGGTGAAATTTTGCAGAAACCTGGTGGAATAATTGCACTTTTAGATGAAGCTTGGTATGATATTCTGCGATTACTGTTCAGTCTTATGATCTCTATTTGTGTTTCCACTAGTAGATTTTCATGTGTATGGTAGAGCTGCTGGCTTTTCGCAGTCCCTTGTTATGTTCTCAGTTGTGGTTAATATTATCAAATTATAATGTAAAGTTAGTCAGTTGTCGTTTTCATTCATCTTTGTGCATACTGTCACAAATTCATGTATGTACCTCTGCTTATTGCAGTATGTTTCCTAAATCTACACACGAGACATTTGCTCAGAAGCTGTATCAGACCTTTGTAAAAAATAAGCGTTTCATCAAACCTAAGCTTTCACGCACCAATTTTACAATATCTCACTATGCTGGAGAGGTAATGGTGTCTCTCTGTTTGGTTACGTACATGTCATTGAAAGAAAGTAGGGAAGATTAAAGAACTAAAACAATCCAACTTTGCCAAATATTGGTTGTAACATATTCTATGATTACAGGTAACTTATATGGCAGATCTATTCCTGGATAAGAACAAAGATTATGTGGTGGCAGAACATCAGGATCTGTTAACGGCTTCAAAGTGCCCCTTTGTAGGTGGTTTATTTCCTCCACTTCCTGAAGAATCATCTAAGTCTTCCAAATTTTCTTCCATTGGGTCTCGCTTTAAGGTACTTGGTGATCTCTCTAAGTTTTTGGTTGGTTGTTTCTGTTCTCAAGATTAAAAACACAGAAGACTTGAAACCTTAGCATTTTCACAGGTGAGAGAAGTATCTAGTGATAGAAAGAGTTTAAGATTCTTTTTGGGTAATTCAAAATTCGGGGTAGTTTGCTCTGATCAAATTGAGTGGCCTGATATAGTTGAAACAGACCAGTTTTTTTATCTTGTTTATATTTACATGCTTCATGCATTTTATGTAGAAATGATTAGCAAAGATGCAACTGCGATGCTTCAAATTGTATGTAAACTATGATTAAATTTATGATGGGTAGAAATGGGAAATCGTGTTATGTCCTTGGTCTGGTTTTGGGGTACACAATAGTAAATATGTAGAGATGATTAGCTAAGATGCAATTGCAATGCGTAAAAATGTATGTAAATTATGATAAACATTTATGATGGATAGAAATGTGTCATTGTGACTTCTGACAGATCGTCCAAGAAGAGAAACATCTGGGTAGTCGAATAAGACCTCTCCTATTAGAATTGACAAGAATTTCCAATAATGGGACTTGTAAAAACCTGAAAATTGATAGTGTTCCTGCCAAAATTAGGATTTGATTGAGCACGTTGATTGTAGAGTTCATAGACCAATTTTTATCTTTCCCCGACAATACCCTAGGCCTTCTTTTAACATGTGATTCCCATGTCTTCGCATTAGTGTTCAAATGCTTTAAATTTGTAAAGTTTGCCAAAAAATGAGTTCAAACTGTGTGACTTTCATTTCTTATTAACCATCTAATAATTCTGCATTTCTTATCTACATTCGGAACAAGGGGTAGTCATCTGTAGTCATTATTTTTAGTGCAATGATAATCAACCAATTTGCTTGGTTTTAATTTGGTTTAAATCAATTACAGTTGTGTTACATTTAGGCCACAGTGCATAGAGAGATCTTAGAGGAAAATGCTTTACAGTGTATATTCTTCTTTGTTGTAATTATATTTACATGCTTGCAGCTACAACTACAATCTTTAATGGAGACCTTGAGTTCAACAGAACCTCACTACATCAGATGTGTGAAGCCAAATAATGTTCTCAAGCCTGCTATTTTTGAGAATCTTAACATTATCCAACAACTGCGCTGTGGTGTAAGTATTTGGGTGAAACTTCATTCTTGATTGAAATTGTCAAATCAATTGTATCAGTAGACCTTAAATTTATAGTCTTTATTTTGTTTAATTTATGATTATGTGTGGTGAACTTGTCTTCATATTGTAGGGTGTTCTTGAAGCTATCAGAATAAGCTGTGCTGGATACCCCACTAGACGTACATTTGATGAGTTTATTCTCCGATTTGGTGTTCTTGCTCCTGAAGTTTTGGATGGAAAGTAAGTTTATAAGTTTTTCTTTGGCATTTAAACCTTTATCTAAGTTAATATATGTATATGCCAGGTACATTTTTTCAATCCTCCTAATGACTTTGGCTTTCCTTTCCTTTCCTGGTTCTTGAATAAGCGATAAAGTATTTTCTTGTTCAGCTCTGATGACGAGGTTGCCTGCCAAATGATTCTAGACAAAATGGAATTAAAGGGTTATCAGGTAAATTTACATGCAATCTCATATGGTTATATGCTTAATCCTGACTTGTTATTTTCTAGCATTCGGTAGTTGCAGGATATTGGAGCTTAATAATAAACTGTTCTATTTTTTCCATGACATGTTACATGGCTTTTATCAATTCATAATGCTATCTTGTAGTTTCAATGTATTCATTTAGATGGTATGCTTGGGTTTGCAGTTAGGTAAGACAAAGGTCTTCCTACGAGCTGGTCAGATGGCCGAGCTAGATGCAAGGAGAGCAGAGGTTCTTGGAAATGCAGCCAGAATCATTCAAAGGCAAATCCGCACTTACATTGCTCGGAAGGAGTTCATCTCATTACGCCGAGCTTCCATTCAATTACAATCGTGTTGGCGAGGTATCTCTCAATAATGGCTTCTATGCGTATACTTTCCAGCTTATTTTGCTTCATCATAATGACTAATATGAATATCGAAAAAATATACTTCTATTTAGGATGCAATGTAATCGGCGCTTGCTTTCACGAAGAAGATTTAAGTGTTGATCTAAGATTCACCTTGTTATGATGGATTACTATAGATAAAAATGGAGGAAATATTATTTTCCGTATGAGCTCATTATGTTATCTGAGGCAACTTCATGGTGCATGAAGCTTCTAAATAGAGCTTCTTGATGCTTTCTCAACTTGAATAATAGTTTTATTCCATGTTCTCGCACTGACTCACACACCCGTATATTTGTTCCCACAGAGACATTTGAATCATGTTTAAGAGCCCATTAATGGACAACTTAGATGATGCTTTCTCAGCTTGTATAGTAGTTTTTTTCCATGTTCTCACACAGCCACACGCCTTCATGTATTTGTTCCCAAATAGACATTTGAATCATGTTTACAGAACTCATTAACGGACAACTTGAGAAGCAACCCATGCTCACTAGAAATTTACTTTGCTGCCTAACTTTTTTGAGATTTTATCAACTGGTTCATCTGGTTCAGAAATTCTTGCTGCAAAGTGCAAAGTTGACTCTTTTCTCTGTTGTCTTTTAGCTATATCGGCTGGCAAACTTTATGAGCAATTGCGACGCGAAGCTGCAGCTCTGAAGATTCAGAAGAACTTCCAGTGTTACATTGCTCGGAAATCCTACTTAACATTGCAGGATTCAGCTATCACAGTGCAGACTGGCATGAGAGCAATGACTGCTCGCAATGAATTCAGGTTCAGGAAACATACCAAGGCTGCAATTAAAATTCAGGTTTGATTGTTATTGCACTGATAAATGTCTTAAATGGTTTAATGGACCTGGAGCATGTAAGAAATTGATCTCAAGCTGATCTGGATACGCCATCTTTACTCGCTCGCAGGCCCACTTGCGCTGTCACACCGAATATTCTTATTACAGAAGTCTTCAGAGGGCTGCTCTTATCACCCAATGTGGTTGGAGGCGACGGGTTGCTCGGAGAGAGCTTCGAAATCTAAAAATGGTTTTAACTCTATCCTCCATATGTTTTCGTTTTGTGAAAATATTTGTGTCAGGTGGTTAAATTATCATACATGTATTGACTCAGGCTGCAAGAGAAACAGGTGCCCTCAAAGAAGCAAAAGACAAGCTGGAAAAGAAAGTAGAAGAGCTTACATGGCGCTTGCAGTTTGAGAAGCGATTGAGGGTAACTTTTTCAAAATTATGTCCGACTCGTTCTACCTAACGTACTGGACCTGACTGGCCAACCAATCCTCCCTGATTTGTTTTTCAAATGCAGACTGAGTTGGAAGAAACAAAAGTGCAAGAAATTGCAAAGTTACAAGACGTGTTGCAGTCGATGCAAACACAAGTAGAAGAAGCAAATGCCAGAGTACTAAAAGAACGAGAGGCAACACGGAAAGCAATTGAAGAAGCTCCCCCAGTCATTAAAGAGACCCCAGTTGTGGTTCAAGACACAGAAAAGATTGATGCATTAACAGCTGAGGTAGAGAGTTTGAAGGTAAGAACTTCAATTTGAACGAAAATAATTGCTCAACTGCAGAATACTGACATAACATTATCCAGTTGACTGAATTGCCCATTAAAGTAGCTAGTGTCTGACAATTCCGGTGATAGATGTTATAAATATATTTTGGATGAATTCTACGGGACTCTAGAAATATGCCTTTCCTCCTTACAGTAATAAAATGTTGAAATGCTGCTCTACATTACTAGTACAAAAAGAATGGACTTGCACACTCACTTGAATAATAATATTCTATAAATTGAACAGGCTTTGCTGCTATCAGAAAAACAGGCTGCAGAAGAGGCTAGAAAGGTTTCTGCAGATGCTGAGTCCAGAAATGTGGATCTGGTTAGAAAACTTGAAGAAGCGGAGGGAAAAGTGGATCAACTTCAAGATTCTGTACAGAGGTGTGTGTATAAAATATGAAAGAAAGAAATATATAGCAATGATTTCGTAATTGGCAATGCCAGTAAACATACCTTCGGTTACATGGAATTTTTAGCTCATATTTGTGTTTTTGAGTTTCTTATTTAATTATTTAAACAAAATCTTGATAATTCATCCATGGAAAACACAGGTTAGCAGCAAGTATTCATCTTGTCATGGTTCATTGATTTGTGCTTGGAAACTCTGATTCACATTGTGGATTCTCAATTTTTAACTATTCCAGTAGATGACCAGTTTCTTTTCTAAGCAGATTTTGCGCTAATGTAGCATGTAAATGGCATTTTAATTTAAGAAACCCCCCCACCCCCAAAAGAAACCCTCCTGGCAGTTTACATGTATCTCATGCTATATTTGCTTCAGTGCACTTTAATAGAATGGTTTGTCCTCTTATCTCAGGCTTGAAGAGAAGCTATCTAACATGGAATCAGAAAATCAAGTACTTCGTCAACAAGCTCTGACCATGTCACCTACAGGAAAAGCTATATCTGCACGTCCCAGGATGACTATTGTTCAGGTATATTTTGGTTATTTTTCATCTGATAACTTGCTGGCAGAAACATTCTTACTTTTTCCTGGTGGCATTACAGAGAACTCCGGAGAATGGAAATAATATTCTTAATGGAGAAACAAAGGTTACTCATGTAAGAACATGTTGTTACTTAATTAGACGAGGGACATACAGATGCAGAACTGGTTCATGTATGTCACTGTTTATAGTTTGGGAACTTCGTGCTTATTTTTTATTGCTTGTTGTAGGACATGGTTCTTGCTGTGGCAAATCCAAAGGAGCCGGAATCTGAGGAAAAACCACAGAAGTCTCTTAATGACAAACAGCAAGTACGTGGCTGCCGGGACATATATAGGAAACTGTATCTATGATACCCACAATTTATATTCAATTTTTCCAAAATCTCCATTTTTGACACATCTGCTTTGATGTGCTGTTATTCACAGGAAAACCAGGACCTTCTCATCAAGTGCATTTCACAAGATTTGGGGTTTTCTGGGGGAAAACCAATTGCAGCTTGTGTTATTTACAAATGTCTTCTTCACTGGAGGTCTTTTGAGGTCGAAAGGACTACTGTATTTGACCGAATAATTCAAACTGTAGCATCAGCTATTGAGGTGAAGTAAATAATAGTAGAAAATATTTATGTTTTGTCTAATAGCTGTTTCTTTGACTGGTTCGTCTCCAAATGCATATTTCTGTAGCATCCATGGAAGTTGCTAATTTCCAAATTTTCTGTTGAAGGTTCCGGATAATAATGATGTATTAGCCTACTGGTTATGTAATACATCTACATTGTTGATGCTACTTCAACACACACTTAGAGCCAGTGGGACAGCTAGCTTGACTCCCCAACGGCGGAGGTCTTCCTCAGCTTCTCTTTTTGGGAGGATGTCACAAGTATGGATTTACCATTTACTCTCAGTTGCCTACTTTCTGACCTGTTGCACATTTTATTTCTTATGTCTCCTTTCCCATGTTAACTTTTGTAGGGACTACGAGCTTCTCCACAGAGTTCTGGACTCTCATTTCTGAATAATCGGGTGCTTGGTAGACTTGATGACTTGCGACAAGTTGAGGCCAAATATCCTGCTTTGTTATTCAAGCAGCAGCTTACTGCTTTCCTGGAGAAAATATATGGGATGATAAGAGACAGTCTAAAGAAAGAGATATCCCCCTTGCTTGGGTTATGCATCCAGGTATATGCTGCATTATATAATTTTGTGCGCTAGCTTAAGGTAGTAAATGTTATAACTATTGTGAAAATTTATATTCAAGTCAGATTCAGTCTCCTATATGATTTTTGGTGACACTATACTTGCGCTTTCCCTTTCATTCCCTTCTTACTTTGTTGGATGATAGTAAAAGCGCCAAATCTAAGGGATAGGTCAGACAGCTTCATTAATTACTGGTTAATTGGCTAACTACCTACTTCATTCAATGCAGGCACCTAGAACATCCCGTGCAGGTTTAGTTAAAGGGCGTACTCAAGCTAACGCTGTTGCTCAACAAGCCTTAATTGCTCATTGGCAGAAAATTGTAAAAAGCCTAAATAATTACTTGAAAATAATGAAAGCAAACTATGTAAGTGCTGAAATTTAACTTGGCAACGCCACTATTCATTCCTTCTTTCTTTGATAAATTGTTTTTGTTCCTTACCATTGTGTCATTATAGGTCCCCCCCTTCCTAGTCCGCAAGGTTTTCACTCAAATATTCTCATTTATCAATGTTCAACTTTTCAACAGGTAAGTCAATCTTGTGTCAAAACTCTGACAAATATTGTTGTTGTTCTGGGTTCACTAGATTTCCTCATCCTGTAAAATATTTATTACTCATTGTTTTTGTTCGAAACTTTTCAGTCTTCTTTTGCGACGCGAGTGTTGCTCATTCAGTAATGGTGAGTATGTGAAAGCCGGGTTGGCTGAATTAGAGCAATGGTGTTGTTTTGCGACTGAGGAGGTAAGCTTCACCCAACAGTATTACCAACATGTTTGGCTAAGCTTAAAAGTTACTTTTAAACTTAGCTTAGCCAAACATCCTCTTTGTCATTTCCCATCATCAAAGTAATATCTAAACTACATCTTTTGTTGTTCAGTACGTGGGATCAGCTTGGGACGAATTGAAGCATATCAGACAGGCTGTTGGATTTCTTGTAAGAATCAGATTCAACATAGTTTCTACTTAAGGCTGATAGTTGCTTATTGTTCACACGGATCGCTGACCTAAAATATTTCTTAAATTCTTTACGTCTCAGGTTATACATCAAAAGCCTAAGAAGACCTTGAATGAAATCACAAATGAACTTTGTCCTGTGAGTGACCTTCCCTCCTGATCACCTTTCTTTTCACATCGAGATTTACTTTCTCAGTCCTTTTTAACATTTGTTTTCATTTTTGTCAGGTGCTTAGCATACAGCAATTATACAGGATTAGCACAATGTACTGGGATGACAAGTATGGCACTCATAGTGTTTCTTCAGATGTAAGATAGTTCTTTCACTTGAGTTTGCTTTTGATATGTCAATTTCTAACTATATGTGCATAGATTTATTTTTCCAATGCATTGTTCTCGTTCAGTTGTCAGTCTCCCAATGGGCTTCTCTAATTTTTCCATGGTATGTACAGGTCATTTCAAGCATGAGAATTATGATGACGGATGACTCAAACAATGGAGTGAGCAGTTCCTTTCTATTAGACGACGATTCAAGGTAATTTTATGATTAAATGAAACAATTGTCACATTGATAGTTTCCGTTGTGTTTTGTGCTATATCTATGCATGTAATTGCTGCATATCAAATATTTGTGTTGTCAAAATGCATGCAGCATCCCCTTCTCTGTGGATGACCTCTCCAAGTCAATGCAACAAGTAGATGTAACTGATGTGGAGCCTCCCCCATTAATCCGTGATAATTCAAGCTTCGTATTTTTACACCAACGCTCAGAATGAGATTGTGGAATTCTTTTCAAGTCATGTTCTCATTGCCAATCCCGATTCTACACGTCGTGCAATGTGCAAATAGTTGTGCATACAATTCCATTGTTGTTGCATCATTTCTATGTATATTTTTCTTCATTTTCTCAGACAACAGTGTTTGTTTATTGTCTGGGTTGATTTGTTTTTTCATTTTTCTCGGGCCTTTTCAACGCGAGAAGCATGATCAGAAGGCCTTAGGGCTCTTATGTGTGACGATATAAAGGTATAGGAAGATGTATTGGCTTACAACGGTTGTTTGCCAGGTTTTTGGGTGTAAATTGGTAGAATTTGCAATTTATAGTTTCTTTATTTGTTAACAGTATGAAAGAAAATGCAAGTAATGTGGTGCTGTATTCTTTTGATACATATTTAAGGTGTCAACAAGATAGGTTCTTGTAAATGACCATTATTATTATTATTTTTATTTAATTTTTCTATGTAAAGAACTCTCTCTTAGAATTTACTTGGTTCAGATTATATTATTTCGATCTTTGCCCAGGGTTTCAGCATGACCTAATTCCATCATTGCTTGTATATATGTTTCTGTTTTTTTTCCCTCATATTTATTGTTAAGAACAGATCTTTAGCATATCCTGTATGGGAAACTTTATATTTTTGGTGGTTCTGTTATTTTGTAATGTGAACGAGTAGAGTTCCATAATTCAATTAATAATAGAGTAAATCCGACATTGCGCGTGTCATGTCTTTCCTTAGCTTATAAAGTACAAAAATATAATATATAAATTTTAAATTTTAAAGAATTAAATTAACATGTCCGCAAAAATGTTTCACATCGAAGTGATCAAGAGTGTTTCATTGCAAATGCTGACGTCGTGCACGAGGAATGCCTTTAATCTAGCAATTTATCGAAGTCTCCAATATCTTTCCCAATTCTATAACATGTGAAAAGTAAGCAGAATTTCACAAATCATTTCACTAGTTTACAAATTAGGCCCCATCTAAAGAGATTGAATGTAGAAAAACAAAATTCTTTAGAACAAAAGAAAATAAATCAGATAAGTTACCACTGACAAACGTCAAAAGAAACCAGCATTACAAGACATTTTATTTGTGCAAGCTTGCTAAGATTCAAGTATAGTAGAAGAATTATTCGCTTTCATTGAGTTCTCGAGTGCTGATTGATCTTGTGGATTCTCAATAGGGTGCATCTCCGTTTTCTTCTTCTCCTTGAGAATGACTTGCCTTGGCATTACTTCGAGTAGGAAGTTTCCTCCGTTCCATACAGATGCAGAAACTTTGAGTATTTGGAAAACGACGTGCAATTCATAAGACAAGAATATGGGGACAGTAAGTGCCATTGTGGCCACTGTGAATAAAGCTTGGAGCACAATATACATAAACAAACGGTTTTGATCCCCAAGCAAACCACTTAATCGCCACCATAAGTTATTTGCTTTCTGTGCCTTCTTTGACAGTTCCCTATCATATAAAGTCGATAGAATGAGTTACAACGAGAGAGAGAGAGAGAGAGAACTACAAAAGAGAGAAATAACATTGAGCGTTTTGGCTAAGCTTAAAAAGTTTACCTATAAATACTTCTTTAATTGATGAAAACTGGAAATAAGTAACTTAGGTAAGACTTTCTTTCAAACTAAGTAACTTTTTCACTTAAAAGCAAGAATAAAGTAACTTATCTAAAAACATGTTTGAAAACAAAATATTAGCCTTTAACCAGAAGAAAGAGAGTAATTATGCTATCACGAAAAAGTTGGTTACCTGTAAGAAGTCATGACTTCGGGATCTCTTAGTAGTCTTTGTCGACGTAGAACATCTACAATGAGAAAATAAAGAACCTGCCAGATGCTGTAAGCAAACAAAGGAACGAAAAACAGCCACGTCCAGAGATAAGATTTGCTCTCTACATAAGGCCATGAAGCTCTCTGTGCAGTTCCTTCGGGATGCATGGCTTCAAAAAACACAGGGTCCCACCATCTAATCGTGAAAAAAACCAATCCTGAAAGACACAATTGCTGCATCAACTACGAGATGCTTAATTCATAATGGAATTACAATTTCTATGCACTATATGTTCGATAAAAATTCAAGAACCAAAAGTAACTCTTTTCTACACATTATGTACAATGTACTCTACGGATACAGGAATGCATAGAGTTGAATTTAGTAAAATAAGAAACTGTTGGAACTGTTCATTTAGAAATTTTATAAAAATCTAATCATAGGTTCTTCTACCTGTCGAAACAATAGGACCGTTATGCTCATTACTAAACTTGTTGAATAAATTAAATATAACCAAGGTATATCTTTTTGGTCAGAGGTTGAATCGATGATCACAAGAAGAATTAGGCCAAAACTTAGGATACATTCTAGGAAAATCAAACTTCCATTGAAGAGAAGCAAATGAAAAGTCACAATGCTTAGGTTATACACAGAAATTCATGATACTGCAAAGCACACAGTGCTTTGTATTTGCAATAGAGTGATGCTGTGGCAATGAAAATGACATAGGGAGTACTCAAATGTAAATACGACTCCAGCATCCGCCTATTTTTAAGAAAAATAATAAAGTATGATAGAATTTCAATCAACCTCAATTTCTAGTAACAGACAGTAATATAAGAACACTAAACTTGCATAGACCTTTTGATGAGTAACAGTTTCACCAATCAAATTTATAATGAAAATTTTTTAATATGCCAGCCTAAAATGGAAAATCTTTAGATGACATTCCACCACCTTCACGTCTTTACTTACCATTTAGAGGAAAAGTTCACAAAAAAAAATCGAACAGAATCAATATTTAATGCTAGGTGCTTCATGAGTACAAATATATAAAATGGGTATACATCAAGAAGTTCAAAACACTGGCAAGTACAACTGCAGCTTGAGTAGTCAAGAGGCGACAGAAGAAAAGTAGTAAATGAGTAAGCTGAATGATTAAAAGTGAATTAGCGATTTTATCCTCAAATCTTAAAATAGAAAATCAAAACTTTCTTTCGAGCTGGAACACTATTTGCTGCCAGCAGAACCACTAAAATTTGAAAGGCAAAAAAGGTTGACTTACCAGGCAATAGATGTATGAAGACACTTACGATTTTGTCCATAGAATTAAAAACTAAGCTACATCTCCAAATAATTAGTGCCCACGCCAATGGCCCCTGTAATAATATTATAAGATTCAGAATAAAGGAAAAAATGAACCTAAGTCATCAAGATGAGACAAATGTACCTCTCAACCAACTGATTACCTCTGCAAATGAGAAGCAAACCATGAAAAGCTTCTCGTTTCTTGGATAAAAGAGAAGCATGATCAAGAAGATTGTATTGGCGTAGTAGCAAAAATCCTGCATGAAACAAGAACATAAGATAATAGTTGATTCCTTCTTTGATATTTCCCTTCAACCTTGTCTGTCCAACAATTCAAAATTATTAAGATCTTAAAGATCACAAGTTTGTTTAAGAATGGGCATTGAAAGAGCTTTGCAACCAATGAAGTATGATGTTACAAATTTGTAATCCAAAAGGGAATCTTGAATGTACCAATCCAGATTATTTTTTGGCAATGCAGCTCGATAAATTCTTGTTTTAAAATTTTCATCCAGTTTTAAGTTCTCAAAGTGAAACAACATAATTTAGCATATATGAAGTTCAAAGTTATAAATCTGTAATCCAAAAGGGATTACTAAATGTACCAATCCAGATAATTTTTCGACATATGCTGCTGGATAAATTCTTCTTTTAAAATTTCCATCCAGTTCCATATTTAAGTTTTCAAAGTGAAACAACATAATTTAGCATATAAAGTCCATGTTAACTAATTAACTGTCTAAACTAAGCTCCAAAATAAAGCACAAGAAATTTTACGAAATGCAGAAATTATACATTGCAACGAGTTCAAGCTTACCAAAAGATAGTAGTGCCATTTTTTGTATCGATAATAAATCCAACGGAGAGGAACAAAAATTACATAGAACACACAATATACATATGGAATATCCTGCGGCCCTGATTAAGCAATCAACAAAGAGACCAAAAATTATGATGCAATCACAAGACAAAAGCCGAATTCAAAATGTAATGTAAACTAACTCTTGAAGTAAACACTGTTCCACTCACTTGCACCCAAAATAAAGCAGAATGCCCCAAAACCAAGAACGCCCAACAAATGTGTCACCTACAAACCACCATAAATCCAATCAATACAACCATCAATGAAATATCACACACCCTGTAAGAAGTTAATGCTAAAATTAAAACAATTTATGTGAAGAAACCCATGAACTCAACTAAGTAGAAAGCAAGCTAATACATTAAGAAATGATGTGTCTGCCCTTTTGTCATACCTTATTACATATACATACACATACGTATGATTCTTGAATTTATATGTACATGTATACAAAGATTCTTGAATATATATGATTTGATACCTTATTGATGAATCTTTCATGTTCTTCAGCCTGTTTGGCGATCTTAACGGCTTGTTTGGATAAGATCTGTTTGGTCTGATCTGCTTGTTTCGACAACATTTCCTTGGTTTGAGCAACTTTCTGGGCGCAAAATCGAACATAACCCGCATCAAGGAAGAAAAAAATCACCAACCCAACTCACAAAAAATCAAATATTTTCAATCTACATGCATAAAAATTTATCCAAACACACACACACACACACACACAAATAGAACAGTACCTTGGATCGATCTTTGAACCTTTGTTTGACCTTCCCAAATGAATTCCCATTTGAATCCTCCATCTCTATATTCTCTTCGCTGCTTCCCATTTTTTTTTTCTTTGTTTCAAGACACTGTTTTTGTGGGGAATCTAAAGAAGGTGGTGGAAATGGGATGTGATTTGCTCAATTTATTGTATTCTGACTTATGAGCGTGTGCATACATGATACATAAATATACGGATAGGTCCCGCTCTCCCTCTCTCTCAATTGCTAATCTTTCTGATTATAGTCTCTCAATATGATTACTGCTGTCATTAAGATTCTAATTGCGGTTATCAAACAAATCCCAAAATATTGGGTTATTATTAAATTAAATTAATCGTTGCTACGAGTAGGATAACCGATAACATATGTGTGAAACAAATTTGAGGAAACCACCATTTCTGGACTACGTGTCCTTATTTGGGCAAGTTGAACTGCCGAAGCAACACGATTCATATCGATGTTTTTTCTATTTTATATTTTCCCTTGGAGGGAATAAAATACAGACAAAAGATTGGCATATTTAATTAGTTATATTATGTGAATTCTTTTGACAGAATGGTGCTTATTGTGAAATTTATGTATTTTGGTGTCTAATTCGTTCTTGTTTAACAAGCAAGGTAAATATTTTTCTAATTTTAATTGAAGAAAATCGTAATTAGTTTCTTACTATTTGTAAAAAGTACAAATGAGTTCGATACATTTATTTTTTATAAAAAAAAAATATTTAGAGGAAACTAACGATTTTTCTTTATTGAATTAACATTTTATTGAACAAAATGAAAATAAACTAAATTGTTTTATATATTTTACTAACTATTATAAAATAACTAAAATTTAAGTTCATAACTATTAACAAATATGTTAAATACAATTATTTTTTTATTATTAAGTAATTATATTATTTTAAATTTTAAATTTTATTTTATCGTTACAACATAAAAAGAAAAATAATTTTGTTACAAACTTTATACTCAAATACATTTATTTAATTGAATTATTCGTTTATTAACTACAATATTAGAGCTTCAATTGTATTCTTCATGTTTTAGTTTATCGTTGTATTACCGTTTCAAAAATATAGAATGCATAATGTGTAAATTAATTTTTATTAGTATTTTTATGTTAAAAAAATATATAATAAGATTGGTTTAATATCATAAAATTATATACGTTAATTTTTTTTTTTTTTTTTGTTCTCTCACTTTTAAATTGCACTACATATCTCTAAATTTTGTTTATTGTCGCACTTAATTCTTCATCTTTTTTTATCGTATTTTTATTATCAATCTTTTATTAATTAACACATCTAATTCTTGATGATAGTTTCTATCCAAATATTATATTAGCACGCTTTGAAGTAGGAGACCAAATATTATCGCATTTTTTGTATTTATTATTTTTTTGTTTATGTTAAAAATATGAAAGACAAATAAATCTTTTGACACATTCTCAAAGAACTTTTTTAACAAAAATCGTTATGAGAAACAAGACGTCCTAATTAATAAAAAATTGGTGATAAGATTTAGACGAAAAAATATTAAGACATAAATGCGACAATGAGCGAATGTTGAAAACTTTAGTGTAATTAAAAATAAGTGAAAAAAATTAGTTTAAATATACTGACGTGCAACACATTTAATTGTATAAAAGGTCCATAATCTTTATTTATTATAACATTTATGTTCTCAACTTTATTTTATCACAATTTTATCATTAATTTTCTTTTAATTAGCAAATAAGTTCCAATCTAGTATACTAACACATCATTTCGACTTCCTTTCTAATTTTCACGTTACTTGCTCTAATTTGTTAATGCAATTGAGTTTAGTTTTCTTTTTCTTTTTCTTTTTATTTTCATTATGTCCCCATTTGTGGATAATAAATTAATTGAAGAGGGATAGGGTTCTTTCTAGATTCATATTCCGCCTTTCAAGGAAGAATTTTGCATTTAAGAATATTATCCCAAATGACAATTAATAATAAATAGCTCACACTTTCCAAATCATTCCATGATAATTAATGTCATTACAATGAAGATATTTAATGTCATGATGGTAGTTGTATTTCTGAACTCAAGTGTTCGACCATCGTCTAACCCTATCAAGACTTATGCTCCATTTGGTACAATTGTTGTGCGTTGAGTTTTTAGCAGTAGAACTTTTGATAGTAAAATTTTTAGTAGTAAAATTTTTGTTAAAAAGTTGTTGACTGTTTGGATATGAATCGAAAAAGTGTTGTGAATATTAAATTAAATGTTTGGTTGCATAACTATAAAAGTACTTTTGTATAAACTTTATATTTATTTGATTAAAAACAGTAATTAATTATTATATATCTCATATTATTTGTTTTAAAATAAATAATTTTTTATATCTTATAATAACTATTAAAATTAATATAGTAATTTAAATATAATAACACAATTATTTTATTATATTTGACTAAACAATAATTAATTATTATATAACTCATATTATTTTTTAAAAAGAAATCATATATTTTTATAACTTGTAATAACTGTTAAAATTAATATATTAATTTAATTATAATAACATGATTATTTTAGTATATTTGATTAAACAATAATTAATTATTTAAATCAAACATATTATGTATAATTTGTATTATGTTATTTAACACGTCAATATTTTTTTTCCCACTTTATATAAGTGTATAAAGTGACAATTTGATATAAGTAATTAATGTAGTAAATAAATTAATATCTTTTTTTTGTGTGTGTGTGTATTTTTGGGATTCTTTTAAAACAGCTTTTTAAAACTTTTTTTTAGTCAAAAAGTGCTTGTTGACTTTAACCAATTAAACAACAATAAAAATAATCAAAAGCACTGTTACTCTTTATGAAGTGTTTTTAGACTTCAAAAAAGCCCTTCCAAATATACTATTAGTACAGATTTTTTCTCAAATTAACTTGTATATAGAATTGAACCTGTCGAGTCGATATTTTTTTTAAATCAATAAAAAAATATATAAACAAATTGTAGGAACTAGAGTTCCGTCTAACTGGACATGACCTTGCATTTTTCTGTACGAGCCATAACAAGCTTGTAAACGATTTGCATCACATCAATATTATATCAAAACCTGGATGATGCTAAGCTACCAAAGCACCCTTTTGGTTTGGATCACATGCGGCAAGGATATCAAGAGAAATCTCTTCATTTTTAAAGGGAAAAATATTTATAATTAAGTTTTATTTTATCTCAATCTCTTTTGTTACGTTTGCGCTGAAAAAGTTTGTGAAGACGAGGCGGGTGAAGACCGACCCTAGTTGGGTGTTGAGTAATCCCCTGACGCTCTTGCAAGCTAAATTCGAAAATTGATACGATAGCCTGCGAATGCAGCTTGTCACAGTTATAGCCTTCTAGCATGTGGCTGAAAGGGACCTCCACATTAAACTACTGACATGACACTTAGGATGCGACACGACGATATTTAAGATTGCACCACTTGTCGCACATCAAAAAAGGCTTAGCCAACTAGCTTTGGCCTATAAATATTAGAGTCATATTTACAAGATGGGGATGATGAAAATCTGCTTAGAAAAAAGATACTAAACCAAACTCCTTTATATTGATTAGTTTAAGTGTTCTTCATACCAGTTAAGAAAAGTGATTAGAGGCCCTCAAACTGTTATCTCAGCCATAACGTGTATCTCCTACACTCAAATACATTTCCTTTTTACACCCCAAGTGTACCATAGTGATTCACATGTCCACGTGGTCGTCCAAGTGTGTTGATAAAATATATGTCGATAGAAGAGACTTAGAAATCTTATTGACAACTATTTTTAGATGTCGTCGTTTTTTATAATAAAAGTTGTTATTTAAGTGCATGAAATGTAGTTAATTAATCTTTTAATGTACTCCCTTTCTTTGAATGGAGTAAATTTTACTTCTATTTTTATTGTATTGTATTTTAATTTTGTTATTAATAAAATATGCCACCAGATTTGATTTTTTGAAAAATAAAGACATATATTGTAGACATGTATTATGATTTCGTTTATTACCATCATTTTTTCAAAATTTTAAATTGGGCGTAAGTTTAGAACATATTCCATGTTGAAACTAAATTTTCAATCCCAATTAATTATTTAAATATTTTTTCATTGATGAATCATATTCTACGCTTATTGAGTCATTGATTATTTTCATAGTAAGTATTTCATCTTTGTAATATCTCCACTTTAGTTTTTGTAATTTATCTTTTATTTTAATTTTGTCATCTTTTATTTGTAGTCTTGTCCTTCAACTTTTAAATTTTTGCAAGTCGGTCCCTATATTTATATTTTTATGTCAATTTAGTCATTTATAGCATCAATATTTGATATAGATATTACAAATGATATTGTGTATCAGTGTTTGATACAGATGTTACAAATAATATTTTGTATCACTGAATATTTTACTGAATATGTTACAGATTATATTATATTATTTTACACATCACATATTATATGAATTGATATTCTGTATCACTAATATTACATATGTTACAAATAATGATATCAATAGTTTTATTTGTTAAATTTGGCATTGTATTACATATCTATATCATATTGATGTTACACAGTATCAATAGATTTTTAGAGTTCAATGTGTATATTAATACGAACTTGTTGAAGTAAAGTGCTGGTTTTGCAGTTGCAACAATTTCTATTTAGTATCACGGTCTGATACAGATGTTACAAATGATATTGTGTATCACTATCTGATACAGATGTAACAAATGATATTTTGTATTACTAAATATGTTACAGATTATATTATGTTATTTTATACATCAAATATTACATTAATTGATATTCTGTACTACTGAAGTTTACATCTCAATTTGTAACACAGATTGTTACAAAAAATCATTTGTAATATCAAACATTAATACACAATATCATTTGTAACATCTGTATCAAATAGTGATACTATAAATGACTAAATTGACATAAAAGTATAAATATGAAGATCAACTTGCAAAAATTTAAAAGTGAAGGACTTGAATTACAAATAAAAGAGGACAAAATTGAAATGAAAGAGGTACATGAACTAAAGTAGAGCTATTATAAATATGAAAAATTTAGTGTGAAAATAATCAAAGACTCAAGCAGCAAATTTACATATTCAGTTACCATATATTATTTAATATAATAAATTAAAAAAATAGTTTTACAAAAATAGTATTTTCAAATAAATGAAACAAGAATAACTTTTTAAAATTATTTTTAAAAAGAGGCTTATTTAATCCAAGCACGTTTAGATGCCAATGGTCTGGGCTTTGGCAGCTCACTTTTTTTGCTTTTTGTTAGCCCAGTATAAAAGTATATTATTTTGGGAAAATTACGTATATATACATTATCTTGAAATTGAAAGTTGAAATGTACTAGATTATTACCAAAAAATAAATAAATACTTATAACAAATCAAATTAATTGAAAAATAATGGATTTTTAATAAAATCTTCATTTTAGCAATGTTACTATCCAAATTATCTACTCGACTGTTTCATTTTGTTGTTATCCAATAATATCATCAAAATTGATTTCAAACTTTAAATCTTGTTTAACAAAATCACAGTCAATATAGATTTCTTTTGTTCAACAAATACGCTGAAATTTATCCAAACTTTTCAAAAACTCCAATTCAGAGTCTGATACTACATATTGCTAATAGATTAAATATAACAGCTTGCCCATCTCAGTATAGCAATATTCAGTAACACTTAACACGGTGTAAGATACACTCCATGTGAATGTCTTAACAACGTATACCAACAAGAACTAGTATCAAGATAGAGATTGTTAGTTTCTTCTCATGGTGTTTAGTGACTTCTTTTTTGTCACATCTGTGTTGCTTTGGGCTAGAGAAAGATGACATAATCTTACATTTGGATATTGAATTGCTACCATTCCAAGTAACCGCCATCACCAAAAACATGAGAAACGCAAACTAGGACTAGAAATTAGAGAACACTCAAAAAATTATAACACAAAAATGGACAAATTCAATAACTTGCAAATTTTGGTCTAAACAAGAAATATAATTCCTTTTTGACCTCATTTTAGTTGAGAATGACTCTAAAAGTAATCAGAGACGAATATGATAGAGAGCCGCTATTTCATTCACCGTTCTTATAAATCTATCATACTATAAATTTATCCCTATTAAATTTTTAAAAAGTACTATATTGATCCCTATTTTTAAACATTGCTCTTATTAAATTCACTCATTTAAACATTGTATATCCACAAAGTTTAAAATCAAAACAAATTATTTACAAAAGAACATATATAACATTATCCAACCTCTGATAATAATCAAAGCTAATATATTACGCAATTTTGCAACATATTACGTTACTTACCTCTAGAGACAATTAAAATTAAAAGCTAAAATTTTTTCTTCCTTATGCTAACAACAAATAGCATATGATTTAATAAATTTATATTATTACAAAAAAAAAATTCAATCACCTTGTTTGCATCTCTTGTCTTCCTATTATAGTTCGTCTATAAATATGTTGGATAAAGATTATTACTAACAAAAAAAATTAAAAAAATAAAATAAAATAAAGAATGAATGATACTTTAATTCTATTAAATATAGATATTGACATAAATTCAAAAAGAAAAATAAAAGAAAAACAAAACACCAATCCTCATTAAATCCATAAAAATCACCACTTAAAAAAGATCATCACAAAACTCACATAGTAAATTATTTAGCACAATCAGGATATTCATACAATCTATCATTAAAAAAAATATCATCCAAAAAATAAAGAAAATAAAAAAAGAAGAAATAGATGAATTGCTCAACAATCACAATTCAATTAAAACCAGAAAAATAAAGTATGAGATAAGATTAAAAATAATAAAATACTTACATTTTCAAAGTCTTACTCATATATTACTATGAGTCCCGTTCTCCTGCCCACGGTGGGCAGGAGAAATTGTGCCCACTGCTGATGTGGCACTGCCACATCAGCAGTGAATCAGTCAAAAATTAAATGCCAAAAATATGTATATACATTGTCTATATCTCTCTCACCCCACCCCATTCCCCCTTCCTCTCCCAAATCTCTCACGCGCCCATTTCTCTCATCTCAAACTCACAGCCCCCATTCCACACCCCCATTTCTCTTTCTACCATTTGTGCCCTAAATTTCCTTCCATTTGTGCCTTAAATTTAAGCAGCTGGAGAATAGGTGGGTTTGCCGGCGTTGGTTCACTGTGAGGATGGCGGTGGGTTCGCCGGCGTTGGAAGATAAGCAGAAGAAAATGGGTGGGTTCGCCGGCTTTATGTTGCAGAAAAGGAGGAGACACCGGCAGATATGGAAGATAAGCAGTTGGTGGCCGGACAATGATAAATTTGGAAGATAAGTAGAGGAAAATGGGTGGGTTCGCCGTGAGGATGGCGGTGGCCTGTGTGTGTCAGAGCTAAGAGGAGGGGTTGGGAAACCTATGGTGGTGGAGGAGAGACCGGCAAAGCTAGAAGTAGAAATGGAGGGGGAGAAACGGAAGCGGCGACCGACGACCGGCGGTGGATTTAAAAAACTAGCATCTGTAAATGGGTAAAAAAAACCAACTCGCGGAGTGTCGGTAGGCCACTGAGGTTTGTAGCCAAGTACTTTGCGTTTGTTGTGGTGGCGGTGGCGACGGCGACGGCACCGTGAGAGTGGTGGTGCATTGGCAGTTGTGGGATCTGACAATGGGGGTGGTGGGGTGTTGCGGGGGTGAGAGAGATATAGACAATGTATATACATATTTTTGGCATTTAATTTTTGACTGATTCACTGCTGATGTGGCAGTGCCACATCAGCAGTGGGCACAATTTCTCCTGCCCACCGTGGACAGGAGAACGGGACTCATATTACTATATATGTATATATTTGCTTTGATGGTTTCTCTTCCAATGTTTGTTTTTGTTTTTTAGTTAAATAAGATATTTTATGAATATTAGGGTTTTAGAGGATTTTAAAGGATTTCTTAATATTTATAAATTCTCGTAGTAATGAAATTAAATAGAATTTCATAGAATTTATAAGATTTCAACAGAATTTTATATTACACATTTTGATAGATTCTCATGAATTTGTAGTCTTTTTATTGAAAATAATAATTTTATCTCCACTTTAAAATCGACCAATTAGTTATAAACAAGTTGTACACTTTTCTCGCAAAGCATATTGCACCTACTAAAAACTAAATTTGGAATTTAACACTTTTTTTGGACAACTTTAACACTTACAAAATGGAGCAATTAAAATATACAATCCCAAAAAATTGATAAATTTAAATAGAAAATGAGTGCGAACCACGTCATTTTTTTACCATAAGAAAACAATATCTTATATTTTTTAAAAGTTAAAAAGTTATTTCATGAAGTATCAAGAATGAAATTCTCAATACGATATTTAACAATCGTTAAAAAATATATTATTAAAATAAAAAAAGCAAACAATTTAATAAATTCACGTGCTAATACATATAAGTAAATTAAAGAATTTAGTATTTATATTTATGAGCTCGAAATCTATTGAAATTTCTTAACATCTTCTAATTAATGAAATCTTTTAAATCTATTAGGGTCTGTTTTCTTTGCCATTTTCAACCCATTTTTTGTTTTGTATTTTTGAAAATAGTGAAAACGTGTTTACTTATCTATTTTTGAAAATGCATTTTTCAACACACCAAAAAAATTTATAAAGAAAACACAAAACGACAATTTCACTGTTTTCTACGTTTTGTGTTCAAAATGCTGAGATTGTCAAAACAGTCAAAACGCGGGTTTTGGCCGTTGAGGTATGCGTTTCGAATTCTATTGCGCTCTTTTTTTTTTTTTTTTTTCATTTTACGCTGAGCAAAATAATGGTGATTTAACTATTTTTCACATTTTTTTTTTATTTACAAAATGTGGTTCTTTACCAAAGTGGCTAGAAGTGTGATTTTATAAAGAGAAGGTTAGGTGTTCAATTCCCTTATCCCTTCTAAGTTTTTTAATGGTTTTTAAATGTTTTTTATTCCATAATTAAATGTTATTAATTCCATAATTAATTCTTTTTAATTTTTTAATGGTTTTTAATTGTGTTTAAATGTTTTTAATTCTTTTTAAATGTTTTTAATTCCATAATTAAATATTTTTAATTGTGTTTAAATGTTTTTAATTGTTTTTAATTATTTTTAATTTCATAATTAAATGTTTTTAATTGTGGTTAACTATTTTTAATTGTTTTTATTATTTTAAATTGTTTGTAAATGTTTTTAATTCCATAATTAAATGTTTTTAATTGTTTTTAATGTTATTTAAATATTTTTAATTGTGTTTAAATATTTTTCATTGTTTTTAAATATTTTTAATTTCAAGTTTAAATTGTTTTTAATTAATAATTATTTTTAATTCTAAGTAAGTCCAAATTTCTAAAAAAATTCAAGTAAACGCATTTTCGAATTTTCTGTTTTCAGAAACAATTTTTTAAAATTCCAAAAAGAACGCATTTTCAAAAATTTCAAAACAAACACTCAAAACACAAAACACAAAACACAAAATGAATTCAAAACTCAAAACACAAAACTCAAACGCAAAGAAAACACCACCTTAGTTATTAGAGATGCTCAGATTTCTAAAGAATCTATTTAAATTTTAGTTGAAGACACTTAAATTTAAAGGAAATCTATTAAAATCTAAATTGGAGACACCTAAATTTATATGAATTCAAAATTCATTTAAATCTGAATTGAGGACACAATCTTAGTTAAATGTAAAATCTAAAAGAATGTAAAGTGTTCAAAGCGGTTAATGAGGATATATTTTATTTAGTTTTATTCTTGTCTATTTAAGTAATTTTACATCAGATTAAAATTGTAATAAATATATAAGAAATGTGGATAAAAAGAGCGGCTCTCATATGATATTTAAAACTAGAGACATACGGAGTTAGTGATTTTTTAAACTTGATGGTGTGTCTTTGATATTGTCGTAGAGATCACAGAATGTTTCTAATATTGTCTCTTATATTTATTATATACTTATAATATGAAGTCGGTAGGCTTTTTGGGTGGAATGTTCTTTCGAACCTCTAGAATATTCTTTGAAAACAAATCAGTGGATTTGTCTTTGTTTGGCGCTCAATTTGAATATTGGGGAAGGTCAATGGGCCATTTTCAAGCCTGTAATGGCCAAATGTGGACGTGCATGAGTACACAAATGGATCACTAATGCACGCTCCATAAAGTTTTTATTCAAAATTCAAAGTAATACCTTTTGAAATTATTCACATAAGCCATAAGTAAAAGACAAAGACATAACTCTTGTCAAGCATAACAAAATGGAATTTCATTTATCATCCAACCATAATTCATTTGAAATATAAAAGTGTTTATGAATATATTAAAAATATAATTAATGTTTAGTATATTCTACCGAATTATACTAGTTAGGTGTTATGTTTAATTTAATTAACTCGACATGATGCGTCAAACATGTCAATAGGGACTATAGTGTTCTATTTGTTTTTATGAAGTAAAAATGTGTTTTCTTCCTTCGACAGTGGTGGGTATAGTGTAAAATTTGAAGCCCACGTGGTGAAAAAATAATAAGAATTTATGTGTGAAATACTAAAAATCAATGTTCTAAAAAGCGTAAAGCGTGGTTAGGCGTAGAGGTCGAGCTTCTAGCTTTTCAGGCCTAGGCGAGTCCTAAACGAGACCGAGATAAGGGCAAGGCGAGGGCGATGCGTGATGCGTAGAGGTCGAGCTTCAAGCTTAGGCGAAGCCTAGACGAGACTTAGGCGTGATTTTTAGAACAGTACTAAAAATATTTAGTACGTTAAATTTGACAATATTATACAAGAAAAAAACATATATAATAAAAATGATGAGATGTCATGTTCAACTTGATCAATTTAGCAATTAGCATGATGTGTCAACACATGCGAACGATAATCATAAAATTACAATTTGTTTTATGAAGTCAAAATGTGAAAGCTGACAGCCGCCTTATCATTTTTTACACTTTTCCTTTGTGTCAGACTAAGAGTTCCATACTTATGTATCATCAATCAGTCGTAGCGGTTCGGTCAATCATAGAGTCTCCAGACTGCTTTCGTTAAAGTAGTTCGGACGGATCTAAAAGTGTCCTCCAAGTGTTGCCAGACGCTCCCACTTGGGGCTGAGTCATCATATGGGGCTTACCTGTCAAGTGTCACGTGGGTGTATTTTTGGGAGGCGTAACACAATATACAAAATTTAACTTTTATTTCCTCTTAGGCTTGGTTTGGTATTGCTGTGCTTTTAAAAGAATCAGTTTCTGCTGTGCTGTAGAAAGAATCAGTTGTGGGAAGAATCAGATAAGTGTTTGGCAAACTCTTGTTTCAAAATTGCTGTATATTTTAAAAGCAGTAGTTGAACGTTTGGTAAACAAAAGTGATTTATTGCTGTAACGGTATTAAATTACTAAAAAAGACATTGATTATAATAATGTTATTTTGTATTATTATTATTATCACGAGTGGTAATTTTTTTTTTTTTTTTTTTTTTTTGCATAGTCAAATATTTTTTAACAAGACAATGCATTTATTATTATTGTTTTAAAATAAAAATTAAACACCTAATAAATTTCAAATTTTATAAAAATTACAAAATAAAAGTATAGTCGTGCAAAAATTAATTAAATTTATATTATTTTTTATGCATCCAACTTGTATCAATTCGATTTCTCAAATGAGTATTAAAGGAATTATTTTAATTAATTAGGGGTAAAATAGATATTTTAATAATATATATATGAAAAGCTAAAAGCAGAATCTGAAAAGTTACCTTTTTGCTGCTTCTCAAAATCTGCTGCCAGGTGAGTCAGATTATTTTATAATCATTTTTAAAAATTTTGCCAAACGCCTAAATCAACTTTTGATTGTTTGAGAATCAGAAGTTGGGCTTCAAAATCAATCTCAAACGGGACCTTAATATTGTCCAGTAAATTTAATCTATTTTACAAAACATGTCATTAGTGTTTGTGATAATTAATTTTCAAACTCAAAAAATTGAATCTTTGGCTCTCTTTTTGTCAAAGAGATGCTACAAGAATTCATTATCATATAATTACTTATGAAAAATGAAATAATTATTCAAACAAACAAGTGAAATAACATGCATTCTCTTAGCGGACAGCTCACCCATCTTGACTTCTCCTTCTAATTAATTATTAAAAGAATAAGACTAAATACACATTTTGGTTTAATTCATTTGTGGCCACATATTTCATCATATTTTTTCTCCTTCCCCAATATTTCTTTTTATTTTGTATTTTGATCCCCTAACTTTATTACAAGTTAAAGAACACATTATATTCAAATTGGAAGAAAATAACTAAAGGAAGATTAACCTACCTTAAAGTCACGTTGAATAAATATAGACACTGACAAACATAACATACAAGAAATTAAGAGAACAAGTGTTGATATGCCTATTCTTTATTTAAATAAATGTCCCATAAAAAAAACATAAATTGAAAAACGTAAACCAACAAATCGAATGCACATTAAATTATACAAAAATAGCTAGCTAATTACAAAAAGCACTTTATTCTGAAGCCATGCATAAGGACTCATCTAATATGTGAATTACTTTCAAATGAATTATTTCGTATTTTGTTTCAATTTTCAAACACATATTTTATAATCATTAATAGTTGAGAAATACATGTATCCTAAAACAAGTGTTTATGTACCTAATAACACTCAATAAATTTTTAAAGTTTAATGCATATTGTGCAATTTTCACATGAGTCGTGTCTATTTATTTCTAGTTTATTTGTCGAATATATTAGGTAATCTGATAATTTTATTTAAATAAGTCAGTGAGTATTTATGACTTGTTATGTAATGTGATAAGTACTATTGTATTGTTTAGTCGTTTCTAGTACTTTATTCCAGACACATCCTTGGGGATTAACATGTATTTATCGGAAGTGCCATGGGTAAAGATAACAAATATGGAATACTATGGGCACAAAGTGAAAATATCAAAAAATACAGGGGCACGACTGACTGAAAGATTACTCTGCATGTTTCGTGTGTCTTCAGCTTTAAGCCTTTAACTATGAATTAAACATTGTCACGCCAATAGAGAGAGAGAGAGAGAGAGAGAGAGAGAGATTCTTTAGAGAGAGAAATCAAAGCCCGAAAGCATCGGCCTAGCCATCGTTTACTCCTTGTAAGATCTTCATTCTCTCTTCGCTTCTTTTGTTCGTCAATTTTCTGTTCTTAGAAATTTCAAATTAATAGCTGGTCAATTTATAAATACAAATAGTTACGATTAATCCGTACCGTATTTAATTCATTATCTGATGCAGAGACTGTAAAACCTTTGAATTAACTTGTTTTTGTTTTAATTTTGAGTTGCCACATAAATAAATAGAGCTAAAGACCCCCTCCCCACCCACAAACGTTATGTTAATGGTATTCTTGCTTTTAATTTTGCTAATATCTGTATAAAATGATTTACTTTCGATGAGAAATTTGGGGGTTATTGAATATTTTGGATTTTGGAGACGGGTTTTTTTAGTTATGCTAGATGTGATTTTGGACAGTGTCTAATGTTGGAAAGTTTCTGTGTGTTATTTTGTAGCTTGTGTGGAGATAATGTCAAAGGCAGATAATAGGAAAAAACCTGTTGAGAATGCAGGAACTTTGAAGTTTTTGAATGAACTCGAAACTATAAGTAAAGCCCTATATTCAGATAAAACACAGCCAAGGGGCACAATTTCTACTGTTAGTAGTCGATCAAAGTCTGTGGGGAAATCACATATTCCCGAACCCAAAACGAAGGTGAAGGATGCTAGCAAAAACACTAAAGATTCATTTGACAAGGATAAGAAGTCCATTTGGAGTTGGAAGGGTCTAAAGGCCTTGAGCCATGTCCGAAACCGTAGGTTCAATTGTCGTTTTTCGGTCCAAGTCCATTCCATAGAAGGGTTACCAGCATTTTTTGATGATGTTAGTCTTGTTGTGCATTGGAAAAGGCGGGATGGTGGGTTAGTGACGCACCCGGTTAGGGTTTGTGAAGGAGTAGCTGAGTTCGAGGAACAATTGTCTCATTCGTGCTCTGTCTACGGTAGTAGGAGTGGTCCCCATCATTCAGCAAAGTATGAGGCAAAGCATTTCTTATTGTATGCCTCAGTATATAATGCTCCTGAGCTTGATTTAGGGAAGCATCGGGTTGATTTAACAAGGTTGCTTCCTCTAACATTAGAGGAATTGGAGGAGGATAAGAGCTCAGGGAAATGGACCACTAGTTTCCGGTTGTCCGGTAAAGCTAGAGGTGGGACCATGAATGTTAGTTTTGGTTATGCTGTCATTGGGAACAATAGCACCGAGTCTTCTAGCAACAACTATGTTTCTGTGTCTCGGAGCTCGCTGCAGAATAGTTCAAGTACAATGAAACTCCTGGGACAATTTGATCGAACCGATGAGCTAAGTATTCTGCCAACAGGAAGCCTCCCTGCAAAGTCTTCTACCTCAAATCTGTCAGCTGAAGATATAAAGGATCTGCACGAGGTTTTGCCCATATCAAGGTCAGATCTGTCCAATTCGGTGAATATACTGTATCAAAAACTTGATGAAGAGGTGTCAAATGCTTCAGTTGATTATAAACCAGATACTCGACCTTTTTCTGAACTTGCTGAGCCTCTTAAACTAAATTCATTTATACCACCTGATTCTGGAAAGGAAAGTACCGAGACTGAGTGCGAAATTAATGAATATTCTGTCATAGAGCAAGGGATGGAGGAGTCCAAAAGGGAACAAGTGGAATCAGAAGAGATATCAAATGCTTCAGTTGATTATAGACCAGATACTCGACCTTTTTCTGAACCTGCTGAGCCTCTTAAACTAAATTCATTTATACCACCTGATTCTGGAAAGGAAAGTACCGAGACTGAGAGCGAAATTAATGAATATTCTGTCATAGAGCAAGGGATGGAGGAGTCCAAAAGGGAACCAGTGGAATCAGAAGAGGATAGGTTGAAGGTTGTTCAAGATTCTGCTGGAAAGAGTCTTGAAACTGGCACTGGTATTGAGCTACCCCTTGATCCCTCGATTGAGGAAATTGGTTGTCTAAAAGATGAACCATCGGTAAGTGACTGCAATCATGAGGAGAATGATGCATGCACTAAAGAGCTACTAATGAAGGAACTGGAGTCGGCATTGAGTTGCACCTCAGATTTGATGAAAGAAGGATTAGATTCACAAGAAGATGAATGTGATATTTCAGAGCAAGAATCTCATTTAGAGACTAAGTCAAAATACAGAAACCTTAGAAAGGGGAAGTCACTGAGCTTGGATGATATTACTGAATCTGTTGCAAATGAATTCTTGGACATGCTGGGGATAGAGCACAGTCCGTTTGGCTTGAGTTCAGATAGTGAAACCGAGTCCCCAAGAGAGCGCCTATTGAGGCAATTTGAGAAGGATTGTCTTGCCAGCAGGAGTTCCTTATTGGACTTTGATGATGACAATGATGATGTAGCATTTGTTACTGATGCTCCAACAGATTCTGGGTTGGGAACCATCTCTGATGACTTCCATAACTTGGCAATGGTTCTTGACTACAAGGAGAGGCCCAAGATAGAAACTGAGGCTATGAGGACTAAAACAAGGGCCTCAATGTTGGAGGACTTGGAGACTGAAGCTTTAATGCGTGATTGGGGCTTAAATGAGAGGGCTTTTCAACATTCTCCACCTAGCAATTCGGGCGGATTTCGGAGTCCAATTGATACACTTCCCCAGAATCCTCAGCAGTTGCCTCCCCTTGCAGAAGGTTTGGGTCCCTTTGTTCAGGCAAAAAATGGAGGATTTTTGCGATCAATGAATCCTGAGCTATTCAGGAACGCAAAAAGTGGAGGGAGCTTAATTATGCAGGTGTCTAGTCCGGTGGTAGTGCCTGCAGAAATGGGTTCTGGTATAATGGACATACTTCAGGGTCTGGCCTCTGTTGGAATTGAAAAGCTCTCAATGCAGGCAAATAGGTTGATGCCCCTGGAAGATATAACTGGGAAAACAATGCAACAAATAGCATGGGAAGCTGCACCCAGTCTTGCGGGACCTGAGAGGTTCGTCGTTCTGTTCAGCCATTGTCGTCTATCTGTGTTTTTGTTCATCTTTGTCTTAACATATGAGAAGGATAACTTTATTAACTTGTTTATCCATATTGCAGTCAAGGTTTGTTGCAGCATGAATATGAAATTATGCAGAACGTGTCCGGTGAGCAAAAGAGAGTCGAAGGAATAAACTTTGGTGCCAGATCTAGTAAGTTTGAATCAAGCTCACTTGGCAGTGATGCTGAATATGTATCCTTAGAAGATCTGGCTCCTTTAGCCATGGATAAAATAGAAGCACTTTCAATTGAGGGCTTAAGAATACAATCGGGCATGTCGGACAAGGATGCACCTTCAAACATCAGCCCGCAAAACATAGGTGAATTTTCAGCCCTCAAGGGAAAGACGGTCAATGTTGGTGGCTCCATAGGTCTCGATGGCACTGGTGGATTGCAACTTCTGGACGTTAAAGACAACGGGGAAGATATTGATGGATTGATGGGTCTCTCTCTAACACTTGATGAATGGATGAAGCTGGATTCTGGTGAAATTGATGATGGAGATCTCATCAGTGAGCGAACTTCTAAAATACTGGCAGCCCATCATGCTACTTCCTTGGAATTGTTTCGTGGAAGATTGAAGGGGGAGAAGAGACGGGGAAAGGGTAAAAAATGTGGCTTGTTGGGTAACAACTTCACTGTTGCACTTATGGTACAACTGCGTGATCCTTTAAGGAACTATGAGCCGGTTGGTACCCGAATGCTTGCTCTCATTCAGGTTGAGAGAGTGTTTGTTGCACCAAAACCTAAAATCTACAACACGGTTCCAAAATTAAGAAACTGCAACAACGAAGAAGAAGAAGGAGGAGGAGGAGGAGGAGGTTCCAAGGTTGCTAAAAAGGAAGACATAACCGAGGAGCCAACAGAGGACAAAGTCCTCGAAGAAGAACTCATTCCGCAATACAAAGTCACTGAAGTGCATGTTGCAGGTCTGAAGACCGAGCCAGGTAAAAAGAAGTTATGGGGTTCGTCTAATCAACAACAGTCTGGGTCCCGCTGGTTGCTCGCAAATGGAATGGGGAAGAAGAATAAGCATCCATTGATGAAGTCGAAGGCTGTCGCTAAATCTTCTGCACCTGCTTCTTCTTCACCAATGACGACTACAGTGAATCCTGGTGAAACCTTGTGGAGCATCTCGTCTCGCGTTCACGGAACCGGGGCTAAATGGAAAGAACTCGCTGCCCTAAATCCTCATATTCGGAATCCGAACGTTATCTTCCCCAATGAAACTATCAGATTGCGCTAATACTGCACTGTAATATTGTGTTTGACATTAGATAGATTATGTTAAATAGTGATTACCAAAATGGGAAATTGTGTAATGGCGCCACATAATAATGTGACAACTGTGTAAATCTTATTGATATTGGTTGTAAATCGAACACAGGTGACTGCTTTTGATTCAGTTGAATTTGTTCTTTGTATTAAATTTTCGGGTAAATAGTGCTAGGGGTCCCTAACCTTTGAACGTTGTAACGTTCGGGTCCTTAACCTTTGTTTACTAGCATCCGGAGTCCCTAACCTTTCAAACGTCTGTAGCGGGAGTCCTTTTTTGACGGAAAACGTCAAAAAATTCGTTAACTCACCACGCGCCCCATTTCTGAAGGGCAAAAATGTCCAATACTGTTCAATTATCATACAAAAGAGAAATTCATCAAGAAACAAAACTCTATGAATGATTCCAAAGCTCATATTTGTTCAAGCGCCTGTCATCTATCATAAACAAAGCATTTGTGTCATGAGATGAGGTAAGAATGTCATATATTTATCGATTTACCTTACTCAGATTTCCTTGAAATACAGTGAAGAAAACAGTCCTGTAGGAAATATAGTGAAGCCCAAAAAATCAAATTCTACAAGAAAGAAATTCTACCCGTGATTCTCAAATATCATTCAATCAAAGTAAAAAACAATTGGTGGAGGGGAAATTTTGGTGGAGAAAGCTGGAGGCGGAAATTTTGGTGGAGGAAGCTGGATGCGGCGGGGAGATCTACAAGGCCGCCGCAGAACCACGGTTTGCTGGTGTGAATCCCAGTCAAGATTCTTGATTTTGATAATCTCTTTGATCGGAAATTCTTAATTCCAGTCAACAAATTTACAGATGCTGTGAATCCCAATCAAGAAATTCATGATTCTGATAGTCCCTGTCTTTCCCTGTCTGTCTTTCATGGTCTATCTCTTTCACGAGTACTAGCAGATTCTTCACTGGCATGAGCAGCCGACGGAGCGGCACTGTCGTGATTTTGCTAACTTTCCCTGTCTGCAATATGTCTGCAATATGGTCTGTTGAGCTTGAAATTTGGAATTCATCACCGCGATTCACTCTTCTACTACTAAAAAACTGATGAAACTTTAAAAGAATTAAATTGAAATTATAAAATTGAAGGGGAAAACGAAAATACCATTGACTGAATTAAACTTGAATTTGCTATCTTCAGATCTGTGTACTGTGATACTGTTCTTTTGTCGGAAAATGGAATATGTGTACTGTGATACTGTTCTCTTGTGAACTTGGACATTTTTGCCCTTCAGAAATGGGGCGCGTGGTGAGTTAATGGATTTTTTGACATTTGAAAGGTTAGGGACTCCGGCTGCTGGTGAACAAAGGTTAAGGACTCGAACGTTACAACGTTCAAAGGTTAGAGACCCCTAGTGCTATTTACCCTAAATTTTCTTGAGTATAAAAGCATGGTCTTGTCCCAAAGGTATCGACACAACTGTTCAGAAATAAAATCAGTTAGTCTTGTTTAGTCTCTTTCAAAAGCATGGACTCAAAATTTTAGTGTAAATATTCGTCCAGGTAGAGGTGTAGAAGAGACATAATACCTAGTCGATGCTTAACGTATAAACCCCACAAGGAAAACAAAAACAAAGATTCCTGTCGAGTCAACAAAGTACGTGTTTTAGGCAGTCCAGTACAGCAAAATGTGAAGCCCGACAAGGCCCCTGCTTGTCTAGTTTTTAACCTCTGCACCTACAAGCTGGATAAATTGCCATGAAGAGCTGTATCTCTTCGCAAATAGACTGTTCGTAACCATGCCACATAGATTGGAAGCAAAACAAGACGTGTAAATAACAAGTGCAAAACAAACAAGAGAAACACTACTTGGGGTCCAGGAAGATCAATCAGATGTACATAAAACTATCTACTAAATTCATCATGTTGTTCCAAGCTATCAAAACGACCAGCTATTGATGAAATTCCTAGCCCGCTTTCAGTATAAAGCAAAAAAAAAGAAAAGAGTGGAGCAATATTGTGCCCTTATCTGTGCTTCCCCTTGCAACTATACACACAAACAACAGAATCTTGATGCCCGACTATAGCAGCCTTCTCTCAGTTCTCGGGCTTCTTCTCTTCGGGAAATATGATAGCCATGATTTAATCAAACCGCATGGATACATGGCATCAACCAGATATAAATCAGTTCCTAGTTCATACATTTTCCCAGATTGTCGAGGATGGGATCTGCGTTAACAGAAATAGGTTATGTTTTTTCCCTTATGTCGAAGAGCAAGTACCTAAACCAACACAAGAACCAATGGTCGGATTACAAATAGGAGTCATTTGAGTATAAAAATAACCGTATATACATGCATGGAAGGTTCAACTTGTAGCTTAAGGCCATGGCTGCAGTTTACAGACAAATGGTACATTTCAAAAGGTGGAATGGACAACACTGTATAATATTGATGGAGAAAAGAGAGCTAAAATCTTGTTCATTGTGCTATCCATCTTGTCCACTACTATATATCAAACATGCTTATAAACATTGTCTTTGCTTTTAAGTGAAGCATTCGTAACCATATAGAAACAGTAAATTCAACTTTCAAATGCATGCTACGACAAACAGCTGGTAGCCGTACAATATGAGGGACAATCACATAAATAGAAATTAGTCGACAATTCAATATAAAAATGTAATGGTATGGTATGCAAAGACATATTGGTCATTTCATAAGTAGGCAGTCAACAAGGCCAGTGAAAGTGAAACTCACCACATTAACTTAGAGCTGTAACTTAATCATTTCCGACCATTTGAAAATATCAGAATGGACTTGATCTCCTCCTAAATCTTCTCCTGTTGCTCCTGCAGCTACTCTGATGATATCTTCAATTAGGGCAAAGTTCCCCATTATATCTACATGAGCACCACTTTGGGTTCCCCTGCCCTCTAAAAGAGTAGCCGGAGAAGCATGATTATACTCCCTTATGTAAGTACGCATTCCTGAAGGATTGAATCGAGTATTTCCCCGCCAACCTTTTGCACACATAAAACCTGCACTAAGAACAGGGACCGTTTCATCTCCATCTACAGAATATACTCCGCCTTTCAAACAAGGGCAATCATCTCCACCCTCAGCTGCAGTATCAATCTGAAAAGGTATATAACACTCGGCTGCAGGACCAAACTTGTAGACATACGCTCGTTCTGTGGGGATTCCAACTCCATACATTGAAAAAATTTCCATGTCCGGTGCCATTGGTAATCTGAGACAGGAAAGCAAAATATTGACAACTTGTAGTAGGGAATATTGCAAAGCAAATCTCCAATACATGTTCCTGTAAAAGGAGAATATACTACCAGCATATCTATAACAAATGACTGGTATGGGAGAGGGAAAAAAGCATAAACTTTGGAAGGAATATAGAGAGCAAAATTCAGATGTAGACACAAACCACCAAAATCATGTTCACGTGTTTACTCGTGCCCTCATAGCAATGGGAGAGGGAAGGAGATAGAGATGTTTCCCTACCATTTAGACCATCTAGCTAATTCAACTAAAACTATCTGTTATTTTTATCACCACCACCAAATGGTGCATACTTCATCTTTCAAACAATGGTCAGCCAGCCATACGAAGGCAATTCATTGAAAGAAATTAAACAGTTGAAAAAGAGGATATGTTAGGAGAAGGGACAAAAGAAGATCAGGAGAACTTTGATTATCGGGATAGAAACTTACTTTGTTTCCAAGGGATTTGACCAATATTTGTAATGTTCATATTTTTTATCATCCAGGTCATCTGCAATCCCATACGAAAAATGAGCGTCACCACGCTTCATCATCTTTGGGGCAACAAAGTGAAGTAGATCCAAAATCGAACTAGCTGTGTATATTTTATAATCTGCAACTGCTTTGACACCCCCAATACCCATATCATGGTACTCTGTCCATACATCGCGGCAGGTTGTGTTTGCAAGATTTTTTCCCTTGATAGCACCCTATAGGTCACCCAAAAATAAACTAATAATTGAAGAAGCTAAAGCATGAATTTTCTATAGATTCTTGAATGCAGTAATCAAAACTGGTATACACAAATTCTGACAGAAAAAAAGAAAGAAAGAAAAAAGGAAAAAAAAAAAAAAGAGAGAGAGGAGGAAACTTTGCAGTTTATGTTTGATTTCAGACTGAATGAGCAATGCTGAACCTTCAGCAAGGAACAATTAGTAGTACGGTAGGTCTCTACCTGCTACCCAGTTTGAGCATGAAATCTGGCTGATAACAATTCCAGATGCATGATGATACTTGGGGTAATATGTTGAAAGCATTTCTTATTTAAGAACTGCAACCCAAAAGAAAAAAGAGAGTGCAAATAGATCATGCTACCAACAACTTCACTTAGCAATACACAATTTTTCTGACAAAAAAAGACTGCAAATAGATCATGCTACTAACAATTTCACTTAGAAGTGGATAATTTCTTTTGACAGGTCAATTAGGAACATATAATTATTCTAACAGACTTTGAGAAAACTGCATCCAATTGCTCCTTATCATGCTATCAGCAGAAGATGAAAACATACAGAAAAGATTAACTACAGATTTTAGAATCATTACCATGGTTTTTAAGCTGCACTAAGAGAGTAATAAAAGCCTACCCTCCAACCACAGTTAAATATTTAAACATCCAAAACCCAATCCTCATCATGAATCATCAGTGACAATATGTCGACCATATACTGCAACGGTTTACAGATGTTGATTTATGAACTATAATAAACAAAAATGAAACAAATCACATCGCGTTCCTTTCCAACTCCATTACACAAATTGAGTCTTCTCACAGCAGTCAGAAGTTTATTAACACTCATGAAGATTGCAGAGTTGACTTAACGGGATGTTTTATGTTGGTATTGGTTTAGTCATGCAAGCAAAATGGCACATAGAATTATGCCACAATCGAATAATAGATTATCTTATCTACGCAAACAGAATTTCATGGCAAATCATGAAGATAAGCTTTACATCCATCTAGAATGGATGGAGGGCAATTTATGGTTTATTAGACCAAAAGATGGATGGTCATTTTTGGTTTATGGATTGTTCTTTGGTCTCCATTACGATATCTTCTAATTTTACGGAGGAAATCTCATCCAACATTATTGTATTTCCTATATCACTACCAACAAAACTTCAATTTAGTCAAGTGCATCTGTCTTTTTGTAAAGAAAATCCTTCAAGATACAACAATAACAAACTAAGTATTGTTCCCAATAAATTTGGCGTCGGCCAATTGGATTCTTTCTACCACCTTATATGATTCATTGTAGATCTAGTGGAAGATCCAAAACAACTAGATCCTAACAACCACAATATGCCAAACTCAGTTTTGGCCTACCCTCTCCCTCTTCTAACCTATCTTATTGAGATTGTGTCACTCTCATGAATAGAAGCCTCTTTAGGTTATGCAAAACATGTCGTGATCACCTGAATTGTCATTCCCTGAATTTATTCTCAATCAGTTTTCCACTTGTTAAAGCATATTCTCATTTCTTAACTTATCCATTTTAGTATGGCCACACATCCACTTAGCATCTTCATTTCTTTATGAACATTTTGTCCTTTTATGGCTCAACCGAGTCCTTGAACAGCCGAACAATAATATTGTCCTCTTTATTTAGGGTAAAAAATAAATAATGTACTGTGGTATAAACTGACTACACAAAGGAAGTACAGCTCTAAGTTGCCTAATGCTTAGGTGGAAAGGGGGTATTGGTGTGAGTATGACCAATAATACTTGAAAATAACTTCTACAGCATTATATTTCAAAGTTTCATGCAGCATAATTGATAAAAATAGATCACATGGACGGACTGCTTTTCAGTTCAAGGTAAACAGCTTCTCTCAGTGAGTTAGTGGGATGGTAGTAGAAACATTACCTTAAAATCAACCCTCTCGATCTCTGAAGAATGTAACTCAGCTACATCCTTCCCAAATGCTAGCATTCTTCCATATTTAACACGAGTTGCATTAGCCGAATTCCCTGTCCCATTAGGTCTTTCTGTCTGCATATTATTGTTCCTTGGCTTCTTCACACTACATTCGTGACCTTCTTCTGGGGACCAATCAAGGCCACCCCAGACAGTGTCCCCACCCTTTGGTAACATTGACATTGTTGAATCCCATGACCGAGTCATTCTCATTACATGCTGTAAAGTCTGAAAACCAAAAACATCAATATCCAAAACACCTGGTGCAATAGCCCTGCACAAGGAGAAATTATTATAATATAGAACATGAATATCCAATGCAAAATAAACAAGAAATCAAAATTGTAGCACATGTTAAGGTCAGTCAGCGTGAAGACTAGTTTACTAAGAAAAGATTCACTCAAGCTATTCTAGAAACAAATATGGACACCAACAAAACATTCAACTCAAATTGAAAAAACACAATAACAAAAGAGACCAAATTAGAATTTGGTAAATAATAATCCCATCTTTTCCAGGGACTAACGAGACAAATTCTAAACACACCCAAACAAGAAACAAGTTAAGTCCTACAGGGCACAATGCAATTTATAGTTAAAGCCGAGTGCGGCAGGGAGTGTGTTTTGACCAAACTGATGAAGTTAAGGTTGCATTTGGCACACTTGATTAGACCGTATAGGATATTTAGTATAAAATTATAATGGATGGTATTGGATAGGTGGTATTATGGTGGATCTTATTATGGTATAGTATTCTTTAATTTTTATTCAAAAGAACGTCATTTGTACACTCAACCATGTAACATAATGCTGACCGTGGAGATGAGTTTAGGCCGGATAAGAAAAGATGTAGTAAATTACATTCTTTTAAATGAAAAACCAATTAATACTATTTATCTTAATCCACTATAATACTATCTATTATAATTTTATATTAAATTCCTTATCTGGTCTAATCCGGTGTGCCAAACGCAACCTAAATGATTTATCGATGAGGTAATCCTAATAATACAAACAAAAGTTTCACACAGTGAACAGAGATACATTCTAGAACAATCATCTATAACCAATCAAGCACTTATGTTAGAAGCAAAACCTGGCAACCGCTATATCCCTGGCTTCAGCGGAGAACAATCCTGAGACTACCTTTGGAACACCCAAAAAAGGTCCACCTATATTCATTACAGCTTTTATATGGTCAGCACACCAATTTGACCCACCCCCACCACCCATTGGAGCCGGTGCCTCCACCCATTTCATAAAATGCAAGAAATACAGAACACCCATTGAATGCGGCACAACCACCACCTTTTTACCACCACTTGTAGCTACCATGAGCTCTATATTACTTTTTATCCTGCTCAGAGTTTGGTCTCGAACCTGATAAGTTTGCAAGAGAATCATCTCATTTAAGCACCAATAAAATAGGCTCGAGTAAATATCTTGAGTTAAAAAAAAATTATATTGCAGATTCTAACCTCTTGACATAGACAATTTCACTTGCCTACTTGCATTTATATTGAGATATTCAGATTCTTATGTTTACCGTTGCATTATAAACTTCAAAGGATTATAGAATTAAGAGTGTCTTCGGCAAGAGAGACATACCTCAGTGTTCTGGAATGAGATCCTCCAATCATACGCAGCCATATACATATTTTTCTCCTCATATCCAATGCGAGCCAAGTTGGCAATTAATACTGCCCAAACAAAGTAACCTGGCGCGAAGTAATCAGCAGCTACAAGTCCAGATACAGGCCTAATTTTTATACCAGGTGGATCCAATCCAGTTTCATTATCCAGTGACATGTGCTCAACCCAGCACAAGGGTCTGCATAAATGAGAAAAAAACACTATATCAGAAACTATATAAGCAAAATAAGTTACAATGAAGAATGAAACCCCGAATCATCTTGGGTATACATTGCACGGACAAGATAAAATAAATTGCAGAGCTCTACTGAACTAACTCATCTAATACAAGCTGCAACACATTCCCACTGTAGACCTAACAATGCGGTTCTTCCACGCAGCAAGTAATTACAAGGTGCAAACATGAAGATGAAACTGATAGGACGTAAATTTCGGAACAAGCAGGAAGAAAGGCGTTAGAAACTATTTGGCATCATACCCATTACTTCATCTATTTTCATCACAAAGAGAAAAGCTTTCACCATTATGATGTTCCATAATCACTTCACGGGTATCTTACCACATGATGGACATAGGAAAATCTTAAGCAATAGCTTATAAACAAGATAAATCCTCAAAATACAATAAAAATATTTGGAGTATATGAAATAAAATAATTATACCCAAGTAGATACATCTTATTAAAGTCTTTTTCATTTGGGTACCATACTCAAGAAGATAAACTGTGTTGTTATTTTTTTTTCTTTTGTTCACTTCAACTCATCTCTGATAGTCAGCATTTCTAAATAGTGACAACCATTATTAAGGTCCAGAGCCGTTAACTTGTGGTGGTCCATGTAATTCACCATGTAAAGAACAAGTGAACCCCACATGCTGTGAATGTTTAAATCATCCAGCATTCATTAATGCTATTAATATTGGACTCAATAGTTTTCATCAGCAACGGGAAAAGCTGGTAATAGTCAACATTAAAACTTTTGTCAGAACCATTAAACACCTACCCACCATTAACTGGAAGAATCTTTTTATCTTTAATTACTATTCCAATAATAAAATTTCAAACTCTACCGTCTTTAAAAGATTCAAGCTTTTAACTTGGAATAAACCCAAACCTTTCACACGCAGAATAGAAACCATATGAGTTCTTGGACTATCACAATCATGAAAAAGGCTACCATTATAAAAGCCAATTACACCATTTACGAAATTCAAGTTCATCGCATTACTCAATTCAGTACTCAATAACATAAAGATTCTCGAAACACACACATATATGTGTATTCATATGCACGTGACAATCAAAGCAGGTTTTAATTTGATACCTTTTGTATACTTCACCAAAGGTACCGCCCCATAGCCGCTTTCTAAACAACCCTTCGGCACAGGAGTGCCCTTCCCACAACTCAAGCCCTCCAGTCACTATCCCAGGAACGAAAACCACTGGATGCTTTGCTGTGAGCCCTTCTTTAGCCAATTTCACCCCAGGTGGGTCGGGCATGGGACCCGTGATCGCCTCCGTTACATACTGCGGGAACGAAGCCGGCATTGCGTTGTACAGAAACAGCAAAAACCACCACATCGAACATATGCATCCTACGAACCAACAACAGTTGTCCACACAACTCCATTTTCTCCTCAATCTCTCGTCTGAATTCGATTTTGAATTGAAGTTCACATTTCCTTTCAAATTCGCAGCATTTGAATTCGATTTTTCTTGCAATTGATTGTTCTTTTTCTCTTTGTTTTCGTCCAATTGAGGCTCTGAATTTGGAGATTTCTTCGCTGCCGAGCCCTTTCTACGCCTCAGCATCGACATATGTGTGTTATGTACATACACACATTAATATATGTCCACACATCTGTATATATTGTCTGTGAACAATATGATTTACAAATGCAATAAAAAATGGATTTGATTACTTCATTTATTGTATTTTCTGCTTGTTCATAATCCTAAGCTCAGTCACGTATTGTATATAGGCGGAGAAAATGAGGAATTTTTTTCCTTCAAATTAGCAGAACAATAGTTGAATTAAATAATAAAAAATAAAAAACCGTAACCCTAAAGTGTGTAATTATATAATATTCAAACATATAGAGAGAGAGAGTCGGAAAGTGAGATTCCGGTGGGCGACAGAGTGAGCGACGAAGATAAAATAAATTAGAACTACAGCGACGTGTGGAGGCGTTGGAGGTTGGATCTACTACAACACAATGAATGCAGAGATAGTGGACTACGACTTTGTGAGGTGATGTTTGTGAGATTTTCCTGAACGATGATCTGATGATTTTTGAGAGTAAAGGATGATAATTGTACGGTTAGGATGTAGCTGTGATGGAGGTGGAGTAGGACGTTAGTGGCTTTTACGTTTTGGTTTTGGCTTTATAGTTTCTAGAGAGAGGTGTGATTTGTGGAATCTTTAGGATTGGCAGCCAAAAAAGCTGATGTTTTATTCATCTGAACTCTGAACCTACCTACTGGATACTTCAACTTTATTTGCCTAAAAAAACCAATTTCTTTATTGACTAATTGGAATTGTCCAAAAGAGGTTGCAACTAAGGTTGATCTCATCTACTACATATTTGTATTTGTATTTGAATTTTAATTAATGATTTTGTTGAATTGTTATTATGTGATTCGATCAAATATAAGGATGATAACTTGACCGATGTGAGAACCTGCCCGACAGGAATTTTAACACTTCGTTTCAGTCACCACTCAAATCCCTATACATTGGACGGGGGAGAACCCCATCGTCTCATTTTTTTATTTTTTTTATATAATTATATAAAAATTAATTTATACAAATAACTATATCAGGATATGGATCATGTTCTCAACCTTAATTCTTAATTTATGATAAACCCTGTCCCATAATTCGATTAATATGGGAATTTTGTTGCATTCATAGCGGGTGCATATTTTTGCCGTCTCTAATGAAACAAACTTCAAAATTATCTACGCTATGCTATACAATGCCCTGAATTAAAAAAAAAAAAATTACTCTCTTGACTTTTTAAGTTATTTAGTTATTCTTTCTCAATTTTGACAACTGCTCTCAAATCTCAATAATCTATCTTATCTTCTTTTGTGTTTCTTTTTTGGGTAATTTGCAGCTCCCATCTCCAATCTTTGAAATTTTGACACTTTAATTCTCATTCTTCTTTTTTTTGGCACCCCTATCGTCAACGTTTCATATTTTGGTGGCATTAGTCCCTATTGACGAATTCTGTCCAGTTTGCCGTCTAATTGGCACGTGCACTTCACATGGGTAACAAATCAAGGGTAAAAACTCAGAACATTATCGTCACAAGGTAAAATCTTCTGCAAAAACATAAGGATTTGTGCACAATTGATTGTACTCCTTCATCCGTAGCAATTGTATATGGTTGTTGAAGATTTTCTTCATTTGCGTAAAATTCGTATATTAGGATTTGGAAAGTCGTATAAGGATTAGTAATCATGAATTTTGTAAGTCAAATGGAACTCTCACAAGGTGAAGTCGACCCTATATACGGTATGATTATAACCCATTTGAAGTTCTAACATTTATTGATTTCATTGTTTTGATTTGGTATTGAAAGCCCCATTTTTTTGTTGTCGTAGAGGAAATCTCGTTCCTGGGTTTGAATATGTCCTTACCAATTTCTAGGAAGAGTAAAATCTCCTTCCAGAGTTTGAATATGTCTAAAAAGTCTTGATATCTAGGCGATTCTCACATTTGCATATCATCTAATCTGTCGCTCTTCACCAAATGCAGTGTTAGGAGAGCTCCAACGCAAGAGGGAGAGAAAAATGTGAGAAATGAATTGAGATTAACAATTGAATTTGTGCATCAGTGAGAGAAGGTTGGGAACGTTCTAAACTTTTACCCTTGATTTGTTACCCATGTGAGGCACACGTGCCAATTAGACGATAAATTGGACACAATCCGTTAACATGGACTGATGCCACCAAAATATGAAACGTTAAGAATAGAAATACAATAAAAAAAAGAGTGAAAATGAAAGTGCCAAAACTCCAAAACTTGGAGATGGCGGCTACAAATTACCCTTCCTTTTTCCCTTTAGTTTAAGAGAAAAGATTTGTTCTTGATTTTACTGTTCAAATATTTTAGTTTGTCCTTGACTTTTAAAAAGGAACATTTGGAATATTGGATACTTAACCCGTTACATAATCATTCTTTAATGTGCCAATAGCGCTAAATGAATTTTTCCAAAAAATGGCGATTGACTCATTTTAACCAGTAAATTATCGAATATAATCTTGTCTTCTATTCCATATTTTTTTCACCGTTTATTACATTTCAAATACTTTCAAATTCAATTCATTTCATCTGCTGAAAAAAATATTTCCAATTTAAAATCTAACACATTTCAATGTTAGATTCCAACTCATTTCATCTATGTAAGAAATTTCATTTCAACGAAGAAATTCATTTGTCTTTATCATATTCTTTTAATTCACAGTAGAAATTATGAATTTTATAGTATAAATCATAAAAATATGTATACATCCGAGTATGAATCGGAATTTTTGCTTTAAATTTCTATAAATATAAGTTCATTTAAAGTGGGTTAATTGAAAAATCAATTAAAAGTGTGTAAATTCACGTCTCATGGTCTGTTAACAGGTAACAGACTACAAATCTGTTAACATGCATGTGGGCTGTTAACATTACTTATTAAATAAAGATATTAAAGTATTTTTTACGTAAAAGTAAACTTTTCAACTTAATTGATATAAGTTAGGCACTTTTGTGATTCGAGTGGTTTGACACGGCCTTTTATCCAACGCGGCCTTCTTTAATAGAGGAAATCATTTAAATTTTCATTAAATCGTTACGTAGACATCATGAAAACGTGTCTTATTCCAAATTTCTATATGCTAGCTTGAATCGAAAAATAAACATAACTTTATAGAGTTGGACGTATAAAATATAATCATTAAACGAAAATTCACGATCTACTCATTGTGTAACTATAATGAAATATTAAAACTCAACTCGCTGTCCAATAAAATATTAGGGACCGAATGTGCATTTTCCTCTCGTAATTACTTCTTAAGTTCAATGACTAATTTAAAACAAAATGAAGTCTAGATATCAACATAAAAATAAGACAATTAATTTTGCAATAATTTTTTTTTTTTTTTGGTTGAGAAAATCGAGTGAATTTTGAGAAATTTGGAAAGATCTTGAATTTGAAGAGTAATGTATGAAACACGTTCTTTTATTAATGGGGTGTATTTAATATTTATTAATGAGGTGTATTTAATCTAGTTTTGTAAAGATTTTGATTAAAAATTTATAAGTTATAGACTTTTATGGATTTTATTATTTTTCATTGATTTTTATAGATTTAATACACTTTCATAGATTTTGCAATTTTTCATTTGAAAGACTTTTCTAGACTTTCGTATAGTTTTATGGATTTTTATAGACTTTATTTTTTCAATTAAAAATTTTAAATATAAAAATATAATGTCCCACAGTAAAAAATACTTGTTATTTTTTCAATTAAAAATTTTAAATATAAAAATATAATGTCCCACAGTAAAAAATACTTGTAGGAGAAAAGTCTAGCAATAATTTATTTAACTATATTAATATTATTAAGCTTACAAGAAACTTTAAATTGATAATATTCTATTTTTATTTGTTGTAAGTAAACTACGTCAGTGGGGGAGCTGGGGGGTCCAGGGGAGACCTGGACCCCCACTTTTTTTGGAATTTTTTTTAATATGTAATTTAACTAATCTAATATTAATTTAATGGATGACAATTAGATCCATTCACCTAATATCAATTTAACATAACGTAATTGGACTTATTGACTTAATAAAATTAATAATACAAAATTATAAATGATTGACTTATTCTTCAAATGATAATACAAAATTAATAAAAGACACTTTGCTTGTTAATACATATCGTGTTCAATTGATTTTTTTCTTTTATCTTTTGAGCTTGAGTAATATTTAATTTTATTTGTGAACCGAATCTTTCTATTTTGGAGAATAATTTTATAGAAGGCAATGTAAATAAGAATAGTTTGACTAGTTTTAGATCTTGAATATTTTTTTACAATAACTTCTTGTAAACTTTTTAAAGACTACGACTTATAAAAAATATATTAGATTCTCATAAAAATAGATTCAGTAATTATGGTTTGAGAGAAAAAAAATTGGGAGCAGTCTTGTGAGGGCTTTCCCCTCCCCTAGCCCACCACACAGGGGACTATCCAACTTAAAATGTATGGTTCCACCACTGAACTACGTCTTAAATTAATGACATAAAATATTGCAATATATAGACTCAAAGTAATCGAAAATAATTGAAGTCATATCAAAACAACTCTATGAAAAAAAAAGACACACATACTCATCAAGATAAATAAAAAAAAAATGAATGAAAATAAGAAAAAAAAAATACATTAATAAAATATTAATTTGTAACTTGATGAAATTTATTAATAAATTACAAGCAACGACTATATAAGAATTTAATTATAAATTTATCTTCTTTTTAATAAAAAATAAAAAAATGATGAAAAAGAATAAATAGAAAAAAATGATTGTGGGAATATTGAAGAAAAAATTACACTTAAGAGAGAAAAAAAGTATAATCATCTTTTTCATAAAAAAAATTAGTAATTAATCATGTGCATAGAGTTCACATAGGAAAAAAAATAAGAAATTGAGAAAAATGATTAGGAGAATGTTGAAATGAGAAAAAAAAATCACATTGAATAGAAAGAAAAATATTAATAATCTTTTTCATAAAAAAATATTGATAATTAATTATAGTTATAAGGTAGGGAAAAAAGAACAAAGAAATAAAAAAATTCACACCGAGTAAAGAGAAAAAATATTAGTATTGATTATAGAGTTCGTTAAAGTAAAAAAAAAATCATATGATGAAAGACTTTTTCTTTTTTCGAAAGTTTTGGGAATGACTTTGAAGTTAGTACATATAAAATTCTATAAAAAGTCATTAAAAGTCACTGACATTTTAAATATTCTTAAATTCGTAGGATTTAAAAAAGTTTGAATTGAATAATGCGTTACTATATTAAATACTCAAACACTTTTATAAAATTTAAAAAGTCTACACTAAATACATCTAAATTTTTGAACTCCATTAAAATTTTTAAATTTTTTAATTAAATACACTTCCCAAGTTGAGTTAACATTTTTCAAAAGTTGTGAAATTAATTTTTTATTTTTAAACAAGTTTGGATAAGTTATTTTTTTATACTAAGCTTAAAAAAAGTTAATTATTTTACTAAAAGAATATATATTTATTTTCAACTATAATCAGTAAAAAAGTAATTTGTTTTTTTAAACTTATTTACTTATAAACTAACACGCATAGTTGGGGGTTCGGGGTCATGCCGTCATGCATGTCTAGTCCAGATGAAATCCCTAGCAATTGCTAAACTAAGTTTGAGACTCTAATAAACAAGGAAATTGACAGAAATGGCACTAAATGAGACACATAACAACGTAGTACCTTTACAATAAATAGCACATTTTAAAGTTTTTTAGCGCCTTTAAGAGAGAGAAGAAATGCATAAGAATAAGATATTACCTTGTAGTTAATTTGCGATTCCTTGAATTAAAAAGATAGAACAACATTATTTAATTAATAATATTACAAAGCAAAGTAATGGAGATATGGGAATTTCTTGTTAATTGCCGAACTTTAAAGTTCGTAATATTTTATGACTTGGTTTAAGCTTTACTTGTTTTACTAAATCTGTTGAATGCATTGTAAATAAGCCAAGAATTCGAGCACGACTTGGATTTGATTAGCTAAACACTCTTTCAAGCTCAACTCGATAAATTTAAAGAGAAAAATGCATAGACATAGCAATATTTAGGGCCGACATCAAGTTGATTGAGTTTTTTTTTTTATGAATTTCAAATTAGTAGAATAGTTAGAAGTTTTATGTGGACTTTTATTTTAAATTTTAAATTAGTAGAAAAGATGGAAAGTTTTGTGAAGTTCGTTTATTATTTTGAATTTCAAAATTTCTAATAAAATGATTTTATGTTTAATTTTTTCTTAAATGTAAAGAGTAATTTACACGAGCAATATCACTTTCCCCCCCTTTTTCAAATGCCATAATATAAAGCATTGTACTAAAATTGCTATTGGAACTAAAATCCACAAAAAGAAATCACTTCTCATCGAGCAACTTGAATCTATTTTGCCGACATATAACATTTTGTATTTCTTTGTAAAATTCAACAAAATGTTGTCTAAAACTTTCCTAATTTTTTCTTTTAGATATACAAGTAAAGACAACTATGTATGAAAAACAACGTTTAAAGTGATTATTCGACTCTATGTAAAGAATTTTTTGCATTCCCAAAACTTCATATCTTAAATATAAGAAAATTAGGGTTAGACTCTCAAATTTTTCACTTGATATGGTTATGAGTCTCCAATCTTAAAAAAAGTGAGGTTTTGAGTCCCCCAATCTATATGAATTGACGATTTTGGGTCTCCGCGTGCCGGAAACATTTAATGCTTACATTAAAGTCACACGTAGCTTTCACTTGATTTCAACCAAGAATAACATAATTTTAAGTGATTTCACGATTTGATCCTCCAGCCTTAGGTCATGTAAAAGCCGCACTCAATTTGAACGTTCACATAGATAGTTCTATCATGTAGAATCCTCGATTCATAATTAAATAAGTTGGGGATCCATAACTTCACTTTAAAGATTGATGACCCATAATCATACCACATGACAGGTTGGAGAGTTCGATATCTGATTTGCCCCTTAAATATATAAAATAACATGTTTGAGAGTGCTTATACATTAGTCAAATATTATTTTTATCTATACATTACATATGATCCACAACTTAATATACACATTCTGAATGATCCACTGCATTTATTCTACAAAAAAAATTCCAAAAAAAATTATAAGTTTACTAAATTGACATGGCGAAAAAATTAGTTGACATAAGTACTGTTGTAAAAAGCTCATCCAGGCATGAGGCGTAACCTTTACGCTTAGTCACACTTCATGTCTCGTTCTCGCTTAAGTTCGAAAAGTTCGATGACATAAATACAAAAATAGCAATAGTTTGGAATCTTCATTATAATTAAAATGTAGTATAGTTATCAAAAGATGTTGTGTGAATATAGTCACTTTTTTTTTTAGAGTGAATATAATCAAGATCATTTACGTGCAGTATTAGATTTGAAAGAATTTGTTGTAAACATAATTTTAATTTATTTATGACCAAACATTCTCTAAATCTTGAAAAATATTTTCAGCAAAATATTATTCTTTCCATCCTATAAAGACAAGTTTACTTTATTTATTTATTTGTTCTAAATTATAATCTACTTTTCTTTGTTAAGGGGAAAATCTCGAAGGCGAAACTCCCCCACCTGTGTCAGAGGCCCCAACGGGTTGTAAATCGAGGAATGTGCATGAGTGGCAGAGACCTGATGGAGAGAGCCAACAGTCCAACCCCCAAGACAGACCTCCACAATATTATAATCTGCTTTTCTTATAGATAGTATAGTTAGTTTTTTATTATGTCCTTTTGTTTGTGTGTACATATAAGCACTTATAAACCGGTCAAACATTATTTTTATCCGTAGATTTTATAAGATCTACAACTTAATGAGACTTATTATCAATTAAAAAAAAATACAATTATACTAAAATGGTGATATATTAAAAAGTAAGTAAAATTTATTTTTTCAATTATAATAGTTAATTTTTTTTTGAAATCTATGAAAAAATAGAGTAAACTTGTTTTTATAGAACGGTGGGAGTAGCAGTCGCCAATTGTCACATGAATATTCAGTGCTTGTTTGATTCCTATTTTAATGGATTTTTTTTTTTTTTTACTTTTGGAAAAAAAATGACACAAATGTTCTTTTGTTTTTTTTAAAGTAGCCGTAATATTTGACTAAAAAAAGAATATTTTAATTAGTTTTTTTCAAAAATCAGATAATGAAAAACAAAAAATCTATTAAAATGGGAATCAAACAACCTCCTAATTTAATTTGGTATTGGAAAATTGGAATAAAAGAAAAGTGGGTTCAAGGTGAGTAGACTAATAAACAGTCGGGGGCGGGGCGCTCAAAAAACTCAAATCAAATCAAAAGGCTCCCTCCCCTATAACCATAAGCCGCCTATAACTATAAGCCGCGAAAAACCCTCTTCATAAAGTTTTAACCCAGCTGGTCCTGTAACGTGCAACCCACAAAGCTAATTCCCCATTCAATTTTTTTTCAAAAGAAAAAGAAAAAGCAAAGCCTACACTCTAAAAACTCTTTCTTTTAAATTTCACTTTCTTCTTCAAGTTCCTTAACTACCGAGTACTGTTTTTTAATGTCCAGTAAAAATAACTTCAATCCCAACTCAATCTTTTTTAAAAATAAATTTATTATTGAGTCTTGATTGTTCTTTTAATTAATATGTACAGGAATCTATCTGAGAGCATTAAAAGTGGGTGAGCACCAGCACTTAAACTATCATTTCCATTTGACACCTCCCATGTCTACCTTAACCTCTTCTTAATACTGTAACAAGCTCCCGTCCCCGTCTACAAAACGCGACGCGAAAACGTTGCTTCGAGGCGGTTATAAATTCATATACATTAAGATCGTGTTAATATTGCTGCATTTTGCAGTTGCAACAGATATATATATAAAAGTATATATCAAGGGCAGAAGCGAAAATGCTTACATGCATAGCGCGCTCAAAGCAACCCAGCGGCGATGGTTCTATTGATCGGCCTGAAAAATTCAACTCCAATTCCACTCCTAGTAAACAATCCATCAAAACCCTCACTTCTCAGGTAATTTCTCGATAAATTTATTAAGTGCCTTTCCAAAATTGTGTGCGTAGCATTGGTTTTGAAGAATTGATTAGACTGGAAGTTATATACAAAATTCATCAGAATTTTGAAATTTGAACGTGCCGTGATACACTATGGGGATGATTTTGTAGATCAAGGACATGGCCTTGAAGGCGTCAGGTGCATACACCAACTGTACGCCATGCACGAGCCAGCCGACTCAGTTGCCGACGAACGGGAGCTCCGGGGAATCCGATTCGGCGGCGTCCGACAGGTTTCGATGGTCGTACCGGCGGACGGCGAGCTCGAACTCGTCGGGGAGGAAGGAGTTGCAGACAAGGCTAAAGGGAATATCAAGCGGCGAGGGAACACCGGCGTCAGCGAGTGGCCGGCGAGTTGACCCGATTGTGTTCGTGGAAGAAAGCGAGCCCAAGGAGTGGGTGGCTCAGGTTGAACCCGGTGTTCTAATTACCTTTTTATCCCTGCCACGTGGCGGAAATGATCTCAAGCAAATTCGATTCAGGTACTGTTTCGTAATTTATACCATCCTTTGCTTCTTATTTTGAACGGTTTGATTGGTTGAAAAGTTGTTTTCCAAACGACGTGTCTTCTAAAGCTTTTCTCTTTTCTTGTTTAGAAATTATAATTTGAAATAATTAATTTTATTTGACCGACATCTACTTTTTTTTTTTTTCCATTTTCGTGAAAAACTAAAATTTCTTTCTTAGTCTTATTTTAATTTTATTGATGATCATTGTTCTTGACATAGCATGTCGTAGTTGTGAATGAATCTTACGACTAAATATATTGATGAATTAGACAAAATCAAGAAAAAGAGTCCATGTATGATGTATTCAACTTCAAATTATTGAAAATAAATCTTTAATTTATTATCGTAATTAATAATACAATTGAATAGCTTAATGTTTGCATAATCCACGCAAAAAGGTTATTTGCAATTATTACATAAAGTAAGTGTGCCAAAAGGTTAAGATTTACTCTCCATTTGAATTTAAAGAAAAATTAGACGCTTGACAACTATATAATCAAAGTATATTTAGAATGCAATATTAAATTAGATTTTAATTATATCGGTCGTCATCGAGGACGAGAAAAAAATAGTATTCCCTTGTGAAAGTCCAAAAAGGCAAACTCATAATTAATGACTTTGGTGGGTCTGTTTTGATTGTGTTGGAAACCTTTTAGTAATTGTAGCTGTCTTGTCGAGGATTGCCATTGCTTTCATTTTCAATCTTCATCACGCGCATGCTTAGATTTGTCATCTTGTGAACTATTGTTTGTCAATTTGTTGGGAGGCATTAACAAAACAAAATCACATCTTCTTCCACTCCGAAACCGGAGAGATGAGTATGACAACATCCGCATCTGAAATAGACAACAAGAAAGAGTCTTTAGAACTTTTGTACATGTTTTGTAGGGCTGAATTTTTTTTTTTTTTAAAGTGTTTATAAGTTGTTGGTCTAATTGAATGTATAGATAATAAGTGGTGGGTCCTACTAAATATTTGATAAAAAATATGTTCGACTAACTTAAATTATAGTTTAAACTTGGCCAAAAATTTAAGATCCGAGAGCGGGGATGAGGGAACTATCCATGAAATGGAGGTTGGCTGAAACTATGTGGAAGTCCGAACTGCCTACACTTGAAGAATAAATGGATGAGTTGTGGTTAGGGGTGAAATGCCACTCAAACCCAAGTCTAACTGGCACTCCCCGAAATGCATTAAGGCGCAGCAGTGGCTGGACATCTAAGGATAGATTTTGACAAGTAGAAATTTTTTGTTATGAAAATATGCAATATGCTGTACGTGCATTATATGTCAAAAATAAAATTTAAATAAATAAATTTGTTAAGAGCATGTTAAACTTTTAATTTAAATAGTTTAACATTATATTGTAGTTTCAGTATCACTTATTTATGAAAATTGTGCATTAATTAAGCCTAGGATTTGACGTGTCCTCTTTCCTTTTGTTTTTGATAAAATCACAATAATTTCCTAGTACAAAAGAGAGCATCTACATTACATAGGAAAGAGAAGCAGCATATATTGAAAATGCAATCTTAGACTCATTGTATTGGCTCTACTTTCACGCCTTGTATCATATTCTTTTAAATGGATTGTGACTCAGTCCATTCCTGTGAAAATATTTAATCATGTTATAGGTTGCTTGCTTTTCTAACACATTTAAACAGTGTCTCATAATTGTGTGCAAGGATTGGATGCAGTCCAACCAGAGTCATATTTAGAACTTGTTTGAGTTTTTTAGCAAAATTTGATAAAAAAATTGATGAAATGTGTGGTTGATAAGTTAATAAAAGTTGTGGGTCCATAAAATGTATGGTTAAAACTAATTGTTGACTTTTGATCACAGTTTTTTAATAGATTTTAATTTGGACCAGACAAGAACTTTAATCGAGTGAAGGTCATTTGCTGATTTTCATTTAGAGTACTTATGAAATGTAATATTTTGCATTAATATAACTTCCGCTAGTTCGTTAAGTTGACACTACATGGATAGTTGTTTAGGATCTAGTTGTCATCTAGTTGTCTTAGATGTAATTGTATATTTATTATTTACAGTGACCGAACAGATGGACGAAAATGATTCACGTAGCCGATTCCAAATTTATCGGGAAAAATACCTAGTTTGTTGTTATTTTAATCCTTTTAGTTGATATATTCATAACACCTCAATGCATTGTCTTGATCTAAAGAGCTCTTTTCTCAAGGATTACTATAGTCAGACTCTGTTTGCTTAGCGTATCAAATGTCGATGCATTCCAGATTATCATTTCATGGTTCAACTTTTCTGATTTGCTCAATGCGCAATTTTACTCAATAATTCTGATAAATATTCTTCTTTTTCCACTAGTCGAGAAATGTTTAACAAATGGCAAGCTCAAAGGTGGTGGGCAGAAAATTGTGAAAAGGTGATGGAACTTTACAATGTGCAGAGATTAAACCGTGATGCTTTTCCTCTACCAACAACTCCAAGATTTGAAGACGAAACAAGTTCAAAGACTGAATCTGCTGAAGCTAGTCCCATAACACCACCATTAGGTAAGGAACGGCTACCTAGTACTTTATTCCGACCAACTGGAACAGGAATGGGATATTCGTCTTCAGATTCACTTGATCACCATCCAATGCATTCTCGCTATAACTATGACTCTTGTGGAGTGGCTTCAACTCCAAAACTCTCAAGCATTAGTGGTGCTAAAACGGAAACATCATCAATGGATGCCTCCATGAGGACTACTAGCTCGTCTAGAGATGCAGATCGCTCTGGAGAGATATCCATAAGCAATGCGAGCGATCTAGAAAGTGAATGGGTTGAACAGGATGAGCCTGGGGTTTATATTACCATCAGGGCACTTGCAGACGGCAAAAGAGAACTCCGACGTGTCAGATTCAGGTTAGTTAATGTCTTGCCTATTAACTCGCATGAATTAAAGCATATGTTGCCGAGTGATCATTTGTCTTGGTAGCATCTGAGAATATGTAGGGTAGGGTATGTTTGATAACCAGTACTGAACCCGATTGGACTACACAATAAATAAGATTTTAACATGATTATTGTACATTCACTCTACCAAACAAGCTAGTTACATATTTGCTTTGTTAATTGGATTGGAAAGTAGATCCTCCCTTGATATCAAGATTCTAGTGTAGGTTAGCTGAAAAAACAGCAACATTTGTCACTCACTGACTCACATCATGTTTCCTATTCCGGCAACTCTTTTAATCCTGGTCTTGAATTTTTGTAGGATATATATGACAATCTGTTGTTAATTTATTCGCAATTTTCAAATTATAACCTTCACTAACTCGAGTTTAAAATCGAAATGCAGCCGAGAAAAATTCGGGGAGATGCATGCTAGGCTATGGTGGGAAGAGAACAGAGCCAGGATACATAAGCAATACTTGTGATCGAATTTAACAGGTTGCAGAGAGATGTAACATTTGCTGATTGAGGTGGTGGTGCCTACTACAGTATTTGCCCTTAGTTTGTTCAGACAATCCAATTAAGACTCGTCCAGTGTACTTTTCAATACCAAGTAATATTGCGAAACAAACATACCCACAAGTATGTTTGGAACACAGTAGTGGGCAAGACAAATCCATACAAATAATATTATCCAATACCACCCAATCTATCCTACCAAACAAGACATAAATATATAAATGAGGTGACCCAATTTTGCAACTGCTGGAAACAGACCTTGTGGGTTGTGGGGTATTTGTTTTTTCTTCCTTATCTCTTATTTAATTACATCAAATTGTGACATCAAGAGCATTCATAATATATGTGGAGTCCACTGGTATACAATTTGAAAGCATCATCTGTGGCAAACGTTGATAATTCAAACAGGTAAGAGGTCTTTATTATTTTCTAGTACTATAAGCTTTCAACATATTAATGGTTGAATTATTTTTCATGTTGTAAACAATATAAGTTTCCCTTTCTTTAAATGAATGTTTTCTTTACAATATTTTTTATTTCTAGTTAATTTTTACGAAGAATCTATTTGGTAGGGAGGATTGGTTGGAGAAGGGGAGAGGAGAAGAGCCACACAATCTCTCCCTCCCTCCGTCCCTCTCGTTTCTTCAACCAAACCTAAATGAAATGTTGATACATCCATTGCTAACTAAATAATGATAATTTATGGGTGGGCATTTTAAACGGAACCGAACTTCTCGAACATAAATTGAACTGGAACCAGAGGTTATGGTGCGGTTCCAAAAAAATAAAATTAGGAATCAGAACCGAGAATTGACCGAGTTTGGGTCGGTTATTGAACTAGAACCGTGGGTATTCGATTGGAACTGAATTTGTTATTTTTTATAATTTTTTTAGTTTTTACAATTTATTCACCCGAACTCAATGATCCATGATCCAACATTACGATACAAAAGACAAGTGTCCAACTGTTCAAGATCTAAATAAAAAGTACAAAATCTATCACTTTTAAACTCAAACTTAATTGACTCAATTTTAATTATCCAAATTTCAAATTCTCAATCGCTATTTGTTCAGATACTCAATACAAACATTGTCACATGTCTCGGACTTTCGTTCATTCTTCTCTCGCTCAACACACAGTGAGACGGCGAATGCGGAACTCTTCTTTAACCGAATAGAATCCTCAATTTTGATAGGTAATTTTCTTTTTTCTAACCTTAATTTATGAGTTTGCAATTTTGGTGTCTATTCTTCCGGTTAATATTTATATCTTTTATAACTTGTTTTAATATCTAACATACTTTAATGTTAACGGATTTGTAATTTTTAATTTTTTTCAAAACATGTAGTCAACTAAAGATTTATTAAAAATATTTTAGGTAGAACCGAACTCGAACCGGAACCGATGGTTCGGGTTCGAGTTCGGTTCCAATAATTACGTGAAACCGAATGGTTCCATTTACGATATACCACAATCGTAACGGGTGGTTCTGGGTATTGAAATATTTGGACCGACCCACCCGACTCCCATGCCTAGATGATATGATGAAAAATCTTATAGAGTAGATGCGGATACGGGGGGGACTTTCTTGACCCAATTTTTTCCAAAATTTTTAAATAATTTTTTTTTCTTATATAATAGCTTGATCTAATATTTTTTTTTTTTTTTTTAATTCCGTCTGAATCCGTCCCTATTCTAGAGTGACTTATTCCATGTCCCAATTATCGTATTCGAGTGGAGTGACATCAGACATGGACCATATAAGAAGAGATATTATCAAAATGTTGTTGGCTTTACCCTTATAAATAGTCTCATTTTCAAATGTAAATAGCCAAAAACTATATTAAAATCATAAAAGCCCTTGTAAGCCTCACTATAAGGTTTCTGAATTCAGATTTCAGAACATGAATATCAAAGGAATGTTGAAATGCTTTCAAATTTTAATTCTAGGTCTTGGTTTAGTATTGTTGTGCTTTTAAGAGAATCAGCTTTTGCTGTGCTGTAGAAAGAATCAGATATGGGAAGAATCAGATAAGTATCTGGTAAACTCTTAATTCAAATTGCTGTATGTTTCAAAATCAGTAGTTGAGCATTTGATAAACAAAAATGATTTATTATTGTAACGGTATTAAATTACTAAAATAGACATTGATTATAATAATTTTATTTTGTATTATTATTATTATTACGAGTAGTAATTTTTTTTTTTTTTTGCATAGTCAAATATTTTTAAACAAGACAATGCATTTATTATTATTATTTTAAAATAAAATTAAATATCTAATAAATTTCAACTTTTATAAAAATTATAAAATAAAAGTATAGTCATATAATGCAAAAATTAATTAAATTAATTATTTTTTTTTTGCATCCAACTTGCATCAATTCGGTTTCTCAAATGAGTATTAAATGAATTAGTTTAATTAATTAGGGGTAAAATATATATTTTAATAATATATAATTGAAAAGCTAAAAGCAGAATCTGAAAAGTTGTCCTTTTGCTACTTCTCAAAATCTGCTGCCAAGTGAGTCAAATTATTTTATAATCACTTTTAAAAATTTTGCCAAATGCCTAAATCAACTTCTGATTGTTTGAGAATCAGAAGTTAGGTTCCAAATCGATCCCTAACGGGACTTAAGTACCTATAACTTAGTAAAAATAGTATAACCATGGCCAGCTATGGGCCGGGCCGGGCAGGCTCTTGGCTCTACTTTATCAGTTTGTCACTTTGTTGACATTCAGAGGTTCAATTACAAGGGGAAGGCCTACTTTTGAAACATGTTAATATATGCCCACAAGATTTGTGGACAGGAATGGAATGAATGAAATAAATGCTCCAATATGGTACGATATTACCAAGAGCAATCAAATGGTGTTGTAATATTAAGGTAAAATCTCATGTCGGCTTAAGTATGAAAATATTAATTAATAATTAATTTAGGTGGCTACTACTTTTTATCAAGAATGGTCTTTTAATATGGAATTCCAAGACTTCATCTGGTATCGTTGGTCTAATGCTCAAGTAAGTAGTAGTCGAATTCTAAGATTGATGTTCTTAAACTAACCACAATCTTACACAGAGATGTTATACATAAAACATTATATCGATTAAAATATAAAAATAATAATCAATGTCTATGAACTTCGACTTCTTAATACACCATGTATTGAGTGTTTTTCATGTCGCGAGGCTTGTTGTTCTAATAATAAGTTTGTATTTTAATTCTATTTGGGAAAAAATTTAGCCTGCATAGGACATGATCCCATTCCATCTCATGATACTGCTGGTTTGATGCTCAACTACACTTTCCTATTTAAATTCCTTGTCTGTACTTGCAAACTAGAATAAAATGATCCTCAAAACAGCAGCATATGAGATTTAACTTCTCTGTCTGTACTTTGCAAACTTTATTACTATTTGAACACATGGGTTTTGATCAGAAAGCATCTCAAAACTGAGTAATCTAGTGGTGTCAATCACCCCGGCACGGACAGTTGAAAAGAGGCTCGGGAGTCGGGACGGCCCACTTACAGGCTTGAGCCAGCAGACCCGTCTCAAAATGGTTCGGGTTGAGATGAGTCGGGATGGCCTATAGGACGAAGTTAGTATTGTGTTAAATTGTTATCACTCAACTTGATTTGAGTCGTGTGGACGATAGAGCCAAGGACCGTACGCTCCATTACGCGTCGGTCAGGACGGACACTGGACTTTTCGAATGGGGCCGCCAGCCAAGTTTGACCCCACTAGAGTAATCCACTTTGGTCGGAGGAAAAGGGCAAAAAGCAGTAGCTGTGGAAGAAGACAGCCAAAGTAAAGGAAACTGAGCAGCACGTTCATAGCCACTCTGGCAGAATCACACGCACGCGTGGTATAAGCCCCCCTTTATCTATAGTATATATAAGCTCTTGAGTTTCTGTAGTTAGCAACTTAGCATCAAGCCCCCACCCTACCTCACCTCACCTCACCCACCCCCCTATCATTCTCTTAGCCCAAAATCCAAGCAGTTTCTTTTCCTGTCATTTTCTCTGTCAGTCCCTTTCTTTCTTTGTGTTCACTCCTCTCCTTTTGAAGTCCATGCAGTGTGGAGTCTGATCGTAGTTCACTTATCCCTCAAGCGCAAATTGAACTTACGTGGGGTTATATTAAATGTTCAATATATGTATTTGCTCGTCCTAATATTTTCAACTATATTAAGGATTTTAAGAAGCCAGTTTTGAGGGTGTGAAAAAAAATAAAAAATTATACTCTTCTTTTAGTTTAGAGTGATAACTTGAAGTGGAGATGACAACGTTGGAAAGACAGAGACAGAATCCTCGGAGTAAAACACCATCATTCTCGTCGTCTCTCCTCGATGCCATTTATCATTCCATTGATGAATCCAAAGGTGCCAAAGTAGAAGATTTTGTTCTTGGCAGAAGAAACAATGCTGTACAAGTCGAGGAAGAAATTGAAAGTCTTCGACGAGCAATCAAGATAGAGAAATGGATGGAGAATTACAGAAGCAAAAGCACTCTAAGGCACTTGCCATCAAATTCTTGCTCATCAACAGACTCGATCATATTTTCGTCGTGTTCAGAAACAGACTCATCAGCTTCTAAATCCACACCAAAATCATCGGTTTTCCACGCCCAGAAACAGAGAAAACAAGCTCGAAAACCCGCTGCAGTGAAGCCAGGGAAGATTTCAGAGTTGAAGACTATGCCAAAGAAGGTGAAAGAACCAGTTTCACCCGGGGGTAAAATAGCAAACTTTTTGAATTATATTTTCAGTCCAAGAAAATTGAAGAAAAACCAGGGCCTGGAGGATTGGAGTTCAATGAGGAAATCAAGATCAATGAAGGAAACATCTACACTTTCACTAGCTTCAAGATCATGCTTAAGCAAATCTACGTCGTCTTCAAAAGTTAACAAATCCAAAAGGGCTGTTAGATTTTGCCCCGTTACTGCTGTTCTTGATGAAGATTATTTAAGCACAAGACAGATGCCAAACTCTAGCTGCAGAATCAAGAACAACATTAACAGTTTCTTGAATTACAAGGGGAGAAGTTTGATTAATCAAGATGATTATGATTTGGATAATAGGAGTTGTACCAGCTCTGATCTATTTGAGCTTGACAACATTGGCAGGGTTGGGATTCGAGATTATCAAGAGGAATTGCCAGTATATGGAACTACAAATCTTAGAATGAATCGGGCCATTGCTAGTGGATTGGTGATGTAGTTCGAATAGGCAGTCGACTTCCTTTTTTCGTTAACTTTAGACTTGTTTAAACATGTAGCATTGCATTTTGGATTGGTGATGTAGTTCAAATACGCAGTTTTTTGTGTTTTTTTTCTTAATCTTGTACAGTGTATCAAGTTGAGCATATCAAACGTCTCATTTTAAGGATTAAACATTTTTCTTGAATTTCTTTAGACTTGTTTAAACATTTACCGTTGCTAGTGGATTGGTGTTGTAGTTCAAATCATCAATTTACATCTTTTTCTTTCTTATCACGATCGTATGGAGTTTTCTCTACTACGGAAGGAAAAAAGTACTTAAACGTCTGTGTGTCACTACGCCTTCAATTTCTCTCCCTCACAAAACATTTACTTCAAATTTTGCTCGCCACTTCAATCTATCTTCCTGGTTCGATCTTTCTCAACCGATCATCTCCAAAATCTACTAATCTTCCTAATCCATTTCCCTCAATTGATCATATCTCTCCACCGATCATTTTCAAAATCTGTTAACCGCTTCAATTTATCGTCATAATAAAGTTTACAGTCAAATCCCACCGCAAAGAAACGATATACTAGAATCATGTAGCATGTAGCACAATAAAGAGTCACAATCAATGGAAGTGATGTGTGTCTTTGAATTGAAGAAAACATAATGCCATTTTGCTTTCATGATGTTGCATTTTGGGGTTGGGGACTGATGTACTTATGCTCAACTTATCCACGTGTCACAATATTTTAAAGAGAAAATAGCACCAAAGGTCCGAAACTTTTTATGATGTAATAAGTTGGTCCGTAATCTATTTAGTTTAAAAGTCACGCGTCTTTTACCGTGGATAAAAACTATTTATTTATAAGACCCTTGATCTCCTCCCCACAAGTGGGGAGCTTATGCTCCCCACTTGTCCACTTGTCCAACATTGGTTGGACAAGCATAAAGTTAAACTTTATGCTTGTCCAACCAATGTTGGACAAGTGGACAAGTGGGGAGCATAAGCTCCCCAGTAGATCACTCCTGTTATTTATAATTCCGACTGCACTAATGGTAATAATGATAGACTGTTAATATCTTTTTCATTGAATTTTTTGAATATCCTCTTTCGAAATTGGACACTTCTCACCATATTACTACTTAACAAAGAATCGTTTAATTTATCAAACAATACAATATTAACCCCAAATGTTGTCAACAAATTGATCAAAACAATATACTTATGACTTATGAGGCTGCAAGAGAAAATGATAGAAAAGGCCCCATAGGGAATCTTTCAAGTCAAAATAGGACATCATGGTGGTGCACATGCAAACCAACTTTTGCACCAAGAAAAAGTAGATCTGCAAAGTGCAAACTAGCTTTTGGGCCCTCATGAAATAATAATAATAATAATAATAAGAATTTTGAAATCATTCAAGGACCAAACTATTTCGTATCCACAATCCACAAAGTTATTTTATTCGTCAGTAACTTTGATAATTTACTAACGATTTTTGTCTGTTAATAAAATTTACTGACGATGATTAGATTTTGTTAGTATGTTTTAAACAAGGTAACTAATGAAAAACTACTTAGTCAAATAATATTCTTTATGTCCATATCTGTCTCGCTAACGTGATTAATAAATTAAGAGCATGTTTGATTTCCATTAAAATGGATTTTTTCTTTCCCATTTTTTTACTTTTGGGTCAAAATGACCAAAATGCCCTTTTGCTTTTCAAAGTAGCTGTAATATTTGACTTGAAAAAATGGGCATTTTAGTCAATTTTTCCCAAAAGTCAAAAAATGGGAAAAAATAAACATATTTTAATGGGAATCAAACAACCCCTAAATTTTAGAAACTTTGGATAATTGACTAATTGCTCAAGTGTCTTTTGTTTTTTTCTAGTCTATACGACACAACATCTATTGAATAAAAAGTTAATTTTTTTTTTTATCTCTAATAGATTTTTTCTAAAATTAATATTACCACTTAGGCACTTAGGTGACATTATTATTTTTTTTATTGGTGGCTCTTCAATTTTTATTTTCCTCTTCCATTTTTTTTTTTTTAATAAAATGCTAAGTTGGATTTAAATTTGTTGATCACTAAGTCTAAAAGTCCGTCTGAATTTAGACGGACTTCTAGACGAAGTCTATTTTTTAATGTGCCACATCAGTTAGACAAAGTCCTCGTTAGCATGCATTGAGGATGATTTTTTATAACTCCGTCTATCTCTAATGCATTCTGTCTATTGTAGTCTACGTGGCAAGTAAAATAGACAGATTTCCATTCCATGTGGCACTACGTCTGTTGACGATCAAATTATAGATTCATCTTCAATGCGTTTCATTTAAAACTAATATTACCACTTATGTGGCATTATTTTTTAAAAAAATTGGCGAGTCTTTAATTTTTATTTTCCTCGTCTGACATTTTTTTTAAATAAATTTCTGAGTTAAATTTAAATTTGCTAAGTCACTCCGTCTAAAAGTCTGTCTAAATTTAAACGTACTTCTAGGCGGAGTCTATTTTTTGATTTGCCACATCAGTTAGAAGTAGTTCTCGTCAGCGTGTATTGGAGATGATTTTTTTTTAACTTCGTCTATATGTGTTTATGTGGCACGTCTAAAAAGTAATAAACGAATTGTATTGGAAGATGCTCTAAGAGCATCTCTAATATATTCTGTATATTGTAGTCTATATGACAAGTAAATTAGACGGACTTCCAGTCCATGTGGCACTACGTCTATTGAATAGACGGTCAAATTATAAATTCATCTCCAATGGGTTCCGTCTAAAAGCAATAATACAGCTTATGTGGCATTAATATATTTTTTTTTAAATTGGTAGGTCTTCAATTTTTATTTTCTTCGTCTGACTTTTTTTTAAAAAATAAAATGCTAAGATTAATTTAAATTTGATGAGTCACTCTGTCTACAAATCCGTCTAAATTTAGACGAACTTCTAGATAGAGTCTATTTTTTAGTGTGCCATATCAGCTAGACGTAGTCATCGTCAGTATGCATTAAAAATAGTTTTTTATAACTCCGTCTATCCATGCTTATGTGATACGTCTAAAAAATAATAAACGAAATGCATTGAAGATGTCCGTATATTGTAATCTACGTGGTAGGTAAAATAGACAGATTTTTAATCTATGTGGCACTACGTCTATTTAATAGACGGTCAAATTAAAAATTTATCTCCAATGAGTTCCGTCTAAAACTAATATTACCACTTATGTGGCATTGATTTTTTTTTTTTAAAAAAAAAATTGGTGGGTTTTCAATTTTTATTTAACTCGTCCGACTTTTTTTTTTTAATAATAAAATGATGAGTTTGATTTAAATTTGAAAAGTCACTTTCCTAGAAATTCGTCTAAATTTAAACGGAGTCTATTTTTTAGTGTGCCACATTAATTAGACGGAATCCTCATCAATACATGTATTGGAGATAGTTTTTTATAACCCCGTCTATCTGTGCTTATGTGGCACATCTAAAAAGTAATAGACGAAGTGTATTGAAGATGCTCTTAGGAGATGAGCATCTCCAATGGAATTTTATTTTGAATGTCCAGTTGACGTGGCGATGAGGTGGATGAGACAAAACTGGTGTGTTAGCATTTATTGTAGAAGGATGTTCAACAGATCGTCTAGTTTTAGATATTATGTTAGACACATTTCACCTACTTTTTCATTAAATTGTGTCTATTTCTCATCTATTTTTTCTTCTTCCACACTCCATCTCATTTCTTTTCTCTCTCTTATCACATAGAATTTTTAGAAAATCTTTAGCATTGGAGACGCTCTAAGACACTAGCATTTATATAGGGAAATTAAATCTTATAGTTTTAAAAATTTTATTTTTAAAATTAACAATCATTTAAATTACATGGTTAGATAAAATATAGAATTTGACTGGTGCTTAGTACTCGGTTAAATTCGAGAACAATAAAGAATAATAAAAAATCCCATTTTCTTCTTGTTCTCAAATCTCAATTGAGTAAGAATAATTTATTTGTCCACGTTCGAGAATTATTATTATTATTTTTTATTTTTGTTGTTGTATCCACTTGGCTCTTTACTCTAAAAAAAAAAAAGAAAAGAAAAAAATTCAAAATATGAATTCTCAGACTTTGAAGTCGAACCTTGTCAAATCAAATATGAGAACTCTAATTCGATGTCTATCAAGAATGACAAAAAAAAAAAAAAAAAAAAAACAGTATCAATATGGAAAGTGTATCATTTTATTTCACAAGAGCAACTCTGGTCATATTATGGAAAAACATGAAATGGGTGCGGAAAGTAAAATTACAACGAAAGAGTGCTATAAAATTGTTAGTTGTCATATTTTAGTTTGTGTTTTAAAATGTACACCCAGGTGCTATGCGTAGCCTCCACATCTCGCTTAGACTATATACACGCAATTAAATTGTTGACTGTATTTCTTAATTAAAAAATGCGCGTTTAGTTGTGTCTAATCTTGTCCTAGGCTTGAGTTTTTTGATTTTTAATTCTTTTTGTTTCTTTTTTTAATATTTAAAATAATATTAATTATAAGAAAATATTTGTTCACGTCTTGTTTTCGCTCGTCCAGAAAAATTTGAAGTTAAGTCTTAACATCTAGGTATGCTTCTGAAGACACTGATTTTAGTGTTATCTGTTTCAAAATTTCCTATAAACTTTTAAAATTAAATAAGTCGAATAAGTAAATTTTAAGCTTGGCCAAACATGCGCCAATGTTCTCCGCGTCGCGCATATTCCATAACCACTATGAGTCTATGCCGCGTTTCAGTAGGATAAAGTATAATTTCAATCTTTAACGATCATTAATCCGTAATTTCCCGATCAGTGATTTAATAATTGAAATTGCAATTCAGAAATCTCATAATTTTTTTTTTTTTTGAGAGAAGCGAAAGAAGCGGAAATATTTGATCTATTATTCGATTGTTTAGTGGAAGTAATTGTTGAATTGTCATGAGTTTCATTTTCGGCAAGAAAAAGACTCCCGCAGGTCTGTTTCTCTGTATCTGTATATCAATTTTTATTTATTTACTTCATCTACTGAATTGAATTTAATTTGACGATTTGTGGACATACAAGCTTTTTTTTTTTTTGGTTTTGAACTCTGTGTATTGTTATTTCTGAATGTTTTGATTCTTGTTCAATATTTTTGATCAGATTGAACTACAAGTCTGGATAATTTGTTGAATTTAACTAATAGGGGTTTGAATAATCTATTTTGAATAGTAGTTCATTTCGTTATCAATGGGTAAAGAAGAGTTGGATTCTAGGAAGGTCATTTAGCTTTAAAATTTCTGATTTGCAATATTATCAAACGGATGTTGCTTTTAGGTAGGGATTAATTTTTCCTGTAGTAGAATTCTCTTTGTTAGGTCATGTGACTCTTTTTTTTAGATGGTGATTGTAAATAACTGGTTTTGAATTGAAATTTTGTGTTATGCTTGTGAAGGCAAGTTGAAGGAGTTGATTACTATTAGGTTTACCAAGGTGTTATAATACAGAAGGTTCAAGAATTACTCTTTGATTATAGAGAAATTTAGAAAATAAAAATGTCTCTCAAAGAGTAACCTAGGTAGACCATTCGTTCATTGATTGTTTTCTTTGAATAAGCACTTTTGCATATATTTGTTGAGATATTTACGGTCCTTACAAGGCAATGGTTATTCTGTATGAGAAGATTAAAATATAGAACAATGAAGACTTTTGCAAAATTTATGGCATTGAGTAGATGGTTTCTTTTATGATAAGATGAGTGACAAAGAGCTATCTTGTTGAGCAGCTATTGTATTTGCAAATAGAAGTTTTTCTTAATGATGATTGATGGCCTATTTACCATTACCTAGCTCAATAAGATGTACCATATTGTGGCAGTCCATATTTCCTTTACAATTTACACTGAAATACCACAACGCATCACTGCGTCTCAATGAGACTCTTATGCTTTGTGATGGGGCTGATGTCACAACAAACTTATTGTGGCATTACATGAACATTTTTGTTGTCTCAACTCTCAAGCTGGTATACATTATAAAGAACAAATAAATACTCATGCTTGTGAAAACAACACAAGTATCTAGATAAGAAATGAACAAAATTCCATTAAACAGGAAAGGTTTTTGTAGGATCTATTTTAGCTACATGGTCCTTAAAAACTATGGACAGTACAAGGATCTGCTAACAAATTTGTATACCATTTGTTCCACCCACTACCTTCATGTTTTAGCGGACCAATCTGGAAGGCTTGTCCATTCATAGTTGACTTAAAAGCTTCTCTTTTGGAATTTATGCATTTTCTTGATATAAACAGTTGGGTGTTATTGAAGTGAGTCTCATCACTTTTGCTTCTCATTTCCATTCTATGTGACTTCAGTAATTTTGATATTATAATAAGTTTGCAGGCTAATTATCCTGGTCATGATTGAGGTTAGGTGATATTATTTTGGAATGAATGTATCGTGATTAATTTCTCTAATATTCTAGGCAAGCCACTTTCTCGTCTGAAATTCTAAATAATTTTTTTCAGAGCTCCTGCGGGAGAATAAGAGAATGCTTGATAAATCCATCCGGGAAATCGAGAGGGAGAGACAGGGTTTACAAGCACAAGAAAAGAAACTTATTGCGGAGATTAAAAAAAGTGCAAAGCAAGGGCAGATGGTAAGTTGTTTTCTCTAGATTATATGTTCTTGCAACTTTTTACATTGTATAACTATCTCTTTCCTCCCTAGGTCCTATCTGTTTTTTTTGTAACCATGCCCCGGCCATTCCCATGAAGACATTTCAGTTTAGTTAAAGTCATTATATCTTGACGGGATATTGTTATTTTGTTGCCATTGTGTGATTACAACCTTTTAATAAAATCTTATTCTCTGGGAAAGTTTAGTTTAACTGAAGACAATCTCTATGATAGCTAAATCAGGGAGAGGTGGGTTAGAGCCTACCTCCAAATGTAACTAGTTTTGAGCCTAGTACTCAAGGGTAGGTTTGATTTCAAGTGCCTTCGTTTCAGGGAGCTGTCAAGGTGATGGCCAAAGATCTTATCAGAACACGACATCAGATTGAAAAATTTTACAAGCTCAAATCTCAACTTCAAGGCGTATCCCTCAGAATCCAGGTATGTGCTGATTTTATTCTTTTTCTCCCATTATCTTCGGTCCTTCGGAATGCAGGCGTCCACGTAAATTTGGATATTTACCAGATGCTATAATGTTTTATCTGGATAATTTAGGGGTTCGCGTGCAGGATCCTATCTTTCATGAGTCACTCGAGTCCTTTGCATTTTGTGATTTATGAATTTGGTCGTGATATTAGAAGGCATGAATATGAATATTTGGTTACAAACATAGGTCTTGCTAATGAATAATGATCGACCTTGGGACAATTATCGATACATGGGTACATAAGTTTGAGAGTACTTGGATCAATATCGAAGTCATAGGGATAAACATCCAGTAAACTATATCATAGTTCCCTGTTTTGACAAAGTTTTTAACAATGTAATTGGTTTATGATTCTGATTTAATTCCTCTTTGGACAAAATTTGGATTATTTTCTATCCTTCATTCAGCAAAAGGATTGATGATGAGAGAATAAATTTATTCTGCAATGTGTTGTCTGACTGGTGAATAATTTCCATACCTAATTTCTGCATCCAAAGTTGCACCTTCTTTGTCGTTTCATTACCTACACTTGCACTTATCAGACATTGAAATCTACACAAGCAATGGGGGAGGCAATGAAAGGTGTTACAAAGGCAATGGGCCAAATGAATAGGCAGATGAACTTGCCATCCTTGCAGAGAATAATGCAAGAATTTGAGAGGCAGAATGAAAAGATGGAACTTACTAGTGAAGTCATGGGAGATGCGATTGACGATGCTTTGGAAGGAGACGAGGAGGAAGAAGAGACGGAAGAGTTGGTGAGTCAGGTTCTTGATGAGATCGGAATTGACATTAATTCTGAGGTATATTTTCCATTCATTTGATTCTCCATTTCTGAATTTATATACATCGTGGTTTTCTTTGACAAGCTGATGAATTCGAGGTCCAATTATTGCAGCTTGTTAATGCACCGTCCTCCACTGTAGCTGCCCCGGCTGCAAAGAATAAGGTTCCACAAGCTGAGGCAACGGGAAATGATGACAGTGGGATAGACAGTGACCTGCAGGCCAGGTTAGATAATTTGAGAAAGATGTAGCTACTTGTAAAATAGAAATTTTCTAATGCAAAAGCATTTTATGTGGTATGTAACATTGTGAAGATCCTATAACTCATGATTTGTTACAGATTAATAAGAATACAATTAGTGCCTCTATTCTATTTTTATATAGTGTCTTAATCATGAACTAACGTGTACGTAAAATGGAGAATTATATTTGTTTGGTCCTCAATAGTATGGTTTGGAACTCCAATAGGTGCTATCTTTCATTTACCATGCTCACCTTGTGTATGCCTGCATGTCTGGTAGATGTGCACGTGTGAGCATTTGCAGTTTTTTCTCTTGGGCTTTGTGTATGTTGCAGATATGGTCATAGGTAAATTATTCTGTACCCAATTTAACAACTTAATCTTTTAGATTAGGCAATTCAACGTGGTATGAGGTGAAGCAAAAGTACTGAATTCAAGTCTCGCCGCTACCAATTTATGAAAATTGTGAATGTGGGAGGTTTTTGATAAAAAAATGAATCCAACTTGAATGCGAGGGAGGCAGGGTTGTCAAAGATATAACTAACTAAATAAATTTGTAAGCTTTTAGGTGAGGTTGTTTAATAGTGTGCATTTCGGAGCATGCATATCTAGATTTTGGATCTGTGGAAGTATTGGCTGTTGCCTGTTGGTGTGCAGTTTTGGCTGGAAGCACGAATTGGCAAATAATTGTCATAGGTGGCATAGCTTAAAGTTCGATGAGTTCCATGGCTAGTATTTCATGAGGATTTTAGTGGTTTGCAATACATTTTACCACTTGAAACTGAACATGCTATATCTAAGCAGAGGCATATATATGCAACTGGGCGTCTGGTCTGATATACATGATGGAACTTTGGAATCCTTGTTCAGGTCAAGGGTCCGTGATACGTTATTTATCGCATGGAGGCATAACAATATATGATATGTTTGGATTATGGTACAACAGTAACAAATTAAACCTTCTACTCAATAAATTTGGACTCAATTTTGCCACTCCATTTGGTCGGCCATGCAGCAATTTTGCCACTCCATTTGGTTTATGTTATACTGGAAAATACAAATCAATTAAATCCTAGTAATTTCAACTGCCAAAGTTGCATTATTATTGGCCAAAGTTGATGAGAGGAGGAAAAAGTTAGGGCAAAGTTGGGAACCTTTCTTTTCAACTCCCCATATTTTCTATTGTAAAGTACCAAGGAATCAAGAGAAAAGGACAATTGCTGGCCTTTCTCAACCCTTCCATTGATTTTTCTTCATTCTGTAAGCTGAGATGTTGACCCTTTTAACCTAATATATTCTCCAATACAAGCTGTACAGTAATTTGACACCCTCAATGCCAAATAATAATTAAAGAATATCCTTATCCTTATCTCTTCAATTCATAACAGGCCCACATACAGCTACCACATGGCATTATGCAAGCGAGATGTTCATTTTACATTGTCATAATGGTAAAAGAAATCCTACTATACTATGCCTGCATGTAGCAATCTTTCACGAGAATTCTCCGATTGAGAGCCAGTAATATTCCGATGAGGAACCGGTCGCTCAACTGGGGAACGACAAAGTGGACAATCGGAGTGAGAGTAGAGCCACATATCTATACAAGGAGCATGAAAAGAATGATTGCATCTGGGCAGCTTTCTTACTTCTTCACCTTCTTCAAACACTGATAAGCAAACCACACATTCATAATCGTTACCTTGATCTTTATCTTGTTCTAGTCCATGTTTCCTGTACTTGAAGCTTGTCATTGAGTTGATCATAGGGTCACCGAGACTTGGGGTCGAGGTAGTTTCGAGGCCACGAATTATTCCTTGTCTTGTCCTGCTGTGGGAGTATTCTGTGCACCACTTTATGATGATGAGGTTGTACACTGTAAGCACAATTGTAGCTGTCCCAACAATGAAAACCCCGTAATACAACACCGGCAAGTTTGATTTTGGTGCCAGTGGTGGCGGCGGCGTATAGGGGCTTGGAGGCCCTCCCATGGTGTGATACGCTGGGGGTTTTCGATGAAAAATGGCAGCGTTTAATGAGAGGTTTGAGGTTTCATGTAATGGCAAAGAAGGTTCCTATCAACCTAAAATTTTATAGCCAAAAAAATTTATTTGTAAATCTGTGGATTATCATTATCAATATGAAATGAAGACAAAATTCTAATAAATATTAAAATTGAATTGAGATAAGATAAAAGTCATTGCCATCAAATGATGGACGGAGTGATTGATTATTATCAATTTGGTCAATAAAGTGTTAATTAAAAAAAAAACTTTAATTTTCTTTAATTTTGTATAAAAAATAAAAGTATCGAATTCATTTGTACTTTTTGCAACGAATAACAACCTAGTTGTAATTACATGTTATTAACATTAAGAATATATTAGTTTTTTTCATCAAATAAAGACCAAGTACGCACCAAAACATATAAGTTTGGGATATCTGTGCTAAAAAATAAACGTTAGAGACCATTTACACACTGAGAGCAAAGATTAAAAACTATTTGCACCAAAATCCCTTTTCATATAGCAAGACCACCCTTGGCCCGATTGGCTAACTAATGGTTTGATGGGAATAAGAGCGTCTCAAGAGTTTGTAAAGAGTATCTTTTACATTTTAGAAAGTAATTAGAAAGTGAAATTTTTGAAATATTTCAAATAGTCTCTTTATCTTCAACACTTTATTTTATTTCCTCTAAAAAGCATTTATTATTTTTTCTTATGTTTTACTCACGTGCTTCTCTCATAATTACTATAGGATTTTCTTCTATTTTATTTTTTATATACTATTTAATTTAATCAATATATGGAGTATCGAAAATTATAACTTTGAATGCATTTTATTATAAAGAGGGTTTGAACTCACTTTTTATTTTAAAAAATTAATTTGAAAAGTCTATTGGAGCATAATTTGAAGGATTATTTTTTAAAATAAAGAGCATCTTATGTTTAAAGAGCATGTTAGAAATACCTTATTTTAAAAAGCTAACTTAGGGTTTACTTGGGAGTTTTTTTTCCCAACAATTTTGAGTGGTACAATTTGAGATTGGGAAAATCGATGCTTGTTAACTTTTTGGGGCACTAGTTTTGAGTAGTTTAAAAACAACACAAAAGCAGTGTAGTGTAATTTAGACATTATTTCTCAACTTCCCAAATTGATAGTTTTTTTGTCGTTTTTCAAATTATCTTTCAATCTTACTTACTAAAATAATTATTTCCAAATCTACCATGAATCTAAAATACATAACTTTTTTCTTTTCTCTAAACGCACATTTTGCTTCTTCTCTCCAAACAATAATTTTTGTACGTGCCATTGAATTATTTTTGAAAACTTTTGCAGTCGAATATATATTTGCATTTAAATTTTTTTATACTAAATATTGTTTAAACATACCTACTTTTTTTAATATTTGATTATATAAGTAATTTTATTCTTTTAAAAAACTTTCAAAATCTCTGGATCCAAGCACGAGTTTGATTGTTTTAAAAATCACTACTAAAACCACTCAAAATCGGACATCTCATAAATGCTCGAACTGTTACTTTAAAAAATCTTTATAACCAGTATCCCAAAACTCTCAAGAAAGCATGTCCTTAAAATTATGCCCGTTAAATTCACTTTTTAAAATAAAGTGTGCATTTAACACACACACACACTCTCACACACACTCTCTCTCTCTCTCTCTCTCTCTCTCTCTATATATATATATAATTAAATGCATTTAAAAAATTTCAATTTTCAATACTCATATATTGACAAAATAAAATAATATATACAAAATAAAATAGAGAAAAGTAGAAGAAAATCATTTAATAATTAAGAGACAAGCATGTCAAAATAAAATATAAAGAAAAATAATAAATACTTATTGAAAGAAGTAAAATAAAGTGTTAAAAATAAAAAGATAGTTAGAGTATTTTAAAAATGTTACTCTATAAATTTATATACGCTCTTTAAAATACAAAAGATAATTTTTATAAATAGAGACTTTTTTTAGAGATGCTCTAAGTTCATTAGACAAATCTGTCATATTTTAATGTATTTTAGCTTTAATATTTTTACCAAATTCTGCTCAAACAAGATACTAATAAATAAGAAAATATATCAGTACCAAATTACTCGAGTTTAGTTTTGCCATATCTTGAGACTTGAATGGAATACTTATACCCTATCCTAGAGGTATACTATTCAATAATTTCAATATAATGTAAAGCAGAATGAGCTCACATGTAGCCCAACTAACTTTCCATATAGGCACGGCCCATTCTAGTCAATCTGTAGACCCTGACACACGTTTTGGATGGCCCATGAGGGTCGTACGTAACTATTGTCCAAAAATATTTGGCCATAGGGGCGGGCCCAACATGTGCCGAAGAAAAGTCAGGCTTTGGATAAATGCCTAAGAGCATCTTTTAAACAAGATCTTTTACATTGTAGAAAACATTTTAGAGAATAAAATTTTTAAAGTACTCAATAACTTCTTTATTTTTAATATTTTATTGTACTTTTTTCAATAAATATTTATTATTTTTCCTTATATTTTATTTTAATATAGTTCCTTCTTAATTATTATATGATTTTCTTATATTTTTTTAATTTTTTTATATATACTATTTAATTTTAGTCAACATATTTGTATTAATTTAGATAATCAAACTCACTCTCTATTTTAAAAAGTTAATTTGGAGAATTTCTTGTAGTATAATTTTCTAGATTAATTTTCTAAAATAGAGAGCATGTTATATTAAAGATATATTTAAAGAACTTCTAGAAAATGATCTAACCGAGAGCACAACATCACTTCTTAATATTAAATGGCTCTTGGTCTAATGTACACTTCTGCTAATTGCAATGAGATAACCTTATCCACCGCAACCAAGAGGAGAAGCTGCCACGTAGGACAGAGAGTACGATACTCTCAATTTTCCACCTCTCAATCCCACTGGTTTCTCCACTTATCTCCCGACTCTTAAAAACATTCATATCAAGAGCATTCACTTAACACTAGAAGAAGAAACTTACCTGAGTGAGAGACACTGAAGAGCAAAGCATGGCCTCCACTTCTGCAGTATCTATGGCACTTCCGTTCGCTAGGGCAACCCAAAAGCAGAAACCGAGTCCAGATTCTTTCTTCAAGCCATTGCCTGTGAGGCAATCAAAGGCAATTGCAGCATCAAAACCTGTTGGAAGATTTGAAGTTAAGGCTTCACTGAAGGAGAAGGCAGTTACCGGATTGACAGCGGCTGCATTGACTGCCTCCATGATCATTCCTGATGTGGCTGAGGCTGCTGTATCTGGTGCTTCACCCTCCCTCAAGAACTTCTTGCTCAGTATTGTAGCAGGAGGAGTTGTTCTTGGTGCAATTTTGGGTGCTGTAATTGGTGTTTCCAACTTTGATCCTGTGAAGCGGACCTGAAAAACGATGTCATCTATGTTTCCATCTTCCCTATGTATCCATCGAATGTATTCATAACTTATTCGTGCTTAATAGTAAAATTTTCATTCCATCAAATCTTATTATGCCAATTAAATCACAAGACCAAAATATGAAGTCCGCACACACGACAGATTTGCAGCATTCATCTGATCAAGTTATTCACCTGCAAAAATACACACTCTTCTAGATGTAATTTACCCAATTCCTCGTATATCAAGAAACAAAGTAATAGTATTCCCTTTTGTAAGGGAAACACTAATAAAATATTAACAGCTCAAGTAGAAATCATGTTTATATTACTGAATATCAACTGCATCCACACTCGCGTGGAACGTACAGTATCGTGATGATACAAATAATATAATCAGCCAAGGAAACGAATAAAATCTTCAACAAATTTGAGCTTGTTTCTAAACTATAAGGGTCAATATTCCCTAAAGAATAAGCACAACTGAACGAATTGCTTATTTCCTTCCATTATTCAATGCAACTTTCGAAATCAAATCGAGCAGAAATCTGCTCTCTACTGAATAGTCCACTTTATCTGCCTTGACAACAGTAATCTTCACCCTCTGTTCGTCACCATAAATCTCCTCTTTGATTTTAAGCCTAAAAAGAAACTCAGTAAAGAGACAATTCCTAATTATTTCGGAAAATCTGTCATCATCTTGCTCTTCATATTTTATTACGTACAACTCCTTCGCTGAACAACCTAAGATTTCTTCCCCGGATTCCTGAAATGCAGTCACCCATGTTAAACCAGTATGATCCTGAATCTGAACTTGAAGAAGATATCTGTAACTACACTCTTCAAATTCTTGATTGCACCTGTCACAAAGCCATCTTGAGTTCCCTGACTTCGTCACTTTCTTATTGCACTGTCTATCACCAATCATTAATGGACAAGCTGTATAACAGAACGTGTCAGTCTTGATAAAAGATATAGTTGCCTTCACTGTGACCCAGTCTGGCTTATCTGACCTTCCAAGCCCTTCATCCTTGATTTGAGCAACGGTTTTACGTAGCTCATTGTTGGATCCTCCAGGCATAACATCCCTTGATATTGACTGGGAAGTAACATCTTTGCCCCCTCGGTCGAACCAATCTCTTAAGGTGAGAGCTTCTGGAGAATCAGGATTTATGAAGAGCTGAGTTGAAGATATTGTTCCTATGGACTTCCCGTTAAAGTCACTTACTTTTCCAGCTTTAACAGCTAAAACAGGAAAAAACCCAGTTTCAACCATTTCTTGCAGCTGTTGACCTTCCCTGTTGCAAAAATCTCCCCATAGAGTTAACTCAACACTTCGTCCAGATTGGTCTTTCATATTCAGTATTCTCCTCTGAGTTTCCATTCCATTCTTTCTCAAGATAGAGACACAAGGGTTCACAGTTACTACAATACCAATTATATCAAGGATTGAATTATTTTCAGTATGTTCAATTTCACTAATAGGCCTAAATGAGAACTGCTGCCTTGGTATGGAAGCATCTTCATCCGGACAAAGATCCACTATCGATGTTGCCTCCAAAAAAATTTCCCATTCATTCTTCAGATGGTTAAAGTTCTTCTGGGCAGGTTTCAGGCTACCTTTTGATATCATGTAGACTTTCCCGACTTCAATGATATCAAAAAAGCGATCAACCACGGCATTGAAGCATGTAACCCGGATTTCACCTCCATCAGAGTCGAGGAGGTCGAAGGAGAACACCTTCCCATCTCCCCTAGCATTGTTGTAGCGACGAAGATCTCCTTTTGCTGTCACTCTCGCCTTGATAGCCCACCGACCCTGATAAGGATTCAATGCAGCAATTGGGATGATGCGTGCTGGGGCCTCATTCTTCATGATTGCCCCATGGTTTTTGTAATTAGGAGGCGGTTGGTAAGGGGGTTGAACGATAGTGGGATAATTCTGCACGTTATTGGATTGATTTTGAAAGCTCGAATTATTGCCCTTACTGAAATTTGCGCGTGTAGATTTTTGAGCGACAAAATTGTTATTGTTGGTCAATTGTGTGGAGCCAGAACTCCTATCAGGCACCGATTTCTGAGGCATTGTATCAGATTCATTGAACATGTTTGGGTTCCCAATAATTTCACACTCTGGTACAATAGTTTCCATGTTTAAAACAACAATAATCCTGCAAGCAGAATAAAAGGTCATAAGTTCACCACATGAAAAAGAGGTACAAGGTAGTTCTTAAGTTCTAATTAGATGGGAAAAATAGGAATGATTTTCAGAGTAAACTATGGTATAAACTCCCAAAAAATTTAGAAATTAAGGTAGTTTAACGCGTTGGGATCCATTCCATATGCTTGAATTTGCTAACAAAAAACATAATCACATGAAGTCTTGGAAGTGGATTTAAAAAATAGCACCCAAACATTATTCTTTTTTTGACTACTTTTGAATTTCAGGCATTAAGTTGTGCTGTCAAACAAACTCTAAATGCTTAAAAAGAAGCTGAGGAACAGCAGGACACATTTATCTGACTAAGCATTCAGTGTTGCCAACACCCAAATAATATACATAGTCATGTAAACAAAATAAAGAATTCACCATCCAAGCAGCTGAGGAATGATATTTTAAAAAAAAAAAAAAATCACATACCTTACTAAAATCACAAAGTATGACTTAAAAAACACATTCTTTGTAAATCCCATTTTTCTTATTTGTTTATGTTTTGGTTACTTAATCATTTATTCCTTTGCATATTTTTAGTTCATAAGAGGCAAATTCCAACAATCATTCAGGAACGAGAAATGTATAACAATATTTTCTTAATAAGACATCATCTTTCAAGAAAAATATACTTTCAATCTAACATCTTTATCCAAATTCAGTGAATATGGCACAAACAGCATGTGTGCGCACATGCATAAAAACATCTGTACATTCAATAAAGAATTGGCACTAAATTTTTCAAGAATAACTATTTCAATTGTCACTCACACTACAAAAGTACTCCAGCAAGTAAATACAAGGATACAAGTTCACTCCAGTATAAACATTGCTGAAAAGATCTTTTCCAGTTGATAAAAGTACTGGCGTGATTTTTTTAAGTACAAGCGATGCAACAATTTTTGAATATTTTAAAAAGTACAGTAGTTCCGTCTTTCATTTGGGCTTTGGTATTCAATGGAACATTGTCGGACTAACTAAGTGATTCGCAGCACAGATTTAGTTCTGGAATTCAGAAAGGGAATTAGAATAATTCCATCAAAAGAATATTGATGAAAAGATTTCCTACAATCAGATAGTATTAGCATGATTTTTGTTTCAGAAATTAAGGCACGGTTACAGAGATAGAGGCAAGTGCACACCAATCAAAAATAGAGAGCAACGAAGAATAATAAGCATAATACATTTTCTGCAATATAATATATTCTTCTAAAATAGCAGTCACAAAACAAAATAACACTCATCAAATTACGCATGCCGTATATTGTATTCTGCAAGTCTTTATATGTTAGGAAGCTATTGACTTTCAATTATATTAAGCAACCTTCAGCAGTGCAATGAATACGGAGATGAAACTGACCTTTAGGCCAGAACTTTTATTCAAATGAAATGAGCTTGTATTCATGTCTCACTGCTCTAAGAAATCCGAACTCATTGATAATAATCAGGCGCACATGTCTGCTAATGCAAAGAAATTTAAAAATCACAAAATAAAAATGATTTCACTTGTCACCGCCAGCAGTGTCATATTTACTCCTTCCATCCCTTCCTGTAAACTTTTCTACTCTGTCCCTTCCATTCCAAAAGTACAGCTCAAATTTCATCATTTTTTTTTTGAAATGAAGTTTCAAAATTTTCACATGCATATCAAACACACCTCTCTCTCTATAGAACTCACTCACGCAACTTCATGAATGAACTCTACAGTCATAATATGAAAGCCTACAGAAAACTTAGAACTTGCAACACAAAAGAAAACACAATTTCACATGATAATACATATACAAAAATAGGAACCTACATTAAAAAATAAATGCACATGTAAACCATAAAAAATGCGCACTGCAGAAAACACAATGTCACATGATAATTTACATAGAGAAACAAAATCTACATTTCCTTTGCACTTAAAATTTGTAAATCATCAATATGCGCACTACACATAACACAAATTACATAATAATAGAAATCTATGAATTCTGTTTTGCACAAACATAGATGAACATCTAATAAATTAATATATTAAGTTAAGAGCACAGTACTTGCGATCCTGGACAGTGCTGCAGATATATTCGATGAGCTGAACTACGGATCCTTTACGGACGCGGCCGGACTTGACTCGGTCATTGAGCTGAGTAGCGAGCATCGCGTGCTGTGTTAACAACGAATCGGATAGGAGGAGTCGGTAGCGTTCCTGAGTGGAACCTATGAGTTTGATTTCCACCACCTGCACCAGCGGCTTCGTGTTCACGTCGCCTCCATTAATCGCCGATATCGCGTTCGCAGTTAAATTCACCGGCATTCTGTTAGAATCAGTTAATTCGATTATTATGCGAGGGAGGTACAATGGAAAACCTAGAGAAAATGGAAGTGAATTTGAGAGGAAATTGAAGGAGGATTTGAATGGAATGGGGATTTGAAGAGGGACTCTTGATGTAAGTATGAGAGGTTGAGGGGTAATTTGGGAAAGAGCGGAAGTTGCAGGTGGAACCGCCAAAGAGTCAAATTACATGATACTCCTCAAAGTACAGAGACTTTTTCTCTATAATTTTATTGTTTTTATTAAATACAAATAACCATATTAAATGTAATGGGGATGACAATGGGTCGGATGGGCCCTTGTCAAGAGGGGTTCAACTCGGCCCAGTCCCGGGCAGTGAATAATTTTTTTTTGGAAACTTAAAAATAATAATTTATGCAAAAAATTTATTTTTCCATGGACCAATCACGGCCTGCCCATGGACCGGTCCAACGGGCCGATACTTGGCCCGTTTTTATTTCTTCAGCCTGGATCGGGCCCATAATGGGCTGGACGACCTGGCCTTTTTGCCATCCCTAGGAACGATATCGTCTATTTACAAAAAATCTTTTCAGATTAGTGAATCAGTGCATCACAACCGGTGGCTCAATAGAGCTGCCTCCTATTACCAAAATTGAGATTGTATAGATTATTTATAATTAATGGCTATAAACACACTACTTAATTGGAGTAAATAATTCATCCAATTGAGTAATGCCAAGTATGATGACTATCGGTAGTGAGCAACTGCAAATAGCATTATTCTTAATGACAAACAGTCAAATCATGAATCGAGTTAGTTCAACAAAATTCTATTAGCATTTTATATTTTTAGTGATCTAGTAAAGAAGTCTCCAATCTACTTCAATAAAATATTATTTTAAGATCAGAGGCTGTTAAATATAAATAGAGATTTATATCCTAAAAATTATATTCTAAATCATTAGAGTTTAGTATAATACTAATGCATAATTCAACTTATCTCTTAAATGCATTTCTATACATAGTTCATAAGATCCAGCTGAAATCTCAAAGCAGTCCTTAAAGTTTTGAAAATGATCCTATTAGTCCATCGTGGATTCCTCTTACAGTATAGTTAACTAAGAAGTAAATTTTTCATTCTCTGTTTCGATACCAGAGTTTGGGCTTGAATATTAAATAGAAGTACATAATAAATAAAATAGTTCTAGTAGTTAATAACACACAAACAGCAGATGTATTTAACACAGTTTTAAATTTTAATTAAACTGTCATTCTAAGAGTCGAACAAAACTTGCTAAAAACAATTGATAAGTGCCCGAGCATGTTTCTACAGTACTCATCTCTCAAAAAGATCAGCCGAAAGCAATCCAGAAAAGCAAAATAAACATTGATCTAAAAGAACACTTCAAATAGATGATCTACATTCCTCCTGCTGCCACTTCAATTTCAGTTGCCACCGGTGCTGGAGCTGGCCTGATGTATTCTTCTTCCTTTGGAGTGTGAATTGTGACTTGATCTGGAAGAGGAGTCATTGGACCCTGCTTTCCCTTGGGGTCCCATTCAAGCATGATCTTCACTTTAATTCCAAGTACTCCCTGAATAAACCATACCAGGTTCAGAAGTCGGCAAACCCAAAAAAAAACACAGAATAAAGAAAACAGGAGTGTTCAACAAAATTCGGAATTGGAATAATGCTGCTTGTTTGAAAACAAAATAGCAAGACAGTGAAACAAACCTGTCTAAGGAGGACGTGTCTAACAGCAGAGTCGATGTATTCTTTCACAGGCTGACCAGAAGAAATCATGTAGCCATCTTTGAACTTCATTGATTTGGCACGCTGAGCCCTCAACTTTCCACTAACAATCACCTATTTTAAATAGAGATTAGGTGAATACATTAGTATTCAGACTCAATCTAATGCATCAAAATCAAGAACAGCTACCGATAAGCATACCTCGCAACCCTTAGCTCCATTCTCGATAATATACCTCAAAACACCATAGCAGGCCCTGGGGAAAGCCAAAATGAAATGAGGTGCTGAAGTGAAAGGAGGTGGCCAAGTAAAAAGAGTGTTATGAATCTTCATGTACAATGCAAATGTTAGTTATTTATTTTCTTTGTTTCAACATAATTTCCTCAAAGATTAAAGATGGAGAAGTTCTAGATAAAGAAAGATTTAAATTTTGAAACTGATTTTGGAAAAAAATGTACAAGCTGCAATTGAATGGCAGGTAGTGTTCATCGCAACTTTAGTCTGAGATGAGCCTAAAGGGATGAAGGTGTGATAGCCGCAATAAATACAAAAAATATAGAACCCAGAGAACACCAGGAAAGAATAGCGTCCATGCCTGAGTTACTTCAAGATAGAAAAGAATAAAAAAAGACTCGCATACATTTGATGATTTAATTTCAAGAATATAGCAACCCCAAGCAATGATATTAAATAGTACACAAAGCAATAGCAAAGTATCTTGGAGAAGCTGGATTGATATAGTCATCTTCCGACACAAACAAATCACAAAAAGGACCTATTTGCTTTATAGATGACAGGTTAATCAACTAAAATAATATATTCACGTCCAAAATTATCAAAGAACAACTCCTTGTCATTTTGAGTGTCCTAAAGGAAATGAAAACATTGCATCTTTTGACTTTACAGAACTAAAAGAGTTCTAATAAAACATTTACATAAATCTTTAGCATATGTCCTCCCCACGGTTACTGCATGAACACAAACACATTTCACGAGGATATGATTGCATAAGGAAGACTTTCTTCTAGTCATCATCCGACACAAAATTGGTAAAGAAGAACCAATTTGCTTTGTTGATGACATGGACCATAATAGCATCTCATAACCAGCTAACAACCTCTAGAAACAAATTAATGTTCCAGTCAAAGCAAAAACTACATAATTAGCAAAACAAAGTAACATCTATAGTCAAGCACATTCAGAACAAGACTAGACAAACGTCAAATTGTTGCATCCACACCAAATCATGTTAATGAACAGTTGTACCCCGTTGTTTTACACAATAAAAAATTCTTACACATGAATGAGTCAAGTAAATTATGAAGTAACCAGAATATCATTATTACCACAAGATATCTATCTATAATGTTCATTAGTTATGTTACATACAAGTCCCTGATTAGATTCACCACCAATTAATAATAACTGAACAAGAAGGAATTGATTGATTACCTCCTGACAGCCAGGCCCCCAAGGAGCTTGTATCTGAGGGACTCAGCCTGAGCAATGGCACAAAGCCCCCTGTTGTTAACCTTCTCGGCATACAACTCCACACTGTTCTCTGGAAATTTGAACCTCTTCTGTACCACTGATGTCAACTCCCGAATCCTCCTCCCTTTCTCACCTGTTGTAAACAAAGCAAATAATTTTATAAAAACCTAAAACTTAACAAAATTTACATATCTTGCCATAAGAACAATAGGGAAATTGAAATAAGCTAATAACTGAAACAAAAAAGTAAAAATATCTAGTAATTAGCTTGGGAAATTAATCAACAAAAAGTAAACCTCAAAAGTTAACAAAAAAAACAAAAAGTTAGAATGGGGGAATCACCGAGAACATTCTGAGTGCGAGTAGCGCGGATGATGATCTCAGTCCTCATAGGAGTAACCCTAACTTCCACACCAGAGTATCCATCCTCCGCCAGCTCACGTGTCAAAACCTCGTTCAGCTCCGCAAAGAACACTCCATCAGCTACAAACTGCAATACAAAATTCAAGAAAAATCAATCAATCACAACTATAAACGCTCGTCCATACATAAATGTTATAGGTTTAGATTGGATCCGAAAATGAACCTTTCGCTTTTTGCTCATCTGAGTCGCCATATTGGGTTTACACACAGAGAGAGGAAGAGAGAGATCTGATGTCTTGTAAATGGAGTGCGTAATCTGCGAAGCGCAAACCCTAGATGGACACCAGAATTTTTTTGGCGTATTTTATACGTGATTAGGGATTTGCAGTTGGAGCTAGGGTTTGGCGATTGGGTTTTTAAGGTTGAAATGGGGTTTGGGTTTTAAATGGGTCCATATAGAATGGTGACCAGGCTTCAATGTGGGCCGAGTGATATTATCCTTTCAAACTGCCTAAAGAAAAGTCCCCAAATGATGTCCTTTTCCCGCTTCCATTTTTGGTTAACAATATGATAATAGCCCAAAAAGTAAGGCTAGATAGTTTCTGACCTAACATTTTTTTCCTTTCTTTTTCGAGAAAAATTGAGTGCAGTCATTTAGTATTTAGATTTTGCATCACAATAACAAAATTTATAACATAAGTTTCTTTATTAAAATAAATTTCCTACAAAAATATTTTTTAGTATAAGTATTCTGACTTGTCATTCCATCGGAAGTTAATAAAGTTTGAAGTTAATCTAACAATTAGGGCTGATTTTGGGTCGAGGCGAATGAGGCCCAAAAAAATAATATTTATACAAAATTTTGAAGCCCAACAAAGCAAAACAAAACAAAGCAAAGCAAAGCAAGTCGCATTCCATGAGAAAAATGACTATTATCAAGTAGTGGTCCAAAATCAAAATGGCCCATTTATACAAGTAAAACATTGAAGATCAGTCACGCTCATGACTTATCAGACTTTGTCTTTGGGACCTAATTTTTGGACTTCAAGAACAAAAATGCACGTACTCAAGATGAGATAGATAGACGGGCAAATTGACTTGGCCAAATTTATGTTCGAGCATGTATAAAAGTTTGTTGTACATATGTTATTCATTTTTATTTATCACACCTGCACGGAGGATGTAATAGAAGGTATTTAGTGGAAATCTTAAACCCTACAATAATTCTTTTTAATTTATCCACTAATTAACTCTCTTTTTTTTTTTTTTTGTGTGTGTAACCCACTAATAAACTATTTGATTTTAAATAAAAGAATATCATTTTACTAATCAAAATATTCCAAAAATTATTTATATATACAAGTAAAAAGTAATTCTTCCCCAATTTATCTAATCTCAAATTATAACAATTTTTTTTTTTTTTGGCATGGGAATAATTTTTTTTAATTATGATGCCTAATGATGGTTACAAAAGAGAAACTATAGAGACAAGTGGGGGAAGAGTTATAATTTTTTAGAGAGGAGTTTATTACTTTAAAAAAAAATTGCACTTCATAACCTTACTATAAAAAATCACTTTAAAAATTGAATTTTTTTTTTAGTAGAATCAAACTTCAGTTCAGTCCCGCCCCCTCATCTCCACCCTTGGAGACAAGTGGTTTTTCTAAAATGATAAAATTCTTATTCTGAATTTTTTCCAAATTTGTAAGCACGATAATTGGACGATGAATTTCTTATCCTGAATTGATCACAACTGATGACATAAAGCAACTTATAAATCAATAATTGAACGATGAACGGTGGTTTGAAGTGAGATAGTGATTTTATGAGGTCATAGTCTAATGAGAGTACGACACTATCCTATCTATTACCTAAACTAGAAGATGTGACACCAACAAAATATATATTTTACTTATGTGACACTACAATTGCAAATTCAATATATGTATTTATTAAATTCTTTTTTTTTTTTTAAAGTTCAGCACGAATTTTTCTAATAACTTCTTTTCGTTTTTCTTGTAAGATTCTCTAAAAATTCTTTGATTTCTTTTATAATTGGAATTCTAATTATATATGTCAATCATTTATTCTCAATAGTTAAAACAATTATTTCTAATATAAATTATATGTGAAAAGATATCAACGAGTTAAAGGATAAAGATACATGTAGATAATATTACTATACAAAATTCAATTTTTTTTTTACTTTTTTTTGGTGTCTATATAGGGATTTCCTCTAATTTTACGAACTTTTCCAGATTTTAAATATATTTAACACTTGTTTGGTGAAGATTTTTAGCAGATTTTGATTAAAAAAAATTAATGAAATGTGTATTTAAAAAGTTAATAAAAATTATGGATTCCATAAAATATGTGATTAAAATTAATTGTTGACTTTGATTTTAATTTTTAGCAAAATTTTAAGATTTGCCAAACAAGCTCTTATAATCTAATCGCATTACGTAATATTATAATATTATTTTATTTTTGTGAGTTTGTTTAATTATTCTATTTGTTTTAATGTTACGTTTATTAAAAGATCAACTACAAAATGTTTCACAACCACTAGTTTACCTCTCTTTATTCGAATGTGCTTATTTGATTAAAATTTAAAATTAGGAATAACTTGAATTAAGTGTTCACTCAAAAATTGAAAACGTGTCTAGTATTATATAGTTTGTTTCCTTCGAGTGAATAATCGTCACTTAATTGTGATGATAACCAATTTCCACTAACCATGTGGGCCTCATCTTTCAAGAAAAGGAGATTAGTAACAAGGTATGGCATCTCTAATGTAACAATGTAGATTGTCATACACATAACAATTAAAATAGAGGCAAAAAGAAGAGCATCTTCAATAAAGTCGTGGATTAAGAAAATTATGGTCTAATTGCATAAGAGATAGAATGTAGATAAATTATAAAAAGTTAAATAAATTATGATTAACACACATTTCGATTGAGATAAATTATAAAAAATTAAATAAAATATGTTTAGCACACATTTCGATGGACATTAATTATAAAAAATAAGTGGAGGATATCCAGCATAATGTGTAGATTTGGATGCTGTACTAGACATTCTTAACTTTTTTCTTTTGTCATGTAAACAATTTGGAGTGATATGACACATATTTTAGTACAATCAAGAATTGCATTGGAGATGCTCTTGAGTCCACCAAGAAGGCCACCTGTCGAATCAATGGTAGCAAAGAAATATAGAACTATATATTGCAAGAGTAATGCTAGATGAACATCAAATTGGATATAAAGTTAGACCACCATGTGTAAAATATCAAATCTGTCATTTAAAAAGACATAATTCAAATTCCTATTTATGTCTTTTCAAAAGATATATTTGACATTTTACACATAGTGGTCTAACTTTATGTCTAAGTTGTTGTTCATCTAGCATTTTCCTTATTGCAAACACTAAGGGAGAACCAAAAAGAAGGCGAGAAGGGTTTGGTCGTGGTTGTGTCAAAACGAGCATGGTGATCTGAATTGATATACTATATTTAAACTCGATACAAGTTCGTTATAGATTTACTGCCTGTTTGGTTGAGATTAATAAGTGTTTATCTGGGTTAGTCAAAAAAATTTCAAAAAAAGGGCCACCTTCACATGTGAAACCAAAAAGTCCACAAAAAATTTCCAAAAAAATCCCTTGAATGGTCAATTATTGTGGTTGCTTTTCTCTCTCTCCAGGGTAATTTTGGTAATTTTATCCAAATTCATTTCATGTGTCAGAATTTCATTATTTGGTCAAAAGAGAATAAACCATTTGCTAGTTTTTAATCCCTACCAAACAGGCACTTAAATTGGCCTGACAAATTACACTGTTTGAGAAGCCTGACTATTAAGGATGGTAAAAATACTTGTCGCCTCGTACCCATCCCCACCATGGCTGCCTTGCCCCACCCCACTTTTTCGGACCCGCCCCTCAATTTTATTTTATCTTTTAGAAAAATCATAAATAGAATTCAAATTACAAATTTCGCTAGAAATTAGCTAAATAAAGATTGAACTTGAGTTGAAGTTATAAACTATAAATCTTAATCACTACACCACAACTCCTATGTTGTAATTTGTTTGTTTTGTTTGCTACAAATATTTAAAAAAAATTATTTTTTTAATTATTTTTTCAGTTTATAAAAAAAAAATTATCCAGACCAATTGGCGGGTCAAGCAAAATGTTTGTTTGGCAGGGCGGGGCAAGGTTGACCCGCCTCGAACCCACCCTATTGCCATCCCTACCGACCATAGATGAATACAAAGGTCTAAGAGTGTATTTGGAGTGATTTTTTTGAAATTCAAAAGTACTTCTTAAAGAGCAAAAGTACTGTTAGTTATATTTATGGTTATTTGTCCAAAGTTAATAAGCACTTTTTAACTCGTAAAACAACATAAAAAACTGTTTTAGAGAAACCCAAATTATGAGCTTCTCGATAAAGTTTTAATTGAACTTTTACATGAACTTGCAATTAATATTCAATGAAACTTAAAAATTGACAAAACTACAAAACTATCATTAATATACATAAAAAATATTAATTTACTTACCACATTAATTAATAATATCAAATTCTCACTTCGTATATTTATATAAAGTGAAAATTTTATGTTGGCGTAGTAAATAATATAATACAAATTACGCATTATGTGTTTGATTTAAATAAATTAATTTTAAGTAATATGATATTTACTAAAATATTGTGTTTTTATAATTTAATTAAAATATTAATTTTAATAGTTATTATAGGATATGAAAAATATTATTTATAAAAAAAAAGATGAGATATATAATAATTAATTACTTTTTAGTCAAATAAATATAAAATTTATAGAAAATTACTTTTGTAGTTATGCAACTAAACACTTAAATTAAAATTTACAGAATTTTTTGCATTCACAGTCAAATAGTCGACAGTTTTTTAAGAAAAATTCTATTGCTAAACACTCTATTGCTAAAAATTTCACTGCTAAAAGCTCTACTCATAACGACTATGTTAAATAGACTCTGAATTGACCATTCAATATACCTATGGCCTACCGCATACCAAGCAAGCTATTATTAGCTTAATATGAATAATGAATATAGTTGAAACACTACAAATTGCTTGTGCCAAATATTGGCTCATATATTTAAAGGTTTTTTTTTTTTTTTTTTTTTTTTTTTTTGTAGATTATTAGTAGTAGATCCTATATAATATATAAATAAAAAATAGATATAAGTTATGAGTCTTATAAAATATGAAATAAAATATCCCAGCAACTATATCTATATATATACAAGTAACGAAGTAAAAAATAATTATCCCACAATTTGTCTTATATCTCAAATTATAATAGCTGATGACACAAGCTAATTATAAATCAACAATGCAATTATGAATGGAGGTTTGGAGTGAGATGGTAAATCATGAGGTCATATCTATCTATTACCAAAATTAGAAGACGTGACATCAATAACTTCAATTCTAAGAATTTTCTCAACAAATTGGAGATTGATTTCATGAATAGTTTTTTTTTTTTTTTTTTTTTAGACTATTTATCTTTTTTACCATACACATGTCTATTTTTCATTACACAATAAAAGATGGTTAACATTAAATGAGTTTCGCTTGTCCAATAAAAAAGTGGACAAGTGTGTTTTCCCCTGTAACATATTTCTTTATTAAAATAAACTTCCTACAAAAATATTTTTTAGTATAAGTATTCCAACTTGTCATTCCATCAGAAGTTAATAAAGTTTGACGTTAATCTAGCAATCAGGGATGGTTTTGGACTGAGGTGAATGAGGTAAAAAAAATATATTTGTACAAAATTTTGAAGCTCAGCAAAGCAAAGCAAAGCAAGCCGCATTCCATGATAAAAATGACTATTATTAAGTAGTAGTCCAAAATCGAAGGAGACATTTATAAAAGAAAAACATTGAAGCTTAATCCATCAGTCTTGCTCATGACTTATCACACTTTGTTTTTGGGACCTAACTTTTGGACTTCAAGAACAAAAATGCACGTACTCAAGATGAGATAGACATACGGGCAAATTGACTTGGGCAAATTTATGTTCGAGCATGTATAAAATTTAATGTTAATATTCTACAATAATAGAGTCTCATCAATCATTAACATATAAAATTTTTATTTTATTTTATATTTTTCCTAAATGATACATCAAATAAAATTTTAAATTTTACAGATTTTTAAAATTATTATGTATTAATTTTTTTCTTTTTAAATAACTATTTGAATATATTTCGTAGGTAAATATTTAATAATATTACACATTGTTATAAAATTAAAAATAAATTTACCAATAACAATAACACATAAAGAGACTAATATAATCAATGTCTACTAAATTAATTTTATACATGCTCGAAAATAAAATACTTTTTACCAAACACTCAAATGTTAATTTTGAAACATACATTAATTCTAAAATAAAATTTTACTAATTGTAACGATAAAACTAAGAGGGCCCACCAACAAGGCCACCTGTTGATTCTTAATTCGGGACGAATAGTTATTTCTTTAAACTTTCACGTCAAAATAATTGTTTTAGCCAAAACGATTTCAGTATTCGACTTCTCAACCACTTTTGTTGGTAATTCTGTCAGTCAATCGTTGGTCGAGTTAAAATGAAGTATGCATCTTGTGTCTTTTTCGGACCATCAATTTTTTTTTGCTTTCACCTGCTTTAAAAAGGTGCCCATTTACTAGAGCAAAACAGAAAGGTGAAAATGAACAAAGACTTGATTTATTCCCCCATTATAATTATTTATGTTTTATTTTCATTTCACTAGCATCCAAAAGATTGCCATTGGACAGACAGAAAACTATGAAAAAATGGTCAAAAGAGCTATCATCTCTTATTTGAGATTCTATTTTCGTGGTGGACATTGGAGTGTGATTCGGAACTGAAAAATATTATCTTATTATTAAAGCTGCTTTCTTTCAATTGTACATTCTGGACTAGAGCATCTTCCCAGAAATATGTATTGTGTGTGTTTTTTCTTCTTCAACAATAATTTCCAAGCAATTTTCAATGTTGATTTAAAGTTTTATCTAAATTCTAACATAATATATTTTCTAGAATCTAAAAAATGTAACTTTTAAGATACGTAAAGAAAAAAGAAACTAAAATTTGTCTAATACAACCCGTTTGGTTTAATTACCTGGGTTTTTATTTCTTTAAGAATGGTTATATTGACACTACAATTTTTTACAAGTGCGTCATTATTTAATTGCACTCAAGGTCCTCAATTTTTGTTTATTGTAGCACTTATATTCTTAATTTTTTTTCGTCGAATTCTTATCTTCCACTTCTATATATTAGCGTATCTCATCCGATGGTTTCTGTCAAGATATTTGTTTGCGTGCTTTGAAATGAAGATAACTTTTATATTTATTTTTTTTAAAAATAAAATGGGCAAATAAGTTATTTTATGCCCTACTCCCAACGGATTATTTGAATGAAAACTGTTATTAAACACAATATTTGCTAATTAATGAAAAGTTGAAGATAAGAATACGATAAAAAAAGTTGGAGACATGAATGCTATAATGAAAAAAAATTGAGAACGATAAGTGCAATGTAAACATGGTGCAACAAATAAAAAGTATGGTTTAGATATAATTACTCTTTCCTTAATCTTTCCTCAATTGGTGCAACATCCACTTGTTTTACTTAGATCACGTCACTCTTATGAAGTGATACTTTTTTAACTATACGCAAAATATATCTTAACCACTTAAGTCGTTCTTTTGTTAATTTGTTCTCAATCAATGCAACCTTCCCTCGTTGGTCTATATCTTTGTTTCTCATCCCATCCAATTTAGTATGCACGTCTATCCTAAAAGGGTGGTGTAAGTTCGTAAAACTTTGTCAAATCTTATTTCACGAAGCGAATAATTAATGGTTCTGAGGTTGAAAATGAACAAAAAAAGTTTCATCCATAAGTAGAAAAAACTCCATTAAAAGATAATGATCAAGAAAATCTGTACAAGTCCATAGTAGACATTAGCTTTTTGACAAACTGAAAAAGCTAAACCCCACACAAAGTTACCTTTTGATAAGAATCTAAACACTTGAGATCATGCAGAAAGACAGTTCAGATCAGAATACAGACAATGCATCAAAATGATTATCATCAATCAAAAAGTAACTGAATTTATACAAAACTAAATTATATAAACATAATTGATTCATTTCAATCCACATGTAGAGAATTAAAATACAAGAACAATAGATATGGATTATTTTTCATGAGAAATTTGGGTGAGTAAATTTGAGGCTCTAAAGGCAGTTCCAGTAAGTGGGGTATGGAATTATCTTGTATCCACCATGCCAAAGAATCAAGAAAAGGAAAAGGCATGACCTTCCTGCTACATTTGGTAGAGAGGATTAGTTAGTACTCAAACATACAGTTGAGTCTCGCCCAATACTGCATGCATCTTATTAACCTGCTGGCCGACTCCTCTTTTGACTAGCTTTTCCATCTGACTTGAGGGCACCATTGGAATCCCCTTCAGATGAAGCATCTATGGATTTGGTGTAAGAAGTTGAGAGATCAGCATAAAGATCAGCCACTTTTCTGATATTATTATTGAGTTCTCTGATCAAACCTACATTTCTGCTCAGATCATCAGGCATTTTGGATTCATGGTTCTGATTAATCTCATTGATTAACAGCCTGTTCTGATCAAATATGTTTTGTACTTGGACAAAACTTTTCTGAAATGTATGTACAATCTTGCTATCCAACTGAGTACCATTACCAAAGCCTGAAAATGTATCCCCCTCCATTTCTAAGCCCAATCAAAGCAAAGGAGATGCTGCACAAGATAGACACCCACCCAAACAAACAAGAAATTAACACAAAGAATAAAATGACATTCGGGATTCAGCCTTGAACCCTTCTTACGAGAGCAATACTAAATAGAATGGAAATTGAAACAAAGTAAAGCAAACACTCAGATTTATAATAGTTCACCCTTATAAGAGTCCTCTCAAACGTCCAAATCCAACCTTTGAAAAGGCAGACCTAATATATGTACAGACTACTCAATATATAAGGTCGATTTACAGTCAATATGATAAATATATAATATGACTAAATTCTGTATTTTCTAATAGTATATTGTTTTATTATTAGAAATAAAGAACATGACAACAAGACAATCTTATATTCAATTATATATTGGTTTTTTAAAGAATGCTTATCATCATATCTTCTCGTGTACTTGCTTATATTAACTAAAAGCCCAGACAAAACATGATAAGATTTTGAATTGTTTAAAGACAATTTGTGCACTATGAGACAAGCTCTGAAGTTGATATCATGCTAACCTATAAATAGCTACATCTTTTAAAAAAGGAATCTATTATTTTCATTAGTAGTTATTTTATATATTGATTTTATTATTAGGATTAATGTATTTTTATTTTTTTTTACTGAATTATTGTAATTATTATTTCTCAATTATTATATGGGGTATGATGACTGATGAGACATGAAAAAGTAGATCCCATTTCCATAAGAGGGAACCTTTTTTACTATGTATTCAGAAAAACCCACCTAAAGGTTAAGCTCAGAATTCCAAAGAAGAATCTCAAAACCTAAATACCAGTCAATGATGGCCACAACTTTCATAAATAAGGTATCATTCCAAGAAATCATTGTTCAAAAACAATGAACACATTATCATAATCATACAAAACAAAACCCGACTTATGACAGCACAGAAATTTTATTCAATTTTATTTTTACTCACCTAAAATTCTAAAAACAACTTTAGGGAGCTGGTAAACAAAAAAAGTTTAACCATTTCTGGTAAAAAAAAGAAAAAGAAAAAGGATTTTGTTCAAAATTCTGAAAAAGCAGAAAGCAAGGACGAAATTGGGAATTCAAATGTTGGATCCGTACAAAAAAGTATTGCAGTTGCAGACAAGATAGTGTTCCTAAAATAGAAAAAATTAAACAGAAACTAACAAATAAACCCATTAAAGAAAACAAGGAATCAAAATAAAAAATCCAAACAGATCCCAAATTGATGGAAAAATAATATATTATTACAATTTTTTACAGAAATTCTGTAACTTATTTGAAATACACACGCAAATGGTAATGGGTTGAAGAAGGAGTTAAGACACATATAAACTGAGCTGAAAAAACCTTTTGTCGTAAAAAAAAAAAGAAAAGAAAAATTATTTCAGATAACAATATTACTTCTCCGTCAAAGACTAACATATATATGTGTGCGCGTATGTATATATTGCTTTGTACGTACCTTGAAAAACAGGGAACATCATATGTTGAGAGAGAGAGAGGAGAGAGATTGGTACAGGAGGAAAAATCGGCGATTGAATCGAATCTCCCAAGAAATTGTGTGTGTGTGTGTGAATGTGAGAGAGAGAGAATATGTAGATTTGACAGTCACGCTCCAAACAATCCTCCCTCAGTATGTAAATTCTATATATATATAATTTAATGCACGAGTCTGTTATTTTGTCCTTGTAATGATTTAATGCAAATTTTTAATTTTTAAATTTTTTTTTTTGGTTGGACCCTAGTGTTTAGTGTTTTAACTTAACTTACAAAGTCGTTTCACATAAATCAATCGTCATGCATCTGCTAATAAATATAATAGTTTTGTTGACGTATTTAATCGTATTACTTATGTGATAATCTTGATGAAACAGGTTAATAAGTTAGATAATACTTGTGTTACACTAGATTTTGATTTTACAACACATAATTTAAAATTTTTAATGATTTCATTTAACACTTAAAGAGATATTAATTTTGGCGCTTGTTGGTCATATAAGTTCCGTAGTCGGACGCATCACTAAAATTCAATAAATTGATTATTGGATACATGGTCAATGATGATTTAATTAAAACAACTTAGTTTGGTAACAAAGATAGTTTTTAACCCAATTAATAAAAATATCTTGTAATGATTTGATTGAAAACTTTTAATAGCATTTATGATGGTCAAATTGAGAAATTAAATCTACTTAACTCGATTATTTAGATTTACAAATTAATATTACCTAAGTCAAAACTTAATAAATAAATTTTGTTCTCGCATGTGATTTTAGGTTAAATTGAATAATTTTGTAAAATAAATTGAGAAATTTGGACGGAAATTAGGCATATTTAAATTATCAAATCTCGAAAATAGACGGAGTGATAAATTTTTATTGTAATTTCGTTTTTTCTAAACTAATTACATTAACTAAGCCATTTAATCTTGAGAGAGGTGATGAGTAAAAAACACTTCAAGTGTACGCTTGGTAAATTTTTTTGTAGATTATAAACAGTGGGTCATACGAAATATGTGGATAAAAATTGTAGGATCTATAAAATGTGCAAAAAAAAAAAAGGTGTTTGACCAGTTTATAAATGCTTATAAATACTAACAAACATGCTCCTATGTCACCCAACTTTGAACAAAGCTTCATTTTATTCATCTAACTTTTATTTTGGCCTATGTGACAGATTTTGATAAAAATTGATGAAATGTGTGATTTAAAAATTGATAAAAATTGTGAACTCATACGTCACGTGATTAAAATTAATTATTGACTTTGGCCTCAATTTTTTTACAGTTTTCTAAACTAACCAAACAAGGACTTTGTTCCAAACTCATCAAGTTTCAATTTGGTTATCGATACCGATTTCAACACAAAAGTTAGCCTCCTTTCTTATGCTCACCACGTAGGAAGTGTGGACTTAATGAAACTTCAAAATGAACATTGTCTGGGATTTCTTTTGGATTCAAACCTAATTGTCTAGTCGTGTAATATCACATGTTTCAACTTGCAACAATCATACTTATGTAACACGATACTGTATTAAAGATTGCATTTCATAAACATGATTTCTGCACTAAAAGCACAAAATTCCATCGCTCTCTAGTCTATACAATGCATTAACATCATAATAAATGCATGCAAGAATATTTGACTAGCAAGAAACGACAGCAAATGTAGCAACAAAATCGTTATTCGTAACCAAATTGAGACAAAACTAAAACTTCAACAATGAATTTAAATAAAACAAAATAAAAATAAAAATAGTGAATAATATGAAATTTTATTCAAATGTAAGGGATTTTCATATGAGAATGGCAATTTGATCTGCACCCTGCTAGGGGTGGCAAAAAAAACTTGTCGGCTCGGCTCGTAAAAGCTCGGCCCAGCTCGAGCTTGGGCTCGTCAAACCACGAGCGCGAACACGAGCACGAGCACGAGCACGAGCACGAGCACGAGCACGAGCTAGGGCCGAGCTGGAGAAAAAAAAGGGCCGAGCTCGCTCGGCTCGGCAAAAAAACCAGCCGGCTCGTTGGGCGAGCCAACGAGCTAGCTCGTGCCTACGAGCCAATGGACGAGCCACGAGCTGGCGTCCCCAACGGTCAGTGGACCATTTTTTTTTCTTTCATTATTTTCCTATAAATACTCATTTTCTAAACTCATTTTTTCACACTTCAATCTCTTATCTCTCATTCAATTACATACTCAATCCATTAAAAATTCTCAAATTACATTCTCTCAAATCTCAATATTAGTGTTCTAATTAGTATCTAGTATCTTATTATCTAGATATTACGCTATAATTTTCTACTTCTACTAATTCTCTACATTTCTAGTTTCTAGTTTCTACGTTCTACTACATCTTCATCTTCTTCTATTTTCTTTCTTCTATTATTCCAAATAGCATACAACCGAAGTGATGATGATTTCAGTAGTCTTAATGACATTCCAATTTCAGACGATATTATTTATCAATTTGGTGGTAGCAATGATCCAATTGATTTGGAAGACGTTCATGACGACGTCGATACACAAATTACTATTGGCTCTAGCACTAAACGAAAAGCCACCAAACAAAAGGCTCAATGTTGGCAGCATTTTCAGTTGGTGCCGACTGATAAACTAGTGAACGGAGTCCCTGAGTTCAAAACACAATGTAAACACTGTCAGGAGAAGTTTGCTCGGCACAAGGGAATAGACACGACTCATCTAAATAGACACTTCAAAAAGTGTCAATACAAATATGGAGGTGTGGATACAAATCAAGCATAACTCCAGTTTGGATCTCTAGGAGTCGGGTCTAGTAGTCCCGCTCTCAACAACTGGATATACTCACAAGAACTCATGCGACACGAAGGACTGCCGGAATTGATAGCAAATGTCGAGTTTCTACTATGCTTGGTGGACAATCTTCATTGGACGTCATTCGTCCAAAAATATCTACAACCAAGGTACATTAGTATTTCTAGAAATACACTTCGTAAAGATACTATTGTTAGATATAATACTAAGAAAGAAGCTATTATTAATGATATTAATAATTACAATGGTGTTGTATCTTTTACATCAGACTTATGGACAGGTTGTAACCAAAAAAGATACATAGTAGCAACTGTACACTACATTAATAATAGTTGGTTAATGTATAAAAAAGTAATAGCATTTAAACAAATAGATTATCCTCATAATGGAAATAATATTTATCAAGTTTTATTAAGTGTGTTACATAAATTTAAATGTGATTCTAAGGCTCGTAGTTTTACATTTGATAATGCAGGCCCAAATAATATACTAATTGAAAAATTAATGCAACACTGTAATCCACATTTTGATAGTATTTTATTTCATATTCGTTGTGTGTGTCATGTGTTTAATTTAATTGTACAAGATGGATTAAAATTTATACAACCTCAATTGAAAAAAATTAGATTTGCTATTAATTATATTTCGGTTTCACCATCAAGAAAACAAGTTTTTGCTGCTCTATGTACAGAAAATGGGTTGCAATCAAAATATTTTGCAACTGATGTTGCCAATAGGTGGAATTCAACATATTTATATAGTTGCACATCGGAGATACTATAATAATAATAACCCCCCAAAAGAATACCAACACGGTCTAGTGTATATCAATTCGATCCTTCGAGTGTTCCAATATCATTCAACACTCAATCCTATTGTAATGCATGAAATAAATATGAAAACAATATTCAGTAAGTATGATCGTGTACATGCATGCTTCACGTACTCTGAGCCTTGAACCCCTCTATTCTGTAATGTATTTTGAGCTCCACACAAGATAGGCCAACCATGTATAACAATTACACAGAATTATATATGATATCTAAACAAGATATGCCAATTATATATAACGATCACACAAGATTATATATGATAACCATGAGCCACCACAAGTATAGCTCACACTAGCTTTTCACCTGGAATTCAACCCAATCATTAAATATATACCTTAATACACTAGAGTGTTCCACAACTCAATGCATGACATATATTTTATATAGTATGACACAGAGCTTATCGAGGTCACCATGCGAATACCACACATGTATAACATAATATAAAAAAATATCAAGTAATATACGGCACATATTAATGAGTAAATCATGTAGACATAAACATATATATTTTTTACCGAGGTTGAAAGCACCAATACTTACCTAGTATAGCTCGCACTGGTTTTCTCGCATGGAATTCAACCCAATCATTAAATACATACCTTAATACACCAGAGTGTTGCACAACTCAATGCATGTCATATATTTTATATAGTTCGACATAGAGCTTATCGAAGTCATCAAGTAACATGCCACATAGGTATCTAATACCACACATGTATAAAATAATATAAAAAAGTATCAAGTAATCGGCTCCACATAGTAATGAGTAAATCATGTAAACATAAACCTATATATTTTTTATTGAGGTTGAAAGAACCAGTACTTACCTAGTATAATTGAATTTCTTTTAAAACCTACAAAATTCAAGTACTCAAATGTTAGATATCACCATGCTACCTAGGAAGACCAACTTAAGGGTCAAACAAGGTTAAAAGTACCAAAAATAGGTTTCGGGGTGAAACATGAGGGTGGGTAACTGGGTATCGACACTAGGAAACCAACAAGCAGAATACGTAAAGAAGTTAGAGTGCCAAGATTGATAAAATGTCTCCACAAAGGCATATAATATATTATTGGAAATCTTATCGAGGTGGGAGTCCAACGTATTTTACAGATCTCAATTCAGAGTTTTTTATAAAAAGTTATGTGCATTTCCGTCCGAGCCACACTACTTAACTGAGCCTGAGGGGTCGACCCCTAGGGATGAAGGATCGATCCCGAGGACCTGTGAGTCTGGTCTTTTGCCCCATTATACGTGATCATGCATGCAATATACGTTCTTTTTACTATTTTTACTCATCTAAAAGAGTCCCGTTGAAAAAAACAGCCTATTACTGACATGGAGCACGCCATGTCAGCAGTGATCCATTGCCAGTAGTAGTGTAATTTTTTTTTTTTGGATGGCCCATTTGAAATGAAAGTCAGACGCCCCCTACTCCATTATTTCACAAATTCATCTAGCTCCATTATTTGTGCTCGGCGACTGCGCACGGAGATTGTGCACCCATTTGCTCGCTGGAAATAGGCGCCGGATGTGGAGGCAATTTAGGGCACAAATAATGGAGTTAGGGAACAAATAATGGAGCTGGATGAATTTGGGAAATAATGGAGTAGGGGGTGTCTGGCTTTCATTACAAATGGGCCATCTGAATTATTTTTTTCTTACACTACTGCTGACTATGGATCACTGCTGACATGGCGTACTCCATGTCAATAGTTGGCTGCTTTTTTCTTAAAAACACTATGTAGAGGAAAAGTACCTTTCCCAGTTGAGCAACCTGGTTAAAAGAGAATTTAAAACTTTCAAAATAAATAATCATTTATCCCTACATATAGTTTTCTCTAAGAGTTTGGCTAAAAATACGATATATATTTTATTTGCATTTTTAAATCTCTATTGTAATTCTTGCAATTATCCATTTTTCTAAAGGTTTAACGAATCACTTTTTCAACCTCATAACTTTATTTCAATCCCTAAAAGTCTCCAAAGATTTTTTGGGTGAATTTTGTGTAAAGTGACTGGAAACGAGAAAATGAAAATAGAGTAATGGAAAAGTTGAGGTAAGTGTTGAACACTTTGTCTTTAAGTCGAATTTACCCCACAACGGTGCCTACGATTTATGGCAATCAACTCCCAAGATACAACGACCTTCACTTGTGTTTGCAGCACTTCAAAACACAAGTACAACAAATCAGAAAATGGTTTTGTACTCCAAAGAACGAATATGAAATGAAAAACCAGAATTTATGCAACAAATGCAAGAATTTTGGTTCAAGAGATGAATATATGATTTGAATGTGTTTTCATATCATTTCTGTATAAAATAGGATGTCCATAGGGTCCTATTTAAACAAGATGAAGAGTTGGAAACGAAGTGGTGTGGAGCCAAATCGTGCAACACTTCAAAAGGACATGCATGTTTGCGCTTAGACCCATGTGATCGCATGGTTCTAATGTATTGCGATCGCAAGTTCCCCTTTTTGAAGACATAATTTAATCAAGGCTAACTATGCGATCGTATGGTAGGACCTAACAATATTCTGCTGAAAAATTCAGCAAGTTGTGATCGCATGATAAAATACCCATGCGATCGCATGGTCAAAAATTGACCCAATTTTGTCCTTCTCCGTAATTTCTCATTCATCCGATATTGGTTTCGAGATACTAAATATACCCTTCAACACATGCAGAGAAATCTGAATTCTCTTTTGGGGGCGCTGCCCCCTCGACCTAATCGGGCAGGTCGATCCCCGTTTCGACGCTCCGAAGCGGCGAAATGGCAAACTATTTTGCCTAAACGGATTGACTCGGGTCTGAATATTTGGCCGAAGTTGACACTAAGTCATTTTAATTGTTTTAAACACTTAGGCTTGGTTTGGTATTGTTGTGCTTTTAAGAGAATCAACTTCTGCTGTGTTGCAGAAAAAATCAGTTGTCGGAAGAATAAGATAAGTGTTTGGTAAATTCTTGTTTTAAAATTGCTGTATGTTTCAAAAGCAACATTTGAGCGTCTGGTAAATAAAAATAATTTATTGCTGTAACGGTATTAAATTACTAAAAAATACATTGATTATATAATATTATTATTATTATTATTATCATCATCACAAGTGGTAAAATTCATTTTTTTTCCTAGTCAAATATTTTTTAACAAGACAATGCATTCATTATTATTATTTTAAAATAAAAATAATAAACACCTAATAAATTTCAAATTTTGTAAAAATTACAAAATAAAAGTATAGTTATATAGTGCAACAATTAATTAAATTTATATTATTTTGTTATGCATCCAACTTGCATCAATTCGACTTCTCAAATGAGTATTAAAGGAATTAGTTTAATTAATAATAGGTAAAACGAGTATTTTAATAACATATAAATAAAAAAGCTAAAAGCAGAATTTGAAAAGCTGCCATTTTGCTGCTTCTCAAAATCTGCTGTCAGGTTAGTCAGATTATTTTATAAACACTTTTAAAATTTTTGCCAAATACCTAAATTAACTTCTGATTGTTTGAAAATTAGAAGTTGAGCTCCGAAATCAATTCCAAGCGGGACCTTAGTCAATTTCTCAAATATCTTAAACCAAATTCCAACAAAATTTTGGAATGTTACGCAATCCCTATCATCCTACACAACATTAGATTTTCCGATTCCTTCTCCTTTTAGATAGATGAATTGCTTGTCGGAAGGCAATGTTACAATAACAGAGGTTTCAATCCACTTAATTTTGTTTGAAGGTACAATATTAATGGCTAAAATGAATGGTGTAGAAACTTCTAGGGTTCATTAGATCCACATAAATTGTTTTAGTATTTATTTCTCCATTTGCCCATCCAAATCAAATATAGAGATCTAGACAACAAGTATACATATATATATATACATATATCTATGAGAAAGTGAAGCCATATTTTGAGTGGGAAATATTTTAGGAGTGCGTAAATCAAACAAATTTTTTGCTCAAGACAATTGAACATCTCGTAAAGATTCTTCAATGACAACCATCGGGACAACATTAAGGATTCTTCACGACAGTCCCGATGATGGAGATGTTGATCCTCAGCCAAAAAATGATAAGGATCCCTTGCCTCAATTTACCGAAAGATCTTTACGTGGATCTTGTGATATATGCCCTTATTGGGACAACGAGGCTGGCCTAGATGATTTGGTGGAAGAAATCATCCTAGAAGAAGTTGCTTCTCTACTAAAAAGTGAAGTTCGTCCTTTGCCTAATGTAACACAAGACGTCCCTATTGATCCCAACGTATACCCGCCCATCATATAGTATTGTCTTGTGATGAGCTACCAACTGGTCTTCTACAACCAGTCTGTGCCCAGTCCAACCGGTGATTCACCATTTGAAAGACGGGAGAATACGATTGGCACAGTACCTTCAAATTGGTTGGCAAAAGTTATCTTATTTCCAGGACTAGAAATTGGATCCTAGAGCTGTGAGATGTGGCACTGAACAAGCTCATCTTGTGATCTTGGATAGAACATTGGCCAGTCTTCTCTTCTAAGAAGAAATGGTCCTTGCAAGAATGATTCCACCCAATCTTAATTAACAAGTAGCATTAGAACAAGTAAAGAAAAAATTAAATAAATATTTATACAGGTCAGGCAAAGGAAGAATGTAAAAACCACTCATCCAAGAAAAAAGAAAGTTAAAGTCTACTCATTACTTTACTCTTTTGTTTTCTTTTAATAAATAGTTCTTACAAACCAAATTGGTCAAAACAATTCAATAGAATATTATTTTAGAATTATCGATACAAGTCATCTATATTTGTGAGGCCGTCCAACGTGGTATATTTGGCTCACTTACTAGACATAGCAAGATAAATCAAATAAATTGTTAGAAAATAACTAAGTCAATATCTACATTAGTTCGAGTTCAATACATAATTTAGCACAAACTAGAAGGAATTTATTGATAATATGTCTTTTTTATATCAATCATATTGCACTATCGAAATAGAAGACCTCAACTCCCACAATAGAAAGTAGAGTTAGAGAGGTCGAGGTTCATATCGAAATAATATGACTATGACACTTAATATTAGACGAAAGAACTTAGACTAACTATATACACAAAAATCAACACCATAGAAATGTCCCGCTTTAGACATAAAGTGCTCAATTCAGCACGATATGTATCAAAAATATAGAGTTATGACATTAACGTGTTAGACATAAAGATAGTACGAGACTTACTAGATTTTCAAAAGATATGTTACATCTATCAAACTTCTCCAAAACTAATTATCATCACGAGCCAAAAAAAGAAGAAGGAAAACTCAGTTAGAGAATCAGTCCTACTGCAATATTTAATTTGATGGAGTTCAATAAACCAATATATGGTCGATGGTTGAGCCCCTCAAATGTGCTATTTATTTCTAGCAATTTTAAATTAGGTAAAAGCCTAACATAATTTACACTAGTAAATGGTCCATAATGTTTATTTTTTGCACAAATGTCCCTAACCTGTGTTTTGGTGCGCAATTGGTCCTTATTTGATAAAAAGATTAATATGTCTTTAATTTTAATTAAGAAAAATTGCAGTTGGAATCTACAATTTATTTAGTAACTATTAACAATTTACATACGTGGATTCGAAAAATAGTATGAATTGGATTGGCGAGAGAGAGAGACAATGAGAAATGAGTGTGCACATTAACTTGAAGGAACTTAGATCTGACGGCCAGCGGCCAACTCCTCCACCACCAACCACCAGATTCTGGCCATAAACGCTCAAAGGATATACAACTTTGGGCCAGAAATTACAAATCTCCAAAATACGGTAGGAGCTAAAAATCCTCGCTTTCTTCGTTGGAAAATCAATTTCTGCCCCAAAAAAAAAAAAAAAAGATGCAGTGGGGAGTTTAGGGTAGACGTGGGAGATGAGAGAGGTAGTAGGGTAGGGTGAGGTGGTGTGGGGGGGGGGTGAGGGGGGCGGGGTTTATGGCTCAATTTAGTAATGAGGTGGCATAGTTTATTTGGCAAATTTTGATTAAGGTGGCATGTATCTCTGACAGTGGACAACATAATTTTCTATTGTAGGCAGGAAATTGGGACTCCAGGATTCTGTGTTCTAAATTACTAAAATGGACACGCATGATTTGACATAGACAATTATGACACATGTGCTTCTAGTTTTGATTTTTTTTTTTTTCATGAGATTTTGGATTCTAATATTTATTGAATTAATATTGATTGTATGATGAATATCAGTCTAATTAATTGTAAGCAGTGTTTTAAAATTCAAATCGGCCATGAATTTAAACCAAAAAATTTGTAACCTGTTCAACAATCCAATCCAAATTTCTCTATTAGACCGATTTATAATTGATACGTGAGAAAACCTAAAAACCACTGGATTTTCATAAAAACCATGTAACCCAAATTCATTAACCCGGCAGGTCATTGCATCGCTGATTGAATTTTTTTTTTTTTTTTTTTTTTTTTTTTTAGGATTTGAATAGACTCTTATCACTTTAGGTAATAGCTTTTACTTTTTTTAATTGCTTTTTTTAATTACTAATTATTTTTCCTAACATGATTTTTGACTTCTTCGTGAAAATCTTTCACCTCGTTGAGTTTTATAGTAAAGATTGAAAAATAATGTAGATTTAATTTTTATGAATGATAATTATTGTAACTATTTTATTATTTAATAAAAATAAATTGACCACTAAGTTCTACTAACTTAGTGACTCACCTCGTCATTTGAGTCAGTGCTTGAATCAGGTCTAATAATTATGATTGTAAGACACTATAACAATATTCAAAAAAGTTGATATGTATTTTTATTCATCAGACATTTGTTAGTGACCCACTATTACATAGACCCTCCCTTTTAATTCGACCAGGACTTTCTTAACCTTCGACTCTTGTTGTGCTGGTGCAAGTTTGAGTCTACGGCTCCTTACCTTCGGCTCATCTCTACATATTATTTTTTTATCATCACGTAGAGACAAGTTTTATTAAGAAAAACAACTTAAAATGAGACTTTTAACCACGGCCAAACATGTTGGCACTGGAATTTCTATTGCTGATTAGAGATAAAAACTTAGAAACATTAATCTTAGTATTTTGAAAATGCTTCCTCTTTAGAGACTTCTCATAAAGTAACTTGACTAATTTCATTGGTGAGTCGAGCGAGTTGAGTTAGTCCGGTTCACTTATTGCTTTATTTACACTACTATTTTTAGTAAATGTAAAATGTGTACTTTATCAATTTTCAAGTGAGAAAAAAAAAAAAACGAGAAACTTGGTCATTTCATCTTGGCCTACAAAATAAAGATAATCCAATATTTTAGAGCAATAAATTTCCTTTTTATTTTGGGTAATTAGAATTGCTATGATGGAGCTTCCATATAGATAGAAAATTGAGAAATAACTAGTCCATACGACTATAGCTGGAAAAAGAATCCAATTCAAAATATAATCAATATGATAAGAAGAAAAATGCGTCCGAGTTGGCAATGATCTGATTGGTTGGATTAGTCTGGACCAAGAGGTGAGAGGCGACTGGAGGTTCAAAGAGTGTAAGGATGAGTTAGTTTTGATCTGAGATCAGTAACTAGATCATTGACTGACATTAATTTTAATACTGGATCATCATTTTTTTTTTAATAAACGAGTCATTAGTTCGATTAGTATTAATGAATTCATATATTTAAACAAAAAATAAGTAGAATTTCAAGTGTATGTATTTCCATTAATTAATTAGATATCTTTAGGCAAAAAGCACAATCTCTTTACATAGTTATAGATTTTAAATTGTAACATCCATAATAAAAATGTGGCTATGTATGTGAGTTATTAAATAATTTGTATTTAAATGTAAATAATAACTGACAATTAAAACGAACATATAAACTGAAAATGAAAAGCTATTAAAGAAAAATCCTTTTCAATATTTTCACTCAAATTATGGGCATTGAAGCAATTGAACAAGAAAAATAAAGAAAATATACACGCCTCTCATTTGCCCTCTTAACCAAGCCAAAAGTAAATGAAACTACAAGCTAAAAGCGTGTATGCCTTCTATTATTATAAAATCAGTGTTCTAAAATGTTCGCCTAGATGTGCGCTTAGGCACGCCTAGACTTGATATCTAGCCTTGCCGCCTCGTCTCACATCGCTCATTTTTGCGCATCAGCCGCACATTACCATGCTTAGACGCTCATAGGCTCAATGCGCGACCTCACTACCTCGCCACGCATTACGCATTTTAGAACCTTTAATAAAATAATACAAAACCATGCCCTATTATTGTAATCTACGTTATGTTTAAACCACATATTTGGTAGAGTTTAAAATAATTTTTTTTTTAAAATTTTTTTTCAACCATATATTTCATGAGACCTACAATTTTTATCAACCATATATTTCTTCAACTTTTCTCAAAATTTTCTAAAAACTATTTTTAAACTCTACCAAACAAACACTAATTGCAATAAAAACCCTCTAACATTTAATATTTTAACACTTATGTCTCAAACTTTTTTCGTCACATTTAACTTACAATTAATTTTCACGCCTTGTCTTTGATGACAATTTTTATCCCAATATTCTGCTAATATGCATTGAAATAAAGAGTAAATATTTTGTCAAATTTTTGTATTTGATATTTATTTTGCTTATTTAAAAATACGAGAAGTGCCATCCTAATTAACTTTTTGGACAGAAATCACATCAAAGACAAAATTAAAATGTGCAAATTAATAGGTTGATGATAAAAATATGATAAAAAACATTTGAGGACATAAGTACAAAAATAAACAATAATTGAAAACCTTCATTGCAATAAAATATAGTATGGTTATCAAAACTTGTGGTTTGAATATAATTACCCTATTTTTACTCCTCAAATATATTGATTATTAGCTTGCGATTTTATCCAAACACGTGCATAGGCATTTTCAGAAGTCACTAAAACTTTTTCAAAATATTTTCTTTTTGAAATAAACTAGAAAACTTAAATAGGTTGAGAAAATCCAAGCAATATGTTTTTTCTTTCCTTTTTGAAATAAACTAGAAAACTTAAATAGGTTGAGAAAATCCAAGCAATATGTTTTTTCTTTTCTTTTTTTAATTTACATACCCAAAGTCAAGTACCAACTCTATTATCTTTTAATGTGTAGTTACAACAAATAGAACGGTCGCACATTGTACGACCTTTAGGTTATTGCATTTGCACCTCATTTGCTCAGTTGATGGCTTCTCAAACACGAGTGTTCACTAATAGTTATGAAGCATAGGAACCTCAAGATCATTTTCACCACGCTACAAATGCTTGGGGTCCTAGTCATAACCATACAGGTCGTCTAGAGCCACAAGTCCAGCTCTTCACTTACCCCGAGTTATGTGATCTATACCTCACCTAAGATATGAAGCCCTTGATCTAAGTTCATAAATCAAACTGAAACATCCCACTCTTATTCTTTGACGTGTGGCTAGTGAAAAAGTATGAGAGAAGGCTCGAGTAACACCGACCTGCATTGACTGCAAGCTACCAAAACCACGCAACCAACATATACCACAGCCTGGCCATTGCTCACTGGCAAAAATCCATTACCCGAAAGGTGCAATGCTTTTTGAAGTTCAAAGGTTATATATACTCTTTCCACCAAAAGTTCGAAAAACACATAAACATCAAAACTTCCAAGGAAATCCGGTCACTTTCTTATGGTAAAAAAGATTACCGAGTTTACATTTGAGCCTATAATATACATCTTACCAGAGAAACCTTACTTTTGCTCCCTTCTTTCCACTACTATCTTTCAAGTGAAAAAGGGAAACCAACCAGAGAAATCAGCTTTTGTATTTCACCTACTAGGCCACTAAAGTAAACATTATAATCTTCCTACACTTTTGCATCCACGGAAAAAGTACCTGTAAATCATAATGACTCAGGACTAGTTGACGGTCTGATTCTTGAGGGCATCTGCATAAATCCCCGTATTCCACCTCCAAATTTACTGCTTGAATCTCTAGGCATGATAGACATTTTGTTCAAAGAGGTGTCAAATTCATCAAGATCAAGAAATCGTTCACCGAAATTCCATGCACTTCCATCATCAACTATATTCATCCCGTTCTCACTAGCATCAGCGATGTCTTCATCACTTGTGCCTTCTTCCTCATTGTCTTCATCATAAGTACTTCTTACCATTGACCAATAAACAAAATTTGGCCGGATGTATCTTCACATTAGTAAAGAAAAAAGTATACGTGCATCAGTTCAACATCCAGTAAATCTTATGTATGGACATTTTCTTTCCTTTTGTTTCTTAAATGGAGCTTTTGAGTTCATTGCTAATTCATATTTACTCTTGAGAAACAAGGTAATTTAGGGTGGGGGGCTAACCCAAAAAATGCAAAGACGAACCTGTCAGATTTCCTTAGTAAACATGGATCAAATGGGAAAAACATGTCAAGTCTTTCTACCCCACCAAATGCCCTTGAACATTCTGATCCCAACAGACCATAATCAACAAAGGTTTCAGGCACAGTGAATACATGATTTGCTCTGGCAAGCCGGCGAAATTCTTCGACTATTGATGGCAGGCATACCTGTACCATAGCACGGAAATTTAGAATCAACAATATGCTAATAACGATCAACTAATATAGATACCCAGATGGAATATGAAGAAAATGAAACCACGGACATATAAAAGATGAGCATGAGCAAACACCAAAACAAAAATAAAATATGCATATATAGCCCAAGTTAAATAAAAAATAAAATAAAAAAAAAAGCATAGCAAAACAAAAGTGGCACACTTGAAAAAGTTTCAAACAATATTTCACCTGTAATGGGTTCAAAGGATGTCCAAGAATGTTCTCAACACGCATAAGAAGCAGTTGTGACTTGAGGCGAGGTATAGAAAGCATTGATCTCATGCGAAAGCAAAGCACATACATAATGGCCTGCCAGAAATAAAATATCATTAACAAATGGAGCTTCAAACTGTAGAAAAATTGCAACATAAAGCTACCAACATAATTATACACGGAACCTACTCATTGTGATAACATCAGGGCTTTAGAAGCATTTCCTCGTTCCGGCCTTAGAGCCTTCCATGTAATATGAGTATTTAAATATTTAATCTTCTAATTGACGTGATGTAGTTAATTCCTTCTGTTAATTTAGATGTTATATCATTAAAGTGTTGATTTAGCCTTGTAAAGTACACTTACTATGTGAACTGTTCAAGGGTATTGGTTTTTCTTTTGATCTGATTGGGGAAGCACATATCCTACTACTGGTAGCTAATAGATATTCTGTTATCAGCAATTCAGATGGAACACATACTTTTATAATCACTAAATACTTCCATTCTTTGTTCCTTTGAGAACAATAGGATCTGTCAAAAACGACCCTCTTCAAAACCTATTTCATGGTCTTCTCTGTAAAAAAACTTAAGCTTAATCATGGAATTGCTGAGGTAGGGTAAAGGTGATGTTATTGGCATCTGACCTTTGACCCAAACCCTTTCCCAACCACTCTTTTATCCATAGCAGATCCAAGGATTTTTTGCTGTAGAAAAGAATTGAACTGATATATAGTTATAACATATGCATGACAAAGATAATATATCATGTCAACCAGGCAACTCCTGAACCCACAAGCTTGGGACGCAATACCGACTGCAACTAAATGGCACCAGTTGACTTGTCTTTTCCACAGCCAAGACTCCTCAACTGAATGCTGTTTGGGCCTTGTCCAATGGCATTGGACACAACATATGTTTGGTAGTACTGAAATTATATTTTAAGTGCTTATATTATAAGTTGTGGGTGAATGTGTGGATAAGAAGTGAGTTGTAAGTTGTGGGTCCCATAAAATGTATGGATAAAAATTATGTTTGACCAGTTTGACGAGCTGAAATTATAATCTAAGCAATGGCAAACATGTGCATAGACTAAGGCTGAGGCTGTGGTCGAGGGCCCAAGACAAGAAAATCAGGGCACAAAGAGTGGCCCCACTGTCAATATTAATGGAAAGCTCACTTCCCGAGATCTAATTATGAAAAAATGCCTTTAAACCAACAACACTTTATAAGCAGTTCAAGATCATACAGGACTGCTCATGCATGTTCTATGGTCCACAATCACAAACCGGCGTGAACTTCCAGAAGTGGTAATGCCTACTTGGTTATCACACTTCTCAAAAATTCCTATTTTCATGGACCAGCTTGCAAGGCTTGGAAATCCTGCAAGTTGCACAGAGGCCTTGTAGCACCATTTAATATATTGGCACTCAAGGCGACTTTATACAGTTATTTATCATACAATTCTCACTATCCATATAGAAACAAGAGCTCAACAATATGCTCCCGTTCCAATTCCACAAAAGAGGAGAAAATGGCCAAATATACAATTAAACTAAATTTTTTAAAAGAACTCCTAAAAGAAAGATGAATTCTTTTGCAATCAAAAGATTTAAGTATGCATGTATATAGGTGAACTTCAGGATAGTTAAATGGGAGTTCCACCCAAGGAGTCAATTTTGATATTCAAATTCAAGTGGCAGTGATTTCCCTGCTTGCTCTCATGAAGATATATTCCAACAATTTACGTCATGTTGCCTGTTAAAAGGAGTTTTAACAGTCAAATGTGTCTTTAAATACTATGTAGAAACCAAAATGAATCAAAGAAGGAGAAATCTACTAAGCTTTATCGAGTGAACCCTGCCAATGATCTCTCTTGCACGTCAGCGAAGAGTAGATCATCACTGATGGCAACAGTTGTAGGTATTAGACGTCACTTCATGCATCTGACTTCAACACACATCCATGGTAGCCAATACATAATTTGATAGACAATGGGACCACGTGGAAAATTGTCTCCACGTAAATTTTGTGATGAGAATCCTAAGAGGCAACATGAACTCGGTCAATTTATTTCCTTGATTTACCAGGAAATGGAAAGAAGTCTAAATGCGATTTTATTAGCCCGTCGAAGAACAAACTGATTGCAGTCTGGCAATTGATATTTTTTGAACCCATGGGATGTACGGATACTTCAAAAAACATACCTAGAACTCCAATAATTAGAGTACAATGTCTCGTGCAAACTGCTCTTTGATATACAATGAGGTATTGGATGTCCATCAACCTGGCAGCAATTTCCTGGAGCATCACTACCAACCTTCAATTCATTTGTTTCAATCATTTCAAAGCCTGGGCAAGGCGGTTCAAATGCGAGCCCGCATTCACTGGTGGGTCAGTATGGTCTGGTCTGGTCCCGTCATAACTGCCAGGCCCATGAAATATTTGGAAATTAAAAAAAGAAAATGTTGAAATAAATTTTGAAAGACAGGAATCAATTTAGGCCTTAATTTCTCCGGGCCAGTTACGCCTACGGGCCGGCCGGATTTGCCCATTTGGACTGGGGAGAAAAGAGAAGTTGTGCACACAGATGCTAGCACAATATCTCTAGAGATAATGTGAACCACTTCTTACACTGCCATTTTACAACTGAAATGTGGCACTAAATTTCGAACGTGTAGGGATCATTCATAATCCATGGGGAACTTGAAGCATGGGCCTCTGAAACTTGACTAAACCACAAAAGGCCAGTGTGTGGAAACTAAATGCTTGCCCATCATGTGGCGCAGCTGGTGAGGATGAACTACATAAGATATTTATTGAAGGAAAATATGGGTCAAAATTTTAGTAGAGTTACTAAGATTTTATAATCTGAAGATTCATACTGGGATTTTATAATCTCGTTGCAGCAGAATAGAAACTGATGTAAGCCTGATAAAGATATTGGCACTCCAAAACCTCTTCTATTAGTTGAAAAGTCTTCAGAATATTCCACCAAAATCCTGAAGAGCAAAAAGTAACCAAGCCTATAATTTCTACAACTATAATTTCATAAACGCCTTGGTAAAATGTATTTTAATGTAACCTCTTCAATTAGTTGGAAAGTCTTTAGAATATTCCACCAAAATCCTAAGAGCAAAAAGTAACCAAGCCTATAATTTCCAAAACTATAATTTCATTAACGCCTAGGTGAAAAGTATTTTAATGTAGTCATACAGACCCACAGAAACTCGAATTCGGTGAAATTATCAAAAAACTGTACACTCACTACTATTTTAATTCATCCCACAAGTCACATCTACCAGCTTCCAACTTCTTGCATGACATGTATTACCAGAAAATTGTACTTTTCGGTCTTCAGATATTTTGAGGCAAATTAAATTTCCATCTATACTGCTTTCAATTAAAAAAATCCATCCATACTGGAGAACCAATCAAGAAAACTTTCTGCATTCAACTTTATCTCCACAAATCAGACACTTTAGATCTTTTCATCTTTTCTATTCATCTATTCATTCAAAGTGTTGTTTCACCAGCAATTTTAAGATTTAATAGAGGTCTAATAAATAGGAGTTTGGTAATTATTTCGTTCATATTCCCCAAGCAATACTGTTCTAAAATGTATGTTAAAGTTGAACTGCCTGGAGAACCAGTACCTTATTTCCCTATTCTTCCAAGCACCCCCTGATTTCCATCATTGACAGATGACAATATTAACACTACGTAAAATTTGATACTCATTTCTAATCAACCATATGCATAAAATAAAACAGTAACATAAACCTTCCACCTCAGCTATTCTTCAATTTTAGGATCACTTGTCATGCCTTCCATCTCCAGATAATCTTCCTTCAAACTGTAGAAACTTTTTACGCAGATATCTCTGCAACGTTCAATTGCTTTCTTGAGGTAACCATGTGTTCAAGTTCTCTAATCATGTTTTCATCGGCCTGAACCCTGAATATTGCCACCTATCAGATCCTGGCATGCCAAAAAACAACTGATTCAAAGTTTACTGAAATCTGAAGTCTCCTTGCCAGGGATCTGAAATATTTCAGACCTTGCCTAACATCTACATTTAGTTGCAAACTTTAGCAAGTAGGACCAGAAATAGATTTCAAGTGGAAAACCAGAGGCCAAAAATGAGTAATTGTTGGGAAGATGACTCCAATCTCAGGAGTTTATTAGGGAAGGAAATCCCAAATTGAATAAATCCTCAGCCAAAATGCTTATATCTCCCAACCCTGGTGAATTTGCCTGACAAAGAAATATTGGTCAACAACTTCAGCGTTTATGACGACCACCCAAACAAGAGAAGGAAAAAAAAACTGAACAGACCAATAGTTGGTTGGTCAAATGATTACCAACTAACTAAAAATATTATCTAAAACTTCTAGCTCAGTACCTAAATAAAAATTGATCTATGGATTAGAGCACTTCTTATGATTGGACTACCTCCTGGTGGGGGTGCAACAGGTCCAGAAGCATTCTCTGATACTATACCATTCAACACACCATTCCACACCAAAATAAAAAAAGAAAATGGATGGGACATATTAACCAATATAACAAAGAAACATTTTTGACAGCCACCCAAAGTTAGTGCTAATTACAACTAGGATGACTGAGATTCCAACTTTACAGCTTTCTATTCCACAACTGAAAGAGAATAGAATGGTCTTTCGATGGAGAAAAGACATCACAAATGAAATGATCATTCAGTTCAAGCAAGATGTGAAAGTACTTGTGTATAAAAGAATTCAGACTGCCCACAGCATAGACCCTTTAGAAGATGCCACATATAATGGAATTTACTGGAAACATACAACTCAGTAACTTATGCAGGCATCCAATACCTGGCACCCCGCATAAAAGACTTTATGACCTCTCGGATTAAGATCACCGTCCTGGTCCTTGCAGTAATCATAACACCAATTTACGATACTGAAACCTCACAAAAGAAAAATGGAACTAAATCAGATATTTTAGTTCCATTCTTTCAGATTGTTTCCCCTTTCATAACCAAAGTAAGATAAAAACTGTTTATATATATGAAAGACAAGAAATGTTTGACAACCTCTCGAGTGTAGCAGCAACAAATGAGGCAGACACAAACTTTGCACGAGCCAAATAACTAGCGAGATAAGCAACAGCACTCATTCTGCAAGAAACCAATAAAAGTTAGTATCTTGCATATGAACCCAGAAAATGACTAGACCAACTCATGAGGAATCAAAGAGTATCAATCTATAAAATGAAGGTAGATAACTTGATCTAATAGATAACTTTTATGATGTTGAGAGCAAATATGAAAAGGGAAAAGAAAAAAAATTAATATTTGGATCGTTTTAGCCATAAAAGTATGTGAAACCATTATTTGTCTAGAGATAAGAGTACAGGAGAAAACATTGACAGATAGAATTATGAGCTACACGCATGAACTGAAAACAGAAGCAATATGGGATCATGTTTCATCCTCACACTGTGGTATGCGCAGGAAAAACCTTAAAGCACATGCTCCACATAAACCTTACAAGTAAGCAGGAATCTATTATTTCAAACAACATTTTTCTGGAACTTGTTCACTCTATTTTTTACAGTGCATAGACTGAAGATGCAAGTCTCCTTATTCAGACACATGATAATTCTCGAAACATCTAAAATACAACCTTATAATCTACTTGGAGAAATGGAAATGCCAAAGAAATTCAACACATCTTCACCAATCACCATATTTAAGAGAAAAAAAAAAAAAATTTACTACAGACAATTTCACAGTTATACATGATGAAGCAAATGAGCTTGGCACATTCACATTAGAAGACAAATATAGTAAAGAAGCAGCAACTTGTAGCATGTTGAGGTGTTCTTTTTTAGAAAGCACACCCAAACATGCTCTTAAGCTCCGCATGAAATTGATGCTGCATTTACAATCTAATGCATAAAATCATTCAGCCCATTTAGTTAAAATAGAATGAAAACAACAGCCTAATTAATGCACAATGTCACTCACGGAAAAAACAAATTGCAAAAATCACAAAAAACACATACATACTATATGTTAATTAAGAAGGAATTTTGATCTTTACCTCCATTCAGGATAGATGCTGCTTACAAAAATTTCCAACAGCGTGCTTGCAAAAATCTTTCCACAATTTTCAGGATCTAGAGAGCAAGCATAGAACATCACAAACTACAAAAGACGAGCAACAAGTGTTGGTTATTAAATGACGAGAGGAAGCAAACAGGTAAGTAGCTAGTGTCTACAAATAACATAACAGGTTACAATTAACATAATGAATAGAATAAGAAAAATCGAAATGTATTAATAAATGATGTGAGCACATTTGTATTTTTACATGACTTTTAGAGAGTAAATACCTGGGTGAATTTTGATTTGTACGCAGTCAAAACAGTTTTCTGAAATGAGTGGAGGAGGGTTTCGAACACCTGAAGCATCATTCCTCTTGATTAAGAAAGTCACATCAAAGGAACAAATTAAGAAACCATGATTGAGAATATTACTTGAATCAGACGGCCACTCTCACTACAGGATGTAAGGTGTTCAAATGTAAGCACCATCAAGCTATCCAACTTTTCAGCAATTAAGTTTCCACCAAGAAACCTCTGTATGAAAGATTCCCTAGTGAGCTGAAAACACAAATTTCCATCAGAATATGAAGGATGACACAAAAAAATTAACAAAACATTATGAAGAAGATATCAACAGTGGCATAATCAAATGAAAATCAGAGAACCACTATGTAACTTTGTTTCATGTCCTGACACAACCTAAAAGATTGTCTTGCTTCTGAAATTTTCAGCCAACTGAAAATAAATTCAATTTCTTCAAATTACTAATACATATCGAGTATATCAATGTTTGACATCCACATCGCTCAAGTCTGCAAAATAAATTTGGAAAGACCTAGGTCTCGTATGAGTTTTTAAAGTTTTTAAAATTGATATTATGTTCCGAATGTCTTTATTTACAGGGAACAGGTTGTTCAAGTTTTGTCTGATTGCTTAACATGCTTTACAATTGAGTTCAACTTGATAAAATTTACATGGAGCCAATCGCAACTAAATAGAAATCATTCTAATAGTACAACGATGCTGAGCCCTAAATGGGAGATAAATTCTATTACCAGCCAGCTTAAGCAACTTGCTCATTTATGAACACAACCAAGTTTCCATGAATTTTATACCACCAGTGCAAACAATGAAAAAACTGCAATTCACACTGAAAGGAAGAAGATAGCGATAAAAAGAGTTGGCATTCAGTTCAAGTTAAGGTTGTAGGTCTAAGATAGATTCATGAAAAGCACCTCATCACCATCTTGTTGAACATGATGGTCAGTCTTCTCAAGATCTTCCAGTTCCATATCAAAGATACCTTTACAGAAATCATCCTGCAAAATGTCATCCCACGCTATTTCCACCTACAATGAGCCCAAGTTAAAGAATTTAGACCAGCCACTGAAAGTCTCTCTTCAAGTACCAACTCAAGTGAGATTCCAAAAGGCTTACATCCAAATCTATTAACCTATCCATTATTGCCACAAGCATTGTGCTCCCAACAAGTTCATGCATTGCACCACTCTCCAATTTTAACATGTTCTCCATGTAAATCACAATGAACTGCATGAAAGAATGAGTATAACATCATAACAAGTTTCTAACAAAAAGTTAAAAAGACAGCATCGCTAAAAGACCAACTCTAATGCAACTTCGAATTATGATGTGCTTCTGCCAGTTATAGTAATTAATGATAATATGTGCAGAGCCAAGCTTGTCCATGCATCAGGCACAACAATGTGAGAGTCCACAACAGAACACAATACCTCTCATAAGGGTGCCTTAAATATTACCATCACTTCATATGATCAAATTGATGCACCTAACTTGATTACATGTCAAAAAAATTGAAAAAAGGCATCTAACCTATGCAGAAACATGTACTGAATTCAATTCTTCCCACCATATGTAAGAAACAAATGAAAAGCTACAACCGTGCTCTAACCTCTACCATCAGCAGCATAAATCATGTATTTATGAGAATTTAATCTTACAGGTTCTTTTGTGTATATATTTGGCATTCTGTCCCTGACTATTTTCTCCAGTCTCAAAGGGGAAAGAGGAACTAAATTGGCAATATCTTTCAAAGTTGAATGCAAGCGATCGAGAACTTGGCCTTTCTTGGCAAGACCCCGTGGTTGCTTCAGCAATTCAATGAAATAAGAAGAGGAACTAGAGGGCGGTATGAAATTGCTTACGATCATTTCCAGGCATAAATCAACATTATCTCCACTTGATGCAGCCTGAGCAGAACAATTGGTAAATGACCAATCACCAACAAATAAAAATGTTAACCAAAACAAATTGAAGGGTCTGTTTGACAAAGATTTTAATAAAAAATTTAGCAAATTTTGATAAGAGTTAATGAAATGTGTGGTTGAAAAGTCGATAAAAGTTGTGGGTCCTATAAAATGTGTGGCTAAAATTAATTGTTGACTTTAACCTCAACTTTTTTAGCTTTACCAAACAAGAGACCAAGTTATGACATGACTCACATACCAAGGAGATTAGCAATTCAACCAACGCATCCATCACATCAGTCCCATAATTCCACAAGCTCATTCCAAATATCTGAAGTTTAAACCCCTCGTGAGAAATTTATAAAATGAATCAAGTTACAAGAGGAATAGATGAGAGTAGTGTGTATGTTAGAGAATAAAGTTGTGCAATGATGATTACTTTCCACCATAGACACCGATGGTCACTTTCAATCTGAACCATTAGATACAATTCCAATAGTTGATGAGATACCAGAAACTGAGTGCAAACTTTCTTAAACCTACTTATTTTACTAATAACCTCTTAAAAGATATCTTTGCCAAAATTGTAATACAAACCCAAATTAATTAGCAGGTGAAATGACTATTGTTTTTTTTCTCTCTTTCGTAAGCAGTAGAATCTCCTGTGACCCATATTATTTCCAGCTTTGAAGACACGTCAACAGCTAACTCAATAATTCCAATTTCTCTCGCAAAAGAACAAACCTCCAGTAGTGGCAGCCGCTGCCGTATGTTGAAGACACGTCAACAGATAACTCAATAATTCCAAATTTTCTCGCAAAAGGACAAACCTCCAGTAGTGGCAGCCGCTGCCGTATGCAATGCTAAGCTTTCTCTGCTATTGGGACTAGCTTTGGCAGCTATCTTTGTTCCTCCCAAATCATATATCACAAAGACAACACTTTAAGTCCCACAATTGCCTTCCCCCACATTATTTTTTATTTTTTCTATGTCCCACTATAAAAGTAACCCTTGCAAATGTGGTTCTCCATTTGCTCTGATATCCATGTGCCTGTTAGCTACATGAAATTGGTCAGTAGGTCGACATGGTTCTCACATTCTCTCGACTAACCTTCTCGTTCAAAATATAATTTGACAAAATTATATTATACAGTCAGCAAACTCTTGGTTCTTGGTACCTCATCAATCTATGGACTTGAATTAAATGGTTTAAATTGACAGTAATCGCCAATGTAAACTTTGCTCTCGAGCGCATGTAAACTTGAGCATTTTAGTAACTCACAGCGGCAAGAAGAGACCGATGATGAACAATGTGTATACAAGAAACTGCTCCAGTCAGAGCTTTCAAGCATGTCTGCCACAAAATATCAACGATAAGAACATATGATGGTTGTGAACCAATTTGTTAAGATATATCAAGATAGTATAACGCAAAATTATCAACAAATTATAACATACCACGAGAAGGGCCACCTCCTCAGGGACTAGCTGTTCTTTATGGTGCATCACTGCTACAAGCTGATTATAAAAGTCACAGTCGCCCTATAAAAGTGAACTCCACACTCATTACTCCACCATAAATGTATCTATATACATATGCTCAATTAACAATGTCAAGATTCAAGAACCCAAAAGTCGAATATTTTAATCTATTTAAACCTGTACAGCTGCTTTAAGGGCATTCCTAACATGATAATCCAACTCCGAGTCCGTGAAACTAAGCTCCTCCATATCAGGCAACACGTATGCTTGCTTAGGTGCCAACTCTAGTCCCATTCGTCTTTTTTACACTCCACCAGCTTACTACACCAGGTCTGAAGGAAAGTATTAGGCAAATTAACAAGAAAATTAATATAGACTATGAACAACAAGATACTTAATTGAAAACTTGCAGAACAGAATTTAAATAACAGTAAAAGGCTCAAAATTGAATGCATATGAATTCATGTAACATATACATACATATATCTACACAAAAGAGCCGGACTGATCCCCTCTCTCTCTCTTGTTTTCAGTTAGAAGGTGTTGCCACCAGACTGACGAGGCATTGTTTTGTTCAAACCCTAACCCGGATTCCAACTGCCGCCCTTTCTTAAACCCTGATTAATTAAGGACTAAAACGGCAAAACCACAAGACGACGCAAAGTTTCGTTATTATTCAAATGGACTTGGGCTAGCGTTACTATCTATTGTGCAAGTCCAGTAGGCCTGTTATCTTAGGTCTTGATCCAGTCCAGTTAAACACGGAATTGGACCCCTTCTGCAATATAGGACAAAAAACGGACTCTAACAAACTTGTGTAATATTGCAAGTGATAATTTTGCAATAATTTGCTATATAGTTGCTTTTATATTAAAATTCTATAATTATTTTTTAATATTTTAAAATTTAAAATTAAAAAATTTAACAACATGTGTTATAAAAATAAAAATAATATTTTCTAAATTATTTTATATTTTATGGTGTATAGTGAAATTATTTCGTATTTTAAACATAGCTTCATGAAGAATAATGTTACGTAATACTAGTTTAAATAGCATTGGAATTTACTATTTTGTTATTTAATAATAAAATGATAGGAAAGAGCACCACCTAGACTCATGGAGCTACGTAAAATTACTCTAAAAGCATCTCCAATGCAACAATGTCTATCCGATGTGGCGATGAGATAGATAAGCAAAACTAATGTGACAACATTTATTGTAGAAGGCCGTCCAACATACCGTCTAATTTTAGACATCATGTTAGACACCTTCCACCTATTTTTTCATTAAATTGTGTCTATTTCTTTCATTAATTTTTCTTTTTATTTTTATTTCCTCTTTCTACACTCTCTCTCCTAATTTCTTTTCTCTTTTACCACATAGATTTTTTTAAAAAGGTGTAGCATTGGAAATGCTGTGAAAAGCATCTTCTTTGCCTATTTTGTTATCTACACCGAGCTCAACAATTTTATAATGGGAAAATTGCACTTATTTTTCCAATATTTTCATTATAATAAGTTGATCCCTAGCTTTTTTTAACAGAATCTTCTCCAACTTTTTAAGTTCATAAGCAAGATAATCTTCAAACTACGAATTTCATTCATTTTGTCGTTAACAAGGCAAGGCACATATCTAACTTTTTAAGGGGCAATATCGTCAATGCATTATTTAAAGGGTAACAATAAAAAGTAAATAATATAAATATTTTAATAAAAAATTAAAAAAAAAAAAAAAGAGAGAGAGGAAAAGTAGAGAGAATCTTGTCACCATCACCTCTTGCCATCTCTAGCAGTAGGGTCGGTTCTGACATTTTCGGGATTCGAGGCGAAGTTCAAAACTTAAACTCTAAGACAAAGTCTGACAAATCATGGACAAGACTACTGGTGGGCTGAGCTTCAATATTTTTTTTTTCCTCAAAAAATAAACCCCCTCGATTTTGGACCACTACCTAATAATAATTATGGTTCTCACAGAATGCGGCTTGTTTTGCTTTGTTGGACTTCAAACTTTTGCACAAATATATATATTTTTAGGCAACTTCGATAATCAATTTTTTTTAACAAAAATGGACTCCTTCAATTTTGGGCCCAAGAATGTTGCCTCATTTGTTTATGCTCAAAATCGGGCCTGCCTGGTAGCACCTAGGGATGACAAAAAATTCACTTGCCTCGATCCTGCAATGCTCCGCCCATAATGTGGCGGAAATTTTCAAATTAGCTAGGTTATTAAGGCATAGCGAGAGCAAAATCTATTGGGAATGAAGAACATGATCCCACCCCAATAGTCATTATAACTAAATTTTTTAATATTTTTATATAATTCTATAAATATAAAAAATTATATTTATATAATTTTAAAATTATTCAATGCGAGGAATGACATTTGGTCCCGCCTCCCATCAATTAGGAATTGGGACATGATTAGACATTAAAATCCATGGTGGGGTGAAGCCATAGTTGTTAGAGTATCTCAGCAGTAATTGTGAATTGCACTAAAAAGTATATTATATCACACCAAATTATTTAAATGGTAAGGAAAAAGTAGGAGACATTTGGACGGTGTGTTATACATCATCCATTTATTTAATGTCTATTGAAATGTGTGTTAACTTTCTTTTTATTTAAATATGAAGTATCTGATTTGACTAAAATCTTCATCGCAAACAACATAATTATCCTTGAAAGTGCAATATATAACTATTTATGAGAGACATATTTTCATATAAATTTCGAGTTATGTGTTTTAACTCAATACAGCAGTGAAGTAAATAAATTGACATTAGTACATAAACACAAAAACGCATGTTTCTTAAGGAAACTGATCTCCTGCCCCTAGTGGGCAGGAAATCCTTGCCCACATGCTGACTTGTCAGCATGTGGGCTGTTGATGCAAAAAGCAACTTTTTGCATCAACAGCAGGCAACAAATTGCTGCCCACTAGGGACAGCATATCAGGACTCTGTTTCTTAAATATAAAACTTGAAGAATTAGGTATCTCTAATTGAAATAGCATAGTAAATTGGGTCAATGGTCAGTTCCATTTGTAGGATGCGTTGAGATCTACTGTCCCAATTCTGTGTCCCCTTGGTTGTCCCTCCAATGAAAACATTACAATGTGAATGCATTAAATGTTGTTCTCTTACTTATTTAATGCATTCACATTGATTATGTTTAATGTTTTTATTGGTGAGACAGTCAATGAGACACGAAATTGGGATAACAGATTTCAACTCTTGTAGGATAATGTGTATGAACGGTACAAATTTGTTGAAGAGAGGAAAAGATAAAGATGGTGCTTTCTTACAGTGTTTGCATTGAGAGGTGGTGTTGATGAGTGTGGCGTTGAGGGGTGGTAAGTCTTGGTGGTGGTGCGCCGTGGGTGGAAAAGGTAAATGGACTTCTTCTTCTAGTTTTCTTTCATTTTATTTTTATTTTTATGGTTAATAATGACTCGATTATTTTACCCTTTATTAAAACACGTGTGTAGGTCACGTTACTGAATTTAACATCTAAAATGGATGGAAACCATCTACAGGGGTAAGTTTGCTAATTTCTCAAATGTTGGAAATGGAAACCGGACAAGAAAAGACAATGGGTAGGTTTTGCTACTTTGCTTAAAGATTGAGGACTAAAAATGTAATATACACTATTTCAATTGATAATAAGAGTATCCTTGTCTTTTCCTTGAAAACTTATAGACAATAATACGGAGTTGTCTAAAAAAGCTTTTGATAAAAAATTTAGCAGTTTTGATAAAAACTAAAGAAATGTGTGATTGAAAAGTTGATAAAAGTTATGAGTTCATGTGTTATTAAAATATATTTTTGACTTTAACTTTCACTTTTTAACATCTTTTTAATCAAAAAACAAGGATTATATATGAATCATTTGCTGAAAGCTAAATGCTACAAACTAGAGACAATAAAGATTTGAATTGTTCAAAAAAAGAAAGGTTGAGGATCCATTGGTGCAAGGTTAATAAAGGTTGGGGACCTTTGTTAGAATTTTTTTCGGCTTATTTGCACAAATGGTCCCTGAATTTTGTACTTACTGCAGGTTGAGGACCTATCTTTTCATTTTTGGCAGTTTAACCCCTATTTCAAATGTTTTTGACAGCAATGGTCCTTTTCATCAATTTCCATCCAAATGGCCGTGAAATTTGACGGTGGCCATTTTTTATTTACAAAGGGCTTATTTGCACAAATGGTCCCTGACTTTTGTAAAAAAAATTTGCAGCAAAAGTCCCTAATCTTTTAGAAAGTGTTGAAAAGTCCCATAACCTTATAATCCTAACACATATGACCCCAAATCTTTTTGACAATTTTACCCATAACTTAAATAAATTAAAAATAACTCATAAACCTTTTAAAAAATACAAATAAGTCCTAAATATTTTTATTTCTTACAGATTTACACTTAAAATAATAAAAAGTGTGTCATCAAATCCCAAAACTTTTAATTTTGTTCACCAAAATGACATTTAAAATGTGTTTGATTAAAATCAGATTTTTTAGTATGTGTGGTTGAAAAGTTGTGGAACCATAAAATGTGTGGTTAAAATTAATTGTTAACTTTGACTTTAATTTTTTAGCAAAATCAAAATTAAAAACAAACGGGTTCTTAGAGTTTCTACATATTTTGTTCAGTGGTCCATTAATTAACAAAAAAATTATACTCATGATCAAAATTTCACCAATTTAAAATTTTAATTTATTTTTCATAAAAAAAAAAGGTTGTGGTGAATAGGAGATTGTTAAGAACTTTTTTTTTTAAAATTATTATTTAGTAATTGGTAGAGCTGGCAAATAGCCCAGATGGACTGGCCCAATCCAAAATTAGACGGGAATCATGACCCAATTTTACATAGGCTAGTATTTACTGGGTCAACCCAACCCGATTTTGGGCCACATGGCTAATTGGCCAGCCCAACTTACATTTTAACTTATTTTTTTAAAATAATTACTTATAATTGTGTAAAAACAAAAAAACAAAACAAAATCCACCATCTTCATCCACCACCACCTTTTTTTTAATTTGTACTTTTGAAAAGGTTATGGTCCCAAAATAAAATTATCGAGCCAGCCCGATTGGCTAGTTGTATCGGGCTAAATTGACCTAATTTTTATTTGATCAATATTTTATTGGACCAGCCCAGCCCAGTAACTGGGCTATCCATTTTGCCACTTCCAGTAATTGATATGTAAAATAAATTAAAATTTTAACTTGGATAAATTTTGATCATGGATATAATTTTTTTTGTTAATTAATGGACCACTGGACAAAATCTGTAGAGACTCTAAGAACTGTTTGTTTTTAATTTTGATTTTACTAAAAAGCTAAAGTCAGAGTCAACAATTAATTTTAACCACACATTTTATGGTCTCTACAACTTTTCAACCACACATTTCAACAACTTTTACTAAAAAATCTGATTTTAATCAAACATATTTTAAATGTCGTTTTGGTGAACAAAATTAAAAATTTTGGAACTTTATGACACACTTTTCATTATTTTAAGTGTAAATCTGTAAGAAATAAAAATATTTAGGACTTATTTGTATTTTTGAAAAGGTTTATGAGTTATTTTTAATTTATTTAAGTTATGGGTAAAATTGTCAAAAAGGTTTGGGGTCATATGTGTTAGGATTAGAAGGTTATGGGACTTTTCAATACTTTCTGAAAGATTAGAGACTTTTGCTGTAAATTTTTCTTTACAAAAGTCAGGGACTATTTGTGCAAATAAGCCCTTTTTAAATAAAAAAAATGGCCACCTTCAAATTTCAATGGAAATTGATGAAAAGGACTATTACTGTCAAAAATATTTGAAATAGGGGCTAAACTGCTAAAAATGAAATGATAGGTCCTCAACCCGCAGTAAGTGCAAAAGTCAGGGACCATTTGTACAAATAAGCCGAATTTTCCCTTTGACCGGGGCACAATGAGGAAATGAGTTAGGGCAATTTATATTTTTTTCTTCTGTTTTTGGAATTTTTTCCTTCTGTCAAGAGTATCATTTTTCAACATTAAGGCTGTGTTTGATTGGAAGCATGGAAAATGGGTGAAAAGAAAATGTTTTCCAGGGAAATGATTTGCCAAGAAAATATTTTCCAGGGAATTGTAAATGTAGTGCGTTTGATTGGATGAAAATTCATCCTAGAAAATGTTGTAATTTTCCAACTTTTGGTGTTTGATTGTCTTTATTTTCCATGGAAAATGTATTATTTTTCAACTTTTGTTATTTAATAGCAACTATTTTCTAGGGAAATTATCACATTTTCCATGACTAAAATATTGGAGAGAAAAATTGAAAGTTTACTATTGACAATTGTTAAATTATAATTTACCATTTTTTATGCATATTTCCACCATACATTTTATATAATCTAATACAAATTTTGAAAAAATTATATTGTACGTTGAATTACCACAAGCATATGGGTTTGTTAAAAAGTAACTAAAAGTGAGTTAAATAGTAGCATTCTCATGAGGCCTACGATTTACACTTACGTAAACTAAAATAAAATGTCCTATATTTTGAATAAACACAATGGACTAACTTAGCTAACTACATTAAATTTACTTTTAATGATTTAGAGCAACTTAAATTTGCTTAAAAATTAAAAATTTTGCCGAAAAATTATTTTGCCAACTTAAAAATTAATAATTTTGCCAACTTAAAAATTAATAATTTTGCTTAAAATTATAAATTTTAAGCAAATTTAATAATTTGCTTAAAAATTAATAATTAATAATTTTGCTCTAAATCATTAATAAATTTAAATTGATTTGGAGCAACTTAATATTTGGTTTCTTGCTTTGGAAATGATTTGGCCAAGAAAATTGATTCTCCTCCCTAGCCAAGCAAATGTTTTCCCACTTTTCATGGAAAACACCTCACGTGCAAGGAAAATGGAAAAAATTTTCCATGGAAAATTTTACCAATCAAACAGCGTAAAAGATGGAAAATGGGTGGAAAATATGGATTTTCCATGGCAAATTTTGCCAATCAAACGCACCCTAATTGCTGATTAAGAGACTTCATGCCTTCAATCATGTACAACAATGGCATCTTTAATTATTACGTTGACTGAACAAAATTAAATTAACGAAAGAACGAACAAATATTCATATTCACGTGTCTCTATTCCTTAGTCCCAATCCTATTCAATCCGGCCGTATGGTCTACTCGAGCATGTGAGCATAAATTCCAACAAAATTAATCAATAAACTAATAAATGGACAATTATACTATAAGCAGGAGAAATGCTGAATTAAGAACCAAAACCAGATAGATAATTCTCAACAATCATACACTCAGCAGCTTAAAATAAATTATGAAGCAGGAGATTTGACAGACTCTAGAAAAACCCAACACAAAATAGACACAAATTTGACACAAAAAACTACAAGACAATAATCAAGATTGACACAACTAAAAATGATAACATTGTTGTTCCAACAAAATTAACAAATGACAGACTCTTATCAGTTAGTGCCACCAAGAACAGCCTTAAGTTTCTTGATTTGAGCAATGTCAAGGAAAGTTGTCTTTGCCAACAATTCAGTTGGCAAATTATTCTTAAAGAATGCAAAGTCTGTGATTTGAAGACCTGGGAAAGGACTGCTAAAGCTAGCATATGCTAGAGCAGTGGTGGTTCCAGAATTGATTTGGAAGTGCAATAATCCTTGTGGGAATACCATAATGTCTCCCTTGTTAAGGGTTTTGAGGTAGATAACGTTGTCGAAAGAGGATATGAATCCTGCACAGATTGTCCCCTCGATGACAACGAGTATTTCCGAAGCCCCAGGGTGTGTGTGCATTGGTATTACACCATCTACAGCCAGGTCTAGCCGTGCAAAGGAAATGCCAAGGCCATTGACACCAGGGAGTTGTGCAACGAAAGCCGGGGTCACGGCAGCTTTGATGATATTGGATGTGTTTCCAGGAACCAGGCCTGAGTATGCGAAATCATTCTCTGTGACAGTGGAAGGTTTCTTGCAAGGATAGCCTGCAGGTCCATCGGGCAACGATAGGTCTGCAACGCAGAAGTCGACAACTGAAGCCTGAGAGGAGGCAAATAGAAGTGAAAAGATGAATAGCAAAGGGATAAACATTTTGATATGAAGTGTAAAAGAGTGGAAAAATATTTGCCAATGTGTATAGTTTTGATATGCATCTATCCATTTATATAGACTGTTAAAGCCAGTACATATAGCAATGAACCGAACCGAGTCAAGAAAAACGATTTACATAATCGACTCCAAATTTATTGGATACTATAGCAAAGATATTTTTCATGCCCTTTTCCATGCCATGCATACTGAGGGAGAAACGACAGATTCTAGGCTGTGCTGCACATGATTGATGACCTTTTCCTCGGAAAAAAAACAAGAATTCTCTTTTGATTTGAAAAAGTGGATGAAGCATAGTCTTCTAATGAAATGGAATTCCAGACCTTGGAGATATATGGGCTCCACTCAGAATATGTAATCACGGACATTTTCCTTCAATAACAACAAGAAACTAGGTTTTATTTACAATACGTTGATATTCGTTAAGTAAATTCATTTTTCGTCATTTCCTTTGATTCATTACTACTTTGCTAAAAGATCTGATGCAACTCGATCTTTTGCAACCACAATATAGACATTTTCCTTATAGCACATTGTGATTTGATTTCTCAATTGACCTAATTTTGTAATGGGATAGTTTTCTAGAGCCATAACTTCCTCCATATAAAAAAAAAAATTTACAGTTTGCATAAGAAATTAGAAAGGTGAATACAAATTTGAAAAATGATTAGGGTTGGTGTAGATTTTCAGAAATATCTCAGCATGTGGTCCAAGACCACATGGAGAAAGATAGAATTAAAGATATGGGGGCATAAGAAGACATTTGACAACCAAATAAGTGTCTGTAAGTCTATTTGTCATTTTGAAGAAATGTGTGGATGTAGTGACTTCCCTATCTTCTAGGGCTTTAAGGTTTCACGCGGACCAAAGTATTTTTTAAACTTGTATCTTCATAATAGAATTCCTAATAGGCACTTGTTTGGCTAAGCTTCAATAATTCAAGTTGGTCAAACTCGTCAAATATATTTTTTATTTATACATTTTGTAGGATCCACAACTTATTACCCACTTATTATTTACACATTCTATAAAATCTACAATTTATAAGCATTTAAGAAATTATTTTTAACATTGTCAAACATGCACTAGAACCAATCTATATTGGGAATTCATTGCTTGATTATGCACATTTCTTGCAAGAGAAAAAAAATGGAAAAAAAAATCAATATTATTATGCTTAGTTTCATCACATGTAGATCAAAATCTATATGTACATGTGCAAGTCTATTGGAATTTGGAGTTCATCTTACAAAGTCAATCTTGTTCGGAAGCATAGCTCAAGTTTTTATATATTGATTATGTTGGAAATTTATACAAATTCCTTTATTTACCCACAAAATCTTCGTTTAGATAAATATTAAGAAGTGGAAAAATATAAAAAGATGGAGAAAACCAACAAATTTGGAGAAAAATCACGGATTGTCAAAAACATATTGTTGACCTCCAAAAATGGTTGCCAACAAGATCCCCACGCTACCTATGCTCACGTGTGCTTTCCTCTTACCAAGACTGCCACGTGGTTTATTCAACCCCGTAGACAACCTTCCGTTCGGATGGAAGGAAGATAAAAGGTCAAAAACACTCTTAAAGCAAAGGTGAAAGCCTGAGGGCCTCCTACTAACAAATTCCCAGGCGGTTGTAACACTTAAAAGTAGTTAGAAAGGAGGACTTGATATAAGGGTAATGAGAGTAATATTTTCAACATCCCTTTCTTGTGGTTATGAATTGGATATTTATAGGCCGGTTCCTTTGGTTTGTCTCCCCACCGATTAATGACACGTGGTTCAATCCACGAGACTTTGTAGTCTTATCTTGTCTTGTCCTTGGTGTCACATCATCATTTAATGGGGGGGTCTTTTCCAGCCGTAATCTAAAAAGGCTACGATGGCGACTGACCGCGTTTTGCAGACTGTCCCGCCTGTCCTTTCGCGTCTAATCCGCGGTCAGGGAGGGGATAGAACACAGCGTCGGATTATTAGCTTCCCTGGCCCAAACCGCCTCGGTATGGGGTTGACCCAAAAGCAGGTTGGCTTAGACTGCGCTTAGGTGAAATTCCAGGTGGCCTTGACTTGCCCACGTAGGACTGGGGCGTAACACGTATATTTCGCTATATGAATTTTTTTTATCATCAAATATAGAATCTTTTGCTCCCCCAAACCTTCAAGTGTCGTACGAAAAATAATATCATAGGCTTTACCATGTACCACAATTTTTACTCTTTGTACAAATTACCAAAAATAAAAATAAAAATAAAAATTAGTATACTACAATTGCATTTTTTTTTCTTTTCAAGAACCCTTTATCACGTACAACAAAAGGAACAAGACCACGTCAATGTATTGGAGAACTTGATGAATTATTTGACCTCATTTTGCACTTTTCCTTTAAGATTGTGTTGATATACGAAATAACAAGGGCCTAAAAAGAGACTTAAGAAAGATTGTACATATAGGCCCACAAAAAGTACCCAAGCATATAAGCCTAGAAATATATGTCGCCCAGGCCCAATGGATGCCCGGGTAAATTTATATATAGGCCCAATGGAAATTACCCAGGCCAGATAGGGCCCAAAATGGATATCGCACAGATTAGAAACGCCCAGGGCGTTGGGCGATTAGAACGGTCAATAACTGCATAAGAGTAACCATTCTTAAACAGTTTTTCTTCTTCTCTTATCACTTTTCCCACGTTTCATGAGTTACAAACAGTTGAGTTATCATGGAGGAGTTACAAACAGTTGAATTATCATGGAGGAGTTACAAGCAGTTGAATTATCATGGAGGAGTTACAAGCAGTTGAATCATCATGGAGGAGTTACAAACAGTTGAATCATTATGGAAGAAATGGGTAGTTATTGGGCGACGAAGTGGTTATTGGGCGATGAGGTAGAAACTGGGCGACGAGAAGTTTTTACGCAAGATTGAAGGAAAACGTGTGGTAAAACTGTTTGGTAAAGTATAAAAGAAAGAAGATTGAATGACAAGAAAAAGAAGACAACTCTCAAAAAACAGAGAAATGTAATTTCATTTCATTTAGTCTTAAATATTTCTTTACAGTGAATTCTAGTGTGCTTGTGCCCCTTGGAGGCATTTCGTTTTGCTTTTTCATCCTTTGTCACTATTGTAATCTTCATAAATCAAATACCCTTGTTGGGACTTTGTTTCAAAAGGTTTGGCGTCCCTTACACATCGTCTGAATCCTTTAATTGTTAGCGAAGGACACACTTTCCGCGCGAAACAATTTGGCACGCCCAGTGGGATCCTTTTGGTGTTAAAAGATACAAGAAAGTAGAACAATATGCCTCACAAGAACTCAGATAAGGAACCAGCAAGCCATCGAATTCAATCCGTGATCGAGCGATATGAAGAACAGTAAAATGCACCAGCAACGGAGGGACAAAATCAAAGCCGTTATGAACCGATGACGGAATTGAGTCCACGAACCATGCGCTCGTTACTTGGCGAACTCACACAAGATGTCGTGGGACAGGTAAGCCTGCAAAATGTTCATGATATGGAAAAATTTGTTCAAACTGAAAATGTGCATTATGACAACATGGCCAAACAATTAAGTACTTTAAATGAACTTATGAATAGGTTAGTAGGCCAAACATGTCTACCAGATTTGCCAAATATAGGAAAACATTTCCAAGCCAGGACGGTTGCGGGGCACAATTCACCAACGATGAACCCTATGAATCCTAGTCAGGGAATAGAAACGCCTTTTATACCATCGACGTCAAATGTGGGTGGAGGTGGCATGACCAATTTGAGTGGTCATAATGTGGGATCTTCCAACTTGGGGGTAGCCCAAACGCAAGAGAAAATATGCCAAATATAGGACAAAACGCAACACGTGTTAGCGAATGGGCAAATGTCCAAGTAAATGGCAATAATACTTTGAATAATGGTAATCTGGCCACAAACCCAGGGTTAAACAATAGACCTCAGATAATCCCACCTGTGAATCAACCTATAGGAGTCCCGTACGATCCTAACATGGCTTTAAGAAACCAAATCACCGAGATAATGCAAGATCAGATGGCTTTTGGAATGCGTCCTTTCATTAGGCCGACCTATAGGAAGCCATATCCCGATTGGATAGATCAAGCGTATCCGTGGCCTAGAAGATATAAAGTGCCAGAATTTTTATTATTCACAGGTTTAGGAGAAGTCTCAACATTGGAACATGTAGGACGATTTACACTGCAATGTGGTGAAGTAAGTGATTATCATAAAATAAGGTTGTTTCCTAGTTCGCTAACAGGGGTAGCCTTTTCATGGTTCATTAATTTACCAGTAAACTCTGTTCAGACATGGCAACAATTAGAGCAGTTGTTCTATGCTCAATTCTATAAAACCGAATCTGAAGTTACCTTGGCCGATTTGGCGAATTTACGTCAAATGCCAACTGAATGGGCGGAAGTTTTCCTTCAAAGATTTAAAACTGCTAGGAGTAAATGCTTCGTGCCCTTACCTGAAAAAGAGTTTGTTAAGATCGCTCAGAGTTGTTTAAGTTTCGACTTGAAAAAGAAATTTCAGAATAGGGAGTTTCCTGATCTCTTCCAATTAACGGCCAATGTGATTAGGTATGAGCGCTTGATAATGGAAGAAGAACAAATGAAAAATTCTAGCAAAGGGACTTACTATAGAGACCCAAACTTCGACGTTCATATTGTAGATGAATATTATGATCAAACTGAAATATGTCTGGCCAAATTGATTAAAGGAGATGCTTATGCATGCCCGTTAATAATTAACTCAGGGACAACGGCGAAAAATGAGCCTCTAAGAGATACAAGCAAGAAGGCTAGAACGTTTTCGTTCAATATAACCAAAGCAGATACTATATTTGATAGATTGTATAAAGACAAACAAATAAAACTGAGCGATAAGCACAAATTGCCAAATTCTGAGCAAGTTAAGGATAAAAAATATTGTAAGTGGCATAATGCATGGTCTCATACAACTAATAAATGTTTGGTTTTTCGTCATGTATTACAGGATGCCATTGAATCAGGGCGAATCACTTTTGAAGCTAAAAAGAAGATGGTAGTGGATGAGAATCCTTTTCCGCGGCCACTAGGAGTGAATATGTTGTCAGCAGGTTTCAAAAGTGGTTTACCTAAATTCAAATTGGTAGTTGATAATGGAGACAAAGATCTTGAACAGCATCCCAGTGTGTTCGAACGTCTCAAAGGTAAAGAAGTTGAAAGGAACAAAAAAGTGTTGTGTGCTAGATGTAGTAGAGAAATAGATGAAGATGAGGAGAAAATAGAAGTGTGGGGGCGTCATAATCATCCAAACGTGACCCCAAATTTCCAGCCTATCTAAGGACGAAGGGTATCAAGGCCTCCTTTTCAAAGACAAGTCAGGCCGATGTATGATGGCAGGCCGATGTACAACGGCAGGCCGATGCTCAACGGTAGAACGTTCAGGCCACAGCCCCATCGATCGAATGTATGGCACTCATTCCAATACAGTGCGGGAAAGGTGATACCCTTTGATCAAATGACTAGGACACAGCAAAGACGTCATCAGAGAAATTATGGACGAATGATGAGGCAGCAACAAGAGGCGATACGTCCTAAACTACCCAACTTCTCCAACGCTGTTGCTAAGGAAAATCTCGAAGATGAGAAAGAACATAATGTGAACGATTCAACAGAAGAATTGTCGGAAGATTCTTCTGGTAGGTCGAAATTTGAAAGACGCAGCAAAGACGAAGATGAAGATGATCCAGGACAATCCATCACCATTCAATTTGGTTCTTTGCCCCCAATATTGGCTAATAATTATTTGCTTGCCAATGAGTTTAAAAGCAAAGGGGATGATGAGACACAAGACGATGAGGGGGAGGAAGCATGCACGTTGGAATGTGAAGGAAAACTCGGGCAAACCTCTAGAGGTATATGTGAAGATGAAGAAGAAGATGATGGCTTGACCGATGTGGAAGAAGAGATTGACCTAGAATCAGAAAGAAGAAAAAGAGGAGTTTCATATAACAATATGCTAAAGCAGCTATATCAAGAAGGCGTCCGAGAAGTAGATTTGTTGGGCGAACCATCTGGGCGATCTTTTGATTATTACGTGTTATACGGAACGCCTAAGAGAAAAATGAGGGTACCACGCTCTGAAAAGTATGGACCACCTCCGACGATATTGCCACCCCCTACAGGTTGGCAAGAAATGAGCGACATAGAAACTCAGAAACCCGGCACGGAAGATCAGTGCGAAATGTTGCACGTGAACTTGACACAGCGATTTGATCCAAGAGAAGATGGGAAGCAGCAATTTGATCCAAAAGACGATGGGAAACAAGGGGTAGAAATAGAGGCGACTGAAAAGGTCATCTTTAAGAAGCCAACGGCCAATTTAACCAAACATTTGAGACCATTATATGTAAAGGCTTTAGTCAATGGCATCCCAGTAGCCAAAGTTCTCATCGACAATGGGGCCGCTATTAATACCATTCCATCCAGAATGATAAAGAAATTTGCAAAGACGGAGAGCAATTTGATCCCTACTGAGGTTATTCTTACGAGCTTCAATGGCGGGGCTACTTCGGCCAAATGAGTAATGCCTTTAGACGTGACAATAGGAACTATCACCAAAACCACAGTATTCTTTGTAATAGACGGGCCGACTAGCTATAATGTGTTGTTAGGAAGAGACTGGATTCATGGAAATCGTTGCATACCTTCGTCGCTCCATCAATGTCTAGTTTTTTGGAACGATAAAGATGAGGCAGAGGTGGTGCAAGCAGATCATAGACCTTTTGTTACAGAAGCGAACTCGATCGAGAAGTTCATGTATGAGGAAAATTATGGACCTGTGAGAGTAGTCCAAGATGGCGAAGAAACTCGGATCATCGCGCAGAGTGAGGAGCCATTATCAGTAGATGCATTTACTGAAATGTTCGATCAAATGAGGCCAAACATAGTGGCCCTTGAAGAGCCAATGATTGGCAAAAAAGATATTCAATAAATGTTGAAGAAGGTGTTTAGCTTTCAGGATGTCGAAGCCAAGTCAATGGCTTTCGAGAAAAGGTGCGAACGAGAGATAAAAAAGGAAACGGCTTTAAAAATTTTAAGGAACAAATTAGCAGTGTTCGAATTAGAAGAGAATATTGGCCGAGAAGTGAATAAGGTAGATTGTTTGGATGCAGAAGACATCACTACAAGGAACTTGGACGATGATGTGATAGGAGTCATGAAGACCGGGCACGCTCAAGCACAAGATCCTTTGGTAAAAGTGAATATTGGAGATGAACGAGAAGATTACCCAACGTTTGTCAGTCAGATGCTTAGCAAAGAGGTAAGTGACCAGTTAATCGCTTTGTTAAAAGAGTACAAAGATTGTTTTGCTTGGGAATATGAACACATGCCTGGGTTAGATAAAGATTTGGTAGAACATAGGCTGCCAACCAAACCACACTTTAAACCGCATAAGCAGCCTCCCAGACGCTTTGCTCCTAATGTATTGCCCGAAGTAAAGAAAGAAATAGAACGATTGTTAAAGGCAGGTTTTATCAGGACGGCCAGATATGTTGAATGATTATCTAATATTGTGCCTGTATCAAAGAAAAATGGTAGTATTAAGGTTTGCATAGATTTCAGAAATTTGAATTTGGCAACGCCCAAAGATGAATATCTAATGCCAACGATAGATTCCTTAGTAGATTCAACTGCCGGACATGTGATGTACTCCTTTATGGATGGATATTCAGGATACAACCAAATTTATATAGCTGAAGAAGATGTACATAAAACTGCATTCAGATGCCTAGGTGCTCTAGGATGTTTTGAATGGGTGGTCATGCCTTTTGGTTTAAAAAATGCAGGAGCCACTTATCAAAGGGCAATGAATTTAATTTTTCATGACATGATAGGAGAATTCGTTGAAGTTTATGTTGATGATATAGTGGTTAAATCGTTGAAAGAAGAGAACCATTTCCAACAATTGAAACGTTCATTTGAACGGATGAGACAGTATAAACTAAAATTGAACCCGTTGAAGTGTGCATTTGGTGTTAATGCAAGAAATTTCCTAGGATTCCTAGTGCATGAAAGAGGAATTGAACTTGATAAAAATAAAGCAAAAGCCATTTTAGAGGCTAAACCACCTAAGAATAAAAAGGAATTGCAAAAATTCCTTGGACAAGTTAACTTTTTACGACGTTTCATCTCTAATTGTGCAGGGCGAACGGAAGCTTTCTCGCCTCTTTTGAAATTGAAAAATCAGGACGACTTCGTCTGGAAGGAAGAGCATCAAGAGGCTTTTCATAGCCTGAAGACATATCTATCAAATCCACCAGTGTTAGTTTCACCTATCCAAGGACGGCCAATGAAAGTTTACATATCGGCCGAGCAGGAATCAATAGCTGGACTAGTCGCCCAAGACGACCAGTTTGGAGAAGAAAGGGCGATATATTACCTTAGTAGACGATTAACTGCATGTTAATGTAATTATTCTGCTATTGAAAAATTATGTCTTGCTTTATATTTTACATGTACTAAATTAAGGGCCTACTTACGGCCTGTAACTATTTACTTAATTTATAAAGTAAATTTGGTTAAGTACATGTTCTCTCGTCCTGTTTTGCATCAAAGGATTGGTCTTTGGACTTTAGCACTATCAGAATTTGAAATACAGTTCATACCCCAAAAGGCTGTCAAAAATCAAGCGTTGGCTAACTTTTTGGCCGATCATCCATGCCTAGACGTGCCTAAAGAAATTGAATTAGAAGTCAATTCGTTCGAGCTGAAACCCAGGATATTATACTTTGACGGCTCAAAAACTGCTAGGGGTGTAGGGGTAGGGATAGTGCTAATAAACCCACTAGGGGTTTGTTACAAGTTTGCTTTCACCCTGACTGAAATGTGTACTAATAATCAAGTCGAATACGAAGCATTGATTGTCGGTTTAGAGCTATTATTAGATTTAGGGACGAAAAATGTGCTTATCAGAGGTGATTCTCAATTAATAATTTATCAATTGAATGGCAATTTCAAATGCCAAAGTGATTCTGTCATAAGTCAATATGGCATCGCTCAAGAGCTCTTGGACGAATTCGACCAAGTGGAGCTTCAATACGTTAATAGGATGTATAACGATCTGGCAAATGAGCTGGCCCAAATGGCATCAGGTTATTCAAAAATGTTAAATAACGGTTCTGCTTGTGAGTATGGAACGATATTGCCTGTAGTTCAACGAAGGGCGAAGGAGTTTTACGTGCATTGTATACAAAATGGAGACACATTGGATTGGAGAGAAGAAATACAAAATTTTTTGGAAGAACCCGATAAGAAAAGCGATAGGAAGGTAAAATTACGCTCACTGAACTATGTGCTGGTTGATGGAGAATTATATAAGAAACGCTCAGATGGTGTACTTTTGAAGTGCATAAATTTGCAAGAAGCTAAAGTGGTTATGGCCGAAGCGCATGAAGGAGTGTGTGGAGCACATCAAGCTGGCCAAAAGATGAGGTGGTTGATCATCAGAAGTGGGTATTACTGGCCTAAAATGGGCGAGTTATGCGTTCAGTATGCTAAAAGTTGTTTGGAGTGTCAAAAACATGGCCCAATCCAAAGAGTGCCAGCAAGGGAAATGGTACCTATTATTAAACCATGACCATTCAAGTGTTGGGCGATAGACCTGATACGAAATATTTACCCACCATCGTCCAAACAACACACCTTTGTAATAGTCGCTACGGATTTTTTCACTAAATGGGTAGAAGCGATACCTTTAAAAGAAATCTCTCAAGGAAATGTCATAGAGTTCATTCGTGATCACATCGTATATAGATTTGGGATACCTCAAACTGTAGTGATGGATCATGGAACTTCTTTAAATGGGAGTCAAGTGAAAGAATTTCTGAGTGAGTTTGGAATCAAGTTGGCAAACTCTACACCTTATTACGCCCAATCCAACGGCCAAGCGGAATCGTCAAATAAGGTTTTAAAGAGTATCATAAGGAAAATGATAGGCGAAAATGCTAGAAGTTGGCATGAGTGCTTGAATAGAGCGTTATGGGCCTATAGAACTTCTCCGCGATCTAGTACTAAAGTAACTCCTTTTCAGTTAACTTATGGGCAAGAAGCAGTGCTGCCTATGGAAATTAATGTGCAATCGATCAAAGTACGTTTGCAAAATAGTATAGATGAAAATGAGCATACTGAACTACTCGTTCAGAATTTATTAGAATTAGACGAGCTGAAGTTGAGCGTCTTAGATAGGTTGCAAATTCAAAAAAGACAAGTGGCTTCGTATTATAATAAAAGGGTTATAGCCAAATGTTTTAGCACGAAGGATTTGGTCTGGAAAACAATACTCCCATTGAATAGTAGTAATCCAAAGTTTGGGAAATGATCGCCATATTGGGAAGAACCATACAGAGTTAAAGAGGTGTTACCAAATGGGGCATATCATTTAGAAAATTTGGATGGTATGAGGTACATGAGGTCTATTAATGGCAAATATTTAAAGAAGTACGTTCCGTCAGTTTGGGATTTTGAACGATTAGAGGTTTAACATTAAAGGACACAGTTCTATAAGCGAATGAAGCTATTCATTTCATCGGATAATTTGGCTGCCATAATTGGCTACCATTACAAAAGGGAAATTGAATAAAACAAAAGTTGTCCTTAAAACGTTAGAATCTTAATTACATCCTACCCCAAATAGAGCGCATCTGCTCTCTAAGTTTCTCTCACTCATCGTGCTGTTCAACAGAAGCGGCGGATAATTCATCCATAATTCCATCGTCCACTTCTAGACCTGAAAAATGCTCAAGCAAGGATCTAGCCCGTTCAACATCCTGAGAAGCATTGCACTTCTTGGCTGCCAGCCTGGCCTTACAGTCGTCCATCTTTTCTTGAATTTCTTTCATCTGAGCAGCCAAACTCATCATCAAAGAATCCTCAACCATGACCTCGGAAGAAATCTCGTTCAGATTGTTTTTGGCTTGATCGATTTCCTGGTGAAGAGATTCCTTCTCGGTCATAGCATTGACGTATTGAGTTTTCTTGGCTTTAAGCTCCACATTTTTGGCCAACAGCGCGCTTATCTCCTGGTGGATGACTTTCAAAGATAACTTGAGATCCGTGGAGAGTTTGAGCGAGGGAAGCTCAAGTGCTTGAGCCATTTGGCAGCTTAAACGCTCAAATTTGTCTCGGTAGTTAGCAGCACTGGCGTGTGAGATATCCATGTCCATGAAGGAAGTGTATTCAAGTACTGCCTGTTTAAGAATGTTCATGTTTTCTATGGAAAAAGCACCAGAGGCAGAAGAAGGACGACTGGCTGAAGACGAACGAGCGGTCTGACTAGCCTTCACTTGTTCCCATGACGTAAACAGGTCCTGAATAGAGCTCAAGATGGTATCAGCATCCTGTAAAGGTAAAAATGATTACTTAGTGTCTTTATGGCAATAAGAAAAGTAAAGGAAATCGAAAGAAAAATTACCTTATCAGCGGTCTTGGAGGAAGAAGGGGGAAGTGTGCCACTGGGCGATTTGACAGCCTGCGAAGATTCACCCTTATCCGAACGTGCTGGCTTTGGTACAACCGGCAAATCAATTGGTCTTTCTACAAAGGGATGAATGATGATAAGTGCTTCAAGAGTAAAGTCATGTCAAATGGTGGAATTAGAAAAATGTTATAACTATAGGCACATATTACCATCCGGCTCTACACCTGGAGGAGAAACGCCCTGAAATGATGGAGATTCTTCAACTGTCTGGGCGATCGAAGCAGCTGGGTCTCCAAATCCCTCTTCAGGCAAATCCACTTCGACGGATGGCTCGGAAGATCGAAGAATTGAAGGGTCGGGTGACGTAGAATCCTTCAAAGGAGAAGTGACCCCCTTATGGTTTAGAGTACAAAGAGAATATCAATATTTATACTAAAGTGTTCTTTAAATGAGGGGAAATCATATTACCTTTCTCCTGGTCATAGGAGGAGCACCATCATCGTCATCACTTTCATCATCAGGCTGATCTGATGGGTCCAATGCTGGCCGTTTACGGCTGGATGTACCTCTCGCAACTCTAGTTTGGGCGGGAGGAGAACTGGATTGAATGGAAATTGCAGCAGAACGTCTAGTACGCACTGTCGAAGATTTTGTAGGAGAAGACGAAGGAGCAGGTTGTTTAACGGATATGGGCACAGCAGGGATAGGAATCAGAGTAGAAGAAATGGAAGTTCTGGAAGACCCTGACCCCTCAAGTATATGGAATGCATGGTTGACATTAGTAGTAAAGAATCTACGTTTCACCGAAGGCCAAAACTGTTCAAAAAGAGGATGAACGGCCAAAATGGGATTGAAAGGAGCCAAAGAGAACCCATTCATCAGAGAAGCATTACGCTCATCTATAGCCTGTGCTTCTACTTTGGTGATGGTATGGAAGCGTTCTTGAAAACTTTTTGAGTAACAAGGAGGAAGGGGCCAAGTTTGGCCAAAACCAAGCTGTCGGGCAAAGAACTGGGGAGCATAGACCTCAACCCCAGCCTTGGCATTGGTGCCCGTGAGAATGTCATGAAACAATTCTCGCCCAGTCAAGTATTGGACCCAAACGGGCAAGACATTACTCACCTCGTTCAGAGTAAGAGGGGGTTGGACATAGATTGGGACTTGATGAACAGAGAAAGGAAGGAAAGAGGGAATCGAGTTTAAATTGTAAAAGAATGTGAAGACATCCCGGTTAGACATATCAACGGGAGCTAATTGGTTGATAACTAGCCCGTAACAACTCACCGGCTTAGGAGGTATTGAAGGAACACCAAGCTGTGGAAAATATGCTCTCAACCACAATTGAGCGAGCCAAAGAGGCCCACTTCCAGTAGGAGAAGCATTGGTCCTAAGTTGATGTTGAAGGTAGGCCATATCTCTATAGAAGGCGGCCAGAAACAGAGAGCAGAGATTTAAAGACCTACCAAGGGCCAACTCATGGGTGATGGGCAAATAGGCTATGGAAGGTTTAAGACTAGGAATACAAAGAATGTACCTACACAGCCAAACTTGGAGGAAGGCTACACGCTCTGCATGAGTGGGATCTTTGCCCGTGTTGTCATAAAGCTCCTGCATGCCTGAATAGAAGTACGTATACTTCTTATCAAACTTTGGAGCAAGGGAGGATATCAGTATGGCAGGAGAAATGGTATCGCCCAGATGAGGAAGATTGACCAAAGCACCAACGTCCCTTAGAGTAACTGACATTGGGCCAAGAGGAAAAATGAAGGTATTGTACTCGGAAGACCAGAAGCTTAGGGCGATTGGGAAGATAACTGGGTCATAGAGCGGGGGACGTGTGGCAATTTCCAGAAGATCAGAGATCCTGGCACGATCAAAAAGCGCCTTCGTGGGGGCATGCTTCATCATACGCGCATGCCAGAGGCAGAAAGTGGTATCAGATTTAGGCCATGTGCGAATGCTCTTCTCGCGGATTGGCTTCAACGAGAATGGGTCCAAGAAAAGAGGTTCTTGGGTGCAAGGAAAAAATTGGGCCGTAGCCAGTCGCCCAATGGAGTCTACATCCCTGAACGACGGGCCCAAATAGAACTCGTTCATATCAGGCCTAGAGGGTAGAAGATTCGATGGGTTTACACGAGGTTTAGTTAGGAGGGCCTGGAAATCTTCGAAAGTAATGCTATTGTTTGAAGAAGTTTTGGACGTCGACATTGTTTCAGCAAATGGACAAGAGGATGGCAAAAGAGGTGACCGGCTTTGGAAAGTAAGTGAGAAGTAAAGGGAAAGATGAATAGTGTCCCTTTTATAGATGGAGAAAAAGGGCGGCGACGTGATGGAGGTCGGACGTGGTTATTGGTAATGGCGCCTTTTTTGGGTTTTATATAAATCGTGCTCTTAGGATTGCAGAATTAAGGCGCCAAACTTACTTTTTCAGAAGATATAACTGTTGATATACGAAATAACAAGGGCCTAAAAAGAGACTTAAGAAAGATTGTACATATAAGCCCATAAAAAGTACCCAAGCATATAAGCCTAAAAATATATGTCGCCCAGGCCCAATGGATGCCCAGATAAATTTATATATAGGCCCAATGGAAATTACCCAGGCCAGATAGGGCCCAAAATGGATATCGCTCAGATTAGAAACGCCTAGGGCGTTGGGCGATTAGAACGGTCAATAACTGCATAAGAGTGACCGTTCTTAAATAGTTTTTCTTCTTCTCTTATCACTTTTCCCACGTTTCAGGAGTTACAAACAGTTGAGTTATCATGGAGGAGTTACAAACAGTTGAATTATCATGGATGAGTTACAAGCAGTTGAATTATCATGGAGGAGTTACAAGCAGTTGAATCATCATGGAGGAGTTACAAACAGTTGAATCATTATGGAGGAAATGGGTAGTTATTGGGCGACGAAGTGGTTATTGGGCGATGAGGTAGAAATTGGGCGACGAGAAGTTTTTACGCAAGATTGAAGGAAAACGTGTGGTAAAACCGTTTGGTAAAGTATAAAAGAAAGAAGATTGAATGACAAGAAAAAGAAGACAACTCTAAAAAAACAGAGAAATGTAATTTCATTTCATTTAGTCTTAAATATTTCTTTACAGTGAATTCTAGTGTGCTTGTGCCCCTTGGAGGCATTTCGTTTTGCTTTTTCATCCTTTGTCACTATTGTAATCTTCATAAATCAAACACCCCTTGTTGGGACTTTGTCTCAAAAGGTTTGGCGTCCCTTACACATCGTCTGAATCCTTTAATTGTTAGCGAAGGACACACTTTCCGCGCGAAACAGATTGATAATCAATTAATTGCCATATTTTCCTTACAAATAAAAGTATGCACGGACAATGCAAAAGGGAATCACCTTAATTAACTTCTTTTATTTGCAATTGAGGCCTTTTCATTTTGATATTTTTGAGATAAATTCTCAACGATCTCTACCTTGACAAAAACTAGCCAAAAATCTTGATCATAATACCTGAAAAAATTAATAAACTTTGATAGTGACGATTATCAAAATAAAGAAGAACATTCACACTTAAAATAAACAAATTTTAATAATTTCACCGACGCATGTGTAATAAACATGCTAAAAATTAGGTGCAATTCCCGGCTTTCTCCTTAAGTTCATCACACATCAACATAAATTCACCACATACCATAAATCAATGTCAAAGCAATGCATGAGTGTAAATTCGTGTACCCGCTGGCAATAAAACATCATCTATCGTGACAACTAGAAGCATGTTATAAGAATGTATATACCATTTTTAATTAATATCATCGTTCTCATAAAAAAAAAAAAAAGACAAGTTGTTAGCGACACTGTCCATATCTGACTTCGAGTTGTTAGTTGAGATTGCTCCATATTTTAGACAATTTTTTTTTACGTGACCAAATTGCAAATACCTGATGAAAATATGAGTTAGTTCTTTCCAAATGATTGTGCAATCCATATTGAATTAACACATCATTATCTTGAGAAAACCACATACTGTAAAAAACTCCAAAACTGGAGAAAACAACTTACTGTAAAAAAACAAAAATATTCTACCATATAAAAAATTAAAACAATCATAGAATCTCTCACTTACCAAAACTTCAAGTATCGTAGAAAAAAATAATAATTTAAATTTTACCATGTACACTAATTTTTACTCTTTGTACAAAACTACAAAGAGAACAAAAAAAGAAAATTAGAATGTTAAACTTACAATATAAGTTTATACTTAACCAACGTAATATAATGTACTTTCTTTATATAAAAAATAGCCATAGTCGTTGTAGTCAAGTGTGACCATGCACTCGGTCACACTCGAGAAGGGACTGTGACAAAGTGTCCAGTGCCATTCTAACTATTAAAAATCATTTTGATGTGGAAACACGGGGCAACATGACCTTTAGAAAGACGTAAGACGAATAATGAGCCAGGTCATCGTCATTGATCAAGGCCCCAGATCAGCTAAACTCCATAGACCCAACTCAATAGAAGAGTGATTTGTGCAACGTATGAACCTCGCTCAACAACGAAGCCTCACTTTGCACAATAATATACCTTATCGAGTAATCAACCACGCCGACATCAATCTATGTGAACAACATTAGTCGAATAATTATTCACCATACAAGATAGAATGTCACAAAAAAAATTCTATAAAAACAAGACCTTACGTAACATGTCCCAAAAATGACTACATGCTTATTCTCCATGCGACTTGACCAGCTGGCCAATAGTCCAAAGACATCTCTTGCTAAATTACTTTTAAAAGATATTTAGAAGAAGTTGTCTACGACTATTTATCTGTTGTTGATTTGCGATTTTAGTTTTCATCAATCTTTGTTTAATTCCCGTACACCACTTTGACAAATCTTCAAACCTCTGTCGTTTTTCTTCCCTTTGCAGAAATTAAGGTTATATTTTATATTCTAAGTTTTATCTCACTTCTTTTTTCAACTAACACATATATTTTGAAATAATTAGCAAAAAATATAGATATGACTCCTATAATTACATTGACTCATGCAATTAAAATTAAAATCATACAATTGTAAAATAAAAATACTAATAAAAATAAAGCTTCCTAAAAATTAAAATTCCCCTTTAAAAGCACCATTTGTCTTCGAGAGTGGAATTTTATGAAACAATTCATCTTCTCCTCCGTTTCACTTTATAATTAGATCGATATAAATATTCTTTGAAACTTTCTTAAAGACCTTCCATTGATTCAACAATATTTTTCTTCCCCGATTTTGGCACTTGATTGATAAACGACTTCTCACCATGATGCTTGGGCATTTTAGATTATGCGTAATCTTTAGCACATTCGACTTGCTAGAGAAACTCTAACCTTGAAAATGCAATTTTTTTTAACACTTTGAGTTTGCAACGATGTCACAACATTGTTGCACTGTGGAAATTCTACATCATACGTGATATTCACCACATCACTACATTGTTGAAAACCTTTAGTTTCAACCAAGGATGTAACATTTTCTTCTACATATTTGATGTCATGGTCGGTTTTGATGAATTCAACTTTGCATTCCACATTCTTCATATTTGTTCAATCATGCGTGCTCAACAAATATCTTTTGCTCGAGAATCATGGATTTTACCAATTTTTGTATTCATTCGAGTTGTTGCTTCATTGCAAATATTTGTTCATTGCTTTGTTGTCCGATTCTGACACCAAATCATACAAACACATATCCATTCAAAAAACAAAAGGTGGTAGTAAGTCATTCGAGAAAGCATTGACCTTCAATATTGAGTTTTTGAAGAATTCAAACCTCCAAAAACATATAAATGCTAAATACGTTCTTCCTCTTTTATTTCACCTTTTTTTTACTGTCTTTAATAACCTATTAACACATGTATTGCCAAATAATTAGCAAAAATGTGGACATGACTTATCTTGACTCATTCAATTAAAACAATAAACAAAATAATAAATTCATACAATTTAAAAATAAATTATTAATAAAATTAATAAAAATAAAGCTTCCCAAAAATAATGCTCAAAAGCACTTCTTAAATGAGAACGTCACACAATTGTAAAGACGTTTTGAAGCTCAAAAGCACTTCTTAAAGAATAAAAGTATTTTGATTAAATTTATCATACATTGTTTGACTAAAGTGAATAATTTTTTTTTTTACTTTTTAGATAAACCTAAATTTAAAGAAAATTGCAATTAGCATTTAATGAAACTTAAAAATTTACAAAATTACCATTAATATATCAAAAAAAAGAAATTTTTTCTATCTAACTCAATGCATATATTTATATAAAGAAAAAGTATATGCCGCCTTGTTAAGTAATATAATACAAATTACATATAATATGTTTGATTTAAATTAATTAATTATAAGTAATATAATATATACTAAAATAATTGTCTATCATAATTTAATTATGATATTAAATTTTAATAGTTATTATAGGGTATGGAAGAATATTATTTATAAAAGAAAATAATATGAGATATATAACAATTAATTATTGTTTAGTCAAATAAATATAAAATTTATACAAAGCATTTTTTAACAGGGGTTAATTTCAGCAACAACCACTCAAGTTTTCAAAGATGTTTAAAAATGTCGTTCAAGTTGTTTCCTTATATACACTAACTAGTCACTCAAATTTGATATTCTTATAGCAAAGGTCATTATGTAGCAGCATGAACAATGTTTTTTTTTTTTTTTTTGTCATGTCAAAAAATCAATTTTTTAAAAATAATAAAATTAAAATGGCCCGCCTGCAAAGAAGGGAAATCCATGTAACACCTCTCCACCAACCCAAGCAGCAGCACCGATAAAGAAGGCTACTGACGACCATGGATTTTCCTCCTTGCTGGCAGATCATGTCAATTTTAATTTTTTTTGATTTTTTGATGTGGCGAAAAAATAAACACCATCAATGCCATGTAGTAATTAACGGTGATATATAGACTATTAAGATTGACGGTGTTAACAGAATGACCTTTGCTGTAAGGGTAACAAACTTCAGTGACTAGTAGTGCAAGTAAACAACTTTAGCGACAAGTTTGAATTTTTTTGGAAACTTGAGTAATCGTTGTTGAAATTAACTCATTTTAATAATTGTGCGGCCAAATACTCAATTCAATATTCAGAGCACTTTTTGAATTAACAGACAACAGTTTTTTAACAAAAACTCTACTACCAAAAATCCTATACTACTAAAATTTCTACTCATAATATTAGTGCCAAACAGACTCTTAATCTAAGTTACTAATCCTGCTATCAATTTTTAGCTAAATTTGCTCAAGGCATTGATTAGGACAGCGTGTTAAAGGAGTCTGTGTCTTTGCCTGGTTATGGGCTGCATACTTGGATGGGAAAAAATAAGATAAATGGGCAAAAAGGTGGGCTTTGTAACGAAAAAGATGCTCTATTAATAAAACTATACACAATGATGAATAAATATTTAGAGCTTCGGTAGAAATTTTTGGGTAAAAAAATAGATTTTTTCTAGTATAAAATATTTGATTTTTGAAGGTGAAATGATAAAATTGTCCTTACTCCTTTGAAATGAAATTGTGTTGATTAAGAAAAAATTAGTCATTTTACATTCAAAACTTTTGAAAAGTCAAATATGTCATTCTAGAAAAACCCAGTTTTTACCCAAAAACTTCTAACGAACAAGCTCTTAGTTTTATTTAAATGTACATGCTATTACCTATTTATTCCAAAAAAGTATATTCTATTATGATTACAACTCCCATTCAAACACTATGAATATATGTTATTTGTTATAATAAATTTATACACTTCAAATCTATTTGTCTTCTATTTTTCTCTTTAACTCTTTTAATTGTATAACACGTTATCAACACGAATGAGTTAACCTAAACTAGATAGAAAATCCAAGAACAGTGGTGTAAAAATTTCATAGAATCTGTACAACCTGATTTGCACGAGAATAATGCACTGTAAAAGGTGGGGTTCCAAATACGTGGTCAAGTGCATGTAGATAGGTCTCATGGTTAATGAGTTTGGCATATAACTCTTCAAACGAGATGGATGAGCCACGAGTATGGAACATGGTGATGAGTTTTTTTTATAAACATGGTCGAGGTCCGTGGTGCACTATAAGAAGACCGTCATTGCTGGGTAGGGGCACCGATGGTGTTTAATTCATTGGCGAGATTTTTAATTTTTAGAAGAAATCCACAATTGATGAAGTACCTTTCGTGACTTTGGATAATTGGTCTTTGAGATGAATAATACGAGACTATGAGCGCTTAGAGAAAATATGAGTTAGACTACTTAGGGCATTATGACTGGTGGACGAAGAGAACACGAAATGAATAACGAATTTAGAGAGAGAAGTTAGAATACCAAGAAGAATAAGTTTTATCACGATACATCTGTATGGGATATTATGGTCTAAATCTAGACCATAGACAAGAGAATGAAACTCAACTTTCTAGAAAGAAATTTCAAGGGAGAGATATTTGTGTGGTAACATCTATCTAGATAAGAGAAAGGAGAGGTGGGGTGGCCTAAGTGGGTATGGTTGTGGTGGAGGATAGGTTGTGGAGTAGACACATAATTTGGTGGACATGGTGAAAGTGTCGAGTGGCCTTTACATGACAAAGTTTAATAATTAATTAAATTTACTTTTATGTAATTTTGTTGTTGCTGAAATATTTAAGTAAGTTATATAAGTTTATATAGAAAAATAAGTTTTTGTTTTGACAATAAATAGAGATTACTTATAAGAAAATTATTTATTTTTAATTTTGATCAATAAAAATATATTTATTTGTTTATTTATAAGTAAATTTTTTAAGCTTAGTCAAACATGCACTAAAATAAAAAATCTACCCAATCAGTTTTTATTTAAAAATCAATATCTTGTCCATTTAGTTGCGAATAACTCATAAAAGAAAGAATTAATGAATCTAGTTGTCTATAATCTAACTATGGCCCAAAACTGGAAATTAGTTGCTTGTATTTTCTAGTATATTATATTGCACACCTTTCCCTATACAGTCAATTGAAGTAAGTTTAGGACCCCACCTCCAAACATAGGAAATCTCACTACATCCCACAAAATAAATTATAGGATTTGGTAGCCACCTTAATTATTTCATTCTAATAATTGGGATTAAAGTGATAATAATATTTTTTGAGGGGTAAAAGCTATTTTAAGATTATTATAGAGGATTTAATATAACTTATCTAATTATTTATTAATGAATAAGATAGATTAATGGCATACCAACTAATCATTGGAATTAATTAAAGTAACAATAACGTTTTTAATCATAGATAATTATAGTTTAGTAATTTTGTAATCATTGGTTACCAAAAGATATGTATAAATATTTGTTGTCATTAAGGGGGAGATGTGCAGTTCTTAATTAGTCAAATATGCTATTTTTATTTGTTTTAATTTTAATTAATTAGGAATTTGTGTTTTTACCGTCAAGATTTAGAGCATGTTCGGTAGCCATTTTTTCCTCAAAAATCTATTTTTTTGCCTACAATTTTTGACTTTTCAACTTTTTTACACTACAAAAAGTTTGAAAAATCAATAAAGTACCTAAAAAAACTTATTTTTTCCTCAAAAAAACTACACCGAACATATCCTTAAAGTTCGAGAATTGATATTTCTTCAAAAATAAATAAATAAATATTAAAAAAATAAAATAAAATTAGTCAAATCTATGGATGATTTGTTCAACTTTCTAATTACTTGAAACTTTGCTTTTAAAAAAATAAGTACTCGATCCTTATTCTATATTTAAATGAACATTTGAGTTTCTCTTCATTTTTCTTTAATTTTGGATTCCAAATTCCATATTTAAGATTCCATAGTATTTTTTTGATTTTTTTTTTTTTTTTTTTTTTTTTTTTTTTTTTGACGTGAGAGATAAATAGTCTAACAGTTCTAACTTTGACATTGAATTTAAGAAAAAGTGCATCTCCATCTTTGAATGCTCTCGCAACTTCGTTCCAACTTTCATTCCGTAGCATATATATATATATATCCAACATTTCATGTATTAGTGCCCGTCATCTTCATAGATGGATTTTTTTTTTGGTATAGAATTGGCCGGTGGGAATATCAATCACTAATGAAGGAAAGGTTGGTACTAAGAAATAACTATCGAAGATAAAAGTGTAAAAAGTATGAAGGTCGAGGACGACTATCTGAAGTCTTTTACAAACCATTCATAGGGTGCCATGTGTTCAAGTACATCTAAAGTACAAGGGAAACATACAACCGATACCTTATTTTAAAGTACAAAAAATATTACAAATGACAGAGTATAAATACAGAGTGATTCAGTCAGAAGAGAATCGGCCAGGTGGGATAGCAATGGCTATATTTATACACACTGTATATTTATAGAGAGAGAATAATATATAAACACAAATATATATGCCTTTGTGTATATATATATATATATATATATATATATATATATAGAGAGAGAGAGAGAGAGAGAGAGAGAGAGAGAGAGAGAGAGAGAGAGAGAGAGAGAGAGAGAGAGAGAGAAGGGGTCGTTGTGTCCTGCTTGACCTCTTCATTGCCAGTCTGTCATAACCCCTTCTCTATCTCACCTGTCCTCTTTCTCTCTCTCTCTCTATATACACACATAAGCAACATGCAAAACCCTGAAAATATAGTGTTTATTTAGTGTTGGCAATTTAGGCCCTGCTACCAGAATTAGCAGGTTTATTCAAATTCTGAAAACTTTCAATAAACATGAGTCTCTTTGGACTTGGAAGCAGGTATTTATGTATTTAGTTATTTACTTGTCTTTATATATCATTTCATATTATTTTTCTTTTTTATACAATATACATGATCCCGGGTAAACAAATTCTTGATTTTGAAGGGTTAATTTTGTGTTTACTTTAATCTGGGCTCAGCTGATTGTAATAATTTTTTAGTAGTAATTTGATTTCTAGTTGTTGGTTTACTTTAATTAAGTTTCAGAGTGTATGATTTAGCATTCTAATAGAGCAAATCTTGGTTTAGGCTATCTGGATACTGATGGAAATTGATTGTTGTATTATGGGTTAATTGTTGGGAACGATTATTGAATTACACATTCACTTTTGATGGTATAATGAAGTTCAAAAATTTTAAGTTTTTCAGTCAATTCATATATTCATTTGCGCCTGAAATGAAATATAGTAATTCCTTATGATGCAAGTTCAATTATTTATTTTTTTTTTTTTGTGGGGGGGTGGGGGTGGGGGTGGGGGTGGGGGTGGGGAGTGTTTGGGGGATGGGCGACGGTGGGTTGTGGTTTATGGATTATGGATTTTTATTTATTTATGTATATTATTACAATTCATGCTAATCTTCCATGACACGATTGTTTGCAGAAACCAGAAGACATTTCGTCCTAAGAAGGGTGTTCCATCCGGTAGTGAGGTTGATAATTGTCACCGTTTTCAATTTAAAAATTAGGAAAGATGATTCTTTTATTATGTGTTGTTTTTTCTTTTTCTGCTTTAGTTTGAAAATTGAAGCTCAAATCAACAAGCCTATTGATCAATTGTGTTTAGTTTCTTATTAATAGTTACAGAAACAATAGACTCTTGAATTATGCAGGGTTTGCAACTTCAGAAGCACATTGATGCTACCTTGGGTAGTGGCAACTTAAGGGAAGCTGTTCGACTACCCCCGGGGGAAGATCTTAATGAGTGGCTAGCAGGAAATAGTGAGATTTTTTTTCCTGCCTTTGTGTCATTTGGAACCACATCAAATTGATCTTCATGTATGCTTCTAGCATGCATTGAGCTGGATATGGTTTCTGCTAATATGAATTGTATAGATACATATTTCTGAACTTCAAAGAAGGGCGCACAGTGGTACTTACTGAAACTAAAGCCATGAAATATTTATCTAATATGCAATAAGGGAAAGCAATACTATTTAACAGCTACTAAAGGTCCAAAGACGGTGAAAAAACAACCTTGACAACATAGTAATTTATATTATCAAAAGATGAATTTATTGCATCACTAATTGAATGAAAAAGAAATTGCATTCACTGCATCTGTAACAAGTAATCGTTATTGTGTAATACGACTATACAAACTTCTCTTTGAGTAAACTTTTTGAGCTTATAAGTTTATTTTTTTAATATGTTTTTAAAGATATTATGAAGTGCTTAATCTGTAATCCACAATAAGTTGCTGCCTTACTGAATCACACTCAATTTATGGTATATGCTCAAATATTTCAAAACTTGGCATGCATAATAAAGATGTTTGACATGCTCCATCCATGTAGATGTAGTAAGTGGTTTTAAACGCATTTGAAAGATGAAGGTTCAAAATAATGGTTCTTGTTATGCCCTGTAGCCTGAAAGTCACAGAGCTTATGCCAATTCAGTTAAAACTGAAACCAATGTCATGATATCAAATTGAAACATAACTAAATACCATGCTAGCATATGTAGATAGGTACTCCTGATGTTATCATTATGAGGTCCTCCATCCATAAGAAGGTTGCCAGTCACAAATCAATTTGAGTCTATTGATAAACTTTGTTTTTGTCGGCCGAGCAATCATTGTTGTCTCATTTATGTTTTTATTCTCAGAACAATCATTTTAGTCCATTGAGTGAGACTGTCTGCTTCTTATATCCTATTATTAAGTGCAAGTATGTGAATGTCTTGTGGATCTTCTGTCATAATCATTATTTTACATATGTTAATTTGTATACATGATGAAACCTGTGAATTTTTGTAATGTTCTTAGCATTTTTTATCCTTTCTGCAGCTGTTGACTTTTTTAATCAAGTGAACCTTCTTTACGGCACTCTTACTGAATTCTGCACAGCATCAACCTGTCCAACTATGTCTGCAGGGTCAAAGTACATTTCTTCTTTTCTTCCAACTGTAGTTCTCAATCAGAAAATAGCATTTGCCTAATATAATTGAGCTGGGTTATTTCAATCTTTTGACTTAACTTTTTTTTTATTAAAAACTAGACAATGTGATATAAATTGTTTGAACCTCATTGATTTAATGGTACGACATTTATATTCAAATTGATAAGCTTTTTATTAGTGTGCATTGCATATGTAGAAGTTGGGCATGCAATACCACCTTCATGGCCTCACTCTTTTGTGTACAAGTGGAACATTATGTGCACAGTTGGGATACACCGTGGAGCTATAATTTTCTTCTATTGATGAAGTTAAATAAATAAACAATAGGATATAATAGTATTGATTTGCTTTATTTCCATATATGATTATTCTTCTAAAATACTATAACTTAGAATAAGTGTATGAACTTGTGATAGATATGAAGAAATAATTCTTCATCTGCCTATGACATTCATTTTTTTCCTTTTATTATACCTATTCAATTAGCAGATTGTAACTTTTATAACAGTATTTACAAACATTTTGTATGTGCACACTTGTGAGGATCCGAAAGTACACAATGCTATCAAGATATTAAAAGGAGAGAAATTAAAAATCACATGATAGATGAAATATTTTGGACTATGAAATCATGTAAAAATACTTGCATGCAGAACTATTGAGATATAATCCATTGATTAGTCCCTTTCCCCATTATTCTCTAAATTTAGGGGGTTTCACCATTAAGAATCGTGCCCAAACGTTATTAACATTTCGTGAAGTCGTAATATATTTTTGAAAATTCAGAGAGGTCATTTGACCCTCGACTGAAGCCAATGTAGCCCCATTGATTGGAGTGGATGAGTGCGGTTCAACCAGTTCCTAAGTTGTGATGCTTGACGTTATACGGAAGATGGTTAATATCGATTTGTACTGTGGTTTTTTCGTCACATTCTTTTGGCGTGTGTTGTGTGTGTGCACATATACATATTCATATGAAGAAATATAATTAAAGTATGAGAGAGGTCATGCATGTATTACCTGATTGTCATTTAGGATATTTTTTTCTTTAAATTTGTTATCGGGACAATGCATGTGAAGATTTTAGTAGAACTATCCAAGTTAAAGTATCACAGTAAACCCTTATAAATACACTCTTAATTGTTTTCTTTTTACAGTTGGCATGTGCATTTTGATTTCGACTATTTTCTAAAATTAGGGCATATTTGCATCAACAATAAGTTCTTTACAAACTTCGGTTTGTACAGGTACGAATACAGATGGGCTGATGGAATTACCATAAAGAAGCCGATTGAGGTCTTTGCTCTAAAATATGTGGAATATTTAATGGATTGGATAGAATCTCAGCTTGATGATGAGTCCATTTTCCCCCAAAAGTTGGGTATGTGAATTTATGCTATTCTTTTTGACATTATGTTGTTGATAAAGACACTATTTGTACTAACCATTGATTTTCTATAGGTGCACCATTTCCCACCAACTTTCAGGATGTTGTGAAAACTAGATCCAAGCGATTGTTTTCTCGTGTACGCCCATATCTACCATTCACATTTCCAGAAAATTGTGAGTCTAAAAGAAGAAGCTCATCTCAATACTTGCTTCAAGCATTTTGTTCTATTTATGTGGGCAAGTTTATCAAATTCAGAATGCTTATATGGACATTGTGTCTTTGATGCATCACATTTTTGTAATCCACCATGCTTTGTTGAATTTCAATCTTGCATTTAGGCTTCTATTTTATTAAATTTTCTCAATTGAAGCAACTTGTGCTCCTACTCTTCCCAAACCACTCCTATGTTGTCCTACCCTGCCTTTATCAGTTTGTTGCATTTAAAGAATTCTTAAATGTTGTGTATATCTTCATCTTGAGAAACATCTCTATGTGTACTCTTGTATATTTGATCACTCCAAGTCAGTTTACACCTTTACAACCATTTCTTCTTGATACGGCTTCTTGGAATTTCATTGTGGGGAGGGTTCGAGACCACCGACCTTTTCTTTTAACTTCGAGACCACCGACCTTTTCTTTTAACTTTTGCAAAACATCTGTCATGTTATGTAGAAGAGAACGAGTTGGAAAAGTGTGAAGCTACTGTTTCCTCCAACTTATATGTATCTGCCAATACGCGTGGAAATCAAACTATGACGAAGGCTACCAGAATGGAAAATGTATACTATGTAACTACGACTATTATAAGGAGAAATAACTAAGATGTAAAAAAATATTTAAAAATAGGATTACATTCTCTTTTATTAGGTTCATGATTTAAGGAGGACTGCAGTGCTAGGGACTTTGTTGTGGAGAAGGGTTGAAACCATTGGCTTATTCTTCTATTGGTCTATAGAACTTCATCTTTACGCGCTGTGTACGGAACAAGTTGGCAACCTGTGAAATTAATATTTTCTCCAACTAATACTTATCTTTTAATACGAGTAGGAATCAAACTTATTGCTTGATACAAGTACCTTGACGACATCTGGATTGTAAATGTTGATTTGGGGGCTTTGTATATTGTAGTTAATTAATTCAAATGAAGTGTTTTCCTTATAGTACTACGTTTCTTCCTTTCCTTCTACAATTTTGTCAAAGTACATGTTTGAGCCGCCGAGTCTTTGGTTTTTATATCTAATATGGAAATGGAAATAACGAGGATTCTGTTGTTCGAGTCCTCTTTTATCATATTCAATTAGTTATATCAAGTATTTAACAGCGATGTCTCGTTGATTGTCTTCAATGCAGGAATTCCGCTTAATTGACAAGGGGGAGCTTGCACCTCTTTATGAGCTTGTTGAGTCCATTTTACGATGTTAGAATAATCGTTTTGCTTTTCCATTCATTTTTTTTTTCAATTTTCTGGCTAGCTTATCTGAACATACTTGAGCTTCTTTTTATTTTCACCTTGATGAAGCCTATGCTGGCATACAATTCCTCTGATCTCCTGATCCGAACCAAAATAGGGTAGCATTCGGGGAAGGGAGTCCCACAAGGTCGCATGGGACTATGAGTGGGTTGATTATCTACTGATGTTAAACATGCTACAATGGCTCTGTTTTGAAGTGTAAAACCTTGTGAAATCTCTTGTTCTTGTTCTGTTTAATAGGTAAACAACCTTAAACATTTTTATGGTACTAATTGTTCATTTGTCTTTGTCATATTTGAAGTGCTGCATCCCTCTTAATGATATTGATTACAAATATCTCACTAAGTTACTATTCATACTTTCAACCATAGTATTGGTTACATAATGCTGGAGTCATTTCTCTCTTCCCCAACATCTTCTCCCCAAATCGCAAAACCTTAATTTCAGATGATTTATGCCAACTCGACCAAATCTTATTGAAATCCTTACAAGTCTAATTTGGTTTCCTTCTATTATGGTACCTACTCCTTTTTCAACTCTTATACAAACTGAGAGGGGCATACAAATTTTTTGTAGCTTGCCTTCTTCTTCATTTTACGGTTATATAAAATTTGTATGTAGGATTAGAAGTTTCGTCAATTGTCATGTGCCAAATATATGATCATATGGAGATGTCTAATCAAGAATAGTCGAACGGTGACAATTTACTAGTGCTTGAAAAGTAGAGGCCCAAACTTTGAATACATTACAAATGAGGATACTCGTCGTCTTTTTTAAGATTAATATGCTTGTTTGTACACCAAGCAATTCGACAATGTTGAGTTGTAGTATATAAAGAGCAAATGGGGTTGTGCATTAGAGTTGGGAGGGAATTGGACAAAATATCTACTTTTGAACGTGAATTTTGAAATATGTCTAATTTTGAAAATTTTGATTAAATGGCCAAATTTTTATACCAACTTTACCATTTTTTTGAACTGTCAATACCACACAAATCAACATGAATATATTCAAGAGAAAATCTAGAGTTATTAGACAATGTTGCAAATCACATTCTCAAGACACGTTCATAGAATTTTAGGCCTGTAATAATATCTATTCCCAGCAAACTCGGATTTTTAAAATTTGTAGGCCTATGTTTACCAAATGTCCTAATATTTTATGCCACAATTTTGTGGGTTCATTTTTCATATAGGTTTACCAAGCATGTATTAAAACCTATTTACGAGAATTTCCTTAATAACCACCAAAGAACCCTTTACTATACCTTCAAAGTATCCTCATATGTTCTATAGTGATAACCGACATCATGCAAAGCACCCAAGATACTAAATTTTCAATCCTTATCACAAAACATGAATGACTATTCTCCATATAGACTAACTAAGGGTTTGTTCGGTGTATTTTTTTTTAAAATGGATTTTTTTTGCTACTTTATTGACTTTTCAAACTTTTTTATAGTGTAAAAAGTTTGAAGACTTTCCAAACTTTTTACACCACAAAAAAGTTTGAAAAGTAAAAAATAGTAGGCAAAAAATAGGTTTTTTTGGAAAAAATAGTTACCGAACAAACCCTAAATAAATTTAAATGTTGTTACAAGACATCGGACGAAGACACAACAAAACATTCACATGAGAATCTTCTTCCAAGTAAATGAGAATGAATAAGTTAATTATTTTGAGAAGGACCGACACTTTTTCTTATATATTTAATTGTTTTAATGCGTTCACGTGGATTGATTGTTGATTATTAATAAAATTTGAAGACTTGAAGAAATATAGGGGAAATGGTCTAAGTTAGTAACAGTTTTTTTTTCATATTTGAAAAGATGGGTGTTTGAATTTTTTGAGAAACGATTTGGAAGCTACTGGCATTAAATAAATTATTAAAATTGGCAATAAATTCCTAACCAAGAAAAATAATTGGATGAATTGCAATTATTGGACCTTAAAGCAACTTCATCTGAACAATTATTGGACCTTAACTTCAGATGAAGTTCCTACTGGTATTCTTCTTTCAATCAACTACCCATGAAGCAACTTCATCTGAACAATTTTGTTCAGAATTTTACTTTTTTCAACAGTTATTTGCTTAACTTGGAATCCAATCATATTCTTATAGTTTTTGCTGTATATATATATATATATATATATATTTGTTGCCACAAAGTACAAACTGAAAGCAGAGAAAATGGCGACTTCTTCCACCATGCAAACTGACCAGCCGGCAGTGGAAGAGAAGCTGGATACTTATCCATTCTTGTTTGTTGACAGAAATGACGAACTCAATATTGCACTTCAACAAACGCCTCAGTTTTTTGAGCCGCCACCCGCAGGTCCTCTCCAGCTGCCATCGCCTCCCCTGGATCCTTTCCAGCTGCGACAGCCTCCCCCGGGTCCTCTCCAGCCTCCGTCGCCTCCCTTTGGTCCTCTCCCGCTTCCTTCGCCTCCCCTGGGTCCTCTACAGCCTCCGCAGCCTCCGCTGGGTCCGCTCCAGCCTCCAACACCACCCCCAGGTTTTCTCCAGCAGCCGCCGGGTCCTCTCCAGCTGCCTCAGCCTCCGCTGGGTCCTCTACAGCCGCCGCCGCCTCCTCCTCTGGGTCCTCTCCAGCCTCCAACACCACCCCCAGGTTTTCTCCAGCCGCCGCCTCCGCCGGGTCCTCTCCAGCCTCCACCACCACCCCCAGGTTTTCTCCAGCCGCCTCCGCCTCCGCCTCCGCAGGGTCCTCTCCAGCCGCCTCCCCTGGGTCCTCTCCAGCCTCCACCACCACCACCCCCAGGAGCTTTCCAGCCTCTGCCGGGATTCCCCAATGTGCCTGTGCCAGCCTACATTCCACCCCGTAAGGCTTGAAAAGTTGCTATCAAACGTGCATGGACTGTGAGACTTTTATCCTATTCTTTTGTTGAATTATCAGTTTATTCTATTAACAGGCAAACCACGTCACCTCCCGTTTATAAAACACTTTAAAAAAAATAATTTTAGTATAATTAAACATGCACAAACATTATCTAACTAGAAGCTGAAGAAAGGAACTCAGACTCTTTTGATTGAGAGCTTGTTTGGTAGAGTTTATAAAGTAGTTTATTTGATCAAAATGATTTATTTGATCAAGAATGATAAAAAATGTCAGGCTACTATAATAATTTTTTTGTCAAATAAACTACTTTATAAACACTACCAAACGGCCTATGAATCGATTGTTTTTGTAATTTTTATTATCTGATTGTGCAAACCAGGGATTGAAGTGAACCTGAATTACTACCAACCCTTGCATCTAGCGGCAAAAGAAGGCGACTGGGAAACTGCTAAAAGATTCATAGACAGTGATAATACTGCACTGACAGCAGTAATATCAATCCAAGGAATGACAGCCCTTCACGTGGCAGCGAGCAGCTCCCACTCGGAATTTATCGAGAACCTGGTGGAGCTGATTCCCACGGAGGCCCTGGACGCGCGGGACGAAAGGGGCTGCAACGCCCTCCATTATGTAGCCATAGGAGAAGCTGTAAATGCTGCAAAGGCATTAGTGGACAAAAATCCTGCATTGCCTCTAAGTATGGAAACTTCAGGACAGACCCCTCTTTTCTTTGCTGCTTATTGGGGGGCGCCTTCAAAGAGCAAGGAAATGTTATGGTACCTTTCTTCCGTCACTACAAATGATTTTCCCAGCTATCCCTTCACTGGTCCTTGGTCTAATCAACTCATTTTGGGAATCACAGCTGCAGGTTTCAATGGTAAGCTTATGAACTTGTATATTGAGTGCGGGTCCGGATGTGTTATCTTGAATATATATTGTTTACCTTCAAAAATGGCTGTTAACAAGAACTTCTCGCCTCCTCTGCCTAAGTATATTTCACCAACACACTTGGACGACCACGTGGTCTTGTGAATCACTATGGTGTGCTTAGTAACAACTAGATAAGGTGAATCTGTTGACCTTCAAAAATGGTTGCCAACAGGAACCTCTCGCCTCTTCTACCTACGTGTATTTCACCAACACACTTAGACGACCACGTGGTTCAGTAAATCACTATGGTGCACTTAGAAAAAACTAGATAAAATGTTTTGGTATTGGAGAAGCACGTTATGGCGGAGGTGGTGGCTTGAGGCCCCTAATCACAGATTTTCCAAATAGTGTGAAGAACACTTAGATTAATCAATGTAGAGGACTTTGGTTTAGTATAATTTTTTTTCTCAGATTTTTTTTTCCTTTCTTTTAGATATGGCTTTGGTACTTATAGGCCAAAGCCAGTTGGCCAAGCCCCTTTTGATATGCGACAAGTGATATAATTTTAAGGATTCCTATATCACACCCTATGTGTCATGTAAGTGGTTTAATGAAGATGTTCATTTCACCTGCATGCTAGGAGGCTATAACTGTGACAAGCCGTATTGGCAGATTGTCCCATCAGTCTTTTTAGGTCGAACTTGTAGAGTGTCAAGAGAAGTTTTCTCAACAAGCAATCGGCCTCCTCGTCTTCTCAATATCCTCTTCTCAAACCTCCTTGGCATAAAGGAAAAGCACCTTCTTCTGACCTTCCTCGACATAAATGAACAGCCTCTTCTCCTTAACCTTCTCTTCCCAACCTCATCAGAATAGAAAGGGACAACCAACTAACAACTTTAACTTTGACTAGGCCACGTACAACGCTACGTGGATTGAAGCATAACAATAGTCCTCCAAGTTCAGGACTTGTCGTGGACTTGGTGAGGAGGCTCTATACATTTTGGAAGGGCCAGAGTGATAATATAGAGTTGCATGATCTTAACTTAGTCCCTCAAATCCATGTGTGGCTTATTTATATGGGGGCAGCTAAGGTATGCGATGCCCTTACTGGTTTTTGGTGGTTCAAAGAAAATGCAAAAAATAGTCCCAATGAGTGGGGTTTTCCTTTGATGAGAAGATGCTTGTTGCATAGGCCCTTCCAAATATCAGAAGAGACCTGATATTGGGTTTTGCCATTTAAAATTTTCTAAGTCCCAGTTGGTGCCATGCCTCATCGAAGAGGCGAGGTCCTTGTGTAGGGATAACACGTTTGCAAAAACTAAGTCTCAATTAAGAGAGAACCATTTCCTTTGTTGAGAAATAAGCTTGTTTGCAGATGCCCTTCCAATATCAGACGAGGCTTGATATTGGGCTTTGTTCAAGTGGTGTCATGCCTTAATGAAGAGGGGATGCCTTTGTGCGGGGCTAAGTCCTAATTGAGGGAGGAGCTTTCCCTTTTTGGGAAGAGGCATGTTTGCAAAGGCCTTTCTAATATCAGTAGAGGCTTGATATAGGCTTTGCCCAGCTGATGCCATACCTTAATGAAAAGGCGAGACCCTTGTATAGGGATGACGAGGCCCTTCCAATATAAGACGAGGCTTGATATTGGGCTTTATCCAGCTGGTGCCATGCCTTAATGAAGAGGCGAGGCCCTTCCAATATCACAAGAGTCTTGATATTGGGCTTTGCTCAACTGGTGCCATGCCTTAATCAAGAGGCGATGCCCTTGTGTGGGGATGATGCTTCGGCAAAAACTAAGTCCCAATTGAGGGATGTGCTTTTCCTTGTTGGGAAGATGCTTGTTTGCAGATGCCCTTCCAATATAAGACAATGCTAGATATTGGACTTTGCCCAGCTGGTGCCATGCATTAATGAAGAGGCGAGGCCCTTGCGTGGGGATGGCGAGCCCTTCCAATATAAGACGAGGCTAGATATTGGACTTTGCCCAACTGGTGCCATGTCTTAATGAAGAGGCGAAGCCCTTGCATGGGGATGGCAAAGCCCTTTCATTAAAAGATGAAGCTTGATATTGGATTTTGCCTAGCTGGTGCCATGCCTTCATGAATAGGCGAGGCCCTTGTGTGGGGATGACGCTTCTACAAAAATTAAGTCCCAATTGAGGGAGGAGCTTTCTCTTGTTGGGAAGAGGATTGTTTGCAGAGGCCTTTCCAATATAAGACAAGGCTTGATTTTGGAGTTTACCTAGCTAGTGCCATGCCTTCATGAAGATGCGAGGCTCTTATGTGGGGGATGACGATTCTACAAAAACTAAGTCTCAATTGAGGGAAGAGCTTTTCCTTGTTGGGAAGAGGCTTGTTTGCAGAGGCCCTTCCAATATAAGACGATGCTAGATATTGGGCTTTGCCCACATGGTGCCATGTCTTAATGAAAAGGCAAGGCCCTATCATAGGGATAACGAGTCTCTTCTAATATAAGACGAGGCTTGATATTGGGTTTTGCTCAACTGGTACCATATCTTCATGAAGAAGTGAGCCCCTTGTGTGGGGATGACGCTTCTGCAAAAACTAAGTCCCAATTGAAGGAGGAGCTTTCATTTTTTGGAAAGAGGCTTGTTTGCACAGGTCTTTCCAATATCAGATGAGGCATGACATTGGGCTTTGCTCAACTGGTGCCATGCCTTTATGAAGAAGCGAGGCCCCTGTGTGGGTATGGTATATCTACAAAAACCAAGTCACAAATAAGGGAGGAGCTTTCCCTTGTTGGGAAGAGGCTTGTTTGCAGAGGCCCTTCCAATAAGCCGCGAGTACTCCTTCGCATAGGCATACTAGAATATTTTAACCCAAACTTGATTAGGTACTAGTGCCTATTTTTAAAAGTTATGTTCCTAAATCAAATGGCTCAACTATAGACGTGTCACCTTTATATTGCTAGTGCCTCTTCTTAGAGGTCTCAAACAAGCAAACAATCGAAACTTGATTTATAAATAATTAATTGTTGGTGCCTCTTCTCAGGGTGTCACCTAGGCTCCAATGAGATCAAATCGAAACTTTATAGTTTTCAGTGCCTCTCATTCAAAGGACCTACGCTAGCCTCAATGGTAGTACTTGCGTAGGGTCCTTTCTTTAAATAAACTCCTTTGTTCAAGTAGGTTTATACTTTTGATCACGTTCTTCTCGTGGTTATATGTGTGGTTTTCTATAGATGGCGCCAATCTGTTGACTCCAAAAATGGCTGCTAACAGGAACTCCTTGTCTCTTTTGCCTACGTGTATTTCACCAACACACTTGGACGACCACGTGGTCCTGTGACAATCTAGTTGTTTCTAAACGCACCATAGTGATTCATAGGATCACGTGGCCGTCCAAGTGTGTTGGTGAAATTCACGTAGGCAGATGAGGCGAGAGATTCTTGTTGACAATCATTTTTGGAGGTCAACATATATCTCTTTAGCCGTTTTCTAATAAAAAATTTGCACATCATCAAATAAATTAAGAGCTTGTTCGGTTTGAGTTTTTGGCCAAAAAATGGGTATTTGGACTTGAGATTTATGGCTTTTTAAAGTTGTTGAAGTGAAATGACTATATTACCCATACTATTTTGAAATGGAGTTGTGTTGATTGAGGGAAAAATAGTCATTTAACATTTCAAAAAAACCATTTTTTTTCCAAAATTGAAACCGAAATGTATTAAATGTTGTATATAATGATTATCCATCTATTTATTTCATGATGTTTAAAATTTTTATTGGAGGGACAACTAAATAAATATATATTTGGGACATCAGATCTGAACTCATTCAATACTTATTTGGTTTTATCAAAAATTTGAGTGAAAATTAACAAATAATTTAATAACATATTTTAATGATAAATATTTTATCCTTATTCGAGCATGGCAGCGACAGTGATGGAGACCTGAAAAGTGGCGGAGCATCTATCCCCTGTGTTCACTCTAGTGTGATAATCAGTAGGTGTTTATAACCAGATATACAGAATAACAATATAGAGTATCTGAGAGCTAGTTTTTACTTGAGGATTGGTCTCTATTTATAGGAGTTGCCTGCAATTACGACCTTTAATGGTCTTTAATGATATGTGTCCCTTCATCTTCCTCATTATTAGGCGTTAATGATAGACGTTACATCTTTCTAATCGCAAATGATAACTATCATTTTGTGAGTCGCTTATCTAGCTAACCCAACGACAGTTGGTTTATTTCTGTCCACCTATCAGAGGCGAGTTGTGAGACCATTGGGACGGGTGAATTGTTGAGGCAGGCATGCCAGAATGTGCTACTATTGGCAGACAACATATAACAGCTGTCATCGTTTTTATCATCATATGCTCCTATACTTTCCATAGACTATTGTCAATGGGAAGTAGAAATAATTTATTGCATTTCTCTAACATTTTCAATTTTCTATTGAGACGAATATTTATTTGTATGTTGTGAACTATAACTGCATATAGCTTCAGTCAATATTGAGACGGTGAAGTAGTTCGTAAAAATAAGTATGAGTAATACGGATGAAAGGTGGGGCGGACGCCTTAGTTAGGGCAGGCGCTCCCGCCCCTTGGTGGTTCGCCCTCCAATTAGTTGAGGCAGGGTGTGCTCGCCCCTTGATGGGTACGCCCGCCCCTTGGCTAGGGCAGGTGTGTGCTTGTGCCCGTCCTTTGGTTGCTCGGGCATACGCCCGCTCCTAGGCACATGTCTTCGCTTATCTGGCTAATCTAACAACAGTTGATTTATTGTTGTCCATCTATTAAATGCGAGCTATGAGACCATTGGAACGGACGAGCTGGTGAGACTGACGAATCGTTGAGGTAGACATGCCAGAACATGTCAATATTGACAGACAACATATATGTCATCGTTTCTATTATTATATTTCATTAATTTTTGTCAAAATCTAATCAAACAAACAAATACAGACATTGATTCTATTATTTTGAATTTTGACAGATGTTACGTTGTATCTTCTTAAACGGTATCCGCACTTGACGATGGCAAGAGATAATACAAACACAACAATATTGCATGTGATTGCGTCCCATCCTCACTTATTCCCAAGTGGAACTAAACTTAGCTTTTGGGAGCGTTTCATTTATACATGTAAGTGCTCCCTTTATAGATAAGCTATAATTGTTGAAGACAAAATGTAACATTCTCTAAATATAATTTAATAACATGTATATATATATATAGAATAAATTCAAAGGTCCGTAAAATGAAAAGTGCATGTTTATTAAGTAGGTCTCCAAAATTCTATAGGATCTTCTAATAGATTCTAACACCACCAACAAAAGTAGAGGCTATTACCCAAAAGCTTTTGTGTAATGTTTCACTCGTGAGAGATAAAATTAGTGTGTATATAGCAATTCCCCTTTGGCCCTTTATTAGACACAATCAAACTGTCTTTCAATATCTATACATTCTCATTTTTTGTGCACACAAGTATGTATTGAACAATCGAATAATTTAATGAATGACGCATTAAAAGACTTTCTCAGGGTTTTGAAAGCCAAAATTTATAAATAGAATGTGACTAGTAGATCACTTTTCGAAAATAACCACAATTTTAAATGATTTCAGATTTCTCATATGCTATAAGCTATTTGTTTCTTGATAACTATCATTTATCAAAGTAAAAGAATATTTAGCACTTGGTTGGTGAAACATTTTAGCATAATTTGATAAAAATATTGATGAAATGTATAGTTGAAAAGTTTATAAAAATAATAAGTCTCAAAAGACGTGGTTCAAAATAATTGTTAATTTTGACTTCAAATTTTTAGTATATTTTAAATTCTATAAGCTCATAAATTTGTTCACGCAACATATTATGAATGATCTTGTAAGATTTAAGTTCTAAACCTAACTTAATGCAATTTTTTTTTTATGGTTGTAATTTAAGTGGTTCCGGTGGAATTCGTTCAAGAACATTTGACTCATGGTATGGCGGCCACGGCCCGTGGTGGCGCCACCACTTATAATGCCCAAGGACACATGTCAGCAGCTCCAATGCAGCCAATTGCCTACGTGAATAAAGGTTTGTAATTTTTTTATTTTTGTCTCTAGTTTTTCCTTTTTTATTATTATTATTTTACCTTAGCATCTTTAATTTGTTCTCTATTTTTATTGATTTCACTAAATATTATATTGCTGATCATCCTTCTTTATTTGGTCGTTCAAAAATGGTAGAAAAATATATGTTCTTTATTATTAAACACTAGTATAAGTAACACGTGAAACAAAGTTGAGACATATTTTTATTAAAATATATATTGAGAAATTTGATGGAAATTGTCCAAATTTGCCTCATAAACAATTCGTCTAAAAATACACAAAATACAGAATTAAATTATAAAACTCAATTTTTTCATAAATTTAATTGATCGAATTCAATTCCTCAATAAAGCCATACTTGAAATTTTTCAAAACTGAAAGATAGAGTAAATTTGAACTCAAAACATTTACATGACTTTGAGTCACCTCACTTAAATTTTAAATTGTTTAAGAATAGAGTAATTTATTTATATTTAAGTTTAAATTATAAAAAATGAGAGTCATTTATTAATTTATATTTTATTGTCAATACAAATGAAAATATATTTCTCAATCAGTGTAAATCAATATATTGTTTCATATAAATAATTCAAACTTTACACAGGAACAATGTAGTGATTAATCAATAAGTTTATTAAAATAGTCCTAGACAAGAAATTTATAAGACAATTCATTTCATTTTTAATCATAGATTAATTTAATTATATTATAGAAATAAATAATTGCTAATGTATTAGTAAATGACAGCTGATATAACAAGAAAAAAGTAATTAGAGAAATGGTTCTTTTACTATGTGGCAAATTCTTTTGAGCAAAACATTTTTGTATTGGAGATGCTTTTAGAGTTCAATATTACGCTTGGATCTACGATCACAATGTATTACAAAATGTGTAAGTATTAGTTTATAAACGAAATTTTATTAGAAAATGCTTATTGTGTTGCTATTATAAACGAAGTCCAAGAAAGGACTTAAGCTAGCGCACCTCAGCGAAAAGCTCTGTTCAGTCTGAGAAGTAAAGGCTTCAAACAAGAGGATAGATGCCAAAGAGCACCACATCCGGACCTTGTCGGAGGCCATAGTTGGCAGTGGTCGGTGAAGATCACCTCTAGTAATTGTCGCCAAAGGTAGTCGTCGTGGCAAATTGTTGGTGGTTTACATACGGAGATAGGCTGCTGATTTAATTGGTCTCTAGAAACACAATGTCCGGTTGTAGGATTTAAAATAAAGGCCTTACATCTATTTGATTTTTACATGTTGAACCATCTCTTCTAAAAAGTTAAACTATTAGTTAGTAGACACATTTTCATAGAACTAAGAAGCCAGTTTTCTTGATGCAGTAGTTGATCCATTTGGAAGTCTATTTTGGAAAGCTATTCAACTAATCAGTAAGTATTATATATTGTTACATTGCTAGCACTACACATTTTAATTATATCCATTTTTAGAACTTTAAATTGATTTTGCAGCACCAAGGATCAAGCATGTGTATAACAGAAAGCTGACTCACAAGTGTTCATTTGAACTAATAGATTTTGTATGCAAACAAGCTCAACAATTGGATAATTTACAAACTCTACACTTCTTCATGGATGGCGGAGTTCTACATCAAACCACAGCAGATGGAGTAATTGAAATTGTAGAAATATCATTGAAGTTTTTTCCAGATTTACTATGGTACATATACAATAACCGTTCTATACTGCATTGTGCCATTGAGCATCGGCGCGAGAAGTTGTTCAATCTTATGATAGACCTGATGGCGCAGAATACATTTGCAGCTTCCATACTCGATGAAGGTAAAAACAATATGTTGCATTTGGCAGCCAAAATGGCACCATCTCCTCAACTCAATGCTGTTTCTGGTTCTGCTCTTCAAATGCAGAGAGAATTACAGTGGTTTAAGGTATTAATAACTAACACCTTCTCTAAAAGTTTAAGTCTTTACTTATTTGAATTTTGTGAGCCCCATAAAATATATGGTTAAAATTAATTGTTGCCTTTTGACTACAACTTTTTAGCAGATTTCAATCTGAACCAAACAAACACTCAATAAATTTCCTCCCGTGCAGGAGGTGGAAAAAATGGTCAACACTGGCTTTAAGTTGGGAAGGAACTCACTAGGAAGAACACCGAGAGAATTATTCACAGAAAGCCACAAAGATTTGCTTGAAAAGGGTGAGACATGGATGAAAGATACATCAAACTCATGCATGGTTGTTTCAACACTTATAGCCACAGTTGTGTTTGCAGCAGCATTCACAGTACCAGGAGGAAACATAAATGACAAGGGAATCCCAATTTATTTGAAGAAAAATTCTTTTATGGTGTTTGCAATATCAGATGCTTTAGCACTGTTTTCGTCGACTGCATCGCTACTTATGTTTCTATCTATTTTAACTTCAAGATATGCAGAAGAAGATTTTCTTGTTTCACTGCCCAGGAAGTTGGTGCTTGGACTTGCTTCACTGTTTGTAGCCATAGCCACTATGATGATAGCATTTGGTGCAGCATTTTCGATTGTAATTGGTGAAAGATATGACTGGGTTTATATCCCTGTTATGGTATTGGCTTGTATTCCAGTGTCTTTGTTTGCAATATTGCAGCTTCCTCTGTTTTGGAAAATAGCCATATCAACCTATGGTCCTGGCATCTTTCGACGACGGCGCAGGGTTAAGCACAAGTCAGCTTGAAATTGATTTGCCACGGAAAAGCACTTGCTCAGAAAGAATTTTTATGGAAAATATTTGTATTTTCTCCAACTAATATTTATCTTTTAATACGAGTAGGAATCAAACTTATTGCTTGATATAAGTATCTATACGGCATCTCGATTGTAAATGTTGATTTGGGGGCTTTGTATATTGTAGTTAATTGATTCAAATGAAGTGTTTCCATTATGGTACTACGTTTCTTCCTATCCTCCTACAATTTTGTCAAAGTACATGTTTGAGTCACTGAGTCATTGGTTTTTAGATCTAATATGGAAATGGAAATAATGATAATTCTGTTGTTCGAGTCCTCTTTTATCAAATTCAATTAGTTATATCAAATATTTAACAGCGTTGTCTTGTTGATTGTCTTCAATGCAGGGATTTCCGCTTAATTGACAAGGGGAAGCTTGCACCTCTTTATGAGCTTGTTGAGTCCATTTTACAATGTTAGAATAATTGTTTTGCATTTCTATTGATTTTTTTTAAAAAAAATTCTGGCTAGCTTATTTGAACGTATTCGAGCTTCTTTTTATTTACATCTTGATGAAGCCTATGCTAGCATACAGTTCCTCTGATTTCCTGAACCGAACCAAACTAGGGTGGCCTTCGGAGAACCCCGAGTCCCACAAGGTTGCATGGGACTATGAGCGGATTGATTATCTACTGTTGTTAAACATGCTACAATGGCTCTGTTTTAAGTGTAAAACCTTGTGAATTCTCTTGTTCTTGTTCTGTTTAATAGGTAAACAACTTTAAACATTTTTGTGGTACTATTTGTTCATTTGTCTTTTCTTGAATGAGATGTTCCCTCTTAAAGATGTTGATGACAAATATCTCACCACTATAGTGAATGAGTAAATTAATATTCATACTTTCAACCAATACGACGTAGTATTGGTTACGTAATGCTGGGGTCATTTCTCTCTCCCCCAACATCTTCTCCCCAAATCGCAAAACCTTAATTTCAAATGATTTATGCCAATTTGTCCAAATCTTATTGAAATCCTTACAAGTCTAATTTGGTTTCCTTCTATTATGGTACATACTCCTATTTCAACTCTTATACAAACCGTTAGGGTCATACAAATTTTTTGTAGCTTGCCTTCTTCCTCATTTTACGGTTATATAAAATTTGAATGTAGGATCACAAGTTTCATCGATTGTCATGTGCCAAATATATGATCATATGGAGACGCCTAATCAAGAATAGTCGAATGATGACAATTTACTAGTGCTTGAAAAGCAGTTGCCCAAACTTTGAATACATTACAAATGAGGATTATCGCCGTCTTTCTTAAGATTAATCTGCTTGTTTGTACACCAAGAAATTCGACAATGTTGAGTTGTAGTATATAAAGAGCAAGTGTGGTTGTGCATTAGAGTTAGGAGGGAATTGGACAAAATATCTACTTTTGAACGTGAATTTTGAAAATTTTGATCAAATAGCCAAAATTTTATACCTACTTTACCATTTTTTTGAAAAGTTAATACCACACAAATAAGCATGAATATATTCAAGAGGAAATCTAGAGTTATTAGACAATGTTGCAAAACACAATCTCAAGACACGTTAATAGAACTTTATGTCTATAATAATATCTATTCCCAGCGAACTCGGATTTTTAAAATTTGAAGGCCTACGTTTCCCAAATGTCCTAATATTTTATGCCACAATTTTGTGGATTCATTTTTCATATAGGTTTACCAAGCATCTATTAAAACCTATTTATGAGAAATCCCTTAATAACCTCCAAAGAACCCTTTACTATACCTTCAAAGTATCCTCATATGTTCTATAGTGATAACCAACATCATGCAAAGCACCCAAGATACTAAATTTTCAATCCTTATCACAAAACATGAATGACTATTCTCCATATAGACTAACTAAATAGATTAATGTCGTTACAAGACATCGGATGAAGACACAACCACTACAAGAAAGATAGCCTTTTGCAACGAGCGAAAAACGTTGTCATAGGTCTTTCGCAACGTACATTCGTATGTTGCGTCCTTTGATGTTGTCGAAAAGTAGATGTCTTTGGCAACATGTAATGTCTGTTGCGAAAGATAAAAAACGTGTTGTCATTTATATTTTAGCAATGTACGTATTGATTTTAACCATACGCATTTGCTTGTTGTGGTAATAGTTGATGTGTGTGGTCTTTTAACAACGTGCAATTGAATGTTGTCTTTGGGTTTTAACAACAGTAAATGCATGTTTTCGAATATTTTTAACAACGTTCCAATGTACGTTGTCGAATTGTTTTAACAACGTTCTAATGTACATTGTCATTTTATTTTAACAACGTTCAAGTACCATTGTCCTTTATTTTCAACAACATTCAATCGCGTGTTGTCTTTTCTTTTTATCAACATTTAATGCCCTTTGCTTTATATATAGTGTTTTCTTTTCACAACGTTCAAATGTACATTGTCTTTTCTTTTTAAATTTTACTTTCTCAATCATTAAAATTCAAATTGCATTATATGATATATGTACAAAATTCATTCCATACAACCTAATTAGCCATTAAATGAAATTTATGCAATATCAATAAAATATGGCTAAGGAAAACAAATTAAATATATTATAAAGTAATAGAATTTGTCATACAGCCTAAAAGTTTCTTTAAACATGATATAAGTTTCAATCAAAATTTAGCAAAATACACATCTTCTTGAAAGTTTCTTGCAATGACACTTTTAATTTACCAAAATCTAGCGAAACAAACATGATACGTAACGCCCTGAATCAATAAAAATAATGTCCAACATATGTCCGAAGATTCTTGTTCACAGCTTCTAATAGATGACCAATGTCCAAAGAGATGATTACTGCAAAATAGAAATAAGAGACAAATTAAAATCAACAAATTGCACCTATGATCTACTAACTGCACCTATGTGGAGAGTACCAATAGATAGCTACGAGAACAAATCTACTTAATGCCAGTTGCGGTCCTTTTGCCTGACTCCGAACACGCATGCAAGTATTATCTTGTTTCGAAATGGTAGCAGAACTTATATAAGTAAATATAACTACAGTGACTATATTTCCGGTACAACATAAACGTAGACTAAAAATCTATTCATTCAACATAATTTGCAACTTCACCACCAAAGAATCCCCAAGTTTACAAGAAATATATGCTTTCCCTACAAAATTTCCGCAGACAAATTGAGATTTGTCTACGGAATTAACTTTTCTCCACAAATCCATTTTTTTGTAGGGCCATGATTTGTTCCGAAATGTTCAAAAGTATGATGACTTGTGCCCACAAACATATGTATTTGTCCCGACAAAAAAATTAGTCAGGCAAAGCATATCTTTTGTCGACAAAAAGAAAGACCAATTTGTAGGGTAATATTTAGAGGGAAAATTTTTTGATTTTTTTTTTTGGGTGGTATTTTTAGTGCACAATATCTATTTTGAAGGGAAAACTATAATAAATAGAAATAAAATATAATATAATTAAAATTAAAATTAAAAAATAACAAAACGTGAAAACCTAAATTTTTCCCTCTTCATTTTCCAATTTTTCCCTCATCTCTCTTTGCCTCATTAATCTCTCTCTGCCTCATTCTCCTGCCTCTCTCATCTCCCACAATTCACAATCTCTGAATTAGCCGTCGTGGCCACCACTGCCGATCAACCCATCACGCCACTCACCGTGAACCAGTCTTGCAGTCGCCGTCTCTTTCGCACAGGTTAGTTTTTATGCCCTTAAAATTTCTTTTTTTTTTTTCATATTTAGCCAATAAAATTTGGATTTTATGAAGAAAATTGGGGTTTTTAACTATGAAATTAGAAGTAGCACTTGATGAATTTTAATTATGAAGAAAAGAGGGTTTGGGGATGAACCAGGAAAAGATTTCCAAAGATTTTAATTTGAATTCTTGTTGTGCGATTTGTATCATGATATTTTGTCATTTTCCTTTTTCGCAAAGTAATTTATTATTCTGACTTGTCAATGATGGATGCACAAAGTTTTGCCAGCCAAGTTATATTGTTTTCATAGCATTTTATATATTTTATCTTTATGTTTTTATTTCTCTATTTTTTCAATTGCCCTCTTTCTTTATTTTTATTTATGCACATTAAAGTGGCTTATTGAGTTTAGCGATTTGAATTTACTAGATGGTGGGTTTTAAATTTGGAATCTTGATTGAAGTTGATATTTTCACCACCTAAGGAATTTCCATCACATTGCTTGTAGTAATAGTGTTATTGCTGTGGTCATGTATAAGAGAATGTTCAATTATGATCTAGATGAAATGGCAAATTACCTTTACATAATTGCACAAATTGTATCTGCTAGCATTGCTGGTGACATGGTTCTTGCGGCTGCTTATGCACATGAGCTGCCTTGTTATGGCCTTGAAGTTTGGCTCACTAATTATGCTACTGATATGGTTGCTTCCTAAACCTATCTGTCAGTTTTTTTCTGCATGACAAATTTAAAATTTCTCACACTTGTTATTGGAAACTAGCTTACTGCACTGGACTTCTGTTGGCCCACCGACTTCTCTAAACTCTTGAAATGGATGAAGAGTATGAAGGAAATGTTGAGGTAACTACTATTTTCTCTCTTTATCAGTGGTTGCTTACAGGGATACATGCTTGTGTGCCTGTGAGTTATGGAGATCCTCACCTGGAGTAATTTTTATTGATTACTTATTCCTTGTAGGCTACCGGAGAGGATTCCCCAATTGAACCAGCTGAAAGTCGGAGGCCTTTCCGCACACTCTTGGATGTTGGCCTTATACGAACAACAACTGACAACCGTGTTTTTGGTGCCCTCAATTAGGTAGCATTCCAGCTCTTTATGTATTGACATTTGGAGTTGTAAAAGTTAAAAATAGCTCTCTGAATTGCTTTGGTTCTAAGCCTAACATTCATAAGGACTAAGGCAATTCCTGGCTGCTTAAGTTAACAATTCTAAGACTAACTCCTAATTTATGAGTAACTACAATATTGTTTCATTGCCATATAATTAATTAAAATATATATGCTTGTTTTGGATGGATTAGTGAGTTGTTTTGTATCTTTGATTATAGGAAGCATTGGATGGTGGACTTGACATCCCACATAGCGACTAGAGATTCCCCTCTTAATTTGTTCCTCTGAATGTGCAGACATTAATGGAAGACCAGCTTGAGAAATACCAGACTCACTTTAGTGAGTACATTAAGAGGAGAATCGATGGAGATGGGTTAAAGGAGCTGTACAAGAAGGTCCATGCGGACGAAATCTGAAAAGCAGCCACCTAAGGACCACAAGAGGTAAGGCATTTTTGTGGGACTGTGTTATTATTCTTCGTGATCAAATAGGGGTTTATTGGCTTTGCTAAGTAACATGTATTCTTGAACAAATATTGTGTTTTCTTGGAATTGTTCGATGCTATACAACATGGATTCACGTTATTTAGTTGATCATATCCTCAGTTAGTAACACAAGTTTTTTTTTTTTTTTTTTTTTTTTGGTTTACTTCTGCAGATACAACAATCTTGGTGAGGATATGTAGCATATATAATTTACGAGGAAAATGAGTTATGTTTTTTTAAAGATGTATTACAATTGATTGATAGAGCTTATACTCTTTTTAAGTTTATCTTAGTGAATGATTTTTATTTGTATTTTGGTACAATATATTAAATTTAATGTTATATTGATTGACACTAATGAAGTCTTAATTTAATTTGCTGTCTTTTTTGCATCTTTATATTATTTTGAAGAAGGTAAACAGAATTAATATAATATAAAAAATTATATAAAAAAATTAATTTCTCCCTACAAATTCTATTATTGTTGGAAACAATAATTTACTTAGTCCACAAATACGCTTTTCGCACAAATTATCATTTGTAGTAAAAAGTAGAAATTGGCCCACAAAATTTTTTCGACACACATTTATTTGTAGGGAAAAGTACAATTTAGCCTACAAAATAATTTTTTTCTTGTGTCTACAAAACTTGTTTCGTGGGCCAAAGTAACTTTAGTTGGCAAATAAATTTGTCGAGAAAGAACTTAGACGACAAATTGTATTCGTCTCTAAAAGATTTGTATGGAGAGACTTTAGCACACAAATTTCCGCCATTTGTCGTCTTATACCTTTCCCCACGATGTTTGCCCCCACAAACGTCCCTACAAAAAAATTTCGTCTGGAAAGGTTTTTCCCCACAAAAAATAACTTTTTCTTACAAATTTATTTTGTATGCGGAACATAAATTTCTTGTAGTATTGGAAGCAATCAAAAAAATGCACTAAAAACAATAGTTTCTTAGGCACAACCAAAATTCACTTACATAATCAAATAATAACATAGGCAACATGCTCAAAGCTAAATACACATAATAAACAAATAACCCAAACCCATACCCAAATAATGGATACTAAATAATATTATATTGTTCGAGAATCAAATATAAATGTCGAAAAATAGATAGTGTGTATCGTGATCAATAGCATATTTAGTTCCGTAACTTTGTCAATGAAGCTTTGTCATTATTAGTTCTCTCTCGAATTCTTATTGAATTTTGTTTGGACTAAGCATATAAATTTCTTGACTTTACTGTTTTTAGTTAAATCGTGCTAAAGAAATGATTTTACTTACTCTAATATTACAATATGCACAGGAAGACTTCTAGATTTTTAATTCCTTAATAAGAAAACAATCTTACTGTAGGTCTAGATGGGCTAAAGAATGTATGTCTGGCATCCAAGTTACCCGTGGTTGCCATCGGTGGCATCAGTATTTCAAATGTACAACCTGTAATGGAATTAGGCGTCCCAAGTCTGAAAGGTGTTGCGGTTGTGTCCTCTCTTTTCGACAGGGAATCTGTTTCGAGAGAAACCCAAAATTTACGTAGAGTGCTGTTAGCTCATTAGACTCGTTGCAATTATTTCATTTCTTCGACTTTTGGCATGTATCTTATTTGTTTTTGGACATTTAGCTCCCCTGTTTGAGCTAATCTGTACAACAAAAATTGTTGAACGTAAAGTATAAATAAATTCTTTTCTCCCGTTCTAAAAAGACAAAAAAAGACTCGTCTATAGAAGTGGGGATGCATTTAGGTTAATCATCTTAGCTCAAGAAATAAGTAAAATATGCCAAATCTGACCATGAGACTTCCAACCAGCATAGATTCCACTAAACCCTAAACTTAAACTTGATACTAATATAAGCATTATGAATGATAAACTAAAAACATGAAATATTGTATTATCGTGTGATACTTAATTGTTTGTCCAATAAATGCTTGGACTAGCTAGAACAAAAATTTCTGTTAACTAGAAAGATCAAAGTCTGTTGCTATGTTAAGTTTGAGAAGGACCAAAAACAAAATTTGTAGACCTTTTTAGACATGAATTCCAATCTAAGTGCTGAATGAAAAACTGAAGCGTACATATGAAACGAGATTTCAAAGTTGAGCGAAAAACCATATGCAAGAGTTTTGTAATTACAACAAGAGCAAAAAGAAAAATACAAAGGTAAAACAAAATACTTAACAAATATGTAGTTATTTTGAATAGATACAGTTACTTGAATTGGCTGAATCAACAGAACCAGGGATGTTAAGAAAGAAAATATGGCAGAATAATCGAAATTTCCTCTTGAAATTACTAGTGAAGCAACACCTAATGCAAATAACACCCCAAAATACATTATTTGCACTATATGCGGAATAAACCCCTTCATTTTCTTCTTTCTCAAATGTGCAAATAGGTGAGTCAGTGAGTGGAAGCAAGCGATTGAAACCTGATGCTTTCACAGGATTCTGCATTGTTTGCCTTCACAAAAAGTGTTTGTAAAAGAAAACTTGTTAAATAGTTAATGAAACAAATTGCAGTGAATAATTTATAGGAAGCTTATGCAGTAAATTAAACAGAAAAATGAAATCAACATCTTGGAGCTGGGGCCTGTGTTCAACACAGTGTCCTTAAAGCAATATTTGCCATCTCACCGAAGTAACTCGAGCGCTTGCTTCCCAGGATACAGCGGCGTGAACTGCAACTTCGCAGTCAAATTGAAAATGTGCCGGAACGGAATCACCAAGCGACTGGAAGAAGATAGGAATGCGAATGCAAAGAGATTTCGTGGAGTAGCTTTTTTGGACTGAAGAATTATTGCTGTATATGTAGGCAAGGAGAAGCCTTTTGCATTTAGTGCAGTATTTGAATTCACTGCCTTTACTCCAGATGTTTTGGAGTTACAAATTAAATGGAAATCAGTTTTGGAGTTATGTTTTAAATGAAAACATAATGTGGCCAATTTTTTGTTCATTCGGTCTGACATTCGCATGCGCAAGTCGCGCCCGCACACAAGTTCAAGGCTCGAAGGCCAAGTCGGTCCAAGATTTGCACCCCCCATGCGGACGCGTAGGCCATGGAGGAGTCTCTATGCAACAAATGGTTACACCTTTCAAAATGTTAACTATATATAAATTGGTCCACAAACTCATTTTTATCCTATGTGGGACAACTATTTAAGTTTTCCACACATTTCCATATTTTATCCATTTTCCAATGTGGGATGGAAATAATATTTATAGTCCCCATAAATTTTCACTTTTCCATTTCTAACCAATGTGGGATTGCAATCCCTTTTAAGGCTCTTCTCCCAATCCCAATTCTCAACCATTGTAGGATTCAATTTCACATTCATTAGTGAAAATTCTATTTGCCACCAATATATTTTCCAACAAAAAGAACTGATGGAAGGACCTAAAACAAAATGAAAGGTGTATATGCAGTTAAGATCGTAAGCATACTAAAATAAAAGAGATACTTTGGAGAATACTTCACAGAAATTGAGAGAACATTTCATAACTGCAATTTTGGACTACTAGCTTTACCTGAGCAACATAGCAAAAGACTAACTGAACGACGTGCACATGAAGAAGGAAAAGACACAGTTCAGTGAAGAATTTAATGAAATTGTACCAAAGAAAAGTACTTCACAGACATCCTCCACTTACTTTTTCCTTATCAGAGGTTTAACTTAAAAAGTCTCGTAAACAAAGATTATATTTGGTAGTTAACGGGCATACAATCCATAACCAGCACCTAGGAAATTAATGGAAAACCCTAAACAATAGTGTCAGCCAATGTTCCTTGGATAATTACATATAAAACTAGTTACACTAAGCTTAAAAAGCCTAGTTTCCAATTCAGATCAGCTGGCATATAGAACATGGAAAAACTAGAAAGAGGCACATAAAATTTATGAAAAAAAAACCAACTACTACAATTTTTAAGTTATACATACCAGCAATCCAATTATGAATTATTGCAAGATTAGGAGACAATGGGAACTTCCAATTTTCTATGAAAAGAATTCTAAGTTCCGTAACTGTGAACCTTACCCCATCTTGAGTTCCTTCAATTCCATGCGGCTGGCTGCCATTAAAATCAGTACATCAATTCAAGTAAATTTCTGATCTTCAGATTAATTTCAGAAACAGAGACAAATGGCAACATTTGAAAATCAGTGACTCCAGCCAAGACTTTTCTTCAGCTGATCTCGTTTCTTCTTCTGCAACTCATATTTATATTTACTTCATAATCATAAAAAGCAACACATCAATGCACATCAACAATTAAGAAACCGTGACAAGAAATAGATAACAAATACAGGACACTGGAAGTGGATATAAATACATAACATTGTTAATTAACTACTGTGGTATTCTAAATTTAAGGATCACTTAACAAACTGACATTAACTGATCATATTGTCAATATTTTAGCAAAATTTAGATAGATTAATCCATTTAATTTAATTAGTTAATAACACCAAATTTGCTGAGACAATTACTAGAACCGAAAGTTAGTATGTATGTCTTACTTGTAATCCAGGAGGGTCTGCATCTGGAGATAATATCACCTAAAATATAAAAGTAAGAAAAATACGTGTGTAGGTTGAAGACGGCAGCAATTTCCCATTTTTATTTCACGTTACTTTAGTTAGGTTGAAGACGACAGCAATATGAACATTTTTAAAGAAACCTTTATTTTAACTACTCACAGTCACAAACATTTATAAAATCCAACGAATTGAGCATACAATCAATGAATTATGAATCAAATATTACACATTAACATGTCTCAGCACTCAACAGTCAACTCTCAAATTAGGAAAAAAATGAAAACATATTTCTGGCCAACTAAAGAAATCCACGCATAAATTAAGTTATTAACCCAAACTCACAATATTCAAAAAAGATGAAAAATATTGCACAACCAAAGGTTAAGTTCGATTTATTCTTTATTTTTATATTTTTTCAATTGCTTTAATTTTTACATTTTAAGAGATTTTTTGCTTTGTGAAATTAAATTTATGTTTTCTATTATTATTCAATTGATGATGTTGCCTTTAGGAAAATCAGTGACAATGGTTGTTGTGCGAAATTTTTACATTTTGAGGGATTTTTTGTGCTGTGAAATTGCATTTCTATTTTCAATTATTAACTGGTTGATGATGGTGCCTTTAGGAATCCAATAACACATTGTAACTATTGCAAAATCAATGATATACGAAAATGAGATTAAAGTGTAATTTGATGGTATTCAAGTTCACCAACATGTTTTTTGAATATATCTTGTATGAAAATATGTCTATTCTGGTTTGATATGTTAGTTCATATTCCAAATGCAATAAGTTTAAATATGCAAACTAACAAATTGATGGTATGATCAATATTTTTTGATATGTATGCCACTTTTTTTGATATGTTTGTCACTTTTTACTTAAAAAGTGACAGAGTATTCTATTTTTATCTAATATATAAATGGAATAAATATGAACATCCAAACTAATAAATAGATTATACAATCACTATTTTTTGAGATGTATGTCACTTTTAAAAGATGTTTATCACTTTTTGGAGATGTTTGTCACTTTTTACTTAAAAAATGACAGAGCATGCCACTTTTATTTAATATACAAATGCAATAAGTATGAACATTCAAAATAACAAATAGATTATATGATTACTGTTTTTTTAGATGTATGTTACTTTTAAAAAGATCGCTATTTTTTTTAGATGTATGTCACTTTTAAAAAGATTTATGTCACTTTTAAGAGATGTTGTCACTTTTTGAAGACATTTGTCACTTTTTACTTATATAGATACAATAAGTTTGAATGTGCAAACTAACAAATAGATGTTATGATCACTGTTTTTTGAGATAAATGTCACATTTTTAGATCTATATCATTTTGAAGAAATATATGCTACTTTTTGAAGAGATATTTGTCACTTTTTGGAGATGTTTGTTTTTACTTAAAAAGCGACAGATCATGTCACTTTTATTTAATATATAAGTACAATAAGTATGAACATCCAAACTAACAAATAGATTGTATGATCACTATTTTTTGATATGTATGTCACTTTTAAAGAGATCTACGTCACTTTAAAGAGATGTTTGTCACTTTTTACTTATATAGATACAATAAGTTTGAATGTGAAAATTAATAAATAGATGTTATGATCACTGTTTTTTTAGATATATGTCACTTTAAAAGAGATGAATGTCACATTTTTAGATCTATGTCATTTTGAAGAGATGTTTGTCACTTTTTACTTAAAAAGTGACAGAGCATGTCACTTTTATTTAATATATAAATACAATAAGTACAAACATCTAAATTAACAAATAGATTATATGATCATTATTTTTTGAGATGTATGTCACTTTTAAAGAGATCTACGTCATTTTTAAGATATGTTTATCACTTTTTGGAGATGTTTGTCCTTTTTTACTTATATAGATACATTAAGTTTGAATGTGCAAACTAACAAATAGTTTTTATAATCACTGTTTTTTTAGATATATGTCACTTTAAAAGAGATAAATGTCACATTTTTTGATCTATATCATTTTAAAGAGATGTATGCCACTTTTTGGAGATGTTTATCACTTTTGTAGATATTTATCACTTTTTACTTAAAAAATGACAGATCATGTCAATTTATTTAAAAAGGGACAGTGTGTGTCACTTTTATTTAATATATGTTCATTCTATAAAATTATTATTTAACTAACCATCTTTGTTATTTTTTTTAAGGACTGGGAGCTATTGATTCTCCAGACCTATTGGTTTCCTGACACAGTCACCTTCTACTTACCGCATATAGTGATCAAAACCTTGAATAACAAGTTTACTAAAACCCAAAAGCAAATGTTTATGAAAACATGCTTTGGACCATATCTTGATTTAAAAGAAACGGTGATTCAGGCTCAGTTGATTCACCAATTGTTATTAAGGCTGGTGAAGCGACAAAACATAAATGAATTATGGTTTATCATTAATGGCAAACTAGTTAGATTTTCTGGTGAAGCATTTTGTCTAATGTCTGGACTTCGGTGCGTGTGTAATGGTGATTTTACCAAGTACTGAATACGTAATAGTACGATTAAGGACAAATATTTTAAGAAGTATGATAGCATTTCAACAGAGTGTGTTGAAAATGTATTTAAAGAGTTGCCATCTGATACTGTTGACAAGGATATGGTGGATGTTGGTATTATTTATCTTATTTTGTTGTTCTTATTTGCTACATCATACCATAAATGTGTTGATAATTTAATTTTTGGACTTGTTGAATCGGGTGAAATGGAATTTTTTCCATGGAGGATGGAGTTATATTCAGCAAGAGGATCATGAAGTTAGATCCTTAAAAAAAAGGTTGGAGTATAGGCTTAATGGTTTTCTTCTTGCTTTCCAAGTTTGGATATACGAAACAATTCCCACAATAGCTGCAAAAAAGTTTTGTGTGAAGTACAAGCCATCACTTAATCGAATTTTGAGTTGGAGTTCTAATGTGTATTTGACATCGTTACAATTGTACAAATGTATTTTTGACTTGATTAAAGTAACCACTATTTATTATTTATGCGATTTTTCTTTACATTTTTCATTACTGTTTGTTATTTTAAATTTATGAATATGTGTTTTTGTAGATAGAGATTAATGATGTTAGGATAACTGACGCGAAGAAGGATGTGGCATACACTAAGGGGTTGTTTGAAAATTACAAATCTCAAGAGCTAAATACTAATGACGATGAAGACTTTGAGCATCCTGTTATTCATCAGTCGAAGCTGATGATTACAGCCCAAGAACCATTAATTGGTGATGACAGTTCTTCAAAGTTGAAGAAAAAGAAGACAATTGAATTTTCTGAGCATTTATTTACCTTTTTATGCTTTATATATCTTTTTTGTTTATTGTTTCTTATGATTATGTGTTTTTCTCTATTTTTTGTATTTTCAGAGACATTCTAAATCGAATAAAAAAATATTGAAACGTTTAGCAGAGATTGAAGTGAATGAAGAACTTTTGAAACGCTTGGTGCAAATTGAGGTGAAAGTTGAATCAAATGACATTATTTTAAAACGCTTGACAGATATATAGTTGAAAATACAATCAAATGAAGAAATTCAAAATCGACTAGCTGAGCTTGAAATCAAAGTTCAATCTAATATTCAAATTGAGAAATAAAGAACTTGAAGAGAAAGTAAAATCGAATGAAGAAATTCTAGAACGGGTGGCAATTATTGAAAGCAAAGTGAATGACTTGCAAATGTTGAAGGTATGTCACTTCTTTAGATTTATGTCACTTTTTTCAGAAATGTTTGTCACTTTTTAAGAGATGTTGTCACTTTTTTAGATTTATGTCACTTTTAAGATATGTATGTCACTTTTTTAGTTTTATGTCACTTTTATTTTATTTTTGTGAAAATGTTGAGAGAAATAGAATAGGTGGATGACAAAGTTGATGCAGTTGATTTGGAAGTCCAACAACTCTATATGTAATTTTTAATAAAAAAAAGTGACAATTTTTGCTATGTCTCTTTTTGCTAACAAAATGACACAGTGTGTCACTTTTTGCTATAAGTGTGTCACTTTTTAAGAGATTTATGTCACTTTATAGATATGTATAAGACTTTTTATTTATTCTTATGTCTAGAATGGTGCAGAAAATATTGATAATGATACAATGGACATGAAAAAGATTGTAACTGTCTGTCGTAGTTTTTCATTGTGTATTGAGTTTGATTTGACTGAAAAAGTATTGAGAGGCCAGCTGAAACTAACGTGGAAAATGTATTATTCAATTTCAAATGTATTGTATTTTTAATTTGAGATTTACTTTTTTGTTATTATGCATTATATAATGTGACTGATTTATTTTTGATTCAGTCTATTGATTAAGATATAATAAATTTTAATGAAGAGGACTGAAAGATTGTTGATGATGTTGCTGCTCATAGTTTAGCCAAAAAAATGCGTCAAAATGTATTTTTTTCACATTTTATTTTGTGTTTTTACTTTGTTATATTTGTTTTTTACATTGCGAAGAGTAATCTTTCATACGTTTTTATTCAGACTGTTTGTGCATTATCGTCTAAAACCTATGAGATTGATGTAAATGATGATGAGGATTGGCAAAAAGATTGCGGCAACTGTTTTAGCTAAACATAAACTTCAAAAGGCAATTGTTTGTTTGATTATTTTTCATTTGAATGACTTATTTTTGTGTTTCTCCACAATATAACTTGCCACTTTTTAATATTTTTGCAATATTTTAGACCGATGATGAAGTCACTCCGGATGCACCCCCTGAAGAGGCAAAAGAAACCTGCTGCACTTCTTTAGTCCCCATGCGTTACTCAATATGATTCTACGGTGGGAACTTCTACTACGAAGCGTGTGGTGAAGGGTACGTTTGCATTCAAAGTTGGGTTGTGCCCCCCATATGGACCAGATGTGGAAGCATTCGAGAGTTGGTACAAGGAAGGGTTGGTGATGAAAAATAATTAAGTATGTGACATAATGTCACTTTTTAATAAGAAAGTGACACTTTATTTTTATCCAAATGTGTTTGTGTAAAAATTAAATCAATCATAGAGAAGATTTTTTTATCCAAATGTGTTTGTATAACTTGCATACATTGTTTTGTCAACTTTTAAGTAAAAAATGACATATCATATCACTTTTTGGGCAATCTGAAGCCACAATTCATATTCAAGACAAAAAAATGATACATTAATGTTTGATCATGATCAATAATTCATGTCACTCTATAATGTACAACAAATATCAAGTTAAATCTTACAATTAAACCAACCACATAGAAGATTTTGATCCAAATGTGTTTGTGTAATTGTTCTGTCACTTTTTAAGCAAAAAGTGACAGAGCATGTCACTTTTAGGCAAAAAGTGACAGAACGTGTCACTTTCTATCTGAAGCCTCAATTCATAATCAAAACCAAAAAAATAATACATTAATACTTGATCTTGCATAATTCATGTCACTCCATAATTCACAACAAATATCAAGTTAAATCTTGTAATTCAATCAACCACAGAATTTTTTTTTATCCAAATGTGTTTATATAACTTGTATACAAACTCTGTCACTTTTTACTTTAAGTATGTCACTTTTTATAAGTATGTCACTTTTTTAGTAAAATGTGACACATTATGTCACTTTTTATAAGTATGTCAATTTTACTAAAATAGTGTAACTGTATGTTAAAAATTTTGTACCAGTGTAATTATATGTGACATTTCTTTTTTGTAATATAGAGCTAATCATTTCAATTATGAGAATATTACGATTAACCCATGATTCTACTTCAGTGATATTTCAATCTCTTCTAAAATGTAGTGGTATGAATTAGTGACAACCAATGAAGCTTTGGATGACACAGTAAGTTTTTGTTTGTTAGTTGTTTAGTTTAAGATTTATGTATATAATTTATTAATACATTACTGAATTTTTTTATACACTTGTTTTGTAGCATATGGATGTGTGTTTTTATTTTCTGAGGAAGATGTTAAGGTATGGACATGATATAAAAATCAATGCTACAACTACAGACTTTGCCTTTAACAGCCAAGTTAGGGGGTTGTATGATGATTTTTCAAAGGATCCACTAGTCCTTGTCAAGCAAACTTCTCTACTCCCATATTCAATTGGATTGTACATGCCTTGCAACACAAGTTGGCGAGAAGTTGACCATGTTCTTATGCCTTTGAGAATGTATAACTCGGCTCATTGGATTTTATGTCATTTTGACATCAAGGAGATGTGTTTGAATATATATAATTCCTAGACTAAGATGGTCAAGAAGCATGTTGTACTTGAAGCTGTTCAAGCATTTTCAGTTATGATTCCTCATCTTCTGTATAACACTGGGTTCCTGAACAAGAGGCACTAAAACCAATTGTTATAAAGTTGGTTCCAAAACTACCATAGCAAAAGAACGAGCTAGTTTCTTTTTTAATAATTTGACTTTTTATATGTCAAATAGATAGAAATGTATGATTTGTCTTCAATTCTTGGTTAATGTGCCCTCTTTTTTTCAGTGGTGATTGTGGAATTTATGTGATTGAATATGCTGAGTATTTCATCAATGAAAAGTTGAAGGAGATGCCAAAGACATTCAACATTGCACAGGTTCAGAAATACTTGGCCACTTAATTGTACGTATATGCCAATAAGAAGCAAGTGGAGAATTACGACACTGATAATGATTGGGTGCCAAAAGATGTTTGACAAGACATAGAAGGCTGTAATTTTTTTGTAAATAATTTTTTTGTACTAAGACTACATGTTACATGTAAATGTAATGTATATGGTGAATGTAGTTTCATGCATATGAGATTAACAATGTAGATTTTGAAAGTTTATTTGCAAAAAATTATAGGTACAAAATATTTTTGTATACAGGTGACATGATATTCATGTTGACAAAACATGATTATATTGGATGATTTTTTTTCAAACGGTTGAATATAGATGGTAGAAGTGCATCTAATTGATATATTACTTTAAGTATGGAAATTATGTATACACTTTGACAGCCAAGTTAGGGATTTTAATAACGAACAAGCGATATAGTGTGTCATTTTTCATTCTAAAAGTGACAGCGTGTGTCACTTTTTGTTCTAAAATTATAGAAATCATGTATACACTTTGACAGCCATGTTAAGAGTTTTAATAACGAACAAGCGACATAGTGTGTCACTTTTTGATATAAAAGTGACAGTGTGTGTCACTTTTTATTCTAAAAGTGATATAGTGTGTTCACTTTTTGTTCTAAAATTATGAAAATCATGTATACACTTTGACAGTCATGTTAGAAGTTTTAATAACGAATAAACGACATAGTGTGTCACTTTTCGTTATAAAAGTGATATAGTGTGTCACTTTTTGTTCTAAAAGTGACAATGTGTGTCACTTTTCGTTCTAAAATTATGGAAAGTTAAGGGTTTTAATAACGAACAAGCGGCATAGTGTGTCACTTTACGTTATAAAAGTGATAAATTGTGTCACTTTTCGTTTTAAAAGTGACAATGTGTGTCATTTTTTGTTCTAAAATTTATGAAAATCATGTATACACTTTGACAGCCAAATTAGGAATTTTAATAACGAACAAGTGATATAGTGTGTTACTTTTCAATATAAAAGTGACAGTGTATCACTTTTCATTCTAAAAGTGACAGTGTGTGTCACTTTTTGTTCTAAAATTATGAAAATCATGTATACACTTTGACAGCCATGTTAAGGATTTTAATAACGAACAAGCGACATAGTGTGTCACTTTTTGTTCTAAAAGTGACAGTGTGTGTCACTTTTTGTTATAAAAGTGACATAGTGTGTCACTTTTTGTTCTAGAATTATAGAAATCATGTATACATTTTGACAGCGAAGTTAGAGGTTTTAATAACGAACAAGTGACATAGTGTGTCCTCTGTCCACTTGAGAGAACATAATTTAGTCTCTGTCAACTCGAGCGAATACTGTTCACTATTAAAAAAAATTGAATAAAAAACCAATATGTGGCGGTCTCTGTCCGTTCTTCAAGTACATGTCTTTTCTTCAATATTCACCAAATATGAGGCACAAACATTATTGATTTGGTATATTATTGAATTTGAAGCCGATGCTTGTGCAAATAATGCAAGAAAATAATGTATTGATAAACTATGACAATAAAATCATGCTTTCATGACATTTAACTCCATCTAAGAAAGTGACATACTATGTCACTTTTTACTGAGAAAGTGATGTGCTCTGTCACTTTTTATTCTGAAAATAACACACTACGTCACTTTTTTATATAATCATGTTTTCATTACAATAACAATCAAATATAATAAGATTTCAAAATCATAAACATTCTACTGATATGTAATTATAAATAGAGCCATAGACGATATAAAATCCATGTCATGCCACTTTTTACTAAGAAAGTGATCAACTATGTCACTTTTTACTCATAAAGTGACACGATATGTCCCTTGTTGGTATATGCATGTTTTCATTACAATAACACTGAGCATATAAATGATATTTAGTTCATGCAATTTATAGCCTTTTACCTTTAATTTCTTTGACTCCATATATTTCTCTCTTAATATTTTTTCTTACTTGTTTGCAAGTTTTGTGAAGGTTGCCCGCGTATCGTTTAAGTACTTCACAAACCATTCTTGCAACAAATATCTTAAAGATTCCAATAAAAGTTCTATAGAACAACCTTTTATTATTTTTGTTATCGAATTTACTGATTCAACTATATTTGAAGTTATTGTAGAAAACATATTATTTGTCATGTATGCCCTTGACCACTTGTGATAACCAATCTCTTCCTGCATAAAGAACAATCAAAATATTAATCATTTCTTGTATACAATATTATTATGCATTCAAAATAAATATTTTTGAACATACCAGGTGTGATGCCTTTGTAGATTTTATCGAGTTGTTTCATATGGAATTCAAAATCATTTTTCGTGTAGGCTCTAGCAGCTCTATTGAATGGTTGTGTGATGTTCTTTTCATTTTTTTTGGCCAAATGTTGACTTTAAATTTTGTAGTAGGTGGTAGGAACATAGACCATGCATTGAATTCTTATACACCTTCTGGATTGCACTTTTTATGCTTTTATGACCATATGAGATTATACACAATCATTGTCGCTCACCATAAGCTTCTTTTAACATAAGTAAGAACCACTCCCATGAATCATTAGTTTCTAAGTCACTAATTCCAAATACTAATATGAAAATATTGTTGTTTGCATCTTATGTACATGCTGTAAATAATGTTCCACCATAATTTTCCTTTAAGAATGTACCATCAATCACTATTATAGGTCTACAATACTTCCACCCTTGAATAGATGTTACTAATGCCATAAAGAGGTATTTAAATTTGTTGTTGTCGTAAGTCTCAATTCTTGTAAATGATCTAGGATTTGTTTGTTCCATCATGTACAAGTACTTTGGAACATTTTCATAAGACTCTGTCGGATCTTCTCTCACAAATTTCAAAGCTTTATCCTTAGATCTCTAAGCTTTCTCGTAACTTATCGACACTCCGTATGTATTTATCATGTCACTTATTATGTCTGCAGGAGTGTATGTTGTTTTTGTTGAGACATACTTGTAGTTGATGCAATCTTCTACTATTGAGCTTGTTGCTTAACAGTGATCTGCCAAGATGATGTTATTTGAGCACTAGTGATCGTTTCTCATATATCTTATTTTGAACATTTTTGTTCCTCCAAGTCTTGAAGCTCTAAAACTCCATTTGCAATTATCATCTATGCATTTCAGCACATATTCTTTCTTGTCCGACTTACTTACCTTGAACTGAAAATTTTTATGTATCACATACACCCAAAATACTTTTCTTAACCAATGTCTTGTTCCTAAAAACCTTTTTCTCTGCAATTTCATTCATACTAACAAATGAAATAATTTCACTACTTGTTTCATTACTCATTTCTTCAACCTCCGGTATACATGAAGAAACATCAACAGCTAAGTCTTCAATAGTTGGTAGACTTTGAATTGATGTTGTCGTCAAACCATGAGTTTGAAAAACCTGTAATTGCATCATGTTATTTCTTCACCAGTAGCAATTTATGAAAGTTGTATATCTTCAAAACTTTCAGTTATATAACATAATGAAACCGGTGTGACATCTATGTACAAAAGAAAGCTTGCAAGATATTTCTCCCTTTTTTGAGCTTCAAATAGAATGTGAGAGAATTATTGTCTGAAATTTTTCATCACAGACAGATTTTTCTTCACCTTATATTGTATTGTTATTGAGTGTGTAGATGGACTTATATTTGTAACTAAATATATCATGCCATCGAGTTCGGTGTATGTGCATTCTATTGGAACGACAATTTCAACCATTTTAAAATTTGTATATTGGTTAAATTGTTCTCATTTTCCTCTATAATTGATGAATACATTGATTTATCCATATCTGCACACACACAAAAAAACGACATAAGATACATTAATGTTTGATCATCCTCAATAAATGTATTATTAAGCAAAAAGTGACAGAGCATGTCACTTTTCTATCTCAAGTGTCAATTCGTATTCAAGAAAAAATAAATGATACATTAATGTTTGATCATGTTCAATAATTTATGTCACTCCATAATATACAACAAATATTAAGTTAAATCCTGTAATTAAATCAACCACAGAGAAGATTTTGATCCAAATATGTTTGTGTAACTTGCATATATTGTTCTGTCACTTTTTAAGCAAAAAGTGACAGAGCATGTCACTTTTTAGGCAAAAAGAGGCATAGCATGTCACTTTTCTATCTACAAGCCTCAATTCATATTCAAAAAAAAAATGTAATACATTAATGTTTGGTCATGCTAAATAATTCATGTCACTTCATATTGCACAATAAATATTAAGTTAAAACCCGTAATTAAATCAACAACATAGATGATTTTGATCTAAATGTATTTGTGTAACTTGCATACATTATTCTATCACTTTCTGAGTAAAAAGTGACATAGCATGTCACTTTTTTATTTCCAAGCCTCAATTCATATTCAAGACAAAAAAAATGACACATTAATGTTTGGTCATGCTCAATAATTCATGTCACTCCATAATGCACAACAAATATCAAGTTAAATCCTACATTTAAACCAACCACAGAGATGATTTTGATTCAAATTTGTTTGTGTAACTTGCATACATTGTTCTGTTGTCACTTTCTGAACAAAAAGTGACATAGCATGTCACTTTTCTATCACCAAGCTTCAATTTATATTCAAGACAAAAAAACGATACATTAATATTTTTTCACGCTCAATAATTCATGTCACTTCATAATACACAAAAAATATCAAGTTAAATCATGCAATTAAATCAACCACATAGATGATTTTGATCTAAATATGTTTGTGTAACTTGCATATATTGTTCTATCACTTTTAAGTAAAAAGTGACAGAGCATATCACTTTTTTATCCTCAAGCTTCAATTCATATTCAAGACAAAAAAATGATACATTAATGTTCGGTCATGCTCAATAATTCATGTAACTCCATAATACACAAAAAATATCAAGTTAAATCCTATATTTAAATCTATCACAGAGATGATTTTGATTCAAATTTGTTTGTCTAACTTGCATACAATGTTGTGTCACTTTTTAAGCAAAAAGTGACATAGCATGTTTCTTTTTAGGCAAAAAGTGACAGAGCGTGTTACTTTTCTATCTTCAAGCCTCAATTCATATTCAAGACAAAAAATGATATATTAATGTTTGGTCATGCTCAATAATTCATGTCACTCCATAATGTACAAAAAAATATCAAGTTAAATTCTCTATTTAAATCAACCACAGAGGTAATTTTAATTCAAATTTGTTTGTTTAACTTGCATACATTGTTCTGTCACTTTTCTATCCATAAAACCATATTCATATTTATATTTTTACAAACACATTGTATGCATCTGTGTAATTGGTAATTGATATTTACATATGTTTAGAACACCTTACTCAATATTATTGATCTAAAGTTGAAGTGAATGAAGAAGGATATGTCTAAATTAATGAAGAAGGATATTCTGATTGAAGTGAATAACACAAACAAAAATATAAGATATCAAAAATCTACAATGGAGTGAATGAAGAAGGATATGTCTAGATTAAAATCAGATTATGAGTTCTAATTTTATATAATTCAAATGAAAACTATGAAGACGAAATCATATTACCTGGAAATTTTGGATTTTGAGTTTTGATTTTGTGCTAGTTTGGAGAAGAAAAAAAGAGAAATTCGTTACAATAATCAAGAAGAGATCTGTTTTTATTATGAATTTGGATTTGTATCAAATTTTTGTTCGTTTTTAATTTGGATTTTAGCGGGGCAGGTTTTGAATATGGAGTTGATTAGGATTTGATTTGGATTTGAACGTGTGAAATGCGGTTTTAATGTGTAAATAATTTTTAAACCGATTTTTCAAAATGTCCTCAAATTTATAGGTGTTTGTGTAATTTGCCCTTGATTTTATTAAATGGTTTCTAATTGGGCTTCACATCCTAAATAGCAATGAGCTAACAATTATAGATTTTACAACTTTCAGCCAACGTTGCCAAATACTCTATTAAATAAACATATAGCAACAGACTTTGACCGTTGCAAAATATCGGCTAACAATTCTACAACATTCAGCGAATTTTGCCAAATATAAAACCTTTAATAACGGACTTTGACCATTGCAAAATGTCCTAAAATATATGTTTTAACAACGTGCGTGAACATTGTTAAATACTCTATTATTTAACAACGGTCGCTGTCCGTTGTTGAATAACGAAATATATAATTATTTTGACAATAGATTCTGACCTTTACAAAAGGATACATTGACAACATTCATTTAAATCTCGTTGCCAAATGTTAATTGAATTAACCAATTACAACATACATTTGATGACTGTTGCGATAAACCCGTTTTAGTAGCAAGCTATTAACAAATGTTGTTGTTGAAATGTTGCAAAAGGCTATTTTTATGTAGTGAACAAAACATTGAGATGAGAATCTTCTTCCAAGTAAATGAGAATGAACAAGTTGATTAATTTGGGAAGGAACGACACTTTTTCTTACTAGTTAGACACGCGTGCGTTGTACGTGCATTTGTAATCATATTGTTAATTTTTAATATTTTAAATTTTTTTTATTTTTTAATCGTTAATAATTAAAATGTTAAAGTAGCAATTGTAATAAAGATAAAAAAAATATGGTTGTTGATAACATGTTGTTTTGTATTGTTCGATTTTGATATTTTATTTACATTTATAGAAGTAAAACTGCAATCAAAGATGAGTTTTATATAGTAGTAATACGAATAGTAACATGAATTCAGTGAAGATTTTTTGGTAATTTGAGCTTTGATAATTGACAAACTATTGATATCAAATTGTATGAAATTAATAAAGTATTAATAGGGATCTTCATGGTTGTATTTTACTGGAAAAAATTAATAATTATTAATTTTATTGAAGAAAACGTAATGATCTATATAATAGTGTACATTTGTTGGAGTAGTGAGTCCTTGTAAATAATATTTTTCGTGTATGTTCTATTGTTACTAAGCGCATCTAATTTGATAATGTAAATGAAAACAACATAAATGTAAGTAAGAAACAAAAACTAAAGAATTGCCAACGTTCTCTCTCTCTCTCTCTCTCTCTCTCTCTCTCTCTCTCTCTCTCATTTCTTTGAGATCGTCTTTTCACCTTCATATTTAATTTAATATATTAAATATTTATAAATTTTAAATATACATTGAATAAATTGTTAAAAATTTAACGTACGATAATAATGAACAATAAAAGAGTAACAAATAAATATTAAAATATAATTGCATTCATTTAAGTATAATTACAATTAGAGATAAGTTTTATATGGTGATAATACCAACAATAACTTGAATTAGTTAAGACCTTTTGGTGATTTAAATTTTGGTGATTGACGAACTATTGATATCAAATCTTATAATATTAATGATCTCTAGGGCTGCATTTTACGAAGAATAAAATTAATAATTACTAATTTTATTAATTTTATTGTGAAAAAATGTAATGATTGACTACATAATATTGTATATTTGTTGGAGTAGTAGTTTCTTGTGAGCAATATTCTTTGTATATGTTCACTTTTTATTAGACGTGTTTGATTTGACAACGTAAATGAAACGTCATAAATGTGAGTAAGAAATAAAAATTAAAGAAGTGTCAATACTTGTCTATGTTGTAAGAATATTGTTGATGGACAGAGTAAGAATATTGTTGACGGACAGAAGTAAAATGAGAAGAACGTTATATATATATATTAATTAAATTAAATTAAAAATAAAAAAAGTTTCACACATTAGTTCTAAACTATAATATATGTTTGGTACGGTTTAAAAATTTTGAAAAAAAAAATAGTAAATTGTGTGGTTGAAAAGTTGATAAAAGTTGTAGGTTCCATAAAATATGTAGTTGAAAATAAATTTGAGAAAAAAAGAACTGAACCATAAATTGTTAAAAATTTAATGTACAATAAGGATGAACAATAAGAGAGTAATAAATAAAATATTAAAAAATAATTATATATTAATGAATACTAAAGGTGAATATAGAATTTTAAAAAATTTGTAAGGGTATTATATTCCAAAAATGTTTCTCTATTGAAGTCTTTTTAGATGCAGTATAGATAGATACATTTAAATGCTTTAATGCGTTCACATGGATTGATTGTTGACTATTAATAAAATTTGAAGACTTAAAGAAATATAGGGGAAATGGTCTAAATTATTAACAGTTTTTTATTCATATTTGAAAAGATGGGTGTTTGAATTTTTATGATTTTGAGAAACGATTTGGAAGCTACTGGCATTAAATAAAATATTAAATTGGCAATAGTTTCCTAACCTTAAATATTATCTGTCAGGTATTAATTAATTCAATAAATATGAATTCTACTTTAAGGTCAACTGCATCAGTAAATGATGAAATTTTGTCGATTGTTTCAACTACCCACGAAGCAACTTCACCTGAACAATAACGAATTTTTTTTTTTTTTTTTCACAATTTCTCTTGACTTTAAAATTTGAGTGATCTCGTTGTTAATAGATCCATTATAACCTCCCTCTCTATCTTTATTTTACATTGTCATGTTATGTAGAAGTGAACGAGTTAGAAAAAGTGTGAAATTACTGTTTTCTCCAACTTATATATATATATCTGCTTATACGCATGGAAATGAAACTATGATGAAAGCTACCATAATAGAAAATGTATATTATGTAACTACGACTATTATAAGGAGAAATAACTAAGATGTTTAAAAAAATTAAAAATAGGATTACGTTCTCTTTTATTAGGTTCATGAATTAAAGAGGACTACAGTGTTTGGGACTTGTGGAGAAGGGTTGAAACTATTGGCTTTTTCTTCTATCAATTTATAGAACTTGATCTGTATGCGCTGTGTATGGAACAAGTTGGCAACCTGTGAAATTAATATTTTCTCCAACTAATATTTATCTTTTAATACGAGTAGGAATCAAACTTATTGCTTGATATAAGTATCTTTACGGCATCTGGATTGTAAATGTTGATTTGGAGGCTTTGTATATTGTAGTTAATTAATTCAAATGAAGTGTTTCCCTTGTGGTACTACGTTTCTTCCTATCCTTCTACAATTTTGTCAAATTACATGTTTGAGCCACTGAGTCTTTGGTTTTTAGATCTAATATGGAAATGGAAATAACGATAATTATGTTGTTCAAGTCCTCTTTTATCATATTCAATTAGTTATATCAAATATTTAACAGCATTGTCTTGTTGATTGTCAACGCAGGAATTCCGCTTAATTGACAAGGGGGGGCTTGCACCTCTTTATGAGCTTGTTGAGTCCATTTTACAATGTTAGAATAATTGTTTTGCTTTTCTATTGATTTTTTTTTTTTTAAAATTTCTAGCTAGCTTTTTTGAACATACTCGAGCTTCTTTTTATTTTCATCTCGATGAAGCCTAAGCTGGCGTACAGTTCCATTGATCTCCTGATCCGAACCAAACTAGGGTGGCATTCGGGAAACCCCGAGTCCCACAAGGTTGCATGGGACTATGAGCGGTTTGATTATCTACTGTTGTTAAACATGCTACAATGGCTTTGTTTTTAAGTGTAAAACTTTATGAATTCTCTTGTTCTTGTTCTGTTTAATAGGTAAACAACCTTAAACATTTTTGTGGTACTATTTGTTCATTTGTCTTTTCTTGAATGAGATGTCATATTTGAAGTGCTGCATCCCTTTTAATGATGTTGATGACAAATATCTCACCACTATAATGAATGAGTAAATTAATATTCATACTTTCAACCAATACGACGTAGTATTGGTTACGTAATGCTGGAGTCATTTCTCTCTCCCCCCAACATCTTCTCCCCAAATCGCAAAACCTTAATTTCAGATGATTTATGCCAATTCGTCCAAATCTTATTGAAATCCTTACAAGTCTAATTTGGTTTCCTTCTATTATGGTACCTACTCCTATTTCAACTCTTATACAAACTGTTAGGGGCATACAAGTTTTTTGTAGCTTGCCTTCTTCCTCATTTTATGGTTACATAAAATTTGTATGTCGGATCACAAGTTTCGTCGATTGTCATGTGCCAAATATATGATCATATGGGCACGCCTAATCAAGAATAGTCGAACGATGACAATTTACTAGTGCTTGAAAAGCAGAGGCCCAAACTTTGAATACATTACAAATGAGGATTTTCGTCGTCGTTCTTAAGATTAATCTGCTTGTTTGTTCACCAAGAAAATCGACAATGTTGAGTTGTAGTATATAAAGAGCAAGTGTGGTTGTGCATTAGAGTTAGGAGGGAATTGGACAAAATATCTACTTTTGAACTTGAATTTTGAAATATGTCCAATTTTGAAAATTTTGATCAAATAGCCAAAATTTTATACCAACTTTACCATTTTTTTGAACTGTCAATACCACACAAATAAGCATGAATATATTCAAGAGGAAATCTAGAGTTATTAGACAATGTTGCAAAACACAATCTCAAGACACGTTTATAGAACTTTATGCCTATAATAATATCTATTCCCACCAAACTCGGATTTTTAAAATTTGTATGCCTATGTTTCCCAAATGTCCTAATATTTTTTGCCACAATTTTGTGGGTTCATTTTTCATATAGATTTACCAAGCATGTATATTTATGAGAATTCACTTAATAACCACCAAAGAACCCTTTACTATACCTTCAAAGTATCCTCATATGTTCTATAGTGATAACCAACATCACGCAAAGCACCCAAGACACCAAATTTTCAATCCTTATCTCAAAACATGAATGACTATTCTCTATATGGACTAACTAAATAGATTAATGTTATTACAAGAGACACAACAAAATATTCACATGAGAATCTTCTTCCAAGTAAATGAGAATGAACTAGTTGATTAATTTGAGAAAGACCGACACCTTTTCTTAAATAATGTTTTAATGCGTTCACATGGATTGATTGTTGACTATTAATAAAATTTGAAGATTTGAAGAAATATAGGGGAAATGGTCTGAATTATTAACAGTTTTTTATTCATATTTGAAAATATGGGTGTTTGAATTTTTATGATTTTGAGAAACGATTTGGAAGCTACTGGCATTAAATAAATTATTAAAATTGGCAATAGATTCCTAACCAAAGAAAATAATTGCAAGAATTGCAAGAAAATATCATCTGTTAGGTGCTAATTAATTCAATAAATATGTATTCTTCTTTAAGGTCAACTGCATCATATAACTAATGAAATTTTGTCGAATGTATCAACTACCCATGAAGCAACTTCATGTGAACAATAACTATTTTTTCACAATTTATCTTGACTTTAAATTTGAGCGATCTCGTTGTTAATAGATCCATTATCACTTCCCTCTCTACCTTTATTTTACATGCATGTTTGAACATTGTTATTGAACAAAGATCGTCATATAAAGAGGGGATTATAACGATTATTTACATTCTATCAGTCAAGTCAGTTATCAAGTAGGCCAAATGGGCCACTTATATTATATGTAAGAACATCCTTCGACAAAAATATTGCGAAGGTCTGTCATGGGGGTTGACCTGTTGGCTCTTTCCTCCAGGTCCCTGCCACTCGTGCATATCCCTCGATTTACAACCCGCCTGGTCAAGGAGCCTCTGACAGAGGTGGGGGACTTCTCCTTCGGGACTTTCCCCTTATCAGAAGAACATCCTTCGACAACTACCAAATGGGCTACTTATATATATACTAGTTATGGCACGTGCGTTGCGTACTTGTAATAGTTGTAATTTGATTCTTAACAATATTGTAAAGTTAAAGAAGAAAAGATTAATTAAGTTGGATGAAATTTTATACATGAAAGTGATAAAATATATGCAAAGAATTGGCCAACACTATATTTAAAATACTTGACAATATCTATATAGCCAACACTGAATTCAATTTGAAGAACAAATAAAATTTATACAATCAAAATACAAAAATAAAAATCAGCAAGCACCAAGAATTTAGCCAAAACTAAGAACATTTGAAATTAGAACTTTTCATTTCAACTTATATAATAATGTTTGAAGTAGGCATTAACTCATGTCTCAAGCTTGGGCGAATGTAAGTACATATCGAGTTTGGCACCAAAAATTATTAAGATAAACTTCGTCACATATCGTTGTTGGAATGGAGTAAATGATTTGATTGCAATGAAACCTTCGTTGGACAAGATTTCAACAAAATATTCAACACCATCATCTATTGCATCTCTTTTCCTGCAAGAGCAAGAGAATTCTAAGAAACACAGGTATTTACCATATTGCTATATTAATTGCGACATCATTCAAATGTATGCTGAAACTATGAGACAACACATGGCACCAACCAAGAAAGAGGATAATAAGCAAGGCATCAAGTCGGATGTAGAAACATGCTCTATATTGATTAGTGAAAATTACTGCAGTCGAGACAAATGAGAGAAGAAGATCATTGCAAATACCTATCGTGCTAGCAAGGAACTCTCTGTCACCAATCCTTTAGTGGTCTGATTTTAAAATTCTCCTAATCATATTGTGATTTATACTGAATTCTTAATTTGTGTCTTCCTGCTTTGGTTAATATACATCCTAATTATTTGCATCCTTCAAGAATTGAGGAAATGGAGTGACAAAATAACACGAGAACTAAAGTTGTCTAGTGACTTTGAAAGAGGTAGACCCATACACTTAGAGTAGATAAACTACATGGTAAATGGTAAAGTGTTACAATAATTAAAAGAATAATGTACATGCACAAGGATTACCAGTTCTTCATCTTCTCCCTCTTTCCCTTTATATTGACCATGGTAAATGGTTTAGATGTTGGAGGCATACAAAGAACATAAGATATAAGGCATATAATTTATTTCAAAAAAAATTTAAACGGGAAACTGAGAAGAAAAATTAAGATGGTTTGAGATGTCTTCTTCGTATTGAATAACTAAGACCTAAAGTTTTATATCGGAGATGACTCTATCAATCATCTTCTTTCCTCACTTGAGTACTTCTAGTTTTATGAAAATCTTGCAGGAAAACTTCAACCATAGTTTCCCTACTGTATAGTCATAGGACTTAGATATTAACCTTTTGCATTGTTGGTCGGATAATCTAACTTGGTATGACATCATTTACTACCATAGATAATAGTACACAGCCAGTCATAAGAAGTTGCAAAGCTTTACCAAGTATAGTGCAAAACTTAGTTTCGCAAAATCCAGTCAGCCGGATGAAGCCCTTGTAATTGTTGATGGGCATAATCCCCAGAACAATGGGACAGGTAATTTCAATTTGACGACAATCATTGACAAATTTAAGGAAAATATCAGTATCATAGAAGAGTTGGGTTACAATAACTTCGCCACCAACCTGTAGTAGGAAAGCTCCATAAAAATGGAAATATAAAATCTAATCATCATATTGTTTTCTTAGAATTAAAAGAACTTTAAAAATCACATTTCATAAAGTACTTTTGTAAGCTTAGCCAAACATGCTATAGTAAGCTTAGTCAAACCTGCTCATTTTGATACACCTCTGCTGTGGCAACTCCATTTTAAATCAAATTAGGATGTCCATCTGAGAATTAAAAAAATGATGTGTTAAAACCAAATCCCACAAGGGTATTTGAATTCTTGGAGCATTGTGATCTTGAATTGTACTAATATAAAATACACATGCATAGATCATAAAAAAAGAATTAATCTTGATTTCAGTGGTTGGTAAGAGTAACTTTAGGTATCCAAGCATGTCTCAGCCAATCTTCACAAACAAGACGAAATGTTGGAAAAAAAAAAGCAATACATGAATCTAATTAGCAAAAATTGCACCATGCAGCAAAATTGACCTCCTTGCAAGGTTATTACCATATTAAATGAATATTCACAGGGCAACTGCTAGAAGTAACTTAAATTATTAATGTGAAATATGCATATTTGTACAAACAATCACATAGTGGAGAGGAAAACAGCCTCGGACAGATACATGATATAGAAGAAAAGGATCAAGAATACATAAATACAAGGCAGGCAAATATATAAAAAGCTAAAATTTGTCCTCAGATTGATTTACATCTAAAAGCATGGAGCAGGGATAAGATATCCTAGGGTTTTTGTATATTCATAAGATTTGTATTTTTCTGCTTAATTTCTTTCAAGTATTAAAACAAGAAATGATTTAAAGAAAAAACTGATGTACCTTGTTGGAAATTGGTTTAAATTTGTCGAGAAATTAACTAAGTGTTAAAAATAACGTAAGTGACTCCGTGTCAACTTGACCAAATATACAAGACCCGACCCAATCCGTTTAGGCAAATTTGTTTGCCACTTCGACGCCTCGGGGACAACGCCCCCAGAACGGAGATCGACCTGCCCGGTCAGGTCGCGGGGGTCGAGGGGGCAGCGCCCCTCGTGGGGGCTCGGGGGCAACACCCCCGAAAAGAAAATCCAGATTTATCTGTATGTTTAAAGAGTATATTTGGCATCTCTAAACCAATATCAAATGAATGAGAAATTACGAAAAAAGACAAAATCGGGTCAAAGTTTGACCCATGCGATCGCATGGTTAAATTTGGATCAAGTTTGTTCTGATTTTTGTACCATACGATCGCAGCTTGGTATAACCATGCGATCGCATAGGTTTGCGCGATCAGACATGTCATTTTGAAGTGTTGCACGATTTGGTTCAATACCTTTTCGTTTCCAACTGATCTTCAACGTTAAAAAGAGACTCTAAACGTCCATTTTACAGAGAATTGATACAGAAAACATTTGCATAACATCATTTCATAATTCCTTACTTCTTGAATAAAAAATTCTTGCATTTGTTGCTTGAATTTCTGGTTTTCATATTCATTTTATCTTTTGGAGTACAAATCCGATTTCCGGTTCGTTGTGCTTGTGGTTTGTAGTGCTTCAACCACAAGTAGGAAGCCGTTGTATCTTGAGAGTCAATTGCCATATACCATAGGCACCTTTGCGGGGCAATATTGACTTAAGGACAAAGAGTTCAACTCTTGCCTCGGTTTATATTTTCCATACAGTTCATTCGGTTTGATTGATTGCTTAGAAGTCATTTCCACAGAAATTCCGCCAACAAACCTTTGTTGAGCCCTGTTGCTGTTAGGCACAGCTGTACTTGCAGTTGAAAATGAATTCTTTTTCTGTAGCCTGCAACTCTGTTGTTCTACAGGACCTGTCCACCAATGACGACTATGGAAGACAGGGCATCCCAAAGAGTGGACAACGTGTTATTTTCTACATTATCGCCTAGTGCAGTGCAAGCTCTCTGCCGTCTGTTTTAGCATTCTACACGAATGGTATTGCTTCTATGAATAGGACCTTCTTTAGGTTATGATAGGATGCAAAGGCAAAGACCGGAAGTCCGTTTCACGTACGCGAGGAACAAGCAAGCAAAACCAGCAATTGGAAGCAGTGGAACGCGAGGGGCAATTGGAAGTAGTGCTTCAGCAGTGGAACGCGAGGGGCAATTGGAAGCGGTGGAAGCAGTGGAACCAACAATTGAAGCAGTGGGATGTTAATTGTGTTGTTCATTCTTTTCTTAGCCGTATTATCTGTTTTTAATTGTAATAAATGGAGAGTTACTGAGGGGTATAAATGGAAAACACAGGGGAGAAAACATTCATTCAGAAATCACTTATGTAAACACATTTGGGAGATAGGCAAGCTCTCGCAACTCTGTCAACTTTTCAATAGTGCATCAAATAAATACAAAGTAAACATCATTCTATTATTCTGTTAATTCCAGCATCATACATTGCAAATCAGTTCTACAATGTCAATTGATGAACAATATAGTATTTGAGTTCCATTCATCCGCCGAGTATCCATAAGCAACAACAATTTCATCTGCGGCAGTCAGAGATTCCATCAAATTGGTATCAGAGCACCGATTCCTCTGTAATGGCAACATCCAAGAAACAACTCGAAGATTGCGTGGGTGTAGTAGAGGCACGCATCGAGGAGATGTACGGCTGCATGCAAGGTGAGATGGAGTCGATTAAGGACGATTTAGGGCAAGTATTGGGAAAATTAACGATAATTGAGAAAATGGAACAACTTCTAGAAAAATTGGGGGCAAACAACAACGTGGAGTATCGGAGTAGAGGGAAGGGAATTCAGCCCGAATCAAGCAATACACCAACTCACTTCCATCAGAGGGACTCAGGCAAGCATCACCACCAGGAATCATCTCCTGATCAGCAGAGGAGACCACCCCGATCGCGACGACTAGAAATGTCGCTGTTCATCGGAGAAGTTCCAGATAGCTGGATTTATCGGGCTGAACGCTATTTCAACGTGAATTTGTTAACTGAGGCGGAAAGGTTGGAGGCGGCAGCTTTGTGTTTCGACGGTGACGCGTTGGCTTGGTATCAATGAGAGGAGCGCAGGAGACCGATGCGACGATGGGCAGAAATGAAAACGGCTTTGTTAGAAAGATTTCGAGTCTCGTAAGAAGGATCCTTGTATGAAATTTTTTTAGCTCTCCGACAATATACCACCGTGAAGGATTAGGCCATCTCCAACTCATTACTTCAAATTGGTGCAACTTTTGCACTAAAATGGTGCAAGTTTCACACCAAATCCACATGTCATCTCCAACCCATTATTTCAAATGTTGCACCAAATGAACAGTGTCTATTATCATATATGTATATTTGTAATTTTGAACAATAATTTAATTTAAAAATTAGTTAATCATATAGTGTATTTATAATTTTATATTAAATATATAGATTTTAAATAATAATAAAATAACAAAATACAACATTTAACATTAATCGATTACAATTTTTTTACATTAATAAAATAATAATGAAATAACAAGAAACATAAATAAAATTAAACATTTTCATAATAAAAAAATATGAAAAGGGATATATATGGAATAACAAATTTCACAACTACAAAATGAAGGACAAAACTGGAATTAAAAATTCACAAATTTTCTGCGCCAAATGAACAGTGTTGCGCCAAATTTGGCGCAGCAATGTTCACTACTCCAAAATGGAGTAGTGATTTGGCGCTGCATTGGAGGCTGATTCCTACACCATTTTGGCGTTTTACGCCATTTTGGTGCAGCCTTGGAGATGGCCTTACCGAAGGCAATTTGAAATGCTTGCTCTCCCGTTGCAGAATGTTTCTGAGGAAATGCTAGAAGGGAATTTTGTAAATGGGCTAAAAACAGAAATTCAGGTTGAAGTCAAGTTAATGAGGCCGGTTGGATTGGACCAGATCATGGAGGTGGCCCAAAGGGTGGAGGATAGAAATGCAATGCTTAATATGCCCCAGGGAGGAAGTGGCCCAACCAGGAATAGAAATCATTCTTTTGGGCCTAATTATTCTACAGCCCAAACCATGGTAAGTATAAACAAGCCCCCTTTAATTTCTCAGACACGTTCAACGGCTCCTTTGAAAATTCCTAACACCTTCAGACGGTTATCTGAGGCTGAAGTCCAAGCTAAGAGAGAGAAGGGGCTTTGTTTTCGGTGCGATGAGAAATATACGATTGGACACCGTTGCAAGAATAAGGAGTTGCAGGTGCTATTAATCAGTGACAAAATTGAAGAAATGAGCGAGGAAGAAGGTGACGAGTGGGGAGAAGTAGGAAGTTCGGTGGAGTTATCCATAAATTCTGTAGTGAGGTTGACAGAACCACGCACTGTGAAGCTAATAGGACACCTTGCCCAAAAGGAGGTAGTGGTATTGATTGACTCCGGAGCCACCCACAATTTTATTTCAGCTGAGATAGTCCAGCAATTGGGGATAACTTATACGGACACCGCAGGATACGGAGTGTTGATGGGCACGGGTTTGACAGTAAAAGGAGATGGAATGTGTAGGGATGTGGTGTTAAGATTGCAAAATTTTGAAGTGGTGGAGGATTTCTTGCCACTAGAATTGGGTAGTTCCGATGTTATCATGGGAATGCAGTGGTTGGGGAAGCTCGGGTCGATGCAGGTGGATTGGGGAAGATTAACCATGAAATTTATGGTGGCCGGGGGTACTGTGACCTTGATGGGTGATCCCAGCTTAAGTAAAACAGCCGTGTCCCTGAAAGCAATGATAAGGGCTTTCAAGGAACAGGGGGAGGGACTGTTATTGGAGTCGAGAAATATGGTAGTGGGAGAGGATAGACCCCAACCGAGGCCGCCTGAAGTGATATCTCAGTTGCTACAACAGTTTAGAGGGGTGTTCGACGAACTGAATCAGTTGTCGCCTTGTAGAGAGCATGATCATGCTATAATATTACAAGAAGGAGCCACCCCGGTTAGCATTCGGCCGTATCGTTATCCCCATTTTCCAAAAAATGAGATAGAAAGACTGGTGCGGGAAATGTTAGCGGCGGGAATCATCCAAAATAGCACCAGCCCATTCTTCAGTCCGATATTGTTGGTAAAAAAAATGGGAGTTGGCAGTTCTGTATGGATTATCGTGCCTTCAATAAGGTGACCGTGCCAGATAAATTTCCCATTCCAGTAATTGATGAGCTGTTGGACGAGTTACACGGTGTGGCAATATTTTCAAAATTAGACTTACGATCAGGATATCACCAAATTCGAGTACGGCCTGAAGATGTTCCAAAAACAGCCTTTCGTTCTCACGAAGGCCATTATGAATTTTTGGTCATGCCATTCGAATTGACGAATGCACCCGCAACATTCCAGTCCCTCATGAATACCATATTCAAGGAATATCTACGTAAGTGTGTGTTGGTTTTCTTTGATGACATATTGGTTTACAGTCGGACAGTAAAGGAACACAGGGAACGCTTGGAGAGAGTGTTGGAATTGTTGGAGAGTAATCAATTGTTCGCCAATGAGAAGAAGTGTTTGTTTGGTCAACAGCATTTGGAATACTTGGGCCATATTATTTCCGCTGAAGGGGTTGTTGCAGATGGGTCCAAACTGGAGGCGATGAAAAATTGGTTGAGACCCCATACCATTAGAGAGCTACGTGGGTTTTTGGGATTGACGGGATATTATCGCAGGTTTGTGCAAGATTATGGCAAGATTGCTTGGCCATTGACACAACAATTACGTAAAGATAAATTTGGGTGGAATCCGGAGGCTAAGGAAGCATTCCAATATTTAAAATCAGCCATGATGACGGTACCTGTGCTCGCCCTTCCTGATTTTTTGCAGCCTTTCATTGTAGAAACTGACGAGTCAGGCCACGGGTTGGGTGCTGTATTGATGCAACAACAGTGCCCAGTCGCGTACTTTAGCCAAGTTCTTTCAGCCCGGGCCAAGAATATATCCATATATGAGCGGGAACTTATGGCAATTGTGTTTGCGGTCCAAAAATGGAGGCACTATTTGTTGGGAAGAAGATTTGTGGTGCGTACTGACCAAAGAAGTTTGAAGTTTCTTTTAGAGCAGCGTTTAGTGACAATGGAACATCAAAAATGGCTGAAAAAATTACTAGGGTTCGACTTTGACATCCAGTATAAACCGGGGTTGGAAAATAAAGTAGCAGATGCCTTATCACGCAGAGATTCAGCAGCATCATTAATGGGTATCACTATTCCATCCACGATCTAGTTAATTGAGATTAATGAAGCTATTAGGGAGGATGAGGTGCTGGGTCAGATATGGAAAGATATTACTGCAAGTTCCCAATCTCGGCCTGGATATTCAGTGGCAGGCGGTTCTTTGCTGTATAAGAACCGACTGGTTCTTTCAAAAGGGTCTCCACTAGTGGACCTTGCTTTACAAGAGGAGCATAGCAGCTATATAGGAGGACATGCGGGTTTTCTAAAAACATATAAATGAGTGGTTGAAACGTTTTATTGGGAAGGAATGCGGAGGGATATCCACAAGCATGTTGAGGCGTACTCCGTTTGCCAGCAAAATAAGTACTTATCTCTTGCTCCAGCTGGATTATTACAGCAATTACCACTGCCCAATGAGGTGTAGAACGATATCACTATGTATTTTGTAGAAGGATTGCCCAAATCCGAGGGGTTTGATTCGATTTTGGTGGTAGTGGATCGTCTAAGTAAGTACAGTCATTTCATCGGGGTGAAACACCCATTTACAGCCTTGACAGTAGCAGCCATTTTCACAAAGGAAGTCATCTGCCTCCATGGTTTTCCACGTTCTATTGTGTCGGATCGAGACAAAATTTTTATGAGCACATTTTGGACTGAGCTTTTCAAGCTGCAAGGTACAGTATTGAAAAAGAGTATGGCTTATCATCCCCAATCGGATGGTCAGACGGAAGTAGTGAATAGATGTCTGGAGACTTATCTGCGTTGCTTTGCATCGGATCGTCCCAAGGTATGGTTTAAATTCTTACATTGGGCCGAATATTGGTATAACACCTCGTTTCACAGCTCAGCCCATACTACTCCTTTCCGCATTGTGTATGGCCATGACCCTTCTCCCTTGATTTCCTTCGAGAGGGGGTCGACAGTGGTGTCATCATTGGAGCAGTAGTTAGTTGAGCGAGATTTAATGTTAGGGGAGCTTCGGACACAGCTACATCGAGCCTAGCAACGCATGAAAACGGGGACAGATAAACATCAAAGGGAGTTAGAGTTTTCAGTGGGCGAAAGGGTGTATCTTAAACTCCGACCGTACCGCCAAAGGACAGTGGCTGCTCGAGCGAATCAGAAGTTAGCTCCGAGATATTATGGTCCTTTTGAGGTGATAGGACGTGTGGACAAAGTGGCTTATCAACTACAGTTACCGGACTCGACGTCTATTCATTTAGTGTTTCATATATCACAATTGAGGAAGGCTATTGGCGACAATCATATCACTAGAACCTTGCCATCACAGCTGGGGGAAGACATGGAATTTTTGTTAGAAGCGGAAGTGGTCTTGGGGGTACGAGAAGGGCAGCCAGCAAATTCACGGTCCCGGGATGTTCTTATTCAGTGGAAGGGTAGGCCTCCGCTGGAGGCTTCGTGGGAACCATTTGATATGATCGCAGAGCAGTTTCCCTCATTTCACCTTGAGGACAAGGTGGTTTTGTTAGGCGGGGGTATTGATAGGATGCAAAGGCAAAGACCAGAAGTCCGTGTCACGTACGCGAGGAACAAGCAAGCAAAACCAGCAATTGGAAGCAGTGGAACGCGAGGGGCAATTGGAAGCAGTGGAAGCAGTGGAACGCGAGGGGCAATTGGAAACAGTGGAAGCAGTGGAACCAACAATTGAAGCAGTGGGATGTTAATTGTGTTGTTCATTCTTTTCTTAGCCGTATTATCTGTTTTTAATTGTAATAAATGGGGAGTTACTGAGGGGTATAAATGGGAAACACAGGGGAAAAAACATTCATTCAGAAATCACTTGTGTAAACACATTTGGGAGAGAGGCAGGCTCTCGAAACTCTGTCAACTTTTCAATAGTGCATCAAATAAATACAAAGTAAACATCCTTCTATTATTCTGTTAATTCCAGCATCATACATTACAAATCAGTTCTACAATGTCAATTGATGAACAATATAGTATTTGAGTTCCATTCATCTGCCGAGTATCCATAAGCAACAGCAATTTCATCTGCGGCAGTCAGAGATTCCATCAGGTTACTGCAACACACTCCCACACCGTCTAAGCAGCCATTTTCTTAATTTATCCTCACGAAGTGGTACCTACAGTTGGTGGTGTATAAGCCCTTTCCTTATTTTACTCATTCTAATATCGCCACATATTTATCTTAACATTGTTATGTCTTGTAGTTAGCCTAACGACCATTCTATAAAACTTTTCTTTTAATAACACTTAGTATCCAGAACCCTTAAAGCATTTTTCCACATCATACAACCCACTCCGAAATAATGTACACTAATTTGCTTCAATTATTCATTTCTTATTAGTTACCAAACTTAATACATAAACCAATCATCTGGGACAACGTAACCTAAAACCTTTATCTGCTGTGAAGGGATTCAACAAGGATATTCTTGTCAACAACGTAACCTAAAACCTTTATCTAATAAGCTTAATGAGTGAGGTATTGATGACATCTTCTACTTAAGAACCACTATTCATAATCCCAAGAACTAAAGGTAAAAAAAAATGTCATATTGCATGTTTGGCAAAGTTTAATTTTTTTTAAACTGGTGAAACATACTTTTTATTAATATATTTGGTAGGATTCACACTTACTATATATTCACTTATTATTCACACTTATATTAAAATCATTGTTTATAAACACTTACATAACCAAACAAGCAGCTAAAGATGTCAAGAGAGCAAATTATGAAGAAGGGATAGGTAGCTTTCCCATTCATTTCCCCACCATTTCTTAGTGGACAATTGAATCGTGACTTGACCATTTTCTACCACAAATCATGAAAAATACACATCATTTTAATCGAGGCTTCTGAAAAAAAATAAATTATTGATTCATCATGGGAGTTTCAACCTAAAAGAAAGGATGTCAAAAAACCAGAACAAGAAGAAAACTTAATCCATGCTAACAAATGAGCAAGTGACATTAAATCATTTTAGACAAACTAAAATACAAGACTTACAACTCACCTCCAAGAAGTCACGTTGGTCAAGAAAACTTCTGATGTAAGAAATAATTTTTGCCCTGGTCTTGAATATTTCCCTAACCTCCATGTTCAGCATCAAATCCAAATAACGCTGTCTGTATCGTGTTTCATAGCATGAAAATTTACAATTTGCCATCCGTAAAAAGACATATACCCAAACACACTAATGCATGTGAAAAGAAAAGGAGTAAAAGGTGAGAAATTCCTGATCGTTTTCTTTTTAGTTTTAGTGTGTGGATGGGGGTTAAGTTGAAGTCAGTTCATGAGGGGATAAATAGTACCTGGTCCTTCAACATATAAGCCTCAAGATTTCAGCCACTTCCCGGGACCCAAATATCAATTTTCTGTACAGTATAATTAAATGTCAATAAGAAAGCAAAATTGCGTACATCTGTGTTACTAAAGAAAAAGCAGAATTACCTTAGTACTATCTGACCCGGGGCCAATTTTTTGCCGGGGCATCATGTGCAGACAGTGGGATAGCACTATAAATGTTTTTGGAAAAATACTAAGCTCTCCCCTTTTACTTTTTCCTAAGCAAAGAAGGCAAAAAAGGTGGAAAAATCATATCAAGAGACCAATAAACTGAAATTTAAAACTGAGGTTTGTATCATAATTGCACTTAATGTAAGACACTCCAAAAAATTGAATCACTTACCTAATTAGATGCGAAACCTGAAAACTTGACAATATTTTACATGAAAATTGGCTGTGTGAATTTTCCTTCCTATTTTAGTATTTAGTGTTATCTGGAATCAAATCTTCTACAGAACTCCCTTCTAACTTTTATTGTTTCTTTCAATCTTCTACTACAATTATTCAAGCATATATATAATCATATACATTCAAATATCAACTCAGCAAGAATTCAATACAACAGAAAATCAATAAACAACTACAAATTCAGTACAACTGAAACAATTACAAATCCAGTACTCGACAAACAAGTTGGGAACAAAGAAGTACCTGAACCCAGCCAAATTGGATGAGCAATGAAGAGCAGAAACTTGAGTTTGCACTCTGCACTTTTGTGGAAAATATGAAAAATTACTGACCCAAAGTTCCTTTGGTAATTTAGGTTAACATATAAAACTATAAATTCCATCAAAAAGGGATAAAACATAGAACGAAATACAAAAAAATTGAACTAATTTTATCATAACCCGGTAAATTCTGAACCATAAACTAATTTCAACAAAAGAAATATTGAAAAACAAACTCAAAAACTTGAAGAAACAACATATTCAAACATTTCACGCATAAAAAATGGGACACTGTAAAAAACTTTCAAAAAAATTCAACAACGCACTGCCGGGATAGCTTTCGTAGAGATCTATCCTTTGTGATCATTAGGGTTTGTGCCGGTTAAATGAAAAGCCTGCTTCAAAGCTTCCATGGCTTCATTGCACCCATCATCGGAATCGCTATTCCAAAAAATTTTTGTCATACGAAGGCATTTGGAGAATTATTGAGAGAGGGAATTTTGGGGAGTTCAGAATCTGAATGGGTTAGGGGTTTTGTAAAGAAAGGCCGAAGATTTGAATGTAGGGTTAATTTCATTTTTGAGCACATTATGATAAAGATGGCGATAATGGAGAAGTATCGGCGGAACGAAGAGGAAGCTAGGATTTTTTGGCAAATGAAAAAATTTGTGGTTTTTATAGTCTAACAAAAAGGGGGAAGGGGGGGGGGGGGGAAGGGACCAAAACGACGCCGTTTTGGTTGAAGGCATGAATAGTGATTTCCCAAACCAGCATTTATATGTTTGTAAGGATACTAGTTATGAGACATGCGTTGCACGTGCGGTAGTTGTAATTTGATGCTTAACAGTATTGCAAAGTTAAAAAAAAAAAAAAAAAGATCAATTAGCTATAGTGTTAGATGAAATTTAATACATAAAAGTGATTAAATATATGTACACATTAGAAGACACATTTAGTGAAAGTTTGGCAAACACTATGTTTAAAATACTTGATAATATCTACGTGGCCAAAGTTGATTTTAATTTGAAGAACAAATAAAATTAACACAATAAAAATCAGCCAACACAAAGAACAATCTGAAATTTACGAGTCCCATGATCAATGTTCTAAAAAGCGTAAAGCGTGGCTAGATGTGGAGGCCAAGCTTCAAGCTTTTCGGGCTTAGACGACGAGTCCTAGGCGAGAGCAAGATAAGGGCAAAGCGAGGGAGATGCGTGATGCGTGGGGGCCGAGCTTCCGCCTAGGCGAAGCTTATGCGGGCTTTTTAGAACAGTGCCCATGATTGTTCGCAAGGATTCCACCGTCTAATTTGCATTCTTTCATCCGCAGTGAGCTGTTGAAGGACATGTAGAGATCTCCAAAAGCTTGGATTGCAAAGTGTAAGTTAGATACTTATTTGTTCTTGAAACTGAATTAAACAATGAGTCAACACTTTCTATAATAATGACAAACAAACATCCTACAAATCATGTGGCTCTTTTCTTGTAAAGCTTAATCACATTTTGCAAATCTTATGTTTTTTTCACTCCAAAACTCTGATGGTCAATAACAGCCAACCGACAACCAAAAACAATACATATTGTTCAAATTTTGAAAATACATAAAAGTTAATTTATTCTTAATTCGAGAAATTTGATATATAGTGTTCAATTTTTGTTGACTTATGAAATGCATATAAAATATTAATTGAAGAATTAGTACAATCCTGATATAATTAAACTAAATGACATTTGCTAAAAATTAATGAAACTTCATAGAGAATGTTATACTATGTCCAATAAATCAATATAGTAAAAAGTAAATCATACTATTTTAGAAACATCATCAAAAGTTGCACATTGTAATTACAAGTACAACTACAGATCATAGCATCACGAAAATCCAAAAATATCCAAAGTCATAAAGATTGAGATTGCTTCAGTAGTCAGCAAAAAATATTCATAAACCTTAGTTTTAGCGAGGTGAACAACCGATGCCGCCTTTCCTCTCATATATCTTTAATTTTTTTTTCGTGACAACATAAGCGTCAAATTAGAGCAAAGACCACATAAAATCGTGAGAATATGTATGAAATTATCATAAATGGATTGTTAAGACAACATTGGCATTGTAAACATCGAAATAGATACTTGTAACAGCAGATTTATACAGCCATAAAATCCTACAGTTTAATAGTATCAATGCGTCTAAAACTAAATATCAGGCTATGCTCAAACATACTCCAAGACTCATCATTTTAATGTGGATTTGACCAATCAAAAATCTTACTTGAGTAACAGCGGATTTATACAAAAATAAAATACTAATATTGTACTCTACAATGTCATGCGGCGGCCAAACTCAATACGAAGTGCATTGACTGAATAATTTAGCATGTACCACCAACAACTCTTCCACTGAAGTAAAAATGTTGCATATCATAATATTTTTACTTAAAAATCACATATTGTGTTGCATAAGGGATCTGAAGTACCTACCACCTAAAAGGCCAAAGAACTAAGAAAATAGAATTCATACATATAAACGGTGAGATGGGGCCTTCTTAATTAAGCTAAAAGGGGCAAGTTCATTACTTACGAAAGGTGGTAAGATATCTTCAATTTCCAGAATCTCAATGGAACAATACTTGCATTTAATTCCCGTCTGTTTGTCGAGAATAGGATCGTGTTCCCCTTGAAACAACAGGCTGCCAGCGTGCTGTCAATATATTGGGGGACGCTGTCGTCGTCATCACCAATCTGCACATCAGCAAGCCAAAATTAGTACTTTGTTTGGCATGGTTTAAAAAAAACTCTTTTTTCCTAAATTCATTTTCAATATTTCGTGGAACCCATAATTTTTATCAACTTTTCAACCACACATTTCACCAACTTTTTTCAAAATCTCATAAAAACTACTTTTAAACTCTATCAAACAAGCACTAAATAAAATGCACATAAAGGTAAATGCAATATCAGAAAAATTGATTTCTACATTATCCGTCTCTTTTTCAGACATTTCACGTATCACACCCATAATACAAAATTTCATGCTTAACACAACAATAACAAACATTGAACTTTACAGTCTTCTCAGACACTAACAAGTGTTGTAGAGAAAATTCTACAAAAATTGAGCTCAAGAGTGTGAATAGTTGATTGCATTTGAATATTTCATGTAATGAGAGAACCTCTAAACATAATCTTGAGGAAATTAACCAAAGGGTACAACTTGCATCTCCAGCCATCTATGTCTTATTGATAATCAGCAAAATGAAAAAGAGAGAGAAAACAAATACGTCATTTTGGAAGATCAAAGATAAACAAAGAAGATTTGGAAATTCAAAAAAATATTTGAGAACTGAAATCATCAACTATATATTTTGGCAAGAAATTAAGGATTGTTTTTTAAAATTTAGAGTTGGTCATATCTTATTGAAAATAATTTGCATTTGGTTTGCCTAAGAATGTAATGAATTCCAGCCTTGTGTTAGGAAATTGAACATTCCTTTTAGGTTCATAAAACGAAAAACACTTCACTGATGAAGTCCTGACTGGATGTTGAGTAGGCTAGGGAGACAGTAATGAAGGAATAAATTTGCTTACGCACGCAGCACTTCATAGAAAGCTACTTTTAGTTTTTATCGTGCAAAATAATTTCAACATCCAAAAAAGTGAACAATTTGCACAGAGATCAAGAAAAACAAATAATTTCCAAAGATAATTTATATCTCTTCCAGTTTCTGCATAATGGACCAAGTCCATTACAATGTAGAAATGTATACACTCGGGTGATAATAAAATTTTGATCACCACCACAGAATAAATTCAGAAAGAAAAGCTAAATGATGTCACAAGATTAAAGTAACCTAAAATCAAATCAAGAAAGAGTTGAATTACCATGGAAGGATTCGGACGGGCAGGCTAACTTTCTGTAAGACCCATATTCAAATCACAGAAAAGATAACCAATTTCTCTCCCATTCTAATTTCTCCAGTGGAGATGGCACCTCATCCCCAAATCTAAACTTCAATGGCAAGGATCTCAGATTGTTATCAACAGGATCAATATTACAAATTTTATACTAACACACCTGTAAATCAATGAAATTGATCGAAGCAGTGGAACACAACAGCAACAAACGTCGACGAGCACCGGTAGAAAAGTCGATCGAACTCAGAAGAAACGGCGCTTCTAGGATTTGGTGGAGAGAGAATGGGGCTGCTGATCTTATATCCCCAATTGGAAAAAAAGCCCAAAACGATGTCGTATTGGTTGATGGTGAACAGTGATTCCCAAACTGACTCTTATATCTTATTAGGATTAGGATTAGGATTAGGATTAGGATAGGATAGGATAGGATTAGGATATATATATATATATATATATATATATATATATATATATAAATTACCTGTGGAACACTGTGTTTGTTCGGAATTTTACTTTTTCCAACAGTGATTTGCTTAACTTGGAATCCAATCAAATTCTTATAGTTTTTGCTATATATATATTTGTTGCTACAAAGTACAAACTGAAAGCAGAGAAAATGGAGACTTCATCCACCCTGCAAACTGACCAGCCGGCCGTGGAAGAGACGCTGGATACTTACCCATTCTTGTTTGTTGACAGAAATGACGAACTCAATATTGCACTTCAACAAACGCCTCAGTTTTTTGCGCCGCCACCCGCAGGTCCTCTCCAGCTGCCATCGCCTCCCCTGGTTCCTTTCCAGCTGCCACAGCCTCCCCTGGGTCCTCTCCAGCTTCCATTGCCTCCCTTTAGTCCTCACCAGCTTCCCTCGCCTCCCCTGGGTTCTCTACAGCAGCCGCAGCCTCTGCTGGGTCTGCTCCAGCCTCCAACACCACCCCCAGGTTTTCTCCAGCCGCCGCTGGGTCCTCTCCAGCTGCCTCAGCCTCCCCTGGGTCCTCTACAGCCGCCTCCGCTGGGTCCTCTCCAGCCTCCACCACCACCCCCAGGTTTTCTCCAGCCGCCTCCGCCTCCGCCGGGTCCTCTCCAGCCTCCACCACCACCCCCAGGAGCTTTCCAGCCTGTGCCGGGATTCCCCAATGTGCCTGTGCCAGCCTACATTTCACCCCGTAAGGCTTGAAAAGTTGCTATCAAACGTGCATGGACTTTGAGACTTTTCTCCTATTCTTTTGCATGTTGAATTATCAGTTTATTCTATTGACAGGCAATCGCATCAGTTTATGTACACATTTTGTAGGAGTCACAATTTAATATGAACTTATTATCCACATATTTCATAAGACTTACAAATTATAAACTTTGCAACTCTTTATTTTTCGGTGCCTATCCTGGATGAGAAAGATACAAAGCCTGTCGGGAACGAATCCTCAAAAAAGAAATGGAATGAGTTTGCAATTACACAAGAAAACACTTAAAAAATAATTTCACTACTGTCAAACATAAACATTATCTAACTGGAAGCTGAAGAAAGGAACTCGACTCTTTTGATTGAGAGCCCGTTTGGTAGAATTTATAAACTAGTTTATTTGACCAAAATGATTTATTTAATCAAAAATGGCAAAAAAATGTCAGGCTACTAAGATAATTTTTTTGTCAAATAAGCTACTTTATAAACTCTACCAAACGGCCTCTGAATCGGTTGTTTTTGTAATTTTTACTATCTGATTGTGTAAACCAGGGATTGAAGTGAACCTGAATTACTACCAACCCTTCCATCTAGTGGCAAAAGAAGGCGACTGGAAAACTGCTAAAAGATTCATAGACAGTGATAATACTGCACTGACAGCAGTAATATCAATCCAAGGAATGACAGCCCTTCACGTGGCGGCGAGCAGCTCCCACTCGAAATTTATCGAGAACCTGGTGGAGCTGATTCCCGCGGAGGCCTTGGACGCGCGGGACGAAAGGGGCTGCAACGCCCTCCATTATGTAGCCATAGGAGAAGCTGTAAATGCCGCAAAGGCATTAGTGGACAAAAATCCTGCATTGCCTCTAAGTATGGAAAGTTTAGGACAGACCCCTCTTTTCTTTGCTGCTTATTGGGGGGCGCCTTCAAAAAGCAAGGAAATGTTATGGTACCTTTCTATCGTCACTACAAATGATTTTCCCAGCTATCCCTTCACTGGTCCTTGGTCTGGTGCACTCATTTTGGGAATCACAGCTGCAGGTTTCAATGGTAAGCTTATTGTATATTTCAACTCAGTGCGTGTTTGGTGTGAATTATAAACTAGTTTATTTGACCAAAGTAGTTTATTTGACAAAAGTAGTTTATTTGATCAAGAATTGTCAAAAATATCATGCAAGGCAAAATTTTTGGTCAATTAAACCATTTTTGGTCAAATAAACCATTTTTATCAAATAAACTAGTTTATAATCCACACCAAACAAGCTCTTAGTTTCATCGAATTTGCTATCTCCCTTAGAAGCTCAATTATGTTGTCCCAAATGTGTGTCCCCACCAATAGAAAATGTACACATCATCAAATAAATATAAAATTAGAAAATGTATACATCATCAAATAAATACAAAATAATTTTGTATTTATTTGATGATATGTATATTTTATATTGGTGGGACAGTCAAGGGATACACATTTAGGACAACAGATTTGGGCTCCTCCCTTCGTCATCTTCCAATAAAAACTTTACATACTATTAAATAAATTAATTTAACAGCAAGTGTAAATGCATTAAATGTTGTCTATAATGATCTCATTATCTATTTATTTGATGATGTGTAAAATTTTTATATTTGGGACATCAGATCTGAACTCACTTAATGCTTATTTAGTTTTATTAAAATTTTGAGTTAAAATTAAGAATTAATTTAGTTACACATTTCATTAATTTTTATCAAAAAAATATTATAAATCTGATTATTGACAAACCAAGCAAACAAATACAGATACTGATTCTATTATTTTGAATTTTGGCAGATGTTACGTTGTATCTTCTTAGACGGTATCTGCACTTGACGACGGCAAGAGATAATACAAACACAACAATATTGCATGTGATTTCGTCCCATCCTCACTTATTCCCAAGTGGAACTAAACTTAGCTTTTGGGAGCGTTTCATTTATTAATGTAAGTGCTCCCTTTATAGTTGAAGACAAAATGTTACATTCTCTAAATATAATTTAATATCATGTATGGGAAATGATCTCTTCCACCAAGTTGGCGGAGGCGGAGGCGGAGGGGGAGGGGGAGGGGGGGGGGGGGTTATTTTGCCCACTGAATACTTGTCCAATGAGCATTGGACAAAATAAAAATATTTGATATTAAAGTCAAACACTTATCTAATACCCACTGAACAAGTGTCTATTGAGCAAAATAACTCCCCCCACTAAGTGGAGGAGATTAATTCCCTGTATGTATATATAGAATAAATTCAAATGGTCGTAAAATGAAAAGTACATATTTATTTATTAAGTAGAGTAACGAGTTCTTGTTTTGCAGAAAAGTAAACAAGATTCAAGGTCTCCAAAATTGTGTTGGATCTTCTAATAGATTCCGACACCAACAACAAATGTAGAGACAATTACTCAAAAGCTTTTGTGTAATGTTTCACTTAATGAGAGTTAAAACTAGTGTGTGTATCGCATTCCCCTTTAATAGACACAATCAAATTGTCTTTCAACAGCCCCATTCTCCTGCCCATAGTTAGCAAGAATTATCTTGCCCAATGCCTATGTGGCGTGCCCAGTCAGATCCAATGAGACATGCCACGTCAGCCCCCCCCCCCCCCCCCAAAAAAAAACAAAAAAAAAACATCAATCCCCCCCCAAACCCCCACCGTAGCGCGTGCCCTAATCTCTCCTCTCAAGACTCTTCTTCTGCTCTATTCACTACTGTCGAACCTGAAGCTGATTCCGGCCACCACCAACTTTACCTGTGAATGCCTGGCCGGACAACACATCAATCCCCCCCCCAAATCCCCACCATAGCGCATGCCCTAATCTCTCCCCTCAAGACTCTTCTTCTGCTATGTTCACTATTGCCGAACCCAGACATGATTCCGGCCACCACTACCTCCACCCGCGAACACCTCACTGTCGTTGTCCACCACCGCATCTTAATCATCTCACTGTATACAACTCTCTTTTTCTCTCATTTTTTATTTTTCAAAACCACAACAACAATGGCGGATCCTAGCACCCACGACTTCTGGAAGCTATCTACTAAGCCATCAAAACCCACCCAAAAATCACAACACCAAATCCTCCAGAATGTTCTCATGCCTCTATTGCTCTTCCCAAAAAAAAAATCTCCATTTTCTCCGGAGGGTCATCAACTCCGAACCCCATTTTCTCCAAAAAAATGACTCGTCCAACCACATTAACCTCGATCTGACACTCCGTTTGTGGTGGTGGAAGTCCGACGTGGTGGTAGAGGTTCGGCGCAGTGGTAGATGTTTGGCGTGGTGGTGACCGACTGGAGCAATTGATTTAGGGCAGAAATGAGAGATTAGTGGTGGGTCGTGGTGGTGTAGGTCCAGCGACTGAAGAGTAGTGGGTTCGACGAGATGAACGATGTGTGGTCGGAGATGCAAGAGTTGTTGAGACTGGAGACGAGGAGAGTGGTGTTCCCGGTGTGATGGGTGGTTTGGGGTGGGAGAATTTAGGCACTAAAGTTGGGGGAAATTTGGGGGGGAGTGATTGCAAGTAAAGTGGGTGACTGCTGGGTGGGGGACTTGGTGTTTGTTTTTGTTTTTGTCTTTTTTTTTTGGGCTGACGTGGTGTGTCCCATTGGATTTGACTGGGCACGCCACATAGACAGTGAGCAAGATAATTTTTGCCCACTGGGCAGGAGAACAGTGCTGTGTCTTTCAATTCTATACATTTTCGTTTTTTGTGTGCACGTGTATGTATTGAACAATCGAATAATTCAATGAATGACGCTCTCAAGGTTTTGAAAGCCAAAAGTTATAAATAGAATGTGACTAGTAGCTCACTTTTCGGAAATAACAACAATTTTAAACTATTTTAGATTTCTCATATGTCTATTTGTTTCTTGATAACTATCATTTATCAAGGTAAAAGATTATTTAGCACTTGATTGGTGAAACTTTTTAGCATATTTTAATAAAAAAATTGATGAAATGTATAGTTGAAAAGTTAATAATTACCCGTTTGATAGAGTTTATAAATTAGTTTATTTGACCGAAAATAGTTTATTTGACAAAAAAAATTTGCCTTTGTAGCCTAACATTTTTTACTATTCTTAATCAAATAAACTAGTTTATAAACATATAAATTAAAGTTCTAAGTCCCATAATATGTATAGTTAAAATAAATTGTTATTATTGACTTCAATTTTTTAACATATTTTAAACTCTATTAAACAAGCTCTTAAATTTTTTCACTACGTAACACATTATGAATGATCTTGTAAGATTTAAGTTCTAAACCTAACTTAATGCAATTTTTTTTTTTTTTGGTAATTCAAGTGGTTCTGGTGGAATTCGTACAAGAACATTTGATTGATGGTATGGCGGCCACGGCCAATGGTGGTGCCACCACTTATAATGCCCAAGGACACATGTCAGCAGCTCCAATGCAGCCAATTGCCTACGTGAATAAAGGTTTGTAATTTTTTATTTTTGTCTCTAGTTTTTCCTTTTTTTTATTTTATTATTATTATCACTATTTTATCTTAGCATCTTTTGTTCTCTATTTTTCTTGATTTCACTAAATATTATATTGATGATCATTCTTCTTTAATTTGGTCGTTCAAAAATGGTAGAAAAATATATGTTCTTTATTATTAAACACTGGTACATGACGTGCGTTGCACGTGATTTTATAACAACATTGAGATATATTTTTTTATTAAAATATATATTTAAAGAAATTAGATGGAAATTGTCCCTTACAAACAATTCATCTAAAAATACACAAAATACCAAATTAAATTATAAAACTCAAATCTTTTATAAATTTAATTGATCGAATTCAATTCCTCAATAAAGCCACACTTGAAATTTGTCAAAACTGAGAGATATAGCAAACTTGAATTCAAAATATTTAATTGACTTTGAGTCGCCTCACCTAAATTTTAAATTGTTTAAAAATAGAGTAATTTATTTATATTTAAGTTTAAATTATAAAAAATGAGAGTCGTTAATTAATTTATATTTTATTGTCAATACAAATAAAAATATGTTTCTCAATCATTGTAAATCATTATACTGTTTCATATAAATAATTCAAATTTTACACACGAACAATGTAGTAATTAATCAACAAGTTTATTAAAATAGTCCGAGACAAGAAATTTATAAGACAATTCCTTTCATTTTTAATCATAGATTAATTTAATTATTAATACGTATTCCTTAAATTCCAACCCCACCCCATCGAGCCACCTTATTCTTTCCAACTTTTATATTAAAGGCCTATTTCACAAAGTTTTTTATAAAATTTTGTAGGTCCTATGAAATGTGTAGTTAAAATAATATTAATTGAATGAAGGAATTGTGTGTACCTCAAATTCTATAGTAATTAAAGTAATTAAGATTTGAAGAATGAAAAATGGATGTTCAAAAATGTGAATGAATTTGAGATTTGGAGAAATCTATGGATGTATTAAAGAATCATATTCATGCCAATTATTAGAAGGGTAGATCAAAAGGTATTATTAAAACAATTTAAATATAACTTAAATAAAAATTGTTTAAAAAATGATTCTCAAATTAAGTGACATTTAATATATTATAGAAATAGATAATTGCTAATCTATACTACATATAAAAGTCCTAATATGAGAGAAATATTTATAGACGATATTGCCCCTACAAATAACTTATAATTCCTAAAATCATCTTTCAATTATTATTATTTATTTTGGCTTCAATTTAAATTATTTAATACCATATAAATATTGCATTTCGATAATTGAAAGCGATTTGCCTCTTTAAATTCCATTATATATTGTAATTAATGACAATAAATAAAATTATAATGCTAATAAGGTTTTTAATATATTAAAATTATTATCTTTAATTATAAACAATCAAAGAGTCAATCTTATTATGCACGAGAATTTAAGTAAATTTCTTCATCAACACAACAAAACAAGATGAATTTGGTTTTACATTTCGACTTTCTTATTATTGATTCATACTTTCTTCCACTGTTGTTCTTTTTTGTTTTTTTTTTATTATGCCAGGAATTTTTTTCCTCGCATGGATGGTTTTTAATCTTTGATAATTAGTTTAATAGTAACGTGGTAATAATGGATGTGTTAATTTTTCATGAATGATTCACTAATTTTAAGAATATATATGGTGGTAATATTCATTTAAATTTTGATTTCTATATCTTTTTTTTTATTTAGAATATTTGTTCGATGTAAAAATATTAATTATTGTGATAGTATTGATAACAAAGGAATTTAAGCTCAAATATGTCATTTTGTAAACAATTAAACATATATTTATTGAAGATAAACGAGTTACAACAAGGAGAATTGATGTTACTCTAACTCTTTCAAGCACGCAGCTGAGGAAGACATAACTTGGAAAAATTGAGTCATGCTATGTATAAGGTGAAAGTAAATCTCGCATAATAAGTGGTTTTATGTGATGAATTAAAATCTATTAAGAAAGAGATTGTCTAAATATCTGGTTGTTTTGAATTTTCTAGAAATTTATTGATATTTGAGATGGAATTGCTGGAAAGAATGCATGAAGAGAGAAAAAAAAATCCTTAGTTTATGGATGCATTAAAATTGAATGGATATTGCAAGAGAAAATTCTTCTTTATCTCATGTCAAAGAACTTTGAGATTCTTTTTCTGAGAAATAATTACCTAAAAAAGGCTAAATATTTTGTTTTTATGTGCTTTTTAGAATGATATAAATATAGAAAATCAATTAAAAATTGTGTATATTTACTATTTTCATGTATTTTAGAATTTTATACTAATTTTCATAAAAGAAAGTTACCTTTTTTGATATGCCATTATATATATGTTTTAAAATATAATTAAAATAGTATCAATAATATTTCAAACTCAACATTCACGTAGGCCATGTACTTTTTAATGAACCACCTATTTTACAAAGAAGTTTGAATGTTGTTCATCAGTTGGTCATAATCATTGATGAACTTATAATTAAAAATTAATTTCATTTAAGTGTTATATTCATCGATGATTTTAAAATTAAAAAATGATAATATTATTACAAAATCACGTGCAACGCACGTACTCTTAACTAGTGTTTTAGTAAATGTCCGCTGATATAACAAGAAAAAAGTAATTAGAGAAATGGTTCTTTTACTATGTAGCAAATTCTTTTGAGCAAAATATTTTTGTATTGGAGATGCTTTTAGAGTTCAATATTAAGATTGGATTAGCAGGGCCGGTTTTTTGCCGAGGCGAGTGAGGCAACCACCTCGGGCCCAAAACCAAAGCAACCCATTTTCATAAAAAAAAAAAAAATTTAATTACTAAAGTTGCCAAAAAAATATATATATATTTGTGCAGAAGTTTGAAGCTCGGCAAAGCAAAGTAAGGCAAGCCATATTCCATGAGGACCATGACTATTAGTTATAATTTCATCACATACTTTAAAATATAAAATAATTTAAAAAATACTTTTTATTTCTGTAACATTTGTTGTTACATTTGTTATGTTTGTTAATAACAAATGTAACACATTTATTATAATTAAAATAACAAATGTAACAAATTTTTATAATAAAAAAAGTATGACAAGTATTTTAAGAAATATTTTATTTATTGTGGTTATTTGTAAAAAAAACTCTGACTATTATTAATTAGTGACCCAAAATCGAATGGGTTCATTTTTTGGAAAAAAAAAATATTGAAAGCCAACCCTGCCCATGACTTGTCAAACTTTGTTTTGGGACCTAATTCTTGGATTTCGCCTCGAACTCCGAAAATGTCAGAACCGGCCTGCCACATGTATTACAAAATGTGTAAGTATTGGTTTATAAACGAATTTTTATTAGAAAATGCTTGTCCTGTCGCTATTATAAACGAAATCCTGTCGCTATTATAAACGAAATCCAAGAAAAGACTTAAGTTATCGCATCTCAGTGAAAGGCTCTGTTCAGTCCGAGAGGTAAAGGCTTGGAACAAGAGGATAGATGCCAAAGGGCACCAAATCCGGACCTTGTCGGAGGCCATAGTTGGCAGTGGTCGGTGAATATCACCTCTAGTAAACTGTTGCCAATGGTAGTTGTCATGGCAAATTGTTGGTGGTTACAAACGGTGATAGGTTGCCGATTTAATTGGTCTCTAGAATGTCCGGTTCTAGAATTTAAAAGAAAGGCATTACATGTATTTGATTTTTACATGTTGAACCATCTCTTCTAAAAAGTTAAACTATTAGATAGCAGACACATTTTCATAGAACTAAAAAGTCAGTTTTCTTGATGCAGTAGTTGATCCATTTGGAAGTCTATTTTGGAAAGCTATTCAACTAATCAGTAAGTATTATATATTGTTACATTGCTAGCACTACACATTTTAATTATATCCATTTTTAGAACTTTAAATTGATTTTGCAGCACCAAGGATCAAGCATGTGTATAACAGAAAGCTGACTCATAAGTATTCATTTGAACTAATAGAATTTGTATGCAAACAAGCTCAACAATTGGATAATTTACATATTCTACACTTCTTCATGGATGGTGGAGTTCTACATCAGGCCACAGCAGATGTAGTAATTGAAATTGTAGAAATATCATTGAAGTTTTTTCCAGATTTACTTTGGTACATATATAATAACCGTTCTATACTGCATTATGCTATTGAGAATCGGCGCTAGAAGTTGTTCAATCTTATGATAGACCTGATGGCGCAGAACACATTTGCTGCTTCCAAACTCGATGAAGTTAGTAACAATATATCACATTTGGCTGCCAAATTGGCACCATCTCCTCAACTCAATGCTGTTTCTGGTTCTGCTCTTCAAATGCAGAGAGAATTACAGTGGTTTAAGGTAATACTAACACCTTCTCTAAAAGTCTTAGTTGAATTTAGTTGTGAATCCATAAAATGAGTGGTTAAAATTAATTGTGCAGATTTTAATCTGAACCAAACAAACACTTAATAAATTTTCTGTGCAGGAAGTTGAAAAAATGGTGAACGCTGGCTTTAAGTTGGGAAGGAACTTATTAGGAAGAACACCGAGAGAATTATTCACAGAAAGCCACAAAGATTTGCTTGAAAAGGGTGAGAAATGGATGAAAGATACATCAAACTCATGCATGGTTGTTTCAACACTTATTGCCACAGTTGTGTTTGCAGCAGCATTTACAGTACCAGGAGGAAACATAAATGACAAGGGAATCCCATTTTTTTTGAAGAAAAATTCTTTTATGGTGTTTGCAGTATCAGATGCTTTAGCACTGTTTTCGTCGACAGCATCGCTACTTATGTTTCTATCTATTTTAACTTCAAGATATGCAGAAGAAGATTTTCTTATTTCACTGCCCAGGAAGTTGGTGCTTGGACTTGCTTCACTGTTTGTAGCCATAGCCACTATGATGATAGCATTTGGTGCGGCATTTTCGATTGTAATTGGTGAAAGATATGACTGGGTTTATATTCCTGTTACTGTATTGGCTTGTATTCCAGTGTCTTTGTTTGCAATATTGCAGCTTCCTTTGTTTTGGAAAATAGTCAAATCCACCTATGGTCCTGGCATCTTTCGACGACGGCGCAAGGTTAAGCACAAGTCAGCTTGAAATTGATTTACATCGGAAAAGCACTTGCTCAGAAAGAATTTTTATGGAAAATATTTGTAATTTTTTTTTTTTGAAATGTCAAATTAATGATGGAATAATTTTTGTGGACTATCATAATAATAATAACGGAGTTTTTTCTTCCATGAAATGATTGTTTGTGCAAGGTATTTTTAGCACTATCAGATAATGAATTAATTTACATTTTGAGAAAAGTCTTAAGATATGCCATTTGTTTTCCAGCATATTATCCATAACCATAAGAAATTTCACAGATCTAAAGAAAAAAAAAGTTTATCTTGAAATTTTATATAGAGACGTCGACACTTTTTCAAGGATATTGAAGTGAAAAATGGTCTTGTATTAGATTTTTCAAGGATATCCTCAAACAAAATGATCCTATTTGACCAACTCGACTGGTTGAGTTGACATGATTCCTCTTGCATATATATTTTATTCTTCTTTTATCTTCCAGTATTACTTCTTTTTCGTCTTTTGGTATATACACCAAGATTCATAAAATTCTTTCATTGACTATCCCCTCAAATTGCTTCAATTGTCACATAATGGGAACTAGAAAGTTTATACTACAAAAATTATTTCAATTCATGCTAATCTTCCATGACATGATTGTTTGCAGAAACCAGAAGACATTTCGTCCTAAGAAGAGTGCTCCATCCGGTAGCAAGGTTGATAATTGTCACCGTTTTCAATTTAAAAATTAGGAAAGATTATTCTTTTATTACGTGTTGTTTTTTCTTTTTCTGCTTTAGTTTGAAATTTGAAGCTCAAATCAACAAGCCCTATTGATCAACTGTGTTTAGTTTCTTAACAATTGTAACACAAAATAGGCTCTTGAATGATGCAGGGTTTGCAACTTCAGAAGCACATTGATGCTACCTTAGGTAGTGGCAACTTAAGGGAAGCTGTTCGACTACCCCCGGGGGAAGATCTTAATGAGTGGCTAGCAGTAAATAGTGAGATTTTTTTTTTCTGCCTTAATGTTTCATTTAGAACCATATCAAATTCATCTTCATGTATGCTTCTAGCATTGCAGTGAGCCATATATGGTTTCTACTAATATGATTTGTATAGAAACATATTTCTGAATTTCAAATAAGGGCGTACAGGTGTACTTACTGACACTAAAGCCAAGAAATATTTACCTATTATGCAATAAGGAAAGCAAAACTATTTAATAGCTACTAGAGGTCCAAAGACGGTAAGAAAACAGCCTTAGACAACATAGTAAGTAATCATCATTGTGCAATAGCAGCAATACAACTATACAAACTTCTCTTTGAGTGAACATTTTGAGCTTATAAGTTTTTTTTTTAATTGTTTTTAAATATATTATGACAGTGCTTAATTCGTAATCCACAATAAGTTGCTGCGTTACTGAATCACACTCAATTTATGGTATATGCTCAAATATCTCAAAAGTTGGCATGGATAATAAAGATGTTTGACATGTTCCATCCATGTAATAAGTGGTTTTAAACACATTTGAAAGATGAAGGTTCAAAATAATGGTTCTTGTTATGCGCTGTAGCCTGCAAGTCACAGAGTTATTCCAATTCAGTTAAAACTGAAACCAATGTCATGATACCAAATTGTAACATAACTAAATATCATGTTAGCATATGTAGATAGGTACTCCTGATGTTATCATCATGAGGTCCTCCATCCATAAGAAGGTTGCCATTCACAAATCAATGCGAGTCTATTGATAAACTTTGTTTTTGTCTGCCGAGCAATCATTGTTGTCTCATTCATGTCCTTATTCTCAGAATAATCATTTTAGTTCCTTGAGTGAGACTGTCTGCTTCCTATATCCTGTTACTAAGTTCAAGTATGTGCATATCTTGCGGATGTTCTGTCATAATCATTATCTTACATATGTTAAATTGGATACAGGATGAAACCTGTTAATTTTTGTAATGTTCTTAGCATTTGTTATCCTTTTTTGCAGCTCTTGACTTTTTTAATCTAGTGAACCTTCTTTACGACACTCTTACTGAATTCTGCACAGCATCAACCAGTCTCAATCAGAAAATAGCATTTGCCTAATATAATTGAGCTAGGTTATTTCGATCAAATAGATAAGCTTTTGGACTATGAAATCATGTAAAAATACTTGCATGCAGAACTATTGAGATACAATCCTTTGATTAGTCCCTATTCCCCATTATTCTCTAAATTTAGTGGGGGTTTCACCATTAAGAATTGTGCCCAAATGTTATTAACATTTCGTGAAGTCATAATATATTTTTGAAACTTTAGAGAAGTCATTTGACCCCCGACTGAAGCAAATGTAGCCCCCACTGATTGGGAGTGGATGAGTGCGGTTCAACCAGTTCCTAAGTTGTGATGCTTGACGTTATACGAAAGATGGTTAATATCGATTTGTACTATGGTTTTTTCGTCACATTCTTTTGGCATGTGTTGTGTGTGTGCACATATACATATTCATATGAAGAGATATAATTAAAAGATGTAAAATATTAAATGTGATGAGAGGTCATGCATACATTACCTGATTGTCATTTAGGATATTTTTTTTCTTTAAATTTGTTATTGGGACAATGCATGTGAAGATTTTAGTAGAAGTATCCAAGTTAAAGTATCACAAGAAACCCTTATAAATGCTCTTTTAATTCTTTTTTTTTTTGGTTTTTTGTTTTTTTGCAGTTGGCATGTGCATTTGCATCCACAATAAGTTCTTTACAAACTTCGGTTTGTACACGTATGAATACAGATGGGCTGATGGAATTACCATAAAGAAGCCGATTGAGGTCTCTGCTCCAAAATATGTGGAATATTTAATGGATTGGATAGAAGCTCAACTCGATGATGAGTCCATTTTTCTCCAAAAGTTGGGTAAGTGGTTTTATGCTATTCTTTTTGACATTATGTTCTTGATAAAGACACTATTTGTACTAACCATTGATTTTCTACAGGTGCAACATTTCCACCCAACTTTCAGGATGTTGTGAAAACCATATCCAAGCGATTGTTTCGCGTGTACGCCCATATCTACCATTCACATTTCCAGAAAATTGTGAATCTAAAGGAAGAAGCTCATCTTAATACTTGCTTCAAGCATTTTGTTCTCTTTATGTGGGTAAGTTTATCAAATTCAAAATGCTTATATGGACATTATGTCTTTGATGCATCACATTTTTGTAATCCAGTATGCTTTGTAGAATTTCAGTCCTACATTAGGCTTCTATTTTATTAAATTTTCTCAATTAGAAGCAACTTGTGCTCCTACTCTTTCCAAACCACACCTATGTTGTCCTACTCTGTTTCATCAGTTTGTTGTATTTAAAGAATTCTCAACTGTTGTGTTGCATTTAAAGAATTCTCAAATGTTGTGTATATCTTCATCTCAAGAAACATCTCTATGTGTACTCTTGTATATTTGATCACTCCAAGTCAGTCTACGCCTTTACAGCCATTTCTGCTTGATACGGGTTCCAAAGAATGGAGTTCTTGGAATTTTGTTGTGGGGAGGGTTCGAGACCAGTTGCCTTTTCTTTTAACTTTCGCGAAACATCTATCATGATATGTAGAAGATAACGAGTTGGAAAAGTGTGAAATTACCGTTTCCTCCAACTTATATATATCTACTAGTACGCGTGGAAATCAAACTATGATGAAGGCTACTAGAATGGAAAATGTATACTATGCAACTACGACTATTATAAGGAGAAATAACTAAGATGTAAAAAAGTTTAAAAACAGGATTACATTCTCTTTTATTAGATTCATGATTTAAGGCCTCTGAGGACTGCAGTGCTTGGGACTTTGTTGTGGAGAAGGGTTGAAACCATTGGATTTTTCTTCTATCAGTTTATAGAACTTCCTTTGTACGCTATGTGTATGGAACAAGTTGGCAACCTGTGAAATTAATATTTTCTCCAACTAATATTTGTCTTTTAATACGAGTAGGAATCAAACTTATTGCTAGATATAAGTACCTTTACAGCATCTGGATTGTAAATGTTGATTTGGGGGCTTTGTATATTGTAGTTAATTCATTCAAATGAAGTGTTTCCCTTATAGTACTACGTTTCTCCCTTTGCTCCTACAATTTTGTCAAAGTACATGTTGAGTCTCTGAGTCATTGGTTTTTAGATCGTTTTTAGATCTAATATGGAAATGGAAAGAACGATAATTTTGATGTTCGAGTCCTCTTTTTTCATATTCAATTAGTTATATCAAATATTTAAAAGCGTTGTCTCGTTGATTGACTTCAATGCCGGAATTCCGCTTAATTGACAAAGGGGAGCTTGCACCTCTTTATGAGCTTGTTGAGTCCATTTTACAATGTTAGAATAATCATTTTGCTTTTCTATTGATTTTTTAGAATAATCGTTTTGCTTTTCTATTGATTTTTTTTTTTTTCAATTTTCTGGCTAGCTTATCTGAACATACTCGAGCTTCTTTTTATTTTCACTTTGACGAAGCCTATGCTCGCACACAGTTCATCTGATCTCCTAATCCCAACCTAACTAGGGTAGCATTTGGGGAACCCCGAGTCCCACAAGATCGCATGGGACTATGCGATGGTAGATTATCTACTGGTGTTAAACATGCTACAATGGCTCTGTTTTGATGTATAAAACCTTTGTGAATACTCTTGTTCTTGTTCTGTTTAATAGGTAAACAACCTTAAACATTTTTGTGTTACTATTTATTCATTTGTCTTTACTTGAATGAGATGTCACATTTGAAGTGCTGCATCCCTCTTAATGATGTTGATGACAAATATGTATAATTATATATAAGGAGGCATTAATTTGGTTTCCTTCTATTATGGCACCTACTCTTATTTCGACTCTCATACAAACTGTTAGGGGCATACAAATTTGTTGTAGCTTGCCTTCTTTCTTATTTTACGGTTATATAAAATTTGTATGTAGGATTATAAGTTTCGTCGATTGTCGCGTGCCAAATATATGATCATATGGAGACGCCTAATCAAGAATAGTCGAACGGTGACAATTTACTAATGCTTGAAAAGCAGAGGCCCAAATTTTGAATACATTACAAATGAGGATTCTCATCGTCCTTAGGTACACCAAGAAATTCGACAATGTTGAGTTGTAGCATATAAAGGGCAAGTGTGGTTGTGCATTAGAGTTAGAGGGAATTGGACAAAATAACTACTCTTGAACGTGAGTTGAAATAATTTTGAAAATTTTGATCAAATAGCCGAATTTTTATACCAACTCTACCATTTTTTTGAACTGTCAATGCCACACAAATCAGCATGAATATATTCAAGAGGAAATCTAGAGTTATTAGACAATGTTGCCTAACACAATATCAAGACACGTTCATAGAACTTTAGGCCTGTAATAATATCTATTCCGAGCGAACTTGGATTTTTTAAAATTTGTAGGTTCATTTTCATATATAGGTTTACCAAGCATGTATTAAAACCTATTTATGACAATTCCCTTAATAACCACCAATGTTCAGAAAACCGGACCGGCCATCGACCCGAAAAAGGCAACGGGTCAAGGGTCAAAAGGTCGAACCGAGTCGAACCGAGGTCGAACCGTTTTCAATTAAAAAATTAAAAATTAATCTAAAACTCTTACAAAATTTCTAAAAATAAGTTATTTGTAAATAAATCAACATTTGTAGACAAAATTACTCACAAAACTTGGCTTTAAATAGAGTTTTTATAAGTTTTAATTAAAAAATAAAAAAAAATAAAAAAAAAATCCGATTTTTGCTGAAAACCGGACCGGTTCAACCGGGTTTTCCGGTTCAATCGGTAAAAAACCCAGTTTCCGGTCCGGTTTTTAGATACCCGGTTAAAGTGGAAAACCGGACCGGTTTTCGGACCGGTTCCCGGTTTTTCCAGTTGAACCGGCCGGTCCGGTCCGATTTTCTAAACAGTGATAACCACCAAAGAACCCTTTACTATACCTTCAAAGTGTATATCCTCGAATGTTCTATAGTGATAACCAATTACATCATGCAAAACGCCAGAGATACCTAAATTTCCAACCCTAATCACAAAACATGAATGACTATTCTCCATATAGACTAACTGAGTTGATTATGTCGTTATGAACGAAGACACGGCACAACATTCACTTGCGAATCTTCTTCCAACTCAAGGGGAATGAAGTAGTTGACTAATTTAAGAAGGACCAACACTTTTTTCCTATAAATTTAAATGTTTTAATGCGTTCACAGTTTTTGGATTGATTTTTGATTATTAATAAAATTTGAGGGCTTTTTCATGTTCTTGTGGAATTTTGGGTATGCTTTGCGAATAATCAATATATGTTCGAAGTGCATTGAGATCCGTTTGACAGGGATTATAAATCAAAAGTAGTTTATTTCAGCAGTATTTTTTTACTTTTCAAACTAATTTTATCATGAAATACATATATTATCCTTAAACAACAAAATATCATTTTAAAGTAAAAAAGACAATTTTGTCATTTTACATTAAAGTGATTTGAAAAGTCAACAACTTTAACTCAAATAAACTAATATTTATTTATAAACTAGTTTATAATATTTGTCAAATGGTAATCTATGTCAAACGAGTGCTGAATCTTTCTTGTTGGTGTATCCATTGTTATCAGACTCGGCCCGGACATCGACCGGGACAAGGAGGTGGGTCACTGGGTTGTTGGTTCAACCGGTGATTCGATGGTTGAACCGATGAGTCAATTCATATCGAACTGATAAATCTACTTTTGTTAAATATAACATAAAATCATGATTATTACATTCTAATAAATAAACATTATATTAATTTTGTTATTAAATATCACCCTACAAGTTGAAATCAAACAAAAAACTACATATATAGTAAAAAATCATCACCATCACGAATGTATTTAGCAAAATAAGTACGAGACTACTAGTATTATCAACTAATTCTTGTAAAAAATAACATAAATTATTATACTTCATTACATTAACATCTTATTAATAGAGTGGAGAAGAAATTGGTGCATCTTTTAGATAGAATAGGGTAAGAAGAAAAATAAAAAAATTCATTATACAATGAGCCGGACAGGTCACCGGGTTTGTTAAAAAATCGGCGGTTTTTCTGAATTATAAACGGTTTAATTGTTGGGCGGTCCAATTAAGAGAATCGGACCAGTTGAGACACCGAGTCGTCGGTATTCAGGCCGGTCCGAATTTGATAACTATGGGTGTATCACTTGAGTCTGGGTTTGATAACTATGGGTGTATCACTTTCTTTTTCTTTGTTTAATGGTTTATAACCTCTAAATTTGTCATTTCACTTCTACATCATTTTTCCGTACAGCCCACATGTCTTATGCATCATTCTATATATATTATTTTTTCTATAAAATCAATATCGTGAATGCATGATCTTGAGTAAGAACATCCTTCGACATCTATAAAATGGGCCACTATATATATACCTTACCTGTGGAACACTTCTTAAGTTATTAGCAATTTTTTATCAGTATTTGTTTGGAATTTTACTTTTTCCAACAGTGATTATACGGAGATGATGCTTAACTTGGAATCCAATTTTTGCTATATATATATATATATTTGTTGCAACAAAGTACAAACTGAAAGCAGAGAAATGGCGACTTCTTCCACCATGCAAACTGACCAGCCGGCCGTGGAAGAGACGATGGATACTAATCCATTCTTGTTTGTTGACAGAAATGACGAATTCAATGCACTTCAACAAACGCCTCAGTTTTTTGCGCCGCCACCCGCAGGTCCTCTACACCTGCCATCGCCTCCCCTGGATCCTTTCCAGCTGCCACAACATCCCCTGGGTCCTCTTCAGCCTCCGTCGCCTCTTCAGCCGCCGCCGCCGGGTCCTCTCCAACTTCCTCAGCCTCTCCTGGGTCCTCTACAGCCGCCACCGCCACCGCCACTGCCTCCGCTAGGTCCTATCCAGCCTTCAACACCACCCCCAGGTTTTCTCCAGCCGCCGAAGCCGCCGGGTCCTCTCCAGCTGCCTCAGGCTCCCCTGGGTCCTCTACAGCCTCCGCCTCCGCTGGGTCCTCTTCAACCTCCAACACTACCCCCAGGTTTTCTCCAGTCGTCGCCGCTGCCGGGTCCTCTCCAGCTGCCTCAGCCTTCCCTGGGTCCTCTACAGCCGCCACCGCCTCCACTGGGTCCTCTCCAGCCCCCAACACCACCCCCAGGTTTTCTCCAGCCACCGCCGCCGGCGGGTCCTCTCCGGCTACCTCAGCCTCCCCTGGGTCCTCTACAGCCTCCACCTCCGCCTCCGCCTCCGCCGGGTCGTCTCCAGCCTCCACCACCACCCTCAGGTTTTCTCCGGCCGCCTCTGCCTCCGCTTCCGCTGGGTCCTCTCCAGCCTCCAACACCACACCCAGGTTTTCTCCAGCAGCCGCCGCCGCTGGGTCCTCTACAGCTGCCGCCACCACCCATGGGTCCTCTCCAGCCTCCACCACCACCACCACCCCCAGGTTTTCACGAGTCTACGACTCCTCTGGGTCCTCTCCAGCCTCCACCGCCTTCCATGGGTCCTCTCCATCCTCCACCGCCTTCCATGGGTCCTCTCCATCCTCCACCACCCCCAGGTGCTTTCCAGCCTCTGCCGGCATTTCCCAATGTGCCTGTGCCAGCCTACAATCCACCCCGTAAGGCTTGAAAAACTTGCTATCAAACGTGCATGGACTGTGAGACTTTTCTCCTGTTCTTTTGTTGAATTATCAGTTTAGGTCACGGTTGACAGGCATTATAAACCAAAATAGTTTATTTCAGCCATATTTTTTTATTTTTTAAACTAATTTTAACATGAAATACTTATATTACCCTTAAACAACAAAATGTCATTTCAAAATAAAAAGAACAATTTTGTTAATTTACATTAAAGTAATTTGAAAAGTCAAAAATTTCAACTCAAATAAATCAATATTGGTTTGTAAACTAGTTTGTAATGTCTGTCAAACTGGTGCTTATTCTATTAATTTAACCGGCAATCGACATCACACCCCCTCCCTCTCTCCCACACGTTTTATGCACACGTAACTAATTTTATGCACATGTTTCGTATGATTCACAAATTACTATAAACTTGTTATTCACATATTTCATAAGATCCACAATTTATAAAACAATTAAAAAATGAATTCACTATTGTCAAATATGCAAAAACATTATCTAACTGGAAGTTGAAGAAAGGAACTCGACTCTATTGATTCAATCAGTTGTTTTGGTAATTTTTTACAATCTGATTGTGCAAACCAGGGATTGAAGTGAACCTGAATTACTACCAACCCTTGCATCTAGCGGCAAAAGAAGGCGACTGGAAAACTGCTAAAAGATTCATAGACAGTGATAATACTGCACTGACAGCAGTAATATCAATCCAAGGAATGACAGCCCTTCACGTGGCGGCGAGCAGCTCCCACTCGAAATTTATCGAGAACCTGGTGGAGCTGATTCCCGCGGAGGCCTTGGACGCTCGGGACGAAAGGGGCTGCAACGCCCTCCATTATGTAGCCATAGGAGAAGCTGTAAATGCTGCAAAGGCATTAGTGGACAAAAATCCTTCACTGCCTCTAAGTATGGAAACTTTAGGAAAGACCCCTCTTTTCTTTGCTGCTTATTGGGGGGCGCCTTCAAAAAGCAAGGAAATGTTATGGTACCTTTCTACCGTAACTACAAATGATTTTCCCAGCTATCCCTTCACTGGTCCGTGGTCTAATGTACTCATTTTGGGAATCACAGGTGCAGGTTTCAATGGTAAGCTTATGAACTTGTATATTGACTGACTCGGAGTATAGATTTGTTATCTCAAATATAGAGTAATAATCTCTTACTTACGGTGGATATGAGATGATTTGCCCACTGATGATGTGGACTGATGTGGCATTATACACAACTGTGTGTGGACACAAATGTGTACACACAGTGGGCAAATGATCTTCTACTCACCGTGGGTAAGAGATCATTACTCCTCAAATATATATCTGCTTACTTCTAATAAAAAATTTACAAATCGTAAAATAAATTAACTTAACAGTAAAAATGAATGTTTTAAATGTTGTCTATAATGATCTCCCATCTATTTATTTAATAATGTGTAAAATTTTTATTGGAGGAATAACTAAAGAAATATATATTGGAAATTTCATATTTGGACTCACTCAATGCTTATTTGGTTTTATTAAAAATTTGAGTCAAAATTGACAATTAATTTTTATAAAAATCTAACAAAACAAACAAACACGGATACTGATTCTATTATGTTAAGGTCGGAGCTCAAACAATGGAAATGAATCTCAAACCATAACATTAAACATAAGTTTTGAGCTGGAATTCAACATAATAGCTCAAATTCAACACCAATTCGATTAATTTCAAACGAAAATAGAAATGAGATAAGAAATGATATATGAAACTTGAAGAAATAAAAGGAAAAGTTGAATTGAGGAAGAAGAAAACAGAATTTGCAGAACAATCATCCAAAATTTGGGTTTCCCTCTCAATTCTATTCTATTTATATTTTGTTTAAAAAACGTAAAATCCTAATTATAACTTATAAGCAAAAAACAACTTATAAAAGCATAAAATGCATTCTGGCAACAACTAACGATTGAAACAATGCCGTCTTCATTAATGAATACGATGCCGTTTTATTCCATTAAAACAGTGTCGTTTCCATTGTCTTCAAATGTTGGTTAATTCCGTTGGCTACAGTTCTTCTTCTCCATTTCCCTCCAATCTGCTGCTGTTTCTGTTATTGCCTTGATCACAACAACCCCCACCCTTAAACAAATCTTGTCCCCAATGTTTAAAATATGGATAGTTCTTCAAAATTTCTTCAGAATCTTCCCAAGTTTCATCTTCAGCCAATTGCCCTTTCATTTAACCAGCCAGTGTGTACCAACAATGTGCCACTTTTTAAAAAATTTGGTCTGTAAGATTTCTTCTGATTGTTTCACTTTCTCTTCTGAAACATGGTAGTTTTGCAACAATCACTGTTGTGTCCCCTATCTTCTTTTTTAATAAAGATACATAGAAAGTTGGGTGAATTTTTGTTTCCACTGGAAGAAGTAATCTGTAAGCTACTGCCCCAATTCTCTTCTCTATCTGATAGGGCCTATAATATCTTGGGCTCAGTTTTTGGTTAATCTTTCTTGCCACTGATTGCTGTTGGTAAGAGTGCAGCTTCAAGTATACCCAATCTCCATCTTGAAATTCTCTTTCAGTTCTTTTCTTATCAACATAAGCTTTCATCCTAGCTCTAGCATTATCTAGGTTCTCCTTCAATTGCTGATTCATTTTGTATCTGTCCCTTAACAAGTCTTCTACTGCAACAACATTGGTTTGCTGATAAGGTCCCAGTGCCAGCTGAGGAGGAGTAATTCTATATAATGTCTCAAATTGTGTACTTTTAATGGCTGTATGATGAGTAGAATTGTACCACCACTCAGCTAGTGACATCCACTTGGCCCAAGCCTGAGGTCTGGAGTCATGCATCTTAAATACATCTCCAGACACTTATTCAACCTTTATGTTTGTCCATCAGTCTGTGGATGATATGCAGTGGTGAAATGGAGTTGAGTTCACATGAGCTTAAATAGTTCTTACCAAAAAACACTTGTGAATATCTTATCTCTGTCTGTCACCACACTCTGAGGCATTCCATGCAACTTGTAGATGTTATCCAAGAACAGTTGAGCTACCTTTTGGGCTGTGAATGGGTGAGTCATTGGCAAAAATTGCCCAAATTTGATGAATTTGTCTACAACCACTAAAATCACATCCTTCCCTTCAGATTTTGGCAAACCTTTAATAAAATCCATGGATATATGACTCCAAGCATGTTGAGCTTCAGGTAAAGGTTGTAACAATCCTGGATACTGTACATGTTCATCTTTACATTTCTGACATACCTCACATTGCAGCACCTCTCTCTTTATCTCTTGAGTCATTCCTGGCCAACAAAAGTGCTGCTTAGCCCTAAATATGCTTGCTTGTACCCTTGAGAGCCCACCGTTCTGTGAAGCATGTATGTTGTTAATCAGTTTTTGTATGATGTCACCTCACTTTCGTACACATAATCTGTTCTTATACTTCAGCATCCCATTCTTATATTGATACTCTACCTTTGCAGCTGGATCCAACAATGATGCTTGTATTTTTTCTTTAGGCCATTCATCACTGTCATAGCTGGTTATAACTTATAGTATCCAAGGTGGTGTGACTTGTGTTATGGCATATATCTCCCCAATAGTTTCTGTTATTCTAGATAAAGCATCTGCCACCAGGTCTTAGCTCTCTTTTTATACTGAATCTCATAATCCAGTCCTAATAGCTTGGTTAACCATTTCTGTTGCAATGGTGTGGTAATTTTTTGTTCAAGTAAATACTTTAGAGATTGGTGGTCAGTCTTCACAATGAAGTGATGTCCCTCCAAATAATTCCTCCACTTGGTTATAGAAATAACCAATGCTAGTAGTTCTTTCTCATAGATGGACATTCCCAACTTGGTAGTCCCAATGGCCTTGTTGATATAGGCTAGTGGCCTTCTGTCCTACATCAAAACTGCTCATATCCCACCATAATAAGCATTTGTTTCAACTACAAATAGTTTCTCAAAGTTAGATAAGGCTAACACTAGAGTTGAACTCATAGCTACCTTCAAGTTGTTAAAGGCAGATTCTGCTGCTTCATTCTAAATCAATCTGTCTTTTTTCAGCAAATCAGTAAGGGGTCTTGCCAATGTGCCATAACCTTTAACAAATTTCCTATAGTACCATGTTAAACCCGAAAACCCCTCAGTTGCTTGAGGTCAATTGGTTAAGCCCAATCCTGCATAGCCTCAATTTTCCTAGCATCTGTTGATACCTTTGTTCTGGATATTATGTGGCCCAAGTATTCAATTTTGTCTGTCCAAATAAACATTTACTGTGTTTAGCATACAACTGGTGTCTCCTTAGTAATTCCAGTACTACTTTCAGATGTTCACAATGGCTTTCCAAACTCATGCTATAAACCAAGATGTCATCATAGAACACCAAAACAAAATCTCTCAGATGCACCTCGAAAATATAATTCATTAGACTTTGGAATGTAGCAGGTGCATTAGTCAATCCAAAGAGCATCGCCTTAAACTCATACAACCCTTGATAAGTCTTAAAGGTAGTTTTGTAAATGTCTTCAGTCTTAAAGATAGTTTTGTAAATGTCTTCAGGTCTGACTCTAATATGATGATAACCAGACCTCAGATCAATCTTGGAGTAATACCTAGCTCCATATAATTCATCTATTAACTCATCTATTAATGGCATAGGGTATTTATCCTTAACTGTAAGGTTATTCAGTTGTCTATAGTCAACACAAAATATCTCCAAGAGCCATCTTTCTTCTTTACGAGGAGGACATGAGATGCAAATGGGATGTTGCTAGTTTGTATAATTCCATTTTCCATCATTTCTTTCACCATCTTTTCCACCTTAGTCTTCTATATGAAGGGGCATCTGTAAGGTTTCATTCTGAATGGTGGGCTCCATCTTCATCTCTCCAGGTGTTTTGTGGATTTGGAAGTATTTGTTAGCTTTTCTCACCCACTCTCTTGGATTTTATCCTCCAAATTGGGAAAAATATATTTTGGATAATTTGGTATTCATCCTTATATCATACCCTCCCCTGTTCATTCTTCCTTCACCACCACCATTCATCCCTACTATACTTCATCCTTCATAGCTGGTCCCAATATTGATCTCTTCCACTTGTTTATCTCTAGAGACACTTAATTTAGCTAGCATAGCTACAATTGAATTGTATTTCTCATTTATTTCATGCATATAACTCTCAACCTTCTCTTGCTTACCACATAAAGTTTTGAGTAGTTTCTCTAATGAATCAACTTTGCCAACCAAAAGTGTGTAAGCAGCTCCTAAATCACCTATATCCTTATCTAATCTCGTCCAGAGGTCATTGTATGTTTTTTGTTCGGTTTCCATCTTCTCAGTCACAGAATCGTCTCTCTAATACCAATTGTTATGATTGGAGCTCAAACAATGGAAATGAAGCTCAAACCAGAACTTAAAACATTAGTTTTGAGTTGGAATTCAACATAATAGCTCAAATTCAACACCAATTCGATTAATTTCAAACGAAAATAGAAATGGGATAATAAATGATATATGTAACGTGAAGAAATAAAAGGAAAAGATGAATTGAGAAAGTAGAAATAGAATTTACAGAACAATCATCCAAAATCTGGGTTTCTCTCTCCTCTTTATTATAATTATATTTTGTTTAAAAAGTGTAAAATCCTAATTACAACTTATAAGCAAAAAACAACTTATAAAAGCGTAAAATGCATTCTGGCAGCAACTAACGACTGAAACGACGCCGTCTTCATTAATGAATACGATGCCGTTTTATTCCATTAAAATGGTGTCGTTTCCATTGTCTTCAAATGTTGGTTAATTCCGTTGGCTACTGTTCTTCTTCCCCATTTTCCTCCAATCTGCTGCTATTTGATCATAACATATTATTTTGAATTTTGGCAGACGTTACGTTGTATCTTCTTAGACGGTATCCACACTTGGCGATAGCAAGAGACAAAACAAACACAACAATATTGCATGTTATTTCGTCTCAACCTCACTTATTCCCAAGTGGAACTAAACTCAGCTTTTGGGAGCGTTTCATTTATTCATGTAAGTGCTCCCTTTATAGATGAGCTATAATTGTTGAAGACAAAATGTTACATTCTCTATATATAATTTAATAACATGTATATATATATATATATATATATATATATATATATATATATATATATATATATATATAGAATCAATTCAAAGGGCCGTAAATTGTAAAGCGCATATTTATTTATTATGTAGAGTAAGGAGTTCTTATTCGCAGAAAAGTAAACAAGTTTCAAGATCTCCAAAGTTGTGTTGGATCTTCTAATAGATTCCGACACCAACAACAAAAGTAGAGATAAAGGTGGCAAAAATGGGCTGGCCCAGATAACCTAGAATCTAGGTCGGGCCGACCCAATAAATAGTTGATCAAGTAAAAATCGAGGATATTTGACCTGATACAACTAACCCACCGAGTTAATCGAGTTAATACCGGGTTGACCCAATTTTTTTGGACAGGCCCTATAAATTTTTTTGACTCAAATCACCCACCCCACCCCACCCCACCCCACCCCCCTTTCTTATTTCCAGTATGATCTCCAGCAACATGGGAGAATTTTTACCGGCCCCCTTATTTTCGACATCAGCACCGGCAACAAGGAGAGAAACTTCCCTCGATTTCGCAAAAAATACTCCTTGGTTTCACGACGGGAGGGGTCCCCCCGATTTGGTGGGGTGGGTGGGGTGAAGTTTTTTATTTTTTATTTTTATTTTTTAATTATTTTGTAAAAATAAATTAAAAATTTATGTTGGGCTGACATAGTAGCCCCTGTAATTCAAAATCAGATTGGGTTGGTCCAACAAATACGGGCCCGTGTAAAATTGGGCTAGGGTTAGTCATGTCCAAATTTGTATAGTCCGTCAAATTTTGAGCTAGGCCGGCCTGTATGGCCCATTTACCACCTTTAAGTAGAGACAATTAACCAAAAGCTTTCAAAAGCTTTTGTGTAATGTTTCACTTATGAGAGTTAAAATTAGTGTGTGTATAGCAATTCCCCTTTGATAGACAGAATCAAATTTTCTTTCAATTCTATACATTTTCATTTTTTGTGTACACGAGTATGTATTGAACGAGTATGTATTGAACAATCAAATAATTCAATGAATGACACACTAAAAGACATTCACAGGGTTTTGAAAGCCAAAAGTTATAAATAGTATGTGACTAGCAGCTCACTTTTCAGAAATAACCACAATTTTAAACGATTTTAGATTTCTCATATAACTATTTGTTTCTTGATAACTATCATTTATTGAAGTAAAATAATATTTAGCACTTGGTTGGTGAAACTTTTTAGCATATTTTAATAAAGAAAAATTGATGAAATGTATGGTTGAAAAGTTAATAAAAATTGTAAGTTTATGAAATGTGTGGTTAAAACTAATTGTTAATTTTGACTTCAATTTTTTAGCATATTTTAAGTTCCACTAAACAAGCTCTTAAATTTTTTCACTACGTAAAATATTATGAATGATCTTGTAAGATTTAAGTTCAAAGCCTAAAATAATGCAATTTTTATTTTTTTTGTAATTCAAGTGGTTCCGGCGGAATTTGTACAAGAACATTTGACTGATGGTATGGCGGCCACAGCCCGTGGTGGCGCCACCACTTATAATGCCCAAGGACACATGTCAGCAGCTCCAATGCAGCCAATTGCCTACGTGAATAAAGGTTTGTAATTTTTTATTTTTGTCTCTAGTTTTTCCTTTATTTATTTATTTTTATTATTATTACTATTTTATCTTAGCATCTTTTGTTATCTATTTTTCTTGATTTCACTAAATATTATATTGCTGATCATTCTTCTTTAATTTGGTAGTTCAAAAATGGTAGAAAAATATATGTTCTTTATTATTAAACACTAGTATATGTAACATGTGTGTTGCACGTGATATTGTAATAACGTTGAAACATATTTTTTATTAAAATATATATTTAGAGAAATTAGATGGAAATTTTCCAAATTTTCCTTATAAACAATTCATCTAAAAACACACAAAATACTGAATTAAATTATAAAACTCAATTTTTCCATAAATTTAATTGATCGAATTCATTTCCTCATAAAGCTATTTTTCACCGAGAAATACTAAACTTGAATTCAAAACATTTACATGACTTTGAGTCACCTCACCTAAATTTTAAATTGTTAAAGAATAGAGTAATTTATTTATATTTAAGTTTAAATTATAAAAAATGAGAGTAGTTTATTAATTTATATTTTATTGTCAATACAAATGAAAATCATATTCAGTGTAAATCAATATACTATTTCATATAAAGAATTCAAACTTTACACGCGAACAATGTAGTAATTAATCAACAAATTTATTAAAGTCGTCCTAGACAATAAATATATAAGACAATTCATTTCATTTTAATCATAGATTAATTTAATTATTAATACGTATTCCTTAAATTCCAACCCCCACCCCATCGAGCCACTCAGCCACCCCATCCTTCCCAACTTTTCTCTTAAATGCCTATTTCACAAAGTTTTTTATAAAAATTTTAACAAATTTTGATAAAAGTTGATTAAATGTGTGGTTGAAAAGTTATAAAAATTGTAGTGTAGTTAAAATAATATTAATTGAAGGAAGGATTTGTGTGTTCCTCAAATTCCATATTAATTAAAGTAATTAAGATTTGAAGAAGGAAAAATGGATGTTCAAAATCGTGAATGAATTTGAGATTTAAGGAGAAATAGATAAATGTATTAAAGAATCATAATCATGTCAATTATTAGCAAATTAACTATTGAACTGTAGATCAAAAGGTATTATTAAAACAATTTGAATATAACTTAAATAAAAATTGTTCAAAATTGATTCTCAAATTACGTGACATTTAATATATTATAGTAATAGATAATTGCTGATGTTTTAGTAAATGCTAGGTGATATAACAAGAAAAAAGTAATTAGAGAAATGGTTCTTTCACTATGTGGCAAATTCTTTTGAGCCAAACATTTTTGTATTGGAAATGCTTTTAGAGTTCAATATTACGATTGGATCTACTTCGATGTATTACAAAATGTGTAAGTATTAGTTTATAAACGAAATTTTATTAGAAAATGCTTGTCCTATTGCGATTATAAACGAAATTCAAGAAAAGACTAAAGTTAGCGCACCTCAGTGAAAGGCCCTGTTCGGTCCAAGAAATAAAGGCTCGGAACAAGAGGATAGATGTCAAAGGGCACCACATCCGGACCTTGTTGGAGGCCATAGTTGGCATTGGTCGGTGAAGATCACCTCTAGTAAACTGTCGCCAATGGTAGTCGTCATGGCAAATTGTTGGTGGTTACAAACGGTGATAGGCTGCTGATTTAATTGGTCTCTAGAAACACAATGTCCGGTTATTATATTTAAAATAAAGGCCTTACATGTATTTGATTTTTACATGTTGAACCATTTCTTCTAAAAAGTTAAACTATTAGATAGCGGAAACATTTTCATAGAACTCAGAAGCCAGTTTTCTTGATGCAGTAGTTGATCCATTTGGAAGTCTATTTTGGAAAGCTATTCAACTAATCAGTAAGTATTATATATTGCTACAGTCTACACACAAATTTTAATTATATCCATTTTTAGAACTTTAAATTCATTTTGCAGCACCAAGGATCAAGCATGTGTATAACAGAAAGCTGACTCATAAGTATTCATCTGAACTAATAGAATTTGTATGCAAACAAGCTCAACAATTGGATAATTTACAAACTCTACACTTCTTCATGGATGGTGGAGTTCTACATCAAGCCACACGACATGGAGTAATTGAAATTGTAGAAATATCATTGAAGTTTTTTCCAGATTTACTTTGGTACATACACAATAACCGTTCTATACTGCATTATGCTATTGAGCATCGGCGCGAGAAGTTGTTCAAACTTATGATAGACCTGATGGCGCAGAATACATTTGCAGCTTCCAGACTCGATGAAGGTAGAAACAATATGTTGCATTTGGCAGCCAAATTGGCACCATCTCCTCAACTCAATGCTGTTTCTGGTTCTGCTCTTCAAATGCAGAGAGAATTACAGTGGTTTAAGGTAATAACCAACACCTTCTCTAAATGTCTTATTTGAATTTAGTTGTGAATCCCATAAAATAAAATGAGTGGTAAAATTAATTGTTGACTTTTATCACAGCTTTTTAGCAGATTTTAATCTGAAACAAACAAACACTCAATAAATTTCCTGTGCAGGAAGTTGAAAAAATGGTGAACACTGGCTTTAAGTTGGGAAGGAACTTACTAGGAAGAACACCGAGAGAATTATTCACAGAAAGCCACAAAGATTTGCTTGAAAAGGGTGAGAAATGGATGAAAGATACATCAAACTCATGCATGGTTGTTTCAACACTTATAGCCACAGTTGTGTTTGCAGCAGCATTTACAGTGCCAGGAGGAAACATAAATGACAAGGGAATCCCAATTTTTTTGAAGAAAAATTCTTTTATGGTGTTTGCAATATCAGATGCTTTAGCACTGTTTTCGTCAACTGCATCGCTACTTATGTTTCTATCTATTTTAACTTCAAGATATGCAGAAGAAGATTTTCTTGTTTCACTGCCCAGGAAGTTGGTGCTTGGACTTGCTTCACTGTTTGTAGCCATAGCCACTATGATGATAGCATTTGGTGCAGCATTTTCGATTGTAATTGGTGAAAGATATGACTGGGTTTATATCCCTGTTATGGTATTGGCTTGTATTCCAGTGTCTTTGTTTGCAATATTGCAGCTTCCTCTGTTTTGGAAAATAGCCATATCCACCTATGGTCCTGGCATCTTTCGACGACGGCGCAAGGTTAAGCACAAATCAGCTTGAAATTGATTTGCCACGGAAAAGCACTTGCTCAGAAAGAATTTTTATGGAAAATATTTGTATTTTCTCCAACTAATATTTATCTTTTAATACGAGTAGGAATCAAACTTATTGCTTGATATAAGTATCTTTACGGCATCTGGATTGTAAATGTTGATTTGGGGGCTTTGTATATTGTAGTTAATTGATTCAAATGAAGTGTTTCCATTATGGTACTACGTTTCTTCCTATCCTCCTACAATTTTGTCAAAGTACATGTTTGAGTCACTGAGTCATTGGTTTTTAGATCTAATATGGAAATGGAAATAACGATAATTCTGTTGTTCGAGTCCTCTTTTATCAAATTCAATTAGTTATATCAAATATTTAACAGCGTTGTCTTGTTGATTGTCTTCAATGCAGGGATTTCCACTTAATTGACAAGGGGAAGCTTGCACCTCTTTATGAGCTTGTTGAGTCCATTTTACAATGTTAGAATAATTGTTTTGCATTTCTATTGATTTTTTTTTAAAAAAATTCTGGCTAGCTTATTTGAACGTATTCGAGCTTCTTTTTATTTACATCTTGATGAAGCCTATGCTAGCATACAGTTCCTCTGATATCCTAAACCGAACCAAACTAGGGTGGCATTCGGAGAACCCCGAGTCCCACAAGGTTGCATGGGACTATGAGCGGGTTGATTATCTACTGTTGTTAAACATGCTACAATGGCTCTGTTTTAAGTGTAAAACCTTGTGAATTCTCTTGTTCTTGTTCTGTTTAATAGGTAAACAACTTTAAACATTTTTGTGGTACTATTTGTTCATTTGTCTTTTCTTGAAGGAGATGTTCCCTCTTAATGATGTTGATGACAAATATCTCACCACTATAGTGAATGAGTAAATTAATATTCATACTTTCAACCAATACGACGTAGTATTGGTTACGTAATGCTGGGGTCATTTCTCTCTCCCCCAACATCTTCTCCCCAAATCGCAAAACCTTAATTTCAAATGATTTATGCCAATTTGTCCAAATCTTATTGAAATCCTTACAAGTCTAATTTGGTTTCCTTCTATTGTGGTACATACTCCTATTTCAACTCTTATACAAACCGTTAGGGTCATACAAATTTTTTGTAGCTTGCCTTCTTCCTCATTTTACGGTTATATAAAATTTGAATGTAGGATCACAAGTTTCGTCGATTGTCATGTGCCAAATATATGATCATATGGAGACGCCTAATCAAGAATAGTCGAATGATGACAATTTACTAGTGCTTGAAAAGCAGATGCCCAAACTTTGAATACATTACAAATGAGGATTCTCGCCGTCTTTCTTAAGATTAATCTGCTTGTTTGTACACCAAGAAATTCGACAATGTTGAGTTGTAGTATATAAAGAGCAAGTGTGGTTGTGCATTAGAGTTAGGAGGGAATTGGACAAAATATCTACTTTTGAACGTGAATTTTGAAATATGTCTAATTTTGAAAATTTTGATCAAATAGCCAAATTTTTATACCTACTTTACCATTTTTTTGAAAAGTTAATACCACACAAATAAGCATGAATATATTCAAGAGGAAATCTAGAGTTATTAGACAATGTTGCAAAACACAATCTCAAGACACGTTAATAGAACTTTATGTCTATAATAATATCTATTCCCAGCGAACTCGGATTTTTAAAATTTGAAGGCCTACGTTTCCCAAATGTCCTAATATTTTATGCCACAATTTTGTGGATTCATTTTTCATATAGGTTTACCAAGCATCTATTAAAACCTATTTATGAGAAATCCCTTAATAACCTCCAAAGAACCCTTTACTATACCTTCAAAGTATCCTCATATGTTCTATAGTGATAACCAACATCATGCAAAGCACCCAAGATACTAAATTTTCAATCCTTATCACAAAACATGAATGACTATTCTCCATATAGACTAACTAAATAGATTAATGTCGTTACAAGACATCGGATGAAAACACAACCACTACAAGAAAAATAGCCTTTTGCAACAAGCGAAAAATGTTGTCATAGGTCTTTCGCAACGTACATTCGTAGATTACGTCCTTTGATGTTGTCGAAAAGTAGATGTCTGTGGCAATATATAATGTCTGTTGTGAAAGATAAAAAACGTGTTGTCATTTATATTTTAGTAACGTACGTATTGATTTTAACCATACGCATTTGCTTGTTGTGGTAATAGTTGATGTGTGTGGTCTTTTAACAACGTGCAATTGAATGTTATCTTTGGGTTTTAACAACAGTAAATGCATGTTTTCGAATATTTTTAACAACGTTCCAATGTACGTTGTCGAATTGTTTTAACAACGTTCTAATGTACGTTGTCATTTTATTTTAACAACGTTCAAGTACCGTTGTTCTTTATTTTCACAACATTCAATCGCGCGTTGTCTTTTCTTTTTATCAACAGTTAATGCCCTTTGCTTTATATATAGTGTTTTCTTTTCACAACGTTCAAATGCACATTGTCTTTTCTTTTTAAATTTTACTTTCTCAATCATTAAAATTAAAATTGCATTATATGATATATGTACAAAATTCATTCCATACAACCTAATTAGCCATTAAATGAAATTTATGCAATATCAATAAAATGTGGCTAAGGAAAACAAATTAAATATATTATAAAGTAATAGAATTTGTCATACAGCCTAAAAGTTTCTTTAAACATGATATAAGTTTCCATCAAAATCTAGCAAAATACACATCTTCTTGGAAGTTTCTTGCAATGACACTTTTAATTTACCAAAATCTAGCGAAAAAAACATGATACGTAACGCCCCGAATCAATAAAAATAATGTCCAACATATGTCCGAAGATTCTTGTTCACAGCTTCTAATAGATGACCAATGTCCAAAGAGATGATTACTGCAAAATAGAAATAAGAGACAAATTAAAATCAACAAATTGCACCTATGATCTACTAACTGCACCTATGTGGAGAGTACCAATAGATAGCTACGAGAACAAATCTACTTAATGCCAGTTGCGGTCCTTTTGCCTGACTCCGAACACGCATGCAAGTATTATCTTGTTTCGAAATGATAGCAGAACTTATATAAGTAAATATAACTACAGTGACTATATTTCCGGTACAACATAAACGTAGATTAAAAATCTATTCATTCAACATAATTTGCAACTTCACCACCAAAGAATCCCCAAGTTTACAAGAAATATATGCTTTCCCTACAAAATTTCCGCAGACAAATTGAGATTTGTCTACGGAATTAACTTTTCTCCACAAATCCATTTTTTTGTAGGGCCATGATTTGTTCTGAAATGTTCAAAAGTATGATGACTTGTGCCCACAAACATATGTATTTGTCCCGACAAAAAAATTAGTTAGGCAAAGCATATCTTTTGCCGACAAAAAGAAAGACCAATTTGTAGGGTATTATTCAGAGGGAAAATTTTTCGATTTTTTTTTTTGTGGTATTTTTAGTGCACAATATCTATTTTGAAGGGAAAACTATAATAAATAGAAATTAAATATAATATAATTAAAATTAAAATTAAAAAATAACAAAACGTGAAAACCTAAAATTTTCCCTCTTCATTTTCCAATTTTTCCCTCATCTCTCTCTGCCTCATTAATCTCTCTCTGCCTCATTCTCTCACCTCTCTTATCTCCCACAATTCACTATCTCTGAATTAGCCGCCGTGGCCACCACTGCAGATCAACCCATCACGCCACTCACCGTGAACCAGTCTTGCAGTCGCCGTCTCTTTCGCATAGGTTAGTTTTTATGCCCTTAAAATTTCTTTTTTCATATTTAGCCAATAAAATTTGGATTTTATGAAGAAAATTGGGGTTTTTAACTGTGAAATTAGAAGTAGCACTTGATGAATTTTAATTATGAAGAAAAGAGGGTTTGGGGATGAACCAGGAAAAGATTTCCAAAGATTTTAATTTGAATTTTTGTTGTGCGATTTGTATCATGATATTTTGTCATTTTCCCTTTTCGCAAAGTAATTTATTATTCTGACTTGTCAATGATGGATGCACAAAGTTTTGCCAGCCAAGTTCTATTGTTTTCATAGCATTTTATATATTTTATCTTTATGTTTTTATTTCTCTATTTTTTCAATTGCCCTCTTTCTTTATTTTCATTTATGCACATTAAAGTAGCTTATTGAGTTTAGCGATTTGAATTTACTAGATGGTGGGTTTTAAATTTGGAATCTTGATTGAAGTTGATATTTTCACCACCTAGGGAATTTCCATCACATTGCTTGTAGTAATAGTGTTATTGCTGTGGTCATGTATAAGAGAATGTTCAATTATGATCTAGATGAAATGGCAAATTACCTTTACATAATTGCACAAATTGTATCTGCTAGCATTGCTGGTGACATGGTTCTTGCGGCTGCTTATGCACATGAGCTGCCTCGTTATGGCCTTGAAGTTTGGCTCACTAATTATGCTGCTGATATGGTTGCTTCCTAACCTATCTGTCAATTTTTTTCCGCATGACAAATTTAAAATTTCTTACACTTGTTATTGGAAACTAGCTTACTACACTGGACTTCTGTTGGCCCACCGACTTCTCTAAACTCTTGAAATGGATGAAGAGTATGAAGGAAATGTTGAGGTAACTACTATTTTCTCTCTTTATCAGTGGTTGCTTGCAGGGATACATGCTTGTGTGCCTATGAGTTATGGAGATCCTCGCGTGGAGTAATTTTTATTGATTACTTATTCCTTGTAGGCTACCGGAGAGGATTCCCCAATTGAACCAGCTGAAAGTCGGAGGCCTTTCCACACACTCTTGGATGTTGGCCTTATAAGAACAACAACTGACAACCGTGTTTTTGGTGCCCTCAATTAGGTAGCATTCCAGCTCTTTATGTATTGACATTTGGAGTTGTAAAAGTTAAAAATAGCTCTCCGAATTGCTTTGGTTCTAAGCCTAACATTCATAAGGACTAAGGCAATTCCTGGCTACTAAAGTTAACAATTCTAAGACTAACTCCTAATTTATGAGTAACTACAATATTGTTTCATTGTCATATAATTAATTAAAATATATATGCTTGTTTTGGATGGATTAGTGAGTTGTTTTGTATCTTTGATTATAGGAAGCATTGGATGGTGGACTTGACATCCCACATAGCGACTAGAGATTCCCCTCTTAATTTGTTCCTCTGAATGTGCAGACATTAATGGAAGACCAGCCTGAGAAATACCAGACTCACTTTAGTGAGTACATTAAGAGAGGAATCGATGAAGATGGGTTAGAGGAGATGTACAAGAAGGTCCATGCGGCCATTCGTGCTGATCCCACACTAAAGAAATCTTAAAAGCAGCCACCTAAGGACCACAAGAGGTAAGGCATTTTTGTGGGACTGTGTTATTATTCTTCGTGATCAAATAGGGGTTTATTGGCTTTGCTAAGTAACATGTATTCTTGAACAATTATTGTGTTTTCTTGGAATTGTTCGATGCTATACAACATGGATTCACGTTATTTAGTTGATCATATCCTCAGTTAGTAACACAAGTTTTTTTTTGGTTTACTTCTGCAGATACAACAATCTTAGTGAGGATATGTAGCATATCTAATTTACGAGGACAAGGAGTTATGTTTTTTTTTTAAGATGTATTACAATTGATTGATAGAGCTTATACTCTTTTTAAGTTTATCTTAGTGAATGGTTTTTATTTGTATTTTGGTACAATATATTGAATTTAATGTTATATTGATTGACACTAATGAAGTCTTAATTTAATTTGCTGTCTTTTTTGCATCTTTATATTATTTTGAAGAAGGTAAACAGAATTAATATAATATAAAAAATTATATAAAAATAATTAATTTCTCCCTACAAATTCTATTATTGTTGGAAACAATAATTTACTTAGTCCACAAATACGCTTTTCGCACAAATTATCATTTGTAGTAAAAAGTAGAAATTGGCCCACAAAATTTTTTCGACACAAATTTATTTGTAGGGAAAAGTACGATTTAGCCTACAAAATAATTTTTTTCTTATGTCTACAAAACTTGTTTCGCGGGCCAAAGTGACTTTAGCTGACAAATAAATTTGTCGAGAAAGAACATAGACGACAAATTGTATTCGTCTCTAAAGGATTTGTATGGAGAGACTTTAGCACACAAATTTCCGTCATTTGTCATCTTATACCTTTCCCCACGATGTTTGCCCCACAAACGTCCCTACAAAAAAATTTCGTCTGGAAAGGTTTTTCCCCACAAAAAATAACTTTTCCCTACAAATTTATTTTGTATGCGGAACATAAATTTCTTGTAGTATTGGAAGCAATCAAAAAAATGCACTAAAAACAATAGTTTCTTAGGCACAACCAAAATTCACGTACATAATCAAATAATAACATAGGCAACATGCTCAAAGCTAAATACACATAATAAACAAATAACCCAAACCCAAACCCAAATAATGGATACTAATTAATATTATATATATTGTTCGAGAATCAAATATAAATGTCGAAAAATGGATAGTGTGTATCGTGATCAATAGCATATTTAGTTCCGTAACTTTGTCAATGAAGCTTTGTCATTATTAGTTCTCTCTCGAATTCTTATTGAATTTTGTTTGGACTAAGCATATAAATTTCTTGACTTTACTGTTTTTAGTTAAATCGTGCTAAAGAAATGATTTTACTTACTCTAATATTACAATATGCACAGGAAGACTTCTAGATTTTTAATTCATTAATAAGAAAACAATCTTACTGTAGGTCTAGATGGGCTAAAGAATGTATGTCTGGCATCCAAGTTACCCGTGGTTGCAATCGGTGGCATCAGTATTTCAAATGTACAACCTGTAATGGAATTAGGCGTCCCAAGTCTGAAAGGTGTTGTGGTTGTGTCTTCTCTTTTCGACAGGGAATCTGTTTCGAGAGAAACCCAAAATTTACGTAGAGTGTTGTTGGCTCATTAGGATCAACTCGTTGCAATTATTTCATTTCTTCGACTTTTGGCATGTATCTTATTTGTTTTTGGACATTTAGCTCCCCTGTTTGAGCTAATCTGTACAACAAAAATTGTTGAACGTAAAGTATAAATAAATTCTTTTCTCCCGTTCTAAAAAGAAAAAAAAAAGACTCGTCTATAGAAGTGGGGATGCATTTAGGTTAATCATCTTAGCTCAAGAAAGAAGTAAAATATGCCAAATCTGACTATGAGAATTCCAACCAGCATAGATTCCACTAAACCCTAAACTTAAACTTGATACTAATATAAGCATTATGAATGATAAACTAAAAACATGAAATATTGTATTATCGTGTGATACTTAATTGATTGTCCAATTAATGCTTGGACTACCTAGCACAAAAATTTCTGTTAACTAGAAAGATCAAAGTCTGTTGCTATGTTAAGTTTGAGAAGGACCAAAAACAAAATTTGTAGACCTTTATAGACATGAATTCCAATCTAAGTGCTGAATGAAAAACTGAGGCGTACACATGAAACGAGATTTCAAAGTTGAGCGAAAAACCATATGCAAGAGTTTTGTCATTACAACAAGAGTAAAAAGAAAAATACAAAGGTAAAACAAAATACTTAACAAATATGTAGTTATTTTGAATAGATACGGTTACTTGAATTGGCTGAATCAACAGAACCAGGGGTGTTATGAAAGAAAATATGGCAGAATAATCGAAATTTCCTCTTGAAATTACTAGTGAAGCAACACCTAATGCAAATAACACCCCAAAATACATTATTTGCACTATATGCGGAATAAACCCCTTCATTTTCTTCTTTCTCAAATGAGCAAATAGGTGAGTGGAAGCAAGCGATTGAAACCTGATGCTTTCACAGGATTCTGCATTGTTTGCCTTCACAAAAAGAACTGATGGAAGGACCTAAAACAAAATTAAAGGTTTATATGCAGTGAAGATCGTAAGCATACTAAAATAAAAGAGATACTTTCGAGAATACTCCACGGAAATTGAGAGAGAACATTTCATAACTGCAATTTTGGACTACTAGCTTTACCTGAGCAACATAGCAAAAGACTAACTGAATGACGTGCACATGAAGAAGGAAAAGACACAGTTCAGTGAAGAATTTAATGAAATTGTACCAAAGAAAAGTACTTCACAGACATCCTCCACTTACTTTTTCCTTAACAGAGGTTTAACTTAAAAAGTCTCGTAAACAAAGATCATATTTGGTAGTTAACGGGCATACAATCCATAACCAGTTCCAGCACCTAGGAAATTAATGGAAAACCCTAAACAATAGTGTCAGCCAATGTTCCTTGGATAATTACATATAAAACTAGTTACACTACTGGAGTTGTGCTCTCCAAGCTTAAAAAGCCTAGTTTCCAATTCAGATCAGCTTGCATATAGAACATGGAAAAACTAGAAGGCGGCAAATAAAATGAAAAAAAAAAGCAACTACTACAATTTTTAAGTTATACATACCAGCAATCCAATTATGAATTATTGCAAGATCAGGAGACAATGGGAACTTCCAATTTTCTATGAAAAGAATTCTAAGTTCCGTAACTATGAACCTTACCCCATCTTGAGTTCTTTCAATTCCATGCGGCTGGCTGCCATTAAAATCAGTACATCAATTCAAGTAAATTTCTGATCTTCAGATTAATTTCAGAAATAGAGACAAATGGCAACGTTTGAAAATCAGTGACTCTAACCAAGACTTTTCTCCTGCTGATCTCGTTTCTTCTTCTGCAACTCGTATTTATATTTACCGCAGAATCATAAAAAGCAACACATCAAATCATCAATGCACTTCAGCAATTAAGAAATCGTGACAAGAAATAGATAGACACTGGGCGTGGATATAAATACATAACATCCTTAATTAACCACCGCGGTATTGTAAATTTAAGTAGCACTTAGCTATATACATAACAAACTGCTATTAACTGATCATATTGTCAATGTTTTAGCAAAATTTAGATAGATTAATCCATTTAATTTAATTAGCTAATAACACCAAATTTGCTGAGACAATTAGTAGAACCGAATAGTTAGTATGTATGTCTTACTTGTAATCCATTCTTCTGACGACAACTGGAGGGTCTGCATGTGGAGATAATATCACCTAAAATATAAAAGCAAGAAAAATACATGTGTAGGTTGAAGACGACAGCAATTTCCCATTTTTATTTCACGTTACTTGAGTTAGGTTGAAGACGACAGCAATATGAACATTTTTAAAGGAACCTTTAATTTAACTACTCAGAGTCACAAACATTTATAAAATCCAACGAATTAAGTATACAATCAATAAATTGTGAATCAAATATAACAAATTAACACGTCTCAACACTCAACAGTCAACTCTCAAATTAGGAAAAAATATGAAAAAATATTTCTAGCCAACTAAAGAAATCAACGCATAAATTAAGTTATTAACCCAAACTCACAATATTCAGGCTTCAATCAACATTAGCCATAAAAAAAATCAAGAAAAACTCAAAATATATATACATACATACATATATATATATATATATATATATGTACATATATATATATATATGTACATATATATATATATATGTACATATATATATATATATATATATACATATATGTACATATATGTATATATATGTATATATATATATATATATATACATATATGTACATACATATATATATGTACATATATGTACATATATATATGTACATATATGTATATATATATATATATATGTATATACATATATGTATATATATATATATATATATATATATATATATATATGTACTGACTTGTGGGCTGTGGCGGCTGGAGCGAGACCGAGGGGCGGGGTTTCTTGTTTTTAGAGAGAGAGAGAGAGAGAGAGAGAGAGAGAGAGAGAGACTAAAGACTGAAGTCACTACAAGAAATTTTACTTTTAACGATGCGAATTTTGGTGGTAGAAAGTCATTTTTAGGTTGTTTCGTCGAAAAAGGGTCGTCGAGAGACTTTATAAGACCAAACTTTTCATCGTTAAATGTGAAATTTCTTGTAGTGAGTGTCCGCTGCCGTCGGGCACCAACGACTGAAGATTGAAGCGGTGACTGAGAGAGAGAGAGATTGAGACTCAAATTGGATTATTGGATTCTTGTAGTGGATTTAGGGATACAAAGGAGATGGATAAGAGAAGTAATCAAAATCAACCGTTAGGAGATTTTTTCAAACCCAAAAAAAAAACACAGTCTTCACTCCCAATAATTTTTTTTTTTTTTCAATTTTCTCATTTTTCTCCTTTCGAGTTCTCTTCTTCTCCACCATTCTTCTCCAAATCTTCATCATTCTTGTCAAACTTGTTCTTCCTATTAATCTTTATTTACTTTATAACGATCAATTTCCATCGATCAGCGGTATACTAGTTTAGGTTGGAGTCAATAAATTAGTTTTCTTGGACATTGATTTTAGTGGAAATTAGCCCCTTACTCTATTTTTCAAAAAAAATTGAATAATACGGTTACTTTTTAAAAAATTGAAAAATAGACTTCTTTAATATATCAGAATATGGAATGGTAAAAATGAAAAATTAATTACTACAGTGCCTTAAACCCTATACCTCTCGTTTTTTCTCTGCAATTTCAGACGAAAATCCCTCAAATTCCTTTGCTAATCCATAGTTTTTGTCTGTTTCTTCTTTATTTTAACACTATATTGTTAAATATAGTTGGAGAAGGCGAAAAATCGTTGCAGAATCTTCAGGAATGAAGAGAAAATGTAGTTCAGTCGAATGATCTTCAAAAAAGATGAAAAATATTGTACAACCAAAGGTTAAGTTCGATTTATTCTTTATTTCTATATTTTTTCGATTGCTTTAATTTTTACATTTTAAGAGATTTTTTGCTTTGTGAAATCGAATTTGTGTTTTTTATTATTATTCAATTGATGATGTTGCCTTTAGAAAAAATCAAAGACAATGGTTGCTGTGTGAAATTTTTACATTTTTAGGGATTTTTTGTGTTGTGAAATTGTTTAACTGATTGATGATAGTGCATTTAGGAATCCAATAACACATTGTAACCATTGCCAAATCAATGATATACGAAAATGAGATTAAAGTGTAATTTGATGGTATTCAAGTTCACCAACCTGTTTTTTGAATATATCCTATATGAAAATATGTCCCTTCTGGTTTGATATGTTAGTTCATATTCCAAATACAATAAGTTTAAACATGCAAACTAACAAATTGATGGTATGATTAATGTTTTTTGATATGTGTGCCAATTTTTGATATGTTTATCACTTTTTTGAGATGTTTATCACTTTTTACTTAAAAAGTGACAGTAAGTATGAACATCCAAACTAACAAATAGATTGTATGATCACTGTTTTTTTAGATGTACGTCACTTTTAAAAAGATCACTGTTTTTTTTAGATGTATGTCACTTTTAAAAAGATCTATATCACTTTTAAGAGATGTTTGTCACTTTTTGGAGATGTTTGTTATTTTTTACTTATATAGATACAATAAGTTTGAATGTGCAAACTAACACATATATGTTATGATCACTATTTTTTGACATATATGTCACTTTAAAAGAGAAGAATGTAACATTTTTAGATCTATAACATTTTGAAGAGATGTATGCTACTTTTTTAAGAGATGTTTGTCACTTTTTGAAGAAGTTTGTTACTTTTTTTTACTTAAAAAGTGACAGAACATGTCACTTTTATTTAATATATAAATACAATAAGTATGAACATTCAAACTAACAGATAGACTGTATGATCACTGTTTTTTGAGATTTATGTCATTTTTAAAGAGATCTACGTCACTTTTAAGAGATGTTTGTCATTTTTAGAGATATTTGTCCCTTTTTACTTGTATAGATACAATAAGTTTGAATGTGCAAACTAACAAATAGTTTTTATTATCAAAGTTTTTTTAGATATATGTCACTTTAAAATAGATGAATGTCACATTTTTAGATCTATATCATTTTGAAGAGATGTATGTCACTTTTCGGATATGTTTGTCACTTTTTGTAGATATTTGTCACTTTTTACTTAAAAAGTGACATATCATGTCACTTTTACTTAAAAAGGGACAGTGTGTGTCACTTTTATTTAATATATGTTCATTCTATAAAATTATTATTTAACTAACCATCTTTGTTATTTTTTTGTAGGATTGAGAGCTATTGATTTCCTAGACCTATTGGTTTCCTGGTAAAGTCACCTTCTACTCACCGCATATGGTGATCAGAACCTTGAATGACAAACTTACTGAAACTCAAAAGCAAATGTTTATGAAAACATGCTTTGGACTATATCTTGATTTAAAAGAAACGGTGATTCAGGCTTAGTTGATTTACCAATTGTTATTAAGGCAGGTGAAGCAACAAAATATAAATGAATTATGGTTTAACATCAGTGGCAAACTAGTTAGATTTTCTGTTGAAGAATTTTGTCTAATGTCTGGACTTCGGTGCGTGGGTAATGGCGATTTTACCAAGTACCGAATGTGTAATAGTACGATTAAGGACAAATATTTCAAGAAGTGTGATATCATTTCAACAGAGTGTGTTGAAAATGTGTTTAAAGAGTTTCCATCTGATACTATTGACAAGGATATGGTGGATGTTGGTCTTATTTATCTTATTTTATCGTTCTTATTTACCACATCATACCATAAATGTGTTGATGATTCAATTTTTGGACTTGTTGAATCGGGTGAAATGGAATTTCTTCCATGGAGGAAGGAGTTAGATAGTTTGACTTTGATGTCTCTTAATGGTACATTCAGCAAGAGGATCATGAAGTTAGATCCTTCAAAAAAAAAATTGGAGTATAGGCTTAATGGTTTTCTTCTTGCTTTCCAAGTTTGGATATACGAAACAATTCCCGCAATAGCTGCAAAAAAGTTTTGTGTGAAGTACAAGCCACACTTATTTGGATTTTGAGTTGGAGTTCTAATGTGCATTTGACATCGTTACAATTGCACAAACGTATTTTTGACTTGATTAAAGTAAACTCTATTTATTATTTATGCAATTTTTCTTTACATTTTTCATTACTATTTGTTATTTTAAATTTATGAATATGTATTTTTGTAGATAGAAATTAATGATGTTAGGATAACTGACACGGAGAAAGATGTGGCATACACTAAGGGGTTGTTTGAGAATTACAAATCTCAAGAGCAAAATCCTAATGACGATGACAACTTTGAGCACCTATTATTCATCAGTCGAAGCTGATGATTACAGCTCAAGAACTATTAGTTGGCGATGACAGGTCTTCAAAGTTGAAGAAAAAGAAGACAGTTGAATTTTTTGAGCATTTATTTACCTTTTTATACTTTCTATATCTTTTTTGTTTGTTGTTTCTTATTATTATGTGTTTTTCTCTGCTTTGTGTATTTTCAGAGACATTTTAAATCGAATGAAGAAATATTGAAATGTTTAGCAGAGATTGAAGTGAAACTTCAATCAAATGAAGAAGTTTTGAAATGCCTGGTGCAAATTGAGGTGAAAGTTGAATCAAATGACATTATTTTGAAACGCTTGATAGATATAGAGTTGAAAATACAATCAAACGAAAAAATTCAGAATCGACTAGCTGAGCTTGAAATCCAAGTTCAATCTAATATTCAAATTGAGAAACAAATAAAAGAACTTGAAGAGAAAGTAAAATCGAATGAAGAAATTCTAGAACTGGTGGCAAATATTGAAAGCAAAGTGAATGACTTGCAAACGTTGAAGGTATGTCACTTTTTTAGATCTATGTCACTATTTTCAGAAATGTATGTCACTTTTTATAAGATGTTGTCATTTTTTTAGATCTATGTCACTTTTTGGAGATGTTTGTCACTTTTATTTTATTTTTGTGAAAATGTTGAGAGAAATGGAATAAGAGGATGACAAAGTTGATGTAGTTGATTTGGAAGTCCAACAACTCTAAATGTAATTTTTAATAAGAAAGTGACACTTTTTGCTATGTCTCTTTTTGCTAAGAAAGTGACACAGTGTGTCACTTTTTACTATGAGTATGTCCCTTTTTTAAAAATGTATGTTACTTTTTAAGAGATTTATGTCACTTTATAGATATGTATGAGATTTTTTTATTTATTCTTATGTCTAGAATAGTACAGAAAATGCTGCTTATGATACAATGGACATAAAAAAGAATGTAACTGAGTGTCCTAATTTTTCATTGGGTATTGAGTTTGATTTGACTGAAAAAGTATTGAGAGCCAGCTGAAACTAATGTGGAAAATGTATTGTATTTTTAATTTGATATTTACTTTTTTGTTATTATGCACTATATAATGTGACTTATTTATTTTTGATTCAGTCTATTGATTAAGATATAATAAATTTTAATGAAGAGGATTGGAAGATTGTTGATGATGTTGCTGCTCATATTTTAGCCAAGATGTATTTTTTTTCACATTTTATTTTGTGTTTTTACTTTGTTATATTTGTTTTTTGCACTGCAAAAAGTAATTTTTCGTACGTTTTTATTCAGAATGTTTGTGCATCATCGTCTAAAACCTGTGAGAATGATGTAAATGATGATGATGTTGAATTAAAAGATGAGGATTGGCAAAAAATTGATGAGATTGCGGCAGCTGTTTTAGCTAAACATAAACTTCAAGAGGCAATTGTTTGTTTGATTATTTTTCATTTGAATGACTTATTTTTGTGTTTCTCCACAATATAACTTGACACTTTTTAAAATTTTTGCAATATTTTAGACCGATGATGAAGTCACTCTGGATGCAACCCTGAAGAGGCAAAATAAACCTGCCGCACTTCTTCAGTCCCCATGCGTTAATCAATATGATTCTACGGTGGGAACTTCTACTGTGAAGCGTGTGGTAAAGGGTACGTTTGCATTCAAAGTTGGGTTGTGTCCCCCATACGGACCAGATGTGGAAATATTTGAGAGTTGGTACAATGAAGGGTTGGTGACGAAAAACAAGTAAGTATGTGATATAATGTCACTTTTTAATAAGAAAGTGACACATTATTTTTATCCAAATGTGTTTGTGTAAAAATTAAATCAACCATAGAGAAGATTTTTTATCCAAATGTGTTTGTTTAACTTCCATACATTGTTTTGTCTCTTTTTAAGTAAAAAGTGACATAGCATGTCAATTTTTAGGCAAAAAGTGACATAGCTGTCACTTTTCTATCCGAAGCCACAATTAATATTCAAGACAAAAAAATGATTCATTAATGTTTGATCATGATCAATAATTCATGTCACTCTATAATGTACAACAAATATCAATTTAAATCTTACAATTAAACCAACCACATAGAAGATTTTGATCCAAATGTATTTGTGTAACTTGTATGTATTGTTCTGTCACTTTTTTAAGTAAAAAGTGACATAGCATATCACTTTTAGGCAAAAAGTAATAGAGCATGTCACTTTTCTATCTGAAGCTTCAATTCATATCCAGGAAAAAAAAAATACATTAATGCTTGATCTTGCATAATTCATGCCACTCCATAATTCACAACAAATATCAAGTTAAATCTTGTAATTCAATCAATCACAAAAATTTTTTTGATTCAAATGTGTTTGTGTAACTTGTATACATACTCTGTCACTTTTTACTAAAAAGTGATATCATGTGTCACTTTTTACTTTAAGTATGTCACTTTTTATAAGTATGTCACTTTTTTAGTAAAATGTGACACAGTATGTCACTTTTTATAAGTATGTCATTTTTACTAAAATAGTGTCACTGTATGTTACAAATTTTGTACAAGTGTAATTTTATGTAACATTTCTTTTTTGTAATACAGAGTTAAACATTTCAATGACGAGAATATTACGATTAACCCATGCTTCTACTTTAGTGATATTTCAATCTCTTCTAAAATGTAGTGGTATGAATTAGTGACAACCAATGAGGCTTTGGATGATACGGTAAGTTTTTGTTTGTTAGTTGTTTGGTTTAAGATTTATGTATATAATTTATTAATACATTGCTGATTCTTTTTATACACTTATTTTGTAGCATATAGATGTGTGTTTTTATTATCTGCAGAACATGTTAAGGCATGGACATGGTATAAAAATCAATACTACAACTACGGACTTTGCCTTTGACAGCTAAGTTAAGGGGTTGTATGATGATTTTTCATAGGATCCACTAGTCCTTGTCAGGCAAACTTTTCTACTCCCATATCCAATTGGATTGTACATACCTTGCAACACAAGTTGGCGAGAAGTTGACCATGTTCTTATGCCTTTGAGGATGTATAACTCGGCTCGTTGGATTCTATGTCATTTTGACATCAAGGAGATGTATTTGAATATATATAATTCGTAGACTAAGATGGTCAAGAAGTCTATTGTACTTGAAGCTGTTCAATCATTTTCAGTTATGATTCCTCATCTTCTGTATAACACTGGGTTTCTGAACAAGAGGCACTAAAACTACTTGTTGTAAAGTTGGTTCCAAAACTACCACGGCAAAAGAACGAGTTAGTTTGCTTTTTAATAATTTGACTTTTTATATGCTGAATAGATAGAAATGTATGATTTGCCTTCAATTCTTGGTTAATGTGCCCTCTTTTTTTCAATGGTGATTGTGGAATTTATGAGATTGAATATTCTGAGTATTTCGTCAATGAAAGGTTGAAGGAGATGCTAAAGACATTCAACATTGCACAGGTTCAGAAATACTTGGCCACTCAATTGTACGTATATGCCAAGAAGAAGCAAGTAGAGAATTACGACGCTGATAATGATTGGGTGCCAAAGAATATTTGACAAGACATAGAATGCTGTAATTTTTTTGTAAACAATTTTTTTGTACTAGGACTACATGTTATATGTAAATGTAATGTATATGGTGAATGTAGTTTCATGTATATGAGATTAACAATGTAGATTTTGAAAGTTTATTTGCAAAAAATATAGGTACAAAATATTTTTGTATATAGGTGACATGCTATTCATGTTGACAAAACATGATTATATTGGATGATTTTTTTTTCAAACTGTTGAATATAGATGGTAGAAGTGCATCTAATTGATATATTACTTTAAGTATGGAAATCATGTATACACTTTGACAGCCACGTTAGGGATTTTAATAACGAACAAGTGACATAGTGTGTCATTTTTCAAACTGTTGAATATAGATGGTAGAAGTACATCTAATTAATATATTACTTTAAGTATGGAAATCATGTATACATTTTGACAGTCTTGTTAAGGGTTTTAATAACGAACAAGCGATATAGTGTGTCACTTTTCATTCTAAAAGTGACATAGTGTGTCACTTTTTGTTCTAAAATTATGAAAATCATGCATATACTTTGACAATCATGTTAAGAGTTTTAATAACGAACAAGCGACATAGTGTGTCACTTTTCGATATAAAAGTGATAGTATGTGTCACTTTTTGTTCTAAAAGTGATATAGTGTCTCACTTTTTGTTCTAAAATTATAAAAATCATGTATACACTTTAACAGCCATGTTAGGGGTTTTAATAACGAATAAGTGACATAGTGTGTCACTTTTCATTCTAAAAGTGACAGTGTGTGTCACTTTTTGTTCTAAAATTATGAAAATCATGTATATACTTTGACAGCCATGTTAAGGATTTTAATAACGAACAAGCGACATAGTGTGTCACTTTACGTTATAAAAGTGATATATTGTATCACTTTTCGTTCTAAAAGTGGTGTGTGTCATTTTTTGTTCTAAAATTATGGAAATCATGTATACACTTTGACAACCAAATTAGGGATTTTAATAATGAACAAGCGATAGAGTGTGTCATTTTTCGATATAAAAGTACATAGTGTATCACTTTTCGTTCTAAAAGTGACAGTGTGTGTCTCTTTTTGTTCTAAAATTATAGAAATCATGTATACACTTTGACAGCCATGTTAGGAATTTTAATAACGAACAAGAGACATAGTGTGTCACTTTTCGTTCTAAAAGTGATAGTGTGTGTTACTTTTTGTTATAAAAGTGACATAGTGTGTCACTTTTTGTTCTAAAATTATGGAAATCATTTATACATTTTGACAACGAAGTTAGGGGTTTCAATAACGAACAAGTGACATAGTGTGTCCTCTGTCCACTTAAGAGAACATAATTTAGTCTCTGTCAGCTCAAGCGAACACTGTTTACTATTAAAAAAAATTGAATAAAAAACCAATATGTGGCGGTCACTGTCCGCTCTAGCGGATAGAATTTAGTCTCTGTCCACTTGAGCGAACACTGTTCACTATTTAAAAAAATTTGAATAGAAAAACCAATATGCTTATGTCACTTTTTGTTAGAAAATTGACATTGCGTATCACTTTTTGTTAGAAAGGTGACATAGTGTGTCACTTTTTGTTCTAAAAGTTACAATTTCAATATTCATCAAATTCTTTTAATAGTTGAAGTATCATGTATACAATTTAGTGTTAAATGATAAGTTTTACATTCCACTATAATGTCATGACCTATACAAATGTTAACACTATTTTAAATAGAAAAACCAAAATGAATGAATAAGTGATACTTCCCACATAAAAAATAAAAAACTCATAAATTTTGCAACTTTCTTTTCTTTTGTGGCTTCTTCTTCAAATGTGCTGGAGTTTGACACGATCTTCGATTGTGGCCATACTTCCCACATCTACAATATTTTGTACTTTTCTTTTTTTCTCCTTTTGATGGTATTCTTTTCTCTTTAGGTCGTCCGGATTTTCTTTTTGGATCAGGAGCCAAGACTATTCTTACTTTTACATTATCTGATATATCCAATTATTGCAATCTCCAAGTGGGTAAACTGTACCACTATATATTTGGATGTACATCTCGTTTGTGTAATATTTTGAACAATATAAATATGAGTCGTCCTTTATCTTTGCAATAATCTCCAATGCGTGTGCACATGTAATTTTGTCCACTTGGAATTGATTGCATGTACATGTCTTTTCTTCAATATTCACCAAATATGAGGCACAAGCATCATTGACTTGGTATATTGTTGAACTTGAAGCTGATGATTGTGCAAATAATGTAAGAAAATAATGTATTGATAAACTATGACAATAAAATCATGCTTTCATGACATTTAACTACATCTAAGAAAGTGACATACTATGTCACTTTTTACTGAGAAAGTGACGTGCTCTATCACTTTTATTCAGAAAGTAACACACTGTGTCACTTTTTTAGATAATCATATTTTCATTACAATAACAATCAAATATAATAAGATTTTAAAATCATAAATCTTCTATTGATATGAAATCCACGTCATGCCACTTTTTATTAAGAAAGTGATACACTATGTCACTTTTTACTCATAAAGTGACACGTTATATCCTTTGTTGGTATATGCATGTTTTCATTACAATAGCACTCAGCATATAAATGATATTTAGTTCATGCAATTTATAGCCTTTTACCTTCAATTTCTTTGACTCCATGGATTTCTCTCAATATTTTTTCTTGCTTATTTACAAGTTTTGTGAAGGTTACCCGCGTATCGTTTAAGTACTTATCAAACCATTCTTGCAAAAAATATCTTAAGGATTCCAATAAAAGTTCTATAGGACAACCTTTTGTTGTTTTTGTTATCGAATTTACTGATTCAACTATATTTGAAGTCATTGTAGAAAACCTGTTATTTGTCATGTATGCCATTGACCACTTGTGATAACCAATTTCTTCATGCATAAAGAACAATCAAAATATTAATCATTTCTTGTATACAATGTTATTATGCATTCAAAATAAATATTTTTGAACATACCATGTGTGATCCCTTTGTGGATTTTATCGAGTTGTTTCATATGGAACTCAAAATCATTTTTTGTGTAGGCTCTAGCAGCTCTATTGAATGGTTGTGTAATGTTCTTTCCATTTTTTTTTTTTGCCAAATGTTGACTTTAAATTTTGTAGTAGGTGGTAAGAACATAGACCAAGCATTGAATTTTTGTACACCTTCTGGATTGCACTTTTTATGCTTTTATGACTATATGAGATTATACACAATCCTTGTCGCTCATCATAAGCTTCTTTTAACATAAATTAGAACCACTCCCATGAATCATTAGTTTCTAAGTCACCAATTCCAAAGGCTAATATGAAAATATCGTTGTTTTCATCTTGTGTACATACTGTAAATAATGTTCTACTATAATTTTTCTTTAAGAACGTACCATCAATCACTATTATAGGTCTGCAATACTTCCACCCTGAATAGATACTACTAATGCCATGAAGAAGTATTTAAATTTGTTATTGTCATAAGTCTTAATTCTTGTAATTGATCCAAGATTTGTTTGTTCCATCATGTACAAGTACTTTGGAATATTTTCATAAGACTCTGTCGGATCTCCTCTCACAAATTTCAAAGTTTTATCCTTAGATCTCTAAGCTTTCTCGTAACTCATCGACACTCTGTATGTATTTATCATGTCACTTATTATGTCTGCGGGAGTGTATGTTGTTTTTATTGAGACATACTTGTACTTGATGCATTCTCCTACTATTGAGCTTGTTGCTTGACGGTGATCTGCCAAGATGATGTTATTTGAGCACGTGTGATCGTTTTTCATATATCTTATTTTAAACATTTCTGTTCCTCCAAGTCTTAAAGCTCTAAAACTCCATTTTTAATTATCATCCATGCATTTCAGCACATATTTTTTCTTGTCCGACTTACTTACCTTGAACTGAAAGTTTTTATGTATCACATACACCGAAATACTTTTCTTAACCAATGTCTTGTTCCTAAAAACCTTTTTCTCTGCAATTTCATTCATACTAACAAATGAAATAATTTCACTACTTGTTTCATTACTCATTTCTTCAACCTCCGGTATGCATGAAGAAATATCAATAGTTAAGTCTTCAATAGTTGGTAGACTTTGAACTGATGTTGTCGCTGAACCATGAGTTTGAAAAACCTGTAATTGCATCATGTCATTTCTTCACCAGTAGCAGCTTCTGAAAGTTGTATATCTTCAAAACTTTCAGTTCTATGACATAATGAAACTGGTATGACATCTATGCACAAAAGAAAGCTTGCAAGATGTTTGTCCCTTCTTTTGAGCTTCAAATAGAATGTGAGAGAATTATTGTCTGAAATTTTCATTGGAGACAGGTTTTTCTTCACCTTATATTGTATTGTTATCGAGTGTGTCGCTGGACTTATATTTGCAACTAAATATATCATGCCATCGAATTCGCTGTATGTGCATTCTATTGGAACGACAATTCCAGCCATTTTAAAATTTGTATATTGGTTAAATTGTTCCCATTTTCCTCCATAATGGATGAATACATTGATTTTATCCATATCTGCAAAAAAAAATCGACATATGATACATTAATGTTTGATCATCCTCAATAAATGTATCATTAAGCAAAAAGTAACAGAGCATGTCACTTTTCTATCCCAAGTGTCAATTCATATTCAAGACAAAATAAATGATACATTAATGTATGATCACGTTCAATAATTCATGTCACTCCATAATGCACAACAAATATCAAGTTAAATCCTGCAATTAAATTAACCACATAGAAGATTTTGATCCAAATGTGTTTGTGTAACTTGCATATACTGTTCTGTCACTTTTTAAGCAAGAAGTGATAGAGCATGTCACTTTTCTATCCCTAAGCCTCAATTCATATTCAAGACAAAAAATTTGATACATTAATGTTTGGCCATGCTAAATAATTCATATCACTTCATAATGCACAATAAATATTAAGTTAAATCTCGTAATTAAATCAACTACATAGATGATTTTGATCCAAATGTATTTGTGTAACTTGCATACATTGTTCTATCACTTTCTGAGCAAAAAGTGACATATCATGTCACTTTTTAAGAAAGAAGTGACATAGCATGTCACTTTTCTATCTCCAAGCCTCAATTCATATTCAAGACAAAAAAACGATACATTAATATTTGGTCATGTTCAATAATTTATGTCACTTCATAATGTACAACAAATATCAAGTTAAATCATGCATTTAGACCAACCACAGAGATGATTTTGATTCAAATTTGTTTGTGTAACTTGCATACATTGTTCTATCACTTTCTGAGCAAAAAGTGACATATCACGTCACTTTTCTATCACCAAGCTTCAATTCATATTCAAGACAAAAAAATGATACATTAATGTTTGGTCATGCTCAATAATTCATGTCACTTCATAATAAACAACAAATATCAAGTTAAATCATGCAATTAAATCAACCACATAGATGATTTTGATCCAAATGTATTTGTGTAACTTGCATTTATTGTTCTATCACTTTTTAAGCAAAAAGTGTAGAGCATATCACTTTTTTATTCTCAAGCCTCAATTTGTATTCAAGACAAAAAAACGATACATTAATGTTTGGTCATGCTAAATAATTTATGTCACTGCATAATGCACAATAAATATTAAGTTAAATCCTGCATTTAAATCTACCACATAGATGATTTTGATTCAAATTTATTTGTCTAACTTGCATATAGTATGTTACTTTGTAGGCAAAAAGTAACAAAGCGTGTCACTTTTCTATCCTCAAACCTCAATTCATATTGAAGACAAAAAAATGATACATTAATGTTTGGTCATGCTCAATAATTCATGTCACTCCATAATGCATAATAAATATCAATTTAAATCCACTATTTAAATCAACGACATAGGTGATTTTGATTCAAATTTGTTTGTTTAACTTGCATACAATGTTTTGTCACTTTTCAAGCAAAAAGTAACAAAGCATGTCACTTTTCTATCCATAAAACCATATTTATATTTACATTTTTACAAACACATTGTATGCATCTCTGTAATTGGTAATTGATATTTACATATGTTTAGAACACCTTACTCAATACTAGTAATCTAAAGTTAAAGAGAATGAAGAAGGATATGTCTAGATTAATGAAGAATGATATTTTGATTGAAGTGAATAACACAAACAAAAATATAAGATATAAAAAATCTACAATGAAGTGAATGAAGAAGGATATGTCTATATTAAAATCAGAATATGAGTTCTAATTTTATGTAATTCAAATGAAAACTATGAAGACGAAATCATATTACCTAGAAATTTTGGGTTTTGAGTTTTGATTTTGTGCTAGATTGGAGAAGAAACAACGAGAAATTCGTTACAATAATCTAGAAGAGATCCGTTTTTATTATGAATTTGGATTTGTATGAAAATTTTGTTCATTTTTAATTTGGATTTTAGTGGGGCAGGTTTTTCGTTTTAATATGGAATTGATTAGGTTTTGATTTGGGTTTGAACGTGTGAAATACGGTTTTAATGTGTAAATAACTTTTAAACTGATTTTTCAAAAAGTCCTCAAATTTATGGGTGTTTGTGTAATTTGCCCATGATTTTATTAAATGGTTTCGAATTGGGCTTCACGTCCTAAATAGCAATGGGCTAACAATTATAGATTTTACAACTTTCAGCCAACGTTGCCAAATACTCTATTAAATAAACATGTAGCAACAGACTCTGACCGTTACAAAATATCGGCTAACAATTTTACAACATTCAGCGAATGTTGCCAAATATAAAACCTTTAATAACGGACTTTGACCATTGTAAAATGTCCTAAAATATATGTTTTAACAACGTGCGTGAACATTGTTAAATACTCTATTATTTAACAACGATCGTTGTCCGTTGTTGAATAACGAAATATATAATTATTTTGACAATAGATTCTGACCCTTGCAAAATGATACATTGACAACATTCATTTAAATATCGCTGCCAAATGTTAATTGAATTAATTAATTACAACATACATTTGATGACTGTTGCGATAAACCCATTAGCAACAAGCTATTAACAAATGTTGTTGTTGAGATGTTGTAAAAGGCTATTTTTCTATAATGAACAAAACATTCACATGAGAATCTTCTTCCAAGTAAATGAGAATGAACAAGTTGATTAATTTGGGAACGAACGACACTTTTTCTTACTAGTTAGATACGCGTGCGTTGCACTTGCTTTTGTAATCATATTGTTAATTTTTAATATTTTCAAATTTTTTTATTTTTTAATTGTTAATAATTAAAATGTTAAAGTAGCAATTGCAATAAAGATAAAAAAAATATAGTTGTTGATATTATATTGTTTTGTATTATTCGATGTTGATATTTTATTTACATTCATAGAAGTACAATTGCAATAAAAAATAAGTTTTATATAGTAGTAACACGAATAGTAACGTGAATTCAGTATTTTGGTGATTTGAGTTTTGATAATTGACGAACTATTGAAATCAAATTGTATGGAATTAATAATGTATTAATAGGGATCTTCAGGGTTGTATTGTACGGGAAAAAAATTAATAATTATTAATTTTATTGGAGAAAATGTAATGATCTATATAATATTGTACATTTGTTGGAGTAGTGACTCTTTGTAAATAATATTTTTTGTGTATGTTCTCTTTTTATTAAGCGCGTCTAATTTGATAATGTAAATGAAAACAACATAAATGTAAGTAAGAAACAAAAACTAAAGAATTGTCAATGCTATCTCTCTAGCTCTCTCTCTCTCTCTCTCTCTCTCTCTCTCTCTCATTTCTTTGAGATCGTCTTTTCACCTTCATATTTAATTTAATATATTAAATATTTACAAATTTTAAATGTACATTGAATAAATTGTTAAAAATTTAATGTACGATAATAATGAACAATAAAATTGTAACAAATAAATATTAAAAGATAATTGCATTCATTTAAGTACAATTACAATTATAGATAAGTTTTATATAGTGATAATACCAACAATAACTTGAACTAGTTAAGACCTTTTGGTGATTCAAATTTTGATGATTGACGAACTATTGATATCAAATCTTATAATATTAATGATATCTAATGTTGCATTTTACGAAGAATAAAATTAATAATTAATAATTTTATTGTCAGAAAATGTAATGATTGACTACATAATATTGTACATTTGTTGGAGTAGTAGTTCCTTGTGAACAATATTCTTTATATATGTTTACTTTTTATAAGACGTGTTTGATTTGACAACGTAAATGAAACATCAAAAATGTGAGTAAGAAATAAAAATTTTGTCTATATTGTAAGAATATTGTTGATGGACAGAGTAAGAATATTTTTGACAGACAGAAGTAAGATAAGAAGAACGTTCTATATATATATATATATATATATTAATTAAATTAAATTAAATGAAAAATGAAAAATGAAAAATGAAAAAAGTTTCACACGTTAGTTCTAAACTATAATATATGTTTGGTGCGGTTTAAAGATTTTGAAAAAAATTTGGTAAAATGTGTGGTTGAAAAGTTAATAAAAGTTGTAGGTCCCAAAAAATATGTAGCTGAAAATAAATTTGAAACAAAAAGAATTAAAAAAAAAAATCTGAACCATAAATTGTTGAAAATTTAATATACAATAAGGATGAACAATAAGAAAGTAATAAATAAAATACTAAAAAATACTAAAAGTGAATATAAAATTTTAAAAAAATTTATAAGGGTATTATAGTCCAAAAATATTTCTTTTTTTAAGTCCTTTTTAGATAGAGTAATTATATTCACACTACACTTTTTATTATTCACACCACGTTTTAATTGCAATAAAGGTCCCACAACATTTGATATTTAGACACTTATGTCTCTAATTTTTTTAATCGTAATTTTATCATTAACTTTTATTTAGTTTTTACATCTTGCAAATTTTTGTCTAAATATTCTGCTAATGTGCATTAAAATGAGGAAAAAAATATTTTGTTAAACTTACGTATTTGTTATTTATTTTAATTATGTAAAAATATTAGAGGCAAAAAAAAAAAATTTACGACATCTTAATTAATTTTTTGGATAAAAATCATCATCAAATATAAATATAAGACATGCAAATTAATATATTGATGATAAAAATTTGCTACAAAAAGGTTAGAGTCATAAATACAAAAGTAACCAATAGTTTGAGACTTTCATTGCAATTAGAATGTAGTGTACTTAACAAATAATATTGTGATAATATAATTATTTTTTTAGATATAGTATAAATATAGATAGATAGATATATTTAGGGTGTGTCCAGAAACACTAGTTGCCAAATTAAATTGTTTGACCAACAGTGAAGTGAAATGTATTAAAATATATTATTATATATCATTTCATTTTGACACAAAGTAATTGATTTGGGCCATTGGAACATCAATGTACCGCTATTGTTAACTGGAGTAAGTATTTAATGGATGTAATTACCCCTCATTTTTATAACTGTTGAAAGGCGTTGGAAGCTATTGCGGGGGCATTTAGGTAAAATGGGACAAGATATTTTAAATGCCAAAATAGACTCCAGACAATGCTTTTGCATGTGCCGGCGGGCCCCACGAATTATTAGTCAACACTAAAATAGCAAAATCCACAATATTAGCGAATCCAGACAGGGTCTTAAATGTTTTAATGCGTTCACATGGATTGATTGTTGACTATTAATAAAATTTGACGACTTGAAGAAATATAGGGGAAATGGTCTAAATTATTAACAGTTTTTTATTCATATTTGAAAGGATGGGTGTTTGAATTTTTACGATTTTGAGAAACGATTTGGAAGCTACTGGCATAAAATAAATTATTAAATTGGCAATAGATTCCTAACCTTAAATATTATCTGTCAGGTATTAATTAATTCAATAAATATGTATTTTTCTTTTAAGGTCAACTGCATCAATAACTGATGGAATTTTGTCGATTGTTTCAACTACTCATGAAGCAACTTTATCTGAACAATAACGATTTTTTTCACAATTTCTCGACTTTAAAATCTGAGCGATCTCGTTGTTAATAGATTCATTATCACCTCCCTCTCTACCTTTATTTTACATTGTCAAGTTATGTAGAAGTGAACAAGTTGGAAAAGTGTAAAATTACTATTTTCTCCAACTTATATATATTTGCTAATACGCGTGGAAATCAAACTATGATGAAGGCTACGTAATGGAAAATGTATACTATGTAACTACGACTATTATAAGGAGAAATAATTAAGATGTAAAAAAAATTTAAAAATAGGATTACGTCCTCTTTTATTAGGTTCATGATTTAAAGAGGACTACAGTGCTTGGGACTTTGTTGTGGAGTATGGTTGAAACCATTGGCTTTTTCTTCTATCAGTTTATACTTTATAGAACTTCTTCTGTATGCGATGTAGAACAAGTTGGCAGGCTGTGAAATTAATATTTTCTCCAACTAATATTTATCTTTTAATACGAGTAGGAATCAAACTTATTGCTTGATATAAGTATCTCTACGGCATCTGGATTGTAAATGTTGATTTAGGAGCTTTGTTTATTGTAGTTAATTAATTCAAATGAAGTGCTTCCCTTATGGTACTACGTTTCTTCCTATCCTCCTACAATTTTGTCAAAGTACATGATTGAGCCACTCAGTCTTTGGTTTTTAGATCTAATATGGAAATAGAAATAACGATAATTCTGTTATTCGAGTCATCTTTTATCATATTCAATTAGTTATATCAAATATTTAACAGTGTTGTCTTGTTGATTGTCTTCAACGCAGGAATTCCGCTTAATTGACAAGGGGGAGCTTGCACCTCTTTATGAGCTTGTTGAGTCCATTTTACAATGTTAGAATAATTCTTTTGCTTTGCTATTGATTTTTTTTTTTGTAAAAAAACAATAATTTCTAGCTATCTTATTTGAACATACTCGATCTTCTTTTTATTTTCATCTTGATGAAGCCTATGCTGGCATACAGATCCACTGATCTCCTGATCCGAACCAAACTAGGGTGGCATTCGGGGAACCCCGAGTCCCACAAGGTTGCATGGGACTATGAGTGGGTTGATTATCTACTGTTGTTAAACATGCCACAATGGCTTTGTTTTTAAGTGTAAAACTTTGTGAATTCTCTTGTTCTTGTTTTGTTTAATAGGTAAACAACCTTAAAAATTTTTGTGGTACTATTTGTTCATTTGTCTTTTCTTGAATGAGAATGTCATATTTGAAGTGCTGCATCCCTCTCAATGATGTTGATGACAAATATCACCACTATAGTGAATGAGTAAATTAATATTCATACTTTCAACCAATACGATGTAGTATTGGTTACGTAATGCTGGAGTCATTTCTCTCTACCCCAACATCTACTCCCCAAATCACAAAACCTTAATTTCAGATGATTTATGCCAATTCGTCCAAATCTTATTGAAATCCTTACAAGTCTAATTTGGTTTCCTTCTATTATGGTACCTACTCCTATTTCAACTCTTATACAAACTGTTAGGGGCATACAAATTTTTTGTAGCTTGCCGTCTTCCTCATTTTACGGTTATATAAAATTTGTATGTAGGATCACAAGTTTCATCGACTGTCATGTGCCAAATATATGATCATATGGAGACGCCTAATCAAGAATAGTCGAACAATGACAATTTACTAGTGCTTGAAAAGCTGAGGCCTAAACTTTGAATACATTACAAATGAGGATTCTCGTTGTCTTTCTTAAGATTAGTCTGCTTGTTTGTACACCAAGAAATTCGATAATGTTGAATTGTAGTATATAAAGAGCAAGTGTGGTTGTGCATTAGAGTTTGGAGGGAATTGGACAAAAATCTACTTTTGAACGTGAATTTTAAAATGTCTAATTTTGAAAATTTTGATCAACTATCCAAATTTTTACACCCAACTTTACCATTTTTTTGAAATGTCAATACCGCACAAATCAGCATGAATATATTCAAGAGGAAATCTAGAGTTATTAGACAATGTTGCAAATCACATTCTCAAGACATGTTCATAGAACTTTAAGCCTATAATAATATCTATTCCTAGCAAACTCGGATTTTTAAAATTTGTAGGTCTACGTTTCCCAATGTCCTAATATTTTATGACACAATTTGTGGGTTCATTTTTCATATAGGTTTACCAAGCATGTATTAAAACCTATTTATGAGAATTCCCTTAATAACCACCAAGGAACCCTTTACTATACCTTCAAAGTATCCTCATATGTTCTATAGTGATAACCAACATCATGTAAAGCACCCAAGATACTAAATTTTCATTCCTTATCACAAAACATGAGTGACTATTCTCCATATGGACTAACTAAATAGATTAATGTTGTTAGGAAGACACAACAAAACTTTCACATGAGAATCTTCTTCCAAGTCAATGAGAATGAACAAGTTGATTAATTTGAGAAGGACCGACACTTTGTCCTATATATTTAAATGTTTTAATGCGTTCACATGGGTTGATTGTTGACTATTAATAAAATAAAAAGACTTGAAGAAATATAGGGGAAATGGTCTAAATTATTAACAGTTTTTTATTCATATTTGAAAAGATGGGTGTTTGAATGTTTATGATTTTGAGAAACGATTTGCAAGCTAGTGGCATTAAATAAATTATTAAAATTGGCAATAGACTCCTAACCAAGGAAAATAATTGCAAGAATTGCAATTAGTGGACCATAAATGTCATCTGTTAGGTACTAATTAATTCAATAAATATGTATTGTTTTGTAAGGTCAACTGCATCATATAACTAGTGAAATTTTGTCGATTGTTTCAATCAACTGCCCATGAAGCAACTTCATCTGAACAATAACGATTTTTTTCACAATTTCTCTTGACTTTAAAATCTGAGCGAACTCGTTGTTAATAGATCCATTATCACCACCCTCTCTACCTTTATTTTAGGTGCACGTCTAAACATTGTTATTGAGCAAAGATCGTCTTATAAGAAGGGATTATAACAATTATTTACACTCCAGTAAAGTTAGTTACCAACTTGGCCAAATGGGCCACTTATTTATATTATATGTAAGAACATCCTTCGACAACTACCAAATGGGCCACTTATTTATGTTATAAGTAAGAACATCCTTCGACAACTACCAAATGGGCCACTTATATATATACTAGTTTTTGCTACGTGCGTTGCACGTCAGTGAAAAATATAGAGTTAAATTTTATATTTAGGCTGCACGTAGGTATTGTTTGAATATATACGTACAAAAAATATTAAATATATATTACGTAAATAATAAATATGAAAAACATATTTTTAAGCATACCATTTAATACAATTCATTAAGTAAAATATTGAAATTATAATAAGAAAAGCAGAATCAAATAAGCACATAATTCATATAAAAAAAATTAAATAACTCGTAGAAAAAATTAAATAACTAAAATTCGTAAACGACATTGGTAAAGTGATGTAGTAAAGTGACCATTTTTATATTTTTATTGAATTGCACCACTTCGAGAATTTGAATTGGACCAAACCCTCGACTACAACTTTTTCAGTTTTTTTACTAATGACTCAAAAGTCAAATATTAAAGAATTGTGTACAATTGTTTATATCATCAAACAAAAAAAAATTGGTGAAAAATTGAATGAAAAGTAAAAGGAAAAAATTAAGGAAAAAATAATAGCATTTATTTAGAATAATTTGTAAACTTAAAAGGTAAAATAAAAAAACAAAATTAGTAAAAAATTGAATGAAAATTAGGTGTAAAAGAAAAATAATAAGAAAAATGAAATAAAGAACTTTTTTTTAAGGTTATGTGCATATCCCAACGATTTGAAACGATAGGGACCTTTCATGCAATTATTCCTAAAATTAAAAAAATAAAATAAAATCAAAGGAAATGGGCTAAAAGCCCACATACCAACAAAAAAAAAAAATTTCTTCGCGTTCATTGGCGAGTAAATTTTTTTTTTTGGGGGGGGCTTTTAGCCAATTTCCTTTGATAACACTCTTGAATTGAATTGGTGTATGATATTTTGAGCCTCACTTTCTTTACTTGTTCTGAATTTTGGTGCCACTATAGAAATGCTTCTAGTGCATGAAAAAATTATTTCCAAATAAATGAGTTTTTCCATTTACTTATTGATGGATTTAGTTGTTCCTTATTATTGTAATGATTTATATCGTTATTAGTGAAATATTTTCGAACATCTAAACTTGGAAGAAGTGTTCATATAGGATGAAATGGCATAGCCTAACACAGTTGCTATTAGTTAACCTTCACTGAAGCAATTTAGAGGTGGGTGTTCGAACATGTATGATCATTGTAATACATATGCTGAAGAAACTAAAAAAAGGATGGACCTCTCGACAACCAACACGGTTGTCGAGTTACTCGGCAACCATCCAAGTTGTCGAGTTAGCTCGAACTGGACAACCAACTTGGTTGTTAAGTCCACGCATGTAATTCTTCATTATTGATCTTAATTAAATTTCAATTACTCAAGTGATTGATTGTCCTCAAACATTGCTCAATAAATTTAAGCTTCAAACAAATAATAACTTACACAACTCGATAACCAACATGGTTGTCGAGTCAACGCGATGTAATCCTCCATTACTGAAAAATCATTCTACCATTCATGCTAATTAGATTTCAATTTGTCAGGTGATTGACCTCAAACATTGCTGAAGAAATTTAAGCTTCAGACAAATAAGAACTTACACATTAATTTGTAAAATATTCCAAAACATATGTAAAAATTAACAGATATGATAAGTTTTAGACATAAGAACTTAGACTTCTAAAAATAAAAACTCACAAATAAAATGATCTACAAATAATCTATAACGAGTTCTATAAAAAAAAATATTACAGTGATTGTCACTGTACAATAGTGTACAAATAAGTTATACACTTACAGATAACTTGTTTTACGAGTTCGAGCCCTCTCTTTGAATTGTGAACTTCAATCTAAGAACTATGGAAGATATTGAATAATTTGAGAGAAATTTGGCTGTCAGAACTTGCTTGATAAGAACAGTCTGAATTCTAAGCTCCAATGGAATAAGTATGGAAAGACGACGAGTTCGAACAATTCCGTGACTAAATTCTGAGTTCAAATGGAACAACGATGGAAACAAATTTGGAGAATGAAGATAAATTTAGTTGTGGAAAAGGTAGAAAGTAGGTGAGTGAAGTAGTTAATAAAATTAAATGATAGCTGTAAAATGACGACGTATCAGACGAAAATTGTACAGTAATAAATTTAAAGCTCTTATATTATTGTAAGGATATATATATATATATAAAGGACCGCGCTTGTTGTACAGAAAAGTTTGCATAGAATGGGTTACAGAATTCATTTTATCGAGAGATATTGAAAACATTTTCTCGCGAGAAAATGAAACAATAACAAATGAAAAAAAAAAAAAAATCCTTTTTTCAGCCAGAAAACCGGGAAAACGAAAATGGGTTTCTTTCTCATTCAACACCACCACACTTCTGAATCCATTGACCGGCAACATCTTATTCTCCTCCGATTCGCTTCCATCTCCGATGAAGATATGGATCTTAGTTCTCGAGTTGTAAAAATTTCATCTCTGGTTAGTTCCCATCTCCGATTAGCTTCCATCTCCCGTTAGGAGTTGTTGTGGGTTTCATTTTCGATTTGCAATTAGAAGGTCATTGGTTATAGTAATATATGATAATCTGAAAAGTAGCTTATTGGAAAAAAAAAAAAAAAGATGGAACTCAATGGCTAAATCTGAATTTTTTTTATGTTTGAGCAAATTTTCTATTTTCTTCTAGGAAATCAGAATTTATATTTTGATGATGACACGGTCAATGTGAATTTGAACTCTTGTGAAGAATCAGATGATGACACAATGAATGTGAATGTCAGAGTTCAAGATAGGTCCAGCTTCGCTACCAGCTGCATGCCACATGTTCAGATACGTCCATCTTCCCTGCCATTTCCAATTCAAGACCAACGTACCGTGCTAGGGGATGAGTGCTCTAGTGATCCAATAGATAGACTTAATTTGTATAAGTAATAATTTTCCAGTGCATTTTCAAAATGCACTTATATATACTGGTTTTAATTTCAAAACTATGCTGCTAAGTAATCATTTTCCAGTGCATTTTCAGTCACAATTTGGGGTGCATTTTCTGATTTTGGGATTATGGTGCAATTTTTGGTTTAATTTATGCTTCTAAGTACTCCTTTCTGGTGCAATTTATGCTGCTGTTATACTATAATTTCTGCTGGTGTTTCACTATTTTTCTGGTGCATATTGTGGTCTAATTAATGCTGCTGTTTCACTTAACTTCTGGTGCATTTTATAATGCTTTGATATCCTTTCTGATTGGTTAAGCTACTGGTAAGCATGTCTTGTGGTATTGGACTTTCATTTAGTAATTGTTATTTTCTTGATTTGTTGTTTGTATGCTGCTACATGGACACAAACCAGATGATGAATTGGTGGATTTTCATGTCGGGAGATGCTGTTTGTATACTGCTACATGTTCACTCGGTTATGGTAAAACAAAACAAAAAAATGCTGACAATTTTAAATGTAGGATCAGTTTTCTGTATGCCATTTTGATAGGCTTAAGAGTATAATATTGATTTGAGCATAAATTTTGAATGTGAATGTGGATGCGTGTATACCACTGATGAATTATTAGAATCTAACAGTTCGTAATTGCAAGATGAAGAGATGAATAAACCATGGCTGAATAAAATTTGCAAGAAATGGTATGTTATTTTCTTAAATCAGCCCTTAACTGCATTAAGTTCAGCCCTTATTGCATTAAGCTAAGCTTGTAAAGTTTGAACCTGTTGTTGCAACCAAATAAAATTATAAACATTCACCAAAATTAAGCCAACCATTGAAACACATAACCCATTTTTTAAAGTAAAATCTGCAAATGGTGACATTGACACATATAACCCATTGTTTACAAGTATAACCATTCAAACACATGAAACCACAACCATTCTAACACATCTAAATCATTTATGTCTTCCCATTTCTTTTTATTGTTCTCTTCCGCGCTTCCTTTGCCCTTGCGAATAGTGAGATTGACCGATATCTCCACATCTTCTTCGAATGTTGTTTCCTAAATTGTAACAGTTCAGACGTCACCTAACGAGGGACCAACAGTAGTTCAACTGCTTTCTGCAAAAGGTAACAAGCAAACCAATAAGTTTTACATTAAATAGCTCTATACTTATAGAAGTCATATTTCAAATCATACAAAATAGCGTCCATCTAAAATATCGAGAAAATTCAAGTGAAAATGATAGCTAATCTCTAGTATCCTTCTAATTTGCTTTGTTCCAGTTCTATGCTTCAAACTTCTAGGTTCCCACTTACGTGCTACTGCTTATTTATCTCCTGCAATGACCACTGCAATTTCACTTACAGTTTGTATTTTGATAATTTTCATTTTCTTGTTTGGATCTTTTTAGTTATTTGGATACAAATAAAACAATTGAATAAACACAATACAATTGTTGGTTTTCTTGAAACGAAACAAGAAATTGTCTTGAATGGGATATATTGTGAAAATCAACAAATTGCATAATTTATCAACAAACAAGACCCAAGATTCAGCTTTTGCTCAAATAAAATGACGAGAAAATATCAAATGCCTATTTCGAAAATGGAGCTGAACCATTTATTGAGAAAAATTGACAACGATAATCTGAAAATCAACAAATAGCATATTTTATCAACAAATACGAACCCAAGATTCATCTTTTTCTCAACAAAAAGGACGAAGAAGAATTTTCAAATACCCTAATTAGAAAATGGAGCTCGACGATTTCGTGAAAACAAATCAAGAATCCAAATAACCTCAACAATGTTGCAACAAAGCAGTACTCACCGTTGAGGAGATAGTTTTTCTCCTCCCGGCGGCCACCGTCTCCCTCCGACAAGGGTGATAACTTTTGCAGGAATGAGGAAATTGAAAATGTTTTTTACTCTCCACGGTTTGGACCACTGCCAAGGCTTTGATAATTTGGAAAAATTAACAAGGATAAATTAGTCATTACACTATACTTGCCATGTCACCATCTGTAACCGGATCTGTAGGTTATTATGTACAAGAAGCATTTTCCATATATAAATTACCTGTGGAACACTGTAGTTGTTCGGAATCTTACTTTTTCCAACAGTGATTTGCTTAACTGGAATCCAATTATTTTTCCAACAGTGATTTGCTTGACTGGAGTCCAATCAAATTCTCATATATATATGTTGCTACAAAGTACAAACTGAAAGCAGAGAAAATGGCGACTTCTTCCACCATGCAAACTGACCAGCCGGCCGTGGAAGAGACGCTGGATACTTATCCATTCTTGTTTGTTGACAGAAATGACGAACTCAATATTGCACTTCAACAAACGCCTCAGTTTTTTGCGCCGCCACCCGCAGGTCCTCTCCAGCTGTCATCGCCTCCCCTGGATCTTTTCCAGCTGCCATCGCCTCCCTTGGATTCTTTCCAGCTGCCACAGCCTCCCCTGGGTCCTCTCCAGCCTCCGTCGCCTCCCTTTGGTCCTGTCCAGCTGCCTCCGCCTCCCCCTGGTCCTCTACAGCCGCCGCCGCCGCCGTCGCCTCCCCTGGGTCCTCTCCAGCCTCCAACACCACCCCCAGGTTTTCTCCAGCCGCCGCTGGGTCCTCTCCAGCTGCCACAGCCTCCCCTGGGTCCTCTCCAGCCTCCGTCGCCTCCCTTTGGTCCTCTCCAGCTGCCTCCGCCTCCCCCTGGTCCTCTACAGCCGCCGCCGCCGCCTCCCCTGGGTCCTCTCCAGCCTCCAACACCACCCCCAGGTTTTCTCCAGCCGCCGCTGGGTCCTCTCCAGCTGCCTCAGCCTCCCCTGGGTCCTCTACAGCCACCTCCGCTGGGTCCTCTCCAGCCTCCACCACCACCCCCAGGTTTTCTCCAGCCGCCTCCGCCTCCGCCGGGTCCTCTCCAGCCTCCACCACCACCCCCAGGAGCTTTCCAGCCTCTGCCGGGATTCCCCAATGTGCCTGTGCCAGCCTACATATCACCCCGTAAGGCTTGAAAAGTTGCTATCAAACGTGCATGGACTGTGAGACTTTTCTCCTATTCTTTTGTTGAATTATCAGTTTATTCTATTGACAGGCAATCGACATCACCTCCAGACTATAAAACATATAAAGATAAACTATACTAGTTTTATGTACATATTTCGTAGGAGTCACAATTTAATATGAACTTATTATTCACACATTTCGTAGAAGCCACAATTTAAAACGAACTTATTATCCACACATTTATAAGACTTACAACTTACAAATTTTGCAGTTCTTTCTTTTTCGGGGCCTACCTGGATGAGAAAGATACAAATCCTGTGGGAGGATTATAAAGAGTTTATATGTTTATAGTCAATTTTTTCTCAAAATCTGAACCCACTTATTTATGAGCATGTTCGATGGGGTTTTTTTTCAATAAAAAACCCATTTAACAATAAATGCATGTGGGCCTAGTCAACCAAAAAGCATACACTTGTAAAAGAAAGTACCCATCATCCATGAAAGATTGATATTCACAAACATAGAATTTTACATTTCTACCCTAGATTTTGGTTTTTTCAATATTGGTTACTCATAATATACATACGTATGCTTGTATGTAATGCTGGGTAGAAATGTCCAACATGATTCTAGGTACAAATAGTAGTCAATTCAAACCAACCAAACATTGCCCACAGCATTAAATGAAAAAACTCTGTTTTACCCAAAATTGAGCACTGAACATGCTCATAATTTATCTATATTTAAGATTCCTCAACCAACAAAATTTCCCAAAAAATCCCCTATGGAACGGTCAACAATTGTGGCTGAAGATTTAAATTCATGGTTATTTTGGTAAATGTCTTCCTTAGCATTTTGGTGTGTCAGTTGTGGAGCCATGGTCAAAAACCAAAAAATCAAAAAATCAGTTTATAATCCCTGCCAAACAAGTACTGAGTTCGCAATTACTACCACAAGAAAGCACTTAAAAAATAATTTTAATATTGTCAAACATGCACAAACATTTATCTAGCTAGAAGCTGAAAGAAAGGAGCTCAACTCTTTTGATTGAGAGCCCGTTTGGTAGAATTTATAAACTAGTTTATTTGATCAAGAATGGTAAAAAATGTCAGACTACTATGATAATTTTTTTTGTCAAATAAACTACTTTATAAATTCTACCAAACGGCCTCTGAATCGGTTGTTTTTGTAATTTTTACTATCTGATTATGTAAACCAGGGATTGAAGTGAACCTGAATTACTACCAACCCTTGCATCTAGCGGCAAAAGAAGGCGACTGGAAAACTGCTAAAAGATTCATAGACAGTGATAGTACTGCACTGACAGCAGTAATATCAATCCAAGGAATGACAGCCCTTCACGTGGCGGCGAGCAGCTCCCACTCGAAATTTATCGAGAACCTGGTGGAGCTGATTCCCGCGGAGGCCTTGGACGCGCGGGACGAAAGGGGCTGCAACGCCCTCCATTATGTAGCCATAGGAGAAGCTGTAAATGCTGCAAAGGCATTAGTGGACAAAAATCCTGCATTGCCTCTAAGTATGGAAACTTCAGGACAGACCCCTCTTTTCTTTGCTGCTTATTGGGGGGCGCCTTCAAAAAGCAAGGAAATGTTATGGTACCTTTCTACCGTCACTACAAATGATTTTCCCAGCTATCCCTTCACTGGTCCTTGGTCTAATGTACTCATTTTGGGAATCACAGCTGCAGGTTTCAATGGTAAGCTTATGGTATATTTCAACTTTATTTTTATGTATACTCAGTTTCATTGCGAGTCCAATCTGAAATCTCCCTTAGCTGTCTTTCAATAAAACTTTTACATATGATCATATCAATTAACTTAACAAGAAGTGTAAATACATTAAATATTGTCCATTATGATCTCATTATCTATTTAGTTGATGATGCGTAAAGTTTTTATTAGATGGACAACTAATGAGACATATATTTGGAACATGAGATTCGAACTCACTGAGTGCTTATTTAGTTTTATTAAAATTTTGAGTTATAGTTAAGAATTAATTTAGTTACACATTTCATTATTTTTTATCAAAATTTACTAAAAATTTGATTTTTGACAAACCAAGCAAACAAATAAAGATACTAATTCTATTATTTTGAATTTTGGCAGATGTTACGTTGTATCTTCTTAAACGGTATCCGCACTTGGCGATGGCAAGAGATAATACAAACACAACAATATTGCATGTGATTTCGTCCCATCCTCACTTATTCCCAAGTGGAACTAAACTTAGCTTTTGGGAGCGTTTCATTTATTCATGTAAGTGCTCCCTTTATAGATAAGATATAATTGTTGAAGACAAAATGTTACATTCTCTAAATATAATTTAATAACATGTATGGGAAATGATCTCTTTCACTTAGTGAGAAGAGTTATTTTGCCCATTGAACAAGTTGTTCAATGGGCATTGGACAAATAAAAAGTATTTGACATTAAAGTCAAACACTTATCCAACTTGTCCAGTGGGCAAAATAAATCCCTCCACTAAGTGGAGGCGATCATTTTCCTAATATGTATATATATAGAATAAATTCAAATGGTCATAAAATGAAAAGTACATATTTAATTATTAAGTAGAGTAACGAGTTCTTGTTATGCAGAAAAGTAAACAAGATTCAAGGTCTCCAAAATTGTGTTGGATCTTCTAATAGATTCCGACACCAACAACAAAAGTAGAGACAATTACTCAAAAGCTTTTGTGTAATGTTTCACTTAATTAGAGTTAAAATTAGCAGCCCCGTTCTTTTGCTCACAGTTGGCAAGAATTATCTTGTCCACTGCTTATGTAGCATGCCCGGTCAGATTCAATGGGACACGCCACGTCAGCCCAAAAAAACCAAAAAAAAACATCAATCCCCCCAAACCCCCACCATAGCGCGTGCCCTAATCTCTCACCTCAAGACTCTTTTCTGCTCTGTTCACTACTGTCGAACCCAAATCTGATTCTGGCCACCACCACCTCCACCCGCGAATGCCTCGCCAGACAACACATCAATCCCCTCCAAACCCCCACCATAGTGCGTGCCCTAATCTCTCTCCTCAAGACTCTTCTTCTGCTATGTTCACTACTGCTGAACCTGGACCTGATTCCGGCCACCGCCACCTCCACGTCCACCTCCACCTCCACCTCGATGTCGTTGTCCACCACCGCACTTTAACTATCTCACTGTATACAACTCTCTTTTTCTCTCATTTTTGATTTTTCAAAACCACAACAACAATCGGGATCCTAGCACCCACAACTTCTGGAAGCTATCTACTGAGCCATCAAAAACCATCCAGAAATCACAACACCAAATCCTCTAGAATGTTCTCATGCCTCTATTGCTCTTCCCCAAAAATATCTCCATTTTCTCTGGTGGGTCATCAACTCTAGATCCCATTTTCTCCAAAAAAATGACCCGTTCGACCACATTAACCTCGATCTGACACTCCGTTTGTGGTGGTAGAGGTTCGACGTGGTGGTGGAAGTTCGACATAGTGGTAGAGGTCTGGTGTGGTGGTGACCAACTGGAGCAATTAATTTAGGGCAGAAATGAGGGATTAGTGGTGGGTCGTGGTGGTGTAGGTTCGGCGACTGAAGAGTGGTGGGTCTGACGAGATGAATGATGTGTGGCTAGAGATGTAAAAGTTGTTGAGACTGGAGATGAGGGGAGTGGTGTTCCCGGCGTGATGGGTGGTTTGGGGTGGGAGAATTTAGGTACTAAAATTGGGGGGAATTTGGGAGGAGTGAAAGCATGTAAAGTGGGTGACTATTGGGTGGGAGAATGGGGGGGCTGACGTGGCGTGTCCCATTGGATCTAACTGGACACGCCACATAGACAGCGAGCAAGAAAATTCTTGCCTATTGTGGACACGAGAACGGGACTGTGTCTTTCAATTATATACATTTTCGTTTGTTGTGTGCACGTGTATATATTGAACAATCGAATAATTCAATGAATGGCACTCTCAAGGTTTTGAATGCCAAAAGTTATAAATAGAATGCGACTAGTAGCTCACTTTTCGGCAATAACTATTTTAAACTATTTTAGATTTCTCATATATCTATTTGTTTTTTGATAACTATCATTTATAAAAGTAAAAGAATATTTAACACTTGGTTGGTGAAACTTTTTAGCATATTTTGATAAAAAAAAATTAATGAAATGTATAGTTGGAAAGTTAATAATCACCCGTTTGGTAGAGTTTATAGACAAGTTTATTTAACCGAAAATAGTTTATTTGGAAAAAAAAAAATTTGTCTTGGTAGCCTAACATTTTTTATCATTCTTGATCAAATAAACTAGTTTATAAACTTATAAATTAAAATTGTAAGTCTCATAATATATATAGTTAAAATTAATTGTTAATTTTGACTTCAATTTTTTAACATATTTTAAACTCTATTAAACAGTGTTCTAAAAAAGCGTGACCTCCACGCCTCGCCTAGGCCCTAGGCGCGCGCTTTTTTGGTCAACTATATTTTTAACTAAAAAGTTTGGGCCTAGGCGTGCTTAATCACGCCTAGTCTCACTTAGACGCGGGCTTTTTAGTTAAAAATTTTATTTTTATCTTTTTTTAAAAAAATATTTAAAATGATATTAAAAATGAGAAAATGCTTTTTCACGCTTCGCTCTCGCCTCACCTTCGCCTAAGCATCGCCCAAGCTCAAAAAGTTTGAAGCTTGGACTCCACGTCTAGCCACACTTTACGCTTTTTAGAACTTTGCTATTAAACAAGTTCTTAAATTTTTTCACTACGTAACACATTATGAATGATCTTGTAAGATTTAAGTTCTAAACCCAACTTAATGCAATTTTTTTTTTTTTTTTTTTTTTTTGGTAATTCAAGTGGTTCCGGTGGAATTCGTACAAGAACATTTGACTGATGGTATGTCAGCCACGGCCAATGGTGATAATGCCCAAGGACATATGTCAGCAGCTCCAATGCAGCCAATTGCCTACGTGAATAAAGGTTTGTAATTTTTTATTTTTGTCTCTAGTTTTTCCTTTTTTTTTTATTTATTATTATTACTATTTTATCTTAGCATCTTTTATTCTCTATTTTTCTTGATTTCACTAAATATTATATTGATGATCATTCTTCTTTAATTTGGTAGTTCAAAAATGGTAGAAAAATATATGTTCTTTATAATTAAACGCTAGTATATGACATGCATTGCACGTGATTTTGTAACAACGTTGAGACAGATTTTTTTATTAGAATATTTATTTAAAGAAATTGGATGGAAATTGTCCCTTATAAACAATTCATCTAAAAATACACAAAATACCAAATTAAATTATAAAACTCAAATTTTTCAAAAATTTAATTGATCGAATTCAATTCCTCAATAAAGTCAGACTTGAAAATTTGCAAAACTGAGAGATACAGCAAACTTGAATTCATAATATTTAATTGACTTTGAGTCACCTCACCTAAATTTTAAATTGTTTAAAAATAGAGTGATTTATTTATATTTAAGTTTAAATTATATAAAATGAGAGTCGTTTATTAATTTATATTTTATTGCTGATACAAATGAAAATATGTTTCTCAATAGGTGTAAATCAGTATACTATTTCATATAAATAATTCAAACTTTACACACGAACAAAGTAGTAATTAATCAACAAATTTATTAAAATAGTCCTAGACAAGAAATTTATAATACAATTCATTTAATTTTTAATCATAGATTAATTTAATTATTAATACGTATTCCTTAAATTCCAACCCCACCCCATCGAGCCATCTTATTCTTCCCAACTTTTATCTTAAAGGCCTATTTCACAAAAAAAATTTATAAAATTTTATAGGTCATATGAAATGTGTAGTTAAAATAATATTAATTGAAGGAAAGAATTGTGTGTTCCTCAAATTCCATAGTAATTAAAGTAATTAAGATTTGAAGAAAGAAAAATGGATGTTCAAAACCGTGAATGAATTTGAGATTTAAGGAGAAGAGTCATCTATGAATGTATTAAAGAATCATATTCATGTCGATTATTAGAACGGTAGATCAAAAGGTATTATTAAAACAATTTAAATATAACTTAAATAAAAATTGTTCAAAAAATGATTCTCAAATTAAGTGACATTTAATATATTATAGAAATAGATAATTGCTAATCTATACTGCAGTTAAAAGTAGAGGTGGCAAAATTGGGCTGGCATGCATAGTCCTCCTTTTTGGGTTGGGTTGGCCCTAGCCCAAATAAAACCGGGCTAAGATGGCCCGGCCCATCTAGCCCGCGGGCTAGTTGGACCGGCCCGATTTTGATTTTGATTTTTTTTTTTCTCATTAACACTAATTACTCATTCTGTGAATAACTCCAATACATAATTCAAATAATATCAATTTAAATGATCTAAGCCAAAGTCATCAATAAACATTATTAGTCTAAAAATCTCAAGATCCAACATAAAATTGTTTAAATTTAATTAAAATTTAGTTTAATTTAAGTTTTAATCCAAAATATATTTGATGTGACAAATAAATTATTTATTTTAAATTTACTTATAGGTAAATCTTTTAATTTAAGCCAAACATGCTTATATCTCAAAACAATAAGACTAGCATGCTTTTAATATTTGTATTTTTTAAAAAAATATCCACAAATAGTTTATAATTAACAAAAAAAAAATTTATTATTTTGAAAGAAAATTGACATTTATCTATTAACTAATACATGAAGGCCCCAATTTTATAAATTAATCTCTTTAAAAATTTCAAAATATATAGTCTAAATTTATCTAAGATTGTAATTGATGTAATGTATTAGATTGTATAAAAAATTTATTTAGAAAAAAAAAATTAAGACAAGTTGGACCAATGGACTGGACTGGGCTAGCATATTTCTGGCCCATACAAAACTTCATGTGTGGCCCTGCTCTGGCGGGTTGGGCTAGCCCAACCCAGCTCATTTGCCAGCTCTAGTTAAAAGTCCTAATATGAGAGAAGTATTTATAGACGATATTGTCCCTACAAATAATTTATAATTCTTAAAATCATCTTTCAATTATTATTATTTATTTTGGCTTTAATTTAAATTATTTAATACCATATAAATATTACATTTCGATCATTAAAAGCAATTTGCCTCTTTAAATTCCATTATATATTGTAATTAATGAAAATAAATAAAAATATAATGCTAATAAAGATTTTTATATTGAAATTATTATATTTAATTGTAAACAATCAAAGAGTCAATCTTATTATGCACGAGAATTTAAGCAAATTTCTTCATCAACATAACAAAACAAGAGGAATTTGATTTTGCATTTCGACTTTCTTATTATTGATTTACACTTTCTTGCTCTGTTATTCTTCTTTGTTTTTTTTTATTATGCCAGGAATTTTTTTTCTTCGCATAGATGGTTTTTAATCTTTGATAATTAGTTTAATAGTAACATGATAATAATGGATGTGTTAATTTTTCTTGAATGATTCACTAATTTTAAGAATATATATGATCGTAATATTCATTTAAATTTTGATTTCTATATCTTTTTTTCTTGATTTAGAATATTTATTCAATGTAAAAATGTTAATTATTGTGATAGTCTTGATAACAAAGGAATTTAAGCTCGAATGATGTTTTATGTCATTTTGTAAGCAATTAACATATATTTATTGAAGATAAACTAGTTAGAACAAGGAGAATTGATGTTACCCTAACTCTTTCAAGCACGCAGTTGAGGAAGACATAACTTGGATAAATTGAGTCATGCTATGTATAAGGTGAAAGTAAATATTGCATAATAAGTGATTTTATGTGATGAGTTAAAATCATGAATTTTTATTAACAAAAAGATTGTCTAAATATCTGGTTGTTTTGAATTTTTTTGAAATCTATTGATATTTCAGATGGGATTGCGGGAAAGAATGCATGAAGAGAAAAAAAAAATCCTTAGTTTATGGGTGCATTAAAATTGAATGGATATTGAAAGAGAAAATTCTTCTTTATCTCATGTCAAATAACTTTGGGATTCTTTTTCTGAGAAATAATTACCTAAAAAAGGCTAAATATTTTGTTTTCATGTGCTTTTTATAATGATATAAATATAGAAAATCAATGAAAAATTGTGTTATATCTACTATTCTCATGTATTTTAGAATTTGATACTAATTTTCATAAAATAAAGTTGTCTTTTTTGATATGCCATTAAATATTTGTTTTTAAATATAATTAAAATAGTATCAATAATATTTCAAACTCAACATTCACGTAGGCCATGTATTTTTTAATGAACCACCTGTTTTACCAAGAAGTTTGAATGTTGTTCTTTAGTTGGTCATAATTATTGATGAAATTATGATTAAAAATGAGTTTTATTTAAGTTTTATATTTATCGATGATTTTAAAATAAAAAAATGATAATATTATTACAAAATCACGTGCAACGTACGTATTCTTAACTAGTGTTTTAGTAAATGTCCACTAATATAATAAGAAAAAAGTAATTAGAGAAATGGTTCTTTTACTATGTTGCAAATTCTTTTGAGCAAAATATTTTTGTATTGGAGATGCTTTTAGAGTTCAATATTAAGATTGGATTAGCAAGGCGGTTTTTTGCCGAGGCGAGTGAGGAGCCCATTTTCATAAAAAAAAAAATTATTTGTAATTACTAAAGTTTTCAAAAAAAAATGTCTTTGTGCAAAAGTTTGAAATCCGGCAAAGCAAAGCAAGCCATATTTCATGAGGACCATGACTATTAGTGATAATTTCATCATATAATATAAAATATAAAATAATTTAAAAAATACTGTCTAACTTTTTTTATTCTAAAAATACTGTTTCTTATTTCTGTAACACTTGTTGTTACATTTGTTATGTTTGTTAATAACAAATGTAACACATTTATTATAATTAAAATAACAAATGTTGAACAACTGTTACAAAAAAAAAATAGTATTTTTATAATAAAAAAAGTATGACAAGTATTTTAAAAAATATTTTATTTATTGTGGTTATTTGTAAAAAAAATTCTGACTATTATTAATTATTAATTAGTGACCCAAAATCGAAGGGGTCCATTTTTTGAAAAAAAAATATTGAAAGCCACCCACCACCACCAGCCCTGCCCAATGACTTGTCAAACTTTATTTTAGGACCTAATTCTTGGATTTCGCCTCGAACTCCGAAAATGTCAGAATCGACCTTCTACGATGTATTACAAAATGTGTAAGTATTGGTTTATAAATGAAATCCAAGAAAAGACTTAAGTTATCGCATCTCAGTGAAAGGCTCTGTTCAGTGCGAGAGGTGAAGGCTTGGAACAAGAGGATAGACACCAAAGGGCACCAAATCCGGACCTTGTCGGAGGCCATAGTTGGCAGTGGTCGGTGAAGATCACCTCTAGTAAACTGTATCCAATGGTAGTCGTCATGGCAAATTGTTGGTGGTTACAAACGGTGATAGGTTGCCGATTTAATTGGTCTCTAGAATGTCCGGTTGTAGAATTTAAAAGAAAGGGTGACATGTATTTGATTTTTACATGTTGAACCATCTCTTTTAAAAAGTTAAACTATTAGATAGCAGACACATTTTCATAGAACTAAAAAGTCAGTTTTCTTGATGCAGTAGTTGATCCATTTGGAAGTCTATTTTGGAAAGCTATTCAACTAATCAGTAAGTATTATATATTATTACATTGCTAGCACTACACATTTTAATTATATGCATTTTTAGAACTTTAAATTATTTTGCAGCACCAAGGATCAAGCATGTGTATAACAGAAAGCTGACTCATAAGTATTCATTTGAACTAATAGAATTTGTATGCAAACAAGCTCAACAATTGGATAATTTACAAATTCTACAATTCTTCATGGATGGTGGAGTTCTACAACAAGCCACGGCAGATGGTGTAATTGAAATTGTAGAAATATCATTGAAGTTTTTTCCAGATTTACTTTGGCACATATATAATAACCGTTCTATACTGCATTATGCTATTGAGAATCGGCGCGAGAAGTTGTTCAATCTTATGATAGACCTGATGGCGCAGAATACGTTTGCTGCTTCCAAACTCGATGAAGTTAGTAACAATATATTGCATTTGGCAGCCAAATTGGCACCATCTCCTCAACTCAATGCTGTTTCTGGTTCTGCTCTTCAAATGCAGAGGGAATTACAGTGGTTTAAGGTAATACCAACACCTTCTCTAAAAGTCTTATCTGAATTTAGTTGTGAATCCCATAAAATTAGTGGTTAAAATTAATTGTGCAGATTTTAATCTGAACCAAACAAACACTTAATAAATTTCCTGTGCAGGAAGTTGAAAAAATGGTGAACACTGGCTTTAAGTTAGGAAGGAACTTACTAGGAAGAACACCGAGAGAATTATTCACAGAAAGCCACAAAGATTTGCTTGAAAAGGGTGAGAAATGGATGAAAGATACATCAAACTCATGCATGGTTGTTTCAACACTTATAGCCACAGTTGTGTTTGCAGCAGCATTCACAGTGCCAGGAGGAAACATAAATGACAAAGGAATCCCAATTTTTTTGAAGAAAAATTCTTTTTTGGTGTTTGCAGTATCAGATGCTTTAGCACTGTTTTCGTCGACTGCATCGCTACTTATGTTTCTATCTATTTTAACTTCAAGATATGCAGAAGAAGATTTTCTTGTTTCACTGCCCAGGAAGTTGGTGCTTGGACTTGCTTCACTGTTTGTAGCCATAGCCACTATGATGATAGCATTTGGTGCAGCATTTTCGATTGTAATTGGTGAAAGATATGACTGGGTTTATATTCCCGTTATTGTATTGGCTTGTATTCCAGTGTCTTTGTTTGCAATATTGCAGCTTCCTTTGTTTTGTAAAATAGCCATATCCACCTATGGTCCTGGCATCTTTCGACAACGGCGCAAGGTTAAGCACAAGTCAGCTTGAAATTGATTTACCTCGGAAAAGCACTTGCTCAGAAATAATTTTTATGGAAAATATTTGTATTTTTTTTTTTTTTTGAAATGTTAAATTAATGATGGAATAATTTTTGTGGACTATCATAATAATAATAACGGATTTTTTTCTTCCATGACATGATTGTTTGTGCAAAGTATTTTTAGCTCTATCAGATAATGAATTAATTTACATTTTGAGAAAAGTCTTAAGATATGCCATTTGTTTTCCAGCATATTATCCATAACAATAAGAAATTTCACAGATCTTGTTTATCAAATTAAAGAAAAAAAAAGTTTATCTTGAAAATTTATATAGAAATGTCGACATTTTTTCAAGGATTGAAGTGAAAAATGGTCTTGTATTAGATTTTTCAAGCATATCCTTATTAGAAAAAGCATACTCAAACAACACGATCCTATTTGACCAACTCGACTGGTTGAGTTGACGTGATTCCTCTTGCATATATATTTTATTCTTCTTTTATGTTCCAGTATATATATTTTTAAATATCTTGCATATATATTTTATTCATAAAATTCTTTCATTGACTCTCCCCTCAAATTGCTTCGATTGTCACAAAATGGGAACTAGTAATTGCTTCAATTGACTCTCCCCTCAATTGCTTCAAATTGCTTCAATTGTCACAAAAATTATTTCAATTCATGCTAATCTTCCATGACATGATTTTTTGCAGAAACCAGAAGACATTTCGTCCTAAGAAGAGTGCTCCATCTGGTAGTAAGGCTGATAATTGTCACTGTTTTCAATTTAAAAATTAGGAAAGATTATTCTTTTATTATGTGTTGTTTTTTCTTTTTCTGCTTTAGTTTGAAATTTGAAGCTCAAATCAACAAGCCCTATTGATCAATTGTGTTAGTTTCTTAACAATTGAATGATGCAGGGTTTGCAACTTCAGAAGCACATTGATGCTACCTTGGGTAGTGGCAACTTAAGGGAAGCTGTTCGACTACCCCCGGGGGAAGATCATAATGAGTGGCTAGCGGTAAATAGTGATTTTTTTTTTCTGCCTTAATGTTTCATTTAGAACCATATCAAATTCATCTTCATGTATGCTTCTAGCATTGCAGTGAGCCATATATGGTTTCTACTAATATGATTTGTATATATACATATTTCTGAATTTCAAACAAGGGCGTACAGGTGTACTTACTGAAACTAAAGCCACAAAATATTTACATATTATGCAATAAGGAAAGCAATACGATTTAATAGCTACTAGAGGTCCAAAGACGGTGAGAAAACAGCCTTAGACAACATAGTAAGTAATCATCATTGTGCAATAGAAGCAATACGACCATACACACTTCTCTTTGAGTGAACTTTTTGAGCTTATAATTTTTTTTGTAAATGTTTTTAAATATATTATGACGGTGCTTAATCCGTAATCCACAATAAGTTGTTGCGTTACTGAATCACACTCAATTTATGGTATATGCTCAAATATCTCAAAAGTTGGCATGGATAATAAAGATGTTTGACATGCTCCATCCATGTAATAAGTCGTGATGATAAATATTTTTCTCCTCCTTCGAGCACAGCGGTGACAGTGGTGGAGACCTACAAAAAGTGGTGGGACTTTTTTCTCCCGTGTCCACTCCGGTGTGATAATCAGTATATAATTAAAATATTTGTGCTGAATAGGAATAAAGACTGTATAACAGTTGTGTGTTCTGTTTTTACCTGGGGGATTGGCCTCTATTTATAGGGATGGCCTGCAGTTATTGATGATGAGTGTCTCTTCATCTCCCTCATTTGATAACGGATGTTTTTTTATCTCCCTCATTATTAGGAGTTAATCAGGGATGTTTCATCTTTCCAATTGTTGAGAGATGTTTCTTCTTCCCGATAACTGGTGGTAACTGTCATTTCATGGGTCGCCTGCCTGGCTAATCTGATGACAATTTGGTTATTGCAGTCTATCTGTCAGAAGCGTGCTCATGAGACCAACGAGGTGGGTAAGACGTGCCACCATAGCTAAATAACATATAGCAATTGTCATTATTTATATCATCATAATGCCCTCTACTTCCCATAGACTACTTTTCATAGACTATTGTCAATAAGAAATAGAAATAATCTACTGCACCTGCTCTTCTCTAATTTTTTCAGACATAGGCTCATCGCCTTGATTTTTAAACTTAGGCTCATTCCTTTGTTTTTCTGGCAGAGGCTCATTTGCCTTGTTTTTCTAACAGAGGCTAATCGTCTTGATTTTTAACCAGAGGCTCATCACCTTAATTTTTAAACATAGGTTCATCGCCATGTTTTTCTGATAGGCTCATCGCCATGTTTTTTAGACAAAGACTCATCGCCTTGATTTTTAATCAGAGGCTCGTCGTCTTGATTTTTAAACATAGGCTCATCGTCTTGATTTTTAAACATGGACTCATTGCCTTGTTTTTTTAAATAGAGGCTCATCGCCTTGATTTTTAGACATGGGCTCATCATCTTGTTTTTTAAATAGAGGTTATCGCCTTAATTTTTAAATAGTGGCTGTTGACCTTATTTTTCAGACGGTACCATCTGGCCATGTTTTCCAAATAGTAGTAGCTATCATTATTTTTTGCTTTGTTTTTTAGACAGTAGCAGCTAGCTTTTTTTTCAAACAGTGGTAGCTGTCATTATTTTTGGTCTTGTTTTTCAGACAGTAGTAGCTGGCTTTGTTTTTTAGACAGTGGTAACTGTCATTATTTCTGGTCTTGTTTTTCAAACAGTAGTATTTGACTTTGTTTTTCAGACAGTGGTAGCTGTCATTATTTCTGGCATTGTAAGTCCCTCTATCTTTCATTGACTACTGTCAATGAGAAATAGAAATAATCTATCACACCTGCTCATTTCTAATTTTTTTTAACCTTGGGTGAGCTCGCCTTGGGATGGGCGAGCTCACCTCGCCCGCCTTGAGTGAGCTCGACTAATTTTTTTTTTACGCTCGCCCACCCGCCTTGAGTGAGCTCGCCTAATTTTTTTTTAACCTTGCATTGGGTGGGCGAGCTTGCCTCGAATTGGGTGGGGGCGAGCTCGCCTCAGATTGGGTGAGCTCACCTAATTTTTTTTTTTAAAACATTAGCTTGACTAGCTCACCTGGTTAGCTCGCCTTGGCTTGGGCGAGGTCACCTTGTCTCGTCTTGGGTGAGCTTGTCTCTATTATTTCGCGGTTTGGGATCATCCCGAGTTTCCTTTTGTTAGACTCAGGTTTATTTTGATCTTTCATACTTTTGGTAATGAGATATGCTTCTTCAGCATCCACGTACTTATCCTCTCTCTTAATTAACTCATGCATAGTATCCAACAAGTTTTTGGATAGTGACATCTTGAAAGGACAACTTCAAGTTCCACTCATCATGACAGTGACTACAGCAAACATCTGCAGATATTTGATTTCCAGCGTGGCTCTATTGAACCAGGCAATAAAATCTTTCAGCAATTCGTCCTTGTCTTGTGTCAATTACATTAGACTAATAGCAGTTTTCTTAACATGTTTGCTGCTGGCAAAGTGTGCAGCAAAACTCTTGAAAAAATTGTCAAATGTACGAATCAATTTTGGAGGAAGGATAGGTAACCAGTCCCTGGCCTTCCGCGTAAGTGTTGGCAGAAAAGCCCTGCATATAATCGTATCAGGGGTGGCTTGCAACCTCATCCAGTCAATAAAAGTCCTGAGGTGATCGACAGGATCAGAGGATCCGTCGTACTTCTCCATCTTTTGCTGTTTGAAGTCTCGTGGCAAGGGGACTACCATCACTTCTAGGGAAAAATGATCTTCTTCTAACACCATAGATTAGTGCCTACTACTTTTGTTAGACATAGCCTCAGCTATTTGCGACCCATCATTTCTTCTAATCGCTATTCTAGGCTTAACACTGGTGTCTCAAACAGCGTAGGTGTGGGCATCTATGACGATTGCCCCCACGTATGGATTTGGGTCAGATGTCAATGAATGGAAGTGGAGTGCGGAAGGTGGAGCCAAAGAAACAAGATCCAGTGGTGTTTAGCGGTGTTTCTATTGCTGAAAAGTTAGGAGTCTGGAGAGGAGCTCCTGGATGTGAGGTCCCTATCGGTTGAAGGCTAGGACCCTAGGGCGGAGCCCCTGGTGGTAAAGATCCTACCGACAAAAGGTTAAGACCATGTGGTAGCTGAGAAATCACAGCATTTTGATCTTGGAGTAGAGTCGTTAAGGCCATCACTTGAGCTTGCAATGCGACAAGTTGAGCGGCAGAGGTAAATTTTTTTGTGGATGATTAGTAGCGGTGTTAGACTCATTGCCTACATTCCCGATGGGGGCTGATGGAACAGTTACATTCTTAGCTCTTCTAGTTCGAACCATGACTTATTGTGCATTTTCCATAGACGACGCCAAATGATGATAAATATTTTTCTCCTCCTCCGAGCACGGCAGTGACAGTGGTGGAGACTTGCAAAAGGTGGTGGGGCTTTTTTCCTCTGTATCCACTTCGGTGTAATAATCAGTATATGATTAAAGTATTTGTGCTGAATAGCAATAAGGAGTGTATAAGAGTTGTATGTTCTGTTTTTACCTGGGGGGTTGGTCTCTATCTATAGGGATGACCTGCAGTTATTGATGATGGGTGTCCCTTCATCTCCCTCATTTAATAACGGGTGTCTTTTCATCTCCCTCATTATTAGGAGTTAATGAGAGATGTTTCGTCTTCTCGATAACTGGTGGTAACTGTCATTCCATAGGTCGCCTGCCTGGCTAATCTGATGGCAGTTGGGTTATTACAGTCTATCTGTCAGAAGCGTGCTCATGAGACCAACGAGGTGGGTAAGACGTGCCACCATAGCTAAATAACATATAGCAACTGTCATTATTTATATCATCAAGTCGTTTTAAACACATTTGAAAGATGAAGGTTCAAAATAATGGTTCTTGTTATGCACTGTAGCCTGTAAGTCACAGAGTTATGCCAATTTAGTTAAAACTGAAACCAATGTCATGATACCAAATTGTAACATAACTAAATATCATGTTAGCATATATATGTAGATAGGTACTCCTGATGTTATCATCATGAGGTCCTCCATCCATAAGAAGGTTGCCATTCGCAAATCAATGAGAGTCTATTAATAAACTTTGTTTTTGTCTGCCGAGCAATCATTGTTGTCTCATTCATGTCCTTATTCTCAGAATAATCATTTTAGTTCCTTGAGTGAGACTGTCTGCTTCCTATATCTTGTTATTAAGTTCAAGTATGTGCATATCCTTGCGGATGTTCTTATTGAACCATAATCCACTTACCCATTTTAATTAACTTATTTTTAGTATATGTATATTATGTGATCTGTATTCATTCCAGAATATTGCTGAACCATAATGAATATTGATGTACCATAATTGTGTAGTTTATTATGGTAAAGATTCTTGAGTTTACCATCATTAGAAAACCCAAATCAGGGTTGGCCAAGTATGTGCTGGCCGAGTATGTATGTATATATATGTGTAAGTATCATTCTTCTTCTTTATCAATACAAGAAAAGTTTCAGCCAAACATCCCTCAGTTCTTTCGTGGTATCAGAGCTATACGCTTAACAAGCTTCGATCATAGCCTCGATAGAATTATCCAGCGCAAATCCTAACAACCCACCGTCTCCACCCTCTCCCACTGTCCCAAATCCTCCCATTGTCATCAATGCTCAAGCTCAACTACTGATTAAACTTACTCCAACAAATTTTCCTGCATGGCATATCCAATTCCACAATATGGTCGTTGGCTTTGACCTACTAGGCTTTGTTGATGGAACCTTTCCCTGTCTGGCACGTTCCTTGGTCACAGAAAACACAACCAACATTCTCAACCCCGAACATACACGCTGGATCCAACAGGATAAACTCCTTCTCAATGCCAACGTTAGCTCTCTCTCTCCAATTATGGTTTTCTTTATTGCCGCAACACGAACGTCACGAGAAGCGTGGGTTACAATAAACAACACTTACGCTAGACCCTCCCGTGGACGTATTATGCACCTCAAAAATGCTCTCGGTAGTCTTCAAAAAGGTGATGCCACTATAATCGAATATATGCATGAGGTTAAAAGTATTGTCGAATATCTAACCCTCATGAATTCTTCACTCGATCCAGATGAACTGGTTTTTCACATCCTTCGTAGTCTTGGCTCCGAATACAATGGCTTGGCAGAAGCCGTTCGTGCTCGTGATACATCAATCACGTTTGATGAGTTGCACGAAAAACTTGTTACTAGAGAATCCCAACTCCAACCCCAACCAAACACGGCCAATCTCGCATCTCTAAATCTCTCCGTCCCATGGCCAAATCATTCTCCCTCCAATGGATCTCGGTCCAACTATAATCACAAGCAATGTCCCTTCTCAAACAATTCCCGACCCTGTAGCAATAATAACACTAATTATACGCCTCGACCATACATTGTCAAATGCCAATTATGTGGAGAACATGGTCATTCTGCTAAATGCTGCACTACTTGTCGTTTTTCACCTGTCATCCTAAACCCAAATTCTATCCAACAGCCGCGACAGTACCACAAAAATCTGGCCGCCCACTCCACTACCCCACCAACTCAAGACTAGCTTCTCGACTCTGGCGCATCCCATCACATAACCAATGATCTTGGAAATCTCTCACTCCATTCCAACTATTATGGACCCGACGATATTCAAATTGGTGACGTTAACAGTTTACACATCACACACACTGGTTACACTCATATTCACTCTCATAATTCTAAATTTCTTCTCTCTAACATTCTTTGTATTCCCCAAATAGCTCGTATTTAATCTCTGTCTCTCAATTCTCTCGCAAAATAATGCTAGTATTGAATTCTTACCCACCTTCTTTATTGTGAAAAACTTGCAGACCGGAGCTCCAATCCTGCGCAGACCAGTTAAAGATGGCGTGTACGCACTCCCATTCTCTGCATCTGCACCAGCGATTGCCTTTTCCTCTATCTCCACCAACTTTGACACTTGGCATCTCCGTTTAGGACACCCCAACCTCAAAATATTGCGTCATTTAGTGTCAAGCAAATTTTTATCTTTATCGTCATTGAAACAGTCGTTATCTAATTGTAATTCATGTGATTGCAATAAAAATCACAAATTACCATTCTCCAACTCTACTGTGTCCAGTTCTGCAGCGTTACAAGTTATTTTCTCTGATTTGTGGACATCTCCTATCATCTCTACCGAAGGATATAAATACTGTGTTGTGTTTATTGACCATTTCATGAAATATGTTTGACTATACCCCTTAAAGAAAAAATCGGACGTTCGTGACACCTTTATTCGATTTCATGGACTCGTCAAATTTTTTTTTAATAAATCCATTACCACATTATTTACGGACAATGGTGGTGAATATATTGCCCTCACATCCTACCATTCGGCAAATGGTATCACTCATCTTACCACTCCTCCTTATACACCGGAACACAATGGCTATGCTGAACGGCGACATCGCCATATTGTCGAAACTGGTTTGGCACTCATTCAACACGCCTCCATTTCCACGCATTTTTGTCCTTATGCATTCACCACAGCTACATATCTGATTAATCGACTTCCTAAAATCAACATCAACTATCTCACCTCATTTGAAAAACTCTACCACTCTCCTCCAAAATTTTCCAAACTACGGATGTTTGGGTATCTTTGCTATCCTTGGCTATGCCCGTATAACTCTCACAAACTTGAGTCCCGCTCCAAGCCATGTGTTTTTCTAGGTTATAATCTCTCACAACGTGCCTATTACTACCTTGATATTCCCACTGGTCGTGTGTATACAAGCCGTTACGTAAAATTCGTCGAACATGTTTTTCCATTTACTACCTCACCCTCTCCCTCCACAGCCACTGAAACCGGTTCTCTACTCTATTTATCTTCACCCATGGTCATTGGTTCCAATGGCTTCCACAATGGTGTGCGTACTCAGCCCTCTGTCACTGCACCCGCCGACATGGACTTCGTCACTACCGCCCCTCCTTCACTGTCCTCTGTATCCAGGCCCCAACCTCCAAGCAACCCTGCCACGCCTTCCACTTTACTGACCACAGTTGCCTGCTCTAACTCTCCAACTGTCTCCATGCTAAACTCCTCCACCACAGCTCCTCATCTCATATACTAACACCCCCATCTACAGTCCTTCCTCGATGACACCATTTCTCTCATCTACTCATCTCACACAATTTCTCAACACCTCCGAACATATGTGGCCCACTCGAAGTCTTGCACAACAACTCTACTCTCCTCCGTCGTCCGCTCTTGAGCTGCCAAACACCCTCAACCGTCTATCTCTCTCCTCAGTCATCGAAAATTCTCCTACACCACATTCTCCTTCCATTTGGCTAGCTGCGCCATCCCCTCATCCACGCTCTCAGTCCCTCCATCCAATGCTTACCCGAAGTAAGACTACTCACCATGTATCCTCTATACCATACCAACTCTCTCGAGAACCTACCACTGCCACCCAGGCCATGAAAGATCCAAATTGGCGTCACGCCATGTGTGATGAGTTTAACGCTCTTATTAAAAATGACACATGGACTCTTGTGCCTCGTGACTCCTCTAAAAATGTTATTGGCTGCAAATGGATCTTTCGCATTAAACAGAATGCATATGGGTCTCTTGATAAATATAAGGCGCGCCTTGTTGCCAAAGGCTTTCTTCAGCGACTCGATCTGGAATATTGTGATACTTTCAGTTCAGTTGTCAAACCTTCTACTATTCGTTTGCTCCTTTCACTCTGTGTTATGCATGGTTGGCATCTCAAACAGCTAGACGTTAATAATGCCTTCTTACATGGATCATTGTCTGAGAATGTGTATATGCAGCAACCACCAGGATTTATTAATCAACATTTTCCAGATTTTGTTTGTCATCTACAACATTCTCTTTATGGCCTCAAACAGGCTCCTCGTGCCTAGTATTCTAAACAGAAGCATTTTCTCGTTAGTCTTAGATTTCAAAACTCCAGGGCTGATGCATCCCTATTTTTCCTTTGCCAACAGTCTATGGTACTTTTTCTCCTTGTCTACGTCGACAACATTATACTGACTGGTAACTCATCTTCTACTATAGCCACTTGTGTTCAGAAACTTGCTGATAGGTTTTCTATTAAGGATTTGGGTGATCTCTCTTTCTTCCTTGGCATGGAAGTCATTCCTGACACGCATGGTCTCTTTCTCTCACAGCGCAAATACATTATTGACATACTAGACAGAATAAGTATGTCGTCATCTAAGCCAGCTGTCAGTCCTATGCCCACTTCACATGTCTCTGCTCTGCATGATGGTGAACCGATGCCCAGAACATCTGATTATCGTTCTGTACTTGGTGCCTTACAATACACGGCGTTGACATGCCCAGATGTGGCCTTTACTGTCAACAAACTTTCACAATTCATGCACTCGCCTCATCAGTACACTAGTCTGCCCTTAAATGATTATTATGGTATTTGCAAGAGACTCTTGATCATGGTCTCTTACTTCAAAAGAATTCTCCGTTCTCTTTTCATGCATTATCTGATGCTAATTAGGGTTGTAACATCTCAGACAAAACCTCCACTGGTGCTTATATTATTTTTCTTGGCACTAATCCGATCTCCTGGAGTTCTAAAAAGCAGAATATTGTTGCTCGTTCGTCCACAGAGGTTGAATACCAATCTATTGCGGCTACAACGGTAGAAATCACCTGGCTTCAAGCTCTCCTTTATGAGATTGGCTACACATTGCCTACTACTCCTGTTATCTATTCTGATAATGTCGGGGCCACCTATTTGTGTGCCAATCCAGTATTTCATTCTCGAATGAAACACATAGCCCTTGACTTTCACTTTGTTCGTGAAAAAGTTCAAATTGGCAAGCTTCGTGTTTCTCGTGTATCTGGCTCTGATCAGTTAGCTGACAGCTTGACAAAATTGATCCCCAGCTCTAAACTCACCAGCATTCGGTCCAAGATTGGCGTCCATCCGTCATCCATCTTGAGGAGGCGTATTGGACCATAATCCTCTTACCCATTTTAATTAACTTATTTTTAGTATATGTATATTCTATGATCTGTATTCATTCCAGAATATTGTTGTACCATAATTGTGTAGTTTATTATGGTAAAGATTCTAGAGTTTACCATCATTAGAAAACCCAAATCAGGGTTGGCTGAGTATGTATGTATATATATGTGTGTGTGTGTGTGTAAGTATCCTTCTTCTTCTTTATCAATACAAGAAAAGTTTGAGCCAAACATTCCTTAGTTCTTTCAATTCTGTCATAATCATTATCTTACATATTGTTACCACCCGATTTTGATAGGGCCTCCACGTCAGCAAAAGCCCAACGAAAGCCCCATATAGGCCCAGCAAGGGCCTCGCAAATCCTAAGAAGGCCCCGTAAGCCCATCAAACATTTTAGCATTCTTGAACTAAAATACCGCGAAGCCTATGGAGGGCCTCGGCACTCATGGCCGACCCATATAGCCTCGCCGGACGTCATATTTATTACAGTCCGTATATAATTCAATATTTTGGGACGGTTAAAAGGATATCTCAAGGAAGATTGTGTTTGATATTCCAATCCAATAAAATCGGCAACACAATCTTAGAGATTGAGAGAGATTAGGATGCAATCTCGGAAGATCACGACGAGATTGGAACCTACCTTATCTGATAAGGAAAGAGAATCCCAACAGAATTCTAATTGATTGCTTCCCTAAATCAATTAGGATTCTCTTCCTATAAATATCAGATTCCGATTATTCTAAGGTAAGCTTTTCTTGACACGCACATTTTTCAGTACTCAGAATATTTAGTACGCTCCTTTTACACTTGAACTCCACCCTAAACTCTGCTCAAACTTCTGCCTGCTTGTCTCTCCAACACTCAATTACTTATCTCCTCCTGTGTATCACTCATATATCGGCAGTTGACTTGATCGTCGGAGTACCAATGATCGCCAGATCTTTTTTCTCTAAAGATCTTGGTGCCTAACGATTGTCCGAGTGTGCAGGTAACATACGGGTTGGTAGATGAGTGACTAGAGATCTGTTGACACGTGGACACTGCAAGTTTTGATGTCAACAAATTGGTGCTGTCTGTGGGAGACGAAAGACATTACACAGCCTAAAACTTGTGGTAAAAACGTGTTTTCTACCCAAAGAGCATGACAACAGAAAAGTTGGGCCAGGACTCGAAGTTGGACAATGCCCCGGATAAAGGCGTCGTTTTAACTGTTGGAGAATCAATCCCTTTGACATGGACCCAAGCGTAGCTGTGCCTGGTGAAGCGCTTCGAGGTCTGGCTCGATCGAAAACCGTCAGTCTCAAGATGATTCGCAAATTCTCAACGGGCAAAATCTCAATAACCAGAAGAGACCTCGTGCCTCGCGAGTGGAAAAGCTGGTCGCCTCTGCCAGCGTATTCGACAGGTTGGGAGTCGGGTCTTCTGTGGCTCGACCTCAATCGTTGAGTAGCCGGTGTAGCGAGCCCAGCGATGACCACCAAGAGAAGAGAAGGGACTCCAGGGCTGCAGATGAAAAGCCCAAAGAGGATGTGCGACCTTGACGACGATGACGAGGACCTCCCGTTCTCCAAAGAGTTGAAGGCTAGAGAACTCTCTGCAGGGTTCAAAATGCCTCGTATGGAGAAATATAACAGGAGAGGTGATCTCACGGATTCAATTGGAGGTTCGCTTTCTAAAGGCCTTCGTCATCATTTAATACCCTTTCTTAAAGTCCCACGCCTACTATAAATAATAACCTTGGATTTGGGGGACTATTGTTACCACCCAATTTTGATAGGGCCTCCACGTCAGTAAAGGCCCAACGAAACCCCATATAGGCCCAGCAAGGGCCTCGCAAATCCTAAGAAGGCCCCGGAGGCCCATCAGACATTTTAGCATTATTGAACTAAAATACCGCGAAGCCTACGGAGGGCATCGGCACTCATGGCCGACCCAAAGAGCCTCGCTGGACGTCGTATTTATTACAGTCCTTATATAATTCGATATTTTGGGACGATTAAAAGGATATCTCAAGGAAGATTGTGTTTGATATCCCAATCCAATAAAATCGGCAACACAATCTTAGAGATTGAGAGAGATGAGGATGCAATCTCGGAAGATCACGACGAGATTGGAACCTACCTTATCTGATAAGGAAAGAGAATCCCAACAGAATTCTAATTGATTGCTTCCCTAAATCAATTAGGATTCTCCTCCTATAAATATCAGATTCCGATTATTCTAAGGTAAGCTTTTCTTGACACGCACATTTTTCAGTACTCAGAATATTTAGTACGCTCCTTTTACACTTGAACTCCACCCTAAATTCTGCTCAAACTTCTGCCTGCTTGTCTCTCCCACACCCAATTACTTACCTCCTCCTATGTATCACTCATATACCGGCAGTTGACTTGATTATCGGAGTACCAACGATCGCCGGACTCTTTTTCTCTGGAGATCTTGGTGCCTAACGATTGTCCGAGTGTGCAGGTAACATACAGGTTGGTAGAGGAGTGACTGGAGATTTGTTTACATGTGGACGCTGCAAGTTTCGACGTCAATAGTTCTCAATCAAAAAATAGCATTTGCCTAGTATAATTGAGCTTGGTTATTTCGATCTTTTGACTTATCTGTTTATTAAACTAGACAATGAGATATAAATTATATGAACCTTATTGATTTAATGGTACGGCCTCACATTTATATTGATAAGCTTTTTACCAGTGTGCGTTGCATATGTAGAAGTTGGGCATGCAAAACCACCTTCATGGCCTCACTTTTTTGGGTACAAGTGGAATGTAATGTGCATGGTTGGGATCCACCATGGAGCTATAATTTTCTTCCACTGATGAAGTTAAATAAAGAAACAATAGGATGTACTAGCATTGATTTGCTTTATTTCCATATATGATTATTCTTCTAAAACACTTTAAATTAGAATAAGTATCTAAACTTGTGATAGATATGAAGAAATAATTCTTCATTTGTCTATGGCATTCATTTTTCTCCTTTTATTATACTTATTTAATTAGCAGATTGTAATTTTTATTATGAGTGCTTACAAACATTTGCATGTGCACACTCGTGAGGATCCAAAAGTACACAATGCTATTAAGATATTGAAAAGAGAGAAATTAAAAATCACATAATAGATGAAATATTTTGGACTATGAAATCATGTAAAAATACTTGCATGCAGAACTATTGAGATATAATCCTTTGATTAGTCCCTGTTCTCATTATTCTCTAAATTTAGAGGAGTTTCTGTAAGGAATTGAGGTATACATGCACAGCGAAAATTAAATGCTCAATTCCTATAAGCCTGGATCAACCTTGTACTTAGAGAGAATTCGTGATAGGATTTTACCTTGATGAACACTGTGTAATATGATTCTCTGATTAGTTGGTGGTGCGATCTTCAATACCACAGCTGTCCAGATGTCCAGCCTCCAATGGTGATCCACACAGCAAGAACAGATCTGGACTTCCAAGATCAAGAACAAATGAAAGCGGAACTTTTGGGAGAAGTTGAATGTGTTGTCTTTTTCCTTGTGCTAGCAAGTAATGAAAACAACTCTCATTCCTAATATGTTGCGCCTTTGTATTTATAGGCGGGGCTAACCCTAGCCCTAGTTTTAGTCCAACTAGAACTCATCAACAATCAGGCCCGATTAAATAATCTTATTAATTAATTTGGCCCAATGAGTAATTAAGTCCGACCCAACTAATTGGACCTTGGATATTAATTCTTACAATCTCCCACTTGGACAAGGTCCAACTCCAAATGCTCAATTCTTGCCTTATGTGTGTGACCCATTAGATTCTCATTTACGATTGCAAACGTAGTGATATTCTCATCGATTCACCGAGATCGATCAATTCACGTCGCCGTCCAAAATTGACATCTAGCAATGTGTCAAGGCAATTCATGTGAAGGAAAATGTCATGTGGTATGACAGAACCAATATATGTGCGGTTACTGTGAAAATATAATCCCTTCATCAATATAACTCAATTAGTTAAGAGATATGGATCAGCGTCAATCTCATTTCAACCAATCATATTATTCACATCAACTCTTTGTTGATCTAATCTAGTTATGATTGAAACATTTTCAACTCATAACTCCACCCCGGCCGAGAAAATTTATATCAACTTAAATAGGCAATATGTAGGTTATAATCTCCTACTTTCCAAGAGTGACGAATCCTCATATTGGACATTCACAACCTTCATATGATTCTCATTATACTCGTATGACGTCTTCCTGGTGACTCAAATCTTCGAGCTCCATCAAACGCTCGCCAAAGTATAGTGGTCCTCACATAAGATTATATGATGTCCTCAAGTCAAAAGACCAAATCCACAACTGCACATTAGAGATTTACCACTGACGCTTGGATAGTTATCCATGTGGAATCTCTAGGCGGATCATCCAATGTCATGTTCTCATAACAATGCATTCATGTATTCATTCAGATGTCCCTCTACATCTTAGCTTGTGAGATCAGCTACTTTCTTCAAAAGAAATGCAACACATGCTAATCTATCCGTAATAATGATATCTGTATCCCATTATTACTATGACTAGGGATATTTCAAGAATAAGTTATTTATAACTTATATCTCACAATCACAACACCTTGTGATTAATAAGTTACTATGAACTTTTCTTCAGATTCTATTATTTTAAATAATAAAAAAAATTAAATAATAATAGATCTGCCATTAAAATGTAGACAAAATATTTAATTAATAAAATTGTTCATACACTTCGATGTCTAACAAAGATATATAAAACGTCACATACAAACTAGATCCAACCACTCATATATCTAATACCAATAAAATTAGCATAACTATCATGCTTGTGCTGGGACAACGGCTTTGTCAAAGGATCTGCTACATTGTCATCAGTTGGGACTCTTTCTATCTTTATATCATTTCTCAGGATTATCTCCCTAATGAGATGATATCGCCTCAATATATGCTTAGATCGTTGATGAGACCTTGGTTCTTTCGCTTGTGCAATGGCTCCATTGTTATCGCAATATAGAGATATTGGATCAACAATGCTAGGAACTACTCCAATTTCTAAAATGAACTTCTTGATCCAGACCACTTTCTTTGCTGCTTCTAAAGAAGCTATATATTCGACTTCTGTAGTTGAATCAGTAGTCGTTTCTTGTTTGGAACTTTTCCAACTAACCGCACCACCATTTAGAGTAAATACATATCTAGATTGAGATTTGCTATTGTCTTTATCAGACTGAAAGCTGGCATCGACATAACATTGAACTCTAAGTTCATTTCCTCCATAAACCAAGAACATGTCTTTAGTCTTTCTTAAGTACTTAAGGATGTTCTTGACTGCGATCCAATGTTTCTCGCCAGGGTTCGCTTGGAACCTGCTTGTGACACTCAAAGCATATGAAACATCCGGTCGAGTACATAGCATGGCATACATGATAGATCATATTGCTGATGCATAAGGAATTCTATCCATGCGATCTCTTTCAATTTGTGTCTTTGGATACATCTCTTTTGATAGATAGATCCCATGTCCGATGGGATAGAGTCTTCTCTTAGACTCTTCCATGCTAAATCTTCTCAAGATTTTATCTATGTATGTAGATTAAGATAGGCCAAGCATTATATTTGATCTATCTCTATAGATCTTTATTCTGAGAATGTACACTGCCTCTCCCATATCTTTCATGGAGAAATTTTTGGATAACCACAATTTTACTGATTTTAGCATTGGGACTTCGTTTCCTAATAATAGTATGTCGTCCACATACAAAATTAGAAATACGACTTTACTTCCACTAACTTTTTTATACACACATGGTTCATCTTCATTCTTGATAAAATCAAACATTTTGATTGTCTCATTAAAACAAAGATTCCAGCTCCGAGAGGCTTGCTTTAATCCATATATAGATTTCTGTAGTTTGCATACCTTGTTTGGCTCTATAGATTCAAAACCTTCTGGTTGTGTCATGTATACATCCTCACTAAGATTTCCATTAAGGAATGCAGTTTTGACATCCATCTGCCAGATGTCATAATCCTAGTATGCTGCTATCGCAAGCAGAACCCGAATTGATTTAGACATGGCTACTGGTGAAAAAGTTTCATCAAAGTCAATTCTTTGTCTTTGCTTGTAACCATTCACAACAAATCTTGCCTTGTAAGTATGAACATTACCATCCATGTCGACCCTTTTCTTGTAAACCCATTTACAGCCTATTGGTTTTACCCCCTTCAAGCGGGTCAATCAAGGTCCAGACCTTGTTTTCATATATGGAGTTCATTTCAAATTCCATGGCTTCCTACCATCTCTTTGAGTCAATATTTGACTTCGATTTTACGTAAGTAGTGGGTTTATCTTCATCGATTAGCAATGCATCATTGGTAATTAGGAGATAGTATCTTCTAGGAGGACGAATGACCCTACTTGACTTACGGAGAGCTGTTATGTCCTCGGGGACTAACAAATCCCCACTTCCAATATATGCCTCATCAAATGCAGGCTCAGCCATTGGCTTATCTAATTGGTCGATATTATTTGTGGTTTGTTGAACTTTATCAAGATCTACTTTGTTCCCACTGTCCTCTCTTAGAATGAACTCTTTCTCTAAGAATACAGCATATTTCGATACGATGACTTTCATCTCGATGGGATTGCAGAAATAATATCCAGCAGTTTCTTTTGGATACCCCACAAATAAGTATTTATCAGATTTAGCTCCTAGCTTGTCTGATTCTACGCGCTTCACATAAGCGTCGCAGCCCCAAACTTTCATGTATGAAAGATCGGGTCTTTTTCCTTTCCATAATTCGTAGGGAGTTTTATCGACCGATTTAGATGGGACACGATTTAGTGTATGACATACAGTGTTAAGTGCATATCCCCAAAACGATTTTGGAAGAACTGCGCGACTCATCATTGATCGCACCATATCTAGTAAGGTGCGGTTTCTACTTTCTGATACACCATTTAGATGTAGTGTATACGGTGGAGTCCACTGCGAGAGAATCTCATTCTCTTTTAGATAGTTTAAAAACTCACCCTTCAAATATTCTCCACCTCAATCAGATCTAAGTATTAGAATATTTTTCCCAGTTTGCATTTCTACTTTTTGCTTGAATTCCTTGAACTTTTCAAAGGCTTCATGCTTGAATTTCATCAAATAGATGAAACTATATCTAGAATGGTCATCTGTAAACGTGATGAAGTACGAAAAGCCACCTCTAGCATCTGTAGACATTGGTCCACATACATCAGTATGTACGAGTCCCAAAATATCTGCAGTCCTGACTCCTTTTCCAGTAAATGGAGTCTTGGTCATTTTGCCCATCAGACATGACTTACATCTATCAAATGATTCATAATCATTTGAATCCAAGTATCCATCTTTATGTAACTTGGTGATGCGTTTTTCATTTATATAACCCAGTCTGCAATGCCAAAGGTATGAGTTGTTAACCTTATTGCCTTTATGCCTTTTGTTGTCTATACTCATTATATGACATTCCAAGTCTAGAATATAGATGCCATTAAAAAAATTTCCACATCCATAAAACACATCATCAAGATATAAAGAACAATGTTTATCCTTAATCTTAATGAAAAACTCATCCATGTCCAAACATGAAATAGAAATGATGTTCTTAGTAATAGCAGGAATGTAATAGCAGTCTCTTAATTTTAAAACAAGGCCCGAAGGCAACGGTAAAAAGTATGTTCCTACAGCCAAGGCAGCAACTCTTGCTCCATTCCCAAAGCGTAGGTCTACTTCTCCCTTTTGCAGTAATCTACTGTTCTTTAGCCCCTACATATTTGTACAAATATGAGATCCACATCCGGTATCTAATACCCAAGAAGCTGAAGGAATAGATACATTAATTTCAATGAAAAAGATACCTGAAGTAGAAGCCTCAGTAGACTTCTTTCCCTTCAAGGTAGCGAGGTATGCCTTGCAGTTCTTCTTCCAATGTCCTTTGTTTTCATAGTGAAAACAAGGATCATCAGACTTGGTTTTTGTCTTGTCTACTTTGACTATTTTCCAGCAGATTTGGCCTTCTTGGATCCTTTCTGGAAGGTCATTTTTTATTTTCTCTTAGTGCCCTTAGAGGTATCAATAGCCAAAATTTGCCCCTTCTCCTTGTTTATATTGGACTCAACAGTCTTTAGCATGTTCAGGAACTCAGACAGGGTACATTGAATCTTATTCATGTTAAAGTTCATGATGAAATGCAAAAAGCTATCAGGCAGGGACTGTAGAACCAAGTCAATACTCAGCTCGTAGTCCATGGCATAATCCAATTGGTTTATTTTTTCAATGTAACCAATCATCTTCAGTACATGAGCACTGACTGAAGATCCTTCTGCCATCATACATCTGTATAACTTTTTAGATGTCTCATACCGTTCAGTGCGTGACTGCTCATCATACAACTCTTTGAGATGAATTATAATGGTATAAGCATCCATACCCTCGTGTTTCTTTTGTAACTCAGGTGACATAGCTGCAAGCATCACACATGTTGCAGTATTTTCGTCATCGCTGTGTTTATTATAAGCCTGCACTTCCTCCGGCGTAGCCTTCTCAGTAGGAGCTTCCGGCATAGGTTGCTCAACGACATATCTAATTTTTTCATGCTTGAGAACAATTCTTAAATTGCGGTGCCAATCCAGAAAATTTGGCCCGGTAAGTTTGTTGGCATCCAATATGCCTCTCAAATTCATGTGGTTACTCATGATTCAATACTGAAATAACAAGATAGAAAATTAATTAAATATAGAAAATTAATTTAATTATGGACTTGTATTAAATTAATTGTACTTCCACTGTTTAAATTGAATTAATGACCCTCAAACATTAATCAATAGAACCGGTCAGATTTTCAGTGGGCTAGGATCCCTTTTATTTTATTAGAACCTTGATCGACTCAACAAGCCCTAATAAAACATCCAGGTATATGCTCTATCAATCACATCTCCATGTGACTCCTAGATCATCAAATAGACAACTTATTGTCGTACACATCTTATGTGTTTTACTTGATTATGCCCTTAAAATTTTATTTCCTTGAGCGACTCAACAAAAAATAAAATTCTAGTTAAATTCGACCCATTGTTCATAAACATCGAATGTTTCATAGTGATAAACATATCTATGAGCAAGCAGCCTTGAACGACTCAACAAACTGACATCGATAATAGACTCTGGTTTTTCACTATAACAATAGAAGGCACGTTGTATTAACTATTTAATACGAATTTAATATTTTGATAAAGAGGGGTTTGTCTCATCACATTTATGCATATTAACTAATATCCAACATGCAATCAATCATACATAAAAATAATTGTGGATGATTATGGACTTTATCTATCTAATCTTCCTGAGCCAAAAGGAAGATTAGTCGGTCAATTCCTAAGGGACGTTGCCTTCGTTCATCGAATGCTATATGCAATTATCTCCATTTCCTGCTGCAACATGTATCCTATACTAGTTGCTTCCTTGTGGCCCATCTGCAACAAATATCCTATACTAGTTGGCACGCAGACCCAGATAAATGAACACGCAGGTCCATATTAAATAAAGAGTTCAAAACTCAATTAAATAAATAATAGGCTCGCAAGTCCATTTAATTAAATAATAGGCTCGCAGGCCCAACCAACAATGAACAGAAATAATTAACCATACAACCAATCATATGGGTCGAGTCCATAATCATCAACTAAACATCTATTTTAATATCTAATATTAAAAATATATTAATTTCTAAATTTGCAGCTTTGACAGTATTAGTCTAAACCTTTTAGACGTTTTTAGAACGAACTAGACGGAATTAAATAATTAATCTAATTAATTAATTAATTTTTTAACAATAAAATTAATCAATTAATCCAATTAATCAATTAATTTTATTCATAAAGAGAATTTTTCAAAATTTATTTTATCTCCCAATTTAAAGTCATACTCTAATTGAAGATAAAATTTGTATAAGGTCAAAATTGTAATTTTATAAAGTAAAATCAAAATTTAATCTGGTCAAAATTTAAAACATGGTGTAAAAACGATTTTAATTAATTTTAAATATTGGACCAGAATTAAAAAAAAATTAATAATTACAATTTTTCTAAAAAAATTCAAAATTACATTTAAGACCTTAATTTTCTTTTAAAGTTTGAGGACTTAATGTGTAATTTCTAAAATTACAGAATCAGTCCCCCTTTTAATTTTAAAAACAGTGAGTGCTTCCTTTGCAATTTCTGAAATTGCAAGAAGCCCCCAACTAAATCCTTTTGAAATTAGGGGGTTTCCCATGCAATTTCCAAAATTGCATGGAAGGCCCCCGTCCCCAATATTCTAAAACCGCATAAACCCTAAAAAGGTTTCTGCAAAAAGTCAATCAGCGGCGGCTATTTTTTTCAACTTGTGGTGACCGCGTCGGTGTCCAACACCGCCGGCCACCACGAATTAGCCATCGAACAGCAGTAAGTTGCTGTTGTTCGATGCGGCCATCGCCGCTGCTTAGCAGCGACGTATGTTCGCTATTGCTGCCGCGAAATCAACGGCGGAGACCAATGATTTCGCGGCCACAGTCTGCTTCTATGAAGGCGAAGCAGATTAGTCGTCGATCGTCACTGGTGGCGCTTCCAAAGTGCCACCAGTTAGTTGACTCAATTTCAAGCCATATCGTCTCATTTCGAATAAATCCAAAACTAATTTCAGATTTTCTTTTTCAAAAAAAAATTCACAATTTTATTTTACTGTCAAATCTCAAATCAAATTAATACTCCCTCCGTCCCACAAAGATAGACTCATTTCTTTTTTCACACATATTAAGAAAACATATTTAATGTAATTGGAATTATAAAATTTTTACACATTTTTCCTATTATACCCCCATTTAATATTAGTCATTCATGAATCTAATAAATTTAAATAATTGTTTTGGGTTGATAACAATGTAAATTAAATAAGGATATATTAGGAAAATGAAAAATTTAATACACACTCTATAAAGTAAGTGGCCTATAATTTGGGACAAATAAATATGGAAAACGAGTCTATCTTTGTGGGACGGAAGGAGTATTACAATAACAATTATTGTACTATTTATCAAAACAGTTTAACGAATTCTAACAAGTAACAAGGTAATCTTTGATACTACTGTAAGGAATTGAGGTATACATGCACAGCAGAAATTAAATGCTCAATTCTTATAAGCCTGGATTAACCTTGTACTTAGAGAGAATTCGTGATAGGATTTTACCTTGATAAACACCGTGTAATATGATTATCTAATTAGTTGGAGATGCGATCTTCAATACCACAGCTGTCCAGATGTCCAGTCTCCAATGGTGATCCACACAACAAGAACAGATCTGGACTTCCAAGATCAAGAACAAATGAAAGTGGAACTTTTGGGAGAAGTTGATTGTGTTGTCTTTTTTCTTGTGCTAGCAAGTAATGAAAACAACTCTCATTCCTAATATGTTGCGCCTTTGTATTTATAGGCGGGGCTAACCCTAGTCCTAGTTCTAGTCCAACTAGAACTTATCAACAATCAGACCCGATTAAATAATCTTATTAATTAATTTGGCTTTGTACTGTAGTTTTTTCGTCACTTTCTTTTGGGGTGTGTTGTGTGTGTGCACATATACATATTCATATGAAGAGATATAATTAAAGGATGTAAAATATTAAATGTGATGAGAAGTCATGCATACATTACTTGATTGATAGTTAGGATTTTTTTTTCTTTAAATTTGTTACGGAGACAATGCATATGAAGATTTTAGTAGAACTATCCAAGTTAAAATATCACAATAAACCCTTATAAATGTCCTCTTAATTCTTTTCTTTTTATAGTTGGCATGTGCATTTTGATTTCGACTATTTTCTAAAATTAAGGTATATTTGCATCCACAATAACTTCTTTACAAACTTCCGTTTGTACAGGTACGAAAACAGATGGGCTGGTGGAATTACCATAAAGAAGCAGATTGAGGTCTCTGCTCCAAAATATGTGGAATATTTAATGGATTGGATAGAAGCCCAGCTCGATGATGAGTCCATTTTTCCCCAAAAGTTGGGTATGTGGATTTATGCTATTCTTTTTGACATTATGTTCTTGATAAAGACACTGGATTTTCTACAGGTGCACCATTTCCACCCAACTTTCAGGATGTTGTGAAAACTATATCCAAGCAATTGTTTCGCTTGTACGCCCATATCTACCATTCACATTTCCAAAAAATTGTGAGTCTAAAGGAATAAGCTCATCTGAATACTTGTTTTAAGCATTTGGTTCTCTTTTTGTGGGTAAGTTTATCAAATTTATAATGCTTATATGGACATTGTGTCTTTGATGCATCATATTTTTGTAATTGAGTATGCTTTGTTGAATTTCAATCCTACATTTAGGCTTTTGTTTTATTAAATTTTCTCAATTGAAGCAACTTGTGCTCCTACTCTTTCCAAACCATGCCTATGTTGTCCAACTCTGCTTCATCAATTTGTTGCATTTAAAGAATTGTAAAGTGTTGTGTATATCTTCATCTCGAGAAACATCTCTACGTGTACTCTTGTATATTTGATCACTCCAAGTCAGTGTACATCTTTACAGCCGTTTCTGCTTGATACGGGTTCCAAAGACTGGAGTTCTTGGAATTTTGTTGTGGGGAGGGTTCGAGACCACTAGCCTTTTCTTTTAACTTTTGCGAAACATTTGTCTTGTTATGTAGAATAGAACGAGTTGGAAAAGTGTGAAATTATTGTTTTCTCCAACCTATATATATCTGCTAGTACGCGTGGAAATCAAACTATGATGAAGGCTAACATAATGGAAAATGTATACAATGTAACTACAACTATTATAAGGCCGAGAAATAACTAAGATGTAAAAAAAATTTGAAAATAGGATTACATTTTCTTTTATTAGGTTCATGATTTAAGGAGGACTGCAGTTCTTGGGACTTTGTTGTGGAGAAGGGTTGAAACCATTGGCTTTTTCTTCTATCACTTTATAGAACTTCCTCTGTACGCGCTATGTATGGAACTAATATTTTCTCCAACTAATATTTATCTTTTAATACGAGTAGGAATCAAACTTATTGCTTGATATAAGTACGTTTACGGCATCTGGAATGTAAATGTTGATTTGGGGGCTTTGTATATTGTAGTTAATTAATTCAAATGAAGTGTTTCTGGTACTACGTTTCTTCCTTTCCTCCTACAATTTTGTTAAAGTACATGTTTGAGTCGCTGAGTCTTTGGTTTTTAGATCTAATATGGAAATGGAAAGAATGATAATTCTGTTGTTCGAGTCCTCTTTTATCATATTCAATTAGTTATATCAAATATTTAATAGCGTTGTCTCGTTGATTGTCTTCAATGCAGGAATTTCGCTTAATTGACAAGGGGGAGCTTGCACCTCTTTATGAACTTGTTGAGTCCATTTTACAATGTTAGAATAATCGTTTTGCTTTTTCTATTCATTCTTTTTTTTTTTTCAATTTTCTTGCTAGCTTATCTGAACATACTCGAGCTTCTTTTTATTTTCACCTTGATGAAACCTATGCTGGCATACAATTCCTCTGATCTCCTGATCCGAACCAACTAGGGTGGCATTCGAGGAAGCATGGGACTATGAGCGGATTGATTATCTACTGTTGTTAAACATACTACAATGGCTCTATTTTGAAGTGTAAAACCTTGTGAATTCTCTTATTCTCGTTCTGTTTAATAGGTAAACAACCTTAAACATTTTTATAAGACTATTTGTTCATTTGTCTTTTTTTTTTTTACTGAGATGTCATATTTGAAGTGCTGCATCCCTCTTAATGATGTTGATGACAAATATCTCACTACTATATTATAAGAGTGAATGGTTAAGTTACTATTCATACTTTCAACCACTACATCTTACGTAATGTTGACGTCATTTCTCTCTCCTCCAACATCTTCTCTCCAAATCACAAAACTTTAATTTAAGATGATTTATGCCAAATTCGTCCAAATCTTCTTAAAATCCTTACCGGTCTAATTTGGTTAGGGGCATACAAATTTTTTGTAGCTTGCCTTCTTCCTCATTTTACGGTTATATAAAATTTGTATGTAGGATAACAAGTTTCATCGATTGTCATGTGCCAAATATTTGATCATATGGAGACGCCTAATCAAGAATAGTCGAAAGGAGACAATTTTCTAATGCTTGAAAAACAGAGGCCCAAACTATGAATACATTACAAATGAGGATTCTAGTCGTCTTTCCTAAGATTTATCTACTTGTTTGTCCACCAAGAAATTCGACAATGTTGAGTTTTAGTATATAAAGAGCAAATGTGGTTGTGCATTAGTGTCAGAGGGAATTGGACAAAATATCTACTATTGAATGTGAGTATTGAAATATGCCTAATTTTGAAAATTTTGATCAAATAGCCAAATATTTATACCAACTTTACCATTTTATTGAACTGTCAATACAACTCAAATCAGCATGGATATGTTAAAGAGGAAATTTAGAGTTATTAGACAATGTTGCAAAACACAATCTATGTTGCTTTCTCAAGACAAATGTTTCATAGAACTATAGACTCTAATAATATATTTTTCCAACAAACTCGAATTTTTAAAATCTGTAGGCCTATGTTTCCCAAATGCCCAAACCTTTTATACCACAATTTGTAGGTTCATTTTTCATGTAGGTTTACCAAGAATGTATTAAAACCTATCTATGAGAATTACCTTAATAACCACCAAAGAACCCTTTACTATACCTTCAAAGTATCTATAGTGATAACCAACATCATGCAAAGCGCCCAAGATACTAAATTTCCAATCCTAATCACAAAACATGAATGACTATTCCCCATATAGACTAACTGAGTAGATTAATGTCGTTATGAAACATCGGAAAAAGACACGATACAATATTCACTTGCAAATCTTCTTCCAACAGAAGGAGAATGAAGAAGTTGATTAATTTGAGAAGGATGGACACTTTTTTTCCTATATATTTAAACGTTTTAATGCTTTCACAGTTTTTGGATTGATTTTTTATTTTTAATAAAATTTGAGGACTTTTTTCATGTTCTTGTCGAATCTTTGGGTATGCTTGGCGAATAATCAATAGATGTTTGAAGTGATTGAATCTTTCTTGTTTAATGGTGCATCACGTTCTTTTTCTTCCAACTAAACCAATTTTCTCTCAATTTGTCATTTCACTTCTAAATCATTTTACCGTACAACCCACATGTCTCATGCATGATTCTATATATATTATTATTTCTATAAAATCAATATCATAAAGCAAGAATGCATGATCTTGAGTAAGAACATCCTTCGACAGCTACCAAATGGGCCACTCATATATATATATACCTTACCTGTGGAACACTTCTTAAGCTATTAGCAATTTTTTATCAGTATTTGTTTGGAATTTTACTTTTTCCAACAGTGATTGTACGGAGATGATGCTTAACTTGGAATCCAATCAAATTCTTATAGTTTTTGATATATATATATATATATATATTTGTTGCTACAAAGTACAAACTGAAAGCAGAGTAAATGGAGAAACTGAAAGCAGAGAAAATGGAGACTTCTTCCACCATGCAAACTGACCAGCCAGCCGTGGAAGAGACGCTGGATACTTATCCATTCTTGCTTGTTGACAGAAATGACGAACTCAATATTGCACTTCAACAAACGCCTCAGTTTTTTGCGCCCCCACCCGCAGGTCCTCTCCAGCTGCCATCGCCTCCCCTGGATCCTTTCCAGCTGCCACAGCCTCCCCTGGGTCCTCTCCAGCTTCCGTCGCCTCCCTTTGGTCCTCTCCAGCTTCCTTCGCCTCCCCTGGGTCCTCTACAGCCTCCAACACCACCCCCAGGTTTTCTCCCCCCGCCGCCGCCGGCGGGTCCTCTCCAGCTGCCTCAGCCTCCGCTGGGTCCTCTACAGCCGCCGCCTCCTCCTCCTCCTCCTCTGGGTCCTCTCCAGCCTCCAACACCGCCCCCAGGTTTTCTCCAGCCGCCGCCGCCTCTGCCGGGTCCTCTCCAGCTGCCTCAGCCTCCCCTGGGTCCTCTACAGCCGCCGCCGCCGCCTCCGCTGGGTCCTCTCCAGCCTCCACCACCACCCCCAGGTATTCTCCAGCCGCCTCCACCGGGTCCTCTACAGCCGCCGCCCCCACCCATGGGTCCTCTCCAGCCTCCACCACCACCACCCCCAGGTTTTCCCGAGCCGCCGCCTACCCTGGGTCCTCTCCAGCCTCTACCACCACCCCCAGGTTTTCTCGAGCCTCCGCCTCCGCTGGGTCCTCTCCAGCCGCCACCGCCTCCCCTGGGTCCTCTCCAGCCTCCACCACCACCCCCAGGTGCTTTCCAGCCTCTGCCGGCATTCCCCAATGTGCCTGTGCCAGCCTACATTCCACCCCGTAAGGCTTGAAAAACTTGCTATCAAACGTGCATGGACTGTGAGACTTTTCTCCTATTCTTTTGTTGAATTATCAGTTTAGCTTGTGTTTGGTTTAGATTAAAAACCGTTTTTGGTTTTTTTAAGCCGTAATTTTTGACTTTTCAACTCATTTTTAACATAAAAAGTAAACAATTTCAACTCAAATAAACTACTTTTGGTTTATAAACTGTTTATAATCTCTATCAAACGCACTCTTATTCTATTAATTTAACCGGCAATCGATTTCACCTCCAGTCAATAAAACATATAAAGATAAACGTAACTAATTTTATGTACATGTTTTGTAAGATTCACAACTTAATATAAACTTATTATTCACACATTTCATAACATCTATAACTTATTAAACAGTACTGCCAAACATGCAAAAACATTATCTAACTGGAAGCTGAAGAAAGGAACTCGACTCTGTTGATTGAATCAGTTGTTTTGGTAATTTTTTACAATCTGATTGTCCAAACCAGGGATTGAAGTGAACCTGAATTACTACCAACCCTTGCATCAAGCGGCAAAAGAAGGCGACTGGGAAACTGCTAAAAGATTCATAGACAGTGATAATACTGCACTGACAGCAGTAATATCAATCCAAGGAATGACAGCCCTTCACGTGGCAGCGAGCAGCTCCCACTCGGAATTTATCGAGAACCTGGTGGAGCTGATTCCCGCGGAGGCCCTGGACGCGCGGGACGAAAGGGGCTGCAACGCCCTCCATTATGTAGCCATAGGAGAAGCTGTAAATGCTGCAAAGGCATTAGTGGACAAAAATCCTGCATTGCCTCTAAGTACGGAAAGTTTAGGACAGACCCCTCTTTTCTTTGCTGCTTATTGGGGGGCGCCTTCAAAAAGCAAGGAAATGTTATGGTACCTTTCTACCGTCACTACAAATGATTTTCCCAGCTATCCCTTCACTGGTCCTTGGTCTAATGCACTCATTTTGGGAATCACAGCTGCAGGTTTCAATGGTAAGGTTATGGTATATTTCAACTTTATTTTTATGTATACTCAGTTTCAGTGCGAGTCTAATCAGCTATTTCCCTAAGCCGTCTTCCAATAAATTTTTTACATATTATCAAAAATTTTTAATAATACATTAAATATTGTTCATAATGATATCATCATCTATTTATTTGATGATGTTTAAAATTTTTATTAAATGGACAGCTAGTGTGAGATATATTTGGGACAGCACATAACTCACTTAATGCTTATTTAGTTTTATTAAAATTTTCCAGTTACACATTTCATTATTTTTTATCAAAATATATTAAAAATCTGATTTTTGACAAACCAAGCAAACAAATAAAGATAGTGATTCTATTATTTTGAATTTTGACAGATGTTACGTTGTATCTTCTTAAACGGTATCCGCACTTGGCAATGGCAAGAGATAATACAAACACAACAATATTGCATGTGATTTCGTCCCATCCTCACTTATTCCCAAGTGGAACTAAACTTAGCTTTTGGGAGCGTTTCATTTATTCATGTAAGTGCTCCCTTTATAGTTGAAGACAAAATGTTACATTCTCTAAATATAATTTAATAACATGCATATATATATATATATATAGAATAAATTCAAATGGTCGTAAAATGAAAAGTACATAATTATTTATTAAGTAAAGTAACGAATTCGTGTTCTGCCAAAAAGTAAACAAGATTCAAGGTCTCCAAAGTTGTGTTGGATCTTCTAATAGATTCCGACACCAAAAACAAAAGTAGAGACAATTACCCGAAAGCTTTTGTGTAATGTTTCACTTATGAGAGTTAAAATTAGTGTGTGTATAGCAAATCCCCTTTGAATAGGCACAATCAAACTGTCTTTTAATTCTATACATTTTAATTTTTTGTATACACGAGTATGTATTGATCAACAATCGAATAATTCAATGAATGACACATTACACGAAGGACATTCTCAAAGTTTTGAAAGCCAAAAGTTATAAATAGAATACAACTCGTAGCTCACTTTTTGAAAATAACCACAATTTCAAACGATTTTAGATTTCTTGTATAGTTAATTGTTTCCTTCATAACTATCATTTATCAAAGTAAAAGAATATTTAGTACTTGTTTGGCGAGGCTTCTTAACAGATTTTGATAAAAAAAAATGATGAAATGTATGATTGAAAAATTAATAAAAACTGTAAATCTTATAAAATGTGTGGTTAAAATTAATTGTTAACTTTAACTTTAATTTTTTTAACATATTTTAAATTCCACTAAACAAGCTCTTAAATTGTTTTACTATGGAATAATATTATGAATGATCTTGTAAGATTTAAGTTCTAAACCTAACTTAATGCAATTTTTTTGTTTTTTGTTTTTTTGTTTTTTTGTTTTTGTTTTTTTTTTTTTTTTGTTGTAATTCAAGTGGTTCCGGTGGAATTCGTACAAGAACATTTGATTGATGGTATGGCGGCCACGGCCCATGGTGGGGCCACCACGTATAATGCCCAAGGCCAAGAACACATGTCAGCAGCTCCAATGCAGCCAATTGCCTACGTGAATAAAGGTTTGTAATTTTTTTATTTTTGTCACTGGTTTTTCCATTTTTATTATTATTACTATTTTATCTTAGCATCTTTTGTTCTCTATTTTTCTTGGTTTCACTAAATATTATATTTCTGATCATTCTTCTTTAATTTGGTAGTTCAAAAGTTGTAGAAAAATATATGTTCTTTATTATTAAACACTAGTATACATAACACGTGCGTTGCATGTGATGTTGTGATTTGATAAAAGAAAGATGCATCAACACTAAATACGATGTAATTAGATAAGTTATTAGGAATATAACAGGAAGAAAGACCAAACATTTTTTTTATTATTAAAATATATATTTAGAGAAATTGGATGGAAATTATCCAAATTTGCCTTATAAACAATTCATCTAAAAATACACAAAATATCGAATTAAATTATAAAACTCAATTTTTTCATAAATTTAATTGATCGAATGCATTTCCTCAATAAAGCTAGACACTGGAAAAATTTATAGCAAACTTTAATTCAAAACATTTACACGACTTTGAGACACCTCACCTAAATTTTAAATTTTTTAAGAATAGAGTAATTTATTTATATTTAAGTTTAAATTATAAAAAATGAGAGTACTTTATTAATTTATATTTTATTGTTAATACAAATGAAAATATGTTTCTCAGTAAATCAAAATACTATTTCTTATGAAGAATTCAAACTTTACACGCGAACAATGTAGTAATTAATCAACAAGTTTATTAAAGTCATTCTAGACAAGAAATTTATAAGACAATTCATTTCATTTTTAATCATAAATTAATTTAATTATGAATACGTATTCCTTAAATTCCAACCCCTATCCCATCGAGCCACCCCATTCTTCCCAACTTTTCTCTTAAAGGCCTATTTCAGAAAGTTGTTTATAAATATTTCAACAGATTTTGATAAAAGTTGATTAAATGTGTGGTTAAAAAGTTGATAAAAGTTGTAGGTTCTATAAAATGTATAGTTAAAATAATATTAATTGAAAGAATGAATTATGTGTTCGTCAAATTCCTTAGTAATTAAAGTAATTAAGATTTGAGGAAGGAAAATGGATGTTCAAAACCATGAATGAATTTGAGATTGAAGGAAGAATCTATGAATGTATTCAAGAATCATAATCATGTCAATTATTAGCTAAGTAACCATTGAACTGTAGATCAAAAGGTATTATTAAAACATTTTGAATATAACTTAAATAAAAAAATTTCAAAAATGATTCTTAAATTACCTGATATATTATAGTAATAGATAATAGCAAATGTTTTAGTAAATTCCAGCTGATATAAAAATAATTAGAGAAATGGTTCTTTTACCATGTGGCAAATTCTTTTGAGCAAAACATTTTTTGTATTGGAGACGCTTGGGCAAGGGCTATTTTCATAAAAATAAAAATAAAAATATATTTGTGATTATTGAAGTTGCTCAAAAAAAATATTTATGCAAATTTTTGAAGCTCAGCAAAACAAAGCAAACTACATTCCATAAGGACCATGTCTATTATTAAGTAATGGCCAAAAATCGAAGGGCCCCATTTAAAAATAAATAAAAATTTTGAAGTTCAACCCACCAACAGTACTGCCCATGATTTATCAGACTTTGCCTTGGGGACCTAATTATAGGACTTCACTTCGGGCCCCGAAAATGTCAGAATCAACACTGGCAATGTATTACAAAATGTGTTAAGAACATCTTCAACAAGCTCTTTAAATATATAATGCTCTTTACTTTAAAGAGCGAACACTTAAAATTTTGTTCAAATGGACTCTCCAATTTAACATTTTAATTTAGAGAGTAGATTTGGCTATTATTAAATGTATTGAAACATTTTCAATGCATGATGTATTGATTTTAATTAAATAATTTATACAAACTAGGAGGGAAGCATATGGAAAAAAAAGATGAGAGGAAAAGATATTAAATATTTCTTAGAAGAAGTAAAATGAAGAGTATAGATAAAGAGACAGTTGGAATATTTTAAAAAAATTGCTCTTTAAATTTATAGATGCTCTTTAAAATGCTAAGATTATCTTTAAATGTATATAAACTGTTGGAGATGCTCTAAGTATTAGCATATAAATGAAATTTTATTAGAAAATGCTTATCATATTGCTATTATAAACAAAATCCAAGAAAAGACTTAAGCTAGAGCACCTCAGCCAAACACTCTGTTCGGTCCGAGAGGTAAAGACTCAGAACAAGAGGATAGATGCCCAAGGGCACTACATCCGGACCTTGTTGGAGACCATAGTTGGCAGTGGTCGGTGAAGATCACCCCTAGTAAACTGTCGCCAATGGTAGTCGTCAAGGCAAATTGTTGGTGGTTACAAACGATGATAGGCTGCCAATTTGGTCCCTAGAAACACAATGTCCGGTTGTAGAAGTTAAAATAAAGGCTTTACATGTATTTAATTTTTACACGTTGAACCATCTCTTCTAAAAAGTTAAACTATTAGACAGCGGACACTATTTTTTAAGCATTTTCATAGAACTAAGAAGTCAATTTTCTTGATGCAGTAGTTGATCCATTTGGAAGTCTATTTTGGAAAGCTATTCAACTAATCAGTAAGTATTATAAATTGTTACATTGCTAGCACTACACATTTTAATTATATCCATTTTTAGAACTTTAAATTGATTTTGCAGCACCAAGGATCAAGCATGTGTATAACAGAAAGCTGACTCATAAGTATTCATTTGAACTAATAGAATTTGTATGCAAACAAGCTCAACAATTGGATAATTTACAAACTCTACACTTCTTCATGGATGGTGGAGTTCTACATCAAGCCACAGCAGATGGAGTAATTGAAATTGTAGAAATATCATTGAAGTTTTTTCCAGATTTACTTTGGTACATATATAATAACCGTTCTTTACTGCATTATGCTATTGAGAATCGGTGCGAGAAGTTGTTCAATCTTATGATAGACCTGATGGCGCAGAATACATTTGCTGCTTCCAAACTCGATGAAGTTAGTAACAATATATTGCATTTGGCAGCCAAATTGGCACCATCTCCTCAACTCAATGCTGTTTCTGGTTCTGCTCTTCAAATGCAGAGAGAATTACAGTGGTTTAAGGTAATAACCAACCAACACCTTCTCTAAAAGTTTAAATCTTTACTTATTTGAATTTAGTTGTGAATCCCATAAAATAAAATGAGTGGTTAAAATTAAATGTTGATTTTTATCACAATTTTTTAGCAGATTTTAATCTGAACCAAACAAACATTTAATAAATTTCCTGTGCAGGAAGTTGAAAAAATGGTGAACACTGGCTTTAAGTTGGGAAAAAACTTTCTAGGAAGAACACCAAGAGAATTATTCACAGAAAGCCATAAAGATTTGCTTGAAAAGGGTGAGAAATGGATGAAAGATACATCAAACTCATGCATGGTTGTTTCAACACTTATAGCCACAGTTGTGTTTGCAGCAGCATTTACAGTACCAGGAGGAAACATAAATGACAAGGGAATCCCAATTTTTTTGAAGAAAGATTCTTTTATGGTGTTTGCAATATCAGATGCTTTTGCACTGTTTTCGTCAACTACATCGCTACTTATGTTTCTATCTATTTTAACTTCAAGATATGCAGAAGAAGATTTTCTTGTTTCACTGCCCAGGAAGTTGGTGCTTGGACTTGCTTCACTGTTTGTAGCCATAGCCACTATGATGATAGCATTTGGTGCAGCATTTGCGATTGTAATTGGTGAAAGATATGACTGGGTTTATATTCCTGTTATTGTATTGGCTTGTATTCCAGTGTCTTTGTTTGCAATATTGCAGCTTCCTTTGTTTTGGAAAATAGCCATATCCACCTATGGTCCTGGCATCTTTCGACAAAGACGGAGCAAGGTTAAGCACAAGTCAGCTTGAAATTGGTTTACGTCGAAAAAGCACTTGCTCAGAAAGAATTTTTATGGAAAATATTTGTATTTTTTTTTTTTAAATGTCAAATTAATGATGGAATAATTTTTGTGGACTATCATAACAATAATAACAGAGTTTTTTTTGTAGGTGTTAATTTTAAAACAAAATTCTTTATAAATTTAATCATCGATAGATTTTTCATTGTTAAATAAAATAATAAGAATATAAAAATTAAATGTTACTTTAAGAAAATTATTACAAATATAAAAATTAAATATAATGAGAAACTTTGTAGGGAATAAAACAGAAGTTAAAAAATTAACTTATATGTGGCAATGATATAAGTACAAAAATATAAAAATTAAAAAGTTATATTAATTTATCTAAGGTGTCAAATGGGTCGAGCCGGCTCGTCTAGGCTCGTGGGCAAGGCCCTTTTGGGCCGCTCAGAAAATATATTCAAAGTTCAAACAAAAAGGAGAAAAAAAGAACGAGTCAAGCTCGTGGGCCACTCAGCTCGGCTCGTTTGGCCCACGAGCCAAGGGCCGAACTGAGCCGTGTGTGGCGAGCCAAGCCTAGTGGGCTACGGGCCATTGCTACCCCTAAATTTATCCATCAGTAATGTGTGAAAAAGATAATAAATATAGAAAGAATAAATTTCCGTCAGTGATATCGATGATTTTCTGTTGATAATTAACGACCATAACAACGTCGGTAACTGCCGATGATACCACTTGTCAAGATAATAAATATAGAAAGAGTAAACTATCGTTGGTAATAACGACGATTTTCCGTAGGTGATCAACAACCATAACAATATCGGTAAGTGTCGATGATAGCACTTTTCAGTGATTATCGACAGTGTCATTGTCAATAATTCTGTTTTATTACTGCAGATATTAATTTTTTTTAGAGTTATCAATGTTAATATTGTTGGTGATCACCTATAGAATTTTTGTCGGCGATATTAAATTCTCAATTTAATTTTTTTTTATTCTCAAAAATGTCTTTTAACGATTTTGTTTAAGGTCTGCGAGTTGCTTGAGTTGTATCTATTGATGATTAGCTATTGCCCTGGATAAGAAATGATGAAACCAAGATTTGAGATTTTATGCGAGACACAACCACTTGAAGGTAGCCGTTGGACTGTGAGCAAACAACAACAGCACACGGACGAGGCTTCACTATTGTTTTATTATTTTGGTTGCTGCTAGTTTATTTAATTAATTCCTGTGAGGTACTTCAGTCTTTTTATCTTGTATGGCTTTTTTATGTTGTGGCTGCTTTGGTTGATTATGTATTTCCATAGAAAATACAGATTTGGAACTTCTCCAATCTTCTTTGCATTATTTGTTCGTAATTGCTCACCCACCCTCACATTAAGAAGTTGGCTCGTGTCGCTGAGTCAAAGATAGTCGATATATGTTGTCGTATAAAAAAAGTTGATACATGTTGTTGTCATATAGACAATTAATTCATGTCCACTACTAAAAAAAAATCCTCAAATGTAATATGTCTATATGGATTGTTTTAATTATTCAAGTATAAATGTACAATATAGAACAAAAAAAAAACAAGCGATGAGATTGAATTGAAACTCATAGCAAAGAAAAGAGGTAATTTATAATAATCAATTATTCACTATTTGACATAGACAGTTTTCAACTTGGTTCTTACAACTATTTAGACATTGTCAACAAAGAGTAATAATATAGCACACACAGTATATACTAATTATAGTGCTCACTTTCTACGTGGCATTGCTATATTGGTTACTTTTTTAAAAAAAATAAAAAATTGTCAACAACTTTTTAAAAAGTAACGAATGTGACAATGCCACATGGACAGTGGACACCATAATTAGTATCAACTGTGAGTACTATATCACCACTCTGTCCACAAATAGTTAGAAAAGAAATTTCCTTAAGGCATCTATCTAGCACTGCTTTCAAGCTTAAAGATAATTAAATAGAATTATAGTTTTTTTGAGGCAAATACAGATAGCAAGTAGAGTTGGCAAATGGGCTGGGTTGGACCAGCCCAACCCATCAGAGCAGGGCCACACATGAAACTGGACTGGACTGGCCCAGCCCAGTTTTGTATGAGCCAGAAATATGCTAGCTCAGTCCAGCCCACTGACCCAACTTGTCTTAATTTTCTTTTTTTTTTCTTTTTTTAAACAAATTTTTTATGCAATCTAATATATTACATCAAATACAATCTTAGATAAATTTAGACTATATATTTTGAGATTTTTAAAGAGATTAATTTATAAAATTTGGGCCTTCATATATTAGTTAATAGATAAACGTCAATTTTCTTTCAAAATAATAATTTTTTTTTTGTTAATTATAAACTATTTGTAGACATTTTTTAAAAAAATACAAATATTAAATACATGCTAGTCTTATTGTTTTGAGATATAAGCATGTTTGGCTTAAATTAAAAGGTTTATCTATAAGTAAATTTAAAATAAATAATTTTTTTGTCACATCAAATATATTTTGGATTAAAACTTAAATTAAACTAAATTTTAATTAAATCTAAACAATTTTATGTTGGATCCTGAGATTTTTAGACTAATGTTTATTGGTGACTTTGGCTTATATCATTTAGATTGATATTATTTGAATTATGTATTGGGACTATTCACAAAATGAGTAATTAGTATTAAGGAGCAAAAAAAATCAAAAAAAAATCAAAAAAATCAAAATCAAAATCGGGCCGGCCCAACTAGCTCGCGGGCTAGATGGGCCGGGCCATCTTGGCCCGGTTTTATTTCGGCTAGGGCCAACCCAACCCAAAAAGGCGGGCTATATGGGCCGGGCCAATTTTGCCACCTCTAATTACCATGTTACTATTAAAGTAATTATCAAATATTAAAAACTATCTATGCGAGGAAAAAAAATTCCTGGCATAATAAAAAAAAACAAAGAAGAATAACAAAGCAAGAAAGTATAAATCAATAATAAGAAAGTCGAAATGCAAAATCAAATTCTTCTTGTTTTGTTATGTTGATGAAGAAATTTGCTTAAATTTTCGTGCATAATAAGATTGACTCTTTGATTGTTTACAATTAAATATAATAATTTCAATATATTAAAAACTTTATTAGCATTATATTTTTATTTATTTTCATTAATTACAATATATAATAGAATTTAAAGAGGTAAATCGCTTTTAATGATCGAAATGCAATATTTATATGGTATTAAATAATTTAAATTAAAGCTAAAATAAATAATAATAATTGAAAGATAATTTTAAGAATTATAAATTATTTATAGAGACAATATCGTCTATAAATATTTCTCTTATATTAGGACTTTTAAATTAGCAAACATATACAAATAACGGTTAACAAAAATAAATAAATAAAAAACATGAAGTGAATCAGTAGAATAGACACATAAATTTGAACAATAAAATATTAAAGTTAATTACTTTCATATGATGAAGTTGTAAGCAGTAGTAAATCAAAGTTAATTATTTCTATATGATGAAGTTGTAAGTCATATTAAACCAAATTCTGGCATGCATAGACATTTATGTATTCAGTATTTTGTATATATCTTCATATTTTAATAAAACTCTAATGGGACAAAATCTTCATGTGTACTTTAATAGTTAAAATATGAGGCAAATCATACAGATTTCGATTTCACGCCTAAAAGATGGTATTAATTAAACTATTAATCTAATTAGGGTTTACTAATAGATTATTTATATTCTTCAAACAAAACTGTTTAGTACAATAAATGGTGATAGAGCATCAAGAATAAAATTTCAAAAATGATGTTTTTATAAAAAAAAATTATTATTAAAATAAAAAATCATACCATTCAATAAATTCGCATACTAATACATATGAGTGAAGTGAAAATCAAGAATATGATTTTATTAGAAAACCATGTGGCACAAATAGAGGAGATTGGCGAGAGGGAAAGAGACGTGAGAGGAGATATATTGAAATTTTTAGGTATCAGACTAGAATACCTAAAGAATTTAGTATTTATATTTATGGGCTCGAAATCCATTAAAATCTGTTAAAATCTTCTTACTAATAAAAACTTTAGAAACTCACTAGTTTTTTGGGGCACTTAGATTTCTAAAGAATCTATTTAAATCCAAGTTGAAGACACTTTAATTTCAATAGAATCTATTATAATCTAAGTTGGAGAGACCTAAATTTATATGAATTTTTAGGATTCATTCAAAAATGATATACTCTTAAACTTTTAATCCCAAACCCCATTGGTCTACTTTTGCCCCTCTTTACTCGTACAGGCCACTCCTAACTTTTTCAACTCAATCTCAAACGTGTCTTATCTCAAGTAAAGAGTACTTCCTCTCTCAACTTCTTATTACTTATTTCTCACTTAAGTTGGGTAGATTAAATTGATCACAACAAGCCCTTAGATGGCCAACATTTCAATAATCCTATAATGACATCCTTGAAATTCATAGTAATAGCATTCGAGTCCTTATTGAGTAAGTTAAACTAACTAATCATCTAGTTTCTAAATTTAATATCCAAGACTTAGTCAGACTTGTACTTCTTAATTTGTTTCTTGCTACTGCTTTACTTTTGATATTCTCTTTTTTATTATTTTTTATCACAATAAGTAGCTTTTACTTACCCGGAATGCAAAACTTGTGTAAATTTAGCACATACTTAAATTCATGCAGAACGTGGAAAAACAGTGATTTTAAGAGCTTTAGGTCAATATGAACTCACGGGAAAAATTACTTAGAGAATTGTTCTCAGAGATGCACAAAGATATCCTCGGAAAGAGAGAGCAACCGATGAGTGATACAACAAACTCCTACCACAGGTGGCTCAATCAACTTGGAGGTCTTGCGCAAAATATTTGAGGTGGCTATTTAAAAAATAGTTGGAGCAAAAGATCACCGGTGGTATTTGACAAAAATCAATATATGTTGACGATGTGGACGAAATTAGTGACATCAATACTATTAGTTATCATTGACACGCCTCTGTCAACAATTACCACATCAATGTCATCGTTGCATCGTTGGCTATTGCCGACGATGCTTGAATTGTTGATCGCCGAAAAAAAAAAACAAAACTTAATAGTGTCACCTTTACAGAGTTTGAACTATTGTCGACCACTGGATCTCTTGGTTTGCGACATACTCTGGCCGACAAGCACAAAGGCATTGAAAGTTATCACCTTTCTCCCTACTCGAGATTCAGCCTATGAGCTCGTGCTGCACTCAATTATAGTTGTTATGGTGATGGTATATATAAGTTAAAAAAAAAAAAAAAAAAGAATAAGACAAAAGTAGAATGGAGCGCACGACACATCTCGTGACGTTGTATTGGGCCAGACACGTGTTGACCGATATCTTTCTCTAATTATGTTCATAGCAATACTTGTGATTGGTAAGGGTACTAACTTATATATGAATAGTGAGAAATCTAAAATAAAAGATTTCTGAAACAATACACGACAAAGGGGTGAATCGGTTCCTGAACTGTTGAACAACAGGTGGCCTTGTAGGGACCCCTCTTGTCGTCTATCCATCAATCTTTGAACATTAAGAATGGTTGACCAAGATTAAAGGGTCATCTATCGTCAAACATTAAAAATGATGGGTGGATATTGACTAATGTGAACTTTTAAGTAAAAGATTGAACATTCTATGTTCTTTTACCCCCATTAATTTTATTATGCAATACTATAAAATTTGCACATAGATTAGTCTGTCCATAAATATCATTACTATTTTGATATTTATATGACAAATAATCACAAAGAAAGTTACCAATGTGTCATCTTAATTGAACTACAAGACTTGACCGTAAACCTTACATTAACTATTTGGACCATTATGGTAGTCCTTGTTACAACATGTTCACCTCTCATTAATGATCAAACTATCTATTCCTTTACAAAGTTCCTTCTATATAAATAAATTCATCTATCTCGTGTCACAAATTTAATACACTTATAAACACACCTAATCAATTCAACTTTTCAAATATGAAAATTTGAGAGGAATTGAACGGAACTACTTTTTTTTTTTTTTTGTAGAGAAAATAAAAGAACTCATTTGCCCAATTCAACTCGATTTTTAATAAAATCATATTGAAATAGACCATGACCACCCATAATTAGTTACAAAACCACTTACCAGGATAATTAATGATCAAACTTTCCACTCCCTTTAGGTAAGATTCTTCTGCGCAGTGCGCACGCAAAATAAAAATTATATCTCTGACTAACACTCGAGTTCTTTCATGTCACAACAAGCCAAATTAATGCTTGTGCCTTTAACTCAAAAGCTATTTAACCCTCGCCAACCCCCAACCCCCAAGCCAAGACAAAATTTGTTGCAGTTTTAGGTGAATTTAAGGTGTAAGTTGAATTGACTATTTTGGTTTAAGCATAGTTTTAAAGAAGATACACATCACTACTCCCCCACCCTCTCTCTCACACACAGATTTTCAATATTTGT